>OY856410.1:319366382-320781382 GCA_963693085.1 Alisma plantago-aquatica
TCACAATGTGACAAAGAGCACTGATAAGCAGATGGGAGCTTTTGCTGCTGTAGCTATGGTAATAGGCAGTGGGGGTAGTTCCGAGAATCAGACTATACAGGCTGCCAAAGGGGGTGATGACGATACCACCAAAGATGGAGGATTTACTCCTGCATCCAACAGACATGGACAACGCCGTGCAGGTATCCCAAAGTCTCAGGGAGTGGGAACAATTCTTGACACCACGAATAGTTTCAGGGCTTTATCAGACTCAGATAAGGAAGAAGGAGAGATTGTGAAGGACAAAGGAGTAAATAGGAAGGACAAATAGAAGGAGCCAAACAGGCGAACCAGGTCAACAAAAAACCCTTAATATGTCCATGCTTCTCTGGAATATTAAGGGTGGGTGCGACAAGAATAAGAAGAAGAGTGTTCGTGAGTCGATTGCTGCTAGTGGTCACTCGTTAGTTGCGTTGGTGGAAATGAAAATAAAGGAACAAAACAACAATAGCATAAAGTACCTCTTTCCGCAGGGATGGAACCACATATCTAACGTGGAGTGTGGTGATGTTGCCAGAGTTTCTGTGGCGTGGAAACCCATTGCTTGGTAGGTGTCAGTGTTACAGATGTCAGATCAACACATCACAGTTGAATGCAGAAACAATGGTGGTTTACTGATATGGATGACAACTGTCTATGGTCATAATGATGGCAAAGCAAGGCTTGATCTGTGGAGAGATATGATTACTATTTCTAGACAGGTGCAAGCTCCCTGGTTGGTCATTGGTGATTTCAATATAGTCTGACTACAAAAGGAAAAAAGGGGGAAGAGACTTGCTATCACAGCTGAGATGGATGCTTTCAATCAGGCTATTGATAAGGCAGGTTTATATGATCTACCTATGGTGGGAGGTGACCTTTTCACATGGAACAATGAGAGGGGCCCAGAACACAGAATAGCTAGCAAGCTTGACTGAGCTTTGGTGAATGATGAGTGGCTGAAATTTTTTCCTAATGTACAGGTGAAGGCTGTAGGTTCTGATATTAGTGACCATGCACCTATCTCAGTTCAGATTACGGAGAAAAAGCAGAAAAGGAAACTGTTCAGATTCCTTAACTACTGGGTTGACTGGAAAGGGTTTGATGATGTTATTAAGCAAGGATGGGACACTCAGGTGACAGATAATCCTATGTATGTGTTTGCCAAGAAGTTGATGAACACCAAGATGGTATTGAAAAAGTGGGCAAAGGAAGAGGTAAATATCCCAAATATGCTGAAAGAGGCTAAAAGGGAGTGTAAAGAAATCAGGGAAAGGATGTTGGATGATCCATTGAATCCTCACCTGATAGAGAAGGACAAGGATCTTAAGATGATGATAGAAGATTTAAAAAAGGTAGAGGAGAAATTCTAATGGCAAAGAAGCAAGGAAAAATGGATGAATGATGGGGACCGAAATACTAAGCTCTACCACTCTGCTGTGAGAAGAAGGGAGGTAGGTAATATTATTTCTGAACTTATTAATGATGATGGGGAGGTGATTTACAAGCAAGAGGACATTGAAGAATAGGCTATAAATTTCTACACTTCCTTGTACAATAAAAACTTTCACGACGACATTGATGTTGAGGAGGTAATTGATTGGAAATACAGGCTCACCAGCACTCATAATAACATCCTTACCAGAAGAGTCAATGAACAAGAGGTGAAAGATGCTCTTTGGAGTATTGGTAGCAACAAGTCACTGGGATCTGACGGTTTCAATGCTTTCTTCTACAAGAAGACTTGGGAAATTATAAAAAATGATATGCTTGCTTATGTGAACTGGTTCATGGAGGGTGGAAATATGGTGAGACAGGTCAATCATTCCTTCCTTGTTCTTATTCTTAAAAAGAAGGTCACCTCTTCTCTTGCTGATTTTCAACCTATAACTTGTTTTTCTGAACAATATAAAATCATTGCAAAAATCATGGCTGCTTGTTTGAAGTTGGTCCTCCCTTATTTGATTTCTGCAAACCAAGGAGCCTTTGTCACATGTAGGAGTATCACCGACTGTGCCCTCCTGGCTGGGGAATTTCTTCTGGATTATAATATCATGCGAGGAAGTAGGAAGGCCTGCCTTAAACTTGATGTTTCCAAAGCTTATGATAGTGTGAGATGGGAGAAACTATGGTGGATCATGCAACATATGGGCTTCAATGAACAATGGATCAGCTGGATGAAACAATGTGGTGGGACAACTAGCTTCTCCATCCTAGTTAATGGCACTTCTACAGGTCTCTTCAGGGGTGGAAATGGACTACGGCAAGGGGACCCTTTGTCTCCTCTTTTGTTTGTGATTGTCATGGAATATTTCTCAAGAAAGATGGAACAAGCTGAAGAACGGAAGGAGATAAAACCTTATATAGTCCACGGTACTAAGTAATGACACATCTTATTTTTGCAGATGATGTTCTGATATTTGTAGAAGTCAAATAACAACAGTTGGAAAATTTTAAAGACTTACTGATGAAGTTCGGGGAGCAAAAGGGGTTGTGTGTCAATGCAAATAAAACACATATGTCTTGTCTAAAAATTGTTATCAGTTGGAGGACAGACTCACACAGGCTATGGGAGTGGAAAGGGGTGAATTTCCAACCAAATATTTGGGTTTTCCTCTTGCAGGTGGTAATCTTCTGGTCAAAGATTTCACAGATTGTATTGAAAGAGTGGAGGAGATGATCAAGAGATGGCCTACACAAAAGACATCCATGGCGGGGCGTAGAACTCTGATTAAAGCTGCCATAGAGGGACTTCTCATTTTCTGGGCACAACAAGGTGAAATTCACATATCTGTGTTGGATAGAATTGAAATGAAGATTGCTAACTTCCTTTGGGAGAGTGAGCATCACCCTATGAAGTATGACAGGATGGTGTTCCCTACAGATGAAGGTGGGATGAACCTGAAGACTCCTAGATATATTGCTTGGTGGGGAACCATGAGAAGACTTGTTGACTTTTAGGAAGGAACTTCCACTTGGGGAAAGTGGATGAGAGACAGATATCATAGAGGGCTGGATTTTATTCCAAAAACTAGAGAAGGATAATTAAGGACCATCAATGTTATGAGGGAAATGTGGCCACAAGTTAAACATTTGTTTGTTGCAAATGATTGTGTGGGGTGGCAGCTCAAAGACAAGAAGATATGCTCATGGGAGGTGACCCAGACCATAAGAGCAAAGGACCCAGTGGGTGAACAAATATGGAAGGATAGGTATGTGCCAAAGTGGAGCATATGTGTTTACAAATTTCTGAATAATACCCTTGCCACACTTGGTAAAGTAAGGAGCTGGAATTATGATATATATACTACATGCCTGCTATGTGAGGAAAAGGAAGAAAGCCACAGCCACATTGTGGGAGAATGCAAGTTCACAAGGGAGATCTGTGAGCATTTGTGCAGAGATTTCAGACTTCAAATACAACTTATTAATGATTCGAGAAGGATGCTTGCTAGATGCGGGACAGATGAGAGGAAAAACCTTTTATTTTCTGCTCTTTGCTACCATATTTGGGAATAAAGAAATGCTAGGAAACACCAAGGGAAAGCCATGAATTCTAAAAGCATTGCTGTAAAAATATGTAAATGCATTAGAAGTAGATTACGTATTAGCTAGATGCATAAGTTGTAATGGTGTTTGGATGTATGGCGTTGGGCCTACATGTACTCTTGACCCTTCCTAATATTTTTTAGGGGGGAGCATCAGAATATATTTACCTGATTCCGATACATACATACATATATATACATGTATACATACATACATATATAGACATATATATATGTATGTATATATATTATATATATATGTATATATATGTATGTATCTATGTATATATATGTATATATATATACACATATATATATATATACATACATACATATATATATACATATATATTTATATATATATACATAGATACATATATATATATATATATATATGTATATGTATGTGTCTATATAGATATACATATATATACATACATACATATATATATATATATATACATACATACATACATATATACATACATACATACATACATATATACATACATACATACATATATATACAATACAATAACAATGCGCGTCTTCTCCTAGGGTTCCGCTGGGGCGTTTGTCCACGGATTAAATCCCCTAGGCACATGGTGCCCACACAGATGACCACCCCGGCCGCTGATGTCCACCCTCACCCCACCCACACTCCCACCCACCCCTATCCCGCACACCCAACAACAAACCAGGAAAGCAAGAAGAACTGAAGACATGGTGTCCCAAGCCCTAACGACGCTAGGACAGAAGAAAGAAGGATAGCAGGGTCTGTAGCCACTGACGCCAGGACGAGGGAGAGTTTGAGCAGGAGTGATCAGAATCAAGTCGAGAAGGAGATGATGCCCGCAGATGGTGAACGATCATCCGCGGTGGCAGAGGAAGTTGCGCCAGGATCCAGAAAGTCGAGCAACCCTGGACACCGAGGGGTTGCGTGGAATCAGGTTCTAAAGCAACCATCAAGCAAGGAGAAGGAATTGACATTCCCGAAGCCAAGGGTCGAGGACGGCGAGATACACGTCGACTTTGAGGAGTCTGAATTTGAGAGGCTTGCAAATATCTGGGAGCACACTGTGATGGTGTATACTTTGGGAAAACGACCGTTTTATCCACATCTCATGGCTTGGATTAAGAGAACATAGCGACCAAAGGGGTCTTTTGAACTGCTCTCTTATGACAATGGCATCTTCTTGGTTTGCTTCTCCATAGAGGCAGACAAGAAGGATGTATTAGCAATGGGACCTCGCTAGTTTGATCATCAACTTGTGATTGCCAAGCATTACAACCATGGTGATGAGTTGAGTAAAGACTCATTCACGACAATTCCAACATGGATCACACTGAAGTCTTTTGGATGATCTTGGATGAAGATGGTCACTGGCACGATCGCGGTCTATTGATGGTGATGAACCCAGGATGTTGGTCGAACTGAAGGATGAAGGAGAAAAGCCATCACGCGTGTGGCTCAACGTGAAGGGACGGTAGCCGATCTCGATGACGATCAAATATGACCACATTCCGATCAGCTGCAACAAGTGTCGGGCTTTTGGGCACGACACACAGCACTATGAGGAGACCAACCAAGAGAGAGAGAGAGAGAAGGAGAGAACCACAGAGAAGAACCAAGCTAAGCCAACACATAAGACTGTATGGGTTGAGAAGATAAGGAGGGTTGGTGAGAGATAGCCGACTACAACTACGAGGAAGACTGATAAGGAGGTGGCTGACAAGGAAAGACCGGCAGAAGCTACTGAACAAACTGTAGGTGAAGAGGGTGGAGGAGCCCCACAGTAAGATGAGAATCCAGTGGTTGAATCGACTACTGTGAACAAGCCTGATGAAGGTAATTCATTCTTTGCAGACCAAAAAGAAGAGGGTGAGTTTACACCTGCTTCCAGGAGGAAAAATAGGAGTGGGATACCGAAGACACAAGGTGTAGGATCCATTCTAGAATCCACCAACAGATTTGAGGCTTTGAGCGAGTCAGATGTGGAGGAACCTGAACAAGTTGCACCCAAGAAATAGAAAGATGGCAACAAGAAGAAGGAGAAGCTCAGGCATACTAGGGCAAACAAAAACCTCTTATATGTCCATAATCATGTGGAATATTAAAGGGGGATGTGATAGGAACAAGAAGAAAGAAATCCGGGAGTGGATTGGTGCTAGTGGATGCTCTATCGCAGCATTGGTTGAAACTAAGATCAGGGAGAAAAATAAACAAAGCATTGGGTATTTGTTTCCACAAGGGTGGGAGCATGTATCCAACCTCCAACATTCTGAATTGTCTAGGGTGTGTGTGGCGTGGAAGCCCAACGCATGGCAGATGAAAATGAAGATGATGTCCGATCAACATATCATACTGGATTGCAGAAATGCAGCAGGCTTGCACATGTGCTTGATAGTAGTTTATGCTCATAATGACGTGAAGAGAAGGAGAGAACTTTGGCATGATCTAGCATTAATTTCTACACATATGATGACACCGTGGTTTGTGGTAGGTGAATTCAACAACATCAGGCTATAAGGTGAGAATATTGGGGGCATACCTGCTCTACGTGCTGTGATTGATGCTTTCAACATGGCCATTGATAAAATGGAGTTGGTGGAACTTCCCATGACGGGGGGGATCTCTTCACGTGGAACAATGAACAAGACCTGGAAGATAGAATAGCTAGTAAACTGGATAGAGTCCTGGTTAATGAAGAATGGTTGAATTTTTTTCCGAATGTATAGGTGAAGGCAGGTGGATTTGAGCTAAGTGATCATGCTCCTCTTCTTGTGTAGATCATAGAGAAGAAACAAAAAGCGGAGACCCTTCAGATTTCTCAACTATTGGATGGAGTGGAAAGGATTTGATGATATACTCAAGGAGGTATGGAAAACACACATACATGGGAACCCTATGTTTCTCTTTGCTAAGATGTTATCACTACTGAAAACAGCACTGAAAAAATGGGCAAAGGAGAAGGAGAATATACCTAATCTAATCTTGACAACAAAGAAGGAGTGTAGTGAGGTGAGAAACTTCTTATGGTTGACCCACTCAATGAGGAATTAACAAAGAAGGATAGTGAACTTAGAATGATGCTAGCCGATCTAAAGAAGGTGGAAGAGAAATTCTTTTGGCAAAGAAGTAGGGAGAAATGGTTGGAAGATGGTGATAGAAATACTAAACTCTATTGCATGGCTGTTAGACGAAAGGAGGCTTCTAATATTATCTGTGAGCTGATTGATAAAGATGGGAAAGTGGTGAACAAGCAAGAAGATATTGAAGATCAAGCCGTGTAGTTTTAGAGTGATCTCTACAACACAAATTCTGCAGACATAGAGGAGGAGGAAGACATAGATTGGAGGTTCAAACTCTCTAGTACCCATAACAACATTCTCACAAGGGAGGTTATCGAACAAGAAGTTAAAGACATGTTATGGAGTATTGGCTGCAACAAATCCCCCGGGTCAGATGGATTTAATGCTTTCTTCTACAGGACGGCGTGGGACACAATCAAAGAAGATCTTCTGAAATATGTAAGGTGGTTTCTAGAAGGTGGAAACATGGTTAGACAAGTCAATCATGCTTTCCTGGTCCTCACCCCAAAGAAGAAAATTATGGCATCACTTACTGATTTTAGACCAATTGCCTACTGCTCTATTCAGTATAAGATCATAGCAAAAATTATGGCTACAAGGCTGAAACTAGTCATTCCCTTCCTTATTTCTGAGAACCAAGGAGCCTTTATTATTGGAAGGATTATTAGTGACTACACCCTTCTTGCTGATGAGTTCTTAGTTGATTTCAATGTGATGAGAGGGAGTAGAAAGGCTTGTTTAAAGCTTGACATTTCTAAAGCATATGACAACATCAGATGGGAGAAACTGTGGTGGATTATGCAACAAGTGGGCTTCTCAGAAATGTGGATAAAATGGATGCAGCAATGTGTCGGCACAACTAGTTTCTCGGTGCTAGTTAATGACACATTGGTGAGTATGTTCAAAGGAAGTAATGGCCTGTGACAAGGTGACCCTCTTTCACTGCTCCTGTTTACTATTGTCATGGAATATTTTACTAGGAGACTGAAAGAAGCTGAAGACAAGAAGTTGATCAAAACCTATATGGTCCATGGTATGAAGGTTTTGAGACATCTCATATTTGCGGATGATGTACTACTGTTCTTGGAGGCTAAAGTTGACATGCTATTGAAGCTGAAAATTTTTCTTGATGATTTCGGGGAGAAGACGGGACTATGGATTAATGTGAATAAAACTCAGCTCTTTCTTTCTAAAAATTGTAACTACATGGAAGCCAAACTATAAGAAGTGTTGTGCGTGGAGCTTGGAAAATTCCCAACTAAATACTTAGGCTTTTCGCTTACAGGGGGCAACTTACAGGTCAAAGACTTTGCTGAATGCATTGATAGATTGGATGAGATGATAGCAAGATAGCCTACCCAAAGGACCTCCATGGCGGGGAGAGCTACCTTTATTAGAGCAGCTATTGAGGGGCTTCTTATATTCTGGGTACAACAAGGTGAGATACCGGGTGCAATGCTTGATAGGATGGAGATGAAAATCTCAAACTTCATCTTGGTGGGTGAGTACCATCCCATGCGATACGCTAGGCTGGCCTTACCTAAAGCTGAATGTGGTTTGTAGCTGAAAACTTCAAGAGATATTGCTAGATGGGGGACCTTAAAGAGGATCATATTATATTAAATAGGTGGTTCCGTTTGGGGGATATGGATGAGAGAAAGATATCCACAAAGACTAGATTTTTAGCCCCGTACCCGGGAAGGTATATCACGTACCATTCACATGATGAGGAGTCTATGGCCACAAGTCAAGCATATGTTTGTTCTGAACCAAGTCGGAGAGTGGCACATGATAAATTCAAAAGCTGACCTGTGGGAGATCACGAGGAGCAGAGGTGAAAAAGATGGGATTATGGTGCTGATTTGGAATGGTATGTTCCCAAATGGTCCACATGTATCTTTAAAATTTTGCATGGTGCTTTGGTGACTTTGGACAAGGTGCATCAGTGGAACAACAATATTTTTGTCATTTGTTTCCTATGCAAAGAGAAGGAGGAAACCCACAACCACCTATTTGGTGGCTGCAATTTTGCTAAGGCTCTATGGGAGGAAGTTTGCAAAGAGTTTCAACTAAGAATCGAGCTGAATGAAGACATAAAAAAGACGATCAAGCACTGCGCCTATGTGGAGAAAAAGCTAATATTATTTGCTGCCCTATGATTCTATGTTTGGAATGAAAGGAATGCTCATAAGAATGGTGGTTTAGATAGTGGTGTGAGTACTATTACTACAAAAATGTGTAAAAATGTAAAAAGAAGATTGCGTTGTAGCTAGATGTGTGAGTTGCTCACGTACACGATGTATAGCGAGCATAGGGCTATATGTAACTCTTGACCCCCTACATTTGTAGGGGATAGTCATAATATATTTACCTGATTCCGATATATATATATATATATATATATATATATATATATATATATATATATATATATATATATATATATATATATATATATGATTCAAGAATTTTGACCGGTCCCACCTCTAATTTCTCTATACTATGCTTACTAGTTCATTTTTTATTGTTCAATATTTGTTAACATCATGCTGATGTTATTTCTGTTCCAACTAGTCTGACCACTATGGTTCAACATGGCTTGATATGATCAGAGTTAACACCGATCTGACCATCGGTTGGTTTGCTAAATACTAGTTAGCCATGTCTCTCATTCTGAGAATTTCCTTCTCTCTCTTTCAAAGTGTCAAACCTTTCACAGAATTATGCAAAAAAGAGGTTGTTCCTATTTTTAAATGACCGTGTATAAATAACATGTTGAGTGGGCAGTAGGCACCAATAACACTCAACCCACAACTCTACTATTTTTAATATTGTGTATAATAAAAAACAATATACATATTATGTCCCATTCGATGGAATGCACGTTGGATGCTTGAAAGGAACGATAAGTTTATAAATACAAGATGCAAAGCAATTATTTTTGTTGTTCAATATATCCATCTATCTTATTATATTCTACCTTTTTGAACTATTTACCAAAGATCAATAAATTTAAATTGTGTACTTTTATACCTTTCTGTTCAAAATCACAATTTTCAAAGTACAAATTTTATTCACAAAAAATATTTGAAAGCAATTTTTAGGATTAGTATGTCTATTCATAAGACGCACCGACCACCGTAATGATGACATTTCTCATTATGAAATCAGATTGAGGGAACATCCTTCATGTTAACACCAATTTAATTTTTGAAAATGGGATAGATTTTGTAGTGTATTCAATGAATACATTATAAAAACACCAAGGTAGTAGCTAAATAAAATAATCTAACTCACAACCATACACGTCTAAAAGGCTAAAAACCCACATAGGTCAATACATATGAAAATATATGTCTAAAATTATCCTTATTTGGATGTAAAGGGTAACCCAACAACTTCAATTATGTCTCCCCAAGAGTAACCATTCTGGTACAAGTCCAAGGTCAAACCTTCTAAGAATTCCTTCACATGAAGGGTTGAAAAAAAAACCCAGATTAGAAGAACAAAATAAAACTATTAGCAAAGGATGGTATGTGTATAAAATAGTAATCGGACGATATTAGGAAAAATTAACATCAAGTAAAGAAACAATGCTCCCATAAAAGACATGAAGGAAAATATCCAAGTGCATTTCAAAAGAAACTTTCACATGATAATCAGTTAATCTAGATATAATGTCAACATAGTCAACTTTTTCCCTTTTAACAATCTCAAAAATGGACAAAAACAATGATTGCATGTAATTTAAATAGTTAGAGGTCGAAATTGTAGGGTCAGAACACCAAAAATATTTTAAATCCTGGGACAGAGGTGCACCATGACCTCAATCCTCGTTATAGAAGTTTCTAAACAAAGTGACACCAACAATAAAAAACATGGGAGTACACACAAAATTCCAAACCCAAATATGGTTGTGTCTAGACAACAAAACCTAAAAAACACCACCACATTTAGATAATACTAGTTTGCAAAATCCAATATGCATAAAATAACAAGGAAAGATTAAATTGACACAAAGAATGAAAGAAACCTAATTATGTTTACACCATAAATATATATAAATTAGGTCACCATCACAAATAAGATGCTATTTGAGATATGATGTCCAATCACATGGCAAATTAAGATTCCCATTAAAGTTATCCAATGGTGCAATAATGAAAATAGGACACAAATGGGCTGAATATAATAAATATAATAGGAAAAGGATTGAATTTTCAATTACAAGTACATCAACAATGATATGAGATAAACTTCAACAAATAAGAACCAATCATGTCAAAAGGCATCAAAAACTATTTCAAGAGATTATCACTCAATGATGTCAATGAGAGAGAATATAGATCAATTTCCCAATATGAGTCAAAATAAATGCAACATACCTTATTCCTTGTATCAACAATCTTAGCCAAGCCATAGGTTCAACTCATCTATTATTTCTTAGCATTAAATATTAATATCATTAAGTATGTGTCTAGTTCAAACCTGAAATTGTTAACTCCGATTATCATTGGATATATGTTATGAATTTGATATATTTAGGTAGAACATTTTTATATTAAGAGATGTATTTATTCATAATTATCTAAAAATTAAGGAATTATACTATCCCCCAGATCACGCCTGGAATGTTTATGTGTAATAGGATATTATAAATCAATTGAACATATTAAAACATGTGTAATAAACCAAAAGATATAGGAAAAAATAATGATTTCCATGCTAATGATGAAACATACAAAAAAAAGTAACATCATAGAAAATTGAAGGAAGAATTATTCTTCCCTCCTAGGTGGCAAGCCAAACCAGATGCCCAAACAACAAATTACCTTCCAAAACATATTAACAAACTTGAAAAAAATGTGACCCTTGAACTCGATAATTTACCTCTGTCTCAACAAGCTATGACATGAGCGTTGTGGTAACCAACATCTCCTTCAAGATCAGATGACATGGTTGGAATGGGGGAGACATGAGTAGCTCATAATGGAGCACTCTGAATGAGACCAAAACAAATGTTATGTCTACAATACTCAACTAAGCTGCAAATACAAAAAACCAAAAATCATAAACATCAACTAATGAATTGATCGTGTACATAACAATAGAATGCATGAACAACAAACATGGGGATATGAATTTGATAAATACCTTCAAATTGGATGAGCCAAGGGGTGGATCAGCTTTGAGGATCCATATAAAAGTCAACCTCAACATTTTTGTGTTGTGAGAGACTCATGACATGTCATCTTAATGACACCATCACCTTCCCATTGAAATATGTTGGGGATGGTAGTTGAGAAGGAACTACATGAACCAGAGGTCCATAAAATCATAAAGACAAATTGTAGATGGTCTAGGGTTGGTGAAGTACACACCGCGACGGGCGACTGCATCGCTCAAGGACCTGGCCAATACGCTCAAGTCGGGCGGTACACCCTCTCGGGCGACACTCCTGACGGGCGAAGCGTATCAGGTTCGTTATCGTGTCGGGCATGGAGCTGCGTTCCCTATTGTCGGGCACTCGTGTCGCGTATCTACATCGGCCGATATCGGCTCCCAGTGTTGCCCGGTACAGTCCTAGGTGAACCAATCCCCTCCCTCTCAGGATGAGGAAGAGCTCACCTAGTGTCGCCCGGTACGAACACTGGAGCACGATACGCCTGCTCTCACAGTCTCCTCCGAAGATCACTCGACTATCCGAAACCTGAAGTGACAAGCTTGGTCACTTCAGGTTTCAGATAGTCGAGTGATCTTCGAAGGAGACTGCGAGAGCAGGCGTATCGTGCTCCAGTGTTCATACCGGGCGACACTAGGTGAGCTCTTCCTCATCCCGAGAGGAAGGGGACTGGTTCACCTAGGACTGTACCGGGCGACACTGGGAGTCGATATCGGCCGATGTAGATACGCGACACGAGTTCCCGACACCAATGCCCGGCAATAGGGAATGTAGCTCTATGCCCGACACGATAACGAACCCGATACGCTCCGCCCGTCAGGCGTGTCGCCCGAGAGGGTGTACCACCCGACTTGAGCGTATCGGCCAGGTCCTTGAGCGATGCAGTCGCCCGTCGCGGTGTGCCGTTTGAGAGAGCGTACCGCCCGACGCGGCTGCATCGGGCTAGGCCCCTGTCTGATATCGGGCAGGATGGTTACTGTAGCCTGTCGTCCTTCTACATCAAGAAGGCGACACATATCTTTAATTCTGTTGTTTAATTCTTTACTTATGCATTGTAATTAAGACCTTTAATGCTTATAGAAATAGAAATGCTTAAATACTTGCTGCTCTATGCTTGGTGCAATATGTTAGATGACTGCTATGTTTGATATCCGAACTCTAGCTTGCATGTTTTGGATCGCGTTTCGCTTAGCTACCGAATCGTGTTTTCCCGTCGCAACAGCTTCGAGAGTCGTGTTGTGGCTCTAGTGTTTGGTCCGATTATGGAGTGCGAGAGTGCCTAGAACGGAGTTGTTTCAGTAACATTTCACTCTAACTTTGAGCCCAGCAACCCCGAGAGGGGTGCCGAGGCTTGGTTAGAGGTGCCTGCTCTGAGAGGAGGGGTGCAGGGTGTTATTGGTGCCGCTTGTTTTGCAGTAGTTTTATCCTTCGTACCTTGCTCTAGCTCTAGTGTTACCTTTCGGTTTCTGTTGGATGAAAACCCCTAAAAACTGCTAAATGCTTAAAACCTTAAATCTTTCTAGTAACTCCACTTGGAGATAGTTTTCTTGTTTTGTTTGTGACATCTTTACGCTTCCCTTCTAGGGAATTTATAATCTCTTTTTACCTGCCGGAGTGTAGCGTGTCGATTCTGGGTTCTCAACACTACCCCCCTTGTCCCTGTGTTCGACCCCGTATATCTACTTCGACCCCGTAAACAAAGTTGCGGGGGCCTAGAAGGATTCGGGTTTATAAATGTAAAAGCTCGACTACCTCAAATCCGCCTCAAAATTTAGGACGCGCGATTTAGGCCGGTCAACTTTTGGCAGTCATGATGTATGTATATAGGTTCAGTAGGGTCCAAGGTGGTGCATTAGGGTGTATGTCAAACCTTTTTCCATGATTAGGATTTGAAATTCAAGATAGAAACTATTGGTATTTTATAGCCATGACAAGGGCAATACATTCGAGAAGAGGATGTATATTCTGATAGGGTTAATGTGTCATGTACCATGATACATTTCATCTAGAGGGCCAAATGCATCCGACAATAGTCTGCATTACCCCTTATGAAATTTTTTTAACAACTCAATTCTAAAATCAGTTTTATTAGTATAAATCTGATGCGATGTTCATATATATACGTATATTAAATAATATATATTGGTACATATTTGAAATATAAGTAAGCTTAAATACAAAGGGTATACATATAATTTTTATACAAATATAAGAGTTACAAAAAAGATTGAGTAAAAATATTTCATCTAACAGAAGGAAATAGAACACCAAATTCTTCTACATGTGATTCAATATTGGGTAGTGCACTGTAAAAGATCAAATTTGATGGGAGGTTTGCTCTAGGCCAAGATTACAATATACTAACTCATGTCTATCTTATAATCTGAGTGGAACAAACTTGATTACATTGGGATTTGAATGCCAACCAAACTATTAAAGCATGCATTTATACTATAGGACATTTAATTAAAATATTCTCAAGAAAATTTGTTAGTTTGTTAGTCACATAGATGCTACCTAGGTTTTCCAAGTATTATGGTCCATCATTACATTCATTGTCCATAAGATTTTGATTTTCCATTCATCTTTCTTCACATTTTGTAGTCATACATTGCTTACAGATATGCCATCTAGAGGGCCCATGTACTTTTAGGAGACATATGACAAGAGACTATTCTCAAGGCATATTGCTAAAAACATAAAAATCTAGAGTAAAATGTAATAAATATAGTGTTTATATTTCAAATTCATGGAAAATAAATCACTTTATATGAAAGTAAAACTCCTAGTCCAATGGTAGAATACCATTAATATAGTAACTGAAACAAGGAGAAATGAAGTATAAGAATGGTCTGTGTGAAAAATTGGTTGGAATTTAGACTTTTTAGACCAATGCATCTATGTCAGAGTTACATTATGTGCAGATAGAAACAACCATGTAAGGAATGGGACCTGATAGGGGATCCACTGAAATGGTATGATACAAAGAGCCATGTAAAGAGAAAGCAACGAAAATACCTATTATAAAGTTACAAAGTGTAGAATTCTATAATTTTATCTCACCATATAAGGTTGTATCACAAAATCTTGAACAAAATATAATTAAATCTAGTTGCAGATGGTAAACTAGACATTCCTGGATGTTCCCATGTTGGCATGCTAAAGGTGATCTTCTTGAGTCATTGTCATCTATCACTCCTACACCTGGGTGGTTTTGGAAATGACACCCACTAAAAGAAAACAAAAGGTATGTGTCAGAACACTTATGAGTATGTGTACTATAAATATATTTGGACATACACATATATAAAAGTGGGCTTTCCCAATCACGAAGAGGGATATTATCAATCATGTAAGTTCAAGAAAGGATGAATAGAAGAATGAATCATTTGAATAATAAAAAAATTTGTAATGTATCTTATCATAAATATTTCATAATATCGCGAACAAAATAGTTTCATGCATATATGATATAGACTATAAGCATCTAACAAACGAACGAACAATACACCAGTAGTCATTGGCCTAAGTAAATGGGTGGATAAAGTACACCTTCAGTGGAGAATCACGTCCTAACAAGTAAACTGGTAGAACAGAACATTCTGGGTGGAATAACATTCCCTAACAAGTAAATGGGTGGGAAAACACACCATGGGAGAATGAATAATATATGAAACATTTGGAAACAAAACATATGGGGCATAACAAGATTCCCTAATGGTTATCACTACTTTTGATAAATCACTAGTTTAGATACCATTTGTAATGCCAGTTATTTTAGACCTTTGACATTGGCTACGAACTAACATTTAAGTGGGAAACACTACAACTAAGGATCTCTAGCATCAATTTCTAGGGAAAGAGACAACTGATGACACAAACACAACATCGGTTGTTGTGAAGCGTGAAACCAACATAAAAATATCCATATATCATTAGTTGAAAGTAAAGATACCGACGACATAATCTGATATCAACAACAATTAAAAGAATATTCTAGGATTAAGGAAACAATCAATGTTGAAAAATAGTCTATGTTGTCAATTCCTTAATGAAACTAACATTTTACTTCCTTCTTAGTTAAAATATTATCTGATAAGGAGAGTTATGTCGTCAGTTTCTATTGATAAAATCGATGATGAGAATCTATATTGTCATCTCTTTAAGATAGCCAACATTGTAGGTCTTGGTTTTTTATAGTAGGTTTCTATACCTGTTATCCATCTATTTAGCAGGATACAAAACTCACAATTCATTAGAACCGTAGTTTCCATCATGTGTTCAGCTCAACAACATGCCAAGAGTACCTGCAAAACCTACAATAACAAACATGTATAAGAGTCCACATCCCCATAATTCATTCACACGCATGCAATTCCATTCTCACCCACCTTCATTCCATTCCCATGCACATATGCACATATACAATTAAGAAAACACACATGCAATTTCATTCTCATCCATATGTACAATTACAATTCTCATTGTATTTGTTTCTCTTATTCATTGACACACATATGCATTATACACATGTACATCATTCACATGTGCATCAACAATTTACTTGCATCAAATTTAAAGTTGCATAAAATCATTACTCATTAGCATAATATGTATATAGAAATCATGGCATCAAAGTTTAAAAGCAACATATTTTATCCCATTAAAATAAAAATTTGACTTCCTTAATGAAGGTTTGTGCCCACTATTCTCGTATCTCATTTAACTCATTGCATAAGGAATTCTCGTGTCAAATATGTTGCAAAGAGAATGACATGGTTCAAGTTTGATATGATTTTTTCATATTCTCAAATGAGATTTTGTACTTATGATTTGAGACTATATAAATTACCTTTGCTAAGACATGGATGCCTAGTTCTACTTGTTTGATAATCAAGTCCATATTCCGCATCACATGTATCCACATGCCCAATTATTATAACACCTGGTTTAGGGTTTAAGATTTAGCATTTATGGTTTAAGCTTTAGTAATGAATGTGTAGCACCTATCTCATTCTTGAACACCCAATCTCACTAGCAAGTGCATAATGTCTATTTTATTTTCTTGAATATTTTAAGAATATTTTAGAAACATTTCCCTATAGTTCTCCAAGTACACTGATGTATATGGGAAAATACCCACCTACATATGTACATAGAGAACAAATGAAGAAGTGCTGGAAAAACATTTTGAAAACCAAATACACATCATAAACTTACATCCTGAATGAAATAAATGTTCAAGAATATTCTTTAACCAGAGACAATCCCAAGCTTTTCTTCTAATGAGTAAATCATGAATGGGTTTCTAGGTCAACAGATAACACTGTCATATGGAAAAACAATTTATTCAAGAACATTTAATGAATGGACATCACAAATTTGGAGCTCATCCATTTATTGTTTCATATGGCAAAACATTTATCATTGTGTCTGATATTCATTGTCTTGAATACAAAAAAATGAAATAGTAACAATATTGATTCCTCTTGTTTTAAAGGGGTTCCATCCTTATGACAATGTGTCATTCTTGAAAGTTGATATCTTGAAAACCACTTTCTATTTCTTCTTACAGTCTTGAAAAATATAACAATAAACATTGATGTAAAATGTTTTTTTTTGTAAAAATGGAAATAATTACCTACTCACATGTTCTTGTTGTATTATCTTTTGAACCACATCTTGTGTTTATTGATTGCTTACTTCTAGACCTTTGTTTCTCTCTATAATAGCTTCTAAAAAACCAACAATTCTAGTAATTAGTTCCATACAACATAGTGCTTTAAATTAGATATCTATATTTTACCTCTCCTCTTAGTGATAACCAAAGGGCAATGGGGACATCCTATCAATGAGGATGCACTTGATCATCTTTTAAAAAAATTGGCAATTCATTCATCCCGTAGCTAAGGGTTTTTGAACTTGTGACCTCTTAGTCATACAACATCAACTTCACCAAAAGGATATCAATTAGGATGCACTCGATCAACTGATATTATTTCTTCATGACCTTTATCCTTATATTGGTAGTACATATAAATATACTTTTATTTTGACACACTCTTTCCACTCCTTCATTATCTTAGCAAGATTTTGAGGAAATTCTATGTTGCATAGATGATTGGCCCGAATCACACGTCCGAAAAGGGAGGCGGACTTAGAAGGAATCAAACTTTTAAATTTTTAACCCGAAACCTTCAAGGACCCCCACAACTTTTATTATGGGGTCGAAGTAGATATATGAGGTCGAACACAGGGACGTGGTGACGTTTAGGATGCTTGAGACTTTGTTCTTGAGTCAGATAAGCCAAGAAGATAGTCATAAAAGTAGGAGCTAGAACTAGTTTAGCAGGTTGTCACGAATTAAAACAAAACAAAGAAAAGAAAATAAAACATAGTCCGCAGGATTCTACTAATTAGAGAGAAGGAAGTTCCTGGCTCTGTAACCACAAGTTGGGCAGTCTATGCACCCATTCTTGGGCGTAGACAACCCTCAATCACCTCAACAAGTAACCTATATTCAAACATAGTACGCACCGTGGTATCTATTCCTGTGGGGTCATCTCACTCCCTCTTGCACAGTGTGACTAAAACCCATCAATGATGTGAAACCTCTCTCGAGGATGACAAACCAACAACCTAGAATATTCTAGATACCCTCTCAGGTCTAGAATATTCTAGGATGTTAGGAACAGACGACCTTGAACCATTCTCTTTTCAAATTTCGATCTGAACTATCTTCTCTTGTCTATTTCTAAAACGAATCTCTCAATATAGGCATATATAGCAGTTCAAGCAAGAATGAGATCAACCAAATTAGCAATCATAACCAGAAAGAGGAGATATAACATAAAGCATGCTAGATCTAAAATAAAACTACTTTCTTAAGGTAAAAGTACATGAACGTTCCCAAAACAGGCTACATAGCCAAGAAGGAGCTCAACTAGCCATGGACAAGCATAGTTGGCACTGATTAAAGATGGAAGAACATCGTTGCATAGAAACAAAGGAGAACAGTAGAAGAAAGGAGAAGATGAAGAGATTTAGCCCATAGAGGAGAGGTGGATCTCACTCCCTAGCCTCCATATAGGCCAGATCTCCTCCTTGGGTCATCCTCCTTGATCTTTTGGATTCCTCGACCTCCTTTCTCTCTAGATCCCGCCCCTGAACAACAACTTGGTGAGTGAATGATGGTGGAAGATGGTGGAGGATGGAGACATGCTGAAGAGGCAGGTGTAGAACAAGCACTTCAGCCTTCTCACACCTCCATACTCTCCTACGGGGCTCTGGGAACCACACCGGGTCGAAACCAATAGTTGGAACCTCCCAAAATGCGGAACAGGCAGATGGAACTCTCCAAGATGCGGAACCCCTCTCCAGGTTGTGGGGGGTGTGTATTTATAGGCGAAATGGTCGAGGTACTGATCCAGACCGTGGTCTTGCTCGATCGCGATCGAGGTGCTCCCTGCGGTCGCGGTCGCAGTCAAGGTGCACCCCGCGATCGTGTTCAAGTTCGCGGTCGCAGAAGACGTACCTCAGTCATGGTTGAGGTCGAGGTCGAGGTCGCGATTGCGGTCGAGGTCGCGGTCACAGTCGTGGTCGAGGTCGTGGTCACGGTCGAGGTCGAGATCGCAGTCATGGTTGCAGTCGAGGAAGAAGTACCTCGGTCGCGGTCGAGGTTATTTCTTCTTGGCCGCGATCGCAGTCGAGGAGGATGTACCTCGATCGCGATTGAGGTTACTTCTTCTTGGTCATGGTCATGGTCGAGGCGGATGTACCTTGATCGAGGTCGAGGTTACTTCTTCTTGGCCGCAGTCACGGTCGAGGAGGATGTACCTTGATCACATTCGAGGTTACTTCTTCTTGGTCGTGGTCGCGGCATTATGGATTGAACCCACCCTGGGGGGCTATTACTGGTGGTCGAGGGGCCCGCATCGATGAGCCCTTTTGATTGGCGAGGATGCATCCTGATAAAGGACTGGCCATCAAAAATAGGGTCCAAGATATCGAAAGTTTCTTAGGCCCGCTAGTCAGTTAGTGGGACCACCGTCTCCTATGATGGTGCACAAAGTACGATGCTTAGTCCACCGCAGTTGTGACAGATGGGAGTCTAGCTGCTACAAAAACCGTGTGTTGGGGAGAAATCATGGAGAATAGATGTCTTTTCAGGTCCGGTGTCTGCAAGTCCCAAAATTTGCTAGTTTGAGCAACTTTATCTATGAAAAGATATACATTACTAAAAGATAAGAAACATGGGTTATTTTGGGCATATTAAGGCTATAGTGACACAAAACCATAAATAAATGCTTAGCATAAATGCATAAATTTGGGTGTTATCAATAGAAAAATGACTCTATAAATCAAACATACTTGGAAGTTAGTCTCACATGCTTTCATTGATTAATATGACATGTGTATTTGCATCAATAAACAAGGACCTTGATATTATTCCATGTTTGTTCTATGTTAACATGATAATGTGCCCTCCAGTCACATACATCATGCCCTCCATTCACATACATTAAGAGGAAGAATGTGGCTATTTGGATCCAATTTTGACAAAATGTTTCATATTTTTTTACTTAGTTTGGATGTCCCACATGTCTACCCTTTCATCATATTCAAGACGAGCATGTTCTATTCCTTCCCAAATTTCAAGTGCTTTACTATGGCTTTTTGTATGAAACCATTATATATGTAACTAATAGATGTGTATTTTTGTATAAGTAATCAAATAAATAAAAAAATCATGTAAAAATGGTCATCTTTTAAATATTAAAGACAAAGTAAGTTCAAGAAAAGTAACAAAAAAAATGTTTTTATACTTCAACTAAAAAACATATAAATTAATTTTTTGCTCCATATCTATTTTTTAAGATCCACATATAGAGTCAAAAGTTTATCAATTTTAGATGGTATCCATAGAAGTAGATCATGAATTTAGCTTCATCTCATGAAAACTCATTGACAAATTTATTTAAAGAAAGCTGCCAAATGATTCACATTTTAATTAGATTTTTTTTTTGTAAATAAGCATTCAACTATATCTTGTATAAAAAATGATCACATCTGATTCCATGGTACTAGTTTACATGAGGTTCTTTCTATATTCAGTAAGCAATATGATAACTAAGACTGAAGTCTAAGGTATATTATCGAAACTTCAAGAGTTTGATGTGTCATAAATAGAAAATTGTGTAGGTATTAGTGATGATTGTTACTTTTAACTATAGAATAAATATAATAAGGTAACAATTTTGGTATCTAACTTTATTGACAATAGTAAAGAGAACAATATGAATCTCATATTCTATATCTCTCTAAGATTGAAGCATGATATCTAACCACCAATTTGAGTGATGAAGTGTGATGCTAAACCAAAACTTTGAATACTCTAGTGGTATGAGATCTAATCCACCGAATGAAATCTTCACCAAATGAAAATCTTCAAGAGCACTTCTAAGAAACTAGACCATTAGATGCATACCTGGTTGATGAATTTTTTGTTAACAATAGATGTTCAATGAATGAGCATGAATAGATCGAACAAACATGTTTAAAGCATTTCAAATATCATACTCCTTTAAATACACGTTACTTAACACACTGGATGTTCACAAGTATAATCATACATCATGTACCCTCCTAACAAGTTTACACAAATAAAACTATGATATCATATAATTAGATCCAATATGACTCCTATATCCAAAACTCAATATGCATTCTTTCTTATCACTTTGTAGTCTAAGATGTGGTAATTTGACTTGCAAATATGTAGTGTCCTTGCTTTGTTCTCATGCCTAATATAATAGTTAGATCTCAATCTTCAAAGCATGGCCAATAACTAGAACTATGAGAGGAAGATGAGAAGGAACAAGAAGGAGATTATGAGAAGGGATCCACTTTGCATATTACCCTCTAGTCATTATTCATTCAACTTAAAATAGACAAGATAAGAATCATTATTCACATATGGAGCTCCGCAATGAATGATGTAACAAGAATAGTAATCCAGACATCTGATATGCATATTGCATTTGACACCACTTGCAACCATATTATCTTTGGAACTGCATGCTGAGCAAATTGTCTTTGGCACTGCATTGTTGAGAAGACTATCTTCAGCACCATGACATTGAGAGGATTGGTTTTGGTGCCACAGTGTTGCAGACTTCCTAGTCTGTGACTTGATAACAATGTTGTGCGTTTGTAGAATGGCAAGACTTTGGTTTTAGGGCACACCTATTTGATTTGCTTCTATAAAAAGAATATTTCTATGGTAGTCATGGTGATAAGGAAGATATATTATGTAGATACCAAACAGTCTCATGGGGATCATGAGTTAGCATACAATTTTAAATGAAAAGATTTATATCCCAACATTTACAAAAATGTTGGGTCATATATGTTGTGCCAGGAACTATTGTATGTGTATGCATACATAGTGTATACCAGCTCCAAACACATGGTGTCAAGACAAGGTGATGGTATTGACAATGTTTCTCATAGTGACCTTAGCACACACTAATTGTCCAACAACTAGAGACATCTTATGGCCATATAGAACTTTTACCTCAAGATCTAGATCTGAACTACGTGCTATTATTGTCATCTTGTCTTCACAACAACATATTGTTTTCTCCTCAGAGAAGTTGCTTGTTCTCAAATCTCTACTAAGGGCCTCATCTTCTATGTCATCCACATAGATGTGAGAACTCTTGGTGCACCACCTTGGTCGCCAATAGGAAGCATATTTTAAAGTCACTAATGTGCTAGCCTCACTCATTCTTATTTGTTATCCTCCTATTGTAAGGTTTTGTCTTTGGAATGAGTTTTTCTCTCTTGAGGAGGAAGAATTCTTAGACAACTTGTGTATCAATGTATGCGTCTCTATTCGAACATCTATGGATTTATATAGAATATTCATAGGATTGGATTTTCCAAAAAAACTTAATCCCATTCCTAATAGTCACTCAAAACAAAATCAAACTCAAAATATTATATGGAATTTCCATCGATCAATTCAAATACCAGTGAACCAGCTGGGACTAGTTTTTGTCATCTAGTCAACCAGTTGGCATGCCAAGTTTCCCGATTTGTCACTCCTAGAATAATTTTTATTGACCAATTCATTTTTAAGTCAAACATACTACATATTCGTCATTGTTTCCTGGCATCCATTGAGTTGAACAACTGGGATGCCAGGTTGGCTGACTAGCTAGTTTCTCAGTGGATTATCACTTTTATTAATTGACAATCAATTGACTAGTTGATCAAAACCATTTGCTCGACCAACTGGCTTCTCATTCAAAAATTGGATAGGAATCAATAAGTATATGGTTCATAATTGTAACATCTCGAATATTCAATATTAATTTAAGTCTTAAAATGTAGTTATCTTAAATAGATAATAATTGAGGGGCTTATTAGCAGATGAACCTAAAGTAGAATTTTCTTAAAGAATAATGAAGTTAGAAAACAATATTAGGCTCAATCAACCTTTTTCTCCATTATAAATATGATTTATGCACTTAAGAAAATAGCTTCTCACCCTTTTCTCTTTCCTAACCTTAAATAATGTTTAAGGGAACTGGAAGAGAGAAATAAAAGGTTCCAAATTCAAAAATATACCTTGTATAACTTAAGCAAGAAGTAACCCTCTTTCCTTTCATTGTTTCAACGAAAAGATCCTTTTTCTCTCTCCTCTAAGAAAAGGTTCTCAAAAAGACATAGAAAGTAGATGACATAATGATGGAATGAGTAATAATATTTATCTCGATTGTGACTCCAATAAACACAAAGGAAAGGTCTTATTCAATTATTTCATGTATTAATGCATTAAAAATTAATTGAAATAACATTTATAGAAATAATAGACAATACAATAGCAAAATGGGAATCTATTTTCATGAGAAGGATCTAGCACCTTTTTGGGCATGTGGTTCAAATTTGGTCAAGTTTTGACCATGTTTGACCCTTCAAATTGATTAGACAAGTTTCCATATAGTTTGATTTAGATTTAAACTCAAAATCATTTAATGCAACCTAAGATTCAGATTATTTACATGTCACACATTAATTCAGACATCTTGCATATAGTTTTCCTATCACACGCTCTATTTTTTTCTTTCCTGTTCATGTGTGCATTGCCAACCATTGGATTGGGATCCAATGGTGGGACTGTCATCCCCTACCTCAGATTATTTCGTAGGTGTAAACCAGCTTTAAACATTTTTTCTTGTTTAGATCCGTCCTCCCTTATTACTCAAGCATTTTTGGAGATTTCTTGTCCTTTGTGTTCATGAGGTGATCCCAAATCTGCCATTACTCACTTTCCCTAATAATCTGTGGGTGAAACTCCCAATATAGGGTTTGGCCTTCCAGTATAAAGATGTCACCTTCTCTCTGGCTCCCCTCTCTATTTAAAGGGTCAAAATCCATCAGCGGACCGTACACATCCCTCGTCCATCATTAATCTCATCATTAGTTCCCCCAAACATCTTTCCTTACTCGACCTATTCTCCGAAAAGCTTCTCACAAGCCTCGACGCCCTCCACCTCGCTTGGCTCAATTGAGTAGCAGGTAACCATCCCTACCATATGTCCTTTGTATTCCCATCAATATCCTCTCCCTTGGTTAAAGTCAGTCATTAAATCTGATAGGCCAAGTCACACTACCCATCAGTGTTTAGTGCTAGATAGCTTCAGTGTCCCTCTGACCATGAATTCGTGCATCTTGGTTTCACCTCTCCCTTTGGGATGTTTCTCGTGCTTTCGAAGGATGTTTTTTTATGTCTCCTATACCTTCAACTGCTGGTTGTTCTTTTCCACAGTTTCCCTTCTTGTTCCAACAAACCAGCACGTTGTTGGTCCTCTCCTTCACGCAATGGATTCCCCCTTGGCTTGACCTCATGATGGTTTAAGTATTGTTTTTTATTCTATTTGCAAGGTCCTCCCTTGGCGTTGGTTCTCCAATTCTTCCTCGACCATGGCTAGAGAAGTTCTTGGGATTTAGTGCTCGCCTGGACTCGAGAGAGGGCTTGTTGGCTCCGTCTTGAGGTGAGGAATCCATCTAGAGTCTTAGCTGCTGACAAATGATCACCCACATCAAGATGTGTCTAGAGGTAGAACCTCTAGGGAAGGCACATCGCCATGGATTTTCCATGAAGAAACCAAGACAATGAATGACCATGGCACCCATCGTGTATTAATCGACTAATCAACTATGCAAGGGTAATTTCGGGTTTTGTGTTGACACTCATTTATTCAGATTTGATCCGTAATGCCATCTTGGCAAGTTTTGATTGGGCCACGAGGGCAGGGCTCAGGCCCAATGTTCGTTGGGGTTAGGTTAAAATGCCCACTTGGCTTTTCTTTCAATTTTCATTGGTCAGTTTTTGAAAATCCACCATAAATCATACGGTTCTCAAAAAATTGCAAACAAATAGTCATTGGAAAGGGTTTTTTGAGATGAATTCCATTTATGGTTTTCAATCTATGATTTGCCTTTATATTTTGATGTTTTGTTATAAACCCTAGTTTGACCCATGAAACCCTAATTAAGTATTACATGTAATTTATATGATCTAATCTAACCTAATTTTCCTAATTAATTATGTTGATCAGTAAGCCTAACCCTAATGCAATCAAACCCTAACTACCATAATCAACCTAATATCAATACAAGGTATTGATTAATGATGTTAATGAACAAGTGTTTAAAGCCTAATCAAGACAAGAGGAAGTTTGACCTAGATTTGACTCAAGGATCAGGAAGACTATCTTAGGATCTACATTGCTCCAAGGTAAATGGGTCATGCTACTGAGAACAAGTATTTATGGTTAATTGCATGCTAAGTACAAGTAGCATTATGATTTCAAGTTTAATGTTTTAAATCATGCTCACTATATGAAATTGCTTGATGATTGTTATATGTTATGTCATATGGTTAAAATGATCACTGTGTTTAAAGTTTATGAGTAATGACTCATGAAAATCATGTTAATGATCAAGATGGAAAAATCCCATCATGTTTAGGAGATCATGTTAACAGGGAGAAATCCCATCATGTAAAATTCAAGAATCATGATTATGTTAATGTTAATGTCATGTTAATGATCAAGCAAATTGGAATTGAAACAATCTTTATATGCTTTGGAATCATGAACCTCAAGGGATCATAAAGGGCTTTTCTAGCATCAAAGGATTTCCTAGAAATCATGTTCTCCTAAGGGGGTGTCATAGAGGGATGCATGCATTTACCTTTTAATTCTACATGTTAATAATGCTTCAAGAATGCTTAAAGTTATTTCATGTCAAGTTTTCTTACATGTCAAGTATATTTAGTTTGCTCATATTATAAAGTGCCAGTACCGTTTATTGATGTGTTATTGTTTCCCTTCGCATTGCTCGGGACGTGATGTCCCCAGGAGTTGGGGAAAATAAGAACTCAAGAGGAGCTATCAAGGACTAGAATACCTTCAAGAGCTAATCGGTGGGGTGCCATCCATACTAGGCTATCTGATCACATAGAGATGTTTAATTTCATGTTTAGATTTCCATGATTAGAAATGTTTAGACATGTATAGAACTCAACTATAGTTTCCTGTGTAAAGAATAATGTATGAATCTCAATGGTGATTTATGTATTTATTTGTAATAATCATATTAATGTGACACCCCCTCCAAGATAGATGCTTCCACTCATATTTAAAAAGTGGGGTGTTACAATAACCATTTTAGTCATATATTTGATTGTGAACTTTAGTTTCCATTTGCATCCTTATGTGTGTGACCCAATAGGTTACATTGTCAGTGATGTTCAAAATCTCACAAGCAAAGATTAGCTTCTAGAAACACAGCATTTCTACCTAGGTAATAGGAATAAGTTGGAGAACAACTTGTACTTGTAAAATGAAAAATGTTACCATGACCTTGTAATCCCTTTGTTACACATATCTAGATATAAATTGATTCATTGACTTGTCATCCTCTTGTTATTCAGTCTATATTTCTTGAATTAGAGTAGGTTCTTGAGATTGTGTGAGTTGAATATCACAAATAACATGTTCATGCATTTTATAGTTATCTTACCAAGCAACTCAAATTTCACTCCAATAGAGGGACACATTCCATATACATCTCTCACAATAATCCAAACGTGTGACAATGCACCCAATCACCACCTGTATGGAAACCAATATCTAGAATCACGTTGGGATAAAGTGCACATAACTACATGTGATTGCTATAGTGACTTCAGGTCTAAGGATCACAATCACCAATGTCACGTTGAGGTATGTCACTGACTTGTCATGACATGGTTGTTGGTATTTATGCTTAGAGAGCCAATCATATGATGATTGTAATGGAGCATCATGTGATTAGTTTAATAATAATAAAGATGGTTCCATATATTTTGTTTGTCTCAATCATGAGATGATGACACAAACATGATAGATGTCTAAAGAATGATGTTACCTGATGACAAATTTCTTCAGGTTAAGGAAATGAACAATGACATCATGTGTATGATAAGAGTACATACATTAATTTTATGTCCTTACTTAGATATTACTATGGAAGAAAAATACATAACAATAGTACGTAAGACTAGAATGTGTGTTGACTGATGATAGAGTTTCATTAGTCATGATATATGGTATAAAGTCAAACACATAGGTAATAATAGTGCATCAAACATGCCCACCTTGAGAGTGATACATGGATACCATTGAATGGTAGTCAATGTCAACTCTCTAAGTGATAATAGTGATAGTGGTTCTTAGACTTGAAGTCATTACACTCATCACATGTCATTCGATGAATTTTGATACTATCCAACGTGACCCGAATAAGGGTTTCCATTAAGGTGGTGGTCAGGTACATTGTGACACATGGGGATTGATTGTGAGTGATGTAGATGTGATGTGTCCCTCCTACATGAGTTGATATGCTAAGTGCTTGATGTGTGATACTGAGAAATGTATGACCATACTCATGTGAGTCAATATGTGATACATAAGCTCACATGCATCTCATACAATCTACTAGTTCACATGAATATTAAGAGAATGACGATTCCATGCCTTGAGTTCAATATACACATCAAAGTCAAAGAAACTATACGATCACTATAACATTGATCATGGATTTAGGTTGAAGTTGTTCTCCAACTTTCCAATTACTAGGGTAGCAATGATTTGTTGCTAGATACCGCTCATTGCTTGTGATGTCATAATATAGTTATGGACATTTACTGCCAAAGTAAATTGGTACCTATAGGTTCACACACATAGGATGCACCTGGAATAGGAGTTTACTCATGGATGAAGTATAATCTAGTTATAAAGTCATTTTTTAATCAACATTGACAACAATGGATGTCAATTGACTGACTAGAGTGTCCAGTTGAGTGATTGGGAATGCCAATTGACTAACTAGAGTATTCAGTCAATCGATTGGAAATTCTAATTGAATGACTGGATGATCAATAAGATTAGATCAATGATTGATGCTGATGTCATCACATGCATTAACCATCACATAAAAAGGTAATACTATTGAGAATAGTAAAAATAGCCAGTCAACCAATTGGGAATCTAGTCAACTGAATGGTGATTCACACTAGTTGAAAATTCATGAAATTTGTCCCATCGTGTCCTAGGGTTTGTGGGAATCCTATCCCATCTACTCCTATATGGGGGGGGGGGTGGGCAAGGCTCTCAATACTCTTGTATGACAAGACTTTTCATCTCAATGTTGTGGTAACATGAGAGTCACTGACATCTTATTCATAAAAGGGAGAGATAGCCAAAGGGGAGAATCGTCAATGCTAGCAATTGACAACACAAAGGGACAACTCCTTCTCGTTGGTTCTAAAAGAATGACAAGGAGTTCTCAGCGGTTCACTGATGAGTGCATACTGATCCCAATTTTAATTGCATTTTTAGCCCAATTCTGCATTTAGATACCTTAGTTTTCACCTACCTAGATTTGTTTCGATCTACTTAGATTTTTATGCTAATTGTAGGAATTTGATACTTTTCTTGACCACCCTTACATGTTTTGAGTCTTGTCATTATGTAGAAAGAATGCCTAGGGGTCCCACTCATATCTTGGTGCCCTGGTGCCCAACAAAATGTAGATCTCAGTGCCTGATGGGACCTCAGACCTCGGTTCCCAATGAGCCAACAAGTTGCTGATCGACGAAGAAGTAGATCCCTTCAACCGACAACCATTCTAAATCTTAGTGCTCAATGACCAGTCTACACCATGGTGCCCAATTAGAATCACATCAAATGGAACCCCATATTCCATCGATTGATGAGGAGACTACTTCTCCATAACTAGAAACCTATACATAGAACATGAACTCCTCCATTCAGGGAGTTTCTTTTCCTCCTTTATGCTGGGAGGTTGTCGCTCTATGCCCAACCAAGGAAGATGTTAACCACACTCCATGTCCACCTCTATAGATGGCCTCATGGTGTCATTGGACCATCATTCATCTACTGATCCTTCTCCAATGAACTAGAGTACAAGAAGAAAGGGAAGAAGTGAAGAAGAAGATCATCCACGCTTGCCCTTGGTGTTCTTCCCTTCTTCCTCCGTATTAGCTCCATCATTGGAGTAGAAGATCGCTGCTCCATCCAGCCATGATCATCTTCTTCACCATGACCATGTCTTAATATTCTTTCTTCCTTGGTTTCTCTATTTCTATCATGAAGATGGAGTATTCCATCTCACTAGGGTGTGGGGACTAGCCCTGCTACCCGTCCTTGCATGTCCATTTCTAAATGCTTCATGACTTGTATACAACTCTTTCATTTCAATGTTAATCATTTTATGCATGTTTTATGGGTTACCCACCTACTATATATGATCTATAATATCCTTTGTTGTGAGAACTTCAATACTTAGGATTTGAATATCAATTAACTTGGTTGATGCCCAAATGAGAACTTGTGAGTGGATATCTCTAGAGCAGTAGGTACATGACCTATGAGTGACAAGACATTGAACTCATGGGGATATCTGCATGACTTCCATGCCTAATGGGAGGATCTTTCTTTTCCTCTATTTGAATAGTTACATCTACCCTGGCATGTTTTGGATATGTTTGTGCATGTAGCAGTGTTGAAATCGGAAATCACCCCATTGACCTTCATCATTAATTTTTACCTTGTTTTAATTTTGCTCTTTTACTTTCCTTGCAAACTCAAATCAACTCTTGGTTCTAAATATTTGTCTTGGTTTGATTGGATACAAGCTAGTAAGATTCTTAAAAATGTTGTCCCTTGGGATTTGATCCTTGAGTATACCTGATAAGAACTATCTTCTTGTGGGTGGTATTATTACACATTATTTTGGTAAAACCTTGGGGATCTCAGCCCCTGGGCAAATTTGTTAGTGCAGTAAAAACCACGTCAAATTCTTGCATGGACTAGTAGAGGGGTAGAAGAAGTCTCCATCGTGCTAAGAGGACATTGTCAACCACAGTCTGTGGTGCTATAAAAAGAGGTTGCCGCCAACTGCTATTGGGTGTTGCTTAAGAAAGAGCACAACTCTGTAAGGATTGTCACTGGACTTTCTCTAGGACTAGGGATAAGCCTTGCACCCTCTTTTCCACTTTATAGTTGTTGGGACGATCCGCTAGTTATGGGGAATATGTCAACAAACCATTTTCAAATTTGTCACCATATTTCCCTACAGTGGTACTAGATCCACATGAATTTACTATATTTTTAGGATTAGTGGATATGATTGGTTTTATTTTATCATTTATTTTGTGCATGCAATGCAAATATTTAAATGATCAATGTGAATATCTGATTAAAACCACATATGCTAGGGAATGTCTCACATATCCTATAAATATACATGGTATGATATGTATATATATGCAATTCATGTGTGACACCCCAAAATCATTTTCATGGTGGATGTATGCAAGGTTATGGCCAATAATCCTTTGGATGTGTGTTCTTGGTTGAATGATTTAATTCATGTCTTTTAAATTTAGTTTAAAACTAAGACTCTCTCTATTTATCCATATGTAAGTTAATGCTTTCCTCCCAATGCTCCCCTTGAATGCAACTTAAGGTTTCACCTTTTGTAGTATAATAAATAATAGGATTATATTTAATTTATGTATTAGAAAAGAGAAGACATTCTGTACTAGTGAGTTAACCGACTGGGAAGTTGAGTCAATCAATTGAGGATCAAAGAGGTAGAAGATCATAGGATACACTTGATCGACTGGATGCCCAATCAACTGATTGAAGAAGTCCAGGAAACCGCTTGAGCTAGAAGTCAATCAATTGACTGATGGAGACCTTGACCAATAGACAGACAAATCGATCGACTAGAAGAGTCTAATCAACCAATCGGATTGTTCCAACACAATACATTTTCCTTTACAGGTTGTGACATGTGATGTTTGACCTTAGGTGGATATGAATTTTTTCTGGCTCCAAGGAATTACATTAGTGTATCCATAATCATCACTCATATGTTTGTGATTGCATGTTTCATTTGTGGATCTAGTATGAGTATGATACACATTATAAGCATGTGGTGATTGGATGTGTATATATAAAGTCCATCCATAAATAGTAAGTCTAAAATGCTTTCCATAAGCAACACATGAAAATCTTGATCGACCAAGCATGGACACACCCTAGTGTAGTGCACTGTCTGCCTTGTCAAAGTGTGATGGTAGTTATGTGGCTCTACCTTAGTAGGGTGTATTACTATTATGTTGGCTTTTGAGACAGGCTTAACTAGTTGGCATTAATGAAATTAAGCACCTAGAAGCATACCGATGGATCATGGCAAAGAGTTGTGCATACCATTTATCTAATAAGTGCATGGGATACAATTGGAAAATGTTGCCTACCTTATTAATTGGTTGTGAGTGCCAGTGTTGGGTGGGTACTAACTTAATTATATTGGATCTTGGCTAACTAGAAGATTATTCATTGCAATCTTCTGAATTGATGGTGTGGGCAATTACTTTGAAAAAATAATGAGAATGATAATTAATTAAAGGCCTATTTAATATTTCCAACTTTTCAAATTAAAAGTTTTTTGAAAGAATGAAACATTTCTTTTGTAGAAACAAATGACAAACACCAACACATTTTCATTGCAATCAGTCCTTGAGAAGGAAAACATGAATGAGAATAACTTCTACGATTGGTCCAGGACATTGAGAATTGTTTTCACTCAAGAGCGCAAGCTCTATGTCCTGGAGACACCAAATCCAGATGAACCTACTCCCATCGAGCCGAAGGATAAAAGGGATGCTTACAAGAAGCATTATGAAGATGCCATAGATGTCAAGTGTCTAATGCTATGATCAACAAACTATGAGTTGTAGAGACAACATGAAAATATGAAAGTCGTCAAGATGGTGACACATATCAAGAACATATTTCATGATCAGGAAAGATAAGAGAGATATGATATCTCAAAGGCATTGTTCAAGTGCAATATGGCAGAGAGAGATTTAGTAGGGATCCATGTGCTCAAGTTTATTGGGTATTTGGAAAACCTAGAGAGAGTGGAATTTCACTTAGGTGCAAGATTTTTCCATGGATGTGATTCTACAATCATTGCCAAAATCATATACCTAATTTTCATGAACTACAACATGAACAATTTTGCTAATTTTTCTTCAAAATTACTTGGCATGTTAAGAACTACTAAAGCACAAATGAAGAAAGACAATCCTAAATCTATGATAATGATCAATAGAGAAAAAGGAAAGGCCAAGGGGGGAGGCAAGGTTAAGAAGAGTTATAAAGCTATTCAAATACCCAACTTTTATGCACCTAAAGCAAAGGAAGGAGTGAAAAAGGAAGAAAGCTGCCACCACTGTCACTATCATAGGCACTAGAAAAGTAACCACCCTATTTATGTAGAGGAACTCAGAAAGAAGCAGAAGGAGATATGGATCCCCAATTCAAGATCTAAGAAGAAGTATGCTAGATAAGATGGAGCAAGAGTTGCTGCCACTACATTAAGAACATGTCACTTATCTGAGCCTAGTGGGCATGTCATAGAATGAGGTAACTGCTATTATGTACCTACTATGAATAGAAACATCATATAGGTATCTTGTTTGGACAAAAGTATCATGAATGATTGATGTTTTATTTTAAAGATAAGATCTTTTATGGCAGTGCCCCAATGTCTCACAGTCTATACTCGATAGTTCTAGAGACAAATATGTATAACATATATACTAAATGATTCATTGAATAAAAAATATATACCTAGTATTTTCATCTATGACACATAAATAAAGAACGCATATCTAGACTCCATCAAGATGGTAATCTAGACTCTTTTGATTTCAAACCAATAGAAACATGCAAGTCTTATTGGTTGGGTAAGATGACAAAAGCTCCTTTCACTGGAAATAGTGAGAGAAAAAGTGAACTAATAGGACTCATACATAATGATGTATGTAGACCTTTTAGACCAAATGCTAAAGGGGTGTACTAGTATTAAAACACTATGATATGATTGATGTGGAGAATACTTGAATCGAGAGGTTGATGACCTTCTATGAGATAGTGATATTGTATCACAATGGACTCCATATGGAACATAATGATGTATCAGAAAGAAGGAAACATACCCTGTTACGATCATCGATAAGTCTAGCTAATATTTCGAATTCCTTCAAGGAATATGGTTTATAGACCATAATGTTTACACTAAACTACGTACCGTCTAAACTGGTTCAAAAAACACCATTCGAAATATGGAATAGGAGGTGTCCCAACATGTTTTTTATGAAGATTCGAGGATGTAAAGCTTATGAGAGACAATTGTTTCTTGAAAATTTTGGTCCCAAGTCAAATAATTTTAATTTTGTTGGATAACCTAGGGAAACCAAAATGATACTACTTTTACATTCCATCTGACAACAAATTGTTTTTTGCTAGGACAAATGTATTCTGAAAGGGAATTTATTTATGAAGGAATCAGTGGGAGAAAAAAGTAGCAGGCAAAAAGTTTGAGTCCAAAAAGAAAATATTGAACCTATAAAGGTACAACAAGAAGAATCACAAATTGTTGTGGAATTTCAAGTTCCTCAAGTAACACAAGGACCTCGAAGATCTAGCAGGACATGCCTTGAGCCTAGAAGATTTGGGTAACTTATGACTCAATAAGGTTGTAAGTTGGTGATAGATAATGAGTCGACTACGTACCTAGAAGCCTTTGAGGGAGTAAATATTGAGAAATGGTTTGAGACTACTAGATCTAAGATGGACTCCATGCACATCAACACGGTATGACCCTGGTGAATCCATCTGAAGGGTAAAATCCATAGGGTGCAAGTGCATCTTCAAGAAGAAGACATAAATGGATGGTATTGTACAAACCTATAAGTTCATATTGGTTGCGAAGGGTTTCAAATAAGTCCAAGGTGTTGAACATGACGAAATATTTTTGTAAGTTGCCTTGGTTAAACCCATCAAGATCATGCTTGCCATTGTGACTTATTATGACTATGAGATTTGGCAGATGGATGTTAAAACTGCATTCCTTAATGGGAATATTCATGAGGATGTGTACATGATACAACTGAAATATTTTATAAATTGAAATAATGCAAATAAAGTTAACGAGATATAAAGGTCAATCTATGGTATAAAGCAAGCATCTCAGAGATAGCATCTTTGATTTCATAATACAATCAAAGAGTTTGACTTTAGTCAAAATGAAGATGAAACCTATGTTTACTAAAGGTTATTGAGAGCATATATGTATTCCACAAACTGATGGGAAATGACATTCTTATGCTACATATGTTGAAAACTTAGATGGGAAAGTACCTTCTCTATGAAGGATTTAGGAAAAGCATCATATGCCTTAGGAATTACAATCTATAGATATAGATATAGAAAGCTTCCTAACCTATGTAAGAGCATACACATTGGCAAGATGCTGAAGGTGTAATGACTTCACTTTTCAACATCCCACAATTAAGAAAGGACCTTAAAGTTGAGGGTCATTACCTAAAATTCCCAAGGATCCAGATTTAGTAATAATTAATAATAGTAAATAATTTCCATCAATTTCAAATACTGTTTACAAGATGCTCCTATAAGGAGTTACATGAATTTCTAACATGCGATCTCTTACATATGAGAAGAAGTATCTAACTAATCCTCCTTTACTTAGCTATAATGCCTTTAGATAGATTTCATTTGATTCATCAAATCTTGATATCTCACAAATTGAATACAACTAAAATAGCATGAAATAGAGCATGTACCATTGACCGGCCTAAATCGCACACCCAAAATGGAACGGATCCAAAGTAGTTGGACTCTTAAGATAATAACCCAACACTCAAGCCCCCACAACTATTATACGGGGTCTGAAGTAGTAATCGGGGTCAAACCATAGGGACAAGGTCGGCTGGTGTTAAGTACGTAGGATCTCACACTCATATACTCCAAACAAACAGATGGTTTTGGAAGGTGTTAAGTACACGGGGTCTCACACTCATATACTCCAGACAAACATATGGTTTTAAAAGATTGTTCCCTAAGGAACGATGGTGCAAAAGCCAAAACAAAGAAAGTTAAAGGAAATAAAAATAATTATAAAAGAAAAACAAGAACAAATAGTAAGAAACAAAGATATGGAAGGAAACTCGAATTGGGTTTCACCTACTAAGGTCTCTCATCAATATGAAAAACTCATTCCCCTTTGTATACTCTTATTAAGATTACGAGAAGTCATAGAGAATGTCTATTCCCTCCTCTCTCGAGATAAGGATAGATCTAGGATCTAAGGTGGCCTCACTCTCAAGATAACAACCCTACAACCACAAAGCAAACCATATGAGCATAAGCTTTAGCAATACAACATTCTCATGCATTCATACTACTCCATAACACTAGTTAAAGAAGGTACTACTCTTTCGAGGTACCAACGATCAAACATCACAAGATGGTAGCTAAGCATACAAGTGAAGCATTAAGAACAAGCATATGGAGATAATCTTGATATGAACATATATATTCAAAGGGGAGCAAGAATATACATGTTGGGAGAGCCATAGTGGCTACTCCCAACCCTAGTTAAATGTTTAGCCACACATGTTAACATGCAACATAATGCCAAAATGACATATACGTCACAACCACAAAGAGGAAAGGGGTATAACGTAATGGAGATGATAAATCTAGATGAGAGAGAAGATGGTGATACACCAATATACTCCTTCAAATCTAGATCTAGAATGGATGGTGCAGAGGCTTCTCCTTTTTTCAAGGAAGAGGGGCCTTCGGTCTTCTCTCTCCTCATCTTTCACCTTCAGAGATCCAAGACTGATCAAATGGATGAGAGTGGCTATGGAATTTGGCAGTACTTTGTGGTCCTTGATGATCTGATGATGTGACAAGTCGAGGTGGGTGGCCTATTTATAGGTGTTGGCCACCGAAAAAAGGGTGCAAGGCACCATAGTCGCAAAGCATCAGTGCAATCATAAGGACATCGACCACGGTGGGAGGGTCCCTAGTGGTCGATGAGCAGCGGTCGAGGTGCTAACCACAACTGTGGCTTGATTTGACCCTGCAAAGGTGGAAAAGGTGTGCAAATAAGATTCTTGGCATAAAGTACTAAAATAAGTGGAAAAGTCTATAAAAGATATGTTAGGAGAGGCATAAAATATATGCAAAAAGTGTATAAAATGAGATGTTATCAACTTCCCCCAAACTTAAAATCAAGCATGTCCTCAGGCTAAGGGTAGGCCCAAAATCATAGAGAGAAGAGCAATTTGTGATTTTTTTTTTGCAAAACTTAACATTACTGAGTTATCTCATTATTATAGGAAAACTCTTTTAGTACGTTTGCTCAATCCTAAAATCTCATTCCCCCCATTCATAACTAGAGTTGCACAACTTTGAGTTCTTGCCATTGCCTTTAGTAGTAGAAGGTCTCTCCGTCTCAACGTATCACCCCTTCCTGCATTAGGTTTCTAGCCATACTAGTACAACATCTCCTTGAGGGGTAGCTTTCACACTCTTCCTTTATTTTTAGTTGGCCCTATGCTGGTGTATTCGGGTAAGCTTCAGGGTTTAAGTGTTTTGCTCTTCTCCTAAATTCCCCTCACCCACAACTATTGTAAGGACAATGTTTTCCTTAGGGGCTTCTGATGTTAAGTTAGGTGGTTGTGTGAGGTTCGTTCAGGATTGTAGGTGGGTAAATTTGGCTTCAGGGCTCCATTGACGGGCATGCCATATCTACATTCGTGAGTGCAACAATACACCAGTTGTGTGGGACCCTTCGACATCTTTTGAGCACAACTCTCGTTATATATATTTTTTCTTTTCTTTTTGGCTTTTCATATCTCCTCTCTGGTTTGGGTGAGTAGGTTTTTATGCGGCCTTATGGATGGACAAGCATCTTTTCATCCTAAAGCGGGGACGATTTAACTCAAAAGGGGTAGCTGTTTGCTTCTTGAGGGAGGTGAGTATTTTCTGGATGGAACCATCATGTTAGGGTGGTTGGTCAGGAGTATGGCTTGGTGAAGTTCTCCAGTTTCCAAGGGTTTCGTAAGCTTAGGATTGTTACACACACAACATCTTATTGTAAGAATGAGATAAAATTGTATTGTTGTGCTTCTCATTTTACTATTATATGCGTTAGTTACTCGTACATTCCTCTCCATAAATGGTAGCACCACACCATTTAGAAGGGGAACATACAAACTCAAGGGTAACTACACAAAATTGTGGCTCAAAAAAAAATTCCTTAAAGCATAATTTTTTTGCAACATCAGTTTGGCGGGAACTAGAATATATACAAGTAAAAAAATCAATTTTTTTTTGAAAATTTGGGATGGAATTGTACCTCTCACGTCCGTTTATGACTCCTCCCCCAAACTTATCATTCACCTCGACTCGAGGTGTCAAAATTATAGTTAGGTGTATAAACGAGCTTGCTTTATTTCTGCTAACTGGTCTTGGTGGCCCACTTTGACTTGAGGAGCATGTCGGCATACACTCTGCGTAGTGGGTGGTATTTCTCATACTTCATACCCTCCACCTTTGTGTTCAATGTGGCTAGGGACATCATGTAGGCTAGACAATAGGAGCCATAGTCGTTTGACAGAGGTACCTACTGAGGGCTTCTATGGAATAATTATGTCTTCTTGAAGTCTTTGCCTTCTTTATTCTTATACCCTTTGTCATGACTTTTCAGCATCCCTACTATTACCTCAGCGCATGTGACTGCCTTTTCTTCTGTAGTTGTCTTTGTGGTAGTCATGTTTTTCTCTTGTTCAATGTGAAGGCTACGTATGAGCTGTTGTATAGTACCGTAGTCCTTGTAATGATAGTGACTACTAGCAAGTTCCAATGATTGTCATGAAGGATAGGTAGGAAGATGTAGTATGGGATAGCCGTCGCTAGGCATTGTTATATGTGTTCCTTTTCCCCTAATCTTTTATCTCTTAGGATGTCATCCACTAAAAGGAAATATGCCATATGCATGCTTGACATGTTGTTGTTTAGTAGAGCTTGGTAAGTTGACATGGTGCTGACTGAGAGGTACCCTCCTATTTTCAACATATCTTAGAGGTCATCCTGCAGCATGCAGATGCCATGCCTTTCGAATATCGCCTCTGTCAGCGTGTCATCTTCCTTCAAGGATTTCATTATTATATTTAGGGATTCTAAAGATAGGATCACACTGCTCCAATTGTCGAAATCCTTGAAGGTTGGAACTATATCTCCAGTCAGGCCGTCTGGTTTACCGTCAGGAAGATCATCTTCTTCTATCTTGCCTTCTTCCGGTTGGCCCGCTAGAGGATGTTCTTTTTTTCTCTTCTTCCATTGGAGGCTGCTCCGGCTTGAGTTTTGGTATTCTTTCCACAACCACACCAGTGTCAACTATCCAACCTTCCTTCCAAGATGTTGCTCTGGCTGGCTCTGTATATCTAACCACAAGGTTTTTAGTTCCTCCCTCCATATTTTCTTTTTAGGGAGGGGGATTTCTTGGTGAAGTCTCTGTGGTACTGTGTCTGAAGGCATCGCTGGGTCATTGAAGAAGTGACGGTTGTAGATAACCTCCATTGCATACATACCGCGCAGTCCATCCAGATCTTCTGTGCAGAGATATTCAAGTGGGATTCCCTTATTGATGGCTTCCATCATATGTAACACTATAAAGGCACAGTCCCCTGTTCCAACCTTTTCTTAGGGGACCTTCTTGCAAATGGAGAATTGCTTTCACATCCCCTTATGCCTATTGTCTGCTGATTGTATATCTCTTTATAGATGTAGCGACACCTTTAGGATATCTCTTGCTTCCTTGTTCTTGTAGATCAGGGAGGTGTTATCCAGTTCAGCTGCGTAGTAATTGAACACCATTGTCCATCTTTCATATAAGTTGACGATAATCAGTGCCCATTGCTTTACAGTTTTTATGGACATGACCATGAATTTAGTTTCTTCCCTGCTCACTGAACTTTGTAGCTCAATCACATCAACATCTTTGTTGTTGTCATCGAATAGGAGCCCTACTATATGTGTGGTGCCGTTGAACACTGGTTGGACTTTATCTAGATGCAAGAACTCTTCAAGTAGAGTGGCACACTATACATTGAATATCTTCATGTGTATGCGTGCTCTTTTCAGAAAAATCCCACTGAAGTGATCTTTGTTAAGCTACCTGCCCTTGTTGTAATAGATAATATCAGTTCCGTAAAAGTTGTCATCTAGTATGTCTGTGAGGATATGGACATATGTACATGATATCCTTGATAGTGTGGTCATGTTTATACCTGCCATCTTGCTGGATAGAGTAGGAGCCAAACCTAATTCTACTTTCATTGATTGGTGTGCTCCGCTTCCTGACTATCTCATTCATGAAGAAAGAGGCAAGCCCACCTTCCTCATCTTCTGAGGTGTTGTCATATGATGCTTGTGCTTTTGTGGGTGATGCTACTATTGTAGGAGGTTGAACCCTTGTTTTAGTCAGATTTTGGGTTGTTGCCCTACCTTCGTCTTTCGTGGACATCTCTACAGTTATGCCTTTTATTAGATGACTCACTTCTGATAGTGGTTCCAAGTTCGAAGCAATGAGTGTGGCTAATGTTGTGGCCATTTTTCCATCATAGAAAGAGTCATCTTGATCATAATACTCTGGGTCTTTTAGGAAGTCACTATAGATGTCCATCCCAAATGTTAGGTCATCTAAGAATTTGTTGAGATCTCTTATTTCTCGTGATGTGAGATCTTCTGTTGCTATGATTTCTGCTCTAGCAATGACGACCTACTTGAGATCCTCTAGTGTATCCTTATCTTCTTTTGAGATGCTATTTAGATCAAAATCTCTCGACAACGTATTAGTCTTCTTTGTATGGTTGTCTTGATGTGTGTCTGACTGTGGCGGTGCTTCCCTCACCTATGATTCATCCATCGGGGAAGTCTTCACATTTGTGCTCTCTTCTTTCGATGCTGCTTCGGCACCAATCTCCCCCACATTGTCATCATCTTTGTCGTGGCTTGAAGGGCTCAAGGAAGTGTGTGATGTTGAAGGGCTCGTCAGGTGCTTTGTCTTCTTTCTCTACCGCCATCCGTCTATTTCTTGGTGTTCAACATCTAGCTATTGGTGTTCTTCATCTAAGTGTTGATGCTCCTTTTTGAGGTCATCCAACGCTTCCTCATACCCTTTTCACATTAGCTCCTTGTCTACTCGCACGACATCCCGCTCCTTTCTGAGGTCTGACATCTCCTCGTTGAGAGTCTTTAGTGCCCCATCAACGAATTCTAGGTTTTTATCACCCCTTGCATGAACTAGGGAAGGACATCAGTTCTATCGTTCAAAGTTTATACTTGCGTAGTTAGTGTACACATGGTGGAGGTAATATTTAAATTTAATTTTGAAGTTTGATGCACGTGTTGCCACATGACATCAAATTTATTGCCCAGTACATCACTGAACATGTGTGGGCGGTGTTGTTATGGCTCCACAGGTGTTGTAGATGCTCTGGGCTACTTCAGTTATGGAGTTGACATAGTTGGGCTAGGGGTGCGCATCTCTAGTTTCCCCGATACTTGTAGTATCACATATGGGATTATGGGGTTGGGTACAAACTCGACATCCTCATGTTCTTGGTTGGTTTCTTGTTCAGCCTCAACATGTTGTTCTATTGTTGTAGTTTTAAGGCGTGCATGGTCGACCTCTTCTATGATTTTAGCTTCAGGTTGGCACCCTTCACTCGTTGCCACCTCGGTTGGGAAGCACGGTGAGGCCGGCCTCAGGGTAATGGACTTTTCCGATGTCTTCTTCTTCTTCTTTTGTATTGCCAGCTTGTTCCTTTCCTCTGGCTTCTTTATCTCTATTTTTGGAGATTTGTCTTTTTCATCCTTATCACCAGCTGCAGATGACTGGTCCGCGGCAGTGCAGATGGCCCTTGAGTATATCTTGTCAACAATTTCTTGAGTGGGTTGCAGCTTGTGGGCATAATAGTATGCCATTTCTTGGAGGGGAAGGAGCATCTTAGAGTAGTTTTGTTTGTAGAAGAGTTTGTTTCCCTTCTACGCCATGATCCCTATATTGTTGAGGGACTTCATGTCGATATTCATATGCCCCTTTGTCTTCTTATACTTCATTAATAGGTCTACATGAATGAAATGATACACTATCTTTGTGATTTGACCTCCCATGCAGAACTCATTTGTCTATTTTGCCTCCCCTCCCACTACTACTGATAGCCTTTCGATAAGGATTCTTCCTATATTCACCGGCTTCTTATTCAGTATGGACCATATTATGAACATGTCCCCTTTTTTTATGCCTCTGGTCTTTGACCTTATGAAGATAGTGTTGGCGGTTATGTTCTGCATCACCCTGATAAAGCACGAGGTGATGATGATTTCCTTTGAGTTATTCGAGTTGTGTTCTTACTCTCCCTTCAGTTTCTCCCACATTATGTACCTATTGTACCAGATGGCATCCTTTTCTCTGGGTATGGCAGAGAAGGCCCTTGCTTCTTCAGTTGTTCTGGTGAAGATTGTGTTAAGCATGGCCTCTATAATCATGTGAGACTTCCCTCCTAGTCTCACCTCTAGTTTAAAGTCGCCTCCTCCCTTCTTGCGTTTGCCATCACTGACCGGGAACTTCTCTAATGATGACATGAATTCTGTCGTCAGTTGTATTAGGAAGGGGGCTTCTGAGGTGCATACGGTATGTAGATTTGCACCCTCCAAGAAGCTGATTACCCTGTCATAGACTCCCATCTTCTTGAAGTCTTTGACGTCCAAGTACCTTGTAGGCTTGAACCCCTTTTCCTACAGTATCCACTCAAACTGCGATTGGTGTGTAGGATCTCTTGGCACGAATGTTGGCCTTTTCTGATTGAGGGCCACCTCCTCAGTCTCTTCTACCTCCTCATGGGTTGTTTCTTTCTCCTACCCTTTTAACTTCTCTACAACTGTCACTTTCCTCTTTTTGTTTCTCTTTGCTACCTTGGGTTCAACCTTCCTCTTTTCCAATTTCTTTAGCTCGGTTTCGGGATGCTGGTATTCAGAAGTCTCTGTCTGGGATGTGTTCGGGGACTCCTCTGACTCTTCTGGCATTTTGTGTGCTTTCATCAACTGTAACTGGAGTTTTTTTGTTGGAGAGAGGTTCAAGTTATCTTTCAAGGCATTTGTTATCTTCTCAAGGATTTCCTCTACCCCTTTCAATGGGATTCCTTCCTCATCAGTGTTTCTTCAATTGAAGTCGACATTCTAAAAGTTTTAATATTAATTTTGTCATCAGCATAATTGCATTAGCTTTTAATTCATCATCATCAATTTTATTTTATATGTTTATGTATATATATGTATATATATTGTTCAATGCCCATAATGATGCGACCATGACCTTAAACATGAGGTGTGCCACGACCACGTCATCACCAAGCCAAGGTATCAAACTTACAAAAATGTTATGCCGCGACCGTGGCATGGAGATGTCGTGACTGTAGTGAATAACAACCAATCAGGTGTGCCTTGACCGCGACCAAAAGCACCACGACCGCAACATGTACCACGACCGTGGTCCTCACTCGACCGACATTCATGCTTAAGGGGTTGCCATGACCGTGACCAAGGATATGGTGTCACAATCATGACAGTGGAGTACCTATTCGATTGAAGATGGTGATAGCGGTCCAAGACCTCATTCGAGAGACCATCGACCAAGGCCAAGGTGGCGGGATCCCGCAAGTCAAATCGCACCTCTAAACCCTATTCTAGGTTAAACAACATTGTAAGAATTGTGAAAGAGGGAAAGATGCTGACGAGCATCGTCGAGCTAAATGAGATGGACCATGGAAGTTGTCACAACATTTCTCAAACCGATAGGTCATTAAATGCACAAAAAAAAGATGGTGAGGCATAAGAAAAATAGTGAGTACGAATCGACAGTAGTTGAGGAAGCGCCAAACGAATACCTCAGTTGGGTTAAAACAATTCTGAATGGCGGTGAAGGTGAAAACTGTAGGGGCTCACCGCGACAGAAGCACTACTTCATCAGCAAGGGTCTGAATTAGATTTGCTTGTCATCTCGCACACTCACGTCAAGGAGCTTTGTTCAACAGTTCGGGAATTTCAACGCTTGAGCGAAAGAAGAACCCTTCTTTGAAGGGTTTCACTATATATATCCTTGGGTACCGCGATAGTAGGAGGGGGGATCACCACGACCGCGACCATGTTCCTTCTTTTACATACATCGTGATTGCGGCCCATCACTACAAGGAACAGGTACCGTGACGGCAGTGTACCCCTCCTCGACTGTGGCTTAGGCCACGACCATGGTCCAGACCGCCACCGCAGTCCTTTCAAACCAAATTATAAAGAAAAAACTTGCACTTTCCAACAAAGCCTCTTTGGTAGAGAGGGATTAAAAATCCATAAAATATTTACACTCCTATTAGATGTGGAAATATGAGATATAGGAAAACGAGAGGTACATAGCTCATGATACTAAGGTACAAGATGAGGGAAAACATAGAATTAAGGAAAACAGTAAAAGCTTGGGTTGCCTCTCAAGAAGATCTTGTTTAAAGTCTTTATCTTGACTTTCTCTATCATCTATCTTAATTCCCCTTCAGCAGGTGCAGTTACTTTCCCATTCATTCCACTTGTTACTGGGTTGGCTTCCCCCAAACTGAGTTCTGTCTTCCTTACAAAAGCTTTGTCTTCATAATATCTTTTCACTCTCTATCCATTCACTTTGAAGGTTCCTGTCTTATCTCCTACTATCTCCATTACCCCCGATGGGTATATTTTCACTATAGAGAAAGGACCTGACCACCTTGTTCTTAGCTTCCCAGGAAATAACCTAATACTTGAGTTGAATAGAAGGACCTTGTCTCCTTCATTAACATCTTTGTTCTTATGATGGGCATCATGCCGGACCTTTGCTATCTACTTATAAATCCTTACATTTTCATAGGCATGTAGCATCAACTCTTCGAGCTCTTGGAGTTGAAGGAATCTTTTCTGACCAGCCTTATTGAGCTCCATGTTCAAAACCTTGATAGCCCACAGGGCTTTGTGTTCAAGTTTGATCGATAGATGATAAGACTTCCCATAAATTAACTTGTAGGGTGTCGTACCTATAGGTGTCTTATATGTTGTACGGTACACCCAAAGTACATTGTCAAGTTTCATTGACCAGTCCTTCCTTGTACGATTGATAGTTTTTCTAATATTTGTTTGATCTGCCTATTTGATAATTCCACTTGTCCCAACGTTTGGGGTTGATATGGCATTGCAACCTTATGTTTCACCCCATACTTTCTCAATGGAGCTTCAAACTTTCTTTCACCAAAATACAATCCTCCGTCTCTTATGATAGTGTGTGGTACTCTGAAGTGTGGGAAGATAGTTTTCTCAAAAAGCTTAATGATCGCCTTGGAGTCACATGTTTGAGTAGTAAGAGCCTCAACCCATTTGGAAACATAATCAAAAACAACAAGTATGTACTGGTTCCCTATCGATGATGAAAAAGGTCCCATGTAATCGATCCTCCATACATCAAAGATTTCAACTTCTATCCAATCCAACATTGGCATCACATGTCTTCTACTTATGTTCCATGTATGCTCACATTCCTTGCATGTTTTGACAAAAGACGTGACATCCTTGAAGAGCGTTGGCCAATAAAATCTTGATTGTAGAACATTTGCAGCCGTCCTTTCTCCTTCGTGGTGTCCTCCATAAGGTGAGGCATGACACTCCTTGAGGATTAAAGGTACCTCTTCTTCAGGTATGCATCAATGATATAGGTTGTCAGAGTACCTCTTAAATAGTAGTGGGTCATCCCAATAGTAGTTTTTAGCTCAGAGAATAACTTCTTTTTCTGATTATACGTTATCTTCGATGGAAGTTGTCCACATTCTAAATAATTACAAATATTTGTGAACCAAGGTAAGCTCTACTCTTCTGATTGAGCCATTTAAAGAGCTTTGTCGGCATAGTTGTCATTCACTAGAAATTGATTTTCTTCATAAAAAATTATCCTTGACAAGTGGTCTACAACCACATTTTCTTTTTCCTTTTTGTCTATGATCTCATGGTCGAATTGTTGTAGTAACAAGGCCCATCGCAAAAGTCTTGGCTTTGTGTCCTTTTTCTGCATTAGGTATTTTATCACCCCTTGATCGTTGTACACTTTCACCTTTGATCCTACTATGTATGATTTGAACTTATCGAAAGAAAAAATGATGGCCAACATTTCTTTTTTAGTGGTAGTGTAGTTTACCTGGGCTTTGTCCAAGGTTCTACTCGCATAGCAAATCACATGATGTTTCTTATCTTTCTTTTATCCAAGGACCACCCTGATGGCATATCCGCTGGCATCACACATGATCTCGAAAGGTAGTTCCCAATCTAGTACTTGTAGGATAGGTGTTGTCGTTAATTCTCTTTTGAGGGTATTAAAGGCATCTAGGCATTCACTGGTAAACTCAAACTCAACATCCTTAATCTGCGGATTTGATAATAGCTAGGTGATCTTAGAGAAATCTTTTATGAATCTTCTATAATATCATGTGTGTCCCAAGAAACTTTGTACTCCTGTGACTGACTTTGGTGGCAGGAGTTTGGATATGGCTTCAGTGTTACTTAAATCCACTTCAATTCCTTTCTTGGAAACCTTATGACCTAGCACGATACCATCATGAACCATGAAGTGGCATTTCTACCAATTTAGGGTAAGGTTCTTTTCTTCACAACACTATAGCACTAAACATAGTTTTCTTAGATATGCTTCAAAATCCATTCCATATATAGAGAAGTCATCCATGAATACTTCTACTACGTCTTCCAGAAAATCTGAAAATAGAGATATCATACATTGCTGAAAAGTGTGGTGCGTTACACAAACGGAACGACATTCCCTTGAAGGCATAAGTGTCATAAATGTAGGTAAAAGTTGTATTTTCTTGATCGTTAGGATGAATCAGTACTTGATAAAATCTTGAATATCAATCCAGAAAATAAAAGTATTCATGGTGAGCCAGCCTCTCTAAGACCTGGTCTATAAATGGCAAAGGGAAGTGATCCTTCTTGATAGATATATTTAGCTTGCGATAGTCAATGCACATACACCAGTCTGTAACTATCCTCATTGCTACTTCATCTCTATCTTCCCCTGGTATAACCGTCATTCCACCTTCTTGGGCACCACATGGATGGGGCGAACCCAATTGTTGTCTCTTATTGGGTAGATGATCTCAAAATCTCTCAGCTTTATAACCTCTTTCTTCACAACTTCTTTTAGCACTTGGTTTAGCTTTCTCTGTGGTTGAGCTAGAGGCTTAGTTGTCTCTTCAAGACAAATTCTATGCATGCATTGGGCTGGATTAAGGCCTCTGATGTCTTCTACAGAATACCCTATGGCTTTTCTATGCACCCTAAGCTCATTTAGTAACTTCTCCAGCTGGTTATATGTTAAGTTGGCATTAACAATAACTGGATTCCTCTCTTCTTTGTCCAAGAATTCATATTTCAGTCCTTTTGGAAGAGGTTTCAATTCTAGTTTTGGCTTTGGTTCTTCCTTCTCCTCAGTTGTTTTCTCTAGAAAAGCATACTTCACTGACTTGATTATCTCTTCATTGTTGTTGAATTCCTCTTCGGGTTGGTTCAGATAGTCAAAGATTTATACAACCTCTTCGACCTCCGTTGTAGGGTCCTAATTATTTAATGCTCGTAAGAGGGGATCAAAAAATGCTTTATCTTCTTGTACCTCTTCACAATACTGATTGTAGTTATCCATGAAGTAGATTGACTCAGATAGAGAAGATCCCTTCATGGCATCTTGTACCCAAAAATTGATATGATCATTCCCCACTCGCAGTGTGATGATTCCTTCTACTACATCTATTAAGGCTCTCCCTATTGCAAGGAAATGCCTTTGGAATATCATTGGGCATTTACAATCCTCAACCATGTCTATTACTACTATATCTCATGGTGTGAAAAATTGTCTGACTCGTATTGGAACATCTTCAACTATTCCTACAGGTCTTGTGAAGGTGTGATCAGCTAACACAATCCTCATCCCCATCTTCACCATGTTTATCAGCCCAAGCCTTCATGCTAGAGTCAAGGGCATTAGACTAATGCTTGCTCCCAAGTCATCTAACACTTTTATCTCCACATTGTCTCCAACGTAGAAAGGTATGTTGAATGCTCTGAGGTCCTTCTTCTTGGTTGGTAACTCAGCTTGAACAAAGGCACTTGACATTTTCGCCAATTGGACAATCTCGACGTGATCTCCTCTCCTTCTCTTCATGATCATGTCTTTAAAGAACTTTGCATAGGTTGGCATTTCTTTTATTGTATCGAGAAAGCGCACATCCAAGTGTAGCTTGTTTACTACTTCCATGAACTTTTCATACCTCTTCTTGAAGTATGCTTTTATCAGTTTGTAGGGGAAAGGAACTCTTGGGGCATAGAGATTTTTCTTTGAAAAGACTTCTCCTATGGGATTTGAGTTCTTTTCCTCTTCTTCCTTCTTCTTCTCGTATTTCCCTTCTTCTTTACCACTTATAGCTTATTCTTTCCCTTTTGATTCTTCCACTACCTTCTCACTCTCAAATTGCTGATTAATACAACTTCCTCCTTCTTTGGTGTTGTTACAATTCACATTTTCCAATGTTCTCCCAGATTAGAGAGTGGCCATTTTTGCAGTCTCAGTATTTTATGGGATCTTCCCTGAAGGGTTTTTCATGAGTTGGCTAGTTGTGCAAGCTGTTGATCAATCTTCCTCTGGTGAGTTTGCATGTCTTCCATTTAACTTTGTATTGAAGTTAGTACTCATGAATTTGTGATAGCACTTTGAGTGAGTTGATCATTCACCAAAGCTTTCCTTTTTGCGAAGTTGAATAGTTGAGCAATCATGTCAGTTTGATTGTTGTCCTTGGCTTGGCTTGGCCCTGGGCCTTGTCCTTGCCCTTGTCGACTCACATTTTTATTCTGGCATTGATGGTTGTTCTTGTTTTTCTAGTAATTAGCAGTCTTGGTGTATTGAGTCGGCCTTCCTTTCTTCTCGAATCTTGGAGGAGGTTTAGACGAACTGCTCAGTTGATGCACGTTCTCCACATCTTCTTTGTTGCCATAATTAAACCCAGGATGGTCTTGTCGGTTGAAATTAACATAGGAGACATTGTCAGTTTCTTCTTCACTTTCACTTACGTCGCTCTCCCTAGGTCAGGTATAGATACAACTGTCAATTCCGTGTCCTCCTTCTCCACATGTAACACATTTCATGACTTTCTCTATGTGCTTCTTGCCTTTGGCTCTAGTATCTTTCAATTGTTTCACATCGATGGCGATTTTCTAAATTTGGGATGTAATAGTTTCCAAGGCTTTGGCTTCAATTGATGGTCTTTCAGATCCTGCTTTCTTCACTAGTCCTCTATCATTTCTGTCATAATCCATGCCCACCTGTAGTGCAACCATGTTGTCTATTATCTTTATAGTTCTGCTCGGCTTCTTTCCAAGAAAGTCGCTACCAGCAGCTGCATTCAGTGAAGTTCTCTCAGTAGGAGTCAACCCATTGTAAAAGGTGGTCACTAGGAACCCCTATGATATTTATGGTGAGGACAATCCCTCTGATACTCTTGAAAGTGTTCTCATGCCTTGTTAAGGTTTTCTCTTAGTTTTTGTGTTAAAGAAGTGATCTTTTGAATGTTGTGGATAGTTCTCTTAGTAGGATAAAATTTAGTAACAAAGGAAACTACAAGGGGTCTCTACCTATCTATGGACTGGTGGGGTAGGTCGAGGTACTAGGACAGAGCCTTATCTTCAAGGAAAAAATTGAACCCCTTATAATATATCACTCTTGAGGAACATCCCTCATCTTAATGGTATCACATATATTTTTGAAGGCATCAAGGTGATGGTACAGATTTTGATTTCCCAAATTCCCACAGAAAGGTTTGTTCTGGATCATTAAGATTACAGTCGATTTCAATTCAAAGTAAGTTGCATTGAAGTGTGGGATGACAATTGGGCATCTGAATTCGTTGGCTCTATTTGCAATAAACTCTCTAAGAGTTTTTCCTTCTTCATCATCTTCACTTTCGTTGTTTTGGTTGTTGCGCTCACATTCATTTTCACGATGATTGTGATGGTGCCTTCTATGATGATGGTGGCATTGTTCTACGTCATGTCAATCTTCTTCATGATGTTCTTCCTCCCATTGACAACCATCTCTATCTTCATCTGTTTCATGTTGGGGGGTCATGTTGAACTCTTGCATTCTGTTCGTCCCCAATGAGAGTGACGTCCACACGAGGCGGCATGATGACTTGAGGTTAAGGTGAAAAATTGAGCGGACCCGCTTCCCTCTGGGTTCCCTAAATAGACCACACAGCCGAGTTAGGAAACTGGACATCTTACAATGAACTATTCTATGTAATCGTAGGGTAGCAGATTTAAGGTTTCTATGTAGTAAAGCTTATCACGAAGCTTGAGGCACATGAGTATAGTGAGTGCACTCAAGTTCTTAACAGTGTCGTTTTGCCTTGTCCCCAACAATGATGCCAAAAAGTTGATCGGCCTAAATCACGCATCCAAAATGGAGCAGATTTAGAGTAGTCATACTCTTAAGATAATAACTCAACACTCAAGCCCCCGCAACTATTATACGGGGTTTGACGTAGTAATCGGGGTCGAACTATAGGGACAAGGTAGGTAGGTGTTAAGTACACAGGGTCTCACACTCATATACTCTGGACAAACAAATGCTTTTAAAAGGTTGTTCCCTAAGGAACAATGGTGCAAAAGCCAAAACATAGAAAGTTAAAAGAAAGAAAAATAACAATAAGAGAAAAATAAGAACGAACAATAAGAAATAAAGATATGAAAGGAAACTCAGATCGGGTTTCACCTATTAAGGACTCTCACCAACACGCAAAACTCACCCCCCTTCGTATACTCTTATCAAGATTACAAGCAGTCATAGAGAATGTCTATTTCCTACTCTCTCGAGATAAGGATAGATCTAGGATCTAAGGTGGCCTCCCTCTCGGGATAACAACCTTACAACCACAAAGCAAGCCATATGACCATAAGCTTTAGCAATCCAACATTCTCATGCATTCATACTACTCCATAACACTAGATAAATAAGATGCTACTCTTTCAAGGTACCAACGATCAAACATCACAAGATGGTAGCTAAGCATACACGTGAAGCATTAAGAACAAGAACAAAAAGATAATCTTGATATGAGCATATATATTCAAAGGGGAGCAAGAATATACACGTTGGGAGGGCCTTAGTGGCTACTTCCAACTTGAGCTAAATGTTTAGTCGCACATGTTAATGAGCAACATAACAACATTACAAAATGATAGATACATCACAACCATAAAGAGGGAAGGGGTACACGTGATGTAGATGATAGATCTATATGAGAGAGAAGATGGTAATACACCAATATAATCCTTCAAATCTAGATCTAGAATGGATGGTGTAGAGGCTTCTCCTTCTTTTGAGGAAGAGGAGCCATCAATCTTCTCTCTCCTTAGCTTTCACCTTCGGATCGAAGACTGATCAGATGGATGAGAGTGACTACAGAATTTGGCAGCACTTTGTGGTCCTTGATGATCTGATGATGTGACAAGTCGAGGTGGGTGGCCTATTTATAGGTGTTTCCCACCGACTTAACCATCCTTGCCATGGTCGAGGCTTGATCTAGGCTAAGGCTTGATCACGGTCGATCGAGGCATCACAATGGTTGTTCGAGTCAACACCTCGGTTGAGGCATCACCTTGGTCGAGGTTGGGATGAAACACTGCGGTCGAGATACTTACCTCGGTCAAAATCCGATTGAGGTTGAGACACACGGGTTGTAGGCCGTGAGTGAAAAAGGGCGTGAGGCACTGCAGTTGCAAAGCATCAGTGTGATAATAAGGACATCGATCACAGTGGGAGGGTCCCTAGTGGTATGAGTTGCGATCAAGGTGCTAACTGTGTCTATGGCTTGATGTGACCCTTCAAAGTTGGAATAGGTGTGTGAATAAGATTCTTATCATAAGGTACTAAAATAAGTGGAAAAAATCTAAAATAGATATGTTAGGAGAGGTATAAAATATATACAAAAAGTTCATAAAATGAGATTTTATCAATCATGTATATCAAAATATATTGTGTATGTGGGGTTCATGCAAAAGTGCACAAGTAATATAACAACATATAATCAATCAATTTCTAGAAAATAAGAACTACCATTTTATTCATATATTCTCATCTTTATGTGACACTCTTATTCACATTATGATTGAGAAGAATGTAAATAAACATCCAACATTTTATTTTAGTAATCCTTGAGAAATCCCCAAAAAGTACAGACAATTGATATTGCGAGTAGTCATAATCATACCCATGTACCTTAATGTAGAACCATGCAAGTCATGCAATATATGCTTCCCATATGTTCGAGCAATCCAACCAACCCATTCAATCAATTCAACATTTAATCTGCATGTTTGTAAATCCTAAAGTGTCAATGTCACATTATTCATATTAAACCTTACTCGAGTCCTAATCTATAGTTTTAGGGTTGTATTAGGTTAAGGATATGGAACAAGGGTACAAACCCTAGTCCCATCACATATCAAACATTAGGTGAAACCCTAATTGTTATATCCATCATATCCTTTAATTATAAAAACTTAGATTAGATTAAGTTCATTAACAACAATTCAAGTTACCAATTATTATCTATAATTTATACAAGGTTATTATATTTTCAACAATATAACACAACCATGTTAGAAACTGTGGTTTGATCCACTATATTCTAGTTGATAAATCAACCAGTATATGCCTGCCATAGTAATACATCATGCATGTATGGTTGGGGTTAAGAAAATAATCAAAACACTCATATGGACCTTACCATATACTGTCATCCCCCGGGCAGGTGTGTACATCCCCTGATTTCATCTCCTTCTTTGGGACATAGTTGCTGCCGCCTACAGTGTTGTCTACCTCGTCAGTTCCTCCACCCCCACTCTTTGTAAGGATGGTGCATGGTCTGGAAACCCCCCCACACACCCACACTAGAATTGAAAGGCTGTAGGTTTAAGTTGAGGTGGTCGGGGTGGGGAGAAGTTAAAGTTGGTACTTGGTTTGCTGTTATAAGAGGGATAGTGTGTCCATACTCCCTCCGTGCACCAGAGGGAAGAAAAGAAGATGGCATGCACTCTCAGGAGTGTTGTATTCCATCGAGGTTTCTCAGTTCCTTCAAGTAGTAGCTCATGATCAACTCTTAGGCCTACCACTCGTCTGCTATGTTTGTGATAAGAAAGAAGGACAAATATGAGGGAGTCTAACTGAAATCTGTAGGGAAAAATCTGTAGGGCCTTCCTATAGCTAAGTAGGGTAGGGACTCTACAACCTAGGAGGAGAGGAGTACTATGGCCCTTATATAAGTTCCATGAGAAACCCTAAAGGTTAGGATGAACAAGACTATGGACACAGAAGGGAAGGGGTATTCTACTAGAAGGATGAAGACCTACACCCTTATATACTATGTATACAGAACTCTTCCCATTGGCCTTGCCTCTTTGGGGCTTGGTTCCTTTTTTAGGCAACAATAAATTTTTGATTCCATCCTCTTTTCCTTTACCATATTAGCAGTGTTAATTTGTTGATTAATTAAGGAGAGGGCCTAACCATGATGCCTATGAGACACAACAACCACTACTTATCTTTATCTATCTTTATTACATTTCCTAAATCTATTATACATATTACTTGGTTGCCACACAAAAATCTATTAACGAATGCATATGAATATATGGCACTTTATTTGATAACTTGATCCTCAAACTATTAAGAAACTCTTTATGAATTGAAGTCTAGATTATCCTTTATCTCCTTCTTTGATATATTCCTTACATCAATTATCCTTCTTTCATGGAAACTCACTTACGCCTTCTCCAATCTGTATCTAGTAAGTTGGGAATTATTGGGAGGTGTTTCATATAAAAAACTTTCTCTTTTAAACATTTCATGAAAACAATTGCCATTATTTCATGGAACGTCCTTTTCCTCCCAATTTCTTGAATTCTCTTCTTTTTATTATTATCCTTCAATTTATTACAAATCACTTTGTAATAATACTCCTTGATTCCTCAAAACTTGTGTTTCCAAACTTGTTTAGATAATTATTCCATTAATTATCTAAAAATACCATAAATCTTATTTTCTTTTAGAGCCTTGATTATTATTTAACATTTCTATTTTTTAACAATTCATAATGTCATTGCTATTTATTTATGCATAAAATCTCTTATTTATTTGTCTTGTGATCCAAGGATGTATTTGCAAAGCAAATAGTCTCATGAGACCCACTCAGACCATGGGTTGCACCCATGCCACAAAATGGGTAACATTATTATTCTATCAAATAATACCATTGGGGATCTTACTTATCAATTCATGCCTTATTTTTATACAATTCAATTTCATCAAAATTGAGGATATTACATTCACACCTCCTTAAAAGGAATTTTGTCCCCAAAATTCAAACCTAGCAGAGTTTTGAGACAGAGAAGAACTCACAACCTTGGAAACCAACCCCACCGAGGTGACCCTTCAGAGTCCTGCGCTGCACCTTTTGCCACAGCCTGAACCATTCACTCTTTAGATGCACCAAAAAAGTGATTTTCTTCAAATGTCAAGAGAAGGGCCACACCTAGAGCTTCTACAAATCCACCCTTAATCACTTCCCAAAAGAGTTTAGACACTTTCCAAGATCTCGTCCAGGTTACGATGCTCCCAAACGGCCTACAGAACACTTTTTCAGTTATGACAAATCCTATCAGATGAAACATCCTAATCATTCTTTTTCGGCTCAAAACAACTCTTTTGCACGCCTTACAAATCCACATTTCTCTCCTTTAGACCCCCATGCACATGATAAACTCTACTCACGTCCTCTTTTTAAGACCACCATAACACCATGAGCTAAACCCACCTCCATCCTTCTAAACCCAACACCACCCCTAATCTGCTTCTTGCACCTCTACCCTTCGACATGGCTCCTGCTACTCATCTTGAGACTGCTATCCCTTTCGATCTCCCTGCCAGTTCTATGCGACTCCTGAAGGTCTTCACCACTAGAAGTATCTTGGCTACCATAGAAAACAATCTGGACAACAACACTGTCAATATCCTGGATGTCACTAGAGCTATTTCCCTATTAATCCTTGGACATACGATGCTAAAATCCAAAATTCTCTCACCTTCGCAACTTTTATATTCTGTTCCTAAAGGCACTAAGATAGACCACCTCTTCGGACACGTCCTAATGATCCCTTGTGGGTCTAGTTTTGTTCAAGCCAATCTCTCTAAATGGACTTTTGACCAGGGGGCTCTCGAGGCCTCGTCGGGAGGGTCGGGATGGGTAGCCATATCCAACCTTCCTCCACACATTTGGGAAGTGGAGATCATCAGAGCCATTGCTCACTCTGTAAGAGAAACCCTCCAACACATCAGTCTAGATACTCTACACCCCTCACAGTATATCAAAGCTTTCCGTCTCTTCTCTATTAAACAAACCACCTCTCTCCCATCATCCCTAAATATCTAATTGGGAGAAATGATTTAAACAAACCACCTCTCTCCCATCATCCCTAAATATCTGATTGGGAGAAATGATTTACAATATCAAGATTTCAGCTGAGCACCCCTCTGATATCAAACCCTCTTTCTCAGATCTATCTATTCATCCACCTTCTTGGTATTGTTCGATTAATAGCAAAAAACCATTTAGTTTAATCTGCAAACTAGGTGAAAGAAATTTGGTCTAGGAGAGAAAAATAGCCACCACAAAATCCTCAAAAGACTCAAACAAATCCCTTAGCCTTAAACGACAAAGAAAATATTCTCCACCTGCTAACCATTCTTCTCCCTCCCCTAAGGACACATACCAACCTTTCCCCTCACTTCCAAAAGAAGAAAACTTATCTTTGAATATAGACCCTGATACTATTAAAAAGCTTTAAACTGATGTCATTGACGAGATTAGATCTTCACAGAGTCCTAAGAAGAAGGGAAAAGGAAAGGACACAAACATCATCAAGTCCATCAACTCCATGCAATCCAGCCCTAAAGGGTTGATCAAGAGAAACATCTTTGCAACACCGAAAATAGGTACTTGTTACTCTCCATCCTCCTCAGATAAACTTTTGGATTCTGGTTCATCTTCATCTGTTTCCAAAGAAGCTTATGATATAGACAATATAGAAGACATAGCGTCATGGCCTGACATACATAGTTTCACTAGTTTTGCTAACAAAATAGGAATATATTTTGAAGAGGAAAATATAGCTAACATAGCATTAAATGACATCGAAAAATTCATGAACCGGACAAAACAAAGTCCATTAGTAGAGACAAACTCGAAGATCAACTTTTTGCGAATCTTTTAGAACCCTTTTCTTTCCCTCTTTTAGGGTTTCTCTCTCAACTAAACCAATGAAGATTACATCCTGGAACATCTATGGTGCGGCCAACGCACACAAAAGAAAAGATATCAGAAACCACATCTACAAAAACAATATAGACATTATCACCATACAAGAAACCAAAACCACAATTTCACCTTTTGCGTTAAAAAATATAGGAGGCAACAAGATTACAGAATGGTTTCAAATCCCACCAAATGGTTTCAAAGGGGGACTCCTAGTGGGATATAACAAAAACACTTACACTCTCTCTCACTAAAAAAATTTGGGCTATTATTCAAGAACATTTATGAGGAACCAAGAACCATGAATACTACATCCTATTTGTGAGGACTCACACCTCAAATACAAGAGTGAATACCTCAAGCATGTTTTTAACATAAATAGATATTTTTGAGGGACACTAATCCCTCACAACTTCATTATTCACTCCTCATGCTGTGAAAAATAGCTTTTCACAAATTTCCCACCATTGTGTAATACGTTCCCTCCATGGCTAATGTTTATTTTGGCTATCTAAATAACAAAACCAAAATTTCCATGGTCACGCCCTGTTTCATCGCACCCTCCACATCCCCCCACTCCTCGTGCCACTCTGCACTTCCGTTGAGATACTTCTGCGGTGCTGAGGGCCGTCAAGATGTTGCTACGGCGCTACGGCTTGAAGCTGCATCACTAGAGCCTGTTGCCTCTACCAAGGGTTTGTCCTAGGGCCTTGTCTTTCTCCTTTGACAACCTTTTCCCTGCTTGGACGGAACATTCGATCGGATCACAGTCTTCCACCCGGTAACTGCCCACTTTTGTCTTTGTCCTTCGACAACGTTCTCCCTACTTGGACGGAACATTTGCAAGATCACTGTGACCCCAATAGTCTAATCAATCAGATCACAGGCGTCCACCCAACCGGTAATGCCCTTTTAGAATCTACCTATTGGCTTGGGGCTCTCGATAATTGGTTCTTTTTTATGCTGATGGCGGAAGGCAAGATTTTATCCTCTAGTACAGTTTTAGCCGATATAATCTCAGAGCTAAACATGCTAGATTCTCTTAAACTTTGAATAACGACCTTGAAAGGATTTAAAGTAAACAAAACCCTTAGTTTGAAAGAAAAACTTGATTTATATCAAATGATCATATATAGAGTAGATTGTTGTAACAAGTAGCCATATTACCATAGGAGCATGTATATGAGTTAGTATTCCTTTTCTAAGGAGTTTCAATTTAATGTCTTTATCCGTCCACACTACTCATTCATCAAACCTGCAAAGAAAAATGAAGTAGTGAGCTTTCCTCGAGCCATACAAATATTTCCTATTTCATGTCAATGTAGACTCTTGATCAATGATTAGTTATGAGACCTCATAGGTCACAACACTTTTATCCAAATCGTCAGTTCTTTTGAACTTATACTTTGGAAGTTGGTGTATATCTTCATCAGACGCCCCTTCCTGTTCAAGAGGAGATACTACAATTATGCCATATGAAAACTTCATGAGCTCTTTACTCAGATTCAGAAAACCATAAGATTTACTAGATGAAGTATCCTCCACAACTGGTGATATCTTATGCACTTCATAAATACTAGACTATGTACTTCAACTTAAACATAAGAATGATGACCCGCACAGTACTTTCGTGTAATATTTTGATGTCTCTATCCAGATGCCAATTTTGGTGTCTCTATCCATTAACATGGGGAGAGCTTATACATACGTCTTCATTTCTGCATATCCAGACTACAAGGCAGTGAGTTATGAAATTTAGAAATGATTTGGCATCGCTCTTTGTGAGGAACCAATGATGTGGCTTGGGGCTCTTAGTTTATAGAACCTGGTTCCTGACGATCCAACGCAACTTCCCTTTTATAAGATACCTTTTGGCACGTGCCTCCATTGTTTGGTGGGATCCTAGGGGGAAGAATTCCTCATTTGAGATGTCATTTATATAATAATATTCACAAAATACCATTTTAGATTATAGGGTTAGTAGAAATTCAGTTCATTATATGAGGCATGAGACATATTATAGGTTGTGGATAGATATAACACTATATTACTAAAATCTATAGGGACATATTGAAATAGATAAAGGTTCAAATGTTGGCCATTACTATTATCAATTAATGTAGAACTCTGGGAGACAGTAGACAAAAATTTGATCTTTGCTATTGACGCGCTGAATACATGTAGATCTAGCCATCTAGGTATACAAGTATGTGATGATTTTGTGCTCAATGACACCATTTTTCATGGGTTATAATCACTATATTTCTTATGAATAATCCTACAAAGGTACATATGTTTTGAAATCCACATTGAGTAATTATAAGAGCACCATGAGTGTAAGTTGGTAGCTGGGTTGGTATTTGTACTTTCTTTCAGTTAAATGGCCTGATTTCAAGTCCCACTCACAACATACTTTTCAGACAAAAAAAGAGCATTGTGAGTGCAAATGCTTTTATGAGGGACAAAAAAGGCTCTGAATAGATCAAGTAGCTTGAAGTAGTCTTTTAATACATAGACCTAGGTGACAGAGATTAGAATAATCCATGTAAAAAGGTTAAAAATATGAAATACCAGTTTGGGTAAAATCTGGTTACAGACCCCATATATTAAAATGAATTAAATGAAACATTCTCAAACTCATTTTATCAAATCTCTTGGGAAATATAAAATAATGATGTTTCTTAAGCTTAGGTAACAGAGAGATGAATCATCCATATAAAGGTAAAAAATATGAAACACTAGTCTGGGTAAAACCAGTTACAAACATCAGTTGTTATAGTAGACCAATTTTTATTTATAACAGGGCACCTATGTGTCAAGTTCCCATTGTTGGTGCTTTGCACCTTGTAAGTATGGACACAACAACAAAATTAATTGCAAAAGTTCTTGCAGAAGTAGGAATAGATGCTAAAGCAGCAAGAATGTTTTTACAGTTGCAGATTGAGTCAGCACGTGTCCCAATGGTGTCTTTGGCAACGTCCTAGATTTGTCATGGCTGATCAGCAGCTGTGTCAGATCAATTTTTAGGTTGACAGTTTTTGGACATGCTGCAGTTTTGTTTCCCCATAACAAGTAGTCTAGTACAGCCCTGGTGGCTTCCCAAAAGTTCCAGGGCTACCTAGGTCGTTGCTTTGAACTTCTGATCAAGAACCTTGAGATCCAGAAGTAGAGCCCTCTACAATCTTTATTTAGAAATGTGATGTGGTATGTGGTAGACCTTGCTAGTATAATTTGACCTTCTAGTGATAAATGCCTAACAATCCATCTATTCATTTTGAATTTGAGGGACTCAAGCACGCTAGCATGTGTTCTTTTGTTGATTATGTGGTGGATTATAGGAACGCCTAAATAAAGACCTAGATCCTCTATAGAAGGGATAACAAGTGTTGTACTGATGCAGTTCTATGATTGTTTGTAATTGCAGAGAAGAAACACCTAGACTTGGATACTGATATAGATTTCCCAGAGACAATCACAAACTTTATGTGGACGTTTATGATTGTGGTGTCTTGGGATATTGAGGCCTCTTCAAAGAGGAGAAGGTCATATTCAAAGCAGACATGAGGTAAGAGCATTCCATTTTTGGATAGGGCATAGGGGATTCCATTTTTTCAAAAAAATGTTGCGTTGATGTCCTAACAAAGTCTCTCCATTCAAAGAATGGAGATGTATGGGTTGAGAGGGTCTCCTAGTGCACACCTCAGGAGGCTTTCATTGGGGCAAGAGGAACCCCCTCCAACATAATAGAAGATGAGCTAGCTGTAATAATTTCCATTATGAAGTTGATCAGCTTTGAAGTGAGACCCACTTTTTGGAGTGTGTCCTTGATGAAATTCCAGATCATATGGTCGAATGCTTTTGAGATATCAACCTTAACTGACATTTGTTTCTTCTTTTCCTTCTTAAACAACATTATTTGTATAGCTTCTTGAACCAATAGAATGTTTTATGTAATACACCACCCCAGTATGAAGCTAGACTGAGTGTGGGATATCCACTTGTTCATGTAAGGCTTGATGTGTTTCACAATAACTTTGAATATAATATTTAAGCAATTGTTTGTAAGAGAAATGGGTCTGACGTTGTTGTAGTTTTCTACTATATTTGATTTAGGAATGAGTACAATGAAGGATTGAGATAGATTTGGATTGACGGTCTCATTGCTAAAACAATGGATACAATTTGCATTATAGAATGGTGAATATGCAACTTGCTTTTTTCACAAGAACTCATTGTTGACACTATCGAGGCCTGCTTCCTTCGAGGGATCCATTAAAATAATGCATGTTTAACTTATGCAATCAATGGAAGGCTACTGAGAGAGGCAAGAAGATTGGGTTCCACTCTAGGGAAGGCACCATCATAGTGGTGGGTGGCCTCCCAGTTGTGATGCTGCTACATGGTGAGGAGGTTGTTGAAGAAGTCCCATATGTGCTACTACTTCATGAGTCATTCGTCAGTGATCCATTCACCAACTTGATTCTAAATTGTGGTGATCTATCGAATCGTCTCACTTTCATGTAAGAATGAAAAAATTTAGTGTTGCAGTCCCAACTTTTTGCCAGTTCAGGTGTGCATTCTGGTGCCAATCAGCTTCTCCACATTATAGGATACATTGGAGCTTCTTGTGGAGTAGTGTAATGCAATGGTGTTCAAAATAGGGGTTTGGGTTAGAGGGCAGGGATACATGTAGCTGGTCTATTTTCTTGATGATGGATGTCCTTTTCTCGGTTGATTAGCTTTGACTTTGTGGCATTCCATTTCATAATGGTGGGATTGAAGGCATTCACAACTTCAGAGAATGGGGTAGTTAAATTTACAGTTTGTTGTAATTTAAATGCTAAAATTAGGCTTGAGTATCCAATTGGAACATGTTTGCTAAAATATGGATGGCTGCTGGTAGGCTGGATTCCAATTTTGTTATGCCCTACAGTTGGGATTCCCTCATTCAGGGTTCACATATAAGTAACACAATTAGTAGCTTTATGTACTATCACTGTTGGTGCGAGAGAAATCAAAGAGTCCATGATAACAAGTATAGATCTATTGATGTTTTGTGGAAGCATATAGTTGAAGATTATAAAGCATTCCATTAACTCTTTTGATGTTCCTAGTGGATGCTTCCAACTGATGATGATTATGACTTTTCTACTAGTTCTCCTTGTTGACTTTTGGATTTTCTTCTCTGATGTTCTGAAGTTCCCAAGGCTTATGCATGGATACGATTTTGAATCTGCATATTCTTATTTGTTGTTGTTGCTGATAGATTTCTTTTCCTCTAATCTGCATATATCATTCTATACTGTTACTGCTTCTGTGGTCTTTGGCTCTACATATTTTTTGAGCTCTTTTTGTCTTGACGTTTTGTTAATCTTTTTGCCTCGTGAAGGATGTGCCTCCCTGAGATATAGATCCTGTGGCTTAGCTTATTTCTTCTTTATGTCTTCCTGAACAACTACTAGCCACCAAGATGGGGTTTTAGTCAAAGATGATGCGGGAAAGGACAACAACCTTAGCAGATGAGTTTCAATCAACCATCATTTGATAGCAATATAACAATCTTGCCTCTCATATAAATTGCCTATTTTGAAAGCATACCACTGTCCACCCGAATGGATGTCATCTAGTCCAACAATGAGTAGAAGATCATTGAGTTTAAAGCTCAAGCTTTGGTAAAAGAAGGTATCACCTTCCTTCTCCGTGTGAGATATCATAGTATTGAAGTCAACAATGACTCCCCAACTTCCATTGATGGAATCTAATATGGAAGTCAATCTTCATTTCTGCATATCTAGGATGCAAGTTCCTACAGCAGGAACATATGCTAAAGTAGCAAGAAAGCTTCTATAGTTGCATATTGAGTCAGCACGTATCCCAATGGTGTCCTTGGGAATGTCCTAGATTTGTCATGGTTGTCAACAACATGTGTCCCAATTGTTGATTTGAACTTCTGATCTCAAGAACCTTGAGATCTAGAAGTAGAACCCTCTACAACCTTTATTTAGTAGTGTGATGTGGATTATGTGGTAGACCTTGCAAGTGTAATTTGACCTGCTAGGGATAAACACCTAACAGTTCAACTATCTCCTTTTCTGCACAATAAGGCAAGCTAGGACAATAAACATCATCTTTGTGATGGCATGTTATAATAAATTCATAGAGTTAATTTTAGATAAGACTAGAGAACATTCAAGCTACAAAGGGTACATATTTGTGCTTCTTTGAGGTATGTGTTGATTTGTCTAGGTATTAATTACCTGGGCAATATTAATCTATCTATAATTACATATCATTGAAAAAATCTAGAACATTTTATTATTTTTCTCCTGTAATTATGTTGTGGGAATCACTGACAAGGTGAACTTCCACTGTGTCATTTTGACTTCTTCATTTTTTCAAGTATTTGAATTGCATATATATATATATATATATATATATATATATATATATATATATATATAGGCTATTTATTTGTTGCCCGACGGGTAGCATTGGGCAAGTTACCCGTCCAAGTGATGTGGTGGTAGCCATTTGTAAATAACTTGAAGTTACTATAGCACACGTTAGGAAAGAAAAAACCACACTGTGTCCTCCGCGTTCGTCTGTGCCACCGTCGGGCTGATAGATCCGATCTACCCCCCCATCCGCCGCTGGACGACCCACATGCGTAAATCCACCTCTGATTCTGCCTTCCGCGGCGTATTTCAATCTTCCTTTTACATTTCTTCCTAAAAAATCCCTATATTCATCTCCATTCCCGAACAAAAAGGATGGCTTCCCCTTTTATCAGTCTTATAGAGGAGGACGACGAAGGTGTCTCCCACCTTCGTTTGTGTATCCCGTGACGATATCGATTTTCACCAAGTTGATTCCACCATATAGACCTGCTGTTGTGAAGCTCACGCCGCTGAGGAGGAGGGAGTGGGGGTGGTGGGAGAATTACCTATTCTTTCTGCATATTTAGGAGGAAATTGATGTTGTGAATCTCACGCCACTGAGGAGGAGGGAGTGGAGGTGGTGGGAGAATTCCCTGCTCTATCTGCATTTTTAGGAGCAACAGTTTTTTACAAGCTACATTCAGGTAGATTTTGTATTTCTCTTCGTCAATTCATTTAGTTATACTCATTTTTCTCATCATTTCAATGTGTATTCATCCCTCTTTCTCTTGTGTGGGAAAGAAACCCAATTTTTGTGTCTGCATTTTCATTTTTGAAGTAGTAACTGTCATACATGTTTTTATGTTTTGCATAGTTACTCTTTTGTTATACGTGGTTACTCTTTTGACTTACCGAGTTACTCTTGTTGTGTTACAGGGTTACTCTTCTGGTCTTCTGAGTTACTCCAACATGCTGTCATGGATCCTAGCCTTGATACGAATGCTGCTAATGCAAGTATCGGCCGTGACAATGATAATCCTTAGTCTTCTCATTCTATTGGTGCTTCCTCTCTGCCCCCAACTATAGTCCCTAGAATTGGCCTCCAGTTTGGAAGTTTAGATGAAGGTACCTCCTTCTATTGCAGATATGCTGGAATGATTGGGTTTAACATCAGGAAAGATGACAATAGATATGAATGGGGAACTAAGATTCTGGTTGCCAAAGATCTGGTTTGTGATAAGCAGGGTAAGATCTGTCATTCTAAGAGGTCAAGAGGGATTCTGAGCCCTATTTTTGATGAAGTGGGTAACTTGCAGGATAAGTTGTCCAAGAAGCACAGGCGTTCTGTGAAGAGGTGTGGTTGTGGAGCCATGATCCGTTTCACACTGGATAAGTCCTCATCCATGTGGGTTGTGACTACATTTGTTAAGGAACACAACCACATCCTTGTTGACGTTGCTCATCTCTGTTACCTCAAGTGTAACTCATCTCTTGATGAAACTCAAAAAGAGATCCTTTATTCCATGAGCCAAGCTAACATACCTGTATTGAGACAGATTGCATTGATAGCATCTGAGTCTGGCGGCTATGAAAATATGAAATTTACCAGCAGACAAGCTCATGGAGACATCAGTAGCAAGAGGAAAGAGTCAGCCAAATACAATGTCGATATGGTTTTAGATCGCTTTGCCAGGTTCAAGGTCCTTGATCTGAAATTCTTCTATAGCTACCAAAATGACCCCTGATTGTTTCCTTACTCATCTATTTTTTGCTAATCCTGTCTCTGTTGAAGACTGCAGGTTGTTCAGGGATGCAATTGTGTTTGACACCACCTACCACACCAACAAGTACTCGATGGTTTTTGAAATGTTTGGTGGAGTTGATCACCATCGCAAGACAGTGCTGGTTGCTTCAGCTCTATTGGTCAATGAGAAGTATGACTCATTTGTCTGGGTTTTCAAGCAGTACCTACTTTGTTTTGGCAAAGAGCCGGTTTCCATCATAACCGATCAGGACCCTGCTATGAATGATGATATCATCACTGTTTTTCCCAATTGCAAGCATTGCTTCTGTAGTTGGCACATCCTACAAAAGCTTCCCTCCAAGCTTGGCGGCATTCCTAACAAGGACCAGATCATAAGCTCCTTGAATGATTGCGTTTAGAATGTGGATGATGTTGACATTTTCGAAGAGAGGTGTGATTCTATAATTCAGGAGAATGATTTGTTGTCCATCACCTGACTTTCTAATATGTATGTGATGCATTGTGATTGGGTTCCGTGCTATATGCAGTCATCCTTCTTTGCGGGCATGAGGATGACTCAGAGGAGAGAGAGCCTGAATTCATTCATTAGGAGCCATGTGAATAGTAGGAAGACTCTCTTTAAACTTGTATGTTCATTGGAGACTGCCTACTCTCATGTGCGGGAGATTGAAAATTTCAAAGACTTTGACGACGAGTACAGTAACCTCCCTTTGTCATCACTGTGGACCCTGGAGTAGCAGATGAGAGGTATATACACCAAGTCCATCTTTAAGATATTCTAGTCTGAGGTTCACCAAAGCATGGTCTACAATGTAAAGGAAGCTTTAGAAGGTGTCTTTGAGGTGTATCGCGTCGGTGGACTTGGAACTCCCTGTATATTGAAGAAAGAGTCATCTAGTGACATTGTTTCTTGCAGTTGCTTCATGTTGGAATTCAAAGGCATCCCTTGCAGGAACATCCTCTCTTATTTGAAGAGCCATGACTATTGCATTCTTCCCGAGCCTTACATAATGAAGAGGCGGACCAAAGGGTACAGAGAACACCCTTTGGTTTTTGGCAAAGCGTCAGTTAATCTACCATCCACTGGGATGACACTTCATCTTGTTTCTTCCTGCAATTCGATTGTCAACATAACATTTAGGAACAACACTGTAGATCTTTTCCATATAAAACTATTAGCTCTATGAAAGGAGCTCTTAGACTTGGATCTCGCTGATACTGGTGCAGGCGTTGGTGTAACCGCTTCTAATACAACTTCCTCTTTTGCTGTCAAGGTCCATATTCCTAGTATTTGCAAAACTATGGGGAGACCTAGATCGATTGATGTGAGGTTTAAATCTGGAGTTGAGATTGCCTAGTCTAAAAGAGAGAGGCAGTGTAAGAATTTCTTAGAGTTTGGGGTCAATAATGACAACATGAACTGCCCTATGAAGTAGTCCATTCTGTAGGGATTTTGTTTCTGAACTATGTGTTGTTGTTGTTTGCTGTTCAATGATTATCTCAGTTGTTGATCATGTGGTATGTTGATGCTGGACGTTTTTTAGTGGAGTTTGTAGTTGATTAGTGCGTGAGTGAGGGATATTCAAATCTGTAATGGGTTGTTCTTTTTGTCTACAGTTTTTGTGAAAGTGATTTTGTAACCCTCATGTATTTTCACTTTTGTGTTTTGTAATGTATCTATGTGTTACGTTGAGCTCCACCAGCTGAATGTATACTTTGAATATGCTACAAAGAATCTTTTCTGATCATATGTTACTCTTTTGAAGAATTTTTTTTTATGTTTGTGTGCAATGGATACTCTTTTCTTCTGAAATACATATATTTTTGGATTAGTACAATTTCTTTCATGTTTTGTTCAGTTTACTCACGAAATGTCAGTTTTTGCTACTATGTGATTCACATACACTAGTTTTGTGTTTTTGACAAACCTTCAGCCACAAGAGTTACTTTCTGAATGTTGGAGTTACTTTTTATAATGTCGCAATTACTCTCAGTGTTCTCTGAGTTAGTCTCAGTGCTCTCACAGTTACTCTTAGTTCTGTCACAGTTACTCCCTCAATAACTCTTTAGTGCTATCACAATTACCTTATAGATTACCTCTCTTTTTTTAGAGTTACTCTTACAAAGTATGCAAGTTACTCCTTTGAATCATACAATTACTTTTCTAGACCATTACAATTACTCTTAATGTTCTTATAATTATACATAGTCTCTGGAATAAATGATACATATTATACATAGTCTCTGGAACAAACGATATATATTATACATAGTCTTTGGAACACATAATTCAAGCATAAAATGATATATATTATACATAGTCTCTGGAACAAATGATACAGAAAACTACAACCAAACTAGCTATAAGGACGGTCCATCAACTAAACATAAAAACCAAAGAGCTCAGGGGGTCAGATCCATCCCTGGCGAGATCTATCATACACATCATTTACTCCATTGCAAAGCAGAGACAGCAAACCAAAACATCAACTTCAGAATCCTCAAAACTTCTGGCGGGTAAGCAAAACCAGACTACAGTAGCAAGAGGAACCATAACCACTGGAAAAAGATAACCAAAAAGTACAGCCAAACCAGCCTTCAGGATAGTCCAACTTCAGCACCAACACTGCTCTCGCCAGGGACGCATCTGAGTAGTTCATAGCAGGAACATCCAGTTAAAACGAAAAATTTGTATGTCAAACACACCAGTTCATAGAAGGAACAACTAGTTAAAACACAACAGTTCGGAACAAAGAAAAATATGTATATCAAACACACCAGTTCATAGTAGGATCAACCAGTCAAAACAAAAAGTCACTTAAGAACCAGGATCAGATCAGACTATATATAGCTCTCTAAAGTAAAAATCTCTTATGAAATAGTATTACAAAATAGTATTAGATGAGGGACTATGAAAACATTAGGAATGGTAGTAAGTGGTATGTTGTTCCAAAGTGGGTGAATGGGTGAGAACAATCGGCCACAGTGATGAAATGAGAGCATTGGAACTTAAAAGAAGAGTATAGTAGACATGCAGATGGTGTCATGTGAGATCAATCACTACTACATAGTTGGGAGGTGATATGATGGTCCTGGCGGCTGCTACATATTTGGGAGGTGGCAGGAGAGGGTAGGAGGGAGGAAGAAGAGGCGGAGCAGGGGCAGTGGGACGAGATCAGTGGTTGTGCTGAAGAAATCCAAGGCCTTATGAGGAGGGCTGGGTTGGTGGTGGAGGGATTGGGGAGTATTTCTGGTTACTGGGAAGACGACCACCGCTGCTGGTATCCGTAGGAGGGGTTTATGGTTGGTTACTGGGTAGACAACCACCGCTGTGGGTATCTGTAGGAGGGGTTTATGGCTGGTTACTGGGTAGACAACCCTCGCCGCGGGTATCTGTAGGAGGGGTTTATCGACGACCACCGCCACGGTGGTGACCCCAGGATGGTTGGGGGGCGGTAGACGGTATAGGTGGTGAGGGGGAAGATTATCGACCAAAAGTCAAGGAGAAAAGGGAGGCGGGGCATACCTATTTATGACTGGAAGGCTGGAAAGAAGAAGAAGCAGTGTCTTCTACAGATGTTGTGGTGTCAACTATCATAGATGAGTCAAATTGCAAAGGATTCACCCATGAACCCGGCGGTGCTTGGTATTTCTCCCTAACAAACAGCTGATCAGCAGACTCGTCCGTTCCAGATTCACCATGCAATCTGAAGAGCGGAAGTAGTTTGGTTGATGTTTCTAAGAAAAAACCCGTGATCCATGCTGTGATAGTCTGGTGATCGGTTGGCCTAAGGAAGATGATCCAATCTCTGCCAAGATTGAGCTGTGCGATCATGTCTTTCCAGCCGCTACCAGTGGAAAGGGATCCATTTTCATTTTGAACAAGGGTGATATGAAATATCTGGTTTTCCGATATAGAAGGTGGTGTTGCCTGGTTTAATGTGAAAATGGAGATATTTCCATTCTATAGGTAGTTGAATAGATTCCATAGTTTTGTCATCAAGGGTGTAGTTCATGGGTTGGATGAACGGCTTCATGGTTGGATGTGTTGAGGTTTATGAGAACACTAGGAATGGTAGAAGGAGGTATGCTATTCCAAAGTGGGTGAAAGGGTGAGAACCATCAGCCACAGTGATGAAATGAGAGCACTGGAACTTAAAAGAAGACGATAGCAGGCCTTGTGGGGAGGGTTGGGTTGACGGTGGAGGTACTAGGGAGTATTTCCACAAGAGTTACTTTACAAAGTACAACAGTTACATTTTTTAACGCTATAGTTATTTTTTATATTGTCACAGTTACTCCTGGTGTTGTCACAATTACTCTAGTGTTGTCACAGTTACTCTTAGTGTTGTCACATTTACTCTACTATTGTCACAATTACTTTTTATATTGTCATAGTTACTCTTAGTGTTGTCACCGTTACTTTTTATATGTTACTCTTTTGAAGAATTTTTTTTAGTATTTGCGTGCAATGGATACTCTTTTCTTCTAAAATAGAAATACATACATTTTTGGATCAGTTCAGTTTCTTTTATTTTTTGTTCAGTTTACTCATGAAATGTCAGTTTTTGCTACTATGTGGTTCGCATACACTGGTTCTGTGTTTTTGACAAATCTTCAGCCACATGAGTTACTTTCTAAATGCTGGAGTTACTTTTTATAACGTCATAGTTACTCTCAGTGTTCTCTCAGTTACTTTAGTGATCTCACAGTTACTCTTAATGTTGTCACAGTTACTCTCAGTGTTCTCTCAGTTACTCTTTAGTGATGTCACAGTTACCTTATGAATTACCTCTCAGCCCTTATGGCTGGCATGTCCTTGCAGGTGAAGTCTATGTGTTTTCCATTTACCAGGCATTCTAGGTACTTCATGACGAAGATCCCACAGTCAAGTGAGTCTTCTTCCTACTATGGGCACAACGGGTACTCCCGTCCCCACTGTGACAGTTGCTCCCCTTTTTCTACCCTCCTGAAGAATTCATGCACAATACCCACCTGCATTAAAAATACACAACTCTTATTAATCATCAATCAACAAACATTAACCATGTCAATCCACTATAAATAGAGTTACTTTTTATAGATCGCTTACCCATCTAATCAATTCTTTTTTTTGACTTGTTTCCACTCATTGAGTTATAAGACCGGTGTGTTCCATCCCTAAAACTTGCCTCGTATAAGTGCTAGTGGTTGTCGTTGTTCAGTATGGTGAACACCGAGTCCATTGTGTCCCAATATTTCATCGGGATGTTGAATAGTGGAGATAGCATGTCGATCTGCTCCATGGTTATGTTTTCAACATCAAATGCCAGCTTCTACTGCAAATGCAGAATTAAAAAAATTCACATCTATAAGTTTCAGTTTTGTGTATATATTTTTGTATTTTTGATGTAATTTTGTTCACCAATTTTGTTGTTCTTACCGAAGCATATGTGCTCAAGCAATGCCATGATAGACCCTTCTTCCTCCTTTTGTTTGTGGTAGCTTTGAGCATATGTACAAAGCAGCCCATAACCTGAAAAATACCACAAGCTTTCTTTGTTTAGAAAAAAAACCACAAGCTTTCAAAGAGTTACACTACTATTTATTTGTTTCTTATTGGTGATTTCATCATTTAATCTTTGTACATTAGGGTGGTGAGGTCCTTCCCCGTGCACCAAGTGTCATCACTGAATCTCCATTCTCGTTTTGACCAACCAATTGTTTTTATAGTTGTTATACATATTAGTTTTGGATATTGAATAAGCAATGTTTTATCTGTGTACACTTGACAAAATAACCAATTCTCTTACATTTCTTCTATATTGTCCATGAAGTGGTGGACAATTTCCTTGGTTTCTTTTGTTTTGAAATGCTCAAAACCAATGAAGTTTGACAACTTGTGCTGTCAACAACAAAAGAGCAGTCCATGTTAGAATCAATCCTCATTTTCCACTAGTTACACTATGCTGATACGTCGTATAGTTACTATAGACCATCGTACAGTTACTCTTTATGTTCCTACATTTACTCTTCTAATTAATAGAGTTACTCTAGACTATCGTAGAGTTACTCTTTATATTACTACAGTTACTCTACAATATCACACAGTTACTCTACTGTATTTACACAGTTACTCAAGTATTGACATACTTTAAAGGAGATGCAACCTTACCTTTTCCTCCCTCCTCTTCTTCACGTTCTTCTCGATGCTCCCTATGATTTGTTGTTCCGTCTTCTTCCTCTTTTGCAACTTTTTTCTAGGCTCCTCTTTCTGCCCTCTTCTTCTTCTTTGATTATATTCTCCTATTGTTCCCCTGTTTCTTCTTTGCTCTTTTCTTCTGCATCTCATGCAAACTTTCCCTGGTCAGAACCTTCAGCAATTTTTCTTTCTTCTTCTCCTCCTCATCACCATTTTTCTTACCATCATCCTCATCTTCTGAGTCCTTCTCTTCCACATATTTTCTTCTGAGGCTCATCCCGCCTCATTTCCTCAGCGTGTCATCCTTATCCACACCTTCCTTCTCTACTTTGCCTGCCGTATCGACATCCTTCTTGGGTAGCACTTCTGAGCTGTATTTGGATTCTTGAACATTCCCCAATGTAAACCCATCAGTAGATTGTTCGAATCCACCAGTAGGTGACTGTGATTTGTCATCTTCATCTCCGCATTTTCTCCTCAGATTTCTGTTCTCCTCTTCCAGCTCGGCTATTCTGTTTTCTAGACGTTTCTTCTCTCTCTGCATTTCAGTGAATGCCTCAACAACTATTTTCAGGAAGATCTCCTTCTGCATCTTTAGCTCCTCCTTGAGTATGTGAATTCTTCTCTCCATGTTGGAGTCCTTAGAAGGCACTCTTTTTCTGATGACCAACTTTTCTGGCGCCTTGTCTGGCATTTGCTTACTTTTTTCCCTTTTCTCCGCAAGGTAGTAGGGCATGTCCTTCATTGTTCTTGAAGCTCGCCAGTCATCCCACTGGTCTATCTTCATACTTTCACAAACCTATCCATAAAAAAATAAAAAATAATATGTAACAATGCAAACTTGCAAGATTATGTTGTATATTAGCTTTTGTAACAAATAAGAAATATTCTTACATCCTTAGGGTCCACAGCCCCTGAATCCATCAACTTTTCGACTGGCGTAGTCCACTTCTTTATCCCTGGTTTTGCATCAAGGAATGTTGGCTTTGTCATCTTCATCATCTCATATGCTTAAACTTGCATGTAAATAGAGAGAAAATTTAATGCATATGTAACTGCCCCCCATAGTCATCATTGTAATAATTTTGTAGATGAAAATAATTTCATTCACTTACACATAGGCACATCACACACTCTGTTGTGTAGAGGGTGGTTTTCCCTTTCTCCTCTTTCCTCTGCAGCTGGACATTCTGCTTCAGTATATTCATATTCCTGAAGATACTCCCATGCAGCAGCTTTGCCCAATTCATCTGCCTTGTGGCAGTAACATCGTCTAGGTAGTGCATTATGTAGATTGGTGTGTAATAGTTGGTGTCTGGGAGTAGGAATGTTGCCAGCAGGTGCAACATCCACGCACGACACATGTTCTGGTAGTCCGCTGGATCATCGGTCCTTGCAAATTCTTGCCAGAGCTTTGCTAAGTTGTCCTTGTGCAGGACATCCTTTTCCCTCAACCTCTTTGAGGTATCCCCTTCATTTCCTTGTTTACCTGTGGCCCCTGAAAATTGTTGCCATATTGAGCTCACAATCTCAAAAAATTTCCTAGGTATGATGTCCATACCTCTGGTTGGGATACCTATAATGACCCCTACATCCTCAACCATCATCCTTCTTTCCACCCCTCTGGCCAGCAAAAATATGTCATCATCCACATATATGTCTATCAAATCCTCCAAGAGGCCTACATCAACCATAAGATTTGGCATCTTTATCATGTTTGCACATGACGTCACCCTCATCATTCTCAGCTGATTACTTGTAAACACCACGCTCTGGCTGGTGGTGATGTAGCTCTTTATGTAACACCTGTGGTACAACCTCTTTATCCCCACTGCAAACATATGAAAAGTTACTCTTAGTTTTCTTTTTTTGCTTATTACTTATTTCTCAGTGAAGTTACTCTTCAATTTTTCACATTTCAATCCACGTGGTAGGTTGATAACATTTTTTTCGATAATTGTTTATTATTGTAACAAAAATTTTAATAAAGTGCAAGTAAGTGTCATATGATAGTAATAGCAATTTAATACATTTATAAATCCATTCAAGATTACCTTCAGCTGCCTTTCCTTTCTCCTTTTTTGTCCTCTTAATTCTCTTCTCTTTTCCTCCCTCATAGGTAGCCTTTTCCTTTCCCTTCTCTTTCTTCCTCCTTCTTTCCTCTTCTCCTATCTCTTCAGCAACCTTCTCTGTATCCTTAATTGCTTCGACCTTTCCTTTCGCTTCCCTTTCTTTTCCTGCATACGAACGAAGTTGCTCTAAATTTTTAGTCTTTTTTAGCTTAACAATATGGTTTTCATATGTTAACTGTTATGTAAAGTGTGTGAGTTACTATTTGTTCTGTAATAGTTACTCCAGCATTTACTCCAGTTACTCTAGGTTGTCATACATTTACTCCAATGTTCTATATCAGTTACTCTAGGTATCGTCTAGTTACTATACTTCTTATAGAAGTTACTCTTTTAATATGCATTGTTACTTTCTATACAAAATCTTTTTGTTTCTCATTTGTAATGTACATGCAAGCACAAATTACCTTATTGTTCTTCGCTCTCCGCTTTGTCACGTGGATGTTCGCCAGTCTCGGTAGATCCATTGCCTTCTTTCTTAGTAGTACCCGGCTTACTGCATTTTGCTCTTTTCTCTGACGGTTTACTCGTTAGGGGATCTGCAGCCCCTCTTTTCTTCTTTTTCATTTTTGACTGAGGAGTCGTAGAAGCAACCTCTTTCTCCCCTTTCGCAGCCTCTTCTTGTCTCATTTCACCCACTTCTTTGGTTTTCACATCCCCTTTTTTATTCCCTTTATGTCTTGACTTAGGAGTCTCAGTAGCAGCTTCACTTTTCCTTTCCGCAACCGTCTCTGTTCGCGCTTCTTCCTGATCTTTGACCATCACGTTATCTTCTTTGGTCCCTTTCTATTTCGGCAGAGTAGTCGCCATAGAATCTTCCTTCTCCTTTTCTGCAACTGCTTCTTCCTCTGCTACATCTATTGCCTTGGGCATCGTAGCCCCTTCCATATCCCCTTTTGGAGTAGTCTGTGGTTCCACGACTGCCGCTTCCTCTGGTTATTTGGCCATCTTCTCCTCGGCCTGATGGTGATGCATTTTGAAGTCTTCATCTTCTTCAATCACTGGCCGCAGATTCTTTCTCCACAGCGGCATTGTCGAGGTCTTTCTTGATGCTTTCTTTGTTCTCATCATATCAGAAGAGGGAACTGCTTTGCAATTGAGATGCAGTGAGATGTGGAATCGAAGATGATGGAGATGGAGGAGCGAGTGGAGACGGAGGAGTTGGGGATGGAGGGTTGCGGTGATTTGGTCGCCAGTGATTTTTACGCAGAACACAGATGCAGAGCGAAGGCAGAGTGACGGTCTGAGCGAGGGCAGTGCGAGGGTTTTGGGTTTTTCACGTTCGAATGCTTTCCGCCTATTTTCTTTTTTTCAAATTAATTATGGGGCAATGCCACCACGCCCTACTGCCGAGTAGCTTGCCCTTTGCTACCCATCGGGCAAAAAATTCTTACTCATATATACACACACACACACATATATATATATATATATACATACATATATATACATACATACTAGTAAACAGACACGTGCCCATGAACGTGTCAAATAAAACTAATCATTTAATATTAGGTCTTTTTTAAATAGAGTAAAACACTTGATATACTTAGTGATGTATTTCTTTTATACATGAATCACTATAAGTTATTTGAGATTTTGAGTAATTAAGTACTTGTTATGCAATTGAGAAAATAGTTAGCATATATAAGTATGCCGATTTACATTAAAAACATGATTTGAGAGAAAAAAAATTATGGCTATAATTTTTTGTCGAATTATGATTTATTAGTATTTTGTTGTAGTGAGACTCAGTTTGTCAAGGATTAAAGATCATGAAAGTACATCTAGTTGCCTTGTTTAAGGATACACGCCTAGTTGCATGTTATTTTTCAGGTTTTGAAAGAACATGCATATTAGTCAGCCACTTTTGAAATATAATGCCAAAGTGTCTGCAACTGAAAAAAAAATCATCAATAGATGTTAACGAATTTGATGTCATGAAATTGGTCATCAAGCTTGTTAAGTTAACTGCCAACATGTGACATCTATTATGTTTCAAACATTTGCTTTTTTTAAAGTAGTATAGATATGTTTCTTGTAATGTGCTTAACTTATTATACATGAAAAATCTGAAACGTGATTGGTTGGATGGTTTGTATAGTGTAGAACTGATGCTGCTGCAATTGTTTTCAAACATTCACTTTTTTTAAAGTAGTATATATATGTTTCTTGTAATGTGCTTAACTTATTATATATTTTCCCTCATATAGATGGATTTTCTAATAGATCGGAGTTGGATGTATATTGGGAACATAGTGTGAAATGATGTATTCAAAGTAGGGTTACGAAAGTTCATTGAGACTGCTCTTATCCATCAGAGACCAACTAGATCGGGGAAATTATATATCCCTACAAGGTATGTTTAAAAAAATACCTTAAAATAGAGGAGGAGGTATTCTCTCATGTATTACAAAAAGGATTTGTACATAGCTACGATGTTTGGACGTTTCATGGGGAGGTGATTGGTAGGAGCAATCCTGTTTTGGCACCAAACGTGCCTAGCACCGAAAATATGCATCAGATGCTGGGGGATTTGTTTGGTATGAGTGATACAACAAATGACCATTCTTCTGAAGCTACAGAGGAACCTACAAATGTAGATGCACAAAGATTTTACAAGCTACTAAAAGAGGCTGATCAACCACTTTGTAGAGGTTTCACAAGTCATTCTAAGATATCCTATTTGGTTGCCTTGCTATATCTGAAGGAGGAATCTGGATGGTCCAATGATTCTTTCATGAAGTTGTTACAATTGATTATTTTAGGATTTCTAGAAGAAAATTGTCTATTCCCGTAGACGTACTATGAAGCAAATGCGACCGTGAAGGATTTTTGACTAGATCATTATACTATAGATGTGTGTACAAATAATTGCATGTTTTTTCACAAAGATGCAGCTTCAAAAGAAAATTGTGATACTTGTGGTGCTTCAAGATGGAACGAAAAGCAATACAAAAAAAGGGAAAGAAGGTAGCTGCTAAGGTCATGCATCACTTCCCTTTGATACCTCTATTAAAGAGGTTGTATATGTCTTCATCTGTTGCTAAAGATATGATTTGGCCATCTAAAGGAAAAGGAAAGGGTGGTCATGTTCATCATCCTTCAGACATACCCGAATGGTTGTCTATTGATGCCATGTATCCAGACTTTGCTGCTGAACCACACAATATTAGATTGGCATTAGCAACTAATGGTTTTAATGCATTTGGCAATATGAGTGCATCACATAACATCTGTCCTGTATTGGTGACACCTCTTAATCTTCTTCTATGGCTTCTTATGAAAGAACAATTTATTATGATGTCCCTATTAATTATAGGTCCACATATGGTTGCCAATGACCTTGATGTATATTTGGAATCATTCATTGAGGAGCTTCAACTACTTTGGGAGCTCGGAGTCAAAGTTTATGATGCATATAGCAAAATGAATTTCACTATGCGGGCAATGATTTTATGGACCATTAATGATTTTCCAGCATATGGTGACTTATCTAGTTGGAGCACTAAAGGTAAGAAAGATTTGGGATGTCCTTGTTGTAATGTGGAGACTGTATCAAAATGGTTGAAGTTTGGGAAAAAGCAATGCTATGGTTTCCATCGACGTTTTCTTCCAATGAATCATCCATATAGACGTGATAGGAAAAAATTTGTTGGAAAAAAAGATTTTCTCCTTCCACCTAAGACACTATCTAGAGAAGATATACTGAGGCAATTTGATGGATATGAAAATATCACATTTGGAAAAACAAATAAGTGCAAGAGGCATGGAGATCAAATTCCACCATTACCACCTAGTTGGAATAAGATAAGCATCTTTTTTCAGCTACCTTATTGGAAGTATTTATCTGTTAGACACAATCTGGACGTGATGCACATAGAAAAGAATGTGTGTGAGAACATTTTAAACACATTATTGGGTGATTCTAAGAAAATTAAAGACAACTTACAAGCTCGTCAAGATATGAAGAAAATATGCATTTGAAGAGATTTATGGCCGGTAGATGCCGGTGACCGATATTACTTGCCTCCAGCATCTTACACCATGACTAATGCATAGAAAAACAAGTTCCTATCTGTGTTAGAAAAGCTGAAAGTTCATGATGGCTATTCTTCTAACATATCCAGGTGTGTTAGAAAATCTGATAGAAAACTTATTGGGCTGAAAAGTCATGATTGCCATGTTCTTATGCATCAACTTCTACCTGTTGCCTTGAGACATTGCATAAGCTTATATGCATACAAGCCTATTTCTAATTTGTGCTCATTTTTCAACAAGCTTTGCTCTAACGTTATTGATGTGGAGGAATTCAAAGAATTGGAAGAAGAAATTGTTGTCACTCTTTTGCCAGTTGGAGAGAATCTTCCCTCGTTATTTCTTCACCATCATGATGCATTTTCCCATTCATTTAGCATATGAAGCCAGGCTTGCTAGCTCTTTCTGAACTAGGTGGTTGTACCCAATAGAGAGATACTTGAAGAAATTGAAGAAGTATGTCAGAAACAAAGCTAAACATGTTGGTTCTATTGCTAGTGGATATTTAGCTGAAGAAAGTTTGACATTTTGTGCTAGGTACTTACCAAATTTTGAGACAAAACTCAAGCACACTCATAATGTTGATGGATCTCCAATTAGAGTTGGAGTGTCAAGGAATTTTGACATCCACACTTTGGAATAAGACCATTGTTATATCCTTTTCAATAAAGAGGAATTGGATGTTGATCGAAGGTAAGATTTACATCATATAATTCTTGCTAAACTATGTTATATTTTTTGTACATTAGTTTAGACACTTCTTACAAAGAAGTGAACACATGTTTATTCTTCAAGATATGTAACCCAACATTGCCCCATAGACTCTAGAAATAAAACATGCAAAAGAGTTTTCTAAGTGGTTGAAAGAGCATGTAAGTCTCAAAGATAAATATTTGTTGTCAATCTAATTGTTCAAATTAGTGTAGATTACAGTAATGTTCTACTTTTTATAAGGAAGGTTATGAAAATGTGAGAGATTAGGCCGAACAATATCAGTGAGGAGTTGAGATGGTTATCCCAAGGTCCTTGTGCTGAGGGAATGTCTTATGAAGGCTTTTCGGTCAATGGATATCATTTCCGTTCAAAGCATATTGAAACTACATGTACTACACAAAATAGTGGAGTGTACTTGTGTGCAGACACTTCAAGTTATTCAAGTGGTAGAGATAGAAATCCTATTAATACTCAAGTCACATACTATGGCTACTTAGAGAAGGTTATTGAGCTAACTTATTGTCAAGGAATCAAAGTTCCACTATTTAGATGTTCTTGGTATGCTGAAAGCACTTCTAATGGGTTGCGAATTGATGAATATGGGTTCACACAAATCAACACTTCAAGGATAAAATGAAAAGAGGAACCCTTTATCCTAGATTCTCAATCATTGCAATTCTTTTATGTGAAGGATCCTAATGCTGATGATTGCTACACAATGCTAAAGCATCCTCCTAAAGATTATTCCGAAATACCTCTTATTGAGAATTGTTTGACTGGTATAAAATTTCAAGCTATTAATGGTGGTGTAACTAATGATGTGTCTTGGATGAGGCGTGACACCGAGGGATCTTTTGTTGATAGAACTAAAATAAGCATGATGGGGCTGATGTTTAGTTCATTGATCTCTCTATTTTCATCAAATTATTCAGTTTTGTTTGCAAATCCAGAATAAAGAATTTTCTTTGTTGTATTAGTAGTATGTTCTATTGCTTTTTTTTGCAATCTGTTACTATATGGCATATTCACTTTGTTGATCAATCAAGGGGACACAAAGGACATAAACATATACATATGCAGTTACAACATCCTGATTCCACCATTTTCTTTGCTAAGCCTGATAACTGCAGATATTATTCATCAGGTAGTTCTTTTTACGTTTATTGCTTAAAATGCATATTTAGTTGAGATTACACACACACAAACACAGAGATTTCAAAAGGAAATGCTTCTATGTGTCTTTTAGTCTAAGTACATATTACCTCTCCTGTACTAGTCTGGTTGATCGTTTCATGTTTTATGTGTTGGTTTTCAATGCAATTTTTTTTTCAAATGCAACTACTACTTTTGCAACAGATTATTCTGCACTAATAATCTAATTTTTTTTCTTTTCAGTTGAAGGATGGCAAGAAGAAGAATCACTAGATCTAGTTGTAACATCACACCTGGTGAACCTTCTGTTGTCCCTCCCTCCACAATTGAAGAACATTTTGAGGATGGACCTACTCTTTTATCCAACAATGTTGAAAATGAAGTAACAATTGAAGAAAATGTTGAGGATGAATAGGAGAATAGGAAGTATGGACGTGGGCCTACAAGTGAGCAAAGCCTACTCCCTAAGCAAGGGGAGCCACGTCACAAGGTCCAATGGGATTCTGAAGGAAATGCTATTGGGGACAATGGTGCCCAATTGAATCGTTATTGTCATATGCTAGCAAGGAAACCACACATATGGCATCTAGACTTTAAGTGGGGTGAACAACCACAACAATATTTTGTAGATAGAAAATCATTTATTGAGGTAATCTTTTTCATAAAAAGACCAACAAATTGTATGATCGTTATATCCAAAGTAATATTTTCTATGTTTTTAGAAATACTTCGATTTAGGTAGTCATCCAAATGCATGGAATCACATTGCTGAACATATTAGCAAAGGGATATCAGTGTGGAGGGCACATGTAAAGAAAGATTACTATGAAAAGTATAAGATTGAACCAGAATTGATGATGAAGAAAGTTGAGAAAATGCTTCCATCGATATGGACCAATTTAAAAATCTTGTTAAAGAATGGGGAACCGAGAAGTCCAAGGTACAATAGTTTTATAAAACTTGCATGTATACCATCTACTTTTTCTAATTATATGTTTCTTATGGTTTAGAAAATTTTTGAGAACAACAAGGCAAACAGAGCAAAAAAAGTGATGGATCATACCACAGGATCAAAGCCATGGTGTTGCTACCGGGAAGAAATGGTATTAATAATGGACATTTGTCTTTCTTAGTATGAGTTGAAAAATATAACATGGATAGTGAATATGTTATCTATCATGTGTCAGTCAGTGAAGAACAACCTGTTGTGCCTCTTAACAAATTTTTGGAAAAAGTTTACGATAAAATCCCACAAGTGGTTAGAAAATGGATATTTTAATTCCTATCATGTCTACAAAGCTACATATGCTCAAATATCTCAATTTAAGCTTTCCTTTTATGATGCTTTATAACTACAACTTGAAATCTCTGATATTGTGGAAAACCAAGTAGCAGACCAAGAAGAATTAGATCCTAGACATGTTGATAATCTAACACGTGAAGCTTATTTGCAAGTTTTAAATCCTTCCAAAAAGGCTAGGATCTGAGGTGTTAGAATTGGGCACAAAGAGACAGGACATAAGGGAAAAGCTGCTCGTATTAGATATGAAATGCTTCTTGAGGAAAGCAATGCAAAGGATGTATGTTGGATTAAAACTAAACTTTAACTATTAGTTGCAACTATTCTATTAGATCGATGTTTGTAATTTGTTTTCCATTTTCGGAAAAACTTAAGGAACTTGAAGAAACAATAAATGGATTAAAGAACTCTGACTCCCAAATAATGACTTGGTATAAACAATCACATGTAACTTAGAGTCAGTTCTCTACGGAAATGTAATATATAATTTTTTTGACATTGTTTATCTATTTGTTATAGGATGGCGGTATTAATGCTGAGTGTGCAGCTGAATACCCCAATCAAACTACTGCAAGTGTCTTACACATGCAAAGTGGCACAAATAGGTCAGGTGTGGGTTCTTTACACATACAAGACAAAATAAGTGGTGGTACAGATGTAGGCATGTTTCCCAGGCAGAATAATTCAAGCAGGGATGGCTTAGGCAGACTTTCTAGACTAGGAAATTCAAGGGAGACTGGAGTAGGTAGACTTTCCACACAAGGCAATTCAAGAAAGAATGGAGTCGGCAGGCTTTCCACACAAGGGGTTGAAAGTAGTTCTTTTGGATTCATGGCTCCCATGCAAAGTGCTAGCAATGGACATCCACTAATAATTCATCCACAGGTAACTCATAACAGCTATAGATTATTTTCAATATTGATACACATAAGAATATTGACATGTACACTTTATTAAAGGCTATAGTTGAAAGTTGGTGCCCTAGTTTTGGTAATAATCGACAAAGTCATCCTCAAATGCAGAGCACGCAAAGCACATCGTCATCGGTGTCTTTCACACCAAGAACTCAGTGTTTAAATGAGGTATTCAGTATTATATTTCCTCTCTTGTGTTCAATATTAGTTTTATATTCTAGTTCTAGCTTTTGATTCGGGTGCTTGATTAACACTTAGTTACTCCAAGTCGGTGCTAATGAGTTGGGAATTGACCTATAAAAAGGACGCACTTTAGACATTCAATTAATTTTCACTAAAAGCCTATGTAAATCCTTGTTGTTAGTTCCATTCTATTGCAGCACCTGCTGGAACTCCTTATTAAGGCACCACGAGGCTTTCATTTTGAAGACATATTTGGTGCACTCTTTTTTACAAGCCTTAGTAATAGAGGGCAGTGATCAGATTTTATGCGGGGGAGATGGACCACTTTCATAAGATTGTACCTATGAAAAAATTATGTGTTTGCGACTGCTCTTTCAAGACATTCATGCAGAAGGCCTTTCTTATAGGTGAACTTCATTCCTTCAAAACCCATGTCATATAATCCAACATTGAGCAAAGTAGATTCAAAGAGGCTAGCCTCATTGTAGTTGAAGTAATTGTTATCTACTTTCTCACTCGGAGAGAGCATAGTATTGAAATCTCCCATGTCTATCCATGACATATTGGTTGGTCCTATGTTTTTAAGGTGTTTTCAGAGCAGGTTCCTAATTGTGATGTTATGATTAGCATAGATAAAAGTAGTAAGGTAGGATTTATTGACCCTATAGTGCAAGAATTGTCGGTGACTCAGCAACACCTCTAGCTGACATTGAAAGGAATTCCACAGTACCTAGATCCCTCTGGAGAAACCGCATGCCTCCACCTGATGGTGGTTGTTAAAGCCTAACTTCTTCATTATTCTATCTACCTTAGGACCACTTATGTGAGGTTCTAGGATTCCAACTACCTTGGGTTTTTGTTGAGCGATAAGCTCCTTTAGAATAGACATTGTGGCATCATTGCCAATTACCCTCGTATTCCAACAGAGTGTGTCCACAAAGCAACTAGATGAAGTTTAAATGAGATCCTCTTCTATAGCGATTCACCCATCTGTGCATCATTCTCATTTGTGGAAGCTTCTTCCTCCACTTTTCTTCTAGCTTGACTCCTTGTATTGTAAGGCGGTGATTTCATCTTGGTGTTATCCCTATTAGATTTGTTCCCTGCTCCGGGTGAGGGTTTGTTAGCATTAGTAGCTCTTTCACAATGGTTTTCTGCTGGTTTGTCGACTGCTACCAGATTAGCTTGTTCAGTCATAACATTACCCATGATAACCTCATCACCAGAAGGGTTCATGACTGTTCGCATATTCTTCTTCACTTGACCTCCTTTCTGGTTTGTTTCGCAGCAATTAATAGCTTCATTGGCCTGAGCAGAAGAGATATCTTCCTGGACCTTGCGAGTTTGTTCGCCCACCTGAGCTACTCACTTTTTCTTATAGGTCTTTTATGGTCTGGGGCTCACTTCCTCCACCACTGTAACTTCATGTTCTTGTTCATTTTTATTCGACAGCTGATCCTCTATTTTCTTAGCAAGCATTTGAAACTTGTTGTCTTGTTTTTTCTTCCCTTTCACTTTATCTGGTTCTTTGTTTGCTTGTTTCTTCCGAGTGTGTATGTTCTTCCCGTAATATGTTTTCCACTTTCCTTCTTCTTCCATCCATCTAATGCCTACATCATCGTTTCCACCAGGAGGTGTGGGGTTTACTATCGCCGCCGCCTGGACATTTTTACAATCAGCTGCCAAGTGACCCAAGCATCCACTGTCAAGGCATAAGTTTGGCAACACCTTGTATTCTAGTTTATACTCACATCCATTTATGATGATGGTTGCTGGATCGATGTTAAAGTGCTGATCTCAATAGCTATCCTCACGAATTTACTGCAATTTCTCACTTCTGTGTGGGCATCCACTTTTATCAGTCTTCCTAGAACTGTTCCAACTGTCTCAAAGAATACTGGGTCATATAGATGAAGGGGGAGGTTCAAGATTCGGACCCAAGTTACAATGTGATCTACCAACTCATCAGATGGCTGGAACATTGAGTTCCACTTCCAAACCATAAGACAACTTCCAAATAACATCCAAAGGCCTCTGGTGATCGCGTTCTCATAATCGGATTTGCTCCAGAATTGGACCACATAGTAATGGCAATCCAGTTCTTACAATCTTTCTCACCCCATAGGCCTCCATAGTAAGAGAAACCTATCAGCCATGGTCATGAATCCAATGTCTTTTCCTAAGAGCTTAACTATTACAGAATATTTCCACTGTCTTTTCAAGTTCTCTACTGCTTCATCCATAATCAAAATATCAGGATAGTCGTTCTTCATATCCAATGTTGTTGTTATGATTTGGTCATCCGCATCTATATATCAGCCATAATTGTGGCCCCCAATATCACCTCTCTACCATAATGTTGGATATATGTTTGATATGGTATAGTTTGGGGGAGGCTTGGTTCAGTTCCATTGTATTAGGGTGATTATTCCATCCCTGGTTGCAGCGGCAAGAAGGGCCATTGCAATGGTTAGTTGTTGGCCTATAGAGTTGGCAGTGGCTATGCTTGTGATCGGATTGCTTGTATCATTTTATTTTCTAGTTGTTGCTTGATCCTTTGCTTGCCTTGTTGATGTATACATCACAACTACTTCTTACGTTATCATTGCTTACCTAAATATGTACTTAGTTGTTGATATTTACCTGAGATATTTACGTCATTGTCTATACTGGTTCCTCATATTTTAAACCCAATACAATTGAACAAGCTACACGTGCAATTTTCAGTGCTAATTATTGTATTTGTTCTTTTTCTGAATTAGCCCAACGCAGCTGAATTAGCTGAATTAGCCCAACACAACTGAATTAGCTGAACAATCTACACTTTCAATAATATATATGCCCTTTAGTTCTAATAGTAGATGATTGGTTGAATATATATTGTGCAATACCTTTTTGAGTCCGTAAAAAAGGAGCATATAACCCACTGAGTTTTTTTAATTATGTACTATTTACTTAGTTCAACCATAATTTTAGTTTACGAGTGCATGTTGCTGCTATGTTGGTTCACTTACATTTATCTCTACTTCGCACTCACTCTGATTCCTTTTTGTATTTATATTGATAGGGTAGAATTGCTTTTAATGATGGATTTTGACCGACAATTCACCTTGGAGTAGACCAGAATCGAAATATAAGGGTAAGTTGTTTGTTGTACTATGATTTATGTATAAACTTTAAATTCTATTAATATAATTATTTGTCATTTTTAGGAGAAGAATACTCAAGTACCTAACCGTATGAGGCCTGGCATTGATGAAGAACACCACACCATTTGAAGGAATATGGAGACATTATAGATCTTAAGAGTTTCTAGCATGATATTTGATTGTCATCAATCTCAAATTTTAGAACCATATGTATTCTTTATTTATATCAACGTTGAGCACACAATGTATGGATAATATTTTGCTTCAATAACATAAATTGGTTTGAGGTGATTTATCATTTTTATGTGTCATTTTGGTGTTGAATCTTCTTATGATGTCATGTGAATATTATAAAAATATTGCTTGAGGGTATATATACAAAGTTTACATTTAAAATTTGATATTCACAATAGTAACAATTAATTACATTCAATAAATCAATCAATAATCAATAGCCAAATCATATAGTCCCTCATAAATATATTGATGAAGGTCTTTAGTCCCTCAAAAATGTAGTGTTGAGATCCAGATTGACCATCAAAATCGTATTGATGACGACCACATAGCCCCTCAAAAGTAATATTAATGAAGGCATTAGCCCTTCAAAAATATATTCTCCAAGACCATCAAGTCCCTCAAAAATATATTTATGAGAACTAAACATGTCCTCAATAATGTTTTTATGAAGGCTAAATAGTCCCTCAATATAACATTCTTGAGGGTTAGTTGGTCCATGACAATTGTATTTTTGAGGGCCATTGGTATTTGTCACGTGAGTTCTCTTCACAGACTATTTGTGAGGGTTAGACTCACAACCGTCACTTTTTGTGAAGGCATGTAGAGAGCAGTTTGTGACAGGACTGATTCGTGAATAATTGCCCAATTTTTATAACACTCATGAGATCTCACTGGGAACTCAACACCTTCTTCATCTCTCTCTCTCTCTAACAAATTCGTCTGATCACTTCGGCTGGATCTTCACTGGTGTATATGGTGAGCCTAGGTACAACAAATTGACTTTTCTTTTGGAACTTTCAACAATAATGCTAGTCAATAGCCAAAAACCTTGGCTCCTTAGAGGAGACTTCAACCTCATTACTAGAGCTTTAGATAGGCAAAACCTCTCCTCAACCTCATCGTCCCTGTCACCAACAGTCAAAACCCTCAAACACCTCCTTACTGAACACAAAATGATTGACATTCCTCCCTCTAATGCAGGCTTTATGTGGTCTAGAAATAATACTAGAGCCAGATTAGATCACTTCATTTGCTCCTCCTCTTGGGAAGACCATTTCCCTCTAGCATCTGTCCATTTTTCCCATCAACCTATCTCAGACCACTTCCCCATAATCATTGATACCCACAGAGATGAATGGGGGGGGGGAATCCTTTCGATTCAAAAACTACTAGCTCACTTTCCCTCACTTCATAAAACACTGTGAGAACAAATGGAACTTGGCTGATCATAGAACTTGAAATCTAGGGTACCACATACATAGAAACACCAAACTCATAAAACAAAATATCATAGATTGGAAATGCACACAAATCCAAAACCTAGCCAACTCTCTTAAAGATCTTGTACAACAACATCTCTTTGTCGATAGTGACCCCTCAGCCGATCCAACTCTTGTTCTCACTATCAAGTCTGAGATTGAACATATTAAAAATTGTCTGGACATCAAGTGGAGACAGAGAGCCAAAGTTACTTGGGCAACAGAAGGTGACAAAAACACAAAATTCTTCCATAAAGTTTGCAACAATAACCATAGGAGAAATGTCATTGCCTTCCTAAATATACAAGGCGTCATCACCACAAACAAACATTTGATCATTTCTCACATTGTTGAACACTTTAGGAAGATTTTTAACACCAACCACAACCCATATTTCCTAAATTCCATAAACTGGCAGATGCCTGCCCGATTAAGATTGATTCTCCTTTAAACTTAATTAAATTGTTCTGTCCTGAAGAACTTGATTCTGCGATCAAGTCCCTTGGGAAAAACAAATCACCAGGGCCGGACGGGCTTAATGTGGAATTCTACCTACCAAATTGGAACCATTACAAGAAAGACTTCTTGGCTTTGCTTCAAGAAATTCACAAGCACAACAATGCTCACAACATCCTCAAACATCTAAACAAGACCTTCATTTCACTTATCAAAAAAACTGAACAACTTGATCTTATCTCGCAATTCTGACCCATCAATCTTATTAACACTTCATACAAAATCATTGCAAAAACCCTGGCCAATAGATTGAAGCCATGCATAAATAACATCATACCACTAAATCAAAATGCCTTTCTTAAGGATAGAAATATCCAAGATGCCTACCTTATTATTAATGAGACGATACATCTGTGCCACATCAATAAAACCCCTCTGATTGCACTACTACAGAAAATGTTTTTTCAACAGTTCCTTTTCTCAATTTACAACAGGTGTTAACCGTTATATTAGATCGCGTGGTCTTATGGGGGGGGTGCTTTACACAACATGTGATCACATGTTGTAATAGATGTATTTTATACAACAGTTGAAACATGTTGTCTTTTAAGGAATAGCCTGTTGTAATATGGGTATTTTACACAACATGTGGTGCACCTATTGTAATATATATTATACAACAGTTGAACGACGTTGTCTTTCACTAAACACACCCATTGTAATAGGGGTATTTTTTACAACATGTGGTTCACCCATTGTAATATATATTATACAACAGTCGAAGCATGTTGTCTTTTACTAAACACACCTATTGTAATAGGTAGGTATATTACAACATGCAGTGCACCTGTTGTAATATACATGTTTATACAACAGTTGGAGTATGTTGTCTTTCCATACATTTAACCGTTGTAATAGGATTGTTTAGACAACATGGTGTGTGTCTGTCGTAATATACACAATTTATACAACAGGTTATACATGTTGTAGTTCACTAGAAACACCTGTTGTAATAGGTGTATTTTTTTTCCTGAAAAACCAGTTGTAATAGGTGTGGATAACACAACATGTGTTGTTTGTTGTAGAATCATACATTTTACAACATATCATTAACTGTTGTCTTTGATTAGAGTTTGATAGGTCATATATCGAACCAATTGTATTGATCAAATTAACCATATTATTAATAAATTATAATAAATATACAATTATAATTTTTTATTTCACAAATAAACACATAGTTGAACAAAATTTCCATCAAACCTTGAAAGAAACTCGTACTAAATTTAATTAATATTAAATCATCCATACAATGATTCAATAATACAAAGTACTGAGTATCCACTCTAGAATCGAACTGAAAACTAACTAAAAAAGTTTCACACATTGGTCTATGCTAAAGAACAAATGTCTCCCCCACATGTCACATAATCTTATGTGTGCTCAAGAACACATGTCGCCCACCCATTTCTTACCTCATCGATTTCTTCTTGGTGGAAGCAACAATCAATATACTTCAAATAATACTGCAATCATATGACAAATATATCAACATATTGTGATTTTTTCAATTTATTTAGAAATTTGAACAAACCAAAAGAATACAATGTTAAGTAGCTTACACATTCAGGAATATTTCTATTTCTCACATCAAAGATGTCTTTCATATACTTCAGCACATAATACCCGCAATCTGTATTGTTCAGCTGCTTTGGACACTGTACAAAATAAATATTAATTTGTTATCTAAATAATTGTGAGAACTTGTTAGCAAATAAGAGGATGGAAAGGTATACATAGCCAGAAAACTTAATAAAAGGTATGTGTAAACAGAATCAAAAATACTATAAGAGTGAAAAAGGCATGGTTTATTGTTGAAGAAGGCGTGGTTTATATGTCATACTGGATGATGCAAAACTTGCTCTTGCAAGAGGGGGATTTTGTAAGAGTGAAGAATGCCACCCTTCCAAAAGGAACCTTTGTTAAACTACAGCCTCACAACATTTAAATTCAATTCAAGTAGACCAATGTCAAGCAAACATTCATTAAACTCCTACATACATTCTAGAAGAAGGCTCTTTACAAACTTATTAAATGTCCTTACAATTGGGATCTACCTATAGGGTCTACTTGTAAACCCAAAGTGCAATATCTTGTTTCAAAGGATAATGCCCGAGCAACTTGATGATAATGACCCAAATAAGATCTAATCGATATATGTAAAAATTAGAGCATTTGTAAAAATAAGACCATATCAAATCAAGTAGCAGAATCTAAAGAAACTAGAACAACACTTCTATTGGTGAATCAGAAAGTAATATTTTTCTGGATCAAAATGGTAAATTACCTTGATAATTTCCCATTTTAAATTCTTCCTATATTGCACATCTCTCTTTTGATAAACTTTATGAGTCTTATTCAAATTCATATCAAGAATTCTATGCATTAGTAACTATATATGGAACTTTCAATACATGTATTATGTAATTGAAATTGTTTTATGAAGTACTTACAACTCCATGAGTTTTTCCACGTTCCCACATAATTTTCCTCGTAACGAATCAAGATAGTGTCACTTACCCCACATAGGGTTGAAGACACAAAGTATCCAATGTCCCCTATGCATACATGAGTAGTACATTTTAAGATTAATGTATTTTTAAGCAACATTTAAAGTAAACAAATAACAAACAATCGACAAAATGTATGCGTACCCCACATTATAAGGTATAAAGAACTTGTACCCATATTTGACAATAATTTTATAAAAAAATCATGATCTGATTATATGTTCATGAAAAAATTCTATAAAAAGAAATTGCGTCCGGCTCTGTTCACAGTATATAATACGAAGTAGGAGTCTGTTGTAGATACAACAACATGTATAGTGTGTTGCATAGTCACAAATTCAGCATTCGCGTTATTCGGCGAGGTTGAAAATTTTGGTATTCGGGAATTATGTGGGAACTTCGGATAAAAAATGGCAAAGATACGGTAAAAGTTTCGGTCAACCATTCTGAAAAAACAGATACAATTTGGATATATATATATATATATGCAAATTTTACTTGGTAATTTGGTACAAAAAGTTCAACAATTATCAAGATTCATACATGTACATAAAAGCACCACGGTACCATAATGGTCAATTTGGTAAAATTATAGGTGTAGAATTTAGTTGAGAAACAAAAATATGTACAATTGATAAACATCGACCTTTAAGGGTCTGACTGGTTTGGTATAACTGAAATTTTCTTGGAACTCATTTTCTTGGAAGGCTCCGATTGGTTCAGTGTAACTAGAGTTTTTTTGGAAGTCCTTTTCCAGGAACTGAAGTGCAGTTCCTAGAAATTGAGTTCATATGATTGGTTTAAAAATCAAAGTTTTTTAGGAAAATGAGTTCCATGTGATTGGTTTGCTGTAATTTTATTACAATACATGAAATGTAATGTACCACAAACATCACAAACTTTTTATTTTGCAAACCATATCATATCTATTTTAAATAGAACTTCATAAGCAACAAAGTATTATTCATAGGATTATCCCTAAGTACATATAATTTTTTAATACATGGATAATTTCTATGTCGTCTCTTGCTCAAGATCAACATGATCATCATTATCAAAATGTCATATGTTTGTTGACGTTCCTTACAACCAATATGATCAACCATCTACATAAAAATAAAATAATCCAAATATGTTCAAACAAAATTTCTATGCAAACATGTGATATTACATAAGTTATATTATTGTTTAATGAGTAGTAAAACTGGATTTTGCTTTACAATGATTTATATGATACGAAGAATATGGCAGTCACCCAAATAATATTCGGTAAGAATCCCTTAATCATGACATGTTCATAAACATCTTCCTTTGATTTTAAATACCTATTGCTACAAGTTTTGCATGGACACAACAATTGATTGTTTCTTAAAGGCCTTTGATGAGAAAGAGCATAGTCTATGAATGCAGACACCCCTCTCGAAAGTCTTTACTAAGAAAACGTCTTTCAGTGTACATCCAACTCCTATCGGCTAAGTAATCCATCTACAAAAATAATAAATAATATATTTAGTATCATAGTAGGAAAATAAGTTGATCATCCATATGACAATAATAAAAATACTTCTCTAGATATTTTGATGAACTCCTTTTCACTATCTTGCAAGATACATTCTCAAATAAATTTTTATTGGAGATATGCCTATTTTAAATAATCTTCTTTTTTATGATACTTTATTGCATCTAACATAGCACATAAAGTTGAGCATTTCAAATTGTATTGAATGTGTTATTGAAATTAGGAATTTATTAATTTGTTTTTATCTTCTTTAAATCTTCATGTTCTAATGTGTAACAACATGACATTATTCAACATTACAATATCTTCATCATTAAATGAAAATAATGTTCAGCTAAGATCATTTGACTTAACTAAAATAGCATTATATTAAAGAGTTGTATTTGAATTATGACTATGTCGTTTGAAAATATATGAATTAGAAATATATATCACTACAAAATGTTTGAAAAAAATTATAACATGCACATGTAAGTATAGTAATTGTCTACAACATGACATTATTCAAGTGTTATAGAAAAATCTACTCATAAAAATTGGAGCAAGATATGCCTTATTTAATTAATTTCTTTTTATAATATTTTATTGTATCTAACATAGCACGTCAAGTTGATCATTTAAAGTTGTATTGAATGTGTTATTAAATTTTGGAATTTATTAATTTGTTTTTATCTTATTTAAATCTTCATGTTCTAATGTGTAACAACATGACATTATTCAATATTACAATATCTTCATCATTAAATGTAAACAAAGTTCCACTAATATCACTTGACTTAACTAAAAAATCTATCATTTGTAGAGAAAAAGTACAAGTAATGTAGTTCACAAAACAAACTTAGCATGCTCTTTAAAAATATTATATATCTAGTTGATCTTAATTTTTTACCATGAATAAAATAAATAAAATAAAAACATATATCTCAAAATTTTATTTCATTATAAAACAATGACAAGAATTTGGATATGCATGAGATAAATGTAATTAATTCTAAAAGTAAATCATTTCTAATAATTTGGTTGATATAGGTATTACAAATGGTTGTTTGGTATCATTAGGGAAAGAAATGACAAATGGGAAAGGAAAGGGAATGGAAAATTTATTAAAAATGGTTGTTTAGTAACATGTAGGAAAGATAGGATAAGTGAAAAGAAAAAGGAATGGAAAAGTTATTTAAAAAATATGTCTTCATCGCTATGAAGAACAAACACGATTTTTTAAGATAAAGAGGACTTTAGCCTTATGGTGATCTAAAAAAGCGACAACGACATGCTTTAGGATGCCATAACAAAATTAAATATAAGCAACCTAATATAATTAATTAGAATAATGATGATAGATCATGTATTGTAAAATTAAGATATATACTATTTTGGCCTATGTATAGAAAAAGGTTAAGATTTTTGTATTCAAGTAATACATACTCAATGAGAAAATAGGTCATTAACTTATATAGTTGAATGAACAATGTACGTCAATCATGATTTTTTAATACTAGCACTAAGATATTGTTAATACCACTTGATAATATTCGATTGTCAAGAGTATGTAATGGTGATAAACCTGATGTTTTAGAGTGATCTAATATTATTAATTAAAATATGATCTCACATATTTATCAGCAAAAGGAAAAAGAATTAAGATCAGAAAATATTACTAAATATGGCATTGACAACAATTCCAACTAAAAGAGAACCTAAATCAAACTCAAGGCACGAAATAAATCATTCCCGTCTACAAGATTTGTGAAGCGCGACATCCCTTAATAAAAGGACCCGAGTTTGACTCTCAGAGGCCGCATTGAATTTACCACCCTTCTGAGTGTTTGCCTCTGCTAGGGGTTGATGGAGGGGGTGAGTATTGTCTATCATGGTTCAAATAAATCATTGTTTTACATGTAATTTTTATATAAAATAACAAGAACATCTCATTTTACGGGTTGACATGTAAAAATATGGATGCAATATCTGTACAAACATGTCAATGACTCTCAAGTTTAGGTTTTTATTATATAAAACAAACAAAGACATATTATTTATTCTCTTTCGAACAGAATCTTAAGAACACTGATAATATATGTACAAAAAATCAGAGATACGGGAACCCTTTTTCAGAAACAAGAAATTACCTGACTTCAGCTGTAATGAAAAGATGTTAATTTGTATTGTCCTTACTACTATGCAACTGTGCCTTAGAGACTGTTGTTCGAGGAGAGAGAATATGAAAGACCTAAACGTTGTCTGTCACCCAGAGATGTGATTTAAAAGATGTCCCTTTTAACACTGTCTAGGTATATTGGCCAAGGATAATGGTTCCTGGTGCAGGGACAAATATAATTTTAGTATACAAGGAACAATCTAATAGTCAGAGAAGGCACTCACCAGAAGTAGAGGCAATAATAGAATGACCTATCCAACGTCGGAGCAGAATGGATAAGGAACAATCTAATGCCCGGAGAAGGAACCCACTAGATAATGGTCTATCCAACGTCGCCGGTTACCTGATTAGGCCTAGCCGCAGTAGATGAACCACACTGAAGACTCCTTACAAAAACAATCGTAGACTTCCGATGGCTAATACAGAGGCAAAACAGATTGAATCCTGACGAAGAAGACTTGCAGCGACACAAGGAGAGGGAGTGCTAGTTCTGGTTTTGGAGACGGGACTTTGGCGTCATTCTAGATTTCTGGAGCGGGAGCGAGAGCGAGAGCGAGGGTTTGGCACCGTTGTTTTGTTTTCGGAGCAGTAGATATAGAACGGAAGGGAGGCATGTATTAGAAAGTAATCCACCATATAAATGAATTAGGATTCAACAAGATATAAAAAAAGAAACTGCAATTATTGTTTAAAATCAACGGCTGATCTATTTAAACAATTCTGATTATCTAAAAAGAAAAGCATAAATGTCCACAATCAAATGGACTCTTCATGGAAGTAAAAGAGATAGTGGTTGGTTTAATATAATTAATATTGGTTAGGAAAAAAGTTAATGAGGGTCAGAAGAAATCCTTGGGTAAACTAAATAATAGTCTGGGATACATTTCCAAAGGTCAGGGATAAGCCTTTGGGAAAATTTAATATACTCATCAAGGATAGCATCACAAGAGTCAGGGATAAGCCTTCAGAAAAATTAATACACTTGTCATGGATTATGTCCTTGAGGAAAAATCTTTCGGCCTTGTTGAGTTTTGTAGTAGTGATTGAGGGGAAATAGTCTTTAGAAAATATTGAAACATGAAACAATGGGAGTATTTTTTTAACCAATTCGGAAATAAATTGTTTTGTTCGGGATAATACGTGAAAATGCGTAAATGACGAATAAAATATGAATAATTCATAAAATTCGGGGAAAATACGGGTTTAATACAAAATTCAGGTGTACCATATGTCTAATAAAATTTCGCATATTATACGCGAATAATTGAAAAATTCAGAGAATTATGTGAATATGACGTGTTGTTTAAATATGGTCTTTTACAATATGTAGCTAGTACAATAGGTGATATCATGTAGTGTAATAATAGTATATTACAATGGTTTAGTTTACGTTGTGTAATGGAGGTCTATTACAATGATGTTTTATGTGTGGATATTACAACAAGTTACAACATGTTGTGTAATTATAATTTATAACAACATGTTGGAGTTAGTTGTCTCATGTTGGGATATAACAACGAGTTTTAATATGTTGTATTATGGTGGTCTATTACAACATGTACCAAATACAACATGTAAAGGCATGTTGTATAATTAATACATACTACAATGAGTGAGTCTGCGTTGTGTAATGATGGTATATTACAATATGTGACTATTATAACGGGTCAAAATATGTTGTGTAAATAACATCTTTTACAAAGATTTTGAATATGTTGTGATACTACAACCTATTACAACACTTTAGCAGTTGTTGTAGTATCCCCCTATACTACAACAAGTTTGGCATGTTGTAAATGACTTGTGTTGTATAAAATATACAATATACAACACAAAAATGGGCTTGTTGTGATAAGTATGCTAACTACAACACAATCATCAGAACTGTTGTCTATCTCCCGTTGTAAAAAGTATTTTCTATAGTAGTGTTGCTATCAAGCTTGATTTTGAAAAAGCCTTTGACTACATTAACTGGAAATGTCTCATTAAAACCCTAGAAGGCTATGGCTTCCCAGATTCATGGATAGACTGGATACATGCTTGCATTTCCACAAACCATTTTTCTACAATCATCAATGGCTCACCTTTCAGATATTTTATAAATACAAATGGGCTCAGGCAAGGTGACCCCCTTTCTCCATACCTATTCATTATTGTGACCTCGATCCTCACTAAGATGATCAAACTTGGCACTGCTCAAGATCTTATCACTTTCCCCACTGAATGTCAGGAAACATCATCCAGTTCATGGACGATACCATCATCCTGGTTTCACCTAAGGATGACACCATCATCAATACCATCAGAATCATATGTATCTTCTCATACATCTCGGGATTGAAACTTAACCTCCAAAAGTCTTCTATCTTTGGTGTACACATTGATCATCACATCATCAATAGATTCAAAACACTCCTCAAATGTAAGCATGAAGAGTTCCCTATCAACTATCTTGGCTTACCCATTACCCCATTAAACATTACTCATATGATATGGGTCCCCATCATAGATAAGATCAACACAAAACTGAACTCATAGACAAATAACTTCCTCAACCTTGTTGGTCGCCTCACACTACAAAATAGTGTGATCACTCCCAACACAACACACTACCTCAACTGCATTCCCTTACCAACCAAGACAAAAAATATCATTGACAAAATCAGAAGAAACTTCCTTTGGAATAATCACAATCCTCCACATTCAAAAGGAAAACATACCCACCTTGTAAACTGGAACACTATCTCAGCTCCTACTGGCTATGGAGGATGGGGTATCAGCTTAGAAACTCATGCTATTTTCTTAGTGGTTAAAATCATCAACATCCTGGCAAACAACAAAAACAAGTTATGGAGAAACCTGAACCAGTAAAAATATTACAAGAAAACCCCACCATGGTAAAAAAAACTATTAAAGCACAGCCTCACCTCTCTGGAAATATATAAACAGACACATCTCCCTGATAAAAAATATCATTCATACCCCTCCACACGCTCACTGCAACATAAATTTCTGGAAGGATCCTTGGTTCCATCACAATATCATAAAAAACTTGCACCCAAAATGTTCTATCCTAAAAAATTATCAAATATTACTACGGCCAAAGCCCTTAACCTGCTCACCAACAACAAAACAAATGCACTCAAGCGACTACTTCTCACTTACCTAGATAGTTCGGAAATTAACAACACCATCCATGAGTTGCAATACAACACAACAAACAAGATCTCTTGGAGATGGGGTACGGAATACACCCCCAAGGCAGCATACACCTTTCTCACCCACAGAGGCATCACCCCAAATTACTCCCTCATATGGAAAAACAAATGGTCTCAGAAGCACAATTTTTTTTTCTGGCTCCTACAAAATAACAAACTCCTCACCGATCAAGACATCACTAAGAGAGGATTCTTTGGGCCTACCAGATGCTATCTCTGCTTAGCAGAATCGGAAACAACAGAACATATTTTCAACAATTGTTATTGCTCTAAACTCATCATCAAAAACTTTTTTGACAAGATTTGATAATCAAAGCTTTCTCTCTATACCTTTTTCTATCAAACCTCTTCAAAGAGTAGCACATTTCTACCCAGAAGACATCATAATAACCATTTTATGGCACATTTGGATAGAAAGAAATCACAGAAAATTCAATGACTCCAAAAATCTTTTACATATCATCTTCTTAAAGATATCATCAGATCTTTCTATCAAACATGCTTGCAGGACAGAAGTCGACATCATCAAGGATGACTCCAGTAGAAGGTAGCTCGGAAAATAACACTGCAGCAGACGATGTCTTCTACACTTTGGAGGAGATCTTAGAGGAAGAATCAGACTTCTGATAGTATGCTTTGGCAGGCCCAGTAGATCTAGTATTTTTTTAACTTTTGATTTTTATCATTTAGAGGCTTGTTATAGGGGTGCCTCCCCTTGAACTATTTCCATTGTAGATTTTATTTCATCCCATCATTATTAGCTTCTGTTTGTACCAAACAAAAACCTCGCAGGTGCTAACTGTAAGATTGTTTTTAGAAATGCACGACCTTTCACTATAAAAAAAAAAACAAGACACTAATGTTTAGACAGGTGCACTCGCATTTAGTCGCTCCCTACTCATCTAATGAACGTTCCGATCTACTTCAAGTCGTGCCGCACAAACCGCTCGTGATTTCCGCTCTAAAGGCTACGTCCACAAACAACAAAAATGTACGGGACGTAAGATCAAAACTCGAAATATTGCTTCTTAAAATAAGTGAAGATATTACTAATCTTTCTAATGTTTATATTAATTTGTGAGTCGCCTCGTTGTAGACTTGTAGTATGGGATCCTCAAATTACTTTGACGATAACGAAGTGCAGGAATAGTTGCTTTCCTCGTCTTTGATAGAGATTAATAATCGTTGTTTTTGAAGTTTGATCCTGATTACGTAAACATTTGATTCGGTAGATATTTTTCTTCATCTGAAAAGGATGCTAATTACATGTATACCATCATGGAACGGTCAAATATTAAATTTGTTTAACTTCCAACAACACCTGTCCCTAGTCTCTTTGATACCGATATGTGTAACTAAAACCAGTCTGTGGAAGATAGGCATTTATAACATGCATTGCAAGGGGGTTGTGTATGCATCGAACCATTACTATGCGCCAACCCATCAACCACAATCCGTCTACCAACAGGCGCACCAGAGCCGCAGAATATTGGTTGGAACCCAAGTCGTACGTCCAGTTGTTCGGATACATATTCAGACGAATCGAACTCCCTTGTCCAACTGCAAGCGCTCCTGGCCGGTCGTCCAGCTCCACTCTCTCCTGGCCAGGTGCTCCCCGCCTTCCGTTACAAGTCGCCTTCCTCGCGATAAAACCAAAGCATGGTTCAGCGTATGGTGAACAGACGGCGTCCCATCACAGCGTCCGGATTAACAAAGCCCGGCGAGCCACAAAAATTGCTCCAGAAAATCTGTACTATGGACCTGCTAGCTGCTACCAGTGCGGACGAGGACAGCCGATATCCGTTCAGTAGATCTCACTGGTCCCCAAGAAGATGGTGCTCCTGAGTCAGCAACAATTCGATGTGGAGGGAGAGATAGCGACGTGCCGCTGTGGACGACTGGACGGGTTCCATACATTGCGGAGCAATTACGGCATACAATTCGTCATACCTGATAGATATCTCGTCGACTCCAAGCAAGAGTTGCCAAGCGATCGGTATACTGCTGAACAATTACGGCGTACAAATCCTCAAACCTGATAAATATCTCGCCAGGCAGGCGACCATGGCCAATCACAATTGTTCATTTCGTCACCTTGCGACGCGCATTGAATCTGCAACAAAAGAAGCCGAAGTTACAAGTAAATTGGAATCAACTTGTGTGTTTTTCCAAAGACCTAATATATGTTCATATCAGGCTCTCACACCAAACTTTGTAAATATGGAATGTGAAACTCCGCTACACAAAAATGGTAAAAGATTAAGAGAAAAAGTCTGGTCCAACATAGTTCCACTTAGGCTTCCATTTCACAACCAATTGTCAACGATAGAAATAGAGAAATAGTCCAATGGCTTATATTTTCATGCATGTCTTTAGCCGTCGACAATATGAGATTTAAGTTCATTCACACATGACTTTATTAGAAAAAATCGGCAATCTCATAACCCAACTCATGGTAAAGAATTAAAAACAGAATACTCTTTCATCCAACAGACCTGAAACTAAAAATAAAGCCATTACGAAAACCCTAAGTATTCGAGTGGGATTGTCTAGTTGGATTGGGTTTTCTCTTCCATGTCCGTTTGAAAAGTAACGATATATAAATTTTTATTGTTTGACTTTACCATTTTAATTGATCTGGGTGGTGTTGTTATGTTTTTTTGTGGGGATCTAACAATGTGATCTAACTGAACCACTTCTCTATTCGTTGGGTTTTCATCAACTTCCTTCCTTCGTAAATGATGGATGTCACATTGTTTTCTACCTATATGATGACACTTTCATTTATGGTGCAATTGAAGTGTCTAAATCCATGTCTATTGTTGAAGCAGTGTACTTAGGTTTTGTCCTTCATCTCAATATAGTTACAAGAGAAATCCGTTGGCCTCTGATGGCCTTAGAAAAGTCCAAAGTTGTGACTTTTCCCCTCTTGGCATATCATGGTCTGTGTAGGGAGTAAACTTCTTGGTAGACCAATTTTGGTTTATCCAAAATCTTCCTTATAATTGTTAAGGAAGTATGTAGTCAAAGCTCCAGGCTATGATGGATTTTCTTGCCTTAGTCAATGATCTATAGAGTGAACTTCCTTAATGGTCTCACTCTTCAAATGTCAAAGATCTTGCGTTCTATTTGATAAGGCCGCCAGATTCTATTATTTCAACTTTGGATGACTTTGATCATGGACTTTCCCAACGCACATCTTCCTTGGTGAAATAAAGGATTTGATGATTTACAATTGTGATTCTTCGTACTACATATGTGTCTCTATGGATTTCACAATATGATTGCTCAATATGTTTGCAGCTACACCTATGTTGCCTCACCAATCCATACCATAAACTTTCAGGACCATATTCTACTAGAATCTAATTCTATTCCAATTGATTCCCTATATACACTACAAATGTGTCAATTGTTTATGATTCCAAGTTGTCATGTACACTTACCCCATCCCAAAATCCATCCTCTTTTGCCATACACCTATTACAATGTGATCTTCTAGCGATCTAATGCATTTGATTTATCCCACAAGAATGGGCTATTATCTCTTATTTAGGAGGCAAGCCATGCACAAGCTTGTTTTTGTATGTTCCTTCTATTGGATTTTGATTGTTTGTAACATATTTTAAATATTTGAGTCATTCAACATTGTAGACTCATGATCCTTCTAAATATGAAAAAAAAGACTATCACCTTTATCATTTTGTAGAGCATGATTTGTTTGATGATCATGTCATGTATTGTCACATTCACACAAGGTTCAAGTGTTGCCATGATGTTATTCAAGATGCTTTCTTTAACATCATCCTCCTTAGGGATAAAATTCTTAAAAGGATCTCATAATGCCTTTAGTAGCACACAACATAAAAATGTCAAGTCCCAACGACACGAAGACATCTTGTTATTTAATTAGATTGACATCAAGAATGCATTTTTTGATGTTATTGGGTGTCTACTAACTAGAAATATTTATGATAACTTTACTTCATAATATATAGTGTAACATATCAAAATCTAGGTACAAAACATATTCCTCCCTTTCTTGGATGCCTTTTCTAATATATAATATATTAGAACTATTAGAGACTAAATAATACCATGTGATAACATTTAACCCCTTTGGTTGATTAACATAGATTAACTAATTAACCAAAAAATTAGGTATTTCCACATGAATATACTAATTGATGAGTTCTATCCTAGTTTGATTCTCTAGAAATTCTTAGGATCATTGGATTAAAGGAAATTAGTAAATACCAAAATATTTTACCATAAATGAATAATGTGGTGGAATAAATGCACAAATTGAGTACACAACATAGCGATAAAATAATATAGACAATGGTAAAATGTATGTTAAATTCAAATTCCTCCAGTCCTGATTACCCTACCTAGCAATTTCTTTTCCAAATTAATTTAGGAATTAGTGTTACTAGTTAACCAAAGTTTATATAAGCTAATTCAATTACTTGTTAGGTATTAATAATGTTATGCCATTTCTTTATCACAATGATATTGCGTGTTGCTTCTCATGATCTAATGACAATGGACTCATGTTAATCTTGTCTAACAATTGTAACATCCTCTTCTTAGTTATTACCATCTCGCTCGCTATTGTTCTTGATAGTGAGGGTAACATCTTCCCCACATTGTCATCTCTTTACCCAGAGGATGTTGGCTTTTTTATCCTCCACTCATTCCCCATTGCAGACCTTACATCCTCCCTTTATACAGATGGTAGAGGCAATCACATCTCCTATAACTACCAACTCCTCTTCTTCTTTCTCTTCTCTTCCTCTTCTCTCCATTGCTCTATTTCTCCCCTTCTGCCTTTCCCTCTCCTTTCCCCACACAACTAAACCCTGGAGACCATTCCTTCCTCTTCCTTGGCACCCCACAACCATGACAACCTACATCCACTGCCACCTCCTACCATGGCATCATCGGCTCCATCTAATGTGCTGACAACTCTGCCTATGTTGTAGTTGTCACCAACTACTATCATGTGTTGTTACTCCTCCATCATTGTTTTTACCCAACACACAACATCTAGTTTGCATCAACCACCCTTATAAGCACCATGAAGGTGTGAAATGAGAACCCTAAATCCTCTACAACATCCATCTTCCTCCAATTTTTAGTAACCACTATAGTCTGTCTCCCTCCTCAAATCCACCTTGTCGTGCTCCTATAATAGACCGGCCACTGGTACCTCCATCCCTTGGGCATCTCCCATCAGCATACCTCTATCTTCCTCAACATGAGACCTCAAATAACCTTAATCATTGACCCTACACATGTTATTGAATCTTTGCATTGCTCCCTCAAAGAAATGACCACGTGGGGCAACTTTGGTTCTATTCCAAAAAGGATAGGTGTAGGGAACAAATAAACTAAAAAAAGAAACTCAATTAGAGGCCTACTCACTAGAGAATCAACTCCCTAATAACCTGAAGAGATTATTTCCACATTCTAACTCCGCATAGACAATGGTATAGCTCAAGTATGTTTCCAACAAAATTAATAGGAATTGATCATAATCAAGGGAATCAATCATGAAGGGGAAAAATGGAAGAACTGTAACGACCGTCTCATGAAAACAGAATTAACTAATGCGGAAGCGAATTATTTGCAGCGTAATTACTGAAAATAACTGAAAATTTAGAACTTTTTGCAAAGAGATCCATTCACAGGAAAACTCTTTAACCATGAACCAAAGTATTCTAAATTCATCCTGGTTCACAAGTACACAACATGTACCATTCCTTTTCAAGGATTACAACATTGACTGCCCTGTTAACAAATATACACAGGCAGTATAAAAACTTCGAGGCACTAAGCCAAAACTCAGATTGATACATTTAAAACTCTGATGACCTGAGAGTACAGAGACGACACATAAGACTACTATCTGTATGACTAGACATACAATATCTCCACCTGAGATCTCATTACTATCCTTGTTGTTGTTGTTGCTTCTGCTCATCTCATAATATCTGTATGGTTATTAGGCATGATAACAGTCATACAAGATATTCATCACATCATGTGATGTGATAATAACTATGAAATGAAAAATGATTTATATGGGAGTCTCAGCTTCCTATATTTTTTATTTACATCACATGTAGGACCAATGGGATGGATGAATCAATATATACGAGATAAACATAAAGATTATGGCAGTGACGTGGGGTAGCTGGTCAATCAACTATGGATAGTAGATACATCTTTATATAGAAGTATATATAAAATATTTCAGTGTGTTAAACTTATAAACCTCAAATATATTATTTAATAGATAATATCAATATGATATATAATTTAAATGGTAAATATGATTAATGATATAATTTTTTCTATCATACTTTATAGACCTCTTGATCAACAATCCTAACACTCAGCATGATGTTACACATAAAAGCACGCTAGTACTCAACTTTGTAATTTATCAATATAAGTAAGATTATAAAGGAAGAGAATATTTTAGATTTAATTGTGGACACCGAACCTGGTTAATGCATCACCTTAGTATCATTGTATATGAACTAAAACCATAGATTCACATGTGATTTGATGACACTAGAAAGTATTTTATTTATGTTTTCCTTATAAGAATTGAAGGGTATAAAAGAAAAGAGCATATATTAGATCATACTTTTATAAGTATATACGTGGATGAATTTATATGTTGAAAAAATCAACATCAGATGACATGTGAGTTTGGGTTATGGAAGAACATAATTTAGCTCATATAACCATATGGAATATATGTGCATTCATTAACATATTGAGATTCAAGTATGAGTATATGACTAATATATGTAGAGATATGTCGTATTAAACCATAGATATCCTTAGCAAGGGTATTGTGACAAATAATAGTGATTCCCAATCCTTACCCTATATATGGGTAACTACAAGCTCAACCTCCCCATTAGGTAACTAATAATGTGTTTAGAGATACTCTTATTTAATATTAAGCATTTATGAGCTATAAAGTCAAACAATAACAAATTCTATATCATTACTTTTCAAACGAACATAATTAATTCTTCATGCATAACAATAAAAAATATATGTTTGTAAAGTAATGATATAGAATATGTTATTGTTTGACTTGACCATTTTAATTGATCTGGGTGGTGTTGTTATTTTTTTTGTGGGGATCTAACAATGTGATCTAATTGATCCTCTTCTCTATTCGTTGAGTTTTCATCAACTTCATTCCTTGGTAAAGGATGAATGACACATTTTTTTCTACCTATATGATGACACTTTCATTTATGGCACAACTAAAGTGTCTAAATCCATGTCTGTTGTTGAAGCATTGTACTCAAGTTTTGTCCTTCATATCAATATAGTTAAAAGAGAATTCTTTTGGCCTATGATGGCCTTAGAAAAGTCCAAAGTTGTGACATTTCCCCTCTTGGCATATCATGGCCTGTGTTAGGAGTAAACTTCTTATGGACCAATTTTGATTTATCCAAAAACTTCCTTAGAATTGTTAAGGAAGTGTGTAGTCAAAGGTCTAGGCTATGATGAATTTTCTTGCCTTACTCATTTATCTATAGAGTGAAATTCCTTAATGGTCTCATTCTTCAAATGTCAAAGATCTTGCATTCTATTTGATAAGGCTGCCAGATTCTATTATTTCAACATTGGATGACTTTGATCATGGACTTGCCCAACGCACATCATCCTTGGTGAAATAAAGGATTTGGTGATTTACAATTGTGATTCTTTGTACTACATATGTGTCTCTATGGATTTCACAATATGATTGCTCAACATGTTTGCAGCTACACCTATGTTTCCTCTCCAATCCATACCATAACCTTTCAGGACCATATTCAACTAGAAGCTAGTTCTATTCCCATTGATTACACAATGTGTCAATTGTTTATGATTCCAAGTTTTCATGTACACTTACCCCATCCCAAAACCCATCCTATTTTCCCATACACCTATTAAAATGTGATATTCTAGCAATCTAATGCATTTGATTCATCCCATGAGAATGGGCTACGATCTCTTATTCAGTAGGCAAGCCATGCACAAGATTGTTTTTGTATGTTCCTTTTATTGGAGTTTGATTGTTTGTTACACAATTTAAATATTTGAGTCATTCAACATTGTAGACTCATGATCCTTCTAAATATGAAAACAAAGACTATCACCTTTATCTTTTTGTAGAGCATGATTTGTTTGATGATCATGTCATGCATTATCACATTCACCAAGGTTCAAGTGTTGCCATGATGTTATTCAAGATGCTCTCTTTAACATCATCCTCCTTAGGGATAAAATTCTTAAAAGGATCTCATAATGCATTTAGTAGCACACTACATAAAAATGTCAAATCCCAACAACACGAAGACATCTTGTTAGTTAATTAGATTGACATCAAGAATGCATTTTTTGATCCTATTAGGTCTCTACTAACTTGAAATATTTATGATAACTTTACTTCATAATATATAGTGTAACATATCAAAATCTAGGCACAAAACATATTCCTCCCTTTCTTGGATGCCTTTTCTAATTTATAATATACTAGAATTATTATAGACTAAATAATACCATGAGATAACATTTAACCCCTTTAGTTGATTAACATAGATTAACTAATTAACCAAAACAATAGGGTTTTCTGTAGGAATATACTGACGATGAGTTCTATCCTAGTTTGATTCTTTGAAAATTCCTAGGATCAATGGATTAAAGGAAATTAGTAAATACAAAATATTTTACCATAAATGAATAATGTGGTGGAATAAATGCACAAATTGAGTACACAACATAGTGATAAAATAATATAGCCAATTGTAAAATGTATGTTAAATTCAAATTTCTCCAGTCCTGATTATCCTACCTAGCAATTTCTCCTCCAATCAATTTAGGAATTAGTGTTACTAATTAACCTAAGTTTATATAACATAATTCAATTACTTCTTTGGTATTAATAATGTTATGCCATTTCTTTGTACATTGATACGTCATGTTGCTTCTCATGATCTGATGACAATGGATTCATGTTATTCTTGTCTAACAATTGGAACATCTCTTCTTAGTTCTTACCCTCTCTCTCTCACTATTGTTCTTCACATTGTCATCTCTCTACCCATATGATGTCGACTTTTTTATCCTCCACCCATTCCCCATTGCAGTTCTTGCATCTTCCCATTATACAGATGGTACAGGCAATCACATCTCCTATAACTACCAACTCCTCTTCTTCTTTCTCTTCTCTTCCTCTTCTCTCCCTTGCTCTATTTCTCCCCTTCTGCCTTTCCCTCTCCTTTACCCACACAACTAAACCCTGAAGACCATGCCTTCCTCTTCCTTGGCACCCCACAACCATGACAGCCTGCATCCACTACCACCTCCTACCATTGCATCATCAGCTCCATCTAATATGTCGACAACTCTGCCTATGTTGTAGTTGTCACTAACTACTATCATGTGTTGTTACTCCTCCATTGTTTCTACCCATCACACGACATCTAGTTTGCATCAATCGCCCTCATAAGCACCATGAAGGTGTGAAATGAGAATAAATCCTCCACAACATCCATCTTCCTCCAATTTCCCAGTAACCACTATAGTCTATCTCCCTCCTCAGATCCACATGGTCGTGCTCCTATAATAGACCCGCCACTGGTACCTCCATCCCTTGGGAATCTCCCATCATCATACCTCTATCTTCCTCAACAAGAGACCTCAAATCAACTTAATCATCGACCCTACACATGTTATTGAAGCCTTACATTGCTCCCTCAAGGAAATGACCACGTGCGACAACTTTGGTTCTGTTCCAAAAAGGATAGGTGTAGGGAACAAATAAATTAAAATAAGAAACTCGGTTAGAGGCTTACTCACCAGAGAATCAACTCCCTAATAACTTGAAGAGATTATTTCCACATTCTAACTCCACACAGAAAATGGTATAGCTCAAGCATGTTTCCAAGAAAATTAATAGGAATTGATCATAATCAAGTGAATCAATCATGAAGGGGAAACATGGAAGGACTATGAAATGAAAAATGATTTATATGGGAGTCTCAACATCTTGTATTTTCTATTTACATCACATGTAGGACTAATGGGATGGACAAATCAATATATATGAGATAAAAATAAAGATTATGGTAGTGACTTGTAGGTTAGCTGGTCAATCAACTATGGATGGTAGATACATCTTTGTATAGAGGTATATATAAAATATTTCAACATGTTAAACTTATAAACCTCGAATCTATTATTTAATAGATAATATCAATATGAAATACAATTTAAATGGTAAATAAGATTAATGATATATTTTTTTCTATCATATAGATCTCTTGATTAACAATCCTAACACTCATAATGTTGTTACACATAAAATCACGCTAGTACTCAACTTTGTAATTTATCAATATATGTAAGAATATATAAGGAAGAGAATATTTTAGGTTTAATTGTGGACACGATATTAACCTAACCTGGTTGATGTGTCACCTTAGTATCATTGTATATGAACCAAAACCATAGTATCACATGTTATTTGATGATACTAGAAAGTATTTTATTTATGTTTTCCTTATATGAATTGAAGGGTATAAAAGAAAGAGAGCATATGTTAGATTGTACTTTTATAAGTATATATGTGGATGAAGTTATATGTTGAAAAAATCAATATGAGATGACATGTGGGTTTGGGTTATGTACGAACATAATTTAGGTCATATAACCATATGGAATATATGTGTATTCATTAACATATTGAGATTCAAGTATGAGTATATGACTAATACATGTAGAGATATGTCGTATTAAACCATAGATATCCTTAGCAAGGGTATTTTGACAAATAATAGTGACTCCCAATCCTTACCCTATATATGGGTAACTACACGCTCAATCTCCACATTAGGTAATCAAAAATGTGTTTAGAGATACTCTTATTTAATATTTAGCATTTATGAACTATTGGGTATATAAAATACTTTAACAGACCACTAGATAAGTTAATAATGTGTTTCTTTTTATTATTTATGTTTCTTTTTATAAATTTTAGTCTGGTTCCATAGTTTGTTTTAGCTTAGATTTTTTTCTTTCTATCTTAAATTTTTGTAATTTATTATTTCTGTTCCTTTGTAAAGAAAACATTTTATATCCATTCATTGTATTTTTTCTCTTTTGAGCCTTGATTGTTCAAATCTCTCTATTTTTCAAGCATCATACCATATTGGGGTGGTCGACACCTCAACTCAAACAATGCCAAGTGTGGTTATTACAACCATACTTTAGTAAAGTGCCCCAACTCTCCTCCATAAATCAAGGTAGCATTGTAGAAAATCATCATCAAGCCCGATATCATGTATCATTAGGGTGGATACATTCTCAGGCCTAATACATCATATTTCATCAAATACTATGAGGATTTGTTCTATGTGAATGATTATCCATATAAGGTGGACTATAATCAATAATATTGTGGAAGCTATAGTAGAGAGCCTCACTACAAATTCAACTCTACTTGATCTGAATGAATTGTTGCATGCTTTCGAGTAGATTTGCATTGAAAATAAAAGGATGATGGTACTCCTGGTGCTCCTGAGTCAGCAACAATTCGATGTGGAGGGAGAGATAGCGACGTGCCGCTGTGGACGACTGGACGGGTTCCACACATTGCGGAGCAATTACGGCATACAATTCGTCATACCTGATAGATATCTCGTCGATTCCAAGCAAGAGTTGCCAAGCGATCGGTATACTGCTGAACAATTACGGCGTACAAATCCTCATACCTGATAAATATCTCGCCAGGCAGGCGACTATGGCCAATCACAATTGTTCATTTCGTCACCTTGCGACGCGCATTGAATCTGCAACAAAAGAAGTCAAAGTTACAAGTAAATTGGAATCAACTTGTGTGTTTTTCCAAAGACCTAATATATGTTCATATCAGGTTCTCACACCAAACTTTGTAAATATGGAATTTGAAACTCCGCTACACAAACATGGTAAAAGATTAAGAGAAAAAGTCTGGTCCAACATAGTTCCACTTAGGCTTCCATTTCACAACCAATTTACAACGAGAGAAATAGTCCAATGGCTTATATTTTCATGCATGTCTTTACCAGTCGACAATATGAGATTTAAGTTCATTCACACATGACTTTATTAGAAAAAATCGGCAATCTCATAACCCAACTCATGGTAAAGAATTAAAAACAGAATATACTTTCATCCAACAGACCTGAAACTAAAAAATAAAGCCATTACGAAAACCCAAAGTATTCGAGTGGGATTGTCTAGTTGGATTGGGTTTTCTCTTCCATGTCCGTCTGAAAAGTAACGATATAGAAATTTTTATTGTTTGACTTTACCATTTTAATTAATCTGGGTGGTGTTGTTATGTTTTTTTGTGGGGATCTAACAATGTGATCTAATTGAACCACTTCTCTATTCATTGGGTTTTCATCAACTTCCTTCCTTCATAAATGATGGATGTCACATTGTTTTCTACCTATATGATGACACTTTCATTTATGGCGCAACTGAAGTGTATAGATCCATGTCTATTGTTGAAGCATTGTACTTAGGTTTTGTCCTTCATCTCAATATAGTTAAAAGAGAAATATGTTGGCCTCTGATGGCCTTAGAAAAGTCCAAAGTTGTGACTTTTCCCCTCTTGGCATATCATGGCCTGTGTGGGGAGTAAACTTTTTGGTGGACCAATTTTGATTTATCCAAAATCTGCCTTAGAATTGTTAAGGAAGTGTGTAGACAAAGCTCTAGGCTATGATGGATTTTCTTGCCTTAGTCAATGATCTATAGAGTGAACTTCCTTAATGTTCTCATTCTTCAAATGTCAAAGATCTTGCGTTCTATTTGACAAGGCTGCCAGATTCTATTATTTCAACGTTGGATGACTTTGATCATGGACTTTCCCAACATACATCATCCTTGGTGAAATAAAGGATTTTATGATTTACAATTGTGATTCTTCGAACAACATATGTGTCTCTATGGATTTCACAATATGATTGCTCAATATGTTTGCAGCTACACCTATGTTGCCTCTCCAATCCATACCATAAATTTTCAGGATCATATTCTACTAGAATCTAGTTCTATTCCAATCGATTCCCTATCTACACTACAAATGTGTCAATTGTTTATGATTCCAAGTTGTCATGTACACTTACCCCATCCCAAAACCCATCCTTTTTTGCCATACACCAATTACAATGTGATCTTCTAGCGATCTAATGTGTTTGATTTATCCCACAAGAATGGGCTATTATCTCTTATTCAGGAGGCAAGCCATGAACAAGCGTGTTTTTGTATGTTCCTTCTATTGGATTTTGATTGTTTGTAACACATTTTAAATATTTGAGTCATTCAACATTGTAGGCTCACGGTCCTTCTAAATATGAAAACAAAGACTATCACCTTTATCATTTTGTAGAGCATGATTTGTCTGATGATCATGTCATGTATTGTCACATTCATACAAGGTTCAAGTGTTGCGATGATGTTATTCAAGATGCTTTCTTTAACATCATCCTCCTTAGGGATAAAATTCTTAAAAGGATCTCATAATACCTTTAGCAGCACACAAATAAAAATGTCAAGTCCCAACGAAATGAAGGCATCTTGTTATTTAATTAGATTGACATCAATAATGCACTACTACAGAAAATGCTTTTTACAACGGGATATAGACAACAGTTCTGATGATTATGTTGTAGTTAGCATACTTACCACAACAATCCTATTTTGGTATTGTATATTGTATATTTTATACAACACAAGTCATTTATAACATTCCAAACCCGTTGTAGAATATGTGATACTACAACAAGTGCTAAAGTGTTGTAATAGGTTGTAGTATTACAACATATTCAAACCTGTTGTAAAAGAAGTTAATTACACAACATATTGTGACCCGTTGTAATAGTAACACATGACAACATGTTGTAATAGACCATCATTACACAACACAGACTGACCCATTGTAGTATATCATAATTACACAACATGCCTTCACCTGTTGTATTTGGTACATGTTGTAATAGACCACGATAATACAACATATTGAAACTCGTTGTTATATACCAAGATCACACAATAGACTCCAACCTGTTGTTATATATTATAATTACACAATATGTTTTGACCTGTTGTAATATCCACACATTAAAAATCATTGTAATAGACCACCATTACACAACGTAAACTAACCCATTATAATATACCATTATCACACAACATGAGATGACCCGTTGTAATAGATACATGTTGTAATAGACCATAGTCACAAAATACGCTATAATCCATTGTTATATGCCAAGATTATACAATAGACTCTGACTTGTTTTATATACCCAGAACCGAGCTAAACCCAATTTCTTATTAGAACATTCTATCATGAACATGTAATTAAATAATTATTTTTTCTTATAAAATTATTGTAAAATATGGGTCCGAGTTCTTTTTAGGATTTAATTTTTTTTAATATGGGTTGGTTTCAGTTTGAGAGGTCGATTGAACAAAAATTAATTTTATGTGGTCATGGGAATGACAATTTTTTCACTCTGGGTAGATGTTTTGACCCGGAACTGACCACCCAATATTATATCACACGAAATATAATCATGAACATCTAATCAGAGATTTTTTTAATATTCATTGTCAAATATGGCTCCGAGTTTTCTTTTGAATATAATGTTTTCAATTTGGGTCGTTCTCAATTGAGATACCATTCGAACAATTAAAATCTAGTTTTGCATTTGGGTCCGACACTAACAATTGAACTCTCTAACTGGGCCATGTTTTGTCCCGAAACTGACTGACTCGAAACCAATTTTTAGTACCCTATGTGATATTATAACAAAGTAACTAATCAACCTCGATATTTACATGTTATATATATGTATCTACTATTTTACATACAAAATAGTCTTTGAATTATTTTGCTCGAAAAAAATTCAATTTTAGATTGGGTTCGAGATTGACAGTTAAACACCTTAGGCCGGTTCATTTTTTTACCCAGAACTAACAATTATTTAACACCCTTATGTGATATTATTGCAGAATAATTATTAACCTACATGAATCATATACATTGCATATATGTACATGTACATGTATAGATCTAATTAATAAATAGGTGTCACATAATGTTAAAACAATTCAACACCCGTGCTTCCTCTTTTCCTCCACGTGCCCATTTCCCCCAAAATTCACTCCTTCCTGCGGTTAGTAGTTTCCACCGCAAACTGCCCGTCGTCCCAGAGCGTCGTAGAGCATCTGTACTCCTACGATCATTAGTTTTCACCGCAAACTGCCTTCACATCGCCGCCATCCCAGAGCGTTTGTACTACTTCTCCGGAAAGCGCTACCTTGGAGAGACCGACGACGACTCGACTTCACTGCCCTGGAGAGACCACCGACAACACCTCCTCATTCACCAGAAAGTGTCGCTGTCCTCTGCAATTTCTTCGCCAGAAAGCATTTCGCACCCACCTCTACTTTGAGCTCCCTTCAATCCAAGGTAACCTCCTGGCCTGTCAGTTTAATGAACTCCTTTAAGAACTTCATCCTGATCAACACTTGGTATGTGGACGCCTCCCCAAACAACATCAGGTCACTAGGAAATCAAACGTGTGAGATTTTTTTTCATCTTGTGGTGATCTTCATAAATTTCCACCTCCCCTATTGTTCTTCTTTTATAATAGCTTGATTAAGATGATCTCGACACAACACAGAGATATATTGGGAAAACAGATCACACTGGGGAAACATGGGTTTGAAGGTAGGGAGAGTTTCCCCATTCAAGAGGAGTGGGGCTGCTTTTTGTTTAGGAAGGTTGGATGCTTGGCGGCTTGTGTTTTGAGAACTATATTTTTGTTGCTCCTGGTCTAAGTGTTTGTAAGAACAACCATTCAATGTTGGTTATACTCCTTTGCCCCTTCATCTACCATATGGATCTTCAATAGGAACATCATAGGGTTTTTTAACAAAGACTTAGGTCCTTTGAGAAAGCCATTGATCCAGAGGGTTGTCAAATAACACATCATTAGGGACACACATGGCCTAATGTGCATATCACTTATTATTTCACTTGGGTAGATGTGTAATGGGATTTAATAAGTGGAGATACCTAGGATCCAACCAAATCACTTCTTGTAGATCTTATGTTAGACTTCTAGTCACTAGGTTATGGCTCCCTTTTCTTCCTTGATCTAGGCTCAATTCTTTTATGATGGATGAAATTGTATGGTAATAGAGCTGAAAATCATGGTAGAGTCATCTCAATAAACCCTAATGGTGATGATAGTTAAAGAAAGGGAATCTAGTCATCCTAGGATAGTGGGTACATTAGTAGGGTGTATGTCTGACCTAGGGATAAAGCACAACAAATGAGATGAGAAACATTTGAAAACAACAATCAATTTTAAAAAAATACTCATAAAGACTAATGAATCTGAAAAATTTAAGGCAATTGACTAGTTAAAATTAACTAATATATTGATTTTCTAAATTAAAATTTAAAATCAAAGGCCAATATCATTAACAACTAATAAACATAACAATGAAAATTATTATCAATAGTTTTATGTACAATGTTAGTGTCTATAAATAGTTAAGAAGAAGCAATAAGGAAATGGAATGTCATTGTCTTATCTAGGTACATAAGAAAGCTTGAATATCCTTTTGACTCTTTCATGAAAGTCAAACCAGAACTTGACTTCCAGCTGCATCCATGTCATCCAAAAGATCTCTGATACAAAATAGGGAGATGAAAATAAGTAACTAAAAAATTAATACAGAACAGGAAATCCCTACGAAACTGAGTAAACATACTCTAGGTATCAATCCAAATCCACTATCATTAATTGCCAACCTAATCTGAATTCTATATAATAAAGAGCATATCTACAAAGTAGTAGATTCCTAATGAGTTGCAAGACCATAGGATGGTAGCCTCATTAGAAATTACCTGCCCAAATTTTTGATCTTACAAGATAAACATAAATTCTGGTGCAACATTCCTAGGTCCTGCCAGAGTTAAACACACCATCATCTTCTCAACATGATAATTGTTGTTGAGTTTTTTATCCATCTCATAATCACTGTCATGTATAGCTTCCTTCAAAATTGCTCCATTACCAACTAGACTGTCCCTGATCTCAAGTTTCCTTAGTTTTTTACAGCCATTAAGTACATATAGCATGCACTTGTGACTATCACCAACAAGTGCAATGAATAACATCTGATTCACAAACTATTCTTCTGAATAAATCATTTTAGAAAGCATTACGTGTTTATTGAGAGGCCACATAATCCTTCCTCTGACCTATTACAGTCGGATCATTTTGTCAAGAAAAGAAGAAATACATGATTGTGTAAAGTCTAATGTACAAATCACTATAATAGACATAATGTAGCTAAATTAGGGGATTCAAAACCTATATTTCTTGTCTTACTTGGTCATGGAAATAGCAATTGAAGTCTAGATGATTCAGTATGCTTCCATAAGTGGAGGCACTACCACTGATAGAATTAAAAAAAATGACAGCCAATCTTCAAGCTGAATCCTTGCTTCTCCACCCTCTTGTCTAGCTTTGTCCAACAACAATTTTCCTGTTCAAGTAAGTATAATATGTCCAGGTTAGTCATGTTGTCATTGAATCTTCCTATATAATTATTCACCATCATTTATATCATTCATATCTTATTTTGTGTATTCTAATTTGCAAGCCTTTCCTATGTCAGATCCCAATATATTAAATATTACAGATCACCATACGAATATAAATTTACATAAATCTTAGTATTAAGTACACTAATAAGTGAAAAGAGAATTAATCTCTTATAGAATAATGTTGTAGAATCTTGTATATGTATTATAATTAGCTTCATTTTCTCAATATAATGAATTGCGTATAAAAAAATGAGCTTGATTTCAAAGAGAGGGAGGGGCTCTTCAACCATCCAACTACTTTGTATGTATAATTGTATAAATAGATGTCCTTAAAAACTTACACTCTTGAAGTGTGTACCTTGAGCTATGCAAAATTTCAATCATGTTTTATTTTTGCTGGCCTGCTGTAAATGTGCAAGAAGCTTGGACCTTTTTTAAATGATAAGGAGTTATGCGTCATAATGCCACCTGATCAGAAAAAGAAACAACTCAAACTGAAAAGTAGGGCCAAGGGCCCCTAGATGTAAATTTCTCATCTAATCTCAATGATTATGCATGGTTGCTAGCCTGTATCCCTATACAAAGGTTATGAGAAGCCTGACTATTTCTGAACTCGGTTGTTTTTGTTTTTCCACCAATTAGACCCTTTGACATTTACATACATTTCTACCCTTGGTAGCTAAAATCACGAACAAAATATATTTCATGTTTTTATCAAGCTTTCTGAACTTACAATTCCATGTTTCCAGACTTAAAAATAATATAAAGCATGCATGTTTAGCAGAGAAAAGCGATAAAATGCTTCCCCTGTCGCCTGTGGATATCTAAACAAAAATGAAATTTAACATGGAAAATCAATAAGCTAGATAAGAAAGAATAGATCATGTTAAATCACTTGTTCCAACTGTGTAGTGGAATAGGAAGCAGGTGCTCCCCTAGCATGGTTCTTGATTTCTAGAAGTACCTTTCCAAGAGCAAACTTGGATTCTGAGCCAACAACTCTTCCTCCATCCACCATTTGATATTGACTAGTAGGCATTGAAAGATGCTGGTGCCTTAGACCACCACTGTGACAACAAAGAAGTAAGTAATATGAAAGAGCAAAAGAGCACATCCATCATTTAATTTTATTACATAATAAAGGTAACATCTAAGATAATACAATATTTTATGACGTGCAAGAGAGCCAGGGTCAAGTCAAAGTACCAAGTGTGTATGTGTTATCTTATCTAAACAAAGAAAGAGACTAGAGAGAGACAACCCCAGTGAGGTTACCTAGGAGAGCAAGTGCTTTGCACAATAATTTAACACATAATATCAAATTTTCTAAATAATGGTACTCATTTTGATGGTTAACAAGTTATACATCACATATTTATCTAGGAGAATATGCTAAACACTACTACTCAGTACAGAATGCAGGACTAAACATGACCCACATCATTTCACATGTAGTTTGAGTCATTGCTCGATGGCTGAGCAATGATAGCTTGCCTCTCCCTATTCGGGGTAACTAGGTTTTCATCAATACAAGGTACACATTCAATATGCTTTATAGTTTAATGAAAGACGAGATTGTTCATCACCAAGATACTTTGACCCACACATAGTTATATGAGCGCTCGCCTAGGCACCCTAGGCGGTCACATGGCTTACAAATCCTGGGCACCCAACCTACTGCGCTCTTGGGCGCCTACTGGGTCTAACATCTGAGCTATTTTTTTTCTTACCTTTGTTTTCATTTCTTTTGATTTTTATTCTTCCTCTTTAATCTTTCCTATTATTTTTTCTTTTCCCTTACAACTCCATCAAGCAACAAGGTTGCTGCAATGTTACTGCATTCCTCTTTATTTTAGTTCTTGTTTTTGCTCTGCCAACCAACAAATTGCTGCTCTGTTACAGAGTTACTGCTGTTGTACTATTATGGTATTAATCATTTACTGCTGCCCCAGTTACCGATTTACAGTGTACAAAAGTGCCGCAATGTCCAAAGATAGTTCCACAATGTTTGTGTGTGTGTAACACCTCATGCAGTTGATGCCTACACCTTGGTGAGATAATGTATCGAGTATACCATACATTTTAATTTAAACAAAAAAACAATCAGAACCATTACATTTATTTATAATGAACTAAAACCTCTACCTACCTCTCAAACACTTGTCTATGGAATTGTCAAATATGTTACAGTGCTAGTATGAACAGATGCACTACTCCTATATTAGCTTTCGAATGAGAGTTTGCAATCTGGAAAGATAGATGTACTATAAGGAGCTGCTTTTGTGTTTCATTAATGTATGCATCATCTCACTGTTGAGGAGAGATATTTCAAGGTTGTGATGTGTTATAACTTTCTTAAGCAATTCTATAGTTTTGTTTGAATTACATTTGATCAAAATTCCTATATATCTTCTATAGGTCAGTCTGTATTAGGAACCATTCACCCGACCAGTTTATGTTAGGCATCATCTTACTATGCTTTTCTGGATCTTTTACTTAGCCAAATGATTATATCTTATTTTAATTTTCCTTTCTAGATATCTTGCTTCCTAAGTGTTATTATCTCCTGATTTGAAAGTCTATCATTTATGGTTTAAGTTCCATTTTCTCAAGTTGGCACCAGTGTTCATAACTTCGTATGCACTTTTTCTAGCAATTTATTTTAACTAGTGAATGTCCTACCAACTGAGTTACATCATGATAATTAAATCATTTAATCCTTTTGGTATGAGACTGGGTTTGATGATCAACTTTTATGCAGAAGGTGGAAGACCAAATGGCAACAACCATTAACTATGTATGGTTCTGGTCTAGTATGGGTTTAGCTGACCTAAACCCTACCTAAATTTTTCCTGACTCAAATGTAGGATACTCCCCTTGTTTGAAAAAAAATCACCTCATCTGGTGTCACCCGCCCCGCCCCATGAAAACCCTACATGTTGTACTTGTTATTGATGATATCTATATTTGATTTTTCTAGGGCTACCACAAGTGTATTTTGATGTTGGATAATCCATTACGTGTAGTAGCTGATGGAAGGGTGTATATATCTCATGAAAATGAGCTAATTATCCTTCATAATGTGGCATTGGATCCAAAACACAAAAAACTTGGTGGGAAACTTAGAAACTCATATAGAACTTGAAAATTTGGTAGGAAAGTAATAATTTGAAGGGAAGACTAAAAACTTAAGGGGATGATTAGAAACTTGAAATAGCACAAGGTTAAGAACCAGAATATCAACTATGCCTTCCTGAAATTTTGCCCCATGCCCCATAACACAGATCTGAATATCAGTCCATGCGTCTTGCTTCCAACTATGCCTTCCCTACAAGAACTATGCACATATTTGTACTCACCCCTTTTATCGTTGTGCAACAATGGATCGAAAGTGGATTTCTTCAAATCGCTTATCTGAAGAGTATGAAAAAGGAGTGGATGAATTTGTAAGGTGTGCAATTGAACATGCAGGAAATGATACTACACTTCTTTGTCCTTGCACAAAGTGTGATTTCGGTAAGCGAATTAACAAAGACACATTGCGTCATCACTTATTTCGAGAAGGCATTGATATGATTTACACGTGATGGATACATCATGTCGAGAGGGAAGATTTTCATATTATAGATTAGAGTGAACAATTTGAGGGAGGCGAAGGAGACACATTGCAGGACATGGCTTACAATGTAGAAGAAAAGATACGAGACTGTCCTAAAATGTTTGAAAGGTTAATGACTGACTCTGAAACACCATTATATAATGGCTGTGTCAAGTTCACCAAATTATCTACTATTTTAAAGTTATATCACCTGAAGGCGAGCAATGGTTGGTCTAATAAAAGTTTTATGACCTTGCTACATCTCTTGAAAGATATGCTTCCCGAGGATAATGTGCTTCCTCGTCGCATTTACGAGGCAAAGAAAGTGCTTTCATCCATGGGCCTTGATTATGAAAAGATACATGCATGCTCCAATGATTGCATTTTGTATCGAAATGATCATGCTTTGAAGGACAGTTGTCTAGTCTGTGGAGAACCACGATACTAGAAGGATGGCAGCCCTAGTAAGGTGTTGTGGTATTTACCAATAATACCGGGATTTAGGTGATTGTTCAATAATGCTGATGATGCGAAGAAGTTGGTTTGGCATGCTGAGGATAGAAAAAGAGATGGTTTTTTAGACACCCTGCAGATTCTCCGTAATGGATGGCAATCGATAATATATTTCTAGAATTTGGTGGTAATCCTAGAAACTTAAGACTGGCACTTTCTGCAGATGGAATGAATCCCCATAATTCTGGAAGTCATAGTACATGGACTGTAATTTTGGTTATATATAATCTTGATCCAGATGTATGCATGAAACGCAAGTATATGCTTTTGACTTTGCTGATTTCAGGACCAAAGCAGCCTGGAAATGATATTGACGTTTAGTTGGCTCCACTTGTTGAAGATTTAAAGATTTTGTGGGATAAGGGTGTTGAGTTGTATGATGCATACCGCAAAGAGAATTTTAATATGAGGGTGATGCTATTTTGTACGATAAATGATTACCCAGCATATGGAAATCTATATAGGTACAATATCAAAGGACATCTTGGTTGCCCTATATGTGAAGACGAGACCTCTTTCTGCCAACTGAAACATGGGAAGAAAATTTTTTATCTCGACCATCGCAGGTCCTTGCCTAAGGATCATCATTATCATAGAGTGAAGAAAGCTTTTAATGGAAATTTAGAACTATGAAGAGCTCCACAACCATTAATCTGTTAAGAAATCTTCACTAAGGTGAAACTGTTGAAAGTAAAATTCGGAAAAAAGAATAAATCTCCAATTTTCAAAGGTCTCTACAAGAAGAGGTCTATATTCTTTGATCTTCCTTATTGGAAGTCTTTATATGTGAGGCATTATTTAGATGTGATGCACATATAGAAGAACATATGTGATAGTCTGATTGGACATTACTTAATATCCCATGGAAGACAAAAGATGGCCTCAAGGCAAGATTAGACATGGTTGACATGGGTATTCGAGATAGATTGGCTCCACAAATGAGGGGAAGTCGGACCTACTTGCCCCCAGCATGTTACACACTTTCAAAGTCTGAAAAAGCTGTATTTTGTAGGTTCCTAAAAGGAGTTAAGGTTCCAGAGGGATATTCTTCAAATGTGAGTAGATTTGTGGATATGAAATATTTGAAACTGTTGGGCTTGAAATCACATGATTGCCACATCTTAATGCAATAGTTTTTGCTGTTGGCTATCCGTTCCATTTTGCCTAAGCGGGTTAGAAATGCAATCACTAAACTTTGTATGTTCTTCAATGCTTTATGCTCAAAAGTCATTAACCCTGAGATGTTGCACTCATTGCAAAATGATATCATCATCACTTTGTGTTAGCTTGAGATGTACTTCCCTCCTTCATTCTCTGATGTAATGGTTCATTTGACTGTGCACTTGGTTAGAGAGGTCAAACTATGCGGTCCAGTATTTTTACGTTGGATGTATCCGTTCGAGCGATATATGAAGCTATTAAAGGGGTATGTGAAGAATAGATATCGACCCGAGGGTTGTATGGTGGAAAGCTACATAGTAGAAGAGGCTATTGAATTTTTTGTCCAACATTTATCCAATGTTGAAGCCATTGGTCTTCCTAAATCACGACATGTCAGAAAAATTGATGGACAAGGTAGTACAGGATGCAAGTTTGTACGACTTTCAACTGATGAATTACACACAGCGCATGTGTATGTCCTTCGTAATACAATCGAGGTTGAACCATATGTTAAAGAACACATTGATTATTTACAAACTCGTTACTGATCTAAGAATGAGAAGGATATAATGAACTTACACATTCGTTGTTTTGCCGACTGGTTAAAGAATCGTATTAGTGAACAGATTGATCATTCACCAAATTCTGTTTCAAAGACCTTGAAATGGTTATCTGTGAGGCCTAAATCAACTGTGTTGTCATTTACTAGTTTTTTTTTTGAAAGAAAAAGGATCGATTCATTACTTGTTAGCCATACGACATCTACAATTGGGAAGAAAGATACAAACAGAATATACAAACATCACATTCAGTAACCCAAAGACACTACAACTCATATTGGAACGAGAGAGAGACATTTCCACATTGATTCTTCTTCCTTGAGGCTGTCTTAAGCAGCTTTCCCTGAAGAATTCCTTCAACCTGAGCATTGAGTAGTGGTAGAGGGGTTGGAGCAAGATGGTGTTCTGCTCGTATATCAACTCAAATGAAGTCATATAACTGAGTAATAAGATCAATCCAAAGTAAAGATGAGATCTAGTCGTGGCTAAAGATCTCATTGCTCTCCTGAAAGGGAGGTCACAGCAAAGCACGACAGATAAATGCCGACTAGCGGCGGCAAAAGGTAGATAAACTGCCAAAACCACTGGCTAAACAAGCCAACAAAGACAGAAAAAACCGAGGTTGAAACACTAGAGAAACCCAGAGCTCGAAAGCCTTCACGACGGAAGGGCTAGAAACCTTATTCAGAAAATGCAAACTACTGAAAGGGGGTGGGGGATCTCGATACCACCAGATCTGTGAGGAAGACGGAACCACCAATGCCACTCCACTTTCAATCCGGCCAGAGGCCCGGTGGGGGAAACGGAGCCGAAGCCGCCCCTCCCAAACATCCGCTCGGCGTAGCACAGGTCGATATCACAGCCAGGAGCCCAGCCCCGCGTCAGCAGAAGAGGAGAGGGTGGAGGATAGAAGACGGTCGCCCACCTGAGACAGACACGACGGAGATCGAGTCGAGTCAAGGCCCTGGGGGAGTAGGGTGGCGTCCGCTGGCCACCGAAGCCCCCTCCCCCGAGCCCGAAGACGCCCTCTGTGAACCCTAGGTTGCCCACTCTATCACCAGAGCGGAAGCCCCGCTTCACATTTACTAGTTATTTTATAAATGGATACACTTTCTATACAAAATGTCAAGATGACAAAAGCATGATGCAAAATAGTGGGGTGTCTTTGGTATCTGAAGCTTTGCACATTGCTAGTGCTAAAGACAAAAATCCAGTCTGGTGTGACACGTCTTATTATGGTGTGATCCAAGATATACATGAGTTGGACTACAACACGTTTCAGATTCCTATTTTTTGTTGCAAGAGGACTGAAAATGATAAGGGTGTACACACAGAAGATGGATTGATCTTAGTGAACCTAGATAGGGAGGGATGTAAACACGATCCATTTATAATGGCATTACAGGCAAAACAAGTTTTCTATGTGATAGACACAGCTAACAAGGGCGGGTTTGTAGTCTTATCTCACATAAGAAGGCCCCATGAAGGAGATGATGATGATGACATCGTTTTAAAAGAAGAAACTTCTTTGTCTTCAATCATTCCATCTATGTCTGTAAATGATGATCTTGTTGTTGAAGAAGAAGAGATATGTGCTCGAGAAGATCATAATGATGGGACATTTCTTGATGATGTCAGTGTGCATAAAAATAAAAAATAGCGTACGCATAAGTGAGAGTAAGTATTAGCATTTTCTTGATGTGCACTAATATCTTTCTGTAATGAATGTAAATATGTCTTAAATTTTGTAAGATTTTATTATGTTGTTTTATATGCAGTTTGCTAATATTTTTTTGTACCAAATTTTGTTGTAGATGTATTCCAATGAAGATGACTCAATGACCACAATGATTAGTAGGGGTTGTACCACAATGCCTAAAGTTTTGAGAAAGAGACGTAAAGGACAAAAAATTCAATTGGAATGGAATTCAGAAGGACAACCAATTGGGAAAACCCGAAACGTTTTCAACAGCTATATTGGAGTCACATCCCGAGAGCGAGTTCCAATCAACATCAATACTTGGAGTGATGTGGGAGAAGGTCTCAAGGACCTTATTTGGGAAGAGATTGAGGTGAGTATGTAGATGTTAATATTTTTTTGTATAAAAATATTATATTATATTTTATGTGTATGTGATTTTGTTATTTGTAGGGTGTTTTTTCGATTGGATCTGTCAGAAAGCAATGGTTATTACAAAGAGCCAATGATAGATGGAGGGAATTCAAATCTCGGTTATCAAGAAAATTCATGAGGGATGAAGATGGAAACATATGCAAACACCCACCCAAAGAATATGATTTTATATCTACAGATCAATGGGAGGATTTTGTCATGAGTCGATTGACCGAAGAATTTAAGGTGATAATATAAAATAGTGTACTTTTGTTATTTTGCTTGTAAGACATTTAAATATATTTTCATATTTGTTGTTCGTAAAAATAACCAGAGAAGAAGTAAGGTTGGAAGAGAATTATCATCAAAGAATGAGTATCTGCCTAGAATTTCTCGTAAGGGATATGTTGGCCTAGAGTAAGAAATTGTAAGATTTGATTCATTTTAAAGTGATTTGTGAAATTTCATATAGAGGTATAAAAGTATTGTGGTTTTATCATATTATAAATAGATCAGTGAGAATAGTTTAGATCCAGTTATTTCAAAGATTTCTAGAGAAAAATTATGGAAAAGAGCTAGAATGGACAAAATTGGTGTTGTTACTAGTGACAAGGTCAAGGAAGTGGTGTACAAGATTGTAAGTTTAATTTTTTATCTCATTGATTTTTCATCACAATATATAGTTTTTATTATTTTTACATATGTATGTTTTATATTTTGCAAGGATGCTCTATCTCAGGAAGTTTCTAAGGGACTCGTTAGTGAGAAGGGATGTAATGATGTGTTAACAATGGCATTGGAAAAAAAGGATCACCCAGGACATGCGAGAGCAACCGGACCAGGAATAACAATTACAAAATATTGTCAAAGTTTGGCTCGAACAGATGATCAACCATCCCATATGATGTTACAAATGCAACAGACCGTTAAAAGTTTGGCCATGAAGATCAAGTATCTTGAAGGGAAGAATACGAGCAAGGATCTCGACAATGTTGGGGATACATACCAATACCCTACTTCCAAATATAATTGCCCACTTGCACAATTCTCACATCTATCTGAGGTAATCAACAAGTTTGTTATGTAGTAAATGTTAGAGATAGTGATTTCTCATGTTGACAATATCTATATTTGATTTTTGTAGGGCTATCACAAGTGTATTTTGATGTTGGATAATCCATTACGTTCAGTAGCTGATGGAAGGGTGTATATATCTCATACAAATGAGCCAATTATCCTTCACAATGTGGCTTTGGATCCAAAACACAAAAAAGTGAATTGATACCCCGTTGATGCCTGAAGAAAGTGTGCCAATACCTTTAGATATGGCTGAAGTTTATCAAGTTTGTCAAGGCATAGGCACCTACCTTCCTTGGCCTGCAGAATTGATCAAAATAAATATGAAGGTATATGTGATAACTTGACAGTGTTTTTATTAATTTATTGAAATGAATCATGTATATTAATAAACTATATTTTTTATTTTTATAATCATATGCAAGGAATCCCAAGACTCATTGTCTTAAAGAAAAGTGAGGGAATCAATAAGCACACAAATAGGAAATTCAAAAACTAGAAAAAATTGTGATGAAGTCTCAAGTCTCATCAAGCCAATATGCAAAAGGCCTCCAACGAAGCTGAAACTGTTGATGGTGTATGTGGAAGATGATGAGAATCGTAACATCTCTCTTCAGATGTCTGAAGATGTAGTAGGTTACACACATGAGCTGATTATCACACCATAATTGGTTAAAATATGCCATGATAAAGACCAACTAGAAGCCTCGCACATATCAGTGTACATAAAGTAAGTTTCTATACGAGTAATATGTGTTTCTATACAAGTACAAAGACTAATTATGTGTTTCTATACAAGTACAAAGACTAAATATGTGTTTTTTTGTAAGCATTTGTTCAACAAAGTGACCTCGGGAAATATATTGAATATATTTGGATTTATATGTCCACATTTTATAGATCTGTTATACAATGATAAAGTGGAGACTCGAGCACTTTACATAGCAGATCAGTTCATTAGAGGGAAGAAACAAAGATTAGAATTGTTCTTTATACCTTATAATGTGGGGTACGCATACATTTTGTCAATTGTCTATTATTTGTTTACTTTAAATGTTGCTTAAAAATACATTAATCTTAAAATGTAATACTCATGTATGCGTAGGGTACATTGGATACGTTGCGTCTTCGACCCTATGTGGGGTAAGTGCCACTATCTTGATCCGTTACTAGGAAATTATGTGGGAACGTGGAAAAACTCATGGAGTTGTAAGTACTTCATAAAACAATTTCAATTACATAATACATGTATTGCAAGTTCCATATATAGTTACTAATGCATAGAATTCTTGATATGAATTTGAATGGACTCATAAAGTTTATCAAAAGAGAGATGTGCAATATAGGAAGAATTTGAAATGGGAAATTATCAAGGTAATTTACCATTTTGATCCAGAAAAAGACTGCTTTTTTATTCACCAATAGAAGCGTTGTTCTAGTTTCTTTAGATTCTGCTACTTGATTTGATATGGTGTTATGTTTACAAATGCTCTTATTTTTACATATATTGATTAGATCTTCTTTGGGTCAATATCATCCAGGGCATCCAAGGGCAATTGTTAATTGTTGTATGTGATATTCTTAGGTGTTTCTTCCTTCACTTCATAAGATGACCAAGAAATTATCAAGTGTCCTGTCACTTCTTTATGTTTCTTTCTGGTATCACAATTGTTTTGGTATTGCATCACTCTTTGGTTCATACTTATATTGTGGCCATACTCCATATTATAGTTTATGTCAAATACAACTTACTAGACCTTTTCTCATACTGTTTCACCTATTATATGATATTACCTGTAGGCTATGCTTTTCTTGTAGCCGGCATGGGAAAAACAAATTGTAGTGGTGTTGTAATTTATAATAGGTTCATGGACTTTCACCATTTCTAGTACTGACCCACTAGTAACTTTTTCAACAACTCGCTTGACCAAAACATTTATTTCTTTGGTACAGCTCCAAGTCCCTCCCTTGATTCTAAATTTTCTTTTGAAGTAGTTGTTGTAGCTGTTGCATCATCCATGAAACTCAAATTATGTGAAATTCAATATCATATTAATTTGCAACATCCATTTCAATTTGTTGTTGGAAAATTGTCGATATAAATGTGTAAGTCTAAATCAGTTATTGTACATATGTATTCCATGTTCCAAGGAAAGATTCCTAGATCTACCCAGGTCTTCCTACTACACTTCATTCAAAATAGGATTTCAACATCCACAGTGTACTCCACTATCTTTCCATAGAATATCTTTCCCTTCTAGTGATCACATCAAAGAATAATACCATTAAACTCCACTGCTGGAACAATAGGCTCTATGTCAACAAAATGTGCTATCTCTTTGTGAATGTGGTATACAGAGTGGATGTTGAGTCCACAGGACAAGGGCCTACAATGCAGTCTTTAGAAAATTTGATGTAATCCCCAGTAGGTTCATTCATGTATCTTACAACTAATCCACCGAAAGAGCAGCTAGGATACCCACAACCTTGCTCACCTTGAAAGGGGATATGAGAGTGATGATATATTGGTGAACTATTTCCCTATCAATTGTACTAATTTCATTGGTAAACCTAGTTCAAGTTCCTAAGATGAACTAATGATATGTTTTCTAAAAAAGTTAAGTATTCAAATGGATGTGCAACTTGTTGATCTAGTGATATAACTTTTTATGCTATGATAAGCTCTCAGAAATTTAGAACATGGGTATTACAACACGAAGAAGCTTATAGATTACACCTTTAGTCTAGCCCTCTATTTTACTAGATCCTTATGATTTCATTGTACTCCATAGATCAAAAATGGAGATCTATTACTTGGATCTATTCTCTGGATTGTCTCGAGGGTGACACCCTTTTATAGATTTAGCTTTGTGCACATTCCCCTTTAGTTTGAGTTGTAGATTTATTCATTTACCAAGTCAAACTTCTTTATTGGAAGATGTTGGTTTATTTTCTTGCATTTATAACATATAAATATCCACTTCATAAGTGAAAATTATGATGAAATTATCTCTCACTGATAAAAATAGTCCATGCAGGTTGCAGGATCATGTCTGACCCGACTTTCTTTTTTAACCAGATAATTGGTGGTCATACTAACATGATGGAGCTGGTAATAGATGTATTCCAAGCACACAACAAAATAATATATGGGAGTTGTATTGTTTTTTATAAGGATAATAGTCTTTCTAAGCATAGTGGCAGATCAGGTATTACTAATCATACCATATATTATGCACTAGAAGATAAACTAATTACAATAGTGTAAGTATATGGTATAAGAGCAAAAAAACTAACTATCCTTTCATTATTGTTCTTCAAGTGTAGAATATATTTGGGCACTTCAAAAATAACAAAGTGGAAAGATAAGTAGTTTGTATGTTATTACTTTGTGGCTGATCAAGAGGGGAGTCGATGATCACATGGTGTCACCCCCTCCAATTTCTCAGTCTCCATGTTCTTGATTTGCTTGTCAATATACTTTTTATATAAATACACATATATATATCGCCCCAAATAAATTGAGGATAACACCTTGCTCGCAAAGGCTAGAACCTCTCAATGTGCCTCACAAATATGAAAACCTTGGTTGTATTAGGTGACAATGTAGCCACTATGGAGTAGCAGGAAGAATAAGGAATTGGATAACACAAGCAGCAAATAGACGACCATATAGGAAATACAGTCAAGGAGCCCTAATTTCCTACTTGGTAAGAGGACAATGATGGGGATGGGAGGAGAAGGGAAAATGTTCCTCCAGTTTGTTTAGACAAGGTGATGGGGAAGGAGGGTAGGGATGGAAAATTAATCGGAACTACCATCCCCAAAGCCAAACGACTCCCTTGCATCTGTTTTTTAATGGTAACCACTTGTTGACCGGTGGTGGTTTGGATGTCCATAGGTACAACATAGTCTTGGATGATCTTGTCTTTTCACATGTCATCTGTAAAATGAGAAAATCATAGTTGCTAAGAAAAAGTTGCAGGTGGCGAACAACACAAAATACGTCCCTCTCCTGCAATAGCTGCATTTTCCTATGTCTTTTATAGCTAGAATGCACACATTTAACCTTCCTGATAGCTTTATACACATTACAATATGAGTACTTTGGGAATCCATGGGATAGCATGTTGACCAAAGATACATATCCAGTGTGAATGCTAATGGATGTGGTTGGTAATTCTGATTATGTGGATACCTGGAGAATGGGAATGGATGGGAAGAAAACTTACCCATTTTCATCTCTAAAGGGAGGGGAATGATGGGTGTTAGATACACCTTGAATCCTAGGTCCCTAACCCTTTTGTGATTCACATGCATGTGTTTGATGTCGTATGCTCTGTACTCTTCTACCTAGACCCATGTGAGGGGCAACTTAGTCCCTAAAAGTAGTGGAAGGGATGTCTAGAGGATGAAGATTACTAGGGGAGATTTCTTTAAAAAGACAGAACTCAATTGATAAAGGTTTGGGGAATTATAACAAACACGAAACACGGGTTGATGTAATGTTTGGAGATTAAAGTAGACTTTTTGTTAGTTTAGTCTAGCCCTGTATTTTACTAGATCCTTATGATTTCATTATACTCCATAGATCAAAAATGGAGATCTACTGATTGGATCTATTCTCTGGATTGTCTCGAGGGTGACACCCTTCTATAGATTTAGCTTTGTGCACATTCCTCTTTAGTTTGAGCTGTAGATTTAGTCATTTACCATGTCAAACTTCTTTATTGGAAGATGAGCTGCTGGATGGAAGAAACATAGACTTAGCTTTATACAACTATATACTGATAGAAACATGAGCTGCTGGATGGAAGAGCAAGGGAGAAGATGCTCCATGGACTATCTGAATAAACCTTCATTAAAATAGTTGCTGACAAACAGTAAACAATTTTGTTGTAATTTATAATAGGTTCATGGACTTTCACCATTTCTAGTATTGACCCACTAGTAACTTTTTCAACAACTTGCTTGACCAAAACATTTATTTCTTTGGTATAGCTCCAAGTCCCTCCCTTGATTCTAAATTTTCTTTTGAAGTAGTTGTTGTAGCTGTTGCATAATCCATGGAACTCAAATTATGTGAAACTCAATATCATATTAGTTTGCAACATCCATTTCAATTTGTTGTTGGAAAATTGTCGATATAAATGTGTAACTCTAAATCAGTTATTGTACATATGTATTCCATGTTCCAAGGAAAGATTCCTAGATCTACCCAGGTCTTCCTACTACACTTCATTCAAAATAGGATTTCAACATCCACAGTGTACTCCACTATCTTTCCATAGAATAGCTTTCCCTTCTAGTGATCACATCAAAGAATAATACCATTAAACTCCATCGCTGGAACAATAGGCCCTATGTCAACAAAATGAGCTATCTCTTTGTGAATGTGGTATACAGAGTGGATGTTGAGTCCACAGGACAAGGGCCTACAATGCAGTCTTTAGAAAATTTGATGAAATCCCCAATAGGTTCATTCATGCATCTTCCAACTAATCCACCGAAAGAGCAGCTAGGATACCCACAACCTTGCTCACCTTGAAAGGGGATATGAGAGTGATGATAAATTGGTGAACTATTTCCCTATCAATTGTACAAATTTCATTGGTAAACTTGGTTTAGGTTCCCAAGATGAACTAATGATATGTTTTCTAAAAAAGTTAAGTATTCAAATGGATGTGCAACTTGTTGATCTAGTGATATAACTTTTTATGCTATGATAAGATCTAAAAATTTTAGAACCTGGGTATTACAACATGAAGAAGCTTATAGATTACACCTTTAGTCTAGCCCTCTATTTTACTAGATCCTTATGATTTCATTGTACTCCATAGATCAAAAATGGAGATCTACTGATTGGATCTATTCTTTGGATTGTCTTGAGGGTGACACCCTTTTATAGAGTTAGCTTTGTGCACATTCCTCTTTAGTTTGAGCTGTAGATTTAGTCATTTACCAAGTCAAACTTCTTTATTGGAAGATGAGCTACTAGATGGAAGAAACATAGATTTAGTTTTATACAACTATATACTGACAGAAACATGAGCTGCTGGATGGAAGAGCAAGGGAGAAGATGCTCTATGGACTGTCTGAATAAACCTTCATTAAAATAGTTTCTGACAAATAATAAACAATTTTCTCAGACATGTATAGAATTATACTACATGGAACATTCAACAATCTATAGTAGCATACTCCCAGCTATTCATTAGAACTAGAGATGGTGACTTATTTACCATTTAAGTAAAAATAATAGTAAGAAGTACTGTATTATCTAAATTGTCATTTGCTATCTTGCAGAGAGTGCATGTCTTTATATATATAATAGTAAGAAGTGTTGTATTATCCTACCAAACTATATATATACAAATCAGTACATCAATTTATAACATCACTATAATTTATTAGATATGCTACTCAAAAAGTTATAATGCAAACCTGATAACAATCTCCACACGGCATGCATCACATTTATAATACAAATTGTGGTCAACCTAATGGGTGACCAATCAAATAACACAAGTTACCATCTGTAATGAAGAAACATTTACCCCATTGGCTGCTTCAGGTAAACGATCCTTGTGGGTGCTTGTAGAAGGTACTACGTTTTGAAGCATAGGTTTTCCATCTAACCGTCTTGCAGTACCAGTGAAAGGGTTAAATTTGGGTCCTATGTTTTCCGAAGCTTCAACTTTAGATGCCTTACTAACAGGAGTGGGAGCAGCAAGACGCTCAGGTTATATTGTTTGGTTTCTATAATGTCTATGTAGTATTTTTTATTGTTATAAGCTACCATGATACTGTCTCCAGTTGTCAAACACAAGTAGTTCCTGAGAGTTGTCTCCAAAATAGCTTTGGGGTTTGATATATCTAAAAAATATTTCGTATGAGGCTGCAGTTTAACAAAGGTTCCTTTTGGAAGGGTGGCATTCTTCACTCTTACAAAATCCCCCTCTTGCAAGAGCAAGTTTAGCATCATCCAGTATGGCATATAAACCACACCTTCTTCAGCAATAAACCATGCCTTTTTCACTCTTATAGCATTTTTTATTCTGTTTACACATACCTTTTATTAAGTTTTCTGGCTATTTATACCTTTCCATCCTCTTATTTGCTAAAAAGTTCTCACAATTATTTGGATAACAAATTAATATTTATTTTGTATAGTGTCCAAATCAGCCGAACAATACAGATTGCGAGTATTATGTGTTGAAGTATATGAAAGACATCTTTGATGCGAGTAATAGAAATATTCCTGAATGTGTAAGCTACTTGACATTATATTCTTTTAGTTTGTTAAAATTTCTAAATAAATTGAAAAAATCACAATATGTTGATATATTTGTCATATGATTGCAGTATTATTTGAAGTATATTGTTCGTTGCTTCAACCAAGAAGAAATCGATGAGGTACGAAACGAGTGGGCGACATGTGTTCTTGAGCACACATAAGATTATGTGACATGTGGGGGAGACATTTGTTCTTTACCATAGACCAATGTGTGAAACTTTTTTAGTTAGTTTTTAGTTCGATTCTAGAGTGGATACTCAGTACTTTGTATTATTGAATCGTTGCATGGATGATTTAATATTATTTAAATTTAGTACGAGTTTTTTTCAAGGTTTGATGGAAATTTTGTTCAACTATGTGTTTATTTGTGAAATGAAAAAGTATAATTGCATATTTATTATAATTTATTAAAAATATGGTTAATTTGATAAATACAATTGGTTTGATATATGACCTGTCAAACTCTAATCAAAGACAACAATTAATAATATGTTGTAAAATGTATGATTCTACAACAAACAACACATGTTGTGTTATGCACACCTATTACAACATGTTTGTTAGGAAAAAATACACCTATTACAACAGGTGTTTCTAGTGAACTACAACATGCATAACCTATTGTATAAATTGTGTATATTACAACAGACACACACCATGTTGTCTAAACAATCTTATATCAACGGTTAAATGTATGGAAAGACAACATACTCCAACTGTTGTATAAACATGTATATTTCAATAGGTGCATTGCATGTTGTAATAGACCTACCAATTACAACAAGTGTGTTTAGTGAAAGACAACATGCTTCTACTGTTGTATAATATATATTACAACAGGTGAACCACATGTTGTAAAAAATACCCCTATTACAACAGGTGTGTTTAGCAAAAGACAACGTCGTTCAACTTTTGTATAATATATATTACAACAGGTGCACCACATGTTGTGTAAAATACCCATATTACAATAGGCCATTCCTTAAAAGACAACATGTTTCAACTGTTGTATAAAATACATCTATTACAATATGTGATCACATGTTGTGTAAAGCACCCCCCCATAAGACCATGCGATCTAATACAACGGTTAACACCTATTGTAAATTGAGAAAAGGAACTGTTGTAAAAAGCATTTTCTGTAGTAGTGATGCATTTTTTGATGTTATTGTGTCTCTACTAACTAGAAATATTTATGATAACTTTACTTCATAATATATAGTGTAACATATCAAAATCTAGGCACAAAACATATTCCTCCCTTTCTTGGATGCCTTTTCTAATATATAATATATTAGAACTATTAGAGACTAAATAATACCATGTGATAACATTTAACCCCTTTAGTTGATTAACATAGATTAACTAATTAACTAAAACAATAGGGTTTTCCACAAGAATATACTAACTAATGAGTTCTATCATATTTTGATTCTCTAGAAATCCCTAGGATCAGTGGATTAAAGGAAATTAGTAAATACAAAATATTTTACCATAAATGAATAATGTGGTGGAATAAATGCACAAATTGAGTTCACAACATAGCGATAAAATAATATAGCCAATGGTAAAATGTATGTTAAATTCAAATTCCTCCAGTCCTGATTAGTCTACCTAGCAATTTCTCTTCCAATTAATTTAGGAATTAGTGTTACTAATTAACCTAAGTTTATATAACCTAATTCAATTACATGTTAGGTATTAATAATGTTATGCCATTTCTTTGTCACAATTATAGGATGTGTTGCTTCTCATGATCTGATGACAATGGATTCAAGTTAATCTTGTCTAACAATTGTAACATCCTCTTCTTAGTTCTTACCATCTCGCTCACTATTGTTCTTGACAGTGAGGGTAACGTCTTCCCCACATTTTCATCTCTCTACCCAGAGGATGTCGGCTTTTTTATCCTCCACCCATTCCCCATTCCAGACCTTGCATCCTCCCTTTATACATATGGTAGAGGAAATCACATCTCCTATAACTACCAACTCCTTTTCTTCTTTCTCTTCTCTTCCTCTTCTCTCCCTTGCTCTATTTCTCCCCTTCTGCCTTTCCCTCTCCTTTCCCCACACAACTAACCCTTGGAGACCATGCCTTCCTCTTCCTTAGCACCCAACAACCATGACAACCTGCATCCACTGCCACCTCCTACCATGGCATCATCAGCTCCATCTAATGTGCTGACAACTCTGCCTATGTGGTAGTTGTCACCATATACTATCATGTGTTGTTACTCCTCCATCATTGTTTCTACCTAGCACACAGCATCTAGTTTGCATCAACCGCCCTTAAAAGCACCATGAAGGTGTGAAATGAGAACCCTGAATCCTCCACAACATCCATCTTCCTCCAATTTTTAGTAACCACTATAGTTTGTCTCCCTCCTCAGATCCACCTTGTTGTGCTCCTATAATAGACATGCCACTGGTACCTCCATCCCTTGGGCATCTCCCATCTGCATACCTCTATCTTCCTCAACATGAGACCTCAAATAACCTTAATCATCGACCCTACACATGTTACTGAAGCTTTGCATTGCTCCCTCAAAGAAATGACCACGTGGGGCAACTTTGGTTCTATTCCAAAAAGGATAGGTTTAGGGAACAAATTAACTAAAAAAACTCGGTTAGAGGCTTACTCACCAGAGAATCAACTCCCTAATAACATGAAGAGATTATTTCCACATTCTAACTCCGCACATACAATGGTATAGCTCAAGCATGTTTCCAAAAAAATTAATAGGAATTGATCATAATCAAGGGAATAAATCATGAAAGGGAACATGGAAGAACTATGAAATGAAAAATGATTTATATGGGAGTCTTAGCTTCCTGTATTTTTTATTTAGATCACATGTAGGACCAATGGGATGGATGAATCAATATATATGAGATAAACATAAAGATTATGGCAGTGACTTGTGGGGTAGCTGGTCAATCAACTATGGATAATAGATACATCGTTGTATAGAGGTTTATATAAAATATTTTAGTGTGTTAAACTTATAAACCTCAAATCTATTATTTAATAGATAATATCAATATGATATATAATTTCAATGGTAAATAAGATTAATGATATAATTTTGTTCTATCATACTTTATAGACCTCTTGATCAACAATCCTAACACTCAGCATGTTGTTACACATAAAAGCATGCTAGTACTCAACTTTGTAATTTATCAATATATGTAAGATTATAAAGGAAGAGAATATTTTAGATTTAATTGTGGACACGGAACCTGGTTGATGCATCACCTTAGTATCATTGTATATGAACTAAAACCATAGATTCACATGTGATTTGATGATACTAGAAAGTATTTTATTTATGTTTTCCTTATATGAATTGAAGGGTATAAAAGAAAAGAGCATATATTAGATCATACTTTTATAAGTATATATGTGGATGAATTTATATGTGGAAAAAATCAACATCAGATGACATGTGAGTTTGGGTTATGGATGAACATAATTTAACTCATATAACCATATGGAATATATGTGCATTCATTAACATATTGAGATTCAAGTATGAGTATATGACTAATATATGTAGAGATATGTCGTATTAAACCATAGATATCCTTAGAAAGAGTATTGTGACAAATAATAGTGACTCCCAATCCTTACCCGATATATGGGTAACTACAAGCTCAACCTCCACATTAGGTAACCAATAATATGTTTAGAGATACTCTTATTTAATAGTTAGCATTTATGAACTATAAATTCAAACAATAATAAATTCTATATCGTTACTTTTCATATGAACATAATTAATTATTCATGCATAACAATAAAAAATATATGTTTGAAAAGTAACGATATAGAATTTGTTATTGTTTGACTTGACCTTTTTAATTGATCTGGGTGGTGTTGTTATTTTTTTTGTGGGGATCTAACAATGTGATCTAATTGATCCTCTTCTCTATTCATTGAGTTTTCATCAACTTCCTTCCTTAGTAAAGGATGATGACACATTGTTTTCTACCTATACGATGACACTTTCATTTATGGCACAACTGAAGTGTCTAAATCCATGTATGTTGTTGAAGCACTGTACTCAGGTTTTTTCCTTCATATCAATATAGTTAAAAGAGAAATTTTTTGGCCTCTGATGGCCTTAGAAAAGTCCAAAGTTGTGACATTTCCCCTCTTGGCATATCATGGCCGGTGTGGGGAGTAAATGTCTTGGTGGACCAAATTTGATTTATCCAAAATCTGCCTTAGAATTGTTAAGGAAGTGTGTAGTCAAAGCTCTAGGCTATGATGAATTTTCTTGCCTTACTTAATGATCTATAGAGTGAACTTCCTTAATGGTCTCATTCTTCAAATGTCAAAGATCTTGCATTCTATTTGACAAAGCTGCCAGATTCTATTATTTCAACGTTGGATGACTTTGACCATGGACTTGCCCAACGCACATCATCCTTGGTGAAATACAGGATTTGGTGATTTAAAATTGTGATTCTTCGTACTACATATGTGTCTCTCTGGATTTCACAATATGATTGCTCAACGTTTGCAGCTACACCTATGTTTCCTCTCCAATCAATACCATAAACTTTCAGGACCATATTCTACTAGAAGCTAGTTCTATTCCCATTGATTACAAATGTGTCAATTGTTTATGATTCCAAGTTGTCATGTACACTTACCCCATCCTAAAACCCATCCTATTTTCCATACACCAATTACAATGTGATCTTCTAGCGGTCCAATGCATTTGCTTCATCCCATGAGAATGGGCTACTATCTCTTATTCAGTAGGCAAGCCATATACAAGATTGCTTTTGTATGTTCCTTTTATTAGATTTTGATTGTTTGTGACACATTTTAAATATTTGAGTCATTCAACATTGTAGACTCATGATCCTTCTAAATATGAAAACAAATACTATCACCTTTATCATTTTGTAGAGCACGATTTGTTTGATGATCATGTCATGTATTGTCACATTCACAAAAGGTTCAAGTGTTGCCATGATGTTATTCAAGATGCTCTCTTTAACATCATCCTCCTTAGCGATAAATTCTTAAAAGAATCTCATAATGCCTTTAGTAACACACTACATAAAAATGTCAAATCACAATGACATGAAGACATCTTGTTATTTAATTAGATTGACATCAAGAATGCATTTTTTGATCCTATTAGGTCTCTACTAACTAGAAATATTTATGATAAATTTACTTCATAATATATAGTGTAACATATCAAAATCTAGGTACAAAACATATTCCTCCCTTTCTTGGATGCCTTTTCTAATTTATAATATACTAGAATTATTATAGACTAAATAATACCATGAGATAACATTTAACCACTTTAGTTGATTAACATAGATTAACTAATTAACCAAAACTATAGGGTTTTCCGTAGGAATATACTGACTGATGAGTTCTATCCTAGTTTGATTCTCTAAAAATTCCTAGGATCAATGGATTAAAGAAAATTAGTAAATACAAAATAGTTTACCATAAATGAATAATGTGGTGGAATAAATGCACAAATTGAGTACACAACATAGCGATAAAATAATATAGCCAATGGTAAAATGTATGTTAAATTCAAATTTCTCCATTCCTGATTAGCCTACCTAGAAATTTATCCTCCAATTAATTTAGGAATTAGTGTTACTAATTAACCTCAGTTTATATAACCTAATTCAATTACTTGTTTGGTATTAATAATGTTATGCCATTTCTTTGTACATTGATACGTCATGTTGCTTCTCATGATCTGATGATAATGGATTCATGTTAATCTTGTCTAACAATTGGGACATCCTATTCTTAGTTCTTACCCTCTCGCTCGCTATTGTTCTTGACAGTAAGGGTAATGTTTTCCCCACATTGTCATCTCTCTACCCATACGATGTCGACTTTTTTATCCTCCACCCATTTCCCATTGCAGTTCTTGCATCTTCCCAATATACAGATGATAGAGGCAATCACATCTCCTATAACTACCAACTCCTCTTCTTCTTTGTCTTCTCTTCCTCTTCTCTCCCTTACTCTATTTCTCCCCTTCTGCCTTTCCCTCTCCTTTACCCACACAACTAAACCCTGGAGACCATGCCTTCCTCTTCCTTGGCACCCCACAACCATGACAGCCTACATCCATTGCCACCTCCTACCATGGCATCATCGGCTCCAGCTAATATGCCAACTACTCTTTCTATGTTGTAGTTGTCACTAACTACTATCATGTGTTGTTACTCCTCCATCATTGTTTCTACCCAGCACACGACATCTAGTTTGCATCAATCGCCATCATAAGCACCATGAAGGTGTGAAATGAGAATAAATCCTCCACAACATCCATATTCCTCCAATTTCCTAGTAACCACTATAGCATGTCTCCCTCCTCAGATCCACATGGTCGTGCTCCTATAATAGACCCGCCACTGGTACCTCCATCCCTTGGGAATCTCCCATCTGCATACCTCTATCTTCCTCAACAAGAGACCTCAAATCAACTTAATCATCGACCGCACACATGTTACTAAAGCTTTACATTTCTCCCTCAAGGAAATGACCACATGGGACAACTTTTGTTCTGTTCCAAAAAGGATAGGTGTAGGGAACAAATAAACTAGAACAAGAAACTTGATTAGAGGCTTACTCACCAGAGAATCAACTCGCTAATAACCTGAAGAGATTATTTCCACATTCTAACTCCACACAGAAAATGGTATAGCTCAAGCATGTTTCCAAGAAAATTAATAGGAATTGATCATAATCAAGGGAATCAATCATCAAGGGGAAACATGGAAGGACTATGAAATGAAAAATGACTTATATGGGAGTCTCAGCATCCTGTATTTTCTATTTACATCACATGTAGGACCAATGGGATGGATGAATCAATATATACAAGATAAAAATAAAGATTATGGTAGTGACTTGTAGGTTAGCTGGTCAATCAACTATCGATGGTAGATACATCTTTGTATTGAGGTATATATAAAATATTTCAGCGTGTTAAACTTATAAACCTCAAATCTATTATTTAGTAGATAATATAAATATGAAATATAATTTAAATGTTAAATAAGATTAATGATATAATTTTTTTCTATCATATAGACCTCTTGATCAAAAATCCTAACACTCAGAATGTTGTTACACATAAAAGCACGCTAGTACTCAACTTTGTAATTTATCAATATATGTAAGAATATATAAGGAAGATAATATTTTTGGTTTAATTGTGGACACGATATTAACCTGACATGGTTGATGTGTCACCTTAGTATCATTGTATATGAACCAAAACCATAGTATCACATGTTATTTGATGATAATAGAAAGTATTTTATTTATGTTTTCCTTCTATGAATTGAAGGGTATAAAAGAAAAAGAGCATATGTTAGATCGTACTTTTATAAGTATATATGTGGATGAAGTTATATGTTGAAAAAATCAATATCAGATGACATGTGGGTTTGGGTTATGTACGAACATCATTTCGGTCATATAACCATATGGAATGTATGTGCATTCATTAACATATTGAGATTCAAGTATGAGTATATGACTAATATATGTAGAGATATGTCATATTAAACCATAGATATCCTTAGCAAGGGTATTTTGACAAATAATAGTGACTCCCAATCCTTACCCTATATATGGGTAACTACGCGCTCAATCTCCACATTAGGAACCAAAAATGTGTTTAGAGATACTCTTATTTAATATTTAGCATTTATGAACTATTGGGTATATAAAATACTTTAACAGACTACTAGATAAGTTAATAATGTGTTTCTTTTTGTTATTTTCATTTCTTTTTATAATTGTTAGTCAGGTTCCATAGTTTGTTTTAGCTTATATTTTTTTCTTTCTATCTTAAATGTTTGTAATTTGTTATTTATGTTCCTTTGTAAAGAAAACATCTGTATCTCCATTCATTGTATTTTTTCTCTTTTGAGCCTTGATTGTTCAAATCTCTCTATTTTTCAAGCATCATACCAAACTGGTGTGGTCGACACCTCAACTCAAACAATTCCAAGTGTGGTTATTACAACCATACTTCAATAAAGCGCCCCAACTCTCCTCCATAATTCAAGGTAGCATTGTAGAAAATCAACATCGAACCCAATATCATGCATCATCAGGGTGGATACATTCTCAGGCCTAATACATCATATTTCATCAAATACTATGAGGATTTGTTCTATGTGAATGATTATCCATATAAGGTGGACTACAATCAATAATATTGTGGAAGCTATAGTGGAGAGCCTCACAACAAATTCAACTCTACTTCATCTGAATGAATTGTTGCATGCTTTGGAGTAGATTTGCATTGAAAATAAAAGGATGATTGTGTAATGTATGTTTTCTTGAGGCCTCAGATTAATTGATCTTAAATGGAACGATTGGACTGCCCATATCACAAGGTCACCTACTTTTTAGGGAACCCATCCTTAAGATATTTTTGGTTAAGCATGCTCAACCCAGAGTAGTGCTAGGATGGGTGACTAGTCGAGAAGTTGATCAAGAATTGTGTGTGAGTGAGAACAAAGCATACAGTCAAGGCCAATGGTGGTTTGTTGGGCCAGTCAACATTCCTAAAACTCTACTAGATGTTTGAACTGTGGGCTCGAGCATTATAAATGATATCAGAGCCAAATCCCCTCCCGTAGGTGGAACCACATAGGAGTGTAGTATGCCAATCTTGAGACATGTGGTCCAACATGTTTGAAAGGTCTATACATGGTGATATATCAACCCTTCTGCTAGTAGTTGTGGTCAGGAGAAAGCTTCACATGGGCCATTCTAGGTCTACACTAAAATGGGAAATGATTGTGAGGCATTATAGTTGAGCCTTAATGAGGACATCAAAAGTCTATGTGGGGGAGACCATTACGTCCCAAGTCTTGATGCCTCAAATAATATTATATTAAAAGTAATTATTGGACTATCCATATAACTAAGGTGCATATCTTTTTTAGGGAGCCCATTACTAAGAACTTTGTAGTTAAGCATGCTCAACACGGGGTAGTACTAGGATGGGTGACCATTCAGGAAGTTGATCTCATCTTACGTATGAGTTAGGACAAAGTATGCAATCAATGCCAATGGTGGGATGTGGGTCCTCATTTTCCCTAAAACTCTACTAGAGACTTGGATTGTGGTCCCGAGCATAGATGAGCAAACATGAATCCCCACAAAGGATAATTCTTGTATTCATGGCTAATATTATACAAGATCTCTCACAATCAACCAAAGTTTTTTATGAGAATCACTCCAACAAGAGATATATAATCCACCACCACTACATTTTTATGCATTCTCTCTAGTTCTATATCTTAAAATACTATGGAAGAGTCAGGTTTACTGCACATCGAGGATCAATATCCTCCACCTAACTTAACATAGTAATAAAACCAATTTATGGATTTCTTGCACACTGTCATGCATGGGAGATGATAGTTTGCCTCCAACATTCACATGTGAGCATATCCTTAGGACACTAGAGAGGCAACACTCCTACTTTATGCCACTTCATCTAGATCCATGCATAGCTACTACACTACTTTTACTGATCGAGGACTATTGGTAGAGTTTACTTAATGGATAGAGAGGTGAAAACCAATATTACTTCAAACATATGAAGTGCCCATTCAAGATAGCCATGTGATCATATTCAATACAATGGATCTCTCATGTTCAAGGTGCATGCCCTTGTCCATATTCCCTTCACTTGGACCTTCTTTGAGTTTCCAAGACCACCTAAATGAGCATTGATGATTTATTCCCCTACATCTTGGGTTTATTAATTGTTTAGGAATGAGAAAATTTCTACTAGAGTGGAGGTTGGTTGGTATGTACTCATTTGCACCCACATTAAACTATTTTTATACTCTTGTTGTTAATTCCGAACATTAGATTTAAATATAGGTTACTTTCATCGTATGTAGCATAAACTGTTATCATTTTAAAATTTAGTTCTTAGAATGTTAGTTAAAGAATTATCTAATCAATCTATTTTACATTCATGTCACATTCTTATTAAAAAAATCATTCAATGCCTCTTATGCAAAGCAAATTATTGATGTTAACTATATTTATAAAAGCATGCCAGTGGTTAGAAATTGCCCTTTGCAGCCAATAAATATGAGCATCGTGTTCCTTGGAAGGATGGCAGGTGTTTGAGGAAGTAATTGGAATCAAATGAGTAGACCTGTCAAATGAGTGGGTTGGTTGGGTTTGGGTTGGGTCACTACAGGTTTGGAAATCGTAGGTGTGGGTAGAAAAGACCCAATGTTAAATGGGTGGAGAAGTAGGACACCCAAACCCAACCTAATAGGTTACGGGTTGCCCACGGGTGCCCATATAATAAGTGCACAATGAAAAATATAGTTAGTTTCTACTCTACAATAAAATGTAGAACGATTCATTAACAATTTTTCGTGTCAACATAGAAAAATGAGGGCAACCTTCCACTACTTTTTGTGTCAAACACAATGTAATATATATTTTGATGTTTTAAAATAAATTGTAAGAGACAAAAAGAAAACAACCAATTTTGCAATGTAAAATAAAAAATTAAAAGATATAGATGTTACAAATAGCATAATACATCACCATAACAAAATTATATTTTATCATATCATGTTAAAATTTCTTGATATATCATGTTCTCATGATTGTCTACTGCATAAAGTGAAAAAAAGAGAATATAATTGTTACAATTAAATATAAAACATGCATCACATTATATGTTTAGTAACATAAACAACAATATAGAAGATAACTACTTTTTTCTATTAGTATAAACAATTAACAAAGGATATCAATCAAGATAATTAGACTTTAACTCTTTACATTGTATACATTTCACATAATCAATTTAGTTGCTTGATAAATGTATGGGTTTGGCATGTCTTAAGAGTCGTATAAGTAATATATTTATATTAATATATAAATAATGGAAACCCATGGGTACCCACGGGTCACCCATGAAACCCATTAAATAAATGGGTGGGTATGGGTTTGGGTGATTTCTAGTGGGTGGGAAATTTTATCACCCAAACCCAACTTAAACGGGTTGACCCGTGGGTGCCCACGGATTTAACCCAATTTGACAGGTCTAGACGTTCCTCCTACTAATTAGTGAATCATATCTATGAAATTGTCATGTATCACCGTATCATGTCCTTATTTGGGTGTAGTTAATTAGAGGAATTATCTGATGTACTAAATCATAAATAAAAAATTTCCCATGATATAAACCCTCTTCTAACTTCTTTTCCCGTCTGCGTACCTCCCATTCATAAAAAATAAAGAATAGCCATGAAGTGTGCCAACTCTAAGCTTGGGGTGTCACGCCACCTTTTCCCTCTATAGTCGATGCTTCCATACCCTTCTCTACGTAGTGTGTATCACCAAAAAAACATGTCAATGTGCTCACACACAAAAAATAGTCGATGCTTCCATACCCTTCCTACCATAGCTCCCTTCATTCCTATTTCCACCTAGGGGCTCGTTACATGCTCCACTGGTATCTATTTAATATACCCTAGTGTTGGATTGTGTGCACACTCATGACTTTTCAGGATTCTTTGATTTTTAAAGAAATCAAGAAATCAGTATACATGTGTGGTATTCGGGATGATAGTTAGGAAGTAGTGTTTTGAAGTGAAGTTGGAAAAAGGGTTATGGAAAGTCATGTTCTATGTTCTCAGTAGGATGGATTTCCTGGTCATACTAGTGGTAGGGATTGGAACGTGATGTGAGCATGAGACATATACATTAGTTGAAAGTATTTATATTGTGAGTGTTTTGGATTTTGTGTTACTCAAATAAGATAAATGTTAAAGATTGGTATTTTGATGCATGTCTATTCTTCATGTTTCTTACCTACATTTTAGAATTAGTTTTATGTATTTTTCTTGCATTTTACTAAAAAAAAGTTACTCGTTTAGGATTCCAGTATTTCTGCAATTTATTTGGTATTTCATACATCTATATTTTTTAGGGTTAGTTCAAATAAAAAATATAAGTGATTATCATTCCTCAAAAGTCCCAAGAAAATGAACACTAATTTCATATCCTCACTCTCCAACTCCAACAATTGGCATGATGATCATTAAAGTATAGATAGTCACTAAAATGACCATAAAATTTTGCGTAGATATTTGAAATCAGATGATTGAAATTCATTGGATGTACAATTCATTTATATACCAAAAATATATCTACATATAGAGGAAAGCTAGTCAATTTCCCATGTCGGTCGGGTGATTGGGAAGTCCAATAGAAATCACAACAGCTCTGATGATTTTTCAATTGGACGATTGGAAGGTATACCCTGACGCTAAAATGGATCCAGATCTACATCCAATTTTAGAATTGTAAGACTCAAATTGGTTTGAAAGTGCAATTATATTATTTATGCAAAAAATATATTTATTGACTACTTCTAGTCAGTTGACTAGCCTCCCAGTTGCCCATTATTTTGGCTCAAGGAATCTAGAGAAATTCATAGCCATCAAATTATTTTAGATTGATGTGGGATTTCCTTAGCATATATAAAATTATGTGATAGACGTACAGGGTAAGGGTTAATGACCTATCAATCCCTCATTCTCACCCTACCCATCACCAAAGAAGTCTGGAAATGAAAGTCGAGGGCTTGACATGGAATTGTGCACCATTAGAGGATGTGATTGGAGATTGCATACATCATTCTGAGAGTTGTGATGAGATCACTAAGCTTCTTTTCTGTGATACTATCTTCTCCATGAGCTTTATCTTATATGTCTCTTTTTGGATAGTGAACAATATTGAAGAGTAGATCATTTATTAGGGTGCAGGAATTAGCCATGTTGCCTCTATATTATATTCTCATGTTATAAATTTCTATTCGTAAAAGATTTTTGGATTGATTACCAATTGATTGATTGTGTGTTGTGTATATTATCTATCTATCTTAGATAATTGTTAGAATGTTAGATGTAGAGAGCCTAAAATCTATAATTATAATACCAACATGTGTTGTTGAACCCCACATGAGACCATGGAAGAGAGTTCTATGGAGTGGATTAAGGATCCATAGGTAATAAGACCTCAAGCCTACAAAGAAATTTACCTTTGTGAATTTCATAGGTTGAAAGGTTATTAAATTACTTATATACAATCTAAATGTCTTTATGTGTGATTTAATGTGAGAGACGCAAGCAATGACGTTGAAACCCATCGATTTGGTAATTTATCATTGTTTTTGTAGTTTGATTTATTTCTTTCTTTGTTGATTTTGTTAATCAACCAAAATGTGTCATATATATTTTTAGGTACTTTTTTATTAGGATTGAATATCCAATTTATTCTTAAAAGGTTGTACTTTGGGTTCAATGCCTAAGTGTACTATGATATGACCCGTCTTCTTACAAGTGGCATTTTTTGTGTTGAAGTTTTGGTAAAAAAATAAATTTCATGTCTTAGTGAATTTGAGCGGTATAAAAATAGCACATTAATATCCATCAAAGATAGATTTATCTGATTTGGTTCCAAGCTTTTCAAAGAACTTTTTCTTGACATAATCTTCACATCTCCAAACCTCCACAAAATACATATTGGGGCATTCCCCATTCCATATCTCATATTATGCCTTTTTGACAGATGTGGAAGGTAGTATATTATGTATAAATGTGATGGCTTCAAGATAATGTCCTCATGAGGAAATAATAAGATAAGATAGACTTATCATTCATCATTCCATGTCCAACAAAGTAAGATTCCTTCTTTCTCAGACACACTATGTTGTGGTGTTCTAGGTGGATTTAATTGTGATATAATACCAAAATCCCTCAGAAGGGCCTAAAAACATGGCTTAAGTATTCACCACCATTATCTGATTGAAGTTCTTTAATTATTTTTCTAAATTGATTTTGTGCTTCATTCATGAATTCCTTAAACTCATCAATAAAATTTTGACTTGTATTTCATTACATAAACATACCAAATCATTTAAAGGTATCAGTAAATGTTATGAAGTAATGATATCCAGCTCTATGACATGTGCTAAAACTTTCAAACCCATTACTTTGTGCGAGTCCAAATAAGTCACTCATTCTCTCACTATTTTTAGTGAAATGTGCTTTTATCATTTTTTCCAATAAATAAGATTCACATACATCTATTGATTCAAAATCAATAGATGCATGTGAAGTGGAGTTAAAGAAGCCAACAACACATCTTCTGTTATGTTTTTTTAGTAGGGCATGAAAGGATAGATAATCTTCCCTTCCTGTCCAATATTTTCTCAAGACAAATCAGTGTTGTTTCATTCACCGAAAGCAAAATAAAGGTCAAGTTTAGCCAATACACAACTTACACAAAAGAAAACTATGGAAAGTCTTCCTATCATGAATTTGTTCTTTGGTATCTCAATGATATTCAATGGATTAAAAAAGGAACTCAGTATTCATGCCTGGTTTGAAGGAATAACGTGCAAAGTGCTTAACCAAGCTCAGGATATTTTATTCATTAAGGATATATCTAAGTAAGTTCTAAAGATAAGTTTATTTGATTCATTGATATTTAGCTATTTGATATTTATTTATATAAATGTGACTCAAGATCAAACTAATAAAGACCACAAGACATAGGGGTACTACCATAAAAGATCTCATTTTGGAAAATGATTTTGACCATTCGTTATCAGAAATTCAAAATACTACTTGTCCAAACAAAATACAAATATAATATTTTTATTTACGGCAGGTACATTATATAAACTCTCTATCTCAATTTCAAACTCACCATTTTGAGATAAACAATAAGTGACTACTATAGTGGCATGAATTGTTTCTCTATTTGCAAAGTGTAGTTTTACCTCCCCTTTCTTCAAGGTTCTACTTCTTATTTGAGCATGTGTGAGATCCACATCCCAAATACCCATGATGAAGAAATAGATAAATTTATATCTATTAAATATATACCTAATGTGGATATCTTTGCAACATGCTTCTTATTCTTCAGTTCCTCAAGGTAGAGAAGGACATTTCTCTTCCAATATCTAACCTAGTGACAATGGTGACCATTCCCTGCCTTACCCGCTCCTCCTTTTACCTTAAGTATAGAAGACTTTTGGCCAAATTTAGAACCTTTCTTATCTTTTCCTTTAACATTACAATTTATTTTTCCTTTCCTTACCATCAACACAGAGAGGCAAATGAAGACAAGTCCAAATTTTTTGTAATTTTCTACATAAATGCCTTACTAAAAAAAATCATGTTGTAATTCATGGCAATTTTTTTGTATGAAACTAAAAACAACTAAGGGATCACATGTATGGACTGAAAGATCTAGAGGGGAGGGGTGAATAGGGATTTTTGATAATTCAAAGATAATTAAAACACTCAACCAAAGAAGGAGGAGGAAACAAGGAAGACACTTGTGTTTAGAGTGGTTCCAACCTTTGAATACAAAGGTTTGTAGGAAACTACCCAAATGTTTCCAATTTGGATTTTGAAAGTGATTAATTTAATTACCTCACAATCATGTTACATTAAATACAATAACCTTCCTTGAAGTATCCTTCACCTATAAGTAACCTTAATCCTCCTTGTGGCAGCCTTCTTTGAAGTAACTTCAATCGCTTGGAGCAGCCTTCTCCTCCTAGAAGTAGCTCCACCACCTTGAGATAGCCTTCCTTTGGAAGTAGCTCCAACCGCCCTTGAAGTAATTTCAAGCTCCTATTGAAGAAGCCTTATCCACCAAGAAGTATCTTCACATGTGCTCCTTCAAGCAACCTCCACGATCTTGGAGTAGCCAAGGAGAAAAGACAACTTGTACCTATAAAGAGAGATAGGAAGAAGGAAATACAACAATGAAGTACAATGCTTTGATCCTATATCAAGAGTAAGAATCTCCTATCCACTTAAGATGAACGTGGCTATGTGTGGTGGATAAGAGATTGTAGCTATAGGACACCTTCTAGAGCACACGGAGGAAGACAACAAGTGAATCTTATCTTGATTGCTCTCCATAGTGAATGCTCAAGTGTAACTTAGGTTCTTTAGGTGTCCTAAGGCCTCTCTTATTTATAGGAATGGTTTGGAAGTGTCTAGGGACATTCTAGGAAGTGTCTAGAGTGTTCTTAGTGCTTAACTAGATGTTAGGTGTACATTAGTTAGCTAGCAATTGCTAATTTGTTCGTACTTGAAAGAACAATCTAGAACCCTGCTCAGTCGACAATTTGGTCGACCGAACTGTGTCTCGGTCAAGATTTTATTCGACTGAGCTTGGGTTTAAGGCAAAAGTATTGCAACATATATTTCCAACTCCCAACTACCAACCACTCAATCTAACGGTGACAAGCTTTAGACCGAAGCTCACTCAGTCGAGATTATGTTCGACCGAAGACTATATTAGAGAACAATTGTGTAAGTTGTTGAATAGTGCTCACAAGTTTGACTGAGGTGGTTCTCGGTCGAAAAGAACTTTGACCGAGTGTGTCTCAGTTGACAAGTTCTTCAACCGATGGTGTCCCTATTTTAGATTTTTGAATCACCTACTAACTATGTGTTTCAATGTGTGTTGGTGACTCTAACTTTGGGGGGAAATTGTAACACCCCTCCTTTAGACATATATCATAACTGAGAGGAAGCTTTTATCTTGAAGGAGGAATGTCAAATTTATGAAATCATAGAAAATAAATAAATAAATCACCATTGTGATTCATACATTGTTCTTTACATAGGAAAACTATGGTTGAGTTCTATAATATGTATAAACATTTCTAAGCATGGAAATCTAAACATAAAGGTAAGCATCTTTATAACATTGGATTTTCTAGCATGGATGGCTCCCCACCAGTTAGCTCTTAATGGTCTTCTAGTCCTGTCTTGCTTCTCTTGAGTCCTTACTTGCTCCAATTCCTGGGGACATCACGTCCCCAGCCATGGAAAGAGGAAAAATTAACACATCAGTAAACGGTACTGGCACTTTATAATATGAGCAAAGTAAAGTATACTTGAAATGTAAGAAAACTTAACATGAATTAAATATAAGCATTCTTGAGTCATTATTAACTTGAAGAATTGAAAAGTAAATGTATGCATCCCTTTATGACGCCCCCTTGGGAGCACATGATTGCTAGGAAAGCCCTTGATGCTAGGAAATCCCTTGACGACCCCTTAAGGTCCATGATTTGGGAGCATATAAAGACTATTTCAATTCCAATTAACTTGATCATTAACATGACATTAACATTAACATAATCATGATTCATTAACTTAACATGATGGGATTTCTCCCCCATTAACATGATATCTTAAATATGATGGGATTTCTCCCTCTTGATCATTAACATGAATTTCATGAGTCATTAATCTAAAATCATAATCATAGTGAACATTATAGACATAGGACATAGCATATAGCAATCATCAAGTAGTGATATAGTGAACAAGATTAAAACATTAAACATGAAATGATAAAACCTACTTTATGCTTAACATGCAAACAACCAATAGTACTTGTTCTTAGCATCATGACCTGTTTACCTTGGAGCTAAGTTGATCCTAAGATAGTCTCTCTCTAAGCTTGATCAAACCTAGGTCTTCTCGTGTCTTGATTAGACCCTAACCACCTGTTCATAATTATTTAACATCACAATCAATACCTTATGTTGCTCTTAGGTTGAACTATGGTGAATTAGGGTTTGAGTACATTAGGATTAGGTTCATTGATCAATGTAATTTAATTAAGAAAACTTGGTTGGATTAGGTCACATTAATCACATGCGGTAAATACTTAGGGTTTTATAAATTAAATTATTTTTTAATAACACATCAGAATAGGGAGTCAAATCATGGCTTGAAAACATAAAAATCATATTCCTCTTGAAAATTCCTTTCAAAAACATATTTATGGGTATTTTTCTGATAAATGGTTGATTTATTGTGAATTTTCAAACAACGGACCAATCACAAATCAAGAAAAAGCCATGTGGGTATTCCAACTTAACTTTGTAGATACTGGGCCCGAGTCCTACCCTCATGGTCCAATGAGAACACGCAAGGATGGCCTTGTATCTCAATTATGAAGCAATAAAAAGGTGACATGAAATCTCAAAAATGCCCCTTTGGTGACTGATTGTTCGATTACTCGACCAGGGGCAATATAGACATCTTACCACCCAGTTTCTTCCCCTTTCACTGCGTGTGAGAGAGTAACGCTTCAGGTATCCGAGGAGAGAGCAAAGCTCGCGGCCTATTGAAGATCGACTTGGGGAAACAGACACATGGCCTTCATCAAATCCTAGCGATCAAGATGAAACCTAGACGTGAGGAAAATGGTGCAGGAAGAGTATAAAGGCCATGGTGAACACCGGAGAATAGAGGTCAAATGCTCAGTAGTCAAAACCATGAAACCAATCAGATGGGTGTCAACTAAAACTAGAAAGGTGACCTAGGAGCTCAGGCAACTTTGTTTGATGTCTCGCGATGGCTGGGCGACCACTAGATCACCATGGCGATGAGTGTCGGCATGGTCCAGGCAATGGAGTATAGGTCTCAGAGGTTGGGGTACTTGCAGAACAAAGCAAATGTATAGGAAAAAGCTTGGGGTCAGTAGATGCTTACCCAGTGGTCAATTGCATAGAAGGAGGCACAGGGGGTGAGGTGAGCTTGGCGTCACCGGAGTTGAAGATTGAGTAGGTCAGGGTGTCTCGGGGCATTATTAAAGAAATTGAACGTGGAGAAACAATGTTGGACATTCGAGGGTGGTTTACGATTAGTTTTATAGGCACGAGGATGGTTGCCTCATCCTCTGCAACTCGGGATCGTGAGGGGGAAAAAGCCTTATTTGGGCATTTCCTATACATAGCGAGAGATAGGGTGAGTAAGGGACTGTCAAGTGTGGAAAGTCCTTTCAAATCTTTTGGAGAAATAACATCATGAAAAGGATCTGAAATGAGGGAGATTCGATCGTAACAAATTATTTGTGAACAAATTCCTATTGACAAGAAATAAATGGAGGAAGTGGATGATTCAGCATCGTTAGATCTCAAGAACTTATAATGAAGACCGCCTGATCGCGCCCAGGAAGGGAAAATGAAAGTTAGCGAGTGACAGTGCTAGAAACTCAGACTTTAGGGAAATTCGGCGCACTTAATGAAATTTTGATTAAATCCTAATCCAAACTATATGGAAACTTGTATAATCAATTTGTAGGGTCAAACATGGTCAAAATGAGTCCAAATTTGTATCATAGACTAATTAAGTAGTCTATATTATTTCTATTCAATTAGATTTAGGTTTTTCAAAAGTTTTGACCATAGTTTCCTTAAAAATCACTTAACTAACTTAATGCATTAATAGGTTCGATAATCTAGAAAAAGACTTTCCTTTATTAGTACATTGAGAAAATTTGATATATTTATTAATTATCCTATCATAATGTCATGTATTATATATATGTATGCCTTTTAGAGACACTTAGTTGAAGGAGAGAGAAAAAGAATTTCCTTCCTATTAAAACTATAAAGGAAAGAAGGTTACATCTTGCTTAAGTTATACCAAGTATAAATTTCGAATTTTGAAACCTCTTATCTCTCTCTCCACTTCCATTAAACAATATTTAAGGTTAGGCAAGATAAAAGGGTGAGTGCCACATATATTTTCTTGATTGCATAAATCATAAATAAAAATGAGAAAAAGTGGATTCATCCCAATGTTGTTTTTCTGACTTTATTATTATTTAAGAAATATCCACTTTTAGGGTCTTTTGCTAATAAGCCCTCTGATTATCATTTATTTAAGAAAACCACATTTTAAGACTTAAATTAATATTGACAATGTGGGATGTTACAATTCCACCCACCTTAAATAAATTTCTTCCTCGAAATTTCATTAAGCTACCCACCTTAGAACTTTCCATATCTTTAGCATAAAAACTCCAACATATTATCATTGTCATGTGAATCCATGGTTCTAAATATTTTCATGCGACAATATCCTTGAAAGTAAAAGAAAAGTACTACACTAAACCCTACTCATTCTTGTCATCCTCACTCTCATCTACCATAACAAAGACTCTAGCTTGTCTTTTAGGAGGTGGATTCTGATTCCTATCTTGTCCCTGAGGTGTATCCTTCTTCAGCTTTGTGCAATTTGACCTGAGGTGTCCGATCTCTCCACAATAGTCGCACGCTCCCATACCATACATGCATGGGCCTGCATGGTTCTTCTTGCATGTTGTGCATTGGGGCTTCTCAACTTATACTACATGCTCAGGTACCTTTCTCTTAGGGTTGTTGGGAGGTTGATATTGGTTACGCTTCTGGGTAACTTCCTTCCTATAGGATCTCCCAGGGTGATCTTCAACCTCTAGGGTTGCATCCAGGGCAACTTGGAGGGTCCTATGGCCTCTTCCTGACAAGGCAAAGCTCAGGTCAGGATTGAGTCCTCGGATGAACTTCTTTGTCCTACGACGTTCATCATAATCGTAGTCATACTTCTTTAAGGACCCTGAACTTCATGGCATAGTGGGTCACAATCATGTCTCCCACTTGAGCCAGGTTGGCAAACTCTATCCCCTTCTTCTCTATCATGGCTTTGGACATGTAGTGCTCCTAGAAGGCTTCAACGAATCTTGCCCATGAGAGTGGAGGTGAATCAACTACCCTTGAGTTGAGAAAGTTTTCCCACCATGTGCGGGCTACTCCCTTGAGCATGTGGGTTGCAAAATGAACCCTAGAGTGTTGTGGGTAGTCCATGCCTCAAAAGCAATGCTCCATGCCTCTAATCCAGTCCTTAGCTTTGGTGACTACATCAATTTCCCCTTCACTCAAGAAGAAGTCATGCCTTATCTTTAGGAAGTCCACTAGAGTATGCTCATGATGCCTAGGTTGATGTGGTCCTTGTGCCAGGGCATTGGTGAGTGCTTGGACAAGATCTTCTATGGTTTGCTTATTGTTCTCTATCGGTCCACGTTCCCCACTAGAAGAGCTAGCACCATCATCCTTATCCTTTCCCTTGTCTTCTCTCTTAGGGGCCATCTGAAAACGGGTCACATAAACCTAGGGTTAGAACATATGAATCAAATTGCTTTCTTGTGGCCATCCATTTATTCACTCTGATACCATTAATGTAACACCCCTCGTTTAGACATATATCAAAATTGAGCAGAAGCTTTTATCTTGAAGGAGGAATGTCACATTTATGAAATCATAGCAAATAAATACATAAATCACCATTGAGATTCATACATTGTTATTTACATAGGAAAATTATGGTTGAGTTCTATAACATGTCTAAACATTTCTAAGCATAGAAATCTAAACATAAAGGTAAACATCTTTATCACATTGCATCGCCTAGTATGAATGGCACCCCACCAGTTAGCTCTCGAAGGTCCTCTAGTCCTTGCTTGCTTCTCTTGAGTCCTTACTTGCTCCAATTCTTAGAGGCATACCCAACCATGCAAAGGGGAAAAATTAACACATTAATAAACGATACTGGCACTTTATAATATGAGCAAAGTAAAGTATACTTGACATGTAAGAAAACTTGACATGAATTAACTATAAGCATTCTTGAGTCATTATTAACTTGAAGAATTGAAAAGTAAATGTATGCAACCCTCTATTACCCCACCCCTTGGGAGAACATGATTGCTAGGAAAGCCCTTAATGCTAAGAAAGCCCTTGACGAGCCCTTAAGGTCCATGATTCAGGAGCATATAAAGACTATTTCAATTCTAATTAACTTGATCATTAACATGACATTAACATTAACATAATCATGATTCTTGAACTAAACATGAAGGGATATCTCCCCATTAACATGACATCTTAAACATGATGAGATTTCTCCCTCTTGATCATTAACATGATTTTCATGAGTAATTAATCTTAAATCATAATCATAGTGAACATAATAGACATAGGACATAGCATATAGAAATCATCAAGTAATGATATAGTGAACATGATTAAAACATTAAACTTGAAATGATAAAGCCTACTTTATAATTAACATGCAAACAACCAATAGTACTTGTTCTCAACAGCATGACTCGTTTACCTAGGAGAAAAGCTGATCCTAAGATAGTCTCTCTCTGAGCTTGATCCAACCTAGGTCTTCTCTTGTCTTGATTAGGCCCTAACCACCTGTTCATAATTATTAAGCATCATAATCAATACCTTGTATTGATCTTAGTTTGAACTAGGGTGAATTAGGGTTTGAGTACATTAGGGTTAGGTTCATTGATCAATGTCATTTAATTAAGAAAACTTGGATGGATTAGGTCACATTAATGAATGGGGTAAATACTTAGGGTTTTACGTATAAAATTAGGGTTTTTATTAAAACATCAGAATAGGAAGCCAAATCATGGATTGAAAACATAAAAATTGTATTCCTCTACAAAAGGTCCTTTCAAAAACATATTTTTTGGTTTTTTTTTTGATAAACTGTTGATTTATTGTGAATTTTAAAACAACAGACCAATCGCAAATCAAGAAAAAACCATGTAGGTAATCCAACTTAACTCTGCAGATATTATGCCCGATCCCTGCCCTCATGGCCCAATGAGAACTTGCCAGGATGGCCTTGTGTCTCAATTCTAAATCAACAAAAAGGCAACATGAAATCCCATAAATGCCCCTTTAGTGACTAATTGTTTGATTACTCGACCAGGGGCAATAGAGTCATCTTGCCACCTGGTTTCTTCCCCTTTCACCACGTGTAAGAGAGCAGCGCTTCAGTGATCCCAGGAGAGAGAAAAGATCATGGCCTGTTGAAGATCGACTGGGGAAAACAAACCCATCACCTTCGTCAAATCCTGGCGATCAAATGAAACCCAGACATGAGGAAAACAGTGTAGGAAGCATCCAAAGGTCATGGCGAACACCAGAGAATAGAGGTCAAAGGCTCAGTAGTCAAAACCATGAAGCCAAGTAGATGGGTGTCAACTAAAACTAGAAAGGTGATCTAGGAGGTCAGGTGACTTCGTTTGATGCCTCGCGAGGGCTAGGCGGCCACTAGATCGCCATGGCGATGAGTGCTGGCATGGTCCAGGCAGCGAAGTATAGGTCACGGAGGTTGGGGTACTTGCGGAACAAAGCAAAGGTACACAAAGAAGCTTGGGGGTCAGTAGATGCTTACCCGGTAGTCAATTACACAAAAGGAGGCACAGGGGGGCGAGGTGAGCTTGGCGTCGCTGGAGTTGAAGATTGTGTAGGTCAGGGCATGTCAGGGCATTGGTATAGAAATTGAGTGTGGAGAAACAATGCTGGAGGTTCGAGGGTGGTTTATGATCAGTTATATAGGCATGAGGCTGGTTTCCTCAGCCTCTGCAACTCGGGGTCAGGTGTTTCCTATACATAGTGATAGATAGGGTGAGTAAGGGACCGCCAAGTTTGGAAAGACCTTGCAAATCTTTTGGAGAAAAAAATCATGAAAAGGATCTGAGATGAGAGAGATTCGATCGCAACAATTTATCCATGAACATGTTCCTATTGACGAGAAATAAATGGAGGAAGGGATGATTTGGGCATCAATGGATCTCGAGAACTTATAATGAAGATCGTCTGATCATGCCCAGGAACGAAAAACAAAAGGAAGCGCGTGACAACACTAGAAACTCAGAATTTAGGGAAATTCGGCACATTTAATGAAATTTTGATTAAATCCTAATCCAAACAATATGGAAACTTGTACAATCAATTTGTAGGGTCAAACATGGTCAAAACGAGTCCAAATTTGGACCATAGACTAATCAAATAGTCTATATTATTTCTATTCAATTAGATTTATGCTTTTCACAAGTTTTGACCATAGTTTCCTTAATAATCACTTAACTTAACTTAATTCAATAATAGGTTAGATAATCTAGAAAAATACTTTCCTTTATTAGTACATTGAGAAAATTCAATATATTCATTAATTATCCTATCATTATGTCATGTATTATATATATGTATGCCTTTTAGAGAAACTTAGTTGAAGGAGAGAGAAAGAATTTCCTTCCTATTAAAACTATAAAGGAAAGAAGGTTACTTCTTGCTTAAGTTATACCAAGTATAAATTTTGAATTTTGAAACCTCTTCTCTCTCTTCCACTTCCATTAAACAATATTTAAGGTTAGGCAAGAGAAAAGGGTGAGGGTCACATATATTTTCTTGATTGCATAAATCATAAATTAAAATGAGAAAAAGTGGATTGAAACCAATGATGTTTTTCTGACTTTATTATTATTTAAGAAAAATTTACTTTTAGGGTATTTTGCTAATAAGCCCCTCGATTATCGTTTATTTAAGAAAACCACATTTTAAGACTTAAATTAATATAAAAAATCTGGGATGTTACATAAATATATCTAAAGGTTATAAGTGGGTAGGGAAGATCGAATGCTTGATTTACATGATGTCTAGGTACTTGTACATTATATTTTTGTATAAGTGTTTCCATTTAAGTACAATCACGAACATTTATACAATTAAGTGCATTTGCTCTTAAATTTGCATTGATCTTCATCTTCCCATTTGGTAGGATTTCCTTATTTCTTTGAACCCTAAAATTCTCAAAGAACATGTTAGATTCAGAAGTGTGAAATGTGAGTCATCATCAAAACAATGGGTATATTATTGTCCAATTTATCCATCAATCTCCCCCTTTTTGAAGATGACAAACATTTATAAAATATAATCGAAATGATTTAAATGAGATGAGTTTCATACCTGAGATAAACCAGAGATGAAGAACATATTCTTATTTTCATAAAATGTGTGCTAATTATTCCTAACGAGATATGGAACATAGTATCCATCTCTTAAGGAATATATCATCAATTAATGTTAAGCTAAGAGAGCATGAAACTCATTTGTTTTGTTTTATATTACTTCTTCCCCTTTGTCATTTTAGAAAGATAGTCGTATAAACATTTTACTCCCCCTCAATATGAGATACACAAGATGCTTAAACAAAGTGATAGAAAATGTCCAATGAAAGCCACCAGATAGATTTTACTAACATGATCAAGTGAACCTAAAAAAGCCAATTTCATTGATAGCAACATAAGATAACATCATAGACTTCACTATAAATGATTACATAAGTAGTACTACTCACTACATATGATAACATCACTTGAAGGATTGTAAGATCACATCAACCTCAGGATCTTTCCCAAGAAATGGAGCATCACCATAGTACTTGACAAGTGTTTACCAATCAAGTACATCTACCTTAGTAAGAGCATATGCCGCCAGAAATGTAGGTGCCCTATCAATGCTAAAGTGGGAAGCTGTAACACCCCACCTTTTTAAATATGAGCGGAAGAATCTATCTTGGAGGGGATGTCACATTTATGAAACCATAGCAAATAAATACATAATCACCATTAAGATTCATACATTGTTCTTTGAAGGAAAACTATAACTAACTAACTATAACATGTCTAAAATTATATTCATCTCTAAATAGAGAAAACTAAGTATAGAATTAAACATTTCTTGGATCGTCTGGTATGGATGGCACCCCACCAGTTAGCTCTTGGATGTCTTCTAGTCCTGACTTTCTCCTTTTGAGTCCTTACTTGCTCCAGATCCTGGGGACATCGCGTCCCCAGCCATGCAAAGGGGAAAAACATCACATCAGTAAAAGGTACTGGCACGTTATAAAATAAGCAAAGTAAATATACTTGACATGTAAGAAAATTGACATGAATTAACTTTAAGCATTATTGAATCATCATTATTAACATAAAGAATTGAAAAGAAATCTTATGTGTCCCTCTGTGATGCCCCCTTAGGAGCACATGATTGCTAGGAAAGCCCTTGATGCTAGGAAAGCCCTTGATGACCCTTTTGAGGTCCATGATCGGGAGCATAATAAAACTATTTCAATTCCAATTACTTGACCATTAACATAATGTTGACATTAACATAAATCATGATTCTTTAAACTTAACATGAAGGTATTTCTCCCCATTAACATGATATTTTAGACATGATGGAATTTCTCCCACTTGATCATTAATATAAATTCCATGAGTCTTTAATGATAACAATAATCATAGTGCACAATATAACATAGAACATAACATGTAGCAATCAACAAGCAATAATATGGTAAACATGACTAAAGCATTAAACTTGAAGCAGTAATGTCTATTTCATATTTAACATGCAAGCAACCATAACTATTTATGCTCAGCAGCATGGCCCATTTACCTTGGAGTAAGGATGATCCTTGAGTCAGATCTAGGTCAAACCTTCCCTTGACTTAGCTCTACAAACCTATTCATAATCATTAAACATAATGAATCAATACATAGTATTGATTGTAGAGACTGATAAAAAAATCGTTATTGATAAAGCGGAATTAAACATTAGCAGCGGATTACTGACAATCACAAAAAATTAAAACCATTTAAAAAGAGATCCAAACATAGGAAAACTCTTTCATCAAGAACCAATGTATAACATTTACATCCTGGTTCATAAGTACATAACTTGTACCATCTCTTCTCGAGGATTACAAACATCAACTGCCCTATTAACATTATATACAGACAACATAAGAACCTCGAGGCATCAAGCCAAAATCTCATATCGATTCATTAAAAGCACTAACTACCAACTCCGAGGACCTGAGAGAGACAACACATAGGACTACTATTTATATGACTTGACAGACAATATCTCCACCTGAGATCTCAATGTTGTCCTGGTTGATATTGTCCTTCCTCTACTGTGGGGATTCTATTTCCTTGTCCGCATCCACCTAAAAAAATGTTGGATCCCACGGGGGTGAGAGAATTGAAAACTTCCCCAGTGCGAGATATAACTCTTCGACAAAACATTATTATTGCAGTTTATTAAAATAAAACTGAGCAGAAGGATTTTATATATATTTAACAGCAAATAAATCACTGTATGAATAGAGTGAAGTAATCTCCTTTCCTAAGGAGAACATTGCATCTACCCATGGTAGAGTCATAATTCATCCATCTACTTGCAATGAATATAAAGAGATATAAATAACATCTATCAACTAGAGATGCATAAAAGAAATGTAACATCAGCCAGTAAATTTCCGTATTTAATCCTTAAGAAAACATGCTATACGGCTGATTCCATTTTACAATCACACTTATGCCCTGAGGAGATGAGGTATACCGCTCATACTCCAACTGACCATTGCGAATTCGAAATTGGTACCATACAAGGTCAATGGAAGAGCCGGCTTCCAAGATCTCCCACATCTCGGTCAGTGCGACATCACATGCAGGACATCTTGTGTCTCTGCTATATAGCTTTCCAGGGTATACTGGCAACTTTGCTATAGAGTTACAGTGGTGGCTTTACTCTCTTCGCAATCGAGAGATTTCATGTTTTACCTCCATCAATCCGACATTAAGTATTATTGGGAGATGTGTACTGTATCTATCCCAATCATCGGGAGATTCGTCATACATCCATCATGGTACAAATAATGAAGGATTGAGAGGTTTAATGTTTACCTTCCATCAATTCCCTCATTAGGACGTAAGGATATGTTCGCCCATCAACCCCCACATATTCAAAAATATGTGAACTCCAGGTTATGCCGTGAAGCAACCCGTTTCACCATCACCAAATTACTGACGATGATGGATCTATGGTCAGGGCTCTACATGATATGATTTCACTTGATTAATTAAGTACATTAGTATATTCTTTTAGCATCAGTCAAGTTCTCAAACAGGAATTATTATGACAATTGCTACAAAGAAACATGTACTATTATCATCAATTACTTCTCAGTCTTTATAAGACATTGGGATCTCAGTCCCTCATTTCATTACTTGAAAGTTCACATCTCTCAACAACATCATTATCATACTTATCAAATCTGGGTATTCATACCCTCAGTTCATCAATAATCATTGTTATCAACTATTAGGTAACTATTACCTCTAGATCCTCAGACTGAGGTACACATGATACTTGTTACACAAGCATCTCACATGGCTCACAAGGCCATAAAGTGTCTTGTCACCTTTCACTAGGCAACAGCTTGTTCATATGGCTCACAAGGCCAATCAACATCTATATCAAATAATCATCATAGCTCATATTTGGATATGCTTATCATATCATGATACCTGTATGGTTGATACACATAATAACAGTCATAAAAATCACTTATCACATCATGTGGTACGATAGTAACACCACCATTCCTTTATCAGGATTAGGGTTTACTATCAAATAGGATTTTCCATTCCATTTCTCAAAATTAGGGTTAGGATTTCCCATTTCACATTAGTTAGGGTTTCATGTTTACATTATTAGTACAACCCAAATATATTTATCCACACCTCTAGGAGCATCCATTGACATCTCAAGTATTCACTTAAACATATTACTTTCATCATATATCATTAATGATTATCAATATAAGGTATGAGATCATTTCTCATCCTTTCCATGGTATAATTATATCATACTCATTAGTTTGGCTTATCCTTTTCTCAAGGTATATAGCCCATGCTTATCAAAATACATCAAACTCATTACATCTTATTGTAACAGTTTACATAACACTCTTCGTGTGTTTCTTATCCAAAAATATTGGATTAGAGGTTCATCAAGGTATATCTACCCTAAAATGCTAAATGTAATAACTATCATGTCTTGATGTATCACTTCTCTCATCACTTCTAACTTACCTGAGTTTATCAACTTATTTGGTATTAAGGTATTTCCCTCTTAATACTTCTAACCACTAACCTATCACCTTTATCATGTAGTGCATAGGTCACACATTAGAATTGTCCAACTATCTTTAATGATATGGACTTATCTAGTAATAAGGGCATTGCTTACTATAAGGTTGCCTATAATCAGCCACTTGAAATATTTCACCTTTATACGGTATTTCCTTCTATTTCATCATTAGGGTTTTCTCATACCATTACCTAGAAAGTAGGGTTATGGTTTATTGTCATATTGCCCAGGATTATGGCTTTATGTATTATAACTTCAAATTAGGGTTTCACATATATTCACCCTTATTAGGGTTTCTCATGGAATCACCCTCAATTAAGGTTTCTCATGGAATCACCCTCAATTATGGTTTCTCATGGAATCAACCTTAATTAGGGTTTCTCATGGAATCAACCTCAATTAGGGTTTCTCATATAACTTTACCCGAATTTAGGGTTTCATGAAGCATCTTCTCAAAGTAGGGTTTTTCATGATATTACCCTGAATTGGGATTTCCCATATTATAATCCTAGTTTAGAGTTACACCATTACCCTAAATTAGGGTTACATCTAATATTGCCCTAAATTAGGGTTAGGGCTCAACAACCTTCTTGATTAAGGTTTCATGATCTCTTTATTAAGGATCATACCCTAATTAAATAATTATTCATGTTGAAGGTGTTAGGGCTTGACTTTTACATGATTATTATACATGTATGAATTCCTCTCTAAGATGTCCACTACTTGATTCTTGATTAGATTGAGTCTACTCTTTATTCAAATTCATGCATTTAGGGTTAGTATGATGTATTGAATTATTGCATCATTATACATCAATGATTAATCCCATTAAGGGTACAAATCATTTAGGTACATTAGGTGTCCAAATGTTTTGATCAATTGAACCTTCAATTACATGAGGTATCCAATTGGATTGACCAAGTTGTACCTCAAATGATTTTGATTACTTAGACCCCAAACGGTCTTGGTCTCTTAGAACTCAAACGGTTTAAAACCATTTGGGCAAATTGCCCTTGAAACCGTTTAAGCAAGAAGTGCATTGAAACCGAAAGGACTTGGGTCTCCAAATGGTTAACCATTGCAAATGGTCAACCACTCCAAATGGTTTGAAACTGTTTGGTTTCTAACGGTTTGTTGAAACCGTTTAACCAATTTCAATGAAACGGATTGGTTTCCAACTTTTGAAACCGTTTGCCTAGGATATTTTTGAGGTGTGTGCTTAGGATGATGTCATCATCATCAAGCTACAATCCTTCCTATTTTTCTGTAATTTTCATGGTGGTTCTATTGATTTGATCAAGTGAATTTCAAGAAGAACAAATGATCAACAATTGATAAGGAATTGAATGCAATAACAATAGTAAGGGTTCAAGTTATAAAACCCACCTCCAAATGAGCTTCAAAGCTTCAATCTCACATCAACAATGGTGGATGCAACTCCTTTCACTATACCAAGGCTCGTCCTCAAGCTTTGAGTGAAAAGGAATGGTTAGAATTGAAGATGGGATCGAGATAAGAAGAAATCATGCATTGATTTTCGATTTCCACCATGGAATCAAGGTGAAAGAAGGTCAAGAAGCTTACCAACAGGTTGGGGGTAGTCCTCCTGTTGCTCCCAGCTCCCTTGGTCGTTTTTGTAAGCAAGAATTGAAAGTGGTTTCGAAATTACCCATTCAACTCATGGATAAAGGAGCATATATGCATTTCATTGAAAATTCATTTAAGAGAGAGAAAGTAGGAATTATCTCCTCCATTTTCCTTGCCACTTTCCCCCTTCTCCTCCTTAGATACGAAGCTATCTTCTTTTCCTCTTATTCCTCTCAATTATCCATGATTTAAAGAAAAGCAAATTAATCACCTTAAATCATATAATATTAATATCCATAAGTTAGTGGATATTTCTTTTTCTTTTCTTAATGTGAGTGGGTTCTCCACTCACGTAGATATTTCCATTGCCTTTGCAAGGAAAAAGGACGTCCAAACTTGTTTATTTTCAACCAACACAATTTTGGTTGAAGGGAAATCTAATTAATATAATTATTTTTGCATTAAATTGAATTAGGGTTCCAATTATGCTTAAATCTTGATTATTTTAATATCAAGATTCTCTCTCCTTCAAAGTGATACAAATGAGATTCCCCTTTTGTTTTCTTTGCTCTACATGATGCCAAGAAACATTAGGGACTATTTTGAAGTGGTAATTTGCATATTTAACCCTAGGTTTTGGGTAAATTGCATATTATACTAAAACTAGGTTTTAATGCACAAACATTGCTTTATCAGCTCTTTCTTGGTACTCAGGCTTTTCCCAAGCCATACCTTTGCATCATCTTCATTCTCATGATGCTTCAACACATGAGAAACATTTAATCATGTAACATTTGCAAGTTAACCCCTCAACTTGGGTAATTTGCACTTTAGTCTAAAATAAGCAAACATTGCTTCAATATTATTCAAACGGGATCAAAATTGAAACATAGGTTTCTCTTGGGCCTTAATTACTTTTCACAAGATAAAATTAAGGATCTAATTAACTTTCTTAAGAAAAACTCCCAGGGTTAAGGCATAACCCAGGTCAGGGATGTTACATTGATCTTAGGTGATTTAGGGCTTGAGTGCATGTGGATCAGTCTTATGAATCAACATTATTATATTAAGAAAATCTGGGTGGTCCAAGGTCTCATTAATCACCTTAATGCATGATTAGGGTTTCGTGAGTCCAAACATGGGTTCTAAAAAAACATCAGAATAGGATATCGAAACATGGGGCGAAAACCTTAAAATCGTATTCTGCTCAAAAAAATCAAATCCAATGACTATTTATTCGAAATTTTCTGACCAACGGTTGAATTACTACAAATATTCGAAATTATGGCCAATGAAAATTCGGGAAAAAGCCACCTGGGCAAAAAAAAAATTGATAAGCAGATACTGGGCTCATGTCTGGGTGGACCAATGGGTGTGGTCCACTTGGAGGTGGGTCACACCTATTCCAGACGCGTAGGAGAGAATTGGGATCTCAGGAACTCGATACCGTGAAACCAAAAACGACAATCATTGATCTTGGTTCACTACTCATCGAAAGAGCTACCTTACCCACTGTGTTCCTGGAAGGAAACCACACCTAACGAGCCTAGGCTCGGGTGTTGAGGAGTAGTGGAGCTCAGGGCCGGTTTTGGCCATGGCAGGGCACAGACCAGGATCAAGCAGTAGGGGAGGAAGCATTGTGACTGTAGAAAGATGGCGAAGCAAATCAACTCACAAGCCAAAACTGAAAATGAGGAATCATCAGTGCTGGAAAAAGAGCCAGTCGTTCGTCAGTTGTCAAAGAATAAAGGAAAATAGAGAAAGAAGATTCGGAGATCCAACAATAAGAAAAACTGGCCATAATGAACCATTGGGACCGGGTGTGGAGTAGCGGAGATTGGATGATTTTAAAACTGAGGTCTTCAGGGCCATAGAACCACTGAGGTGGCTTGGCGACTAGCGCCAGCAAGAGCTGTGCAGTGGCCTACAGGACCCATCAGTTGGGAAGGACCCAGGGCAAACCAACGAATCAAGGGCAAAGTAGGTGAGTTGAGGATACTCACCGCAGCCACAATCGAATAGTAGTGGTCAGAGGTGCCGGGGTGAGGTCGGGGTCGCCGGAGCAGAGTTCAAGCAGGTCAGGGAGAGTCGGGGCTCTCAGGGCCAAATTAGCAGTGGAGGAGGAAAAGAGGGAGGCTTGTGATGCTCCTGGGCTGTTTAAATAGGAAAGAGGGAGACTACCCGAGCCTCTATAACTTCATGGCGGCGAGGGGAAACATGCCCTTTTGGGCGTTCACTCGTTAGGGAACGAAACCCCTAAGAACCAGGGATGGCCCGAATCGGGAAAGCCTCTCGAGCACGAAGGATAAGTAATCGCGTGATTTCATGCATTGATAAGGGAGATCTGGAGGCGGAGAAATCGTTGTACTGTTCCCCTACTTTCCTTACCTATCGCGAGGTTGAGGACAACATTCTCACTGTTGGATTGTGGAGTGGTTAAATCGCGGCCGTCTGATCAGGCGCAAGGAAGAAAAAAATGAATAAATAGGGCGTGACAGGTAGATAAATTTGGGACTATAGGCAAATCGGTGCAATAAATGAAATCGTAGCCAAAATATAATTAAACTTTTAAGAAAATCTTTCCAAAAAGGTTTGAGGGGTCAATATAAGTCAAACGAACACCAAATTTGGACCATACATCCATAATGGTGTCTAGACTCTTTCCATATACTTAGTTTTCTATTTTGGCCATATACTACCCATTAATTTATTGAAAGTGATTTTCCTTGTTTTATGCATATGGTTGGTGACATAATGTGCAATATCTTCCCATATTTATTTCTGAGTCTATAAAGTGTGATGAGTAATTAAAACATCATGTATTATGAGTTTCACACCTTTTTGAGTAACTATTTTGGAGGAGAGAGAAAAAGGGGATTATTGGTTACTCCTTATTAAAAAGTTATATAAGGAAAGAGGACTTTTAGGTCAAGGAATCTCATCCTAAGGTGATAATTTCGTATCTCAAGCATTTTATCTTTTAATCCTCATAATAGATAGGATAGAGAACAGGTGCAAAGGAAAACACATATTCAACATTTTATGTTATTTTCAACTCATTATGGCCTGCATATGAGAGAAAGTATATTTATAGTCTTATTTTCATTTTTCTCACTTTATTTTTTCTAAACGAGTATTTCCATGACCTTTTTGTATTAAACCCTTGATTAATTATTATTTGGGAAAAGTCCCATTCTATCTTTTAAATTATATCTGAAAATCGGGATGTGACAATTCTACCCACCTTAAATAAATTTCATCCTCAAAATTTCCTAGGATACTACCCACCTTAGGATTTTGTTACTTAGTCATTTAATTAAAACATTAACAAAATTTGCATGGAAAGTGAATTTATTTCATAAAAAGGTTCAAATGAACATAAGCTAATTATTACATCACTCTTCATCTTCCTTCTCTACTTCCATAGTAAAAATTCTAGCTTGTCTTTTGGTAGGTGGAGGGTGGCCCTTGTTCTGGTCCTGGTCCTTCTTTGTCAGCTTAGGGCAGTTTGACTTGAGGTGCCCAGTTTCTCCATAGTAATAGCATGCACCCGTACCATACATGTATGGGCCTTCATGGTTCTTCTTACACGTTGGACATTGGGGCTTCTCAGCTTCTACTACAGGTTTAGGTATCTTCCTCTTAGGGTTGTTGGGAGGCTGGTATTGGTTGTTCTTCTGGGGAACTTCTTTCTTATAGGATCTTCCAGGGTGATCTTCAAGCTCTAGGGTTGCATCTAGGGCTGCCTGGATGGTCCTATGGCCTCTTCCTGACAAGGCAAATCTCAAGTCGGGCTTGAGTCCTCAGATGAATTTCTTCATTCTACGACGTTCGTCATAATCATACCCATACTTTTGGAGGACCCTAAACTTCATGGCGTATTGGGTAATAGTCATGTCACCCACTTGAGCCAGGTTGGAAAAATCTAGTTCCTTCTTCTCAATCATTGCTTCAGACACATAATGCCCCTGGAAGGCCTCAAAGAATCCCTCCCATGTGAGTGGAGGTGCTTCAACTTCCCTTGAGTTGAGGTAGTTATCCCACCATGTGCGGTTTGCTCCTTTGAGCATGTGGGTTGCAAAGCAAACCCTAGAGTGTTGAGGGAAATCCATGTCCTGAAAGCAGTGTTCCATGCCTCTAATCCAATCCTCAGCTTTGGTGACTACATCAATCTCTTCTTCACTGAGAAAGAGTCGGGTCTTATCTTTAGGAAATCTACTAGAGTGGGCTCATGATGCCTAGGAAGATGTTGGCCTTGTGCTAGGGCATTGGTGAGTGCTTGGACAAGATCTTCTATAGTTGGCTTATTGTTCTCTTTTGGTCCACTTTCACCACTGGCAGAGCTAGCACCATCATCCTTACCCTTTCCCTTGTCTACTCTCTTACGGGCCATCTGAAAAAAGGGTCATATAAACCTAGGGTTAGAACATGTGAATCAAATTGTATCTTTGGTGGCCATCCATTTATTGGTTCTGATACCATTAATATAACACCCCACCTTTTTAAATATGAGCAGAAGAATCTATCTTGGAGGGGATGTCACATTTATGAAACCATAGCAAATAAATACATAATCACCATTAAGATTCATACATTGTTCTTTGAAGGAAAACTATAACTAACTATCTATAACATGTCTAAAATTATATTCATCTCTAAATAGAGAAAACTAAGTATAGAATTAAACATTTCTTGGATCGTCTGGTATGGATGGCACCCCACCAGTTAGCTCTTGGATGTCTTCTAGTCCTGGATTTCTCCTTTTGAGTCCTTACTTGCTCCAAATCCTGGGGACATCGCATCCCCATCCATGCAAAGGGGAAAAACATCACATCAGTAAACGGTACTGGCACGTTATAAAATAATCAAAGTAAATATACTTGACATGTAAGAAAATTGACATGAATTAACTTTAAGCATTCTTGAATCATCATTATTAACATAAAGAATTGAAAAGAAATCTTATGCGTCCCTCTGTGACGCCCCCTTAGGAGCACATGATTGCTAGGAAAGCCCTTGATGCTAGGAAAGCCCTTGACGACCCTTTTGAGGTCCATGATCAGGAGCATAACAAACTATTTCAATTCCAATTACTTGACCATTAACATAATGTTGACATTAACATAAATCATGATTCTTTAAACTTAACTTGAAGGGATTTCTCCCCATTAACATGATATTTTAGACATGATGGAATTTCTCCCACTTGATCATTAACATAAATTCCATGAGTCTTTAATGATAACAATAATCATAGTGCACATTATAACATAGAACATAACATGTAGAAATCAACAAGCAATAATATGGTCAACATGACTAAAGCATTAAACTTGAAGTAGTAATGTCTATTTCATATTTAACAAGCAAGCAACCATAACTATTTGTACTCAACATCATGGCATGTTTACCTTGGAGAAAGGATGATCCTTGAGTCAGATCTAGGTCAAACCTTCCCTTGACTTACCTCTACAAACCTGTTCATAATCATTAAACATAATGAATCAATACATAGTTATGATCTTAGGTGATTTAGGGCTTGAGTGCATGTGGATCAGTCTTATGAATCAACATTATTATATTAAGAAAATCTGGGTGGTCCAAGGTCTCATTAATCACCTTGATGCATGATTAGGGTTTCGTGAGTCCAAACATGGGTTCTAACAAAACATCAGAACAGGATATCGAGCCGAAAACCTTAAAATTGTATTATGCTCAAAAAATCAAATCCAATGACTATTTATTTGAAATTTTCTGACCAACGGTTGAATTACTACAAATATTCAAAATTATGGCCAATGAAAATTCGCGAAAAAGCCACCTGGGCCAAACAAAATCTGATAAGTAGATATTGGGCCCACGTCTGGGTGGACCAATGGGTGCGATCCACTTAGAGGCGGGTCCCACCTATCCCAGATGCATAGGAGAGAACTGGGTTCTCAGGAACTCGATACCGTGAAACCAAAAACGACAATCATTGATCTTGGTTCACTGCTCATCGAGAGAGCTACCTTTCCCACTGTGTTCCTCGAAGGAAACCGCACCCAATGAGCCTAGGCTCGGGTGCTGAGGAGCAGTGGAGCTCAGGGCCAGTTTTGGCCATGGCTGGGCATAGACCAGGATCAAGCAGCAGGGGAGGAAGCACTGTGACTGTAGAATGACGGCGAGGCAAATCAACTCGCAAGCCTAAACTGAAAATGAGGAATCATCAGTGTCAGAAAAAGAGCCAGTTGTTCCTCTGTTGTCGAAGAATAAAGGAAAATAGAGAAAGAAGAGTCGGAGATCCAACAACAAGAAAAACCGACAATAATGAACCATCGGGACCGGGTGTGGAGTAGCGGAGATTGGAAGATTTTAAAACTGAGGTCTTTAGGGCCGTAGAGCCACTGAGGTGGCTTGGCGACTAGTGCCAGCAAGAGCTGCGCAGCTGCCTATAGGACCCATCAGTTGGGAAGGACCCAGGGCAAACCAACAAATCAAGGGCAAAGTAGGTGAGCCGAGGATACTCACCACGGCCTCTATCGAATAGCGGTGGTCAGAGGTGCCAGGGTGAGGTTGGGGTTGCCAGAGAAGAGTTCGAGCAGGTCAGGGAGTGTCGGGGCTCTCGGGGCCAAATTGGTAATGGAGGAGGAAAAGAGGGAGGCATGTGATGCTCCTGGGCTGTTTAAATAGGAAAGAGGGAAACTACCTGAGCCTCTGCAACTTCATGGCGGCGAGGGGAAACCTGCCCTTTTGGGCGTTCACTCGTTAGGGCACGAAACCCCTAAGAACCAGGGATGGCTCGAATCGGGAAAGCCTCATGACCACGAAGGATAAGTAATTGTGTGATTTCATGCATTGATGAGGGAGATCTGGAGGCGGAGAAATCGATGTACTGTTCCCCTACTTTCCTTACCTGTCGTGAGGTTGAGGATAATGTTCACACTGTTGGATCGTGGAGTGGTTAAATCAGTGCCGTCCGATCAGGCGCAAGGAAGAAAAAAATGAATAAATAGGGCGTGATAGGTAGATAAATTTGGGACTATAGGCAAATCGGTGCAATAAATGAAATTGTAGCCAAAATCTAATTAAACTTTTAAGAAAATCTTTCCAAAAAGGTTTGAGGGGTCAAACTAAGTCAAAAGAACACCAAATTTGGATCATACATCCATAATGGTGTCTAGACTCTTTCCATATACTTAGTTTTCCATTTTGGCCATATATTGCCCATTAATTTGTTGAAAGTGATTTTCCTTGTTTTATCCATATAGTTGGTGAGATAATGTGCAATATCTTCCCATATTTATTTCTTTGAGTCTATAAAGTGTGATGAGTAATTAAAACTTCATGTATTATGAGTTTCACACCTTTTTTAGTAACTGTTTTGGAGAGAGAAAAAGGGGATTATTGGTTACTCCTTATTAAAAAGTTATATAAGGAAAGAGGACTTTTAGGTCAAGGAATCTCATCCTAAGGTGATAATTTCATATCTCAAGCATTTTCTCTTTTTATCATTTTCTTTTAATCCTCATAATAGATAGGAGAGAGAAAAGGTGAAAAGGAAAACATATATTCAACATTTTATGTTAATTTCAACTCATTATGGCATGCATATGAGAGAAAGTATATTTATAGTCTTATTTTCATTTTTCTCACTTTATTTTTTCTAAATGAGTATTTCCATGACCTTTTTGTATTAAACCCCTCGATTAATTATTATTTGGGAAAATTCCCATTCTATCTTTTAAATTATATCTGAAAATCAGGATGTGACAATTCTACCCACCTTAAATAAATTTTGTCCTCGAAATTTCCTACGATACTACCCGCCTTAGGATTTTGTTACTTCTTCATTTAATTAAAACATTAACAAAATTTGCATGAAAAGTGAATTTATTTCATAAAAAGGTACAAATGAACATAAGCTAATTATTACATCACTCTTCATCTTCCTTCTCTACTTCCATAGTAAAAATTCTAGCTTGTCTTTTGGTAAGTGGAGGGTGGCCCTTGTTCTTGTCCTGGTCCTTCTTTGTGAGCTTAGGGCAGTTTGACTTGAGGTACCCAGTTTCTCCATAGTAATAGCATGCACCCGTGCCATACCTGCATGGGCCTACATGGTTCTTCTTGCGCGTTGGACATTGGGGCTTCTCAGCTTCTACTACAGGTTCAGGTATCTTCTTCTTAGGGTTGTTGGGAAGATGGTATTGGTTGTTCTTCTGGGGAACTTCTTTCTTATAGGATCTTCCAGGGTGATCTTCAAGCTCTAGGGCTGCATCTAGGGATGCCTGGAGGGTCCTATGGCCTCTTCATGACAAGGCAAAGCTCAAGTCAGGCTTGAGTCCTCAGATGAATTTCTTCGTTCTACGATGTTCATCATAATCATACCCATACTTTTGGAGGACCCTGAACTTCATGGTGTATTGGGTAACATTCATGTCACCCACTTGAGCCAGGTTGGCAAACTCTAGTTCCTTCTTCTCAATCATTGCTTCAGACACATAATGCCCATGGAAGGCTACAACGAATCCCTCCCATGTGAGTGGAGGTGTTTCAGCTTCCCTTGAGTTGAGGTAGTTCTCCCACCATGTGCAAGCTGCTCCTTTGAGCATGTGGTTTGCAAAGCGAATCCTAGAGTGTTGAGGGCAGTCCATGTCCCGAAAGCAGTATTCCAAGCCTCTAATCCAATCCTCAGCTTTGGTGACTACATCAATCTCTTCTTCACCCGAGAAAGAGTCGGGCCTTATCTTTAGGAAATCTACTAGAGTGGGATCATGATGCCTAGGCTGATGTTGTCCTTGTGCTAGGGCATTGGTGAGTGCTTGGATAAGATCTTCTATAGTTGGCTTATTGTTCTCTTTCGGTCCACTTTCCCCACTAGAAGAGCTAGCACCATCATCCTTACCCTTTCCCTTGTCTTCTCTCTTAGGGGCCATCTGAAAAAAGGGTCATATAAACCTAGGGTTAGAACATGTGAATCAAATTGTATCTTTGGTGGCCATCCATTTATTAGCTCTGATACCATTAATGTAACACCCCACCTTTTTTAATATGAGCGGAAGAATCTATCTTGGAGGGGATGTCACATTTATGAAACCATAGAAAATAAATACATAATCACCATTAAGATTCATACATTGTTCTTTGAAGGAAAACTATAACTAACTATCTATAACATGTCTAAAATTATATTCATCTCTAAATAGAGAAAACTAAGTATAGAATTAAACATTTCTTGGATCGTCTGGTATGGATGGCACCCCACCAATTAGCTCTTGGATGTCTTCTAGTCCTGGATTTCTCCTCTTGAGTCCTTACTTGCTCCAAATCCTAGGGACATCGCATCCCCAGCCATGCAAAGGGGAAAACATCACATTAGTAAATGGTACTAGCACATTATAAAATAAGCAAAGTAAATATACTTGACATGTAAGAAAATTGACATGAATTGACTTTAAGCATTCTTGAATCATCATTATTAACATAATGAATTGAAAAGAAATCTTATGCGTCCCTCTGTGACGCCCCCTTAGGAGCACATGATTGCTAGGAAAGCCCTTGACGACCCTTTTGAGGTCCATGATCACGAGCATAACAAAACTATTTCAATTCCAATTAATTGACCATTAACATAATGTTGACATTAACATAAATCATGATTCTTTAAACTTAACATGAAGGGATTTATCCCCATTAACATGATATTTTAGACATGATGGAATTTCTCCCACTTGATCATTAACATAAATTCCATGAGCCTTTAATGATAACAATAATCATAGTGCACATTATAACATAGAACATAACATGTAGCAATCAATAAGAAATAATATGGTCAGCATGACTAAAGCATTAAACTTGAAGCAGTAATGTCTATTTCATATTTAACATGCAAGAAACCATAACTATTTGTACTCAACATCATGGCCCATTTACCTTGGAGAAAAGATGATCCTTGAGTCAGATCTAGGTCAAACCTTCCCTTGACTTAGCTCTACAAACCTGTTCATAATCATTAAACATAATGAATCAATACATAGTATTGATCTTAGGTGATTTAGGGCTTGAGTGCATGTGGATCAGTCTTATGAATCAACATTATTATATTAATAAAATCTGGATGGTCCAAGGTCTTATTAATCACCTTGATGCATGATTAGGGTTTTGTGAGTCTAAACATGGGTTCTAACAAAACATCAGAATAGGATATCGAAACATGGTCCAAAAACCTTAAAATCGTATTCTGGTCAAAAAATCAAATCCAATGACTATTTATTTGAAATTTTCTGACCAACGGTTGGATTACTACAAATATTCGAAATTTGGGTCAATGAAAATTTAGGAAAAAGCCACCTAGGCCAAACAAAATCTGATAAGCAGATACTGGGCCCGCGTCTGGGTGGACCAATGGGTGCGGTCCACTTGGAGGCGGGTCCCACCTATCCCAGACACGCAGGTGAGAACTGGGTTCTCAGGAACTCAATACCGTGAAACCAAAAATGAAGATCATTGATCTTGGTTCGCTGCTCATCGAGAGAGCTACCTTGCCCACTATGTTCCTGGAAGGAAACCACACCCAACGAGCCTAGGCTCAGGTGCTGAGGAGCAGTGGAGCTCAGGGCCAGTTTTAGCCATGGCAGGGCACATACCAGGATCAAGCAGCAGGGGAGGAAGCACTGTGACTGTAGAAAGACGGCGAGAAAAATCAACTCGCAAGCCTAAACTAAAAACGAGGAATCATCAGTGTTGGAAAAAGAGCCAGTCGTTTGTCAGTTGTCAAAGAATAAAGGAAAACAGAGAAAGAAGAGTCGGAGATCCAACAACAAGAAAAACTGGCAATAATGAACCATCAGGACCGGGTGTGGAGTAGCAGAGATTGGATGATTTTAAAAATGAGGTCTTCAGGGCCGTAGATCCACTGAGGTGGCTTGGCGACTAGCGCCAGCAAGAGCTGTGCAGCGGCCTACAGGACCCATCAGTTGGGAAGGACCCAGGGTAAACCAACAAATCAAGGGCAAAGTAGGTGAGCTGGGGATACTCACCGCGGTCGCAATCGAACAACGGTGGTCGGAGGTGCTGGGGTGAGGATGGGGTCACTGGAGAAGAGTTTGAGCAGGTCAGGGAGAGTCGGGGCTCTCGGGGCCAAATTGGCAGTGGAGGAGGAAAAGAGTGTGGCCTGCGATGCTCCTTGGCTGTTTAAATAGGAAAGAGGGAGACTACCCTAGCCTCTGCAACTTAATGGCGGCGAGGGGAAACCTACCCTTTTGGGCGTTCACTCGTTAGGGCACGAAACCCCTAAGAACCAAGGATGGCCCAAATCAGGAAAGCCTCACGAGCATGAAGGATAAGTAATCGTGTGATTTCATGCATTGATGAGGGAGATCTGGAGGCGGAGAAATCGTTGTACTGTTCCCCTACTTTCCTTACCTGTCGCGAGGTTGAGGACAACGTTCGCACCGTTGGATCGTGGAGTAGTTAAATCGCGGTCGTCTGATCAGGCACAAGGAAGAAAAAAATGAATAAATAGGGCGTGACAGGTAGATAAATTTGGTACTATAGGCAAATCGGCGCAATAAATGAAATTGTAGCCAAAATCTAATTAAACTTTTAAGAAAATCTTTCCAAAAAGGTTTGAGGGGTCAAACTAAGTCAAAAGAACACAAAATTTGGATCATACGTCCATGATGGTGTGTAGACTCTTTCCATATACTTAGTTTTCCATTTTGGCCATATATTGCCCATTAATTTGTTAAAAGTGATTTTCCTTGTTTTATGCATATAGTTGGTGAGATAATGTGCAATATCTTCCCATATTTATTTCTTTGAGTCTATAAAGTGTGATGAGTAATTAAAACATCATGTATTATGAGTTTCACACCTTTTTGAGTAACTATTTTGGAGGAGAGAGAAAAAGGGGATTATTGGTTACTCCTTATTAAAAAGTTATATAAGGAAAGAGGACTTTTAGGTCAAGGAATCTCATCATAAGGTGATAATTTCATATCTCAAGCATTTTCTCTTTTTATCATTTTCTTTTAATCCTCATAATAGATAGGAGAGAGAAAAGGTGAAAAGGGAAACATATATTCAACATTTTATGTTAATTTCAACTCATTATGGCATGCATATGAGAGAAAGTATATTTATAGTCTTATTTTCATTTTTCTCACTTTATTTTTTCTAAATGAGTATTTACATGACCTTTTTGTATTAAACCCCTTGATTAATTATTATTTGGGAAAAGTCCCATTCTATCTTTTAAATTATATCTGAAAATCGGGATGTGATAGATGCAATGTCCTGGAGTTGCATGGGTGAGTATTGGGTATGGGAAAGATCATGTGAAGGTGATTGTGGTATTTGGGTGCATTGGATTGAAGGGTTAAAAGGATAGAGACTCCCGGATAGAGTGTATATGGGTATGTGTATGGAACATTGGGAGACAAGGCTTCTATTATATGATTAAGATAGGTCATGGCATGATGATTGTAATCTAATTGTCTCCCAAGGTGAAATGTAGCCCCTTTGAGATAGCATACATCATTGGCTAGATTTTCTATGGAGTAGCTAGTAGGAGTAGGAGGTGGTGGATTTTCTTTAGTGGATGTCTCTCCTTCGGTCTTAGCCCTCTTGTGTCCAAATTCAAGGCCCATTTTATCTATAGTGTGTTTGGTGAGTTTTTACGGATGCCTATCACACTTTTAGTTTAGATCCTCAAGGTTTTTGTCAAGGTAAAATTGAATGATTAGCCGGTGAGCAGTAGCTCAGGTGGTCACAGCACAGGGCCCCTCACGAAGGGTCTCGGGTTCGAATCCCCCTGGTGGTGCTATTTGGAATTGTTTTCTTGTAGCGCAGCCGGCCTCTGCATGACTTAATGGGCTACACTCCTTACGGGATGGGGTTGAGCTCCCCAGGTTGGGCTCGGCACAAGCCTTATGAGTCTCCTAGGTTACCAAAAAAATTGAATGATTTGACACACAAAATCAGCATAGGGAGGATTTCCAAAGAATTCAAACATATTGGATAGGATAATGCTAATGAAATTGACTAGAATGCTCTCTAGGATAGCATAAATTAGATACATCCTAAATTGTGGGCTTTCAGTTTTGTTTGCTCTAGGGTAGATGTTGTGGGAGATGGTGAGTTTTACTACCCTAGCTTCAGGGGTGAGAGATGTAGCATAGTAGGTTCCCCTATTCTCATGACATGAAGTATTAGGAAGGAAAATGGCCCTTTTTACATCTCCTAAGCTAATGGTGTTATCATTTGTGGAGATTTTGGATAAAGGGTTTCTGGTGGTTAAGTCTATGAAAACGTACATATTCCTCCTCATCTATATCTAACATTTTGAGGATGTCTTTTTCAGAAGAATAGAATCCTAACCCATCAACCATGGAAGTGAAAGAGAAGGGGTTATTGGAGTCCCTAGTAAGATTTTTGTAGAACTCATTTACGGCTTGGGTGGACCAGAAATGAAAGGATGGTTCAAGAAACTCTGTCAACTTTTGTACCTTAAAGAGCTCAGGGAGGTCAAGGAGCATCATGAAGTCATTGGTGTGCATCGAGCATTGAGAAAGAGGGGTCTTTGAGGTGAGCTTGAGGTAGCGTTCTCCAACAGCAACACTGTTGAAGGTGATGTTGTTGATGATGCTCAAGGCTAGAGTGACCTATCTTCCCTTCCTCACCGATACTTGCTTTTTCCCATCGCTCACTGAAGTTGAGATCATCTTGAACAAGTGGAGGTGGAAGAAGAACTAGGGATGGTAGTGCAAGAGTATTGATGAAGAATATCTCTAAAGATCACTAGAGAGGAGGTGGAGAAGAGAGCAATTGAAGTGTGAGTAGAATGGGCGGATTAGGGTCCTTTTTATAACAAATCAGTGCCCTGCTCGGTTGACCTTTTTGTCAATCGAGAGCCCAACAGCTCCCTTCTGACGTTCCTCGTAACAACTTGTTTGGTCAACTGTTGGAGTTTGGAAAATAATTGTCAGTTTGAGGATTCAGTCAAAAAAGTTCTCGAATGAGGGGCCTTTTTGAAAAAAAACAATTCACGATATTTTTTAAAGGAATTTTGGTTCAAAAATGCATTGTCGGTCGAGGTTAACTCGGTCAACAATTTTGTCGACCGAGAAACATCTCGGTCCAAAATATGTTCGACCGAACAAGAGTCTGTGAGTAGTTTTGGTAAATTGTTTTCAGCTTGTTTATGTACTTGTGCATGATAATAAATTATTGTGACGAATCAAAGAAACATTACTAGAATCTTGTGCAATAAAAATAACATGAGATTCAAATAGAATTTTGAGCACATATATCAAATAATACATCTTCTAAGGGGGTAATAAGTAACCTCTTTCTAATATATTGAAATTGATCAAGAAAAGAGGTTTGTAAAGATATTTGCTAATTGCTCTTCAGTATCAATATGACGGAGTGATATATTATTTTTAGAAATATGATCTCTTAAGAAATGATGTCTAATTTCAATATGATTGGCATGACTATGTAAAATAGGGTTATGGGCCAAGTTATAACACTAGTATTATCAGAACAAATTGGCGTAGAAGAGAATGCAAATTCATAGTCATTTAAAACTTGTTGCATATATATTACTTGAGCACAGCATGAACTAGAAGCCACATATTCAGCTTCACTGTATTTTGTTTCTTACTAAACCAAGATACTAAGGCTCTTCCTAGTAAGAAGCAACCACCACTTGTGCTCTTATGATCAAGTCAACAACCAGTGATTCAAATGATTCCTTATGTAACTAATTTAGTGATATTGTGCAAAAAGAGTTTGAAATGAGTCTCATGAAAGAATTAACATGTTTCCTTGGTTTTAAAACAAAACAAATGCCCGTTGGAATTTTTCTAAGCCAAGAGAAATACACCATAGAACTCTTAAAATGATTTGGCATGGAAAATTGCAAACATACTACCACTCCCATTGCTACCTCTTCCAAAATTGACAAGGATGAAGATGGTTAATGCATTGATGATTCCTTGTATAGGGCCATGATTGGTAGTTTGCTATATTTGACCACTTCTAGACTAGATATCATGTTATCCATTGGGCTTTGTGCTAGATTTTGATCAAAACCAATGTCTTCTCATTTTCAAGCTGTCAAAAGAATTTAAAGATATCTTGTTGGTACCACCGACTATGGTTTGTTGTATCCTAAAGGACAATCGCTATACCTAAAGCTTACCAATTTTGTGGTGCTTATTTAAGACCGTATAGAGCTTTCTTAAGTTTATATACATGGTCAATTTTATCAAGAATCTCAAGGCCATGTGGTTGAGCAACATATACCTCCTCTTCTATAATTCCATTTAGGAAAGCATGTTTTACATCCATTTGGAATAGTTTGTTCTTTGTGAGCTGTTGGAGCCAATAACATTCTAATAGCCTCAAGTCTAGCCACAGGAGCATAGGTTTCATCAAATTCTATTCCTTCTTGTTGATTATATCCTTGAGCTACCAAACTAGCTTTGTTTCTAACTACTTCCCCAGCTTCATTAAGTTTATTACGAAAAACCCACCTAGTTCCAATAATGGTTTTATCATGTGGTTTAGGAACTAAGTCCCATACATTATTTTTTGTAAATTTATTTAGTTCTTCTTGCATAGCCATTATCCAATATTCATCCTTTAAAGCTTCATTTAATTTAGGTTCAATGATTGATGCAAATGCCATGTTTGCAACATATTTAAATGATGATCAGGTTTTTACTTTATCAAAAGGGTTTCCTATGATTAATTCTTGAGGATGGTCCTTGATTAATCTAGGAATGGGTTGTTGGGTCTCGTTTTTTTGCTAATGTTTATTTTTTTTATCATCTTTAGTAGATATGGTTAAGTTATCAATTTGATGAGTTATGTCTTTTAAGCTTTCAATTTCATTTTTAGTACTTTGTGTTGTTATTTCATGAAATGTGATATGAATTGATTCTTAAACTTTTCTAGAGGTGGTATTATAGATTCGAAATGCCTTTCTAGAAGTTGAGTATTTTAAGAAGGATCATTTATGTGATTTAGGGTCAAATTTATCATCCTTTGTATTTAAGATGTAATAAGGTGTACCAAAAGTATAAAAATAAGCAACTCCTGGTTTCTTGTTGAAAATAAGTTCATAAGGAGTTTTCTTAAGATGGGAATGAATTTTTACACTATGTAATAAATAACATGCCGTATTAACTGCTTCAACCCAAAAAGTTTTAGGTGTATTGTGTTCAAGTAACGTGGTTCTAGCCATTTCTTGTAAAGGTCAAATTTTCCTTTCTACTAACCATTTTAATGTGGGGTACGTGGAGCTAAAAATTTATGAGTGTACCCTTGAGATGTACAAAACTCTTCAAAGATGTGATTTTCAAATTTCCCACCATGATCACTCCTAATGGTACATATTTTGTTTTGTAGTTGATTTTTAATTTTAGAACAAAATTGAATGAATATTCTAATTGTATTATCTTTAGTTGAGAGGAAATAAACCCAAGTATATCTACTATAATCATCAACAATAAGAAAGAAATATCTTTTACCACCGATAGATTGAGTCCTCATAGGACCAAAAAAATCCATGTGAATGAGTTCTAATGATCTAGTAGTGCTAAGTAAGGTTTTAGAGTTGAAAGAAGTTTTACTTTGCTTACCTAAAGTACATGGTTCACAATTTTTAGGTTTTTCAAAAGAGAGTTTAGGTAAACCACAAACAAGATCATATTTCATCAACTTTTTGATAACATGCGAACTTGCATGACCTAGTTTTTTAAGCCATAGTTGCAAAGATTCATCATTTGCAATAAGACATTTTCCAACAATAGCTTGCATAGAATTAGATCTAAGTATATACATATTTCCTAATCTTTTTCCTTCATAAACAACACTATTTGTGTTTTCTATGAGTAACTTGCAGCAAGATTTGTTACAAGAACATCATAGCCTCTATCACATAATTGACTAACACTAATCAAGTTGTGATGTAACCCATCAACAAGTAGGACATTTTTAATTTGAAGATTTGTACCAACATTACCTATACCAGTAATTTTACCTTTGGCGTTGTCTCCAAATGTGACTATACCACTCTTCTTTCTTCAAAAGTTTGAAAAGCTTCTTTGTTTCCAATCATATGTTTGGAGCAACCACTATCAACCACCCAATATTGTAAAATAGATAGATTCTGGTACCCCATGGGATGGTCCTTTTGGTTAGGGATGTTTATTAAAGCATTTTGTATTTTAGAATAATTAATTTAGAAGAGTTTTTGAAGGTTTTTTATCAATAGGATTGAATATAGTCATAAGTTGATTGATTCAGTAACAAATTCTTTACAGAGTAAGACTCACTCGAAAATTTATCTGAAAGATTTCTCAGTCGAGATATTTGTCAGTCGGAATGATTTGCCAACAAATATGATTTTAAGTAGAATAATCTTTGGTCGACAATTTCTTCGACTAGAGAGACCCTCGATCGATTATTTTGTCGACCGAAACTGGTTATGTGTGAATTTATCAATTTCAAGCAAAACAACTTCTTATTTCTAATCAAATCATAAAAAATATGTAAGTTAAAGCTATGTTTAGTTGAGATAAGATTATCAGATTTTCAAATTTAGTTTTAGGTCAAATCTCAACTAGGTATCCCCATATTTCTAAGTTTGTGGTTTTGTAACCCAAGATAGATCTTTATCTTTATTTCTCTTATAAGGGCATGGAAATGAATAATGACCAAGACGTAAACAATAATGACGACAGACAAAATCAATTTTGTTTCTCTTTTTACCATTGTGGTCATGATCTAGGGTGTTTTTAGGTACATACATGACCTTTTTCTTGGGTGCTTGTGTCTTTCTAGTTCTAGGTTTTTGATAGTATTTTTATTTGGATACATAGCCTAGACCTCTCCTCCCGATTTGACCAGAGGAGTCCTTTAGGATTTCATCAAGGATGTCTTTATTTCTCAAGCTACTAATATCTTTTTGCAACTTACCAATTTCATCTATTTTTTTTTAATATCTAACTTTGCTTTATCTATGTTATATAGCAAACTGTCTCTTTCTTTGACAATAGCATCATAATCCAAATGAGTGCATAAAATAGGTTGAGTTTGAAGATCATTTATTTTAGCAAGCAAATCAACCTTTTCTTGGCAAAGAAAGTTATAGTTTGTTTCTACAGCAAGCAACTTGATATTATGCTCATTAATTGAAGATTTTAAGGTATCTTTTTCAGATATGAGACTTTCATTTTTAGAAGAGAGGGTATATATCTTAGCATGCAAATCATCATTAGTTTTTGTAAGCTTCTTTAATTTCTCTTTACAGTCAATATATTTGTCATGTGTCTCTTAAAGACTAGTAACTAGTTCTTCTTTAGATAATTCAAGAAAACTTACATCACTTGAGTGCTCATTTTCATCTTCTTTGGCCATAAGACATTCAACTTCCTCCTCCCTGCTTCCACTTTCATCACTTGATTCATCCCAAGTAGCTTTGTAAGCTTCATCTCCTTTGTCCTTTTTCTTGAAGGAAGATTTCTTCCCTTTCTTGATTTTAGGACATTCATTCTTCACATGTCCTTTCTTGCCACATTCAAAACACCTAAGAGAAGAAGAGGAAGAAGCACTAGAATTCTTGTTAGATTTATAACTTCTATATTTCTTACCATTCACAATTAGTGCATCTTCTTTATCATTTCCTTCACATGTTTCTTCACTTTCTTGAGTGATGACTTTTGATTGAATCTTTGTTGTAGCTTTCAAGGCTATGTCCTTCCTTTTTCCCTTTTAAAGCTCAGCCTCCACTCTCTCTTCTTCTTCAAGGGTGACCTCATGAGTTTCTAGGTTGCCAATGAGCTACTCCATCCTCATTGTGGTGAGATCATTTGCTTCTTCAATAGTTGTCACCTTTAGTTTGTATTTTGGAGGCAAAGACCTGAGAATTTTGGACACTTGATATTCTTCACTTATATATTTTCCTAATGCACTTAAGTTGTTAAAAATGAAAGAAAATCTTGCATACAGTTCACTAATAGATTCATTAGGTTGCATATGAAATTGTTCAAACTTTTTCTTAAACACATAAATTTTTCTATTTTTAACTTGGGTAGTTCATTCATGTGTTATGGAGAGTTTATTCCATATATCATAAGCTATATCACATGAGGATATTCTATTGAATTCACTTACTAAAATAGAACAATATAATATGCTTACCTCTTTGGCATTTAATTGAACTTATTTTACCGTGTTGGGATCCCACATTGCATATTCGGTTGTGGGAAGCACATAGGGAGTAGACACCATCCTCCATAACTCCAAGTTGAGTCATTGGAAGTAGAATTTCATTCTTCTTTTCTAATAGGTGTAGTTGCTTCCATCAAAAGGTGGTGGCCGAGTTATGTGAGTTCCTTCAAGGTTGAGGTTCCTCAGCATATTCTCCCCCATTCTTCAAGACTTGTTATGGCTCCTTCAAGACCTGCTTTGATACCAATTGAAAGATATAGAGGGATAATTAAAACATTCAACCAAATAAGGAGGGGGAAACAAGGAATGCACTTGTGTTTAGAGTGGTTCCAACCTTTGAATACAAAGGTTGTCAGTCCATTACCCAATTGTTTCCAATTGGGATTTTGAAAGTGATTAATTTTATTACCTTGTAAGGATGTTACATAAAATACAATCGCCTTCCTTGAATTAGCCTTCACCTAGAAGTAACCTTAATCCTCCTTGTGGCAGCCTTCTTTGAAGTAACTTCAATCTCTAGGAGCAGCCTTTTCCTCCTAGAAGTAGCTCCACCACCTTGAGATAGCCTTCCTTTGGAAGTAGCTCCAACCACCCTTAAAGCAGCCTTCCTTGAAGTAACCCCAAGATCCTATTGAATAAGCCTTCTCTACCCAGACGTAGCTTCACCTGTGCACCTTCAAGCAGCCTCCACTATCTTGGAGTAGCTAAGGAGCAAAGATAACTTGTATCTATAAAGAGAGACAGGAAGAAGGAAATACAACAATAAAGTACAGCACTTTAATCCTATATCAAGTGTTAGAATCTCCTATCCACTTAAGATGAACGTGGATGTTTGTGGTGTCTAGGAGATTATTACTATAGGACACCTTCTAGAGCACAAGGAGGAAGACAACAAGTGAATCTTAGCTTGATTTCTCTCAATAGTGAATGTTGAAGTGTAGCTTAGGTGCTTTAGGTGTGCTAAGGCCTCTCCTATTTATAGGAAAGGTATGCAAGTGTCTAGGGACATTCTAGGGAGTGTCTAGAGTGCTCTTAGTGCTTAAATAGACATTAGGTGTACATTAGTTGGTTAGAAATTGTGAATTTGTTTGTGCTTGAAAGAACAATCCAGAACCCTGCTCGGCTGACAATTTGGTAACTGTGTCTCGGTCGAGATTTTATTCGACTGAGACTGGGTTTAAGGAAAAAGTATTGAAACGTCTATTTCCAACTCCCAACTACCAACCACTAAGTCTAACGGTCACAAGCTTTAGACTGAAACTCACTCGGTCGAGATTGTGTTCGACCAAAGACTATTTTAGAGCGCAATTGTGTAAGTTGTTGAACAATGCTCACAAGTTCGACTGAGGTGGTTCTCGGTGGGAAAGAACTTCGACCAAGTGTGTCTCGGTCGATAAGTTCTTTAACCAAGGGTGTCCCTATTTTAGACTTTTGAATCACCTACTAAGTGTGTGGTTCAATGTGTGTTGGTGACTCTAACTTTGGGGGTAAATCTATCTAAAGGTTATAAGTGGGTAGGGAAGATCTAACGCTTGATTTACATGATGCCTAGGTACTTGTACATTATATTTTTGTACAAGTGTTTACATTTGAGTACAATCATGAACATTTATACAATTAAGTGCATTGATCTTCATCTTCCCATTTAATAGTATTTCCTTATTTCTTTGAACCCTAAAATGCTCAAATAACATGTTAGATCCAAAAGTGTGAAATGGTTGTCATCATAAAAAAAAGGTATATTATTGTCCAATTTAGCCAACATGGACAACTCTTAGTCTAAAGGAAATCACAATTGTGCAAGACTTTCTATATATCCAACTAACTTGAGTATGTGTGGTCCAATTAGATCACCTTCTACCATCTTGCAACAACACCATGGAGATAGCATACTCTCTTTCTTGGTACATGTTCCTAATATATGTTATCATCTCAATAACATCTGTATTATCATGTTTATTATGAAGATCATGATTCATGGAGCATAGCATGAGGTACTTAATGTCCATGGAATCATCATAATGCTTCTTATGATCTTCTCATTCCATGCTAGGCACATTCAAAGTTGGTTCATCATGTACCAATGTGTCTAGGATATAGAGCTTAATATCATGTGTGAGAAAAATTCTCAGTGTCTTTAAAAAGTCATTAAAGTTATTCCCATTTAGTTTTTGTTTATCATGGACCAATAATAGTTAAAATTGATTACTATGTGTATTTTTCATTGATCTACATAGAAGATTTTGCATGAGTTGAAAAATTGATTTGAAAATTATTTTTTTTAAGAATCTGATTTTATGGAATCAAACTAGCTTTTAATTAGTTTCTATACCACTATTTTATTCAAATTAATAGCCTTTACTATTAATTCATAATATTACAATGAGCAATCTTCTAGTGAGCCAAGATCCATAATACATTAAGTCATAAACTAGATATAGCTGACCGCTCACAACTTAATGAATAAGGTAGGTAACAATTACTAATTGCATCATATAGAATTCTTGGATAGATGGTTGCACAACTCTATTTTGATAAATCATAAAATAAAATATATGTCATTTTTATACATATAGGTGTTGAATCTCATTAAGATCACCTAGTCAAGTCCAACCCAAGGCTAATACAATAATCTATGCACCCTACTAAGTAGACCCACATACTTATTATAATACTTCCCTAAGATATGCGGTATACTACACTTAGCATGACCACACTTAGTTGAACAAGGTTTTCATGTGTATTGTATGTGGAAGGTGTCTTTAATATTGATATTATATTGAGGGCTATATATATGTATATTATTTTGTATCCAATCACCACTACCAAAAATAAATTGTATGCATCACTACTATAACAATCATTACATGTGAAAAATAGGATATGGAAATTAGTACAACATCTTAAGCGAACAATTGTAGTAAAAAACAACCAAGAGATTCACATCTAATGTATTCAAAGATATGCTCTTTTAGAATTTCTTGTTGCCCAATTTATCAAGACAATCAGTCAATTTTAACTTCTTATATTGGATAGTTCTTGTGTGGTTGATTGATTCGTCGTCTCTTCTAGACCACAACCCCTCCAAGGACCATCATCTTTGGTGTGGTCTTATGGTACACCGGTGATATCATCACATCATCCTATTCTAATTGCAAAATTAAAACTTACATGGAGAATGTATATAGAGAGGCATGTCATACATTCCATATACATTACACAACTTTTAATCAAAATATTATATAAATATGACATATTTCATATCACACTACAACGACCTAATTTCCATATCCACATCTACTAAACAAAAAAGATTTAGAAGGTGTCATAGTGGTTAATGTCAGACTACAAATATATATATATATATATATATATATATATATATATATATCATTTATATATAATATATATATCATATCATATATATAACATCATATATGATATTAGGAGAACAACGTGGATACAAGTTTGCACATAATTTGTCCAGTGAATCGTTTGTGGTTCAAGAGCCAAAATAGAATTGAAAGAAATTGACATCTCTTTGATGCCACTATAGAGTTTTCAAGAAGGGGCATGTAGCGGAATAATAATGAAAAACCTTCCTATATACCCAAGTCATCAGATCCTTCATAGATATAAACAAAAGACATGGGAAAGGATAAAGATTATACCATTGATCACACTAGTTCTCCAACAACTAGATACATCTTTTTCAGTTAAGATCTCAAACTTCTTGATCTATTCAAATCGCTCACCAAGTTGGATTGTCTATCAAGAAAACATGGTTTCCCACCAAGCTATTGAATGATTGTCTTCTTCACATCACCTCATTTTGTCTTGTAGAACAACTTATCCAAGACTCTACACGTGTACCTTGTCCTGTATTTTGTCCACAAATGAGGGAGAACGTGGTGCACTACCTTGGACACCAAGTTGAAGAAGAATATGAGTTGTTGGTGTGCTAGTTGTCCCAAAACACCCTTTATATTCTTATCTTGGGCAATAGTCATTAGGATAACTCTCTCTTCAAGAGAGAAATATGACAACCAACTTGTCTCACAACTTGTTTCTCGTGTTTCTAACATGTGTATCTCATACTTTGGGATGTTTTGCTTTATATAGGAGAGTCATGGCCTTGAAAAACCCTAATTTCAATCGCTTTCCTATTTGCAATCTTAAAACAACTTTAATGTCAAAAACTCAAATTAGAATTCTAATTGGTAGACTGGGTTTCCCAATTGGCCAATTGATTTCCTACTTGGACTTAGAAGGGATTCCAATTAACTGACTAGGATTCCTAATTGACCGTTTGTATCAATTTAGATCTAGATATAAATTTATTTCCAAATTGAGACCTTCCTATTCCAATCATCTGATTGGATTTCCCAATCATCTAATAGGGCAATCTAGTATAAAATCAGTTAACCAATTGTCAATCAATTGATCCATTGATCCAACCAATCCAATATGTCAATTGGACATCCAGTCACCCGATTGAATAGGAAATAATTGTATTTATGATTCATAACCATTCTAGTCATTTTTGTGATTGTAAACTTCATTTCTTTTACACATCCTAACGTGTGTGACTTGGTAGGTTCCTAATTAACTGGTAGTGATGTTCGAAACATCACAATAAAATATTAGTGTCTAGTCACACATCATTATTACCCAAGTAATATCAATAAGTTGGATAACAATATTAGAATGTAAAGGGATCAATGTTACCATGACCATTTTATCCCTTTGTCAATAATATCCATATTAAAATTGAGGCATGGAATATCACTCTCTTAACATTCAATCTATATTACTTGAACTTGAGTGTATTATTAATTATATTGTAAACTTAATATCATACATTTACTCACATGATCATGGTCATACATTTCATAGTTTCTCTTATAAAGTGGCTAAAATATCACTCCAAAGGAGGTACAAATTACATATACATCACTCACAGTGATCCCCATACATCACAATGCACCCAATCACCACCTTTCTAGAACCCTTACATGAAAATCACATTTGGATAGTGTCAAAGTACACACAATAACATGTGATTTTGAAGTGACTTTGGGTCTAAGGAATAAAATCACCATTGTTGCATTGATCTATGTCTCAAACATGTAATTAAATAACTTCCATGTGCCAATCTCAAGGTGGGTCCATCTAGTAACACTTGTTCTCTAACAAGTACCCATGTATCTGAGTTGATATCATATTTCATGACTAAAGAGACAAAAGTCATCACTCACCATACATGGTAGTGTTGTGTATTATTGTTCTCCTATACTATCCGTAAAAGTAACCTATTAGGGACATCATAAGAATGAGTACTCTAAGTAAACATATGATCTCTGTCTCAAGTCCTCAATCCAAACCATATGTCATCGATTCATAGAATTCTTATGACACTGTTAGGTTTATTCATTATCTTAATACTAAAATAAACATGTAACTGTAATTGTCTTATATTATTAATAAAAACTATCCTTTTACAATAATCACATTATGGTTGTAAGGAATGGGACCCGAGAGAGGATCCACTCCCTACTCAATTTGAGGAATTATCCCATCTAATACAGACACACTAACAAGTATGCTAGAATAGGTGTATTTTTTCTTAAATGAATGGTATACCACACAAATTATGGCAGCAGAAATAAATGTAGTGATTATTTTCAATTTTATAAGATTTCATAAAAATCTCCCACATGGGGATTATATGAAAGTAACAAATTTAATATCTAGACTTGACACAGGGAAGTACAAACTACCTAAAGTCTATATCCCAAGAGTTACCTTCAATAATCCAAGTCAAGTCATCATGTCAGGTCCACCATGTCCTTCACCTAAGGGGTTGGAAGCATACCCCACAAGAGAAGACAAAATGGATGTTGTCAACACAAAAATGCTGGTATGAACATATTAATAGGGGTTGAGCAACATTATGGGAAAAGGAAAAAAATACATTAACAAGGCTTCCACAAATGAGGTAAAGCGAACATCCAAATGGATATAAAAAGGAAAAAAGAAAAGATAAATAATGCACTTGCCACATATCTCAATACCAACATGTACCACATAAGCACAATAATATATATCACGGCACATAACCCATCATCAATGGTAATCATCATGCATTCAAGTAATATAAACATAACACTAAAAAAATATAAATAAATAATGCAGGCTAGGGTACATAACCCATAACATGATAGAGTAAGGAACATAAACAAACTCCCCAATATATAAAAGTGGGCACAAAACTTGGGTATGGGGAACATAACCTCCATACAAAAATAACGTGGGCACATAACCTGAGTGTAGGATGCATAACCTCCATTCCAAACATAAAGGGCTGACCTAAAAAGCAAAGTACTTATACAACTCTAGGGCTATTGAATCACAAAGAATGCAAAATGTGGAGGAAAATGAAAGTTCAGTCATATATATATATATATATATATATATATATATATATATATATATATATATATATATATAATGAGATTTCTGTCACATAAATGGACAGTATGAAACATCCCCCATAAAAGTGGGAATATATATATATATATATATATATAGGGATCATATGTGGAAATTTAATTGGATATGAACATTACTCATTTATTTTTTTTGCATTGTATGCAATAAAATAAATTCTATCACATTGATTTGAATCCCAATACACCATAATTTGGCATCGCTCTGATACCATTATTGGGTTTTAGAGCTGCAGATAAGGTAGTCGAAACGAAAAAAATCATGCATGAATCCCTGACCAACAAATTGTGTAAATAATAATGCATCTAGGAAAAGGGTTTTGCAAGGTATATACCTGGTCTTAGAGCAAGTCCATCGAAAATACTCACGACATCACGTGCTTATTCTTCAAGTAGCACGTGAGAAGTCATCAACAACACCCTCTTGGTGGAACACCACATACGGTGCTTGATGTTGTAATTCTAGTATGATGGATACGACCTCCACACCTCTATGTAGTCCACGAGGACCACCAAGAACCCCTCGTTGTTTTTCTAGAGACAATAAGAAGAAGTTGTTCCTTTGATGTCAAAGTGCTAGTACTTACTTGTTCTCCCTTGTTGTCTCTCCCTTTTACGAGTAAGAGTTGCTCGAACTCTCACGCTACCATAACCATTAGAGGATAACATTTGACACCATTAGTTATGTCTTCTACAAGCCTTTACTACCCCTCTATTTATTAGACGGATAAAGTCAGGGTTTCCAGATCAAGTGGGAGTCGAAGAGACAAATTTTCATGAATTCCTGGCTGTTACAGATCACAAATCAGTCGGTTCACATGTGAATCAGTGAATCAACACTTATATCAGTAAATTCACTATATTTCCTATTTGCAAACATATTGGATTTTGATAAGACGACTATTGCACAACACGACTTCAACATAAATCATTGTTCCAGTCTTACTAATCTCTCAACCAGACAATTCACATTCTGAACCGACCAGTTCCCATTTTGAGCCGATTAGTTCACATTATGAATCGGTTGATTCATATTCCAGTTCAGCCAATGTTCGGATAATGTTGTATAAATTGACTCAACACTTGAGTCATTCGACTAAACACTCAAGTCGGTTGACTCAAATCTTGATTCGGTCAACTCACATTCTCAGTAAGCCAATTTTGTTTAAATTGAATACCTAAACACTTTAGTAATCAAGTTAAACCTTATTCATGACCAAACTCCTATTCTAGGTGCATCTTATGCATGTGACCCTATAGGTCCCAAGTTACAGTGGTAGTGAATGTCTATAACTAATTTGTGACATCACAAGCAATGAGAGGTATCTAGCAACATATAATATCTACCTAAGTAATTGGAAAGTTGGAGAACAACTTCAACCTACAATCCATGATCACTATTACTATGATCTTATAGTTCCTTTGTCTCTGATATCTAAATTGAACTTGAGGCATGGAATCATCATCCCCTCAATGTTCAATCCATGTTTCTTGAACTAGAGCAGACTGTATGAGATACATGTCATATCATGTATCACATATTGAGTCATATTAGTATTTCCATCTGTTTCTTAATTTCACTTATCAAGTGGGCAGGATATCATTCTCTTGTAGTATGGAAAAATCCCATCTACATCACTCACAATCAATCCCCATGTGTCACAATGTATCCTAGCATCACCTTTATGGTAACCCTTATTCAAGGTCGTGTTGGATGATGTCAAAATACATCGAACAACATGTGAAAAGTGTAGAGACTTCATGTCTTAGAACCACAATCATCACTATCACTATGAGAGTTGATTATGACAACTATTCCATGGTCTCCACATATCACTCTCAAGGTGGGTCTGTCTGATACACTGTTCTCTAACATGTACCTAAGTGTTTGACTTGATATCCCATATCATGACTAATGAGACTGTGACAAAGTGGATTTTAGCATAATAGTGAGATAATTACTCTTTTGCCCTCATTATACCTACTAATTGTCCCAAATTATTCTTCTTGTCTTCATAATCAATTTTGAGACTCAAATCCAAGATATGGTGACCAGTGTAGTTTTTATACACATTATAACATCTTAAATTTGATTAATTCATCACTTTGTCCAATGAAGTAAATTGATCCATCAAACTTCATAATTTGGTTCCTAAACTTTTTCTAAATATTCCCCAGATTTTTGTGAATCTTTGGTCCAAATTTCATTGCAATTGGACATTCCTACTAGTTTCTATGATTTTTAGAAGTTTAATGCTCAAAAACCCTTTTATTTTGCTCTTTTCTTACTATTTCCAAGTCAGCGATCCTATCCTCCAGTGGAGGAGTGATTCTGGACCCTTGGATTGGGCATTCACGGATTGCAGCCCGATCCAGCAGTTGGGAGGTCATCCCTTACCTCCCGCAACCAACGGGGAGGAGGCTAAGGGGACAGACACATGTTTTTGGCTCGTTTTGACCCGTTTTGAAAATCAAATCACGCAAGAATGCTCGCCCCACCATATCGGACTCAGCTACCCCTTTTTCTAGCATGTTTTGAGAACTTTTGAACTATCGTTTACAGCTCCTAGCCGCCACCATGGTCACCTCCATGCAAACCCTAAACCTAGCCCCATCTAGCTATAAAAACCCCACCATCCGCTTCGGCTTGCCCCTAAGAACTTGACCAGCACCTTCTCTTCCTGTCGTGTGCTCTCTCTCTACTTCCCCTTCTACGCCGCCGTGGCGCCGCCGCAAAGCCCAGATTGGGCGTCCATGCTCCTATTCTCGTTTCCCCAATATATGACCCCCTCAAGTCTGCTAGGCCAAGGCAAGATCGGCCGACTTGATCGTGCTCTCTCCTACCCTCTCCTGCTCCTGGACCACCTCCACTCCGGCAAGCCCTCCGCCCTGCCATCGTGACTCATGGGAGACTCTGTGCGGATGGGAGAAAGGAATCCCAAACCACTGGTCCAGATGAGGAAGGACCCGGTCCAACAAACCAGCCCAAATCAGCTAATCAAGGAGAGTAAACCGGCCAAATTGAAGATCTGAACCGAGTTCACCAGCCCCTTGAATTAGAGATTTGCTTGCACGTATGTGGCATGATCTGGGCCGTCCATTGTAGATCCAACAGCCCTCTTTTGTCGACAATAAGGTAATTGTCTCTATGTTTGACAAATATTCAATTATATGCCCAGATCTTGTTTTAATCATATAAAATACACCCTAGCTCCAAAAATGATGAATAAGTAGTCAATCTTGATCAGAAAAATCTAGTGCATCCATTAAAAATACTTATGAAGCCTGATTCTAAACGATTCTCATGGATGCACCTAAATCTTGATCTCTTGCTTATGTAATTTGTCTAAATGACTCTATTTGTTGTTAATCTTGACTTAACACTGAAAACCCTAATTCTTGAATCTAATGTTCATATTGAGAATCTAAAATCATACCTGACCCATTAATGATCTAGATCTATATTTGTTGACTTGATTCAATCTTGAATATGATGATGACATCTTAACAATATGATTGATCTAAATCTTGTGGCATATCTTGATCTATTGACCTAAAAGTTGATCCCTGATTTACTCTTAATATTAATCAAAAAATTGATCTAATCTTGAACCCAAATGATGTTAGAACTTGATAATGATCTAAAGACTTGATTTTTGAACTTGCATATTGACTAGGATAATTAGAGTTAACACATGTACCTAGAAAACCTAGGTAGGTCATTCACACTCGAAATACTTGACATGGGAAATAATGATGGACAAATTGAAATATTGGTTGATCATAAGTGGATGACCTAACCCTAAGGTTGACCTAGGAAAGTGTAACCCTAATCTCGAATATTACAACATGATATCCAAATATCTTGGTCTTGACCCTTGATCCAAATATTGTGTTTTAGGATCTAACTCGAAGGATCGACCTATTACTCATGATCTATACTCAAAATCTCGGTGAAAGGTACGCTATTATATAACTCCTCCTTGATTGTATTGAAGATACTTTTATGTATCTCTTGAATGTATACTTGGCTATTTACTTGGATGAACTATTGTTCCCTATGATTAGTCTTCTATTTTTCTATACTATATTTTGAAAAATATGAAAATATAAATTGCATGCCCATTATGACTGCCCGTATATTGATAATGATGATGATATTGATAATGTTGATAATGTGGATATTGAGTACAACAACCCCACATTTGGAAGTGGGACTTGTACATTGGCTTCCTATGTTCCTATGGTGAAAATGGGCCTAATGACCTTCCCCATCGCGTTGGGGTAATAGAGTCATACAAAATATATAAGCATGCTTCTTGAATTACAGCAATGGGAATTCGTAATAAAAGTTGATTTGCTTGAAAAACTTGTCGAATAAACGTTGGTTTTGTAAATTGCTTGTTATTCTTTTGAATATAAGTCCTGCCATGTATATTATTTTGTTATAAATCGTTTTTCTTGATTTTGATAGCGTACCGTGCAATTGCATGATTGTGTCTTGATTTTTTTTATTTTAGGCAATATAAATGGAAAATTGAATAAGATCGCTTCCATATACTCTGATGACAAAGATAAATCGGGCATATATTCATATTGGGTTAGTTTGTTTATTTAAATATCCAGTTTTTTAGTTTTATTTCTTATTTTATACGCCAGTGTGTTAGATCCTACGGGGCCACTCAGGGACGGGCGCTTCAATCCTTTTTCTACTGTTTCGACAGTAGGATTGGGATTGGGGTAAGAACGGTTCTGTGACAGAGACTTTGTCATCAATCCACACAGACTCTAGTTGTATGTAATATTGTTGTCTATTTTTGTGTCCATAGTAATATTTGACTAGGGACATAACAAGAATACACTCTTGTCACACATAGCATCTCATTGTCTAGGTGCTAAACCTGAAGACATGTCATTGAGTTCAATCATTCTTTAGACATCTACTATGTTTGTGTCATCATCTCATGATAGATACAAACATAACATGCATAATTACATTTATAATTATCAAACCAAGAATGTGATGCTTCATCACAATCATCATATCATTGGCCCTCTCGGCATACATACCAACATTAGCTACCTCTCCACACTGCAATTTGGAGAAGATACTAAATCAGACATGGGAATAATAATGAGTTGGAGTCAGCTAAAGTATGAATGCATAAAATAATACAATGTTAAAAGTACTACACATACCTCAACTACAATCATCATCTCAAGTTCACCCCTCCACTGTTCATACTTCATCCTGCTTCTATTATCGAACCAATGGCAACATGTAGGGAGGGATGTGTGTAGATACTACTCCAGGCCACTCAAAGTTATGGGTCTGTGAATCTGGAAGTGGTCATAGACCCACAACTACAACATAAACATCAGTGAAAATTGAGTACTACAGATATTTCAAGGAATGAAATGCAAAAACAACATGAGAAGTATTTACCACAATCAAGCCTATGAAGCCACCGCAGCTCTTTGTATCCCAGACCATCTCCTCCTTAAAGTCGCCCACAAGACACACATATGAAAATGTGTTAGTAGATGGGAATACACCAACACCCAACTCAGAGGTGGGAAGAGAGTCCAAATTCAACAAAAAGGATAACCAACAAATGTATCCCATATTCTTGATGTTGTTGCTAAACAAGCAACCAACGATCAAGATAGATAAGAACCCCCTTGACTTTCAGGCCTGCATGGAAAAGATCACTAGTACCTCAATGCTCACCGTCACGAAATAAGGAGGCCATCAACCAAGTGAACTTGACCTCATATATATAGAAGCCATCTTGATGTACCTAGGGTTCACTCCTAGAATCCATACTAGACGACGATGATCCCACTCATGTCAATCCAATAGAGAATCAATAGGATCCCACCAAACTCTAACACAGTGATCCTGACAAACTCACTTGGAATGATGTCTAGCTGGTAGAAAGAAAAATGAAATGTACTAGTCTCTGGGAAAAAATGCTCAATCAGAGGAAGGAGATAGGGTCTATCTATGATCTCACACCAGCTAATTCTACCAAAACCAGTCCCCTCAAACAGCTCCACTTCCTTGGTAACTAAACTATCGTACAATAACCCAGATCATTCCAATGGGTCTACTGACAATCCAAGACTCTAAAGGAAAAAGGTGAAAGACAAAGTCAAAACCATCTCTACATTGTGAATGCCTGATTCAAACTTGGCAAAGCAAAACGAAGATAACATGGCACAAAGTTTACAGGTTATACCTCATCACCGTCTAAAGGACCTCAATGATGCATATTCATCACAACATGCTCAGATGATGGATAGATCTCTCTACTGGGAGCAGTTTGCCTTTAATCCCTATCACGCCACTCTGACGTTTGCTCTAAGAAAAAATCAATGAGAGATCTCATAAATCAGATACAAACTCAATCAAAGAGGCTATCATACATAGCTTGGATACACCTTAGTCCCTACATCATTGACCGCATCATGATCATCCGTGATGGGATCCTCCACATGTCAATCAAAATCTTCCATCTACAAAAGACAATGGCAACATCATAAGCTTTTCACAACAACTGAAATCAACTAAATCGAATAATGGATGACCGATAAAACAACAAAACAAAGAAAGGAGTCAGATGAAATATTGGAACATGTATCCAGGGCACCTTCAACCTCCAAATAATGAAGAACACGGGAAAGACAAAAACCGAATTTCACCAACAAGGGCCAAAATGACCAAGAAAAAGTGCAAAAAATGAAATGTTATACCTTCCCTGAGAAGAACGTAGCTAAAATCTGCAACAAAATACCATCAGTGTATTCAATTCAAAGCCTCTTCATCACCAAGAGTTTCCTCCTACAACACCACCAAGGAAGGCTGGAAAAATTCCACGATCCGTTGGTCTAAGCTGTCAGATCAAAGCAATTTGATGGCATTCTTTTTATCTCTTCTCGTAGTCGTCATCACCCTAATCACCTCAGAGTTGGTCATCACTGCTAATATATCAAGAGTCAATAAATGGCAAGGGTGCTCAACCCTCCTCCCATTTCCCCTCTTTTAAAATAAAAAATATCTGCAAAATTGCAAAAAGACCCTTGGATTTTCAACAAGAATGTCCACAGCCTTATAAAATTTCTAAAAAATTCCAAAAAACTAAAATATAAACAAAATACCAAAATTTGTAAAAAATATGGAAATACCAAATCTTAACTTAAAAAGCTAAACATCCACATTCTTCAAAGGAAAAATGATGATCATATCGGACTATGATCACGAGGGTCTCAGACTATGACCTAAGACTAGACCTACCAGAACAACTTTTTTCAATCTTTCTAGGGTCCTAGTCTATGACCTAAAAGCTAGATCAATTATGTTCACCATCTTTCAATCTTTTGGGTCCTGAAATATGACCTCAAACTTGGCCAAATGCATGCTTTACTTTCAAATTTTTTAGGGTTCAGATCATGACCCAAAATTGAACCACCTTGAAGCTTCAATTTCACATTTACAAAGTGTCTTGGGCTATGGCCTAAAATAAGACCATCATGCTTTTTTTCTTCATATCTATTTAGGGTACCAAATCTTGACCTTGAAGTTGAATCAAGATGGCCTTTCCACTCAAATATAACAATCAATCCTGGATTGTGACTAGGGTTATTAACGTTTCTTTCACATGCACATCCTTCGATAATCTCGAGTCATGACCTTAAAATGAACCAAATTTCCATCCACACCTCATAACCCTGAGTTATGCCTCGAATCTCCATATTTCCAACTTTGAGAACTAGAAGGTTGAAGTTAATCATGCATTGATGCTCTAGAGGATAGAGTGTGAACTAGTAGGGAAACACCTCATGAAGACCAACTTCTACTGGATAATTGTTTAAACTCCAATCTTAGCTTGATCATCCATATTACAACTTTTAAGAGTTCCGACCCTAACTTTGAATTAAACAACTCTCAAAAGATAAAAAATAATAACACAATAATAACTAAAGATGCATATGAATGAGGGTGATTACTCTTTTCTCGAACACTGTGTTCAGGCAGAGTAGTTGCCACTATTTTTTTATGATCATAGACTCCAAATCTTAATATATTTTCATAAACCACAACCTACATCCATTTTCTAGATCCACCCTTTTTCTCACTATGGCATGAGTTAGTGGGAAAATCAAACATGCTGATTTAGGAACTAAAGCAATGATGAGAGTCAGTTTTGCATCCAAAAAAACTCTTTTGTCTAATAAGAACTTAAGGAGTGTGAATAATAGGTCAAATAGAGGTAAGTGCCTCATTCGAAGATTACCCTTACTCTGGAGAAATTTTTCACTCTCAATCCAACTTTCTTTATGAATGAAGATTTCATTAGTTCATCCTTAGAAGGAAAAGGACATCACCTTCGACTTCAGCCCTCCACAAGGTTTGTTAGAACTTCTTTGATGAGTCCAACATTTTTGGCCTTTTGCTACCAAAATGGGGGTTAGACATGGCTCAAGCCCCTGATTTTCACTCTTTTCTCAAACCTTGCCTTGAGAGGGGCAAATGGTTGACATCCCATTTTTTCTCACTCAATAGATATTTATGATTTTAATACAAATTCTTTGAAAAATGTTGGAGTCCAATCCACACTCCACCCATTTTCCACATATATCATTTTATGCACAAATTTTCATATTTTTTTGCAGATTAAATTCATCCATTTACACCTACTTTCACACAATTCGGGGATTTCTACAAATTGACTTGCATTTTAGATCAAAAGTGCATTTTTTTTCAAAATTCTTCCTTGTATTATAAATTATTCATAAATTGCCTATTACAATTATTTAAAATATAAATATTCCTTTTCCAATGATATTCAATTTTTTTTTCCAGACAAATCCTAGAGACAATCTCGAGTGATCATTCTCAGCAAGTTTTCTCCGACTTACTCTAGAACATTTTTGAAGTTACTGGAAAATCAAAAAATCACTTTTCAACTACCCAGGACATCCAATGGATCTGGGCCATCCTATACCTGCCACATGGAGAATCACCTAGATCCACACACCCCTCCACTATGGCACATCTCGGTGACCTTCTGCCTTTCCAAAAATGTTTTGTCCAGAACCTCAAACCCTAAACTAGTACTATAAATACCCCCTACACCTACAATATTCTGAGCACCTTTTCGAACCTCCTGAAGCCAGAAGATCGAACTACCCCCTTTTTATTTTTTGCATTACTTGTGATCAAAAGATCTCGTCTTTGACACCTCTTATCCTATTAGCATTTGTACAACTATAAAATTCTCTAACCACTACACATAACTACTATAACTACTATATTTTTGCATCAATATAACTACTATTGTAGTTTGTTTCATCCGTAAAAAACCAAATCTTTTTCAATATCATATGTCTACTAGTCCTCTAAATCCTATGCACCGGTCCTAATCACCCGTGAGGGATGCCCACCACAATGAGCCCCGAGGTGATTAGAATCCAAATCCACATAGAAATTAGGAATCTCAGAACAATGATGGGAAGGGCATGACCATATCCAGCCCTAAAAGCCCACACACCAATAAAAATCAAAATTTTTATGTTTTCTATTTTTTCACTACTACGTTAATGGGTATTAATCAACCTTTTCTTCACAACAATATAGCGCCTTGATCCTAGTTTACCACACGGGATGGGGTTGATAATCCTTCATCACTCGTAACAAGATTGTTGATCTCTGGGTTTGTTCATTATTTCTTATTATATTCTTACATCTGACTCAGATGACAACTCAGATTTATTTACACCATGGATTCAACAATCTTATTTCGTTTCTCCTAATTTTTCATATAAAATTTGGTGGCGAATTTGGACACCTATATTTTACTTTTGCACATTTCACTACCAAAAAAGAGTAGAGCTTTTCTCCTATATCTCTATTTTTGCCTTTTTTGGATAGGGCACAACACATTGATATCCCCATCAAGGATATTCACCCTTTAAGTTTTGGTCAGATAGCTATTTTGATGCCACAAATCTCCTCTCCTTCCTTGCACTAAATACATGAATGCACCTCACAATCACTCTCCAAAAAACCACAAAAATTACAAACTCCAACTTATCCAATGATTTAGCCAGATACAACCAAACATCGATATCATCGTATGCTACTCAGAAAATTTACCTCCTCGTATCTAGATCCCAAGCAGCCTATCCATTTCTTATATATGGGGTTGCCCCTTCTCAACCGAAAGACATTATAATCTCATTTTTATTTAGAGGGTCGTGTACTTCATTTACATCTAGTTTCTGGAAAACAAAAACTAGACCCAATATCCTTCTATTCATATGGCATCTCTATGCTAATAAGCTTCTCATGGGGGGTGAATTGACATAAACACATGATCCATAGCCCCTTCCCTTGCGTTCTCTGTTGGGATATTCTAAAAATCCAAACAATATCTTATTAAGTTGCGATCTAACCTAAGAACAGTACTGTACACCAATAAAGTTTTGACTATAAAACTCTTACTTACATTTAATTGCAATAAGTATAATATTACAAGTTCCATCCTCTAGAACATCTGATTTGAATGTAATAGGAGACTTTTCGACAACATTTATAATACTTCTTCTGATATTGTTACCTAAATAAAGGCAGACTTCACTTACTGATGGGTTGAAGGTTTCCCAAACTTAAATACAACTCCCATGAACCTTAACCCTTCGGCTCCTGATCATATCAATCCTTGCTTTATAGATGTTTCTAGTCAAAACTCTGTATACGGACCTTGTTGGTCCCTCTAGATGATGGTGTCCACCTTACTACGGTCTATCTAAGTGGGTTTGGGTTGTCTGATTTTTTGCCCTTTTTTTAGCTGTTTGTGCTATGGCTTTAGGAGCTTGTCTTAAGTTGTGTCCTCTCTATGATAACTTTCCTACCAGCTAGCAGATGACTTCACATGTGGTCTTTATCTTTAGCTTCTATCATCTTTGGACTTGTAATCTAACAACTCTCCTACATGTACTTTACATTTTCATCATGCTAACTTTATCCTTTGAATGAATGAATGAATGAATGTACATTATTAGAAAAAATATATATGAGAGATATTTTCAATTTTATTTGGGTGTCATAATGTCTGATTCAGGGGCGCAGCCAAAACCCAAAAGAGGGGCTTCGGGAGCTTTATCCCCACTCCCCATGAAATAGTGCCAAATAATTCTAATATTAAGTATTAAATGAAGTTATATATATATATATTGATAATCAATGTATATATATATATATATGTATGTATGTGTATATATATACACACATTGATTATCTAAAGAAATACAAAGCAAGAAGTTGGTTGGAGTGGTAGATGTCTTCTTTATAAGAACTAAGGCCCTAACTCTTGGAACCACATCCCCCGGTAGGATTCAAAGGTGACCTAGATATAGGTATAAAGAAATAGTCTTTTCATCATCACACATGCAGAGTATCTAAATTCTGCATTACTCTTCACATCACAAATAATATAGATGCAAATAGTTGGGTCTAGACTGGAATTTACAGCGGACCTAGCTCAAAAAAAATTGAATACATTGCAGATCAAACACATTATAAATAAATTCCTTGATAAAACTTCTGCATTGGAGAAGAGCTCAACCTTATCATACAACCATCAGACATATTAAAGCTCTCACAACTGGGAGGCCACATTCACACTGCAAACATAGCTTTCAAACAACTCATCACACAACAACACCCGATCAATATTTCCCCTGTAAATGCACGGTTCACTGGGCATCAAAATCAAACATGGGCTAGGGTTGAACACTTCATCTACACCACACCATGGGAAGATCTATACCCACACTCCTTTGTTACAAATGCACAACTGTGATAAAGTGGTTTTTCTATACTCTTTTATACTTGTTCCTTTATACTACCTTAACCCTAAACCCTAGTTCAAAGAAAGATTAATTGATCGATCTAATGTTGTAATCTCAATCTCAAACTTCGCCAACATGTAGGGAGTACTGTTGCAAACTTATGGTTCAAATTTCATGTCAATCAGATATTCCTAGCTCCCTCCATGATTTTTACAAGTTTGTACATAGTTTTAATCAATTTATGTTGAATTGAATCATCAAACCTATGGTTTTGATCGATAATATAGCCTTTAACCCTTATCACGTGGAGCTGAGGTCAGCGATCCACGACTCTCTCTCCCCGAGCCACCCTGACCATCCAATGGCACATCCACAGATCTGGGTGGGATCGGACGGCCATGGGGTCATCCCCAACCTCTGCTTGACCCGCTGATCCTGGCTACAGCCACGAGGCTCGAAACTAGATCACGTCCTCCCTCTCCAGCCCACTTCGTGAGAAACCAATCGAGGAAACACCTCCACCTCATCCCCACAAACACTTCAAGCTCTCCCATGACTCCTGGAAGCGTCTAGAACTGCCCCCACGAACCGCATCGGCGACCTCCCTCTCCAGGCGCGCCCAAACTAAATTGGGCATCACACGCTATGTCCTCCTCCCACCTATTTAATCACCTCGCATGCCTCACTGAGGCCTCTTTAGTTTGTATCTTCCTCCAATTCGACTGAACATCCCTCCGGCAACTCCACCCGCTAACCTACACCTCCGATCGGCTCCTCCATGGAGTAAGTATTGGACGAGCTCCTTCTTCCCCTCCTCACTCTGAATTGACCATCACTCCAGCTTCGTGGTGCCTCCAACTACCTAGACGGCACCTTGAAGAATCTCTACGGCACTCGTTGCTCTCCCGCACTCCTACCTCCACCACGGAGCTACCTGCTGCTCTGATCTCCTAGGCAGCGCACTGCTCCAAGGGGAGCTACGACCGAAATTTGAGCTGCCCTGACTCATATCACCCTCGCGAAGGTGATCCCAGCCTTCTCCTCGCACAAGAGGCAACACAGCAGCCGCTCGAGCTCATCAGAGTCGGAGATGGGCAACCTGCCTTATAGTGACCAAGGAAGGAGCAGGACCCACCGAGTCTGCGTGGACCAATCAGGTAAATCCAAATCACCCATCCCAGTTTTCATTTATGATCTCATGATCAAAACTTGATCGTTGGATCTGAGAATCCAACGGCCCACCTTCTTCCATCTTAGTTAGTTATCATTGATTTCCATTTATCGCTAAGTAAATGTCCCAATCTTTGGAAATTCATTATAAATAGTAGGTGTGTCAGAAAAATATGAACAAGTACTCTATTTTGATCACAAAAATATGAGGATCATGATTATGATATGTGTTGATCATAAATCTGACTCGTATAAGTAATAATGCTCAAATATGTCTTTATCTTGTTTTATTATTTCTAAAATACTCAAACTTGATTAAATCACCAAAATCATGTGATTATCCTATTTTTGTGCCTAGATAATTATGGGACCTTCAATTCCAGTTTATGTGACTCAAATATTAGCAAAGTCGAATTACTATTCTTTTTCCCTATTTTTTTGGCTTACCAAATTATTATAATTATCCATCATGATCCGAAGACCACCAAATCGATTTAGAAATCCTACTCTGGCATGATACTATCAAATATGGACTCAAATCCATACTCAATGACTCACACTCTACTCTCCTGACTCTAACCAAGAAAAGGGCCTTTTATATTCTTTTAGAACTAAATGATGAATTTGCCAATATATCTAATTAGTACTAAATCCCTTATAATTTTAGGAGGATACAGGTACCAGTGAGGAGCATCTCTGGACTCCCCACTTCTGAGTATAAGGTACGCCCATACCTCTTACTTGTCCCTACTAATGAATATGGTTGTATTATGAACGTAGAAGACTTGGCATATGGTATTGTTTGAAATAAATATATATGTATGGTCATTTGCAATGATGATTCATCTATATGTATATTACAAAACTCGAACATAAATTATCTTGTCCATTATATCAAAAGCACTTCAACTCTTTGGTAGTAAAGTGTTGGAATAAAGTACTTCAACTCTTTGGTAGTAAAGTACTGGAAAGTGATCCAACTCTTTGGTAGTAGATCACATTGTGAAATGATCCAACTCTTTGGTAGTAGATCATAAAGGCCTTAATGAATTCAACTCTTAGGTATTAAATGCATGGAATATATTATGGAAAATATGCCTAAAATATGTTCTTTTGTTAATAAACATTCTTGTTCAAGTATGCTTTTATCATATTATTTATTACTACCATGTTTACTTTTATTTTATTGTCAAGATATGAAAAGAGGTATATTTAAAGACACATAGGCGACTCAGTACAATATATTTATATATTGTGCTGACGTTTACCAATTTCAAATGTTTTATAGGTACATTTTGCTTATGATGATGATGATGATGCAACTCAATATGTTGGCTCAACACAATCAGATCTTTCATGGGAATTCTAAAGTTAAATGGGACTCTTAGTTTATGTTCTTTTTCTTCTACAAGTAGTTTTCTCATGTATTAAGTTTTCTTCTATAGAACTCCTATGCCTTTGGGCCCCTATGTAATTAACATTTGGTCTATTTAAGAAAGCTTTGTTATTTGGTGCAGGTATATACTTGTGTGTTTGATCCACTCAGGGACAGGAAACTTTAACCCTTTTGTACACCTTATTTTGGCGCCTAAGGTGTAGAAGGGGGTTAGGTTGTTAACTCATGACAGATGGTATCAAAGCCAGCACATAGGTCAATATATGTGTATCAAATACCTAGTAACCTTATTTAGACCCGAGGTAACCCATATTTAACATTATATTGCCGAGGTGTCTATAAGGGTACTTGTGGAAGGTTCTGGCATAATCACTCTTGATCTGTTTTCACGGTGGTAGGGTTCCCGCCACAAGTTATCTGCCAGGCTAACACAATTATTGTTAAAGTGGGCACCCTTACCTTAGAGAAATCTATCTTCTCATCTTTTCTCAATTAAGGACCACCCAAACCACCTATTTAGTGAATGATACACACTAGGCTTCTCATCTACTTTCTCTCTCACGACTATGATCAATGAAAAACTCTCTCTCTATTATGTGGGTAGATTAGGAGAAATGGGAACAACTAAAAGACATTAAAAATTGGAAAACCTATAGTTGTGATTGATAAATCGTTGTTGATTGCATTATGATCTACCTCAAATAAATCTCTAAACTATCTTTTATACAAACTTGTAGATGCCTCCAAAAACTAGATCCAAGATAAAGAGAACTAATGATGATTTTGGTGATGAATCTAACTCAAACCGTAATAAGTCCATGGCTACTAGTGAATGGGAGGAACAAAAGAAGGTGATGTTGGAATTCATGCATGCCCTAGCCCTAAAAGAAACCAATAATATTGCCTCTTCATCTAGGAACAAACCTGAAAATACCATTAGTGACTTCCTCAAGCTCAAACCCAAAGCCTTTCATGGAGAAGACTTAGGTGAAGTCCTACATAAAGTTGATGCATGGATCCTATCTATTGAAAATGCCTTTAGAGCCCTTAAATGTGCTGAGGAAGATAAGGTCACTTTTGCAACCTACCAACTTAGGGGGTCCGCGAAGCTGTGGTGGGAAAATTATTACCATACATGAGAACTTCCAGATTCCCCTATAAGTTGGGAGGAGTTTAAGGTGATTTTTACCAATCATTTCATGCCCATATCTGCTAGGAAGGAGAAGAAGAAATTGTTCAATAACCTCACCCAAGGAGCCTTATCCGTTGCTGACTATGTTAGAGCCTTTAGACTCCTAGAGCGTCATGCTCATCACCTTGATGAAGATGAAAAGATTGAACACTTCATTGATGGCCTTAACCAAGAACTAAAAGTTTAACTTTGCACCTCCACCCACACTACCTTTGAAGCTTCCATCAATAATTCCCTTACCCAAGAAAGAACCTTAGGGAAGAATAAGGCACCGAGTTTGGGATACCTAGGCTTGACTAATGCATCTGTCACTAAGGGCAAGGAGAAAGAGAAGGATAGGAAAAAGCCTAATAGCCATGGCATGGGAAGAGGAGGAGGAAATCACCATAGAGGTCAATCATATTGAGGAGGACCAAATGGAGGAGGCTGAGGCCGAGGTGGGCCACACCGAGGGCCACCACCTAGTGCTACTAGATGTAGGAAATGTGGAGGAATGCATGGGGGGAAATGCAAGTTTGAGAGGACAATCTATTTCTATTGCAAGAAGGAAGGGCATATGAAGTTCAATTGCCCAAGTCTGGTTCAAGGGGAACCTCTGAGACACCCTACCATTACCTCATCCTGGAGCTCCATCTATCCAACCAGCTGCTCCCATAGCTCAAGCTCAGGCAGAACATTGTCAGGGCCGAGTTTTCACAATTGATGCAGAGGAAGCTAAGGCTAATGACAACCATCTGATCGAAGGTAATAATGTTAATATTTTCTTTATATATGAAAGCCCTTGTAAACCATGATCTCATATAAAATTCATAGTTTTAATCGATTTATGTTGAATTGAATCATCAAACCTATGGTTTTGATCGATAATATAGCATTTAACCCTTGTCACATGGAGCTGAGGTCAGTGATCCATGTCTCTCTCTCCCCGAGCCACCCTAACCATCCGATGGCATGTCCACATATCTGGGTGGGATCAGACGGCCATGGGATCATCCCCAACCTCCGCTTGACCCGCTGATCGTGGCTACAACCATGAGGGTCAAAGCCAGATCACATCCTCCCTCTCCAGCCCACTTCACGAGAAACCAACTGAGGAAACACCTCCACCTCATCCCCATGAATGTGTCAAGCTCTCACATGACTCCCTATAAAACCTATAGTTATGGTTGATAAATCGTTGTTGATTGCATTATGATCTACCTCAAATAAATCTCTAAACTATCGTTTATACAAACTTGTAGATGCCTCCAAAAACTAGATCCAAGATAAAGAGAACTAATGATGATTTTGGTGATGAATCTAACTCAAACCATAATAAGTCCATGGCTACTAGTGAATGGGAGGAACAAAAGAAGGTGATGTTGGAATTCATGCATGCCCTAGCCCTAAAAGAAACCAATAATATTGCCTCTTCAACTAGGACCAACCCTGAAAATACCATTAGTGACTTCCTCAAGCTCAAACCCAAAGCCTTTCATGGAGAAGACTTAGGTGAAGTCCTAGATAAAGCTGATGCATGGATCCTATCTGTTGAAAATGCCTTTAGAGCCCTTAAATGTGCTGAGGAAGATAAGGTCACTTTTGCAACCTACTAACTTAGGGGGTCCGCGAAGCTTTGGTGGGAAAATTATTACCACACATGAGAACTTCCAGATGCCCCTATAAGTTGGGAGGATTTTAAGGTGATTTTTACCAATCGTTTCATGCCCATATCTGCTAGGAAGGAGAAGAAGAAACTGTTCAATAACCTCACCCAAGGAGCCTTATCCGTTGCTGACTATGTTAGAGCCTTTAGACTCCTAGAGCGTCATGCTCATCACCTTGATGAAGATGAAAAGATTGAACACTTCATTGATGGCCTTAACCAAGAACTAAAAGTTTAACTTTGCACCTCCACCCACACTACCTTTGAAGCTGCCATCAATAATTCCCTTACCCAAGAAAGAACCTTAGGGAAGAATAAGGCACCAAGTTTGGGATACCTAGGCTTGAATGATGCATTTGTCACTAAGGGCAAGGAGAAAGAGAAGGATAGGAAAAAGCCAAATAGCCATGGCATGGGAAGAGGAGGAGGAAATCACCATAGAGGTCAATCATATCGAGGAGGACCAAATGGAGGAGGCCGAGGCCGAGGCCGAGGTGGGCCACACCGAGGGCCAACACCTAGTACTACCAGATGTAGGAAATGTGGAGGAATGCATGGGGGGAAATGCAAGTTTGAGAGGACAATCTGTTTCTATTGTAAGAAGGAAGGGCATATGAAGTTCAATTGCCCAAGCCTGGTTCAAGGGGAACCTCTGAGACACCCTACCATTACCTCAGCCTGGAGCTCCATCTATCCAACCAGCTGCTCCCATAGCTCAAGCTCAGCCAGAACATTGTCAGGGCCAAGTTTTCACAATTGATGCAGAGGAAGCTAAGGCTAATGACAACCATCTGATCGAAGGTAATAATGTTAATAATTTCTTTATATATGAAAGCCCTTGTAAACCATGATCTCATATAAAATTCATAATGTAAGTATGATAAGTCTCCAAGATCATCCTATTGTGGCCCTATTCGATTCAAGATCAACACATACCTTCATCTCCATAAATCTTTCTTCCATGATCAAGTTAGAGATAAAAGATCTAGGTTATTTCTTGGATGTAACAACTCCCAAGTGGAAAAATGTATACCAATCTTCAGACAACCAAAATATTGCTTTTTTCTTATGGTGGTCATCAATTTCATTCTAATTTCATTCTTCTTGATATGGAGGATTTTTACCTAATTTTGGGGAGGATCTTGGGATTACTACCTTCCATTAGCAGAGTTCGCATACAATAACAACTATCAATCAAGTATTGATATGCCACCCTATGAAGCTCTCTATGGTAGGCCATGTAGATCCCCTCTCCATTGGGATGAAGTCGGAGAAAGGAATATGCTAAAGTCTGAGGAGTTGCAACTCTATGTTGATAAGGTGTCTTTAATCAAGCAAACATTGAAACGGGCCCATGATCGTCAAAAATCATATGCTGATGCACACCGATCAGACAGGCATTTCGAGATGGGTGATTATGTTTTCTTGAAGATCAGACCCATCTATTCCATATCCGAGAATAAAGGGAAGCTTAATTCAAGATATGTGGGTGATTTTGAGGTTTTGGATTGCATTGGTGAATGTGCATATCGACTCGTTCTTCCTTCGCAGCACAATATGATGCATAATGTTTTCATGTATCCTATCTGAAGCATTATGTGAAGGATGATAGTCATGTGTTGAATCACGAGCCTCTTGAGTTGTGAGAGAATCTCTCTTATCTATAACAACCTACAAAGATTCTCGATTCCAAAGTCAAAGAGATTAGGAACAAGCAAATCTAGATGGTGAAGGTGCAGTGGAACCATCATGGTGCAGAAGATGCAACCTGGGAACTATGAACGGATATGGAGCAACATTTTCCTCACCTCTTTCAGCTAGTTTAATTTTGAGGACAAAATTTCTTTTAAGGTGAGTAGGATGTGATAAAGTGGTTTTTCTATACTCTTTTATATGTGTTCCTTTATACTACCTTCACCCTAAACCCTAGTTCAAAGAAAGATTTATTGATCAATCAAAGGTTGAAATATCAAGCTCAAACTTTTCCAACATGTAGGGAGTACTATTGCGAACTTATGGTTCAAATTTCATGCCAATCAGATATTCCTAGTTCCCTCCATGATTTTTACAAGTTTGCACATAGTTTTAATCGATTTATGTTGAATTGAATCATCAAACCTATGGTTTTGATCGATAATATAGCCTTTAACCCTTATCACATGGAGCTGAGGTCAGTGATCCATGTCTCTCTCTCCCCGAGCCACCCTAACCATCTGATGGTGCGTCCACAGATCTGGGTGGGATCAGACGACCGTGGGATCATCCCCAACCTCCGCTTGACCCGTTGATCGTGGCTACAACCACGAGGGTCGAAGCCAGATCACATCCTCCCTCTCCAGCCCACTTCACGAGAAACCAACTAAGGAAACACCTCCACATCATCCCCATGAATGCGTCAAGCTCTCACATGACTCCCTGAAGTGTCTAGAACTGCCCCCACGAACCGCGTTGACGACCTCCCTTTCCAGGCATGCCCAAACTGAATTGGGCATCTCACGCTCTGTCCTCCTCCCACCTATTTAATCACCTCATGTGCCTTGTTGAGGCCTCTTTAGTTTGTATCTTCCTCCAATTTGACTAAACATACCTCTGACAACTCCACCCTCTAGCCTACACCTCCGATCGGCTCCTCCATGGAGTAAGTACAGGACGAGCTCCTTCTTCCCCTCCTCACTCTGAATTGACCATCCCTCAAGCTCCGTGGTGCCTCCAACTACCTAGATGACACCTTGAAGAATCTCGACGACACCTTTTTCTCTCCTGCACTCCTACCTCTGTTGCGGAGCTACCTGCTGCTTCGATCTCCTAGGCGGCGCACTGCTCCAAGGGGAGCTACGATCAGAATCTAAGCTTCCCTGACTCGGATCACCCTCACAAAGGTGATCTCGGCCTTGTCCTTGCGCAAGAGGTAACACATCAACCGCTCGAGCTCGTCGGAGTCAGAGCTGGGCAACCTGCCTTGCAGCGACCAAGGAAGGAGCAGGACCCACCGAGTCTGCGTGGACCAATCAGGTAAATCCAAGTCACCCATCCCAGTTTTCCTTTTTGATCTCGTGATCAAAACGCGGCCGTTGGATATGAGCATCCAACAGCCCACCTCTTTCCATCTTAGTTAATTATCACTGATTTCCAATTATCGCCAAGTAAATGTCCTGATCTTTGGAAATTCATTATAAATAGTAAGAGTGTCAGAAAAATATGAACAAGTACTCTAATTTGATTATAAAAATATGAGGATTATGATTATGATATCTGTTGACCCTAAATCTGACTTATATAAGTAATCATGGTCAAATATGTCTTTATCTTTTTTAATTATTTAGAAAATACTCGAACTTGATTAAATCACCAAAATCATGTGATTATCCTCTTTTTGTTCCTAGATAATTATGGGACCTTCAATTCCATTTTATGTGACTCAAATATCAGTAAAGTCGAATTACTACTCTTTTTCCCTATTTTTTTGTCTTGCCAAATTATTATAATTATCCATCATGATCTGAAGACCACCAAATCTATTTAGAAATCCTACTCTGACTTGATACTATTAAATATGGACTCAAATCTGTACTCAATGACTCATACTCTACTCTCATGACTCTAACCAAGAAAAGGGCCTTTTATATTCTTTTAGAACTAAATGATGAATTTTCCAATATATCTAATTAGTACCAAATCCCTTATAATTTTAGGAGGACAAAGGTACCATTGAGGAGCATCTATGGACTCCCCACTTCTGATTAGAAGGTATGTCCATACCTCTTACTTGGCCCTACTAATGAATATGGTTGTATTATGAATGTAGAAGACTTGGCATATGGTATTGTTTGAAATAAATATCTATGTATGGTCATTTGGAATTATGTTTCCTCTATATGTATATTACAAAACCTGAACGTAAATTATCTTGTCCATTATATCAAAAGCACTTATACTCTTTGGTAGTAAAGTGTTGGAATAAAGTACTTCAACTCTTTGGTAGTAAAGTACTGGAAAGGGATCCAACTCTTTGGTAGTAGATCACATTGTGAAATGATCCAACTCTTTGGTAGTGGATCATAAAGGCCTTAATGCATTCAACTCTCCAAATAGTAAATGCATGGAAGATATAATGGAAAATATGCCTAAAATATGTGTTCTTTTGTTAATAAACATTCTTGTTCAAGTATGCTTTTGTCATATTGTTTATTATTGCCAAGTTTACTTTTATTTTATTGTCGAGATATGAAAAGAGGTATATTTGAAGACACGTAGGTATACTTGGTACAATATATTTATGTATTGTGCTTACGTGTACCAATTTCAAATGTTTTATAGGTACCTTTTGCTTATGATGATGATGATGCAACTCAATATGCTAGCTCAACACAATTAGATCTTTCATGGGGATGCTAAAGTTAAATGGGACTCTTAGTTTATGTTCTTTTTCTTCTACAAGTAGTTTTATCATGTATTAGGTTTTCTTCTGGAAACATAAAGCAAAAAGTAGCTGATATTGAACAACAATGTCTCTATGTTGATAGTGATTCTACTGCAGACCCAACCCTCACCCTCACTGTCACACCCCAATCTCACACTAACCACAGACCACGAGATTAAGGCGCGACAAAGGGATTTACGCACAAGCCAAACCATTCATCAATTTTTAAAACATCTTAAAGACATTAAAAGATAACCTGATTTAGGCTGTAAACCAAAACCAAACAAACTACAGAAGCATTTCTATTAAATTGACAGGAAATATATACAAAGTCTACAGCAAATTATATTGTTCAACATAAATTAAACATAACAGTTAATTTACATCTTTATACACATTCCACAAACATCCTCTCTCTCACCCACACCATGTCCCAAGGACCGAGGGGAAAGGACTAAGAGACCTCTAACTAAACTAACTACAAACCTTCTGTAGACTAGGCGTTAGGATGAAACGATCCTTCCGATTCCTGATGCTGATGCTGACCTGAAAATGTTTTGAGTAGAGGTATGAGCCTACTCGCTCAGTGAATAGCCTTTCATTTAGCTATCACTAAACAACTCATCAGGTTGATAACATTTATATAAAAGATAAGAGCAGTACTAAACAGGGCAGTTCCAATGACATAGTAGATTTACAGATAACAATTTCATTTCTATGCAACATCAGATATTTTTAACAAATAAACAATTATAGAGAATTGGTACAGAAGTGCAAATCTATTAACATATTAAATTTACTGTGTTCCTATATGATTACATTTTTATATTATTATTATTATTATGCCCTAATCATATGCAGTGTACTCTGCATATAAAGATCCGTAGCGAACTACGATCTCACCGTACAAGACTTAGCGACACACCCGGGAAATGCTAAGTCTGACGCCAGCCCTGCTCTGCCACAGGACCACAGGCTCTCCGGCCTACAGGCTCTCCGGCCTCAATGCACTACTCCGAGTGCTCTAGACTCCTCCTCTAACCTGAGCACACAGGCGAAGAGTCTCACGGGGTTACCACCGTGACTCCGCACGGATTAATGTTGAATAACCCCTATTTTTCTCCAGTGCCACCGTGACTCTGCATGCGTTGTTGTTGGACACTGCCTCTCTGTCCTCTTATCTCCATGACTCCGCACGGATAATGTTGCAACACGAGTTTCACCCCTAAGAAGCAGATCTGTCAAAGGGGTTCTACGGTGTTAGGGCACCTAAGTCTATTAACTGATTAACATATAACCATTTAAACAGGAATATTACATTTCATACTTATTTCATATTCTGAACATCGCTTGAAAACACAGATATAACATTTGTCATCTTAAGCATGACTTAGCATCGCATATCCAGTTTCAATGCTAAATATCCATTTTAATCAACATATACATTACAACTGTAATACAGGAAATTCCATCATTTTCATCAATAATATTATGTATTTCAAGTTCCAATGAAACTAACATACTCTATTGTATGTACTACACTGTTTAGAAGTTATACCAACTGATACAGAAGCAAATAAGCATTTAAAATGAGTTAAATAATGATTTCTGAATGAACTGCCACTCACACTCTGAAACTCGGCCGATCACTCTGGAACTCGGCCGATCACTCCTCAGTTTCTGAAACTCGGCCGACCAACTTCGGCCGATCAGTAGGAAACTCGTCCGATCCTCTGGGGAACTCGACCGATCGAAACACCGCTTGTTTACCTACAAGGAAACTCGGCCGATTCAAGACCAAACTCGGCCGACCAAAACACTGTTTGATTGCCTAAATAAGAAACTCGGCCGACCAAACACAAACTCGGCCGAACCGTGCACAGACAGAAAATAAAAACAGACCTGCAGATGTCGATTTCACTCGAATCGACGGGCAAAACCCCTGATTTGCGTTGCAAATCACTTGCAACAGGTGCACATCACCAAGAGCTAGCTGGAGGGGGAGGAAGGACGAGCTAGGGCTGCTCTTTGCACCCTAATCTCCAGACCACCACCTTGCAAACGCAGCTCCTGCTGCTAGCCGGATCGAATTGATGGAGAAGAAGATGGAAAGAGGGAAGAAGATGATTCGTAGATGCTGGTCGGAGCAAAACCTTGGCTCCAAGACGTTCTTCCCTTCTCAGCTCCCTCTCTCTCTCTCTCTCTCACGCGAAGGAAGAAGAAAAGAACGCTCTGCGTTCTCTTGTTTCTGGAAAAAAACGAGTAAAGGGAAAGAAAGATAAGAAGGAAAATCTAGGGACCAAAACATAAAGTCCGAGAACTTTCAAAAATTACAAACAGGTCCCTACAAGCCCAAAAACATGCAACTTTTGACTCGAAGGTCGGATTCGAACGATTTCTCAACGCTTCAAGCGTAAGATCCTACATGTTTTAAGGGCTAGGATTCACACTAAGCACATATCATATCCGTTATAAACATTATTAACAAAAACAAGCTTACAGCTTAGCAAAGCAGCTAAAACACATGCTTAACTGCATACTTACAGGATAAGCTCAACGTGGGTCGTAACAATCTCCCTCCCTTATAAGAATTTCGTCCCGAAATTCCTAAAAGAGAAAAGGAAACTTGCTACGCATCTAAGACTCAAGCTCCCACGTAGCTTCTTCAAGATTATGGTTCCTCCACAGAACCTTTACCAAAAGAATCTCACGGTTCTTAAGCTTCTTAATCCGGTGATCAACTATCTGTACTAGTCCTTCCACGTAGGACACATCTGTCCTAAGCTGTGCCAGATCTGGATATAATATCTTTTCTGTACCGGGATGACACTTTTTCAGCATAGACACATGAAACACATCATGAAGATTTGCCAACTCAGACGGCAAATCCAACCTGTAAGCTACAGGTCCAATTCGCTCAACAATAGAATATGGGCCCATGTATCTAGGGGTCAACTTACCCCTCTTGCCAAACCTTAACACTCCCTTCCACGGTGAAACCTTCAGATAAACCTCGTCACCAACCTCAAACTCAAGAGGTCGACGTCGTCTCTCTGCATAACTTTTCTGCCTGTCCTGTGCAGCTTTCAACTACTCCCTGATCATAGATATTTTCTCTGTAGTTATATCAACTATCTCAGGTCCAAGAATTTCTTTCTCTCCAATCTCATACCAACAAACTGGTGATCTACACTTCCTGCCATATAGAGCTTCATATGGGGCCATTCTAAGACTATAATGGTAGCTGTTATTTTATGCAAACTCCATCAAGCTTAAGTGTTCTTCCCAGTTACCTCTGAACTGCAGAACGTATGCTCTCAGCATGTCTTCAAGAGTCTGAATGGTCCTCTCAGATTGACCATCTGTCTGCGGGTGAAACGCTGTACTGAACCTCAGCTTTGTGCCCAACACACGATGTAATTGATTCCAGAACCTAGATGTAAACTTTGGATCTCTATCAGAAATAATGGAAACTGGAATCCCATGTAATCTGATTATCTCGTCCACATATATCTTGGCCAGCTTCGGAACATCAAAGGTTGACTTGACCGGAAGAAAGTGAGCAGACTTAGTTAGTCTATCCACAATCACCCAAATCGAGTCTGAGCCTTTAGACGTCCTGGGTAACCCTACCACAAAGTCCATCGTGATGTGTTCCCATTTCCATTCAGGTATAGGAAGCGACTGCAAGGTACCAGCAGGTTTCTGATGCTCAGCTTTAACCTGCTGACACACCCCACATCTAGCCACGTATTCAGCCACATCTTTCTTCATACCAGACCACCAGTACAGCTCTCTGAGATTCCTGTACATTTTCGTGTTACCAGGATGCATAGCATACATAGAAGCATGCGCTTCTTCAAGAATTTGCTCTTTCAGCTCACTGTTCCCAGGTACACACAACCTGTCATGAAGATACAACACACCATCGTCAGAGAACCTGAATTATGACCTTTTACCTTCCGACATATCCTGCGTAACCTGCCGCAACTCATCATCATTCTGTTGCAACTCCTTAATCTGATCATAGAAAGTAGGTTTGACCTGCATCTGAGCAATCAACCCACTTTGTCCAGTCACATCCAAGTCTAAGTTCAATTTCCGCATATCTACAAGCAAGTCTCTCTTGAAACATGCCATAGAAAATGCATCAGCTGTTGAACTTGACTTTCTACTCAAGGAATCTGCTACAACATTCGCTTTACCAGGATGGTAATCGATTGTCACATCATAATCTTTAATCAGCTCAAGCCATCTGCGCTGTCTCAGATTCAAATCCTTCTGAGTGAAGATATACTTTAGGCTCTTATGGTCTGTAAATACCTGACAAGTCTCACCATACAGGTAGTGACGCCATGTCTTAAGAGCATGAACTATAGCAGCTAACTCCAGATCATGAGTAGGGTAGTTCTCTTCGTTCTTCTTAAGCTGTCTAGATGCATAAGCCACAACTTTGCCTTCCTGCATCAGCACACAGCCCAAACCTCTCCTGGAAGCGTCGCATAACACTGTATAACCTTTGTCTGCCTCTGGCAAAACCAACACTGGTGCTGAAGTCAACTTCCTCTTCAAGATCTGAAAACTTTTCTCACAGTTATCAGACCAAACAAACAGTGCATTCTTCCTCGTCAAGCGTGTCAAGGGTGATGCCAGCACACTGAAGTTCTGTATAAACCTTCTGTAATAGCTTGCTAAACCCAAGAAACTTCTAATCTCAGTAGGAGTCTTAGGCTGTTCTCACTGAAGCACAGAATCAACTTTCTTAGGATCAACACTAACTCCATCCCTCGAGATAACATGTCCAAGAAATGCTACCTCAGCCAACCAGAACTCGCACTTGCTAAACTTAGCATACAGCTGGTGTTGCCTCAACAACTGCAACACCACTCTCAGGTGTTGCTCATGTTGTACATCATCTCTGGAGTAGATCAGAATATCATCTATAAAGACTACAATAATTTGATCTAGGAACGGTTTGAAAATCCGATTCATCATATCCATAAAGGTTGCTGGCGCATTGGTCAGCCCAAACGACATGACCAAAAACTCATAATGCCCATACCTGGTCCTGAAATCTGTTTTGGAAATATCAGGGGCCTTTATTCTAAGCTGATGGTATCTAGATCTCAAATCTATTTTACAGAAAACCGTTGCTCCACGCAACTGATCAAACAGATCATCTATTCTCGGAAAAGGATACTTGTTCTTAATAGTGATCTTGTTTAGTTGCCTGTAGTCTGTACAGAGACGCATGGTACCATCCTTCTTTTTAACAAACAGCACTGGAGCACCCCACGGCGAAGAACTGGGTCTGATGAAACCCTTATCCAGCAACTCCTGCAACTGCACCTTGAGTTCCTTCAACTCTGCAGGTGCCATTCTATAGGCTGGCAGTGCTACTGGATGACTACCTGGATATACCTGAATCTCAAAATCAATGTCTCTGACAGGAGGTAAGCCTGGCAACTCTTCTGGAAAAACATTAGAAAACTCACGAACCACCGGTACATCATAAACACTGGCGGTGCTCTTCTCTTCTCTAGTGTCAACCACATGAGCAAGGAATGCTTCACATCCTTTCTGTAGCATCTTATCAGCTACAGCAGCTGATATTATGCACGTAGGCAGAACTTTCCTGTCTCCCGTAAAGACACAAGAAAATTCACCTAGTTGAAAGGTAGCTTCCTTCTTCCAACAATCGAGTTGCACTCGATATGTCTCAAGACAATCCATACCCAAGATGACTTGAAAAGTATTGACATCCAAGGGTATGAGATTAGCAGCAAAGGTGTAACCTCCAAAAGATAACAAACATCCGGGACAGAACTCAGTCAGAACCGTTGGTCCACCTAGTGGAACCCTCAACACTCACTCATCTATCAACTCTTGAGTTAACATATTAAGTTCATCAACTAAAGAACGTCGTATGAAAGAGTGAGTAGCACCCGGATCTATCAAAACTGAAACTGGTATATTATTAAACAAAAACATCTCTCATGTAACGACTTGTGAAGAGATTATACCTTCCTGAGGTGTCAAAGAGAAGAAACGTGCTGAAGCTCTCCCTCTGCCACGCTGTCCTCTCTGACCACTTCTGCCACTGGCCACTCCACCACCTCTGGAACCAGAAGCCACAGAAGAACTCGGAACATCATGGTACTGGGGCTGGAAAGCTTGTGATGCTACTTGTTGAAGCTGAGGACATTCCCTTTTTAGGTGTCCTACTCGTCCACAGACAAAACAACTTGGACCCCAACACTGACCAGTGTGTGGTCTTCCACATTTGTCAATTGGCGGTATCTCCTGTCTCTGGGGACCTGTCACTGACATTGACGACCCAAAAGACGGTCCACTAGAGGCACTGCCCCATCTCCCTGGGTAGTATCTCCCTCTGCTTCTAGAAGAAGAAACATCCTCAGATCTCTGTCTACTGAAACAGCTAAAGCCACGCCCGAGTTTAGAAAAGAAACCTCTACCTCCACCTCTGTATCCACTACTCGACTGTCCTCTACTGAAATCTGCAGATCTCTTTTTAGACTCAGGCACCTTGTCAGCATTCACAGATTCTTCAACCTGTCTAGCAGCCTCAACAAACTCACCAAAGTTCTCCCTGTTCCTTCTGCTAGTAGCAGAAACTGTATGCCGAATTTCTGGCCTTAGCCCTTCTTGAAACCTTCTGCATCTTTCTATGTTGTCGGGAACAAGCTGCGGACAGAAGTTCGCTAACCGGGTGAAAAGTGATTCATACTCAGTAACTGACATGTTCCCCTGCTTAATGTTCTGTAACTGCCTGATTTTCTCATTAAGGAAGGTAGGTGGATAAAACTTAAGATGAAACTCTTCAGAGAAATCCTGCCAAGAAAGCTCTGTACCTCTCCTCTTTTCCTCCACACTATGCCACCATAGCTCTGCATCGCCTGTCAAAAGATAAACTGCGTGATTAATCTTCTTCTCTTCTGGAAGATCCATCAAGCGAAAGACCTTCTCTATCTGTCTCCACCACTCATCTACCTCCACAGGATCTGTAGTACCACTGAATTCTGTACCACCAATCTTCTTTACAAGCTCATAAGACCGCATCAGATCCTTACTACTGGTAGAAGTAGAAGCTCGCCTATCAGCTTTGTACTTCTCCCTGGTCTCCAGAAACATCCTGTACATACAGGACGCTTCATCCACATGGTCACCACCACCTGGACCCAAGTACAGTGGATCAGGGCCAACATGGCTCTCAGCCTGATCATCACGATCAAAGCCTCTTTCTGCCATCTGCAATGATATAACAGAATATTTCCTGTTAGAAAACTACAGATAGAAGAAGGACACCTAAACCTTAATCCTATTGGTCTCTTATCGTCCCCTGACCTGGACTTAGAGTATTCATATACTCAACCAAAGCTCTGATACCAAAAGATGTCACACCCCAATCTCACACTAACCACAGACCACGAGATTAAGGCGCGACAAAGGGATTTACGCACAAGCCAAATCATTCATCACTTTTTAAAACATCTTAAAGACATTAAAAGATAACCTGATTTAAGCTATAAACCAAAACCAAACAAACTGCAGAAGTATTTCTATTAAACTGACATGAAATATATACAAAGTCTACAGCAAATTACATTGTTCAACATAAATTAAACATAACAGTTAATTTACATCTTTATACACATTCCACAAACATCCTCTCTCTCACCCACACCATGTCCCAAGGACCAAGGGGAAAGGACTAAGAGACCTCTAACTAAACTAACTACAAACCTTCTGTAGACTAGGCGTTAGGATGAAACGATCCTTCTGATTCCTGATGTTGATGCTGACCTGAAAATGTTTTGAGTAGAGGTATGAGCCTACTCGCTCAGTGAATAGCCTTTCATTTAGCTATCACTAAACAACTCATCAGGTTGATAACATTTATATAAAAGATAAGAGCAGTACTAAACAGGGCAGTTCTAATGACATAGCAGATTTCCAGATAACAATTTCATTTCTATGCAACATCAGATATTTTTAACAAATAAACAATTATAGAGAATTGGTACAGAAGTGCAAATCTCTTAACATATTAAATTTACTGTGTTCCTATATGATTACATTTTTATATTATTATTATTATTATTATTATGCCCTAATCATATGCAGTGTACTCTGCATATAAAGATCCGTAGCGAACTACGATCTCACCGTACAAGACTTAGCGACACACCCGGGAATTGCTAAGTCTGACGCCAGCCCTGCTCTGCCACAGGACCACAGGCTCTCCGGCCTACAGGCTCTCCGGCCTCAATGCACTACTCCGAGTGCTCTAGACTCCTCCTCTAACCTGAGCACACAGGCGGAGAATCTCACGGGGTTACCACCATGACTCCGCACGGATTAATGTTGAATAACCCCCATTTTTCTCCAGTGCCACCGTGACTCCGCACGCGTTGTTGTTGGACACTGCCTCTCTGTCCTCGTGTCTCCATGACTCCGCACGGATAATGTTGCAACACGAGTTTCACCCCTAAGAAACAGATCTGTCAAAGGGGTTCTACGGTGTTAGGGCACCTAAGTCTATTAACTGATTAACATATAACCATTTAAACAGGAATATTACATTTTATACTTATTTCATATTCTGAACATCGCTTGAAAACACAGATATATCATTTGTCATCTTAAGCATGACTTAGCATCGCATATCCAGTTTCAATGCTAAATATCCATTTTAATCAACATATACATTACAACTGTAATACAGGAAATTCCATCATTTTCATCAATAATATTATGTATTTCAAGTTCCAATGAAACTAACATACTCTATTGTATGTACTACACTGTTTAGAAGTTATACCAACTGATACAGAAGCAAATAAGCATTTAAAATGAGTTAAATAATGATCTCTGAATGAACTGCCACTCACACTCTGAAACTCGGCCGATCACTCCTCAGTTTCTGAAACTCGGCCGACCAACTTCGGCCGATCAGTAGGAAACTCGGCCGATCCTCTGGGGAACTCGACCAATCGAAACACCGCTTGTTTACCTACAAGGAAACTCGGCCGATTCAAGACCAAACTCGGCCGACCAAAACACTGTTTGATTGCCTAAATAAGAAACTCGGCCAACCAAACACAAACTCGGCCGAACCGTGCACAGACAGAAAATAAAAACGGACCTGCAGATGTCGATTTCACTCGAATCGACGGGAAAAACCCCTGATTTGCGTTGCAAATCACTTGCAACATGTGCACATCACCAAGAGCTAGCTGGAGGGGGAGGAAGGACGAGCTAGGGCTGCTCTTTGCACCCTAATCTCCAGACCACCACCTTGCAAACGCAGCTCCTGCTGCTAGCCGGATCGAATTGATGGAGAAGAAGATGGAAAGAGGGAAGAAGATGATTCATAGCTGCTGGCCGGAGCAAAACCTTGGCTCCAAGACGTTCTTCCCTTCTCAGCTCCCTCTCTCTCTCTCTCTCTCACGCGAAGGAAGAAGAAAAGAACGCTCTGCGTTCTCTCATTTCTGGAAAGAAACGAGTAAAGGGAAAGAAAGATAAGAAGGAAAACCTAGGGACCAAAACATAAAGTCCGAGAACTTTCAAAAATTACAAACGGGTCCCTACAAGCCCAAAAACATGCAACTTTTGACTCGAAGGTCGGATTCGAACGATTTCTCTGGCAACGCTTCAAGCGTAAGATCCTACACGTTTTAAGGGCTAGGATTCACACTAAGCACATATCATATCCGTTATAAACATTATTAACAAAAACAAGCTTACAGCTTAGCAAAGCAGCTAAAACACATGCTTAACTGCATACTTACAGGATAAGCTCAACGTGGGTCGTAACACTCACCGTCAAAGTTGAACTAGAACACGTCCAATATTGCATAGACATCCTTTGGAAACAACGTGCAAAAATTAGATGGGCCATGGAGGGAGACAAGAATACAACTTTTTTCACAAAACATGTAAAAAGAACACTCAAAAAAACATCATTTCTAGATTGTGCATTAATGGCAGCATCACATCCATCAAACACATGATCACCAGTCACATCTTCCAACACTTTGAGTGCATCTTCAACACTGGACATAAGCCCTCCTTCCTTGACTCTTTCAATTAGAAACATATCTGTTCCAAATCTATCCCATACCCACAACACACCATCAAATAATTTAGCTAAGAGGAACTTGACAACGCAATTACCTCACTTGGTAAAAACAAGTCTCCTGGACCTGATGGGCTTAACAACCGCATTCTACCTTGCCAACTAGAACCACATCAAGGGATACTTTATGAATCTGCTCAGATCCATCCACAACAACAATTATATCCACAAACATATCAAAACTATCAATCATACTAACATTGCTCTCATCAAGAAGATCAACCATCCTGACCAGATCACACAATTCAGACCCATTAGCCTTATCGACACCTCTTACAATATCATAGCAAAAGTTCTTAGCAATCGCATCAAACCACAGCTAGAGGACATCATCTCTCACAATCAAAATTCCTTCCTAAAAAACCATAGCATACACAATTCTTATATCATGGTAAATGAAGATCTCCAACTATGCTACAAAAACAAAACTCGGATCATTGCAATCAAACTGGACTTTGAGAAAGCTTTTGATTACATTAACTGTAATTGCCTTTTACACACCATGTCTGGATATGGATTTCCAAAATTTTGGAATAATTGAAGACATGTTTGCATCTCAACAAACTTCTTCTTCACCATAATCAATGGATTCCCATTTGGTCAGTTCCACAACATAAATGGACTTAGACAGGGAGACCCGCTCTCCCCAAATCTGTTCATCATTGTTACCTCCATTCTTACCAATATGATCAAGCTTGGTACTGCACAGGGCCTCATCTCCTCACCTACAGAATGATACAAGAATATTATCCAATTTACAGATGATACCATCATTTTGGTTAAACCATAAGACAACACCATCATCAACACCATTCACATCATTGGACTTTTCTCATACATTTCTGGCCTCAAAATTAACCTCTCAAAATCTTCCATCATTAGTATCAACACCTCCACCGACCTTATTGACAGATAAAAAGCTCTCCTTAAGTGCAATATTGAACAGTTCCTGGTAACCTACCTTGGCCTACCCATATTACCACACCCTGTCACACACTCCCTCCGGAACCCCATTATTGACAAAATTAAGAAAAAACTCTCCTCTTGGACAAACCACTTTCTGAACCTTGTGGGACGTCTCACTGTCCTCAACAGTGTCATCACACCAATAACTACACACTACCTCAGTTGCATTCCCTTGCTTGGCAAAACCCTTAAGGTCATTGACACCATCAGGAAACAATTCATTTGGAATCACTTCAACGAAGAACATCCTAAACAAAAACTCCAGTTGGTAAACTGGGACACAATTACAACTCATGTTGAATATGGAGGTTGGGGCATCACAAACATCAAGATTCATGTCATTTGCCTCATCACCAAGATCATCAACATCCTCTCCACAAATATATATAAGATCTGGAAAACTTTCATCCTCGACAAATACTACAAAAACAAACCACCCTGGCACAAAATCAACAAGTGTAAATCTTCTCGACTATGCAAATATATAGACAAAAACTTGGACATCATTACCCATCTCATCAATTCCCCCCACACGCCTACTTAAACATCAACTTCTGGGAAGAGCCATTGTTCCAAAATAACACCATACAAAATCTGAATAGCAATTTCCAATTCCACCATCATTGAAAAATCTCAATATAGCCAGAGCTTTGAAACTCCTTACCAGCAATCAACAAAACTCTCTCAAGATCTGCCTCACAAACTACCTTCATGAGAGTACATTGTTAGACATCATCAATGAACTGAAAAATAACATCGGCAACTGCATATCTTGGATTTGGGGATATGTATATTCTCCTAAAGTTGCTTACCTGTACTTAACTTATAGAGGACACATATCTGATATGAAAAGCATATGGAAGGAAAAATGGCCACAAAAATTAAAATTCTTCTTCTGGCTCCTTTCAAATAATAGGATCCCAATAGACCATCACATCACCAGAAGAGGCTTCTAGGGGCCTACCAGATGCTACATTTGTGTAACTATATAAGAAACAACACAACATCTCTTCACTAGCTGCCCCATCACTCTACACTTCCTACATAAATTCTTCCCACCATACTATATCTCTAGAAATCTACTCCTGCCAAACTGCATCACACGCATAACACCACTAACACCACATAAGCACTTTCCCCCTGTAGATCTGGTTATTATCACCTTCTGACACATCTGGCTAGAAGGGAACAACATACAATTTAACAACACATACCGACCAACACACATGTTACTAAATGACATTGAAAATTTGCTTGTACATAAATTTGCATTGTAAGATTGACTTCCACATCAACACAAGTGCGGGGAGCGGATGAAGATCGGGATAACATATATGGAAACCACAATGGTGAAGGGTGCTACTCGCTGGAAGACATCATATCAGATGACACAAGATTCTGATCTAGATCTCAGGAATCTCAGCGGCCTAGAGCACAGCATGCTAGCTTATCAATTTTTATTCATCAATTTGTTGAGGCCTAATATTAAGGGGTGCCTCCCCCAAACACTGTTTTCTTTCCGATCTCGACCTTTTTTGAATTTTTCTATCTACATTTGGATGCGGGTACACATCCATGTTATGTGTTCCCCTGATGAAACATCTTGTTATCACATGCTTGCAGGCGTCTCTGTTTGTAAGCATTTTATTATTAATGCATGTACTACTTATAAAAAAAAAGAACTAAGGCCCTATTTCGTTCGAGAATGAGATTATGAAGTTGGGGCTGAGTTAGTCGATAAATCCAGATTAGTTTATCTGGATTCAATCCTATTTTTTGGCAACTCAATCACATTGCGTATATTCATTAGATTAGACTGGCATCGTAAATTGTTGGTTATAAAACAAATTAATACATAATACATAGTCAAATCTAGACCGGGATCACAAAATTCTACTAAGTGCAACACTGACTTAGTTTGGATTAGAGGGTTATGGAATCCGATACGGATCTCGTTGGTCCGATTTTGCCAAATAAAATAAGACTAGAGCATGATTGGGTTAGTTGGGATCAAGACCTACGTGGTTCAAAAAGATAGTGCTTAATCCGAATTAGATCTCGAGCCAAACATGAGTTAAAGGTGCAGGTTTAATTCTAAATGACAATATTTCTTTTAACTCGGATAAAATAAAAATACATTGATTTCAGCTCCCTTGATGTAATTTTTTAGATTTGCCCAGGCACGAAGCTAGCCGATATTTTCATTTTAGTGTCACAATGTGTGATGACAGCTAGCCAATCTATGCCCAATTGCCCACGGGTCGATTGGCCCGAGCCGTTCTCAAGTACGAAAGCAACGCAGACTAGCTCCTCCAACCACACGGCGATACAAACAAACAATCTGGACACTGTAATTGCCACCATATTTCTCAGAGTCCGTCCAGGCATCCACGGTCCCATCTCCTGCTCCACATTCGCCATATACGGCCTGACGCACGACGGCGACCGGTTGCTCCACTCAGGAGGAGTGCATCTGGGGACGTGGATGCTCCAAACAGATTGGCCGTCCTTGGTTTGCACCGGCAGGCGGCTAGCAATTGGGCCAGCTCGGTCATAGACATTGATGCCGAACCATCGTCCGTTTCCGATGTGCTGAACCATATGCTTCCGCATTTATGTGAGCATGACGACTTCGGTGGGGAGCATTCCGCGAAGATAGTGAGCCTAGATGGAATGCTTTCAAACGAGAACTGGATTTGCTAGAGCATAAAAAGAGAAGAAGAGATTGGCCAGAACAAAATTAAACTGGGCGAATCGTGAACGTTGCAGACACTCTCAATCTCCATATTTCAACGGATATTCTGGTTATAGATGATTAATAGAATACATACACGGAACACCGGATATGAGTAAACAGTGAAAATGGATGCCATAGCTTTACTTACACTAAAACTAACTCTAACACGCGTCACGGTCCTGTTGCTGCTGTCCTTGCCAGCACATGATGTAGTCAGCCTACTGCGTGCACATGCACGTGACACAAAATTAGATACATTTTAATATGATAATTTTCTAAATAAATATTTATGTCCAGTCATCATTTATGTATATTTAATCATTATGTATGTTAAGAACATTATTTATTATATAAATATGATGGGTGATTTTTATTTGGTAAGATTGTTAGATTGAGAAAGAAAATAGAAAATGGGAAGATGAAGTAGAGGGATGAGAATTATAGTTGATTATTTGCTTTATTTATAAATCATGTATCAACTTGTTGCATAGGGAATATGCAAGTAAGATAATCGGAGGGAGTGTTCATAGAGAACATGGTGAGCATGGGTTTAGATTTGAAATTAAACGATCAAGTGGGAAAAAATTAGTGGGGTGAGTAAGTGGATATCATTTATGAACTCTATCAGAATATAAATACAACATAAATTGCTACGAAAATAGTTGTGAGTGAGTTAAGGATATGATGGAAACCATTTACAAAATTAATTTATTATTGATATGTGAGTGAAGCATTGAGGGTCATTGGGGAATCAATTGTTATATTATATTAATAACATTCACATCACCATGACAATTGAGTATTTTATAATTAATTGTTTTATAACAAAATGATATTTGAATTGAGTTTATCATCTTATTAATATTGTTACGTAATTTATTTATTTCTTCTAAAATATAATCAATTTAAATAAAATATTATTTAAAAAAAAAGAACGAACATGTCATTTTCTTAGATACAATAAAACTCTCTTAATTAAGAATACATTAAAGGAAAAAATATCACTATGTCATGCACATTTCATCTCAAAAGTACATATATAAATACTCAAAAGAGTTTAATTTATTTGTTCTATTTTATTTTTATCATCATCTTGTTTTTACTATGTGACTAAGTATCAAAATATATGTGTATATTGTTCATAAACTTCTAGCAAGAAGTATTGTGTACATATGTTTATTCAAAATTTATTAATGATAATATCAAACACACAATATGAATAAGGTAATAGTCCCAAAATATGATAGAATGCTACAAACATAAAAAGCGTTTGAAAATCTTTCTAATTGAAATGATAACTATAATATAATGTGAAACTTTTAGACATATATTTTTCATGATTGAGAATTTAAATATAAAAAATGATAAATAAAAGTGATATTGCATATGAGACAAGATATGAATATAAATAGTATATCGATTTAATTCATTTTATGAGATACATCTATTAAAACAAAAGGCAATTTTATGTAAAAGGTGAAAAATAGATGCATGTGTCATGTAAGAGGGAAAAATAACTTGTCATATTATCTATCAAGATGATGTTAAATAACAACATGAAAATAAATTTCAATCCTTGAAAAAATAAATTGTCATAATATCCACCAAGTTGATGTCATCACATTCAAGTATAAAAGAAATCAAACCATCTTTTATGCAGGCCGAACAATGATTTCAGAAATGCATGTAGAAGGAAACTTTAAACTACAACTCTTAGAAGACTAAACCATTTGTTTTGACGGATGACACCACTTCCTTTCGTCCTTCCCCATGTGTCAAGCTTCTTATTTGGTATAGATGATTACTATGTATTTCATGTTGCTTCTGTTAGCTCTTCTAGTTAGTATCTTCTGTTCTTCTGCAAGCATTGAACCCTATGTAAATAGTCATACAATACCAGATCTTGTTGTTTCACTGATCCATAGAGAGGAGCATGAGATCGATAAGGTAGTATAAGAACATATATGATATAAAATGAGTGATGGTGATGATCATTACCTTCACTACAAATCATCTTATATTTGTCCTCCACAATGTTCATAATTGTATCTGCACTTCAAATCAATTGTGTCGTGGTCGTGATCGTGGATGATATGTGTTATAACCCCAATTTTTAGGTTCAATTGGTGAGAAATGTAATTTCTCATATTAAAGATATTTCAACAAATAATGATATAATTTACTTCAAAATGGATTTCGTTTACAATAGCCTTGATGTTTGTGTTGTGGGCTTTATTGGCTATTGGGCCCAATAACAAAGAAAATTCAATTAGTGAATGAATAATTAAATATTCGAGAAAAGAAATATGTAGAAACCTCTAGAAGGCAAATCCAAAGAGGATTTTGTGTCTCTTGGGTTCCTTGGGTTCCAAGGAGTCCAAAGTTGCATAGGGAAAGCAAAAAGAAAAGAAAAGATTAATTAAGTATTTCTTTATTAAGAAAGAAATTGAAAACAATGGTAAAATGTAGAAAACAAGTGAAAAGAGGTGGAACTAAGATATTCTTGGTGGAATTTCATATCCCAAAGATTCCTAGTGATAAAAGGAATACCAATGAGGAAAATAGAGAAATAAAGAGAAATCCTCAAAAAGAGATATTTTAATAAGAAATAAACAAGATATGGTAAATAATGGATAAAAGATAAATTAAAGGATAAGGAATATTCCCAAGATGGTATTTTGAGCCATTAAGATTCCTTGAGGTTCAAGGAACTCAGAATAGTAATTTAATGGAAAGGGAAAGAGAAAATATGTGAGAAATATATAAAATTAAGTGATAACTTGTATATAAATAAAAACATCTCATACTTTCGAGTTTGAGTTTCAAATTTGGTACATACCTGGATTAAGTCATCATAGACTTTCCTCTAAAATTTGGGTTTAAAATAATAAATGGTTTGAGAGATATGAATTTTACAAAATCTCCTGAAGTGTGAAGGAAATTATTAAATGTAACAATTTTCCAATATATCTAGTTTAATCAGAATTCTTGGCGCATGGCTTATGGCTGTTGGATTACGATCCAACAGAAGCTGCTTTTCACACTCTTCTTTTGGAAAAGAACAGGGAAGCAAGTTTATAGATCGGATTTCTCAATGACCTCTACGCAAGAGTTTTTGGGAAGAGTCCTATTCAGGTCAGGAGAGGAAGACGTACCAACCGATCCCTAATAGTACCCTATTTGGGAAACATTGATGAGTTTCCCTTTCTTTGGAAATGGCAGGAAGGCCCCGGGCAGTGGGCATGCATAGCCCTACCTATATAAGGCACAAGTTTCCCACCATGAAGGAAGGCGAGATTCGTAGAACCTCAGAGAAGGGTTTCCCAAATCCAATTCACCGGAATCCCTACACTTCTTCCCTCTCTTCCTCCTGCTCACTGCCGGCCAATGGGGCTGGTATTATGCTCAGTTCATACCTGCTCAGATCGATTCGAGGGTGGCTTTGACTTCGTCGGGTGCAGGCGCAGGTGGGCGCTCCTTTTCCTGCTCCTCTGGTGCCCCAAAACGCGGGGTCAACTCCGCAGTTGACCCGCCCTGCGGCCTGCTCGCGTTGTTCAGGCAGGCGAGGGTTGAAGAAGAAGGAGTGCAATTGACTAAATTGCCCCTCCATGGAAGTGTATCACCCGAGGGCACGGAAGTCTTATCCAGCGAGAATAAGGGGCGCTCAAGTTGGGTATCACTGATGTGTCGAGCCCCTATTGGCTCAGGTAATATGATTTTTGCAAAAATTGTAGATTTTGATTGGTAACTCCAATAAAGTCATGTTATATATGAAAGTTGATCATAAATATGTGTAGAATCCAATAAAAATAGTTTTATAGCCTGAATCTGATCATAGTTCGAAATATAGTGTAAATTATCATCTTTAATGAATTAAAGATTGAGAAACCCTATTTTGATATGATTAATGTGTTTAATAGGGTTTAATGGATCTTTAGAGTTGATATTAATCTGTTAAATGTAAAAAGGAACATTGAGTTCAAAAAGGAAGAACTTTGCATATGATTAGTCTAATTTAGGGTTTATGTGCTTAAATATGCATGAAATTTGAAAAGGGCATAAAGTTATCATCTTTAATGATTCAATTAATGAAAAACCCTTAGATTTGATGATGGATGGATAATTCAAGATGATATTAACCTGTTGTCAAGGAAAGAGAAAATAGGATTTAAAAGTATGATCTTTTTATATATTTGGTTTAATTTAGGGTTCCGTGCTTGATTATGCATTAATGAGCTTGAAAACCCTAAATTTTGATGAATATGTCTTTTAATTGGTTCAATTGTGTAAATCCACGAATAAAATAGAGATGTGATGATCCTAAGCCAATTTGAGCATAAAATATCCTTAAGGTGGATAATTTGAGTAATTAGGGTTTTTATGAGTGGAAAAGTTGTTTAGGGTTTGTTGACCTAAAAAGGGTAAAGTTTGAGAAATTGATCTAAGAAACCCTAATGCATCCTAATGAGACTTAGAAACCTTAGAAAGGTGTCCCAAGTCAATAAGGAGTTGTTTGGTATATGCTTGTGACAATTAGACATTATATGATTTCAGGATCAATGTTTGCTTGATTGATTGATTGGCTTGCTTGACTGGACATCTAGTTGGATTTGGATAAATTGTTGCTTGAGATCTCCAAGACAGGTATGTGGTTACTTATGAATAACCGCTTAGTTTTCCGATGGTTTCTCGGACGTTTAATCGCATTGAATGCAACTAAACTGCTTGGATGTCCATACTGCAATTATAAAGTGACTATGACTATCACTTAATGTATTTGCCTATAAACTCAGATCCTAGTTCTCTCTGTGGCATAATAGCTAACCTAGCACATGGCTGCCTATGGGTAGGTCCATCAGGTTAGAGAAAGGCCTAGTACATGGCTACCTATTGGGTAGGTCCATCAGGTCTATGGATGACCTAGTACATGGCTACCTATTGGGTAGGTCCATCAGGTCTATGGATGACCTAGTACATGGCTACCTATTGGGTAGGTCCATCAGGTCTATGGATGACTTAGTACATGGCTACCATGGAGGTAGGACCGTCAAGTCACACTGAGTTAGATATTGGGCTACCTTCGGGTAGTGCCATGCGACTCTATTACCTAAAACAGAGGTGAAATCTATGTCCACTGCAGGGACAGCCCAGAGTTCGAGAATATGTATGGATTGAGGTGTATGGCTTAAAATGTAATCTTGATTGTTAAATGATTAATTGAATGATTATATTGTTAACATAGTTGAACATTATCTGTTTCCTCCACATACCAGCTTCGGCTGACTGACGTTTTGTTTGTCGGCGTTTTAGGTACAATGAAAAGAACAAACAAGTAAAGTGACACCTTGTGAATTCAAGAATTAATGAACAAGGAGGAACTAGTTAGAATAGTTCAGCTGAGGTTAGAAGTTTAGTTTGTTCCAATCTCTTCAAAGGTATGCAAAGAAAAATTTTATTACCATTTTCAGTATAGTCTGTTAGAATTTAATAATTGTTTATGGTTATATGTCGAACCTTTGATCCGGGATTAATGGGTGCGGCTTCAACCTCTTGGTCTCCCTTAATTGGGGGTTATCGGGAGGTGGGTTCGTAACATTTGGTATCAGAGCTTAGGTTCCCCAGTTAACCATTAATAATTATTAAATTTTACAAATTCCATAGAACCCAAGGGAGTTATTAGAGGAATATCTGAAAGACGGAGGTGTCTAGAAAAGGATCACGACCGGGGGCTGGCAAGATTTTCCTCCGCACCGCTAGTCGGAATATGAGGACTCCCGGATCCGTGTGACTGCCTGGCCAAAGTCTTAGGGTATGAATCGAAATAAGATACCTTTAGGACTTCTCATCTTATTCATCCCTTCTCATCATGAAATTCTGATAAGGACCTAAAGATTTAGGGTTTTCTTTCTTCTCCTCACCCACTTGAGGTATGGGTAAGGTTAATAAGGTTTAAGGAATCCTCCACCAAATTAATGAAAAGCATGTAAATAAGATGTCATGGACATAAGCTTAATAGATTAAGCGCATATTAAAGAATAGATACATGCTTTGGTCGTATGACATAAGTTGTCATGTCCTCAGAAGAGACCTGAGGCTAGACCTTCTTGTCAGGAGGATAAGTTAGTCTTGGATATAGAGATCTCCATTGCAAGTAGAGACCCAGCACATCCTCTAAGGATGATGCTAACCCTAACCCTAAGTGAAGGATAGAGAGAGATGTGTTGGACCAGGTGTTTGAAAGGACATGCCTTTGGGATGCCATACGATCCATGGGTGACCTAGCACCTTGGCAACCCAACCCTGGGAAGGGTCGTGCATGTTAGGGTAAAGGATAGCTCCTTGGATGATGATGTTAGTGAAGGACCATAGAAACCCTATGGGCTTGGGCAAGTAGGGTCATAATGTTGATAGTAGGATGAAACCCTGGATGATCTTGAGCAACCATAAGTTCGAACCTAGGCTTCAACCATGTAGAGTATGCTTTTGAGGATGATCCTTCATGAAGAAAGGACCTCTAATGGGGAGGTTGGATGTGGGGTTAGCTCTAGAGAGAGAGCAGGAAACCCAGCAAGAAGGTTGGAAGCCTAAAACCCTGAACAATGGATGATAGTGGTTGCCTCATGATCGATCCCTGAAATTGGATGATATCTTGGTTGCCTTTAGAGGGACCAACCCTAGAGAATGAAGATGAAGCATCTGGCGCCTATGTGCCTACAGTATAGGTGTTTACCTTTTGAGGTAGGAAGAAGAGTTCCTTAGACCTAGAGAGGTTTAGTGAACAGGTTCTGAGGTCTTGTACCTTGTTGGTTGTCCTTAAGTAGGATCCAACTCTAAGTGTTGCTCGAGGTGAAGGATGACAAGAAGTGCATGTCATGCCTTTTGCATGCTTGGTTCGTGGTTAAGAGATGGGGCATGCAGTTGAACACCTACAAGTAAACCTAGGGTTCCTAGGCCTAAGAGGGGAAGTGGTGTACCTAAGGCTCATGATGAGAAGTTGAGTTCATATAGAAGCGAGCATGGTACTCCTCATGTATAGAGAAAAAATGGGAAGCCCCTTAAGTTTAAGGTATGTTTGATGAACCCCTCACAACTAAGTTGATGATAAAGGAAGGTATGATCTCGATCCAGCATTGAGGAAAGAGGACAAGTATGACCTAGCATGGTTTAGTAGGTGATATACTCATGCCTTAATAGCTTTCTTGGGTTAAGTAGGCTCATGTGGAGGTAAACCCTAGACCTTAGAGCTTTTGTGACCTTAGAGATAGTTTTCCTCCCATCCTGGGAGAGGGACCCCTTTGGAAGGGTGTGTATCAGCTTTATTGGTTCAAGGTAACCTAAAGAGGTCTCATAGGATCTTGAGAAGCTAAGTGAAAGGTACATGGTATGAGAATGAATCTACAGACCCATAGATATCCATCTCTATTGCATGTGAATGTGTTACCATGGAGGTAACCAGTATGGGGCTTGACCAAGGTAGGCAGGTTGCCATGATGCCTATGAAAGGATAAGGGCCAGCCCCTGAATGCAGAAAGAGATATGATGAAGACTTGGGTAAGGTTCTATGTGAACATGTACCATGATGAAGAATCCTAAGTCTATCCTAGGGTCAGGTAGGGATAAGACCGATGAAAGTAGGAGTTGCCTAATTCCCCAGTTGCACATGACCATAGGGTCGGGAGGTAACAGCTATCATTGTCTGAGGGCCATGGGTTAGGAGATTGATCACCTCCATGAACTTATGGGACCCAAAGAGCAGATGTGTAGGGCACTCTCTTGATGCATGAGGGAAGAGGGATGACCCCAAAAGAGTCGGTACCCTATAGACTTAGAGGAGATGACCAAGGATATAAACCTCAGTAGGTTCAAGACTTGTTTGATATCATGATGTCTGTGATGTAGAGACATATGTGGCACGTTGCAACTTAGATATAAAGGTGTATTGGCAAGGTGGGATGTACCATCACTACTCTTGGAACATGAAGAACTCAGTATTTGGACTGCAGCCAAATGCTTATTTCCTCTTGTTATGGGGGTGAGAGATAGTACATTATGCATGTCATACACCAAGGATAAGAGATGATGTAGGTTGGAACGTTGCCACGAGAAATGGGGATAGAGAAGATATCTACCCTGGTAAAGTGAATGATACATGGATGGTTTGTAAACACTAAGAGGAATAAGGTAGTCCCCTTATGAGGATGTTTTTATCTTGAACTAAGTGGAACTTACAAGTTAGACCAGGTTGAGTTTGATCACCATGATGATGAAATCAGAGAGTATTCTTAATGGAGATAGACATAGAGTTTGAGGTAATATGATAAGTGAAATACATGGAAGTGTATGTCTTCAATGTTACCTAATAACTACGGGTGTGAAGTAGTAATGGATGCTCTGGTTGAGATACATCTGACTTGTTTGACTAGAAGCTGGAAGAGGTTGTTTGGCTAACCCTAAGTTTGGAAAGGAGAGGTGTTTGGATAACACTCAGGTGTAACAAGATACGTTGAAAAGTTAAGAGTTGTTTGGTTAGCCAGTCTAGTCCTTAATGAGATGAAAGGATGGTGGTAGAACCTCAAGTGCACTTCTTTGGAAAAGAAGGTGATGAAACCCCAACTAGAGTGGTTTAATTAGGGTTTCTGAGGAATCTATCTTAAGGAATCATGACAATACAGGAGATCATGACTTAATACCGCGGTACTACCAAGATAATAAGTGATAGTGGTACTTTAAATACCTAAGATAAAGTTGCATGTGGTTTATGGACATGTAAGCCAAGGGTAAAGGACGAACCCCAGTAACCCAGTGTATCGATATAGAGGACAAAAGAATCCCTGAGAGGGAATGAGAGCTCAACACTATGGATGTTGTGATAGGTCTTCCCTGGACCGAGGAAGGTCGAGATGCAATATGGGTTATGGTAGATCGCCTTACCTAGATGACATAAGAAAGAAAGAGTTCTGTCAAGGGACAGATCTAGTTGAACTACCTATGAGAGAGATGGTTCAACTACACCATGAAGCGAGTTCAAAGGTTCTTGAGTTTGACCTAAAGGTTCACTTCCATAAAGTGGAAGTAGGTACATGAAGAACTCAATGTTAGTATAGTTTATCACCCCTAACTATGGTTAGTATGATCCAGACTAAAGGGTCTGATGAGGGCATGTGTGCTCGTTCAGGGTGATATCTAGAGATAGTTCTTGTCCTATGAAAGATGTGACAATGACCACCATAGCCAGTATCGGGTTTTATATAAAGCTCTGTAAGGGAGGTTGTGTCGGTCACCACTTCAGTAAGGTGATGTTGGTGAAAGGACCACATGATGGTTAGAAAAGTACCACATGATGGTTAGAAAAAGGGACCCCAGTGCGTGTAGATGAAGTCACTTTGATCGTGCAAGGGCTGAAAAGAGCCTAGAGACGATGAGAGTCATGAGCAGATGCAAAGTAGACTGACATACAAGTTACTGTGGGAGAAAATGTGACATGAAAATCCGACCCCTCTAAGTTATAACTAAGAGAGCTGAGTCCCCGATACATGGGTCCATTAGAGATGGATGGGGTGGAGAAGGTTAGGTTTGACCTTACCCCTCAGGATAGAGTAATGGGAGATGTTTTCCATGTGTCCAATTTAGAGCACTATGTGAGGTACCCCGACCATGTGCTGAGCAATGAACCTAGTGAGCCCCAAGGGAGGCTGACATGGCCTGAGTCACCTGTGTAGTTTATAGACGCCAGGATGAAAGAACTCAGAGAAAAAAAATGTGATGATAAAGGTTCTTTGGAAACACCATGAGTACGGAAAAGCCACATAGGGGCCAATGATGGACATGGAAAAGTCTTATCCTGAATTGTTTGTTTACTTGCCTGAATTTTGAGGACAAAATTCCTATAAGAGGGAAAGGATGTTATAACCCCAATTTTTGGGTTCAATTGGTGAGAAATGTAATTTCTCATATTAAAGATATTTGAACAAATAATGATATAATTTACTTCAAAATGGATTTCATTTACAATAGCCTTGATGTTTGTGTTGTGGGCTTTATTGGCTATTGGGCCCAATAACAAAGAAAATTCAATTAGTGAATGAATAATTGAATATTCGAGAAAAGAAATATGTAGAAACCTCTAGAAGGAAAATCCAAAGAGGATTTCGTGTCTCTTGGGTTCCTTGGGTTCCAAGGAGTCCAAAGTTGCATAGGGAAAGCAAAAAGAAAAGAAAAGATTGATTAAGTATTTCTTTATTAAGAAAGAAATTGAAAACAATGGTAAAATGTGGAAAACAAGTGAAAAGAGGTGGAACTAAGTTGTTCTTGGTGTAATTTCATATCCCAAAGATTCCTAGTGATAAAAGGAATACTAATGAGGAAAATAGAGAAATAAAGAGAAATCCTCAAAAAGAGATATTTTAATAAGAAATAAACAAGATATGGGAAATAATGGATAAAAGATAAATTAAAGGATAAGGAATATTCCCAAGATGGTATTTTGAACCATTAAGGATCCTTGAGGTTCAAGGAACTCAGAATAGTAATTTAATGGCAAGGGAAAGAGAAAATATGTGAGAAATATATAAAATTAAGTGATAACTTGTATATAAAGAAAAACATCTCATAATTTCGAGTTTGAGTTTCAAATTTGGTACATACGTGGATTAACTCATCATAGACTTTCCTCTAAAATTTGGGTTTAAAATAATAAATGGTTTGAGAGATATGAATTTTACAAAATCTCCTGAAGTGTGAAGGAAATTATTAAATGTAACAATTTTCCAATATATCTAGTTTAATCATAATTCTTGGCGCATGGCTTATGGCTGTTGGATTAGGATCCAACAGAAGCTACTTTTCACACTCTTCTTTTGGAAAAGAACAGGGAAGCAAGTTTATAGATCGGATTTCTCAATGACCTCTACGCAAGAGTTTTTGGGAAGAGTCCTATTGAGGTCAGGAGAGGAAGACGTACCCAACGATCCCTAATAGTACCCTGTTTGGGAAACATTGATGAGTTTCCCTTTCTTTGGAAATGACAGGAAGGCCCCTGGCAGTGGGCATGCATAGCCCTACCTATATAAGGCACAAGTTTCCCACCGTGAAGGAGGGCGACATTCGTAGAACCTCAGAGAAGGGTTTCCCAAATCCAATTCACCGGAATCCCTGCACTTCTTCCCTCTCTTCTTCCTGTTCACTGCCGGCCAATGGGGCTGGTATTATGCTCAGTTCATACCTGCTCAGATCGATTCGAGGGTGGCTTTGAATTCGTCGGGTGCAGGCGCAGGTGGGCGCTCCTTTTCCTGCTCCTCTGGTGCCCCAAAACGCGGGGTCAACTCCGCAGTTGACCCGCCCTGCGGCCTGCTCGCGTTGTTCAGGCGGGCGAGGGGTTGAAGAAGAAGGAGTGCAATTGACTAAATTGCCCCTCTGTGGAAGTGTATCACCCGAGGGCACGGAAGTCTTATCCAGCGAGAATAAGGGGCGCTCAAGTTGGGTATTGTTGACGTGTCGAGCCCCTATTGGCTCAGGTAATATGATTTTTGCAAAAATTGTAGATTTTGATTGGTAACTCCGATAAAGTCATGTTATATATGAAAGTTGATCAGAAAAATGTTTAGAATCCAATAAAAATAGTTTTATAGCCTGAGTCTGATCATAGTTCGAAATATAGTGTAAATTATCATCTTTAATGAATTAAAGATTGAGAAACCCTATTTTGATATGATTAATGTGTTTAATAGGGTTTAATGGATCTTTAGAGTTGATATTAATCTGTTAAATGTAAAAAGGAACATTGAGTTCAAAAAGGAAGAACTTTGCATATGATTAGTCTAATTTAGGGTTTATGTGCTTAAATATGCATGAAATTTGAAAAGGGCATAAAGTTATCATCTTTAATGATTCAATTAATGAAAAACCCTTAGATTTGATGATGGATGGATAATTCAAGATGATATTAACCTGTTGTTAAGGAAAGAGAAAATAGGATTTAAAAGTATGATCTTTTTATATATTTGGTTTAATTTAGGGTTTTGTGCATGATTATGCATTAATGAGCTTGAAAACCCTAAATTTTGATGAATATGTCTTTTAATTGGTTTAATTGTGTAAATCCACGAATAAAATAGAGATGTGATGATCCTAAGCCAATTTGAGCATAAAAGATCCTTAAGGTGGATAATTTGAGTAATTAGGGTTTTTATGAGTGGAGAAGTTGTTTAGGGTTTGTTGACCTAAAAAGGGTAAAGTTTGAGAAATTGATCTAAGAAACCCTAATGCATCCTAATGAAACTTAGAAACCTTAGAAAGGTGTCCCAAGTGAATAAGGAGTTGTTTGGGATATGCTTGTGACAATTAGACATTATACATGATTTCAGGATCAATGTTTTCTTGATTGATTGATTGGCTTGCTTGACTGGACATCTAGTTGGATTTGGATAAATTGTTGCTTGAGATCTCCAAGACAGGTATGTGGTTACTTATGAATAACCGCTTAATTTTCCGATGGTTTCTCGGACGTTTAATCGCATTGAATATAACTAAACTGCTTGGATGTTCATACTGCAATTATAAAGTGACTATGACTATCACTTAATGTCTTTGCCTATAAACTCAGATCCTGGTTCTCTCTGTGGCATAATAGCTAACCTAGCACATGGCTGCCTATGGGTAGGTCCATCAGGTTAGAGAAAGGCCTATTACATGGCTACCTATTGGGTAGGTCCATCAGGTCTATGGATGACCTAGTACATGGCTACCTATTGGGTAGGTCCATCAGGTCTATGGATGACTTAGTACATGGCTACCATGGAGGTAGGACCATCAAGTCACATTGAGTTAGATATTGGGCTACCTTCGGGTAGTGCCATGCGACTCTATTACCTAAAAGAGAGGTGAAATCTATGTCCACTGCAGGGACAGCCCAGAGTTTGAGAATATGTATGGATTGAGGTGTATGACTTAAAATGTAATCTTGATTGTTAAATGATTAATTGAATGATTATATTGTTAACATAGCTGAACATTATCTGTTTCCTCCACATACCAGCTTCGGCTGACCGACGTTTTGTTTGTCGGCATTTTAGATACAATGAAAAGAACAAACAAGTAAAGTGACACCTTGTGAATTCAAGAATTAATGAACAAGGAGGAACTAGTTAGAATAGTTCAGCTGAGGTTAGAAGTTTAGTTTGTTCTAATCTCTTCAAAGGTATGCAAAGAAAAATTTTATTACCATTTTCAGTATAGTCTGTTAGAATTTAATAATTGTTTATGGTTATATGTCGAACCTTTGATCCGGGATTAATGGGTACGGCTTCAACCTCTTGGTCTCTTTTAATTGGGGGTTATCGGGAGGTGGGGTCGTAACAATATGTAACTATAAATGGGGAAAAGTGCTTAACAATAAGAACTTACACAAATTAGAATCCATTTTGGACTTGTAGTTCTTTCCTATATAGAGATACCATAACATTAGTAGTATCATTTGGATAGGAGATAACTGGTAGGGAGAATAGACATTAGAGGGAAGACGAATAGGGAAAGTGTGATAAAAAATTATAAGAAAACTATAGTTTTTTATATGACATACATCATTATTAATTAATGGATATTTAATTCAAATGGACATGAAGATACAATGAATGATAATATTTATCTTAATTTGGTCAACTGTGTGATAGAAGAGGAGAGTGGGTTAGGGAGATAAGTTTATTAAAGGTAAAGAAAGCCATAGAGAAAAATTCAAAACTAGATAAAACATAGTTTCATGAAGAGAGGGGTGAATAAGGTACTTTTTTGTGTTAATAAAGCTTGTCACAAAAAAACGTGGTCAAGGGAGATGAAAGGTTTTCATTTTCTTTGAATAAATTTTACTTATTTTGTTTTTTACCGGACACAATTGTGAGAGTTAAAAGGAGATAATGACATATAGGGGAGTTATTGACACCCAGAGATAGTGGGTAGAGAGGAAAGAAATTTGAAAGAAGATAAAATATGGTATTGTTGGGAGAGAGGGGCTAGTAACGTGGGTCTTTTGGGTTGAGAGTGTTTGTTTAAAAAAAGTTTGGTCAAGGGAGACAAATGGTTTGACAAAATTTATGAGAATTAATAGGAGATAAAGGGAGAGAGGAGAGTTATTGAGATTCACAAATAATGGGCAGAGAGGAGAGATAGAAAATGGAGAGAGATAGAGAAGAGGGACAGACGTGGAGTGGAGAGTGAGAGACATAAGAGAAAATAAGAAATTAAAAAAAAGATGATAAAAGTTCTGAGAAGAGGATCAGTGAAAGAGATAGCAACATCTTAAAATGTTGATCACTGATGGGCCAGAGAACTAAAAATGATATGTTTGTAGTTACTTGAAAAAACTCCCTCTTTTATAGTAATATAATATATATAAGCACACTCAAAACAAACATTAATATAGAAATAAGCACGTGAATATATATATATTATTACTGTTTATTTTTATTAGGAAAATTTATTCAATTTAAGGGGAAAAAAGCCATAGAGAGAAATTTAAAAGTAGATAAAATGTAGTTTCATGAAGAGATGGGTAAATAACGTACTTTTTTGTGTTAAGAAATTTTGTCACAAAAAAACGTGGTCAAGGGAGATGAAAGGTTTTCATTTTTTTTGGATGAAATTTTACTTATTTTGTTTTCTATAGTGTACAATTATGAGAGTTAAAAGGAGATAATGGTAGAGAGGGGAGTTATTGACATCCAGAGATAGTGGGAGGAGAGGAAAGAAATTTAAAAGAAGATAAAACACGGTCTTGTTGGAAGAGATGGGCTAGTAATGTGGGTATTTTAGATTGAGAGAGTTTGTTTCAAAAAAGCTTGGTCAAGGGAGATGAATAGTTTTTGTTTACCTTTGAGCAAAAGTTATGAGAATTAATAGAAATAATGGGAGATAGGGGAGTTATTGAGATCCACAAATAGTGGACGGAGAGGGGAGATAGAAAATGGAGAGAGATAGGGAAGAGGGACGGACGTGGAGTGGAGAGTGAGAGATATAGGAGAAAATAAGAAATTAAAATAGAAAAAAAAAGATGCTACAAATTCTGATAAGAGGGTTAGTGAAGGAGAGAGCAACATCTTAAAATATTGGTCTTTGATGGGCCAGAGAGACTAAAAATGACATATTTGTAATTATTTGAAAAAACTCCCTCTTTTTATAGTATTATAATATATATAAGCACACTCAAAATAAATACTAATATAAAAAGAAGCACGTGTATAAATTTATATCATTACCATTTATTTTTATTAGGAAAATTAATTCTCAAGCATGTAATGTTTTCAAAGAAAAAAATGATATAGAGGAGAGCATTGGTTGGGGTAAGCATAGAAACGTGAGATAGAGTCGCAGAGAGAGGGAGATAGTATTGCGGGTGGTTAAAGAGGGGATAGTAAGGGGGGTATTGTTAGGATGAGCGTGGTGAGAATGGGAAGTAATTTTGAATGAATAATGATTTTGATTTAAATTTGCAACTAAATAGGGGAGTGGAAAATGTGGAGTTGGGAACCGTGGGGAGAGAATATTGGGGGTTGTTGGAGAATGGAATAGAAAGGGCATATATTGTAGAAGATGAGGGCCGTGAGAGTAGGAAGTGATTGCTATTAAGTTAATGGGTGCATAAGCGGAGGGTGGAAGTCCATTATTTGTTGAGAAATTTGTAAGACAAACATAGTGGTATAAGAGAGATAATAATAGTGGGAGAGTGAATTGAGGAGTTGTTAGGAATGTGGTGAGAGAGTGGGGAGTCGTTATGGACAGGATATTCATTTTTTATTTAGTTTTGAGGATAAATGAATTACAAGCAATTAAAATAGGAAAAAAGTGAGAAAAAATGTGAGCAAAGATTGAATGAAAGAGAGAACACCAACTCAAAATGTTGGCTTCTAATTGGTCAAAGAGGGTTTAAATGGCTGGTTTGTAAATAAATAGAAAAACTCCCTCTTTTTATAGTAGTAGTATATATATGTATATATATGTATATATATATATATAGAGAGAGAGAGAGAGTAAGATTAGAATACATTCGAGTGTACTGAAAATGCTATATACCACAATCAGTCATTTTCCATCATGATGCAATTATTTTATAATCTAAACCATTGATATTTTTAAATATGTTAAGAACACATTATTAAATAAAATTTAGCACATTTGGATACTTATAGGTCATTCATCTAAATAAGGTAAAAATCATACATTAAAAATTAATTTTGTGCGTCGACTTTGTTGTCATTGAAAGAGTGACTTACATTCATATAAATGGTCTCGTATTTTATATGTGACTTTTATTATTGTAACCATGAAGATCAGTAGATTAGATTTCGCAAAAGCATGGTCTAGACAGGAAACACTATTGGATAACCATAAAGATTATATATATATATATATATATATATATATATATATATAATGTGTGATACTTTAATCAGTTATATACTCTATAATATGTCAAGTATACGTCATCCAACACAACATTTCAGAGGTTTACTACAAAGATAAAAGAATGAATTTTATGAGAATGAATGACCATTCAAATGGATTTGCCACGTAAAATGTCACAATGATTAACTCTCGATTCTACTAATAAAGATATTTTCTGAAAACTATTATTGTAATATTAAACCCGAGTTGATCATGAAATCAAACACGTCCAGCTAAGATGAAAAAGACATAATGTTTTAGCATTTAGTAGAAAACTAGTAAACACACATGTGCCATGCACGTCAACAATGAAGTTGGTTCAACGGGTTTTTTCCCTCTTAATTTGTGATTATCAAAGTCATATGTATGTAGTTAACATTCTCAGACTATCATATTCAAATAATAATATTGATAAAATATAATGTGGATAGATATACATGCTTTGATATTTACTGATGATTTTTGTCCTAATGGGAATACTTATGGATTTAAGAAATTACATTCGTAAAGTAATATATTTATTAATTTATAGATATCAAGCTTGTTACATTAACAAAAGAATTATTTAAGGAGGGTGAAATATTTTAAAATAATGAAATATGATTGGTTAGGAGGGTTTAAATAAAAATAAAAATGACAAACTTGTAAATTATTTAACAAATTCACTCTTTTCATAGTAGTTTGCTTATAATATAAAAATGAGCAAAAATTGTAGCGGTTTTGATTGTTAAATCTAGGAATGTGGGAAAGTGGGTCTAGAGGGTCAGGTGTTTGAATAAGGATGATATGGTAGACACTAAGTGGCATGATAATAGACAGTGGTTCAGAACAAGGAGAGATTTAAGAAAGAAAAATGGAGGTGTGGATGGGATGGTTGATTTTTTTTATATTTGAGAATCAATGAGGAATATTAGTTGGGTGTACATCGTAAGATAAGTATGATAAATAAATTTTGAATTTGTTAGGGAGATTAAACCTCAATTATAAGGGAAGTATTCAAATGTAACTTATTAAGATAAATGGTGATGTGCGGTAATAATGGACGTGAGTTTAGTATTTTTTTGGTCAAATAGTAACAGTTGAGTTGTTGTTGGAAAACTAATAAGTCATGCGAGCGGTAGTTTTTGACGCAAGAGGTGGGGAGTCTAAAGAGGTAACGCGGTGAGATAAAAAGAAAGAAAAATAAGGAAGAGTGGGAGAGGGCGAAGAAATGCTAATGGAAAGAAACGATATGGAGAGAGTGGGGAGTGGAATGAGGTTACATGACTTTGAGTCATGGCTAGACTCACGAGATAATAGTAATGTCATTAAAGATGAGATAATGTTATTAAATATGAGTTAATGAATTGTTCTATTTTTTAGTCAAAACTACATTCTTTTTAGGAGTTGGAATGTGAAAAGACGTGGCATCAGGTACTTCAAATAACATATTGAGTTTATATTTTCATTACAATGTCAACATTATTTTTTATTTTTATTCTTTTTATATTATATAAAAGTATATGAGTGAATAAAAAAGAGAATCAAAAAATTGTTTCTTTATCGAAACATGAATCAAAAGGTTAACAAAGTATAAAATGAGTGGAGAAAGTGGAGAGTCAGATAATTGAGTAAGTTAAAAGGGTCGTTGGCATGGTAAGGAGAGGTACTTAAGAGGAAAGTAATTTGTTCTTTATAGATTTTTTTTATATATATAATTCATGGGATACATGTATATCATATATGTTATATGTTCTTTGAATAACTGCAAATTGTAGTTTTTTTTCTACAAAAGTATTTATAAATAGTGAAATGTTGAGAGAATTTTGTTGACCAAAGATCTCTTGGTTTGCGTTCAGAACGTTAATTGCAGACCTATTTAGTGGAGAGTTATTAACATTGATGGGAGAAATAAAATAAAATAGAAGGAGATGTAAGAAGAGGGAAGAGGGACACATCTGGTAACATTTGTTGTAGGAAGGGTGTTGGAAGAGAAGAGGAAAGAGGAACAATTGTAGGGAGAAGAGAGAAAAGTGGAGAATATTACGATGGGAGTAGTTGAGTTGGAAAGAGTGGAGAGGTTTAAAAGAGGGAGAGTATACGTGGGAGGGAGGGAGAGAGTTCAATTAGTTAGTCAGTATGAGAGTGTGTGAAATAAGGGGGGCTAAAGTAGTGGAATGGGTGGTTATCAGATGGAGGGCAAAAAAAATTAATAAAAGTAACAAAATCCTTAAAAAAAGGAGAGAAGAGAGAGGATCAAGGAGAGTGTTGTATTTTGAAATGGAGTAATCTGATTGGCTAGTGGTAGTGTTTTGTAATTTTTTGACAAACTTGCTCTTTTTATAATAGTATAGATTTTAGACATGCTCACGTCCTCTTACGCATCTCACACACATCAAAAATACATACCAAAATTACTCCTGCCACCACCAGACTTATCCCACGTGCGTGGGGGGGTGAAGCACATTTCACACGCGGTGGAACCGCCCCCTATCAGCCGTGGTCCTCACCCCTCCTTCCTCTCTCCACTCATTCTCTCTCCTTCAACATCTATTTTTTTATATTTGTTTTTTGTTTATAACTTTTGATCCTTATGAAGTTTTTTCATAAAATAAAAACTATTGGAATCCTTACAAAAAGTACTTTCCAACACGATTAATATTCTATATTTTGAAAAAAATAATAAGAATAGATGGAGTTTGACATGTGTTGTGCTCATTATCAATCCAATATGCCTAGTTTGGTTTTGAATGCACCCAGTTCGTCCTTGAGCCTAATTTGAACTTGAATGCATCCAATTTAGACTTGAATGCACCCAGTTCAGACATGATTGCACCTAGTTAGTGTTGTAATGTACCTACTTGCGAGTGCATCATCATCATCTTCTTCTTCTTCTTCTTCTTCTTCTTCTTCTTCTTCTCCTTCTCCTTCTCCTTCTTCTTGTTTTTCTTCTTCTTCTTCTTGATTGCATTCATTTGATCATTTGGATTTGAATGCACCTATTTTGGACTTGATTGCACCCAGCTTAGATTTGATTGAGCCCAATTTGGACTTCATTGCACCCTATTTGGACTTGAATGCCTTGTTCAGACTTGATTGCACCCATTTTGGACTTGAATGCACCCAGGTTTGCTTGAATGTGCCCACTTTGGACATTATTGTGCCCTATCTCGACATGATTGTGCCTTGTTTGGACTTGATTGCCAGTTCAGACTTGATTGCACCTAGTTTAGACTTGAATGCGCTTAGTTTTGACTTGAATGTGCCCAGTTTGGACATGATTGCACCCAGTTAGTGTTGTGTCGATGCACCTAGTATTTAGATTTGATTGTGCTCGATTTGAAATTCAATGTGCCTAGTTTCAACTTGAATGCGCTCAATTCATAGGTGATTGTGTCCAATTTGTGTCGTATCAATACACCTTTTTTTTGTAATGCACCATGTTTTGCATGTATTGCACCCAATTTGTAACACGTAATAAATTTTATGTACCATATTATTTTTTACAAAATATATCAATATTAGTCTTGATGAATTGTATATTTTGTAATGAATCTAATGAGTTTTATTTTGTCAAAAAATACACTACAGATTGAAAGTTATACGCGATATAAGTTTCTCTCTCTTCCCTCTCATTCTCTCTCTACAGACCTACCCCTGCCGCTTCACCCTCCAAAACCACCCGACCCCACCCAAAACCACCTTACCCTGGGACCTGCGCCTACAAAACTAGCCAGGGGGCGCTTGAAACGTGCGTGACCCCCTAGGCGCATGAGGCACGCATTTTTGTTGTCGCCTCTGGTCCTACATATTTACCTACCCACCTGCTACCCATACCACCATAGCTATTGGTCCCAATTTCTACCTCTTTGTCCCCACCACCTTCTCTCCCCATATATTCCTCTTTTTTGCTTTTTTAGTTGAGAGAAAAAATAAAAGAGAAGGGAAGTGTGGGGGAGAGGAGGGAAGTAAGGGAAAAAGGAGAAAGTTTATGAGAAAAGAATAGGGACGTATTTAGAAGAGGAGGGAAGTCGTTAAATAAGAGTAGGAAAGTATAAAGAGGAGGGGAATAATGAGGAAGGAGGGAGAAATGAGAGTAGGGGAGCAAAAGAAGTTATGAGAAAAAAGGAGGAAAATATAAACAAAAATGAGGGAAGAGGGGTGTAATGAGTATCGCCCAATAATGATTATAAGCGCCCAAACATATTGATATGGGCCTATTAAAGCATTTACATGCCCATAAATTGATTAAGAGTCCAAAGAATGGGGACAACACAATTACTTACACATTCATCAAGAACAAGTACACCTACTTTATTTGTATTTTTGTCTATTAACGTTAAATTTGCCCCTAATACATGCCTAGTGTATGTGTATATGTGCCTATTTAGGATCCTATACACCTACTTTATGTGTTTGCGCCTATTAGTGTTAAATTTATGCCCACTTTTGATCAGTTTGAGCCCGTTTTAGTCTTTTAACAAATAATGTTTGTCCCTCAATATTTGTTTGAACACTTTGCACTCATTTGATAAATTTACACCCATTGCTTGACTTTTAATGCTCATTTTTTTCATTTTGGCACCCAATCTTTGTTTTGGACTATTTTATTCCCATTGTTCCCATTTTTGATTAATTTGAGCCCACTTTTGGTCTTCTCACACCTACTTTTTGATCATTTTGAACCCATTCATTGTTTTCTCATTACTTCCCTCCTCACTTTCCTCCTTTTTCACATTAAAATTCTTCATTTACTTACCACCTCACATCCATTTACTTCCCTCTTCACTTCCCTAATCTCCATTTACTTCCTTCACTTCCCACCTCCCTTTACTTCCCTCCTTACCTCCCTCATCTCCTCCCTTTACTTCCCTCATCACCTCCTTCCATACTTATTTTTACTTCCCTGATCTTATTCTTTTTGTATGTTTATATTTTGAGTTAGTGTGTCAGTGAGAAAATAAGTAACAATACACAATGCCGATTTGATATTTAGTGTTATTTTTTCTGAAAAGTATATCAAAATTTCTCCTATTAGTTGTAATTTTTGCAAGGAGTCTAACAATTTTTATGTTGTTAAAAAAATTCATCATAGATTAAAAATTATAAATAAAATAATTTTTCTCTTATCACATGATGAGGTCTCCTCTTCTTTTTCTCCCTTTTATCCATTTTTTTTCCAGTCAGTGCTAACTTCATACCTATATACCACTCTCAAATTACCATGCTATGCCACCACCACCTCTGCCTCCAAAACTAATTTTTCATACACCCAAACCCCCAATACTACTCTAGCCCTACGTGTGAGGCGCAGTGGCGTAAAACACGCATGACCATATCATTTTTATTTTCTTTTGGGATGTGCTATGTGCACTCAAAATGTAACAAAAACTTATAGTTTTTTATCTTTATGCATATATCAAGACAAAATGAGGAGGGAAGTAACAAATGAATCCATCATCCTTTTATTTTTATTCATGTATATAGACAAGAAAAGTGTAACTTTGTATTTAATTTTGATTTACACAGCATAATCTTCCCCCACCCTTCCTTTCCACTCTGATGTTTGTTTGTCTAAGAGATCTCATTGTTGTACATTACCAACTCTATATGGATCCCTCCATATGATTTTATGTCCGTATTTATCTATTTATTTCCTATGAGTTAGTTTTATTTCCCTATTTGTACATAGTGGTGGATCAAGAGAATAGAGGTGGGTGAGGCCAAATGACAACTAGAAAATTCGTTCAAAATAATGTCAATTTTCAAAAAATGTAAAAACTAACAATAAAAGTTGTGAACGAATAAAAGAACCATTTTTTCATAAAATAAGAAATTCACATATTGTATGTTATATTGAGAAATTTAAGAGAACCGTAAAAAAGTAATTAAAGAGAACCTTCACAAGATTTCTTGTCTGAAAAATGTTCTTAATTGCCTGACTATCGACATTTTTAGACAAGTCTTATTCCACTTATGTAATCAAACAAATATTTCTATTTTTTGTCTATTTTGTGAAACAAACAATTATTTATTATTTTCATCATTAATAAGGCCCTTTTTGTTGAAGTTGATGTGATAGGAAAATACCACATCAATAGTTAGTAGACTAAACAAAAACATATTTTTGTTGTTTAGTTCAGATCAACTTCTGAACAAGATCAATGATGTTGCTCATCTCTCTCAAAGGAGTGTGATGGACATGACAAATTAAGTTTACAAATTGACACCTCAATCTATCTATATCCTACATGCTAAAAGAAAAAAATATAGATTTTTTGGCAATATGATTTTGCATATTACACACTTATCCATATAGTTCAAGTTGATCTATGTAAAAAGGAAAAAATATCTAATTTCTAGCATTATATATGTCAACACTATAACATTAGAAAGTTTATATCATAAGGAAACTTGTAAAGATAAAAATACAAAACCAAAAAAGAAGTCCATAATACATACCTTATCTTGATATTATGATACCTAGTAGTAGCTTATACACTTCTAAAAGTTGATTTTTTTTCTCGTTGTTTAGGACTCAATGTCGGTTTCAAAACTTTATTTATGTACTTTAATCAATGTGCGCTAACAACATGTAAAGAAGGAAAATAAAGAAAAGAGGATACAACTGGCAAACTCTGATGGTCCCCAATGAAAAAAATATAGATTTGAAACACACTGCAACACCTCTTGATTTACTACTGTGCATATCGTTCGACATGGCATTGGAAAAGTGAAGGAGGATTTTTTTTTTCATTTTTAATCTTAATGAGAAGAAACAAAGTCAATCCACGATATGTAATTATGTTTTTGTTCTTTATTTATAACTACATAGGTAGTCGAGTTTTAAAATTATATAGGATATAATAGTAAAAATAACATATTAGATCTTAGAAGATGTATGTTTCAGTTAGTCAAATATGAATATCTATCTACTATAACCATATTCCAAATTAGTTCCTTAATTTTACATGAATATATGTACATTACATCCCTTTTTGTTACCAGATTAGGCCCTTTCTCTTTATTAGTTTTCCTATTAAAATATTTTATCTATTTCATATAGTTTTTTTAAGATACATTCTCTCTCTTATTTTATTGTTTAGATATTTATATGTTTATCTATTGAGATGGAAGAGACAAATCATTTTTAAATAAATACATCTTCTTTATTTTTTCCTCACAACAATTAGTTCTTTGAGTGCCGTATTAACCTTTTATCAAACTTATATCATGAATGGTGAATTGAAGTTGTTGCACTCTCTGTATCTAAGTTTAATACACATGGTTATTTGGGATACTTTGTATCCGACTTTAGTGTGTAGAGAAACACTCCTATTCATTAATTACTCTCTCGTGGTAAATTGAAATTGTACAGAGAACAACTCTGTTAATGTCAGTATTTTAAACTTCGTTTGATGGTGGGTAAGGCCATTTGGCTGTTAACGATTAATCCTACATGTTAATGTATGTGTAAATTATTGCTTTTAATCAATATGATGGGTTTATTAAAAAAAATAACTCTTACATGTGGCAATAATTCTCCAACAATATTCTCAAAGCCTAGTGTATGTTTTAATGTTTGTAAATTACTTGCATGAATTGCCCCGCAAAATACATGAGCTCAATGTAGTCTAATAAAGGATGCATCCAAGGGAATTCCTCTTCTTAGGTGCTAGCATACATTTCATCCCTGTGTCGGAGCCAAAATTTCAAAAGTGGTGAGGCAAGTGCTTGGAGACGAGCACCTGAGTTCCATCGATGGCGTAGGAGGTGGGTTCAATCCCTGGGATGATTGTACCCTTTTGCCCATGGTGCCTATTGTTAACAATGATACACAAGGAGGGTTACAATCATCATTTTGCACACTTTGACCCGCATTTGACTGGACTTCCAATATACATATAACTACAATCCAGTGTCACGCTAATGTTTTTATATTCACATTCATTCAGGGGTATTTTTGTCTGTTCGTAGTATTTTTTCATTTTATTCTGAAATGATTTTATCTTGTAAAATTCATAAGAAAATATTTTTTTGTCTAAATCATACATATAAATATATATATTTGGAATCTAAAAATGTGATTGATTTAATGGGATAGGTTTCACTATCAGATTCCCAACTTATAGTAGGGTTTTTTTGCCTAAGTAGGGTTTTAATGCAATTTATATTAATTGAGTTTACATATATGGTGACTAGGTTGAGACAATCCTGACCCTGAGCCTAGGAGGTGCCACTAAATATATAGGTCTGATCATTAGGTATATACATCCTTTATTTTATTTGAGCATTATTTGACTTCAACTTTAATTCATTTAATGAGGCGTCTCTTGAATATGAATTTTCCTTGCAACTCAATTGTTGGACATTAATATTCCTAATTTGGATTCATATAAACTCATATAGTTGTTGAATCAATCTTTTATAATGGGTCTTTGGGCCCCTCCTAGTATGATTGCCTTTTTATGTGGAATTGATTAAAATGCTAGTCTTGCCTCTCTATTTTATGCATGTAACATGTTTGTCTAGAATATCTAGAATAGTGGCACTTATGTACAACCATACATATTTCTCTTGCTATATTTCTTTTGATCTTACCTAATTGCATATAGCCCCCTTTATTGTGGGAACATATCTTTTGCACTTACAACCCTATATAATACCTAAAGTGTTTATTATAAGTACATATTTAGCTCTTTGTTGACTTCTATGTTGTTTCCTATGTTTTGGGTGATGTTCTCTTCCACCCACGTTTAGGTACTTTAGAAGACAAAGATGCAGAAAGATCATAAATGAGGAATTGGATAATGAGGATAGCTTGGAATAGTTGGGTTGCCCTCTGCAACTGGCCTTACGTGTTCTTAGGTATATACCTTTTACTTTATTCATGACACCTTATATGGTGAGGAACAATTGTAAAGGAATATTTTGTAATTGTGTACTAGTTCTATTTCCACTGCTTTATTATTACATGGCTCATGCATTGTGCCATTTGAGTGGATCCCCAATCGGGTCCCACTCTTTACACCCTACAAGCCCGTATTTTATTCTAGCATGTATCTAGACTCAACAATGTTATTGATAAACAAAGTACCATTCTACTTATCTCCTTTCCTTGCAAATTGATCACTTGCTTTGGATATATGTTATAATTGTTGATGTGTAAGTTGTTGTAATAGTGACTAGAACTTCATAACGGTCTTATTTCTCCCTAAGATGTTAGCAAGGGATGGTGAGGTGATTGGGTTACAATCTTCTAATGTGTGGAGATTGGTTGGCCGTACTTAAGGAGTCCAATCATATGAACTAGGAACTTGGGTACTGAGAATGGTCAATACTGAGGGAGTTTGATCCATGCAATGATTTGTATCCCATGAGGGTGCAGTAGCTAAGACACTATTTAGTAATATTATTTAGAGATAATCTTGCTAGAATAATTATGCAGGCTTTGGAAGGTGAAACTCCATGCCCCATTCTTTTCATTATCATTTAGTTACTTCCTCATTATTTGTTGCTTATTAGCAACAATTTAGTGTAACAAACCAACCTTCACAGGTACAAATATTACTCCTAATACTTCTAAATATATAAAATTTCTGAAAATTGTTGTCCTTTGGGTTCGATCCTTAAGTATACTGCAATAAGGCTTCCACTCATGTGGAGTGGGGAATCACTACAATTATTTCAGTTAAACCTAAGGGTTAATCCCTTTGGGATTTTAATGGTGTGACATTAGAGACCCCATCAGAATGATGTCCTTATCTTGTAAATGTTAAGACATGGCACAGAAGTACCTTCTATATTAAGGATTTAGGCATCAAGATCTATAGAGATAGATCTACAAAGCTTCTTGACCTGAGAAAGAGCACATATATTGGTAAGATGACGAAGGGTTCAACATACAGGACTCAGTGAGAGAAAATATGTTCATGTTCCATGGAATTAGTCTCTTAAGATCCTAGTGTCCCAATTCCTATGAAGAACAAGAACACATTAGTATGATGTCATATGTATTTTCAATTAGATCTATCATGTATGCAATGCTATGTACTCATCCTATTGTCTCGTATGTATTGGACATGATAAGGAGTATCAGTCAGATCCTAGTGAAAGTCAATGAACTGCCATAAAGAACATCCTTAAGTACTTGAGAAGTACTAAAGGGATTAGTTCCATGATAATGGTAATAAGGAAGAGTTGGGTGTACAGGGTTCCACCGATGCAATCTTCCAAAATCACTAAGAAGATTAATTATTGCAATTGAAGATTGTGTTTGACCTTAAAAAAGAACTATAAGCTACAAAAGTTTTGAATAAGAAACAGTAGTTAATTCTACAATAGAAGTCATGTACCTTGTTTTTTGGAAGATTGAAATGGATATTGTATGTATCAAGATGTTTATTTGTATGAACTTGTGAAAGGTTCTGAACCATTAGTGACATAATGGAAATACTATGAGCAAAAACAAAGCTAATGGATAGGATGGGAAATCCATATAGCAATCTACGGCATTTCCATTTCAAATGAGTGACCGTACATTGAGGAGATGTAAAAATTTGCAAGTACAAACTAGAAGCAAATGTTCCTAACTCGCTACAAAAGCACTTGTATAGAAGAAGCATGATGATCATGTTAAGATCAGTTGGAATAAGATTCATAGGTGATTGGCTCTGAGTACAAATGGGAGTGAATTGGTACCTATGCCCAGATAGCTAATCATATGATGATTGTAATGGGACATCACATACTTGATTTGATAATTATAAAGGTTTTTTTCTATTAATTTTTGTCACAATCGTGAGATGATGACACAGACATAGTGGATGTCTAAAGAATGATGTTACTCAAAGACATGTGTCTTCAATTTTAGGACCTAGACAATGAGATCATATGTTTGATAAGAGTACTTGCATTCTTATTATGTCCCTTGTTGGATGTTATTGTGGAAGCAAAAATAGACAACAATAATACATAAGACTAGAGTGGGTGTTGACTGATGATAGAGTCTCATTAGTCATGATATTGGGGAATCAACTCAAACACATAGGTACATGTTAGAGAATAGTGTATCAAACAGACCCACCTTGAGAGTGATACACGGAGACCATGGAATAGTAGTCCAAATTATCTTTGATTATGATAGCAGTTTTGTGGTTCTTAGACCTAAAGTCACTACACTCATCACATGTCATTCTATTTATTTTGACATCATCCAACAAAACCTTGAATAAGGGTTGACACAAAGGTGATGTTGGGATACAAAGTGAAACATAGGGATTGATTGTGAGTGATGTAGATGGGATTTGTCCCTGCTACAAGAGATTGATATCATGGCCACTTGATAAGTGAGACTGAGATATGTATGGTCACACTCATGTGACTCAATATGTAATATGTGAGCTCACATGCATCTCATACGGTCTTCTATAGTTCAAGGAACATGGATTGAACATTGGGAGGATGACGATTCTATGCCTCGAGTTCAATCTAGATATCAAAGACAAGGGAACTATATGATCACAGTAACATTGATCACAGATTATAGGTTGAAGTTATTCTCCAACTCTCCAATAACTTGGATAGAAATGATGTATTGCTAGATACGACTAATTTCTTGTGATGCCATAAATTATTTATGGTCATTCACTAATGTAACTTGGTACCTATAGGGTCGCATGCATAGGATGCACCAGGAATAGGAGTTTACTCACAAATAAGATTTAACTTGATTACTAAATTATTTAGGTATTCAATTTAAACAACACTTGTTGACTGAGAATGTGAGTCGACCGACTCAAGTGTCGAGTCAATTTATACAACATTGGATGAACATTAGTTGAACTAGAATGTGAATTGGCCAATTCAAAATTTGAATCAACCAGATGACTAATCAGTAAGACTGGTCAAGGATTGATGATGATGTTATGTTATGAATTGATCATCACATCAAAATCCAATATGTTTGTAAATAGGAAATATAGTGAAATGACCCATTCAAGTGTTGAGCCAACTGATTCTCTTGTGAACTGGATGAATCAAACATGAACTGACCAATTCATGATGCGTAGTAGCCAGAAATTCATTAAAATTTGTCTCTTTGACTCCCAGTTGATCTAGAAACCATGACCATGGCCCTCCTATAAATAGAGGGGTAGTCAAGGCTTTTAGAAGACACAACTGATGCTGACAAACATTATTGTTCTAATGTGATAACCTGAGTAAGTCTTACCCGTAAAAAAAGACATCAAGGGAGAATAATTCAGCAGTAATACATTGACATCAAAGGGATAACTCTTTATTGTTGGCTCTAAAAGCATGAAGAGGAGTTCTCGATGGTTTGTGTCAACTATGTGTAGGTTTGGTGATCATCACCATCACACTAGGAAAATGTCGTCAACCACCATCTATGGGGTTGCACCAGGAGGTCGTAGTTGATGACTTCTTGTTTGCTACTTGAAGAAGAGGAATGAGACGTTGTAAGGATTGTTGTAGGACTTGCTCCAAGAACAGGTATATATCTTGCAAAACCCATTTCCTAGATACATTGTTGTTGATTCTATCTATAATTTTAGGATTCAGGTATACCTTTTTTGTTTATGTTGCCTTATTTGCTTCCCTAAAACCCAATATCTACATCTTGTGCAACCTATTTGATGTGTTTCTATTGGATGCTTGTAATGTACCATGATTTGAGGCCTTGGGTAACATGATCTTAAAATGAATGATTGGACTACCCATATCATCAAGGTGCACCTCCTTTTGAGGGAGACCATCACTAAAGAACTCCATAGTTAAGCGTGTTCAGCTTGGAGTAGTACTAGAATGGGTGACTAGTTGGGAAGTTGATCTTGGCTTAAGCTTGAGTGAGGAAAAAGTGCACAGTTAAGGCTAGTGGTGGTCTTTGGGGCCAGCCATCATTCTTGAAACTCTACTAGAGCCTTGGGTAGTGGGCCCAGTTGTTACAAATGGTATCAGATCCAATTCCCCTCTAGTAGGTGGGGTCCACTTGGGTCTTTGCATGCCAGTCTTTGAGTCATGCAGTCCAAGCATGTTGAAAAGGGCTATTCTAGTTGATGGAGCCACCCATACACTGGTATTCATGGTCGGGAGTTGGGTGTACATGGGTCATTTGGGTCTCCATTGAAATGGGGATAGGTTATGAGGACATATAGTTGAGCCTTGACGAGGACGTCAAGAGTTTAAGTGGGAGAGATTGTAACGTCCCAGGATTTAAGGCCTCAAATAAGATGATCTTAAAAAGAATGATTGGACTACACATATCACCAAGGTACACCTACTTTTTAGGGATCCCATCACTAAAGAACTCCATATTTAAATGTGTTCAACTTGGAGTAGTACTAGGATGGGTTACCAGTTGAGTAGTTGATCCTGCTTGCATGTGAGTGAGGACAAAGCTCGTAGTTAAGGCTAGTGGTGGTCTGTGGGGCCATTCATCATTCCTGAAACTCTACTAGAACCTTGGACAGTGGGCCTTGGTGTTATAATGCTTTTTAGATCCAGCTTGAGTCTCCCTCTGGGAATGTGTTGTATATGGGTGAGCTACTACTCATAAGTGGGCTAGTGGTTGGAACATCCCTTTTGACCATTTGTCTGGGTTGGTTCATCCTAGTCTTGGGATGATTCAGGTTGCTCGAGAGTAAACATATGGTCAGGTGACACATGAGGAGTGGCTAGAATGGTAATATGTTCATTGATCTCCAATTATCTTTTCTTGAGAAGTGTACAATCGGATTCTACTTCCTCCAGTGGTGAGTATTTGAGTCTAGTGTTTTCTTTTACCTGCTTGTACTAGCTTGACATGTGTTTTCTTAAGGTGATTCACTATAATTTGTCAATGAGTAGGATTATTAGGGATATGAGTTTTGTCATATGCCTCCTCCTAATGTGGTCTCTTCCCTTAAGGCTCCTCCTTCTCCATCGGTGTGCTTAGCTTTGACAACTTCCTCAGGTTGAGACCTCATTGAGATTTTGGCATGGGAGGCTCGTGTAACTTCATAGGTGGCTTTGATTGGATCTCATTTTTTAGGAAGAAGATGAGGCTTCAGATGCAGTGGGTGGACTCTCAGGATCCAGTGTCCCACCAAGCTATGGGCATAATCAACACTTTATGGGATCTTCTGTTGTTGGCAACTTCTCCTCGTACGTCCCAGTACATATTGTAGATTTGCCATCGTGCTCCCATCATAGGGATGCTACTATGGTCATGGAGGTCCCTTCTGTTAGCCCCTTGTTAGGTAAATGGTGGTCCACCATTGGTATTATTTCTAAAACGAGTGGAGATATCATTCTTAGGGTCTTCTTCAACTAATAATCGACCTTTGCCTAAGTGCTTCACATGGTGGCTGAAGAAGAAGTTGAAGAAGTAGAAGTTTTCTTAGGAATTTCTATTTCATGAGGTAATTTCCTATCCAGTAGGAAACATTTTTTATTGCCTATGCTAGTACTTGTAAGGATCTTTAGTTATAAATTAGAAGTCTAAATTTGGGTTAAATAAAATTGTGAGGTTTTGCAATCTTCTATTCAGAATCAAATTTGCAGAGTTTGATCTTCAAAAGATATTTTTGTAGATTGTTGGATTGCTTTAATCCACGTACCAATCAAAGATGGAAGATTGTATCAATCTATCAGTCTTATCGGATACTGAGTCTCGTTGTCCCAGGTGTGTTGTCGAATTTGACCATTGATTTGTGGAATATTGTACCAATCTATTGGGGAATAGGATTGGGATTCTTGCTATTTTTGGAAGGTGAGTCTGCATTGTGTGGGCCTATAAATAAGGTTGCGCCCCTCGTCTTTTTTTCATATCTCAACTTTTACAACTTGCTTCCATGGAAGATACATAGATACAAGAAATCCTACTCCAATGCCATCCTTCAATTAATCTATCGTTGGTGCATCATTGCATAATATATATCTCTAAGAATTAATAAGTTAACTTGGCTAGATTTGGTGTGATATGTCATCTCATTTATGTCCTCATGATGAGAGAGTTGATGTTGGAGGTGATCCCTTTCTGGGATCCTCAAAGTCACTCCTTCCATTTTGGGGACGTTGTTCTGACTCCTACCGTGAAGGATGTGTCTAAGATTACTCAACTTCCTTTTCATGACAGATGGCCTATGGTACTAAAAATTGTGCTTTTGAGAGACTATTGGGCATGTGAATATTGCTTCTTCTAGAGTCATGTCCGCCCTATTAAGTAAGGATATTGCCGTACCTTTGATATTGGTTGAGTTGTAAGAGTGCTTGGATGAAAAACAATTAACTAGAAAAATGGGGGACCATTTAAGGACCTCTAGATTTATTTAGGAATGCATATTGGTCCTTTTAAGGGTACCGGGGGCTTCCCAAAACACAACTACAACATAAACAATTGATAATCAATTTCTCTCACAATTGTTGTCCTATCTAGTTGTGGTAACGACGAGAGCCCAGGCAAGTCCTACTCGACTAGGGAGGGATAGCCAAGTGAGAGAAACAACTGAGGATCGTTGTTGTGGGAGAGCAAGTTGGAGACTAGTATGCCAACAGGAGGGACAACTCATTCATGTCTGTTCTAGTAGGATGATAGGATTTCTAGTTGGTTCGTGTAGACTACTCTAGATACAGGAGTCCTTTGGCTGCTGCTAGGAAGGCAACATCAACTCATAGTCTATGGCGAGATCATAGGAGCCGCAATAGTAGTTATCTAAGTTTGTTGTCCATGGAGGAGCAGTCAAAAGAGTCCCAATGCAACCAGGAGTTGCACAGACATCATCCAAGATAGAGTCTGCATCTACATCGGCGAGGATTGTCATTGGACTTGCTCCAAGACTAGGTATATATTCGTGAAACAATCCTTCTCATTGCATACTTATTGATGAGATTTGCTGGTTAATGGGAAATATGTCAGTAAAATTTTTGTTTTCACTACCTATCTAATGTCATATTTCCCTACGCAAACCATATCATGTATGCACCTACAAGGACCAATTTTAGGTCAAAGGTAGTCATTAGATGTTCATTAAGATGGTACCACGCAATAAAACAACCCAATATAGAATATGGTTACTGTTGTAATGCTAAGATAGGATTTTGAAGCATAAAAGAGAAAACTTGAGCATTAAATAGGCCGAAACATGAAAAATGACATCAAAGTTATCATATTTAGCACATCGGTGGACTACGAGTAGAATTAGTTCATGAAACTAGAACCATTGTGCACATGTCATCGAGATGATCAAAAACCATATATTATATGCCATATTTATCCAAAGATACAGGAGATATGGATTTTTTTAAAAGTACATTGAAACTACATGGTTTGGGATTTAGAATGTTACATTACCATGTGATAATGAATTGGACCATCGGAAGCAGATCCAGTGGCCGCATCACTATGGGTCAATCCACTCCCAGCAACCCTGGTTTCACATTGCCTTCAACCTCTCGGTGGTGTCCATCTACGGTCTGTGATCGCCCCAGGTGTGTGTGTTGCCACACGGCCAATGAAGACACGGGCCCAGAGTGCTTGTGGCACAATGCCACTCATTGAGCAGTTCCAGCATGGCATGCCAATAGGAAGAGAAGCAAGGATGACAGGGGAAGAGAGAGAAAGTGGTGGGTTGGACCCAAGTGTGCGAGGGAGAGAAAGCAAGTGCTTGAGAGGTGTGGCCACATTGTAGCCTCCCAAACGTGGTCCACTATGGGCTCATGGAAAAATGACGATGGGTATTTTTTCTCCCTCACAAAGCACCTTTCTTGGTGCATCACTGCTTGGCCCACAGTGGCGCTAGCCACCAGAGTTGTTGGGGAGGGTCACCTAGGCCACCGAGGGTTTGGAACAAGGCCTCCCACTCTTGGCTTGGGTTAACGAAATTGATGGTTGCCTCATGACTAGGGTTGAGCATCGGTCCAGAACCGGACCGGACCGCAGACCGAATTTCGACAAATATATGGACCGTAGACCGGACCATTTTGAGGTAGGATCGGACCGGGACCGGACCGAACCGTTTGGACCGTAATCAACCTTTTTTACATGTTTTACAACTTATTTAATTGTACAAAGTTGATAATCTTAGTCACTTCTAACAATTATATAACTTTAGTATCAAACATTTATACTAGTAGTGCTTATATATGTACTTTATTTGTAGTTATTATAGAATACACCTTCAAATATACATGAATTTTATATAAAATTCGGTCTGCGGTCCGGACCGGACCGGACCGAAGACCGAACTCATCGAAATTCCCGGACCGCGGACCAGACTGAACTCAAAATGGACCGGACCGAATTGAGCAGTCCGGTCCGGTTTTGCGGTCTGGACCATTATTTGCTCACCCCTACTCATGACCACCTAAAAGAGGTTGTGTCGTAGATGCCCAAAAGGGCTCTCCATGACAGCGGTGTAGAAAAGGAAGGAAGATGGGAGTGGAATAGGCAACACTAGGGCTTGCCAAAAGTGAAGAAAAGTGGGGAAACATAAGGGCGAGAGTTTTAAAGGTAGAAGGGGGATCAATTGGCAGTAAAAAAGGGGAAAAGAAAGGGGTTAGTTAACCTTCAGATCCATGGGCTCCAACTAGGGTGTACAAAGGTGGAGGATGATGTTTTGACCATCTGATTGGGGACTAGGATTTGAGGTGAATGGATTGGAGGGTTGAGATCCTTCATTCAAGGATCTAGGGATCATGATTGGTACAAAGCAAGAAGCATAGATCACTGGGTTTAAGTGGAAAAACAAAAGAGGTGCCTCCCCTAAATGGGGCGCGCACCTACTAGGGTCTAGCTAGCATCAAAAACAAGCTAAAATCCAGGTTAAAATGAAGATTCAATTTGCAAAATTAAAATGCTATATCTTGGGCTATGATGGTCTGATTGAGGTGATTTTTTAACCATTGAATTCATAATTCAATCCTTTATACCATGACATGTATTTGATAGAAAGGAGAGTTCATTGAATGGTTTCAATTTGATTGAAATATGATTAACATTATAAGCATGACACTTAGTTCCAAAACTCAAAATTAGAGTAATTTATAGATTTAAAGTGACATTTTTGTAGCGTTTGGCAATGTGATTGTTTTCATCGTCGGTGGCCCATCACAGATGACTCGTCGCAATAATTTCTCATGGTGAGAAATGAGTGGCCGATATATTTTGTCAAATGCTCCAGACAAAAATTACAATGTAAAATGAGAGTGTTGGGCAACCGTGTGTTTGGCAACATGATTGGTATTGATTGGCCCACTGCCCGTGGTTGTCCATTGATGCCTGAAAAATCACCACTACTTTTCCAAATCAAGAATGAATTGAGGATAACTTGTCAATTGAGCATAAATTGACTAACTCGTCAACGTGAGGGTGAGAGAGTTTGTTGAGTATAAAAGGGTATCTAATGAATAAGAGAGAGAAACTAGGTTATCACTCCCCCCCCATCTTAAAAGAAATTTTGACCTAAAAATATAGTTAAGTCATCAATTGAGTTGGGATCTCATATTTCATATCATACTCATATGGCATTCTTTCAATCTCAAAACTATTTCGTGGTTGAGTAATGGGGCATCTAGGTCAAAGCATAGTCACATTGATCATTAAATTGGGGATCTTATTACATAAATCACAAGTTGGAGTGACTATCCTAATGATTCGATTTGGAGAGATCACAATCTAGGTCAATGAAATAGAGCTCTTAAATTAAGAGTACAACATGACTTTCAATCCCAACATTTAGGGTTATGTATTATACATCATCCTAAGTGGGGTTATGCATCCATGATTGAGATTCATATTTCAACAGTTTGAGGCATACATCATATTTCAATATCGAGATTTTGTGTTCAATGTCATGGTTTCATGTTTAAGATCAATGGAAGCTCCCACCTTAGTAAACATGGAAACCACCCTTAAGTCATATATCGAGTGAGTTAACATAATCCGCATTTGAAAATTTCAAGATTTAGAAACATGAAAGTCATTAATCATATATTAAGGATGATCTTAAGATAAAAATTGGGTGATCATAGGAGTCTCAGTTCAAACTCATAAATCATGAGTCAATATTTCATACAAAAATATCGAGAATCGAGTTTGGACATCAAATTCATAGGTCCAAACATTTCTAAGTTAGGGTTTAGGTTCCTATTTAGACCTTAGGGGTGATCATTGATCCATATACATCAATTGAGCAACAATAGAGTGACATTTCATCATATCAACATCAATTTCATGGTCATGGTACGCATTGTTTATGAATGATATAAACCTAGGTCTTTTTAGGAACTTAACCACTAACTATAGTCAACATCATCATATTTCAAGATCAACATCAAATCAAGATTCATGATCGAGTATCAAAATCATCATGGATTTGACCTATTAGAGACTTAGGTCAAGTAATCAAAAATGGGTAGAAGAAATTACCTTTCCAAACTATAAATAATCAATAAGATGAAAACTTAGAGGCACAGTAATAATAGGGATGTGACCTAGGTTAGGGGGTTCATAAGTCAACTACCACCCAAATCTAGCACATTAGTCTACATTAGGCATGATCCATCAAGCATATCCAAATAGGGAGAGTATCAACTATTAAATCGTAATTCACTTGATAACGAGTCAAGCATCAAGATTATTAATAGGACAACCATATTCTAGATTTTGCAAGATCAAGGTCATAATCATGTTCCCTCCCTCTCAAGGTCAAGGTACGGGTATATTTTAGAAAATTGAGAAGTCAAATTTAGAACTCAAAAGTTTGAGAATTAAAATTGAGCCTACAAATAGGAATAAATGGTCAATAGGGGATTCTTCCTCTTATAACAAATCTTTTCATCATAATCTAGGGTTCCAAGACATGGTCATTTTTTGGCACGATCATGGTACATATCAAATAGGGGAAAAGATTGCTTAACTATGTTCAAGGTTTAATCAACAATAGGGCAACATGGGTTTAATCAATAGGGACTTCATCAAACATGAGGTGTACAACATGAGTTCCATCTTATTTCACCATATCAAGAATTTACCTCAAACATTAAAGAACTTATGTCTGATCTTGAGTTTTCATAAACTTTGTACATTAATACATCACTTTCAAGAGTAATTTCACAAATAAAATAGGGATTTCAATTTAAGATCAGATCATGGCATTGCCATCTTGATCAACTTTCATTATTTTAAGTGAATTTTAGTTTTCCCATGCATAATCTACCCAAAATTAAGAAATCATATGATTAGTAGTCGTGAGAGAAGAACAACACGGGGAGAGAAAGATCACTAATAATCATCTACCTGGGTGGATTAGGTGGTCCTTAAAGAAGAAATGAGATGCTAGAAGACTATCTAAACTTTGAGGGAAGAATTTTAGTCCTCCTTGGGCTATTAAGATGTGCTATGCCTTAAACATATATAGAAGCCCATGTGTTTTTCTTTGATACCATTTTTCAAGGAACTGTTTATTACCCTAGTCCACATTCCTAATGGCTACATTGCCAAAGGCGAGTGGACTTGGGCATCCATCTGTAGAATGCCATAGATATTTCACACAAGAAATATATATATGTAAAATTAGTCATAACAAGAGATGACAAGATACTAAATAAGGAGATAAGAGATATGTACCCATTTTTAAATTCAAGTACACCTATTTTTATTGCATTTCAGAGCTTAGAGTCTTGAGTGCAATGGATCTTTGGCAACAACAAAATTGATAAACAAAATATATCAATGTGAGTGCATTGAGTTAGCTATGAAAGGCATGCATATAGATTAAGCATATAGTAAAGGTTTCTTTTCTAAAAATGATAATAATAAATAATATAAAACCAGGCAAGAACAAATTAATGATGTTGTTTTATACAATGTATAAGTGCATTTCCATCATGCTTAACAACATATTATGGCCACTGACCAGCTTCCTCAAAGAAAGGGTCTGCAAGGGTGCTCAACATTAGGCAATGCTTTTATATACATGAGGGACCTCAAGACCTAAGTCAATAAGCTAACCTTTATCATTCATGACCTGTTCCATTACCTCGAGAATAGAGGCAGGTACCCAAGGTTTGTATAATGGACAAGTTCAATTATGTTCGGTTTATGCATCATATTACAAGCAAAATGAACGTACTAATCATAGGGAACAAGTAGCTCAAACAAGTAGTTGTCTAACCAAGCATTCATATGAACATACATATAAGTGAGCCAATAACATAGTAAGGTCAAGAGATTAAGCGTACCTTATGAGTAGTGAGCAAGATATGATAATATCTCTATAGATGATCTTGCACAAGTGGACCTAAGATGCAAAATATACAATATAGCATCTTATATCATTAGGGTTTGATAAGATAAGCATCATATGAGTCTTGTGGATTCTCCCCTAGTCCTAGGTTTCAATCAGATTCAAACACAGTTCCCAATTTCCAATCATGCATGTCATTAACCAACATAGTTCAAGGATCAACATTTATCCCTAGGTCTAGGTGGACCATCCACATTATTTGTAATGCTAGATAATGATAAAGTCTGATTACGAATAAGGGAAGCATGAAATTTATATTATCATCATTGTTTAAACATGCAAGATCATAACTAGTCATACTAGGTCAATTCATGGAATATTGTACATTTCCAAGCTAGAGAAGAACTAGGTAGATCAAGTTAGGATTATAGAGTAATAGCATGACAATCCTACCGATTGAAAGTCTAACATGACATGGTAATCGTTATAGGGACATTCATGCAAGATTAGAGTCAAACCATCAATATGTGTATTCACATAACATTAGTTGTTATATATAAGTCATGAGTGTCTATGATACAATGAAATTCATCTTACAAGTCATTTAAGGACTTATTAAGAAGTGGACATAGAGATGTGAATTATATGGATCCACTTTAGTACATGAATGGGGATCCAAAAGACATAAGTACGTGAACATCACATTTAGGGCATGTTAGAGTACAAAATTGAGTCCGTTTAGGTCAAAAGGTATACTTAAGGAAAAGAGGCACAAGATAGCAATTAAATAGGTACAAAGCATCCATTCATTTATTGATTTTGAAATTAAATGGTTTCATGAAGACAAGGAAATCTAAAGTACCAAAGTTGATCAAATCATACCATGTATGAACCTACAAGGAACCATTTTAGGTCAAAGATAGTCATTAGATGGTCATTAAGATGATTCCATGAATTATAAGAATCCAACATAGAATAAGGTTACTATTTTAATGCTAAGATATGAGTTTGAAGCATAAAAGAGCAAACTTGAGCATTAAATAGGTTGAAACATGCAAAAAGGCATCAAAGTTATCATTTTTAGCACATTAGCAGAACTACAAGTAGAATTAGCTCATGAAACTAGCACCATTGTATAGATCTCATTGAGAAGATCATAAAGCATACTGTACATGCCATATTTATCAAAATGGAGTAGGAGATATGGATTTTTCAAAAAGTGCATAAAAACTATAGGGTTTGATATTTAGATGTTCACATTTACCATGTGATAATGAATTTGGACCGCCAGAAGCGGATACGTGGCCACATCACGCTGGGCCGGTCCTCTCCCTACAACCCTGGTCTCACATCGCCTTCAACTGCTTAGTGGCATCCATGTGCGATCCACGATCGCCCCTATTATGTGTGTCTTTACACAGCCAAGGAAGGCACGGGCCCAGAGTGCTCGTGGCGCAGTGCCACTCATCAAGCAGTGACAGCGTGGTGTGCCAAGAAGTAGAGAATCATGGATGGGGGGGAGAATGAGAGAGAGATTGTGGATAGGACCCAAGCATGCGAGGGAGGGAAAGAGCATGTGTAGGAGAGGTGTGGTCACATTGTGGCCTCCCAAACGCGGTCCACCATGGAATTAGGATGAAAGGACGATGGGGATTTTATCTCCCTCATGAAGCACCTCTCCTGGCACATCGGTACTTGGCCCACGGTAGGGATAGACACTAGAGACGTTGGGGAGGGTCACCTAGGCCATGGAGGTCCTAGAACAAGGCCACCCACTCTCATCTTGGCTCAACAAAGTCGATGGTAGCCTCATAACCATCCAAAAGGGCTCTCCACGGTGGCAGCATCGAATGAGAAGGAAGAGGGGAGCATAATAGGCATCACTAGGGCTCTTTAAAAGTGAATAAAAGTGGCGAAAACGTAAGGATGAGAGTTTTAAAGGCAGAAGGGGGATCAATTGGTTGTTAATAAGGGAAAAGAAAAGGGTTAGGTAAGATTTAGCACCATGGGCGCTAGAAAGGGTGTATGGAGGTGGAAGATGATGTTTTGACTGTCTGATTGGGGATAGGATCTCAGGTGAATGGATCTGATAGCCGATATCCCTTGTTCAAGGATTTGGACCTCACGATTGGTCCAATGTAAGCAGCATAGATCGTTGGGTTTAATTAGAAAAACAAAAGGGGCACCTCCCCAAAATGGGTCGTGTGCCCACTCAGGCCCAGCTAGGGTTGAAAACAAGCTAAAATCAAGGTTAAAATGAAGATTAAATTTGCAAACTTAAACAGGCTTTATCTTGGGCTATGATGGTTTGATTGAGGTGATTTTTGAACCATTGGATTCATTATTGAATCCTCTATAGCATGACATACATTTTATAGAAATGAGAGTTAATTGAATGGTTTCAATTTGATTGCAATATGATGATACATAATAAGCATGACACTTAGTTCCAAAACTCAAAATTAGAGTAATTTATAGATACAAAGTGACATTCAATTGAAGATAACTTGTCAATTGAGCATAAAGTGAATCAAAGTCATAAAGGTGAGGGTGATAGAGGTTGTTGAGTATAAATGGTATCTAATGAATGTGAGAGAAAAACTAGGTTATCACAATTTTAATCCTAATCATTACAAAAGACATATTGGGACACCTCACATGCCATAATTGATATGGTGACTTTTGAATCATTTTAGATGGTACTTAGTTATAGAGTAAAGAATGTCCCATAAAGGAAATGTAAGATTATATAGATTTGTTGATAATCACACCATGACTCAACACAACATGATTCCTTCTTTCTAAAACATCATTATGTTTTAGGTGGAGTTCGTTGGGATACACTATCATAGTCTCTCCATAAGGTCCTAAAACTCTTGGTTTAAAATATTTCAACATCGATCATATCGAAGTATCTTGATACTTTTACCAAGTTAATTATGTACTTAATTAATGATCTCCTTGAACAAATTGAGAGATTTATACTTGTATTTCATTAAATACAAACTTCCATATATGTTTATATTATTTGTAGATATGATGAGGTATGAGTAACTACCTTTAGAATTTATTCTAAAAGGTCTATATACATCATTATGTATGAGCTTTAATAGAATAATCTCTCTTCTAATACATCTAGTAAAGATGCTTTTGTCATATTTTCCAAAAGAAGACTTCCATGTCTCTATCGGTTCAATAACCAAAAGAGTCTACATAACCATCATTATGGATTCTAGAAATGCAATTCTCATTTACGTGTTTTAGATAACAATGCTTTAGGCATTCATTGTTTGAGTCATTAAGTCATTCAATATATTTGTCACATACATTTCTCTCTACAACTATCAAGTATAGATTGTGAGACATTTCCATATAAGATATCATGTTATAGGTTTAAACATCAATTCTTGTCCACACAAGATACATGATGTTTTCATCAATGGTTGGTACATAATAGAAATTCACTAATTATGTTACATGCCCGTGAATGACAGCTTCCAACTATAGTGGTAGCAACTCTTGCTCTACATAGTTTTGAGCTTACTTCTTATCAGGTTCTGAAGTGGAGATATCTATCTCCTTCTTCTTCCTGAGATCCTCTTTATAAAGAGGGCAGTTCAAGGAAGATGAAAATGGTTTCACTTTCCTTCCTTAATCTTATAAGTGAAAAAAAAACATATTTCTTTTAAATTTACCCATCTCCTTATACTTAGTGGAGAAGACTTGGACTTCAGCTTAGCCTCAGAACTCTTCAATTTATCCTCATAACTCTTATTGACCTTGCCTTTGCCCTTGGACTCACTTCTACTGAACACCATCACATAATTGTACTTCTTCATTTGCGATTTGACATCAACATGCCAAGAAACTCAGACAATGGTTTGGCCAAGTTACTCAAGTGATAGCACTTGATAAACTGGCTATATGATTCAGGAAATGCTTGCAGAATCATATTTGTGGTCAACTCTTGACCTAAAAGAAATCCCAGTTTCTCTACATGCCCAATCTCGTTGAACACATGGGGTTCTACTGGATCTCCCTCTATCGGTTTCCACTCATATACCTTTCTTTCTTTACATGATTCTTTAAGATGTGTTATCATCTCGAGAATGTTCATGTCTTCATGTTGCTCATGCAACTCATAGTTCATACAACATAGGATAAGGTACTCAATGTCTATGGAATCATTGCCATTCTTCAAATAAGCATCCATTTCAGCCTTAGGCACATTTGGAGTGAGTTCCTCTGGATCTGGTCATTAAAGGACATAGAGATTTCTCTCATGGATGAGAACGCTTCTCAAAGTCCTAAACTAGATATGTAAGTAAATTTTTTTAAATTTTGTCCTATTCAAGGATTGATCGCAATTATAAAGTATTTTTGTCTGTCTACAAAAGAAATTTTGCAACTTTTTCAAAATGTTTTTGATTTGGTTTGATTTGATAAGTTAACAATATTAATAAGGCTTTTAATTAATTATGGCTCTCACTATTTTTCCCAAATTTATAACCCTCATGTACAATTAGGAATATTGTAGCGTACAATCTTCTAGGGTGCCAAGATCCAAAATAATTAAGTCAATACCCAACCAACGTTGGTGCTCATGACCAATTATTAAGGTAGGCAACTCTTGGATATATGGTTTGCACAACTCCTTGTCACAATCCATCTATATGATTCTAGGCACTTAATCCAATTAAGGTCTCCTAGTTAAGCCTCACCCAAAAGCCAACGAAATAATAATGCATCCCATTGTGTGCATTACTACCATCACACTTCCACGATATGGATGATGAACCACACTGAACGTTCCCAGACATAGTTGATCAAACTTTTCATGTGTGTTTCTAATGGAAAGTATCTTAGACTTAACATGTTTTATCAAGGGATTTAATATATAAATACATATACATATCCAATCACCACATATTTATAGTGCATATCATAAACATGCTATAACCACACAAAAAGCGTGCAATCATAATTATATGAGCCATGGTTATTTCCAATCTAATTCCATTCATTGGAACCACAAGGAATAGCTACCACCTAAGGTCTACATCATATGTATAACTTATTTTTGGTGAAGATCTATGCTTGAACCAATCTGAGTTGTCGGTTCAACTCTTGAACTGATCGGCTCACCTCTGGGCTGCTCGGTTGGCCTGTTGAAATGGTCATCTGGTTCTCTTGTTCAATCAACGTTTAGACTCCTCTAACTGATCAGTTAGACCACCAGTCGATCGGTTCATCTTCTCCTATTGTCTAGTCTCCTCCTTTCTTCAGTTGATCAGTTCGTCTCACAAGACGGTTGGTTCATCTAGTGTAGAACATTTTCACTTAACGAAACATAAATTAAAAGTATCCTATTTCATAATACATTGTAAAAGGGAAAACCTCAAGCTACATTTGAGGGGAAATAGTAAGAAGAGAATTAATTTACATTTGGAAGAGAGGAGAGAGACTTGGTAAGAAAACTAAGATATAAATAAGAAAAAAACAACCACAATGTGCACACACAGATCTATTTTTATTGGCCATAACCATGCTAACATCCACTATCAAAATGCACTTTTAGGGAGGCACGTGTGAATTGTATATATGGCATATCATATCATATATATATATATATATTAGTTTGTGAATGTATGTGGTAATTAATATACACACATTAATTATTTTATTATTCACATTGTATGCAATAAAATTAATCTGATCATATCAATTTAAATCCAAATTTAATGTGAATTGATGTGGCTCTAATATCACTATCAGGAAATCGGGATGATAGATAAGGCAGAAGAAATAAAAAAAAATTAAAAGTTGATTTCCCAAAAAAGCAAGATCATGTCAACCACAATGTATCTAGGAAGGAAGGTTTGCAAGGTCATACCTGGTCCTAGAGCAATGTCCAGTGACATTACCCTTGTGATAGCAACGTGCTTCTTCTCCAAGCAGTAGCGAGCTTCTTCTATAGCATCACTCAAATAATGGCCTCCTGGTTTGGCACCAAGGGCAATGGTTGACATCGTCCTTCTAGTGGAAAAAACTCCTCGCCTTTAGAGTAGTCCATGTGGACCACCGAGAACTCCATGTTGCGGTGCTAGAGCCAACGGGAAGGACTTGTCCCTTCGAACATCAGTGTACTAGTACTGATTCGTTGTTCCACAATTGTTTCTCCCTTTCTATCCCCCTTCTTTATCAGATAGGGCTTGCTCATGCTCTCAATTGGATACCACAACCAGAGAGGACAACCATTGTTAGATCTAATTGTCACGTCTACCCCTCTATTTATATGAGAGGCTAGGGTCAGGGTTCCCAAACTATGTGAGGTCAAAAGAACTGAATTCATGAGTTTTCTGGAAACTTTAGATAGCAAACCAGTCAGTTTCAATGTCCAATCAGTCGGTTCATGCACAAAACTAGTTGGTTTGTGTAGTTTCCCAATATGAATATAATTGGTAAGCAATGCCCAATTAATGCTAAACATGACATCAACATCAATCCTTGTTCCAATCAAATTGGACACTGAACCGGGACACCTAGATGGTGAACCGGTTGGTTCACATTGTGAAATGGTCCTTTCACAAGTGTAATGGTCATTTCACATGTCCAATTTTAGAAAAGTTTAACCAATATTGATTCCAATTGACCTGACACTCCAACCAATCGGTTCAATCCTTGAACTGGTCGGTGCAGAGTCCAGTCAGTCAATTTTGAACCTTAATTGTTTAATTGAATACCTGAACACTTTTAGTAATCAAATTAAACATCATTCATGAATATAATCCTCTTCCGAGTGTATCATATGTGTGTGACCCTATAGGTCCCAATTATGTTGGCAGTGAATGTCCATAACCAATTATGACAACACAAGCAAAGAGTAGCGTCTAGTAACATAACATTGCTACCCAAGTTATTTAGAAAGTTGGAGAACAACTTCAACCTATGAATCGCGATCAGTGTTACCATGATTGTATAATTCCTTTGTCCCTGATATCCAAATTGAATTCCAGACATGGAATCGTCATCCTCTCAACGGTCAATCCATGTTCCTTGAATTAGAGTAGATTGTCTGAGATGAATGTGAGTTCACATATCATATATTGAATGACATGAGTATGACCACACATTTCTTGATCTCACTTATCAAGAGGCATGGATATCAATCTCCTGTAGGGGGGACAAATCCCATCAATATCACTCACACTCAATCTCCATGTGTAACAATGCACCTGAGCACCACCTTTATAGCAACCCTTATTCAAGGTCACAGTGGATGATGTCAAAGTACATCAAATGACATGTGATGAGTGTAGTGACTGCAGGTCTAAGAATCACAATCACCACTATCACTATGAGAGATGATTTGGACTACCATTTTGTGGTATCCATGTATCACTCTCATGGTGCATATGCTCAGTATATTGTTCTATAACATATACATGTGTACTTGACTTGATGTCATATATCATGACTAATGGTACTCTATCATCAGTTAACACACACTCTAGTCTTATGTATTATTGTTGCCTATTTTTCTTTCATAGTAATATCTGACTAGGGACATATCAATAATGTATGTACTCTTATCATACATATGATCTCATTATTCATGTCATCAACCTGTCAAAGAAGAGTTTTCCCCGGGGGATCTTTATAATTATAGCTTTCAATTCGCCTCTGACCATCAAATTAAAGACATATGTCATCGAGTAAGATCAATCTTTAGACATCGACTATGTATGTGGCATCATCTCATGAGCAAGACAAACATAATAGAGGGATTTTCCTTTATTATTATCAAATCAGGTATCTAATGCAACACTCCTATAATCATATGATTGGCTATATGGGCATACATACCAACAAAAATGTATGAGGGCATATAACTGAGCCTTATTGAGGACATCAAGATTCTAAGTGAGGGAGATTGCAATGTCCCAGGATTTGAGGCCTAGAACAAATAGATCTTAAAAGGAATAATTAGACTACCCATATAACTAAGGTGAACCTCCTTTTTAAGGGAGCCATCACTAATAACTCCAAATTTAAGCATGATAAACTTGTAATAGTACTAGGATGGGTGACCAATCGGGAAATTGATCCCAACTTCTATGTAAATGAGGACAAAACACGTAGTTAATCTAGTGGTGGTCTGTGGGGACAATTTTCATTCCTAAATATCTACTAGAGCCTTGAGAAGTGGGCTCAGGTGTTACATTATCAATTTGTTTGGCCATAGAATTTTGTTTCTATCATTCTAGGTGGTCATGATCATGTGTAACCATCGGTCTACTTGGACCGATGAAATTATTAAAATGATCACATTTCTATACATGTTACTAAAAATACCATAACTCTCTCATTTTATCTCCAATTTCATCCATTCTTTTTTAGTTGGATTCATAATTGAATTTTATACAGTCATATTATAAAAATAATAATAAAATTTTCAGATGATAATTTCTTTGTTAATTGTTTTTTCAAATATTTTAATGGTATTCCCACATACATGTTTGGGTTATTGTCTATATCAAATAAAACTCAAATATCAATGTATGTGCCACACATGTTTTGTACCTAGAAAAGAAAAAACTTAAGACAAATGATATATAAATCAACCAGATAATAATATGAGGTGTAATAAACATGAGGATTATATTTAGCTTAATATTTTTGGTAAAGCATAGCATGGGTTGTACAAATCTCCCCCTAATATTAACTCTACCTCAAAATTCCTAGAAGATGAAGAAATACTTTTTACATATGTCCAACTCTAATTCCCACATGCATTCATATACATAATGACTCCTCCATAGGACATTCTCTAGAGGTATCTCCTTCTTTCTAAGTTTTTGAATTCTATGATCTGAAATTTATGTAAGGCATTCAACATAGGATATATCTTCTCTTAGTTTTACTATCTCTAGGTCTATGATCTTCCATGTGCATGGATGACACTTATTCAACATAAATGCATGAAACATGTCATGTGAGTTGGTTAATTAAGAAGGAAACTTAGACATTTATTCTATTAGTCCAATTCTTTGAATGATTGTGTAGAGACCCACACATCAATGAGTTAGTTTGTCTTGCTTTCCAAATCTGAGAACACCTTTCCATGGTAACCATTTCAATTAAAACTCATCCTCAATGTCAACCTTATGTCTTTTGTCAACACAAATTTTCCATTTGTCATGTGAAGACTTCAATTGTGGTTTGATCACTATTTTTTTATTAGTGTTTCCCCACCAACTATGGACCTAGAATTTGCCTCTCACTAACTTCATACCAAAAAATGGGAGACATACATTATGTCGTATGTATAGCTTCATAAGAGGCCATACCTAAACTAGAAAAGTAACTATTGATATAGGAAAAATCCATAACTAAGATGAGTATCTCACTTTCCACTGACCTACAATGCACATGCTCTCAACATGTCGTCTAGGGTTAGAATAGTCTATTCAGATGCCATCTCTATGAGGGTGAAATGATGTGCTAAGCTTTAAACTTGTTCCCAAGGGATGATGTAGCTGATTGTAGAATCTAAATGTAAACTTGGGATCTCTATCATATATAATAGTGACTAGTATTTTATGTAATGTAGATATCTCATCTACACAGACGTTGTCTAGTTTGGGTTCATCTAAAGTTGAATTAATAGAGAAAAAAATGAACATATTTAGTTTTTTTATAGAATCACTAATATAAAGTCAAAATCATGTTATGTTTAAGGTAAGAATACCACAAATTCCATGGTATTATGTTCCCACTTCCATGTAGGAATTGTGAGTGTTTTTAGGGTACCTTTTGGCATCTAAAGTTCAGCATTGACTTGTTGGCACACACCACGATCGGTTACATACTCAATCATCTCTCTTCATACATGGTCACTAATACAATTCCTTGAGGTTTTTGTACATTTTGGAATTTCCTAGATGCATTTCATACATACAAGAGTGAGCTTCCTCAAGAATACATTTCTTTAGCTTCATGCATCTGGCATGCAAAATATGTCTTGCGGATATAGCAAACCAACATTCGAATAGTTGGAATTTTTCATCTTTCCTTCTATCATACCATACATGATCAATTTCAATTCATTGTCACTCTTTTAAAGCTCTATGATTTAGTTATAGAATTTAGGTCTGACATGCATATGTGCAATCAGACCACCTTGTTTTGACACAGTTCCAAACTCATCTCTTTCATTTTTACTAATAAGTTTCTCTTTACACATGTCATAAAAAACATATTTGTGGGTGATGTAGACTTCCTACTTAGAGAAACTACCATGACATTAACCCTCCCAGGGTGGTAACCAATGGTAACATCATAGTCCTTAATAAGATTTGTCTTTGTGTGTTATCATGAGTTGAGTTCCTTTTGTGTAAAGAAGTACTTCAAACTCTTATGGTCATTAGAAACTTGACATGACTTACCATAGATATAATGAGGCGATGTATCAAGGCATGTACTAATGTTTCCAATTCTATATCATGAGTAGGGGATAATTTTCTTCATTTGTATTGAGATGAATAGAAGCATAGGACACCAAAATTGTCTTCATGCATAAGAATACATCCTAAGCCTCTCCTAGATGCATCACATGATACCACATAGCCCTTGCTCACCTCCAATAAAATCAAAATGGGTTTTGTAGTTAATTTCTTCAAATTTGAAAACTTTTGTCACATGTTTCATATCAAAGAAAAGGAATATTCTTCCTTGTAATGTATTAAGATGTGATGCTAATGCATTGAATTCCTCATAAATCTCCTATCATATCTAGATAACCTTGGAAAAAAATCTAATATTAATAAGAGTTGTGGGTTTCTCCCATTAAAGAATAGAGTCCACCTTCATAGGGTCTACTCTAACTCCTTCTCCTGATATTGAATGTCCAAGAAAGGAATCTCCAGCCAATTGAAACTCATATTTTATGAACTTAGCATAAATATGATGTTGTATCAACAACTATAATGTTGTAGTTAGATGTTTCTCATGTTGTTCTACTTTATCTTGAGTATGTAGTAATATCATATATGTTGATCTAAGTATGTTCTTAAAGCTCCATTCATCATATCTAGATAAGTTGCAGGGGCATTTTTCAGTACAAAAGAGATGAATACAAATTCATAATGATCATATCTTGTTTTGAATGCTGACTTTGTTACATATGATGCCTTAATACTTAATGGATGATAAACCGACCTGATACCTATCTTTGAAAATAGTATTTCTATGTATAGTTGATCAAATAAATCATAAATCTTATGCTAATGGTATTTGTACTTGATGATTTTCTTATTCAGTTGATTATACTCTATGCACAACCTTATGATTCCATCCTTCTTTTTCAAAAATAGCATTGCAGCTCCCTAAGCTGGTGTACTTTAAAATGTAACCCATGTCGAGTAACTCATGCAATTGGGTTTTTATTTGTTTCAACTCTATGGATTCCATTTTGTAAGTCGGTAATGCTTTTGGGTGGCTTCCAAGTAAGATATGTATCTCAAACTCAACATCTCTTTTAAATAGTATACCTAGTAACTCACTAGAGAAAACATATAGGAACTCGTACACTATTGGACATCCTCTATACTAATTATTCTTTTCTCTGCATTTGCATCTACCAGCAAACATTCTATAAAACGGCCTCACTCCTTTCATCGCCATCTTATCAGCTACAATCACTGATACTATGGATGTATCCAAGACTTTCCTATATCCAGTGAAGACATAAGAAAAATCACCTAGCTAAAAGAAAATGTGTTTCTGCCAACAATCTGACTGTACATGATATGTGTTAAGGAAATCCATACCAAAAACAACTTGAAAATAGTCAATGTCTAAGAGTATGAAATTAACCACAATGGTATACCCACTAATTCTTAAGACACATCTAGGATGAAATTCTATTAAAATGGTCGACTCTCCTAATAGTACTCTTGGCAATAATTCATAAGGTATATCATGACCTAAAAGATTCAGTCTGATAATAAATGATCTATGTATCCTTCCTTAGTAACTATCAAAATTGTAACTAAGTTTTGTTAAATAGAAGAACCTCAGATGTAAGAACTATGGTATAGACTAACCCATTTTCTCAAGTCATAGATAAGTAATGTCATGAATCTCTCCCTTGGTCATGGTGTCCTTATTTTCCACAAGTAGTATTAGTTACTTTCCCTCTGGTGCATATAGCCAACAAAGAGCTTGATCCTCTACATAGAGCATGCCTCTATGGAGTCTGTGAATTCTCTGTTGGTGTGATTTTAAACTTATTATAATTTCTCTTAAAATGTCCCATGTGCCATGGTAGTAGCATCATTGAAGATTAGTTCCCTAGCAATGACTAGAGTGTCACCTGCCACAGGTGTCACATACAACCATTACTTGTCTCATGTACCTGTATCTATGTTGATGAGCCTAAAGTTCTTACTAAAGGTTCCCACCTAGGTCGTGTATTTCATCTTCTAGGGCTGGATCTTCCCCTATTATGAGAAGATACCACATCACTCAAACTAGATCCTTGTCTTCCAAAACTTCCAAGACCTTGTCCTATTTTGGGAAATAATCTACCTCCTCCACCACTTCAACCACTACTCTATACTCCTCTACCAAAATATCCAGATATTGTTTTATCCTTAGAATTTTTATAAGATTTAACTAACTCTTCAATACCTCTCGTTGCCTACACAAATTCTCAAAGTCTCTCGCTATCTATTTCAATGGACGCTAAAATGGTGTGTCTAATTTCTAGATTTAGACCTACTTGAAACCTCCTACATTTCTCTATGTCTTGTAGTAAAAATTATGTACATAAGTTAACCAACCTTGTACAGTATGCCTCATATTCACCAACTAACTCCATTTTCCTGATCTTGTCGCTTATCAATGTAGGAGGGAAATACTTTAGGTAAAACTCATCCAATAAATCCATCCATGTAATCACATTATCTCTCCTCTTATCTTGTAATCTATGCCACCACAATTCAGAGTCTCATTTAAGTAGATAGATACCATGGTTGATCTTCTTGTCTGCTAATAGTTCCATAAGGTGAAAAACATTTCTAGTTTTTGAGCCAAACAATATCCATAATTAGGTATGTTGTCCTACAAAACTTAGTCCAAAAAGCTTCTTTACCAGCTTATAAGATCTCATCAATTCCTTTCTAGAAAATGAAGACCTCATATGGATCTTATATTTATTTTTTGTCTCTAAATATATCATACATCCTAGTTGCCTTATCTCTTTCTTCCCCACCTTAATCCATTGTCTAACGATTAGAGCCAAAATGGCTCTCATTTTGTTCTTCTCCATGACGTCCTCTTCATGTCATCTTCATATCCATAAGAAAAACATGTTTATTAGATACTCACAGCTCAAAGAGGGAAACTACCTAATCATATTGGTATCTTACCACCTTTGTCCCAAACATAGGCTTTGATAGTAAAGCTAACTCGAACTAAACCTGTTACCTGAGATTCAAGCCCGTCAGGGAGAGATTATACTAACCACCCATTTTTAACCATGAATTAAAAATCAGCCTTAAATTTTTCTTTCATTAAATATGCAGAAGTAATGCAGCATCTTGCAAACTTAATGGATATCATTTGGTTTAAGCACAAAAATCAAGATTTCACAATTTAGTTTGACTTCTACGGCATAATCAACCAAAGGAAACTAGATATGTCTTTACTATACATCAAATACATCGTATTACAAAAGTGTTCTCAATCCTTACTCTCACACTCCTAGGACCAAAGAAGGATAAGAGACCATTTAACTGAGCTAGATATTCCTCTTAAGACCTCAATTGATCTACTCTTAGTCGAAACTAGCTTTTGATTCCTCCTACTGAATTGGACATGAACTCAAAAAATGTTTTAGTGGAGTTTGTGAGATATTGGTTCAATGCATAGAAAATCATAAAGTACCCATGATAATCCATATATACATTATTAATTGAATTAGATATAGAAAAATATATGTTTGTAACAATAAGTAAATCAACTAAATTCATTCATTAATATTTATTCCTTGTGTTATGCCACAGACCCACATGAAGTGTATCATATCATGTGGAAGTATCACAGAAAGATACAACCTCACCATATAAGTCTTAGAGTACACATGAAACTCTAAGTCTGCAAAACTAGCTTCCCATCCTACAATCGAGCTTGCTGTGTTTGGCCTCAGTGCCTAAAATGGCTGAATAAGTTGATCTTCTCCTATAAACTTGGGTATTAGGAAGAGATTCAAAGCACTTGATTTACCAACTTGCATTGATGGTTCCACAAAGGATGAACTGACAAAATTCTAGTGGGTACCACCAAATTCTCTAGTTAATTTTGGGTACCTCAGTATTTTAAGGAGATTGTCCTCACTGGTATTAGTCCCCCATACCTCTATGATATGCTATAGATACCTCTTGGACTCTACTAGTTTGTAATCATGTTTCCTCATCCATAGTGTAGACCTCAGTGATGGTATCTATAGTGCTCAGAGTATCTAATACCTAGCTGATTCTTTTGTTTTACTGATAGTTATACTATTTTCTTATTCTTAGAATAAGTTTTTTAAGACATGTATTCATATATTTTGAACAATGAACTTAATATGAATCATGGGCATAAATAAAGTAAACTACTTGAACTAATAATCTGAGCATACTAAATAATGCTAGAATGAACTAATCTTTGGATTTCATAACCATCTGGCTAGAAACAAGTATCGATTAAATCAGAAATCATAACAAGATTCATTATTACATAAATTCAGGCAGAACTAAGACTTGGTAACTCTAATTATACCACTAAGATTCTTACAATTTTGAAGCTAATTTATTTTGGGGATAAATTTGTAACTAAGTCATTTCAAATATACTAAACAAGCAATGTCTCAAATAAAATTTCATGTTCAGGCTCATAAATCGATATCAGTCATCAACTTTAAAGGCAGTACATATTCTTTATGATTTAGGCTTAATTCTTGTAAATGCAAGGTGAAAGATAGATTTTCCACTCACCTAAATCTCATCCTAGCATATTGTTCTTGAATATAGGATTTCACTATCCTAATTGTACCCACCAGCTTGAATTAAGGTTGAAAACACCAAGATCCACCTCTTGCAAGCTTCAGCTTGCATGAAATGCTAGTGGAAGCTCACTAGAGGAGGAGGTGGTGGAGGAGGTGGTGGTGGTGGAGGAGGAGGAGGAGGAGGAAGAGGAATAATAAGAATAAGAAGCATCTCATTATCTTCACAATAGGCTTTCATCAAGAAAAAGTTTGAGAGAAAGAAATGGCTATAACTAACTAATCAATATTAGCCTAGAGCTAGGTTTTCTCTACCCTCACCATGTTCTTCGTGTTATTCAAGAGATTTCCTCAAGATCTCTTTCAAGTTAGCCTTTATTGAGTTTTATGTCTTCCATTGCCAAGAAACTTGAAATATAAATCCAAATAAATATATTTCATCAAATTTTGATGTGTATATTTAAAGTTATGGTGATATTTATGATTGCTTGTACTAGATTTTAGTGTTTCCCAGTTTAATCATATGTGTGTCCATCAACCTACATCATTGGTATACATGGCCATCAGTCTACGTGGTCATAGGTATGTGTCATTGGTGTTTCTGTAGCCATAGGTCTACACCATCAGTCTGGTCATCAGTTTGCATGCACTAATGAAAATGTAAATTGATGGCAGTTGTACACATGTTAGTAAAATTGAGATAACTCTCTCATTTAAACTACAATTTCATATTTTGTGCAATATTTATGATTGAATTTCCTATAATTTTACAGTAAAAGTTAGACAAAACTATCAGGTGACAATTTGTTTATTAGTTACTTTCAAGTATCTTTAATGCTCTTCCCACACACATGTATGGGTTCTATTTTTGTATCAACTAAAACTTAAATTTCAACGTGTGAATTAGACATGTTTTTGACTTATCCAAGAATAAGTTTAAGCTAAAATGAAACATAAATGAACTAGATTACAATGCAATGTGTAATTGACACTAGAGTTATTTGTAACCCTACCATTACCATTAAAGCACGGTGTGGTTTGTAACAGTTATAACATGGTCACTTTGTTTTTTGTCCAAGATGGGGATTTGATTGTTTTCTTTGTAAGATTTATTCCATCTTGAGACCAAGGGTCATCTATGTGGACTCAAACAAGGGACTTTTTTCTAGGCTGGTTGGTTGACCAATTTTCTTGGTAGTGGTACCAGATTTGGTGTATGTTTAAGGTTCAAGGTAGTAGTAGAACCCCTGCAAAATAGAGAACCTATGAGGGAGAGGATGGGGACATATAAGATGTTAAAAAAATTATGTTTCTTAGTGTCTGGTGTCAAGGTGTTGGATTATTTATCATGGACATAAGAGGGTCAGGTTGGAAGGTGATGGTAGGTGGGTGGAAGGAAGCTTCAAAGAAAAATTCGATATCATCATAAGATTCATTAATGTCTAAGATTATGGGTTACGGGTGGTTTCCCACTAGAAATTTGAAAGAGGTGGGGCAAGAAAAATCATATTTTTCAAAGATTGTTAGTTTAGAATGAGGTTTGTCATGTAGGGAGGCCATGTCTTTCACGACTTTGATTGGGAACCCACTCCAAGATAGAACATTTTTTGATGAAAAAAATGCATAGAAATAGAGATGAGCAAGAAAATCAGAGAGGGTTAATTCCTAGATGATGGTGTTGGGGTTAAGAGAATCACCATTCATAGTGCCCCAGTAAAAGATGATACTCTCCACACTTCTCCTGGAAGAATCAAAGAAGAAAGAAAAACCTTGAACTTGTTCAGCATGTGCTGGTGAGTCAAAGATACAAGGGAGATCAGAGTTGGAGATGGGTTTTTATTTAAAGATAGTGGATTTGGGAAGGAGGGAGCTCATATGTTTCTTGACAGTGAGTTCACAGAAGCATCTAAGATTGGTACTAAGGTCCACAAAGACCACCACTACCTTGTGGTTGAGGATATAAACTTTTCTAAAAGGACTACAAGGAGGAAGTGAATATGATTCCTCATCACCATAAGAGAGATATTTTGTAAAACAAAAATTGATTAATATGATGATCATCATTATCCACATAAACCACATGGATATCACAGGTCAAAAATTTCATCCGACCTCACAAATAATATTACTAGAACTATGTACTTTTACAAAAGTTCAGCACAACATATTACATTGTTGCTCAAACCAACAAGTCCTTGATACACTATGTGTCCACAACCACTTACACAATATATTATCAAATTCATATTATTTTGACATTACGTAAGGGTCATTACTATAGAGCATACATATAAACCTTACGAATCATATCAGTACATCTTTAGAGGCCATGCACCCATGTCAAAAACTCAGTCTGGTAAACACGTATAACAAAACTTACTCACTTGGACCTGACATTATAGGGACAATGATCAACCACTACCCCTAAATGCTTTATCCCTAGATGAGGTCACGCAACCACATACATATGGGATCCCTTCACACAGACATCATCTACCTCATTATCTAGGGTTGTCTCCCTCCTTGTTGATCTTCTCTACTGTTGTTGGGGAAATCATGTCGCTCACCTAAAAGATGTGGAAAACCATGGGGTGAGACCCCAAGTCCTATCAAGATGATATAACATCTGTTAGGACTAACTAAAATAATAAACATTAAATGGAAATAGTAACATTTATATATAAGGACTACCAATATACTAGGAGGTACACACTTACCCAATCATACATGCATACTTGTCAATACAAGTAAGATTGGTTAGGCTATACATATTTGCATCCAAGTAAATAGTAAATATTTATGACATCAATATCCCATCCATGTTTAACACCAAATAAGCCTAAAAAGATATGCCATTCGGCAGGACTATATTATATAATGCCATTGGTAGATTGAGGTGTACCACTCAATCAGCTAGTTGGTGCTACTAATCCATCCTAGAAATCTATATAAGATCTAGGGATATCCAGATCTCCAATATCTCTCCTCAAACCTTGAGTTGATGTGAGGTAACCAAAAGGTGGAGAGCGCCAATTGTCTAAGTCCATCGTGGATATTTCACAACAACGTGGGTATACATGTCATGGTGACAACTTAGGGTAACTACCATTTATAACATAAACCAAATATACATCACATAAAGCATAACATACCTTACTGGATTAGCAGTACTAACCAAGTCCTAAGTTTAAATATGTTAGCACACAATGACCCCAATCATCCCAATATAGAAGAAAGGTAGTTGATCATCAAGAGAACAATGGATAGAGGTTCCACTTGCACATATCTAAGCTTGGAAGACAACAAGAAGCTCGGTAATCACTAGAATAGAAGAGAATGTATAAAAAATCCTAATTCATGACTTAACCCTTAAAATGATTAGACCCCTTTTTTATCATATTACTAATAATTCCCTTATTCACTAAACAAGATCATATTATAATAATTAGTGGTCAAGTGATGTGATGTGTAATAAATACCATTTCATATAGGATAAATTAAGTAATTTAGTTTATCATGAGGTTAATTATATAATTCCACCATTAAATTGTAGGTTTTACTCCCTTTGATATTTATGAGTAAAAGATGACAAAATCAAATTAATATGTGAAAGTTGTTACAATTGATCAATTTAATAGAATAAATGCATTAAGTTAATATATAATATACAATTAAAGGAATATGATACCAAAATGATTTCAAAATATAAAATCGATGACAATGTTAGATTCAGCATATCCTATTTAGTCTACCTAGCAATTTTCACAAAAAAGGACTTCATTTGCTATCTCAATTAAACTAAAAACTAAATATATTAGTGTATATCATTAATACTACTGATTTATAAAGGTTACACCTAACCTATTGGTGTAATGCCTTTTATTGTTCTCCTCCCATGGAAACTATTATTCTTATAAAAATGTTTCTATAATACCTTTATAAATGGATATCATTTCTCACACTTTTTCTTGCAGACAACCGAGTTATATGCTTGTGATCACGAGTGTTGCTAACCAGTAGTCCCTTCCTCTCCTCCTTATCCCCCCTCTCTTTATCTACCTCCTCTTCTTCTTTTCCTCTTCTCTTATCATTTTCCTTGACCCCTAAACCCTAGTTGACCAATATCTCCCTTCTACCTACAGTCGCCGCCTACAACTGCTCCCTAGTAGTGTCTATCATACTAGCAGCATGGTGTCACACTAGGAAACACCAATTCATGATGAATTCCTCTCCTTCTTTGACCATGCTAGCAACCAGTGTGCAATAAATCTACCACCTCCATTCACATAGTTGAAATTGGCTTGGCTAGCCACCAAATGGTAGTAAGACTCTCTCCCTTCTTCTCTACCAGGGCTGCCACCACCCCTAGACTGGAATTAAATGCCTATACCACCACTCATCTATGCGCTCAGTATCCTGACCATGGACTTCCACCTATAACTATAGATCATAGACCATGGTTGGGCTTGCATCACAAGACACCACTGCCCTAGTATTTCAGACGTGAGCTAGAGTTCAGAAGCTTGGCCTTGGAGACACTCGTGTCTCCACCATAGTCTTTCACCCTAAACTCAGAAATTTGTGTTACATCCCCATGAAGGGCATCTCCTCCCTTCTCTAACCTCCCAAAGATCATGAAAACCTAGACAACTTGTTGTTATCTCATCACTATCAACCTCCATCTCTGACCATCATGCCAAGAGAGTGGACCCTTTCTTTCTAGTCAAACCAACAAATAACAGGAGGTGTGGTCCCTACAAACTTGACAATATATTGTGCTTTAGGATGAGAAATTGTCTTAGAAGATGGTGGTTGTTGGGTGTGTTAAGATATGGACTTGTCCTTGCCAATCACTAGACTGAACATCAAATGCTAATGTAACTCATGTGACTTGTAAGTCTCTTTCTCCACAGTTTGTTTGCTTGATAGCTATGCCAGCATGTTATCTACTAGTAATATATTATAGCATAATAGATAATATCTAGGGTTAATCATTACTATCAGATTACTAAATTATATATTGACATAATATTAATAGATAAATATATAGTGGAGGAGAATCAATACTAATTACACATGTTTGTATGCAAAAGTGATTATGATGTGGACTAAAATTCAGATTTCCAATGATAATTACATTGGCATACCCGTTAGTAAATTACAAGTTCTGAAATTTTAGTGATACGATATGGACTAATGTATTGGATGATTTGGCCCATATTATTCTATGAGGAATCCATTAATGTAGGTTGGGCTTGGTCAATTTAAAATGAACTATTCAAATAGAAAATATATGAGAAGAATGTTTTATGAAAACATATATGAATGAATTGGTTTTTTGAATATGACTTTAGGGTACACCATATTTCACATAGGTGTGAAGTTATTTCATTTGATATGTATCAAATACATACTTTCATATATATACATACTTGAGACAAAATTATTATTATATGAGTTTTGTTCATACATGTATGGAAGTATTTTTAGACCTTAAATTGCTCTAATAAGGATATCTTGATTAAATATCTCACGTAACACAAATCCTTGACCTTAGTTGATCAAATTGAGCAATATGAGATTATCAGAGAAAATGACACTAAAAGACCTAAATTGAAAGAATGCATATTATAACACATACATATATGCAACTCAAACGTAATTTAACTTATATGAAAGATGGATATCAGAACTAGATATCTAATGGGTCATATGATCACTTAATAATATTCAAACCCTAATATACAATTCGGTGATCAAACTTAATGTGAGAGATAAACATTTATCTATACTAGTAAATAAGACACATGTTGACTTTGGTTTGACTAACATAGATAGTGTGTTTCTAGGATGAATATTTGTGTTATGACCACATTTGTGCTCAAAGTAGGATTACCTGACTGATTACATGTTTAATTAGATTGAAGATTGTTTAAACTTGATTAATGATGTTATATAAATTGTGATGTTTCAAAACTAAGAATGAACTCTAATCATGATTTTAGTTTGAATAATTGGGGTTTGAGAAGTGTGAACCCTAATCACCAAAATTAGGGTTTTGATATTGAATATGGAATTTGATCCGGATAGAAGTGTGGTAAATGATTTTTCATATTTTCTATGTAACTTGGATTTACTTTAAATTTTTTATGATATTTATAACTCAATCATGCATGTTAGTGAAAAAATCAAAATATTTAGATGTTCTTTGAATGTGGTTCTCTTTCAAACCATACTTTGACCAAACATGATGCAGACTGTTGTTTAGCGGCATCATATTTGATTTTTAGTTATATATTGGGAGATTCTAATGATCAGAGGTTTCTACTAGAGCTTTAAAACTCAATATTGGTTATCATGTTAATTTTTATAATTATTGGAGGATTTTTTTACCTCTGCAATAAACAAATTACAGTAACATATTTATGACAGAAACATTTGTTGAAATATGAGAAATTATAGTGAGGATCAGTGTGCAAATTACCAACCACCACAATTGCTCTATAAGAGAAAGTTGGCACCTAAGGAGATCTCTTTTTATGATCCATTCTAGAGAAATGAAATTCTATAGAGAGATGAGAGCTAGGGTTTTGAGAGGAGAAAGTGGTGGAGATGTTGACCTAGGGTTTTACTATCTAAGATGTGATAAAATTAAGTTAGTTTAGCTTCTTTTCATAGACTTTCATGGTGAATCTTATCTCACATGTCAAGATTCTGAACCTCCTTTGATCTAATTCAAAATGATATCAAATCATTCCCTTTTCTCACTCTTTCTCCACAAATCTCCATTCCTAGGTTTTCTGAGTTGAAAGGAAGAATAAAGTGGTGATTTGCTAGGGTTTTGATATGGATTCAAGAATTTTAGAGATGGGCTGCGTTTTAAGGTGTTTTCACACCTTAGGGTGAGTGTGTACTTCCTTTAAATAGTAGATTGGATGAAATTGGATTAAATTTACCATAAATCTTCAATTCTCGTGTATGTGAAAATAAACCCTAAATGACCTTTACATTCTAGCTTTTTCAATACGTATTAGAAATCATATTAATATGATAAAATCATATTAGAAATGCACCTCCTTCATTATCTATGGAATATGATGGAAGGTAGGACTATATTGTGATATTGAGGAAGTTAGACGATAAAAGACATGCATTAACTCTTTTGGTTATAAATTAGTATTGACTATTTTCGAGTATGGTATAAGTTTTTCTATCATTTGTTTGTAGTCATAGAGCTATATATGCTTTTTGGGGTTGATAGTTGCGTATGAGACTCATTTTTGTGTAATGTGTGAGGCCGGTACTCTTTTTTGGGCATTTTATATGCGTGTAATACTAATTTTTGTGTAGTTTTCCACAACAATAATCATTTTGAGCTCTTTTTCATGTGTTATTACCATTTTTCCTAGGATAGAAATCATTCTTGAGGTAAATATTTGCATCTTTTGTGTATCTTAGAAGATTATTATCATTTTCATATCATTTTTATGCTTTTATATTTGAATAATTCTCATTTTAGGGTCATTACTACATCAGATTGCACATGATTGTCTCTAAAATATGGTATTGTACCTAAAAAGTTTCTTCATTTAGATGTATTACGAATTTGTTGTTTGTCTCATGAGGACAATACTCATTTTAGAATCATTAGAACATTATAAATGTAGTATCTCATTTATGAGGGCAATATTGATTTTTGGGTTATCGGTTGATGTAAAAAAGAGCATTATACTTTTTAACTAGTACTTTCTCATCCATTTTGCATTTTTGTAAGTGCTCTTTTTTTCTAGAAATTATGTTTAGATGTATCACGTTCAATACTATTTTTATGTGTACAATATATTTTTTGCATTAATTTCATATTTTTTAAAGGCCTATACTCTTCTTGGAAATATTAAGTTATTTATGACTGTAATATACTATTATAATATCATTTTCCTTTAAAATGAGTGATGTATTATGGATTGTTATGATAGTTTTGAGTACTATACTCATTTCTCAGTAACATATGTTGATTCATCAATGTAGTTTTTAGCGTTGTACCCATTTTCTTTTGTATAATGGAAAATGAGTATTAAACTTTTTTATGTTGGATAAGTTATGTGAAAAAATAGTACCATATACTTACTACTATATCTTGAAAATTTATAATTTTGAAGTATAGCTTCATTTTATATTAATAATACTCATCAATGGGGATATTATTTATATATAATTCATTAATTGTGTAGCTTATGGAGACATTTTGGATCATTTTTAGGACTTCTATTGTGTAAAATTCATTTTAGAGGCATTAATACATCACAATGTATGTGATTGTATCTCAAAGTTAGTATTGTACGTAGACTAATTCTTCATTTATATTTAGTACTAATTTATTGTGTTGTTTCATTATGAGGATACTCTTATTAGCATCATTATAACATTTCAAATATATTGTTTTTGAAATAATACTCATTTATTAGGACAGTGTTCATTTTTTGGTGACCAACTAACCTAAAGACTATTGCACTCATTTTCTAATGCAACTTTCAAATGCACTCCATATATTTGTATTGCAATACTCTTTTTATGAAATTTTTGTATTGTACTAATTTTTTTGGATGTATTTTTTGTATATTGTACTTCTTTTTGGGTGTCGTATAGAGTGCAACTGATGTAAATAATAAAATTATACTCATTTTTAGAATCATTTTACTCTCAAATAGGAAACATGTGTATTGTGTTTAGTTATATTAGATAAACAAATCATCTTAGAGATTAAAATGCTATGTCAATGCAAAAAAGTTAATTAAATACATACATTTGTATTGTGGTAAAAAAAGATTCAAAAAGTCAGTCACGTTAATATCCACTTTTTGGTTAGTAATCCATTTCTATAGTAAAAACTTACATAACAATATGAGTTTATTATAAATATATTAATTAATATGTGAAAAAGAGGTATTGTAGAAAATATATAGTATGGGGTGTGTAAAAATGAACACTAAGTTTTATAAGTTGTACCATATTGCAAATGAGAGACTACTCATCATTTTAGTTATTTTACTCTAAAATGAGAATTGCATATAATTTTTGGAGTGGTACTAAAATTTTTCATAATCATTTTACTCTAAGTGTAATGTGTTTTATTTTTTAAAGATGATGCATTTTTTCAATATTATGTTATCAAATTGGGTTAATTAAAATGAATATTGTATGATATTTACAATGGAAACATGTGTATTGTAAATATAATGATAACGTTATTAAAACATATATTGTAGTTGAAATGTGTACATTTGTTATAAGAGGTCCTTCTATTTTGATGGAGGGTAAATGTGGAGGGGATTTTCAAAGATTAAGAGGATACAAATTTGGTTTTTTATAGAATGTAGCATGCATCTATTTTGATTGGTGGTGGGGTTAATAGTGGGGGTGGATTGAGGTAATGGGGCAAGAACCCATGCAATGGGATATTGTATTGAGATACACTTTTTGTAGGAAGATACATTTTTGTATGGCCATGATATTCCCCAAGATTTGTTGCACTCCTAATATAGTGTTCTTACGACAGAATTTAATGTTTGTTGTATAATTTACCTTGTATTACAAATGACAATTGTTTCTAATTGGCTCCTAGTATTTGGGAGGAAGGGAAGGCAGTAGGTGTATGAAAATGGGTTTGAATTGGTGATGTTTATCATTTACCTTTTCATCACCACATTTTTTAAACTAGAACATACCAACAAGTCAAAGTAGTGACTTGGCAGAATAATGGTTCGAATGCCTAAAAATATAACCAAATCTTATATTTTCATCAATTCAATCTACAATGCACTCCTATCTTTTAATTCTATCTATCGGACCGAATTGGGTCGACCAGTGGTTCCATTTGGAGGTGAATCTAGGAAAAGGGTAATGGTCATTCTAAAATATCATGTAACTTCATTTATCCAAAATATGTTTCATGTAACTCCATGCAATAGTATCTCATTTTTTGCATTCTAATTATAAAAATGGATACTTGAGCAGCAAAATGTTATGATGGGGCAGCAAGCGATGAACCCATGGTCATCAATGGAAATGAGACAAGTAAGATTTTTATTTTTGTATAACCATTAAAGCATATGTTTTTGGCATTCATGTACTATTCATGGTTTGGATTTTATGTTTTTGAAATTTGTTTAATAGAGGTATTAATGAGATAAGAAAGATTTTAAATGTTTTGGTAACCATGGGTAAGAATGGGATAAAAAAACATGTGTTTCACTTTAGTATAAGTGTTTCAATGGGTAAGTGGGTGTAGGCTCATTATATTTATACTCATTGTTATAAAATATGTGCATTTAAGTCAGGATTCATTTATCCACTTAAGTATACTCACATATTCTTACACTCCTACATGTACGAGACCCAGTACCTCATTAGAAACTAATCAAATCGTTAATATTCTATCTACATGGCATTAGATGTAGTATGCTAACCCTAATGTGTCTACCCACCCCCCCTCTTATCTCTTCCTTCCCCTGTGACTATCGCCACCACCACTAGTAGCAATAGTAACTTAGCCTCTGCCTTCCATAGTAGTAGCGGTAGTCGGGAAATAAAAAAAAAGACCGCCACCACCAGCAAGGACAGCAGTAGTGGTGGCTCACCATAAAATTCAACAGGCGGTGGTGCAGCAACTAAACTACCACACCGCATCTAGCACACTGGAGTGCACACGACCAGACACCAGGCCATGTAATTGCTATGTTCTTCCTCGTTCATTTGCAATAAAAAATAGAAGAAGAAAAAACCATTGATGATAGTATATAAATTGTCAAAAAAAGAGAAGGTGTCACACCATTTTGTTCCTCTCTATGTGGTTCCCCTAGCCCATATGGTAGAGTATTTCATTTTAATTACGGATTTACATGTTACATCTCAAGTGTATAAATTCATGTGATTCATCTTTCATCCCGCTCTACCTTGAACTCTAATAGTGCTTCTTTTATAGTATCTTTCTTTTCGCGCATGTAATTCCAGTAGTGTTTTAGTATTGTATGCAATTTGTGTTGTTCCTTCAAATAGATACTATTATCTTTTTTTAACCATGGCTAACAACAACTCATCATCGATTGTCATCTATAATGGAATGACCCATGTCACTACTATTAAACTAAATGGAGATAATTTCTTATTGTGGATAAATAATATCCATATTTTTAAGGAATCATATAGTAAACTTAAATATGTCAAAGACAATGCAACTATAACAACCAGTGATGGCAGGGTCACAAGATATAGACATGTTCTTTATTAGCTATCGATGTGTATGGAGATTGATTTTGCGGTCAAATACATGTGGCAAGTAAATGCAAAGACCATGTGGGATGAAATGAAATGTCTTTACAGATAGGATGATAATTAGCAGTGCTTGTACAGTGTCATGGATAAGATTTTCTCATAAGAGCAAGGTGAACGTCCATTGTCAAAATACTATGATTTAATGAAAACCCTTGCCAATAAACTGAATTATTTCCCACCTACCACCTTTGTTGAAGTCACCAAAGAGAGAGACACTCTCGCCAGGGTGTTTCCTCATTGGTCTTAATCCCTAGTATGTTATAGTGCATCAACTCCTTATCATCAAATCAACTCTTCCGTCCATGGGCCATCCATATGCATGCATGTCCCTATTAAATATGACCTCCTCTCATGCCTCTCATAATGATTATCTCAATTCCCAAGAAGTATTAGTTGCAGCTTCCAGGGGACGCGGACGAGGTCATTGATCATGACCCAAATGCACCTATTGTGAAAATTTGAGCCATAGTGAGGAAGTGTGTCACTCAAACATGGCTACCCAACTAACTATGGTAGAGACATCATAAGGTATCTATACACATTGCTCATTCTCCCACTCTAACCATTGGATAAGGCCCTCCTATAGTGCATGTGGATCCTCCTTCGAATGGGCATCCCTCTCATGTCTTGCTAACAAATAAGGAGTATGAATGTTTTCTTCAAGCTTCACACAAGTTTAGTAACTCTCCTATTCACAACACTATGTCAGTACCATAGTCTTTCCATGATTGGTGCATTGGTGACCCATCCACTACATCACCTTGGACTCACCTAGAAATATCTCTTCAAGGTAATGCTTTTCGTCAATTGTAACTAGATTGTGGAGTCAGGTGCTTCTCATCACATGATGGGCATGTCACACCTTCTTACCTTTTCAGACTCCTTTATTTTGCATTTCATAGTTACTCTAGTGGATGGATTAGTAAAATGAGACACCAATTGTAGCATTATCCCTTTCTAGTCTAAATAAAATTGTATGGTGTTCATACTGTTCTAATATTTCCCTATAATCTCATGTTCATCGTAAAAATATTTGTCTCTCTAAAGTTTTGTAACTTTTAGACCTTTCAGTTTTTTTCTTTCAGGATTGGTAGAACTTAATGATAATTTGAAAGGGGTCACTCTTTGGTCATCTATACTACTTATCCCCCCTAGAAGACTCTGACCAATGATTTGTTGTGTTGATAATCCTATTGAGTACACCCAACGGGCAGTATCCTCCTTGTATCAGGATATGGAAATAATCAATCAACATTCTTGCACTTATTCTCCTTGCTAAAATGTTGATGAGGATAAAAAGTTATCATCTTCTTGACATTACACGCTCCTTACCATTCATGCAAATATTTCAAAGAATCTCTAGTTTGATGTTCCTCTCACTACATGCTTTTTAATCAATCATCAATAGTCCTCTATTCTCAAACAACATACTCTTTTTTATCTGTATTTCCAAACCAAAATGTTTTGTTTATCACTTCAATTTTTTGGATTTGTCTCCTTTTTCCATAATTTTGATCCTAAGACAAAAAAACTATCCCCTGAGTTAAAAAGATGATTTTTCTAGGATACTCTTTCTCTCAAAAAGGGTACAAATGCATTGATCCACTATCCATCCAATTTTATATTTTTTCGAATGGCACGTTCGTGAGGATTTTTTTTCTTCCCTTTGTTTTCAATCTCCTCTAATCATACCGACGAAATGGTCTTACTCCCTAAACCCTTTTCCCAAAAACCATCATCACCACTATAAGACTCTCACATGTTCATGGAATTTGACCCGCAAAAAGCAACCCTAGAATCATCGTCTATCCCAGTCCAATCTGACTTACCAATGGCACTTTGCAAAGGTATATGTTCCTTCACCATCAAAGAGCCCTCTCTAGTACATGTTGTAAAGCTCACCTCTCTCCTACTATTTGTGCTTTTTCTGTAGTTTTGGATATCACTTTATTCTGACATCTTGGATGGAAATCTTCCATGATGGAATAGATGCAAGATTTACTTGACAAACATACATGGGGCATGGTTGATCCATCATCTGATAAGAACATTGTTGGTTGTCATTGGGTGTATCAGTCAAATGTCACTCTAATGACAGACTAAAGATGTGGTTGGTTGCTAAGGGTTCTACTCAAATGTGGAATCCTACCACACTAAATGAGATTACTCAAAACCAAAATATGGTCCCTCACTAATTAATCATATTACTGAAAAGGTGCATAATTAAAACCAAATTAAACTTTCTTAAACATGTCCAAGAACATTTACACAGAAGTCCAACATATTGCATACATATGCAACCATATCATGTATCTTTACATCTATTCCATGGTCACAGCTACAAACTGAATACTATCCACATATTTACATCATCTACAAACATCAAGCAACTATCAAAAACTCGAGTCAATGTACATCATCTACCGAAACTTTCCCACCCAGACCTGAGCGTACAGGGATGACTCTAGGACACACTAAATGACAAGCCAACCTTCTTCCTCTAGATATCTCTAAATTGCTCCTCCTCACTACCACAGGTATGATGGCACTGCTATCGATCACCTAAAAAGATGTGTTGACCCATGAGGTGAGACCCGTTTCCCAGTGAGAGATATAACTTGAAATAATGTCTATTACTTATAGCAAATTATGTAATTAAGAAATTAAAGTAGGAATTGAAATGCTAAATATAACCTTCATTAAGGTTACCATATCGAGAGTCCTAAATATAGTTGATTTCTCTTATCGTAGTGTATATCATCTACATATTAAAAGATACAAAGCAAGGGTCATCATCCAATGTGAGTGGACAAATAACTATAATAGATATGCTACACAGTTTAATTATATATTTAATTAATCCATGGGTAGTTTGAGGTGTACCACTCAAACTACCAGCTAACCATTGTAGAGTCATAATCAGCTCCATACAAGATCTAGGAGATTTAGAATCCTAGGATTTATTTGCCTTAGTCAGTACAAGTCTGCCATAGTGACATAATGGTCCTACTACAATCAGCCTAGTCCATCCTAGGTACACAGAATGTAGAACTAGAAACTAGGGTATAAACCCTAAAATTTAGGGTACAACCACATTCGTCCTCAATCATATATGTATATACACAAGACACATCCTCGACCACTGTTGAAAATCTTGGGATCAGGATGACAAGGATATGTCCTCCCTGCACCCACATATACTCAATAGTATATGACTCTGAGGTCCCCTTTTAGAATGCATGTTTTACTATCCAGCAAGTCCTGTTACTAGAATAGTTCTATAGCTCAGGGCACTACATGATTAGTGATTCACTTGATTACTTAAGCCAATTGAGTGTTTTCAGACTGCATCAACCAAGTTACATACAAGTCACCATATTGTTTCCATAAAATTTGTGGTACATAACAACTCTAGAAGATATGAAACATATTCCTTATTAAAACATTATAGTATACTAGTCCATAGTCCTCCATGAAGAGGTCTAAAATTCCAATAGGGTTCAAAATAGCCGACAAAGTCGTTCAGGTCACAATAGTAATGCTTCTTGCAAGGACATCATTATTATCCAATGCTTTGTAGAAGGTTCAACATGTCATAAATGAACTTGTTACTTCCAGAATTATCATAAATTTCCATCTATCATAGGAATCATGATATTTTCAAGAGTAAAATAATAGAGTTACCTTTGTCATTTAAATGTATACATTCATCATTTCAATATCAATAGAAGATAGAAGTATTAAGGCATCATCATACAACCATTTCAAGAAAATTTCAAAGGTGTGGATTGGATTTGTATCACCAACAATAGTACACATGGTTAAACCATTGATTCATTTAGAACACAAAGGAAAATCATCAGTTCATTCATAGATTTATAAAAAACATTGATTCATATATTTAGCATTCCCATCGATTCGTGGTCACCAAAAGCCACCGGTTCATATACTTATCATAGCCATCAGTTTTTGTACCAAGTAAAGCCATCACTTCAGACCCTAAGTAAAACCATCGCTTCTTACACTTAGTGGAATCATTAGTACATAGACTAAGTCAGGATATCGGTTTACACACTAAGTAAAACCATCGATTTTAGTGAGAAACCATTGGTTCTCAACCTACAAGTGAAAGGAGCAAACATCTGATGGTGCATCCATGTATCCAAAGTTGCATCCATATAAAAAACACTATGAGTACTTATTAAGAACAGCATGCATTTGTTAAAATTACAGATAGATCCCTAGGAAAGCAAATTTTGCATAAAGGTCCACAGAAGCTCATAAATTGTAAAACTTAAGCTAGCAAAGTCCAAACTTGACCAAAACTAAAACTTTCTTTGTCAACTGATATCAAAACATAATATAAGGTTTTATTAAGTAACTAATTAGATCAATCAAGCATGTTTATGCATAAAACTAGTTTACGGGTCTTACAACCATAAACCTGAATAGGGATTTTTCCCCTAAAATCCTAAGCAAACAAAGATGGGCACTTCCTACATATCACATCCTCTAGCTCCCATGTGGCTTCCTACTTGCCACGGTGATGCCACAACACCTTCACTAAGTTTATATCCTTCTTCTTGGGATTTTGAACACGCCCACCTAGGATCAAAATTGGACCCTCAACATATGAAACATCATCATCCAATTCCACTGGTTGTATTGTTTTCTCTATATGGGGGTGACACTCTCTCAACATGGAAACATGAAAATGGTGTGCTACATGTGAAACTCTAGCGGTAACTCCATCTTGTAGGCCATCCTTCCAACTTGTGTCTAGATAGGGTAAGGTCCCATAAATCTAGGAGCATCCTTACCCTTCTTACCAAACCTTAGCTCACCTTTCCAAGGGGAAACCTTGACATACATGTGGTCTCCAACTTGGAACTATCGTGTTCGACAATGGTTATCAGTATATGACTTTTTTCTGTCATGATCTGCCTTCAGTTGTTGTTGGATTACCTTGATCTTCTCTATAATCTGTTGTACTAACTCAAGACCCAATAGTAGATACTCACATGCTTCTTACCAACAAAGAGGTGACCTTCATCCCCTACCATATAAAGCTTCATACGGTGCCATGTCTATGCTTCTCTAGTAGCTATTGTTGTAGGCAAACTCAATCAGACTTAGGTGGACATCTCAAGTGCAAATAAAATGAATAACACGTGCTCTCAAAAGATCATGGAATGTTTGAATGGTCCTTTCTGACTAACCATTTGTTTGGGGGTGAAAGGATGTATTGGATCTCAATTGATTCCCCAATGATATAATTATATGCTCCCAAAACATGTTCGTTAACTGAGGACCTCTATGTGATACTAACATAGCTGGTATGCCATGCAAATGTACTATCTCATCAACATATATTTATGCCAAATTCTCTGTTGTATAGGTAGTCTTGAATAGAAAAAAGTGAGCTAACTTTGTCGACGATCACCCAAATGGAATCATGGCCTTTGGATGTTCTTGGAAGGCCAACCACAAAGTCCATAGTTATGTGATCCCATTTCCATTCTGGCATTATCAAAGGGTGTAACTTTCATGCAGACTTCTGATGCTCCACCTTAACCTGCTGACATATTGGTCACATTGTCACAAACTCTACAACATCACGATTCAGACCTAGCCTCCAGTACAAATCCTTCATATTATATACATCTTGGTACTTCCAAGATGCATCTTGTACAATGAAGAATGAGACTCCTCAAGAACCATCTCCCTCAGGACATAAATGTCAAGTCTGGTTATGGAAACACATTGTGTAGGAAAATATGGCTATAGAGCAGGTAGAAAAAACAAAAATTAATGGCCATATTCCATTTAAAACAATAGATTGTGTCAACACATATGTAATGGGAAAGATGGGTTTGAGGTAATACTTGGTCCTGGAGAAAGTCTAGTGACAATTCCCTCTATATAGTACACATTTTTCTTCAAGTCACACTTGGACAATATCTTCAGTAGCTCCTAGTTGATCACCACATATAGTATCTTGACCTTGTCCTTTTATCAGCAGGAAATAGCCTCCTCACCTCTATAGTAGCCCATATGGACCAGTGAGAACTCTTGTTGTTCTAGATGAATAGATAGGAAGGAGTTGTCCACTTCTGGTTGGTGTACTAGAACCAACTTGCTCTCCCATAATTTTTCTCCCTTATTATCCCTCCATTTATTGGGTAGGACTTGCTCGGGCTCTCTCGATAGCCACAACCAGAGAAGACAACAATTTTTAGAGAAATTGATCTTGTGTCTAGCAAGCCCCCAGTATCCCTCTTAGGAGGGTTAGGGTCAAGGTTCCCGTTCTGTGTGGGAGTCAAAGGGTGCAGGATTTCACAAATTTTTGCATCATGCAATCGGAAAATTGATCAGATTACCTATGGAGTGATCGGTTAGCATGCAAGTCGATCGATTCTTGAAACGATAGTTTCATCATGTTTCTCAATCGCGATTGTATTGGCAATTAATATCCAATCAATGCATAACATGACATCAGTACTAATCCTTGATCTAATCGAATTGATCCATGAACTGGTCATTTGACTGAACTTGAGTCGATTGGTTCACTCACTAAACGGATCGATTCATTCCCTGGTTCAACTAATATTCAGCCAATGCAATTTTCAATCAACTTGACACTCCAACCGATTGGTTCAACACTTAAACTGGTTGGTTTAGGGTTCAGAGTTCAGTCAGTCAATTATTGTTTAAGTCAAATACATAAACACTTTAGTAATAAAGCTAAACGTCACTCATGAATAAACCCCTATTCCAAGTGTTTCCTATGTGTGTGACCCTATAGGTTCCAATTTACATCGGTAGTGAATGTCCATAACTAGTTTATGCATCACAAGCAATAAGAGGTATCCAGCAACACATCATTTCTACCTAAGTAATTGGAAAGTTGGAGAACAACTTCAACCTACAATTTGTAATTGGTGATATAGTATTTGTATAGTTCCTTTGTCATTGATATCTAGATTGAACTCGAGGCATGAAATCATCATCCTCTTCAATGTTCAATCTCTATTCCTTGAACTAGAGAAGATTGTTTGAGATGTATGTAAGATCAATACCACATATTGACTCACATGTGCATCATCATGCATTTAACTATCTCTCTTATCAAGTGGCCAGTATATCATACTCCTGTAGGAGGGACAAATCCCATCTACATCACTCATAGTCATCCCTTGTCTTGCTAGTGCACCCAATCATCACCTTTATGGCAACCTTTATTCAAGATCACAGTGGTTGATGTCAAAGTACACTGAATGACATGTGATGAATGTAATGACTTCAAGCCTAAGAATCACAATCACCAATAACACTATAAGAGATGATTCATGGTTTCCATATATCACTCTTATGGTGGGTTTTTCCGATATAATGTTCTCTAACAAGTATTTGTGTGTTTGGTTTGATATCACATATCATGACTGGTAAGGTTCTGACATCAACCAACACTATCTTTAGTCTTATGTGTTATTGATGTCTATCAGCCTTCCACAATAATATCAGACTAGGGACATAACAAGAATGTATATACTCTTGGCATCTGTATAATCTCATTATTTAGGTCATCAACCCGAAGACATATGTCATTGAGTAATATCATTCTTTAAACATTATTATGTTATATCCTTATCTCAAAACTGAATAAAATAGAATAAATTGTAAGATTTCCTTTATCATTAATCAAGATATTTACGAAATATGTCATTACAATCATCATATTTGGATCTCTGGGCATACATAACAATAGACTCCTACTTGCACTTAGAGCCAATCACCCATGAACTTAATCCCAAGTGATCTAACATGACCCTCGTGCTTCTCTACGAAAGTGCTTTTGTCAAGGGGTCAACCACATTACTCTCAGTTGGAACTCTACAAATCTTCTATCCTCATTGTACAATATCTCGTATAAGATGGAACCTCCTTTTTATATGCTTGGAACGTTGATGTAATCTGGGTTCCTTAGCTTGTGCAATAGCTCCATTATTGTCACAACATAGATCAATTACATCGTTGATGTTTGGAACCACCCCAAGTTCTGGGATGAACCTCTTAATCCAAACAGCCTCCTTTGTTGAATTCGATGCAGTAATATACTCGACCACTGCTGTAGAATCTGCAAATGTCCCTTGCTTTGAACTTTTCCATCTCACAGCTCATTGTTGAGGCAAAATACAAATCCAAACTGTAATATGTAATTATCTTTGTTAGTTTAGAAGCATGCATCAATGTAACCTTTTACCAATAACTCTTCCTCTCTGACATAGACCAGGAAGTGATCCAATTGCATATGCATATGGAATCCTACTCATGTGTTCCCTTTCTTCACAAGAACTGAGACATTGTGCTCTAGAGATGGTAACTTCATGAGTCATGGGCAAGGTTTCCTCTCTTTGATTCCTCCATGTTGAACCTCTTCAGCACTTTGTCAATGTATATGCTCTGACTTAGTCCAAGAAGCCTTCTATATCTATCTCTATAGATCTTGATTCCCAAAATGTAGAATGTTTCTTCTAAGTCTTTCATAGAAAACGTATTTCCCAGCCAGGTTTTAACCATCTATAAAGTAGGTATGTCATTCCCCTTCAATAGTATGCCATCTACATGCAATATGAGGAATACAACCATGCTCTCGCTAACCTTCTTGTACATACATGGTTCATCTTTGTTTTGAGTAAATCCAAACTCTTTAACAGTTTCATCAAATCAAAGATTCTAGATATGAGAAGCTTACTTTAATCCATATATTGACCTATGTATCTTACATAATATATGCATCCTTTGAATTTATAAAACCTTTAGGTTGTGTCATATACACATCCTCAAGAAGATTCCCATTAAGAAATGTGGTTTTAACATCCATCTGTCAAATCTCATAGTCGTGATAAGCTGCAACGACAATCATGATCCTGATGAACTTAACCATGGAAACTGGAGAAAAGGTTTCATCATAGTCAACACCTTGAAATTGTCTAAAATCCTGTGCAACCAATCTGCCTTTGTAGGTTTGTATATTACCATCCATGTCGGTCTTCTTCTGTAAGACCCACTTGCACCCTGTGGATTTTACCCCTTAGGTGGATCCACCAGGGTTCATACCTTATTGGTGTACATGGATTCCATCTCAGATATCATGGCCTCAAGCCATTTCTTAGACTATGGACCCTTAGTAGCTTCTAGATAGGTTGTTGGCTCATCCTCTATAACCAACTCACTGCCTTATTGATTCACAAGATAACCGAATCATTCAGGCTCAAGGTGTGTCCTACTAGATCTATGAGGTTCCTATGTTACTTGAGGAATTTAAGATTCCACAATGATTTGTGATTCTCCTTATTCCCCATGTACATCTAGTGGTTCAATGTTTTCTTGTTGGTCTCAAATCTCTTCAAGTTCTACTTTCCTCCCACTGATCCCTTTGAAAACAAATTCCTTTTCTAGGAATCCAGCATCTCTGGTAACAAACACTTTATTGTCAAATTGGGAATAAAAGTAATATCTTTTGGTTTTCTTAGGATATCCAACAAAATAACATTTATCTGATTTGGGTCCAAGCTTTTTGGGAAATTGATTTCTCACATAAGATTGACAACCCCCAAATCTTCATAAAAGACACATTGTGGTGCTTCGCATACCATATCTCATATGGTGTTTTTTAAATCAATTTAGATGGTACACTGTTTAGTGTAAATGTGGTGGTTTCAAGAGCATAACCCCAGAAGGTAGTCGGAAGTTCATCTAAACTCATTGTTACTCACACCATATCTAGCCATTTGTGATTCCTTCTTTTTGATACACCATTATGTTGTGGTGTTCAAGGTGGATTCTGTTGTGATACGATACCACGGGCTAAAAGAAAGTCCTCAAACTCTTGGTTTTAGTATTCTCCACCACGATCAGAACAAAGTGCCTTGATTTTTTTTTGCCAAGTTGGATATGCACTTCGTTCGTGAAATCATTGCACTTTTAAAGGGTTTATGACTTATGTTTCATTAGGTAAACATAACCATACCTATTGAAGTCATCAATGAAGGTAATGAAGTATTGATACCCACCTCTAGAATTTGTTCTAAAAGTGTATCATACATTAGTATGTATGAGTCCTAATAGATCACTATCCCTCTCATTGTTACCAGTGAAGGAAGTCTTGGTCATCTTGCCCAACAAACAAGGTTTACATGTCTCTATTGATTCGAAATCAAAAGAGTCCAGATAACCATCTTTAAGGAGTCTAGATATGTGATTCTCATTTATGTGCCCTAGATGACAATGTAAAAGATATATTTTGCTTGATTTATTGAGTTTTAATCTTTTGGTATTTACATTATAAGGATTTGTCTTTAGATCCAGTAAATAAAGACCATAATACATTGGGTAACTTCCATAAAAGATCCCATCTTTTAAAATAGAACATCGACCATTCTTAATATGAGATCTATATCCATCCTTGTCTATGCAAGATACAGAAATGATGTTTCTATTTATAGAAGATACATAATAGTGGATCTTTAACTCTATTACAAGACCTATGGATAGAGATAAATTATAGGTTCCAGTGACAGTGGCAACAACTCTTGCTCCATTTGTGACTCAGAGTTCGACCTTACCCTTTCTTAAAGGCCTACTTCTATTCAAATCATGCATATTCAAGCATATGTGAGATCCACATCCGATATCTAGTACCCAAGATGAAGAAGTGAATAAGTTTATCTCAATAACATATACACCAGAAGTGGAGATCTCTATCTACATCTTCTTCTTTCTTAATGCCTTCAAGTACAAAGGGCAGATTCCTCTTGTACTTTTCTTTCTCATTACCTTGAATGTTGAAGATCTGGTTGGATTTATGCTTAGTCTCAAAACTCTTCATGTCCTTGCTTTCATCCTTGGACTCCACTCTACTAACATCATCATGGATATACATAATAGCGGATCTTTAACTCTATTAGAAGCCATGTGGATAGAGATAAATTATAGGTTTCAACGATAGTGGAAGCAACTCTTGCTCCATTTGCGACTCACAGGTTGACCTCACCCTTTTCTAAAGGCCTACTTCTTTTCATATCATGCATATTTGAGCATATGTGATATCCACATATAATATCTGGTACTCAAGATGAAGAAGTGGATAAGTTTATCTCAATAACATATATACCAGAAGTGGAGATCTCTATCTGCATCTTCTTCTTCCTTAATGCCTTCATGAACAAAGGGCATATTCCTCTTATACTTTTCTTTCTCATTACCTTGAGTGTTGAAGATATGGTTGGATTTATGCTTAGTCTCAAAACTCTTCATGGCCTTGCTTTCATCCTTGGACTCCACTCTACTGACATCATCATGGATTTCTCCTTCTTCATTCTTGCTTCGCTATTAATTAGCATGCCAAGAAAATCTGATAATGGAGTGTCCATGTTATTCAAGTGGTAACACCCGATAAAATGGCTATATGATTCAGGAAATGATTGTACAATCATATTCATGGCCAACTCTTGGCTCCAAGAGAATCCTAATTCATATAAATGTTCCACATGTCCAATCATATTGAGCACATGGGTCTCTATTGGATCTTCCTATGTCATCTTACACTCAAAGAGTGCCTTTGAGGCATTGTGCCTTTCTTGCTTTGTATGATTATGGTTTACATTCTTATAATGTGTTACCATCTCAACTATCCCCATGCAAACTACTCATGAAATTCATAGTTCATGGAGCTTAGCATAAGGTGCTTTATGTCTAAGGCATCGTTGGCATGCTTCCAGTAAGCATCCACCTCAGTCCTAGGTGCATTAGGACTAGGTATTTTTGGCACTGGTTTATCTAGGACATAGAGATTATGCCATCATTCAGAACCCTTCTCAAAGTCCAAAATCAGTTGTGGAAATTTATCCCATTAAGTTTGTCCTTCCTAAGGAGTAATCACAATGACGGTTTATTTCCATTTGATTCTACAAGAGAAAATTTTGCATTTTGTCAAAACACTTTTTGATTTTATTTTATTTTATTTGAATATATTTTGATAATATTTAATTGGGTATTTAATTAATTATCACTCCCTACTATTTTGTTCAAATTTATAGCCCTCACATATCAAGTTATTATATTTAAGCTTATAACCTTCAAGTGAGCCAAGATCTAATAAAATTGAATCATTACTCGGCCAAAGTCAACGTCTACAATTAATCATTAAGGTAGGCAACATTTGCCAATTCCATCTTTATGTAATTTTTGGATAGATGGTATACGCAACTCTTTGCCATAGTCATTTTGATATTTCTAGGTGCATAATCTTATTAATATCACCTAGTTAAGCCTAACCCAAAAGCCAACATGATAGTAATACACCCCGCTTGGAAGTCCCACATAACTACCATCACACTTTCATGAGATGGATAGCACACTGTGCTTGGCGTGCCCACACATAGTCGATCAAACTTTCATGTGTGTTTTTATTGGAAAGCATCTTAGACTTAGTATGTTATTTAGGGAGTTGTATTTATAAATATGTATACATATCCAATTACCACATACTTATAGTATGTATCATATACATGATATATCCCACAAACAAAAACATGTAATCAAAAATATAAGCAATGGTTATGGAAATACTACTGTAATTCCTTGGAGTCACAAACAACTACCACAAACTAAGGTCTACATCATATGTAGAAACCTTTTTTTTAATTAAGATCAATGCTTAAACCAATCTGGGTTGATCGGTTCAACCCTGGAACCAAATGGCTTGCCTCTTGGTCGGTCAGTTGGTCCTTGAATTGTCGGCTGGTCTCTGGTCCAATATCTTTCGGGCACCTCCAGTAGATTAGTTGGGCCACCAATGTAAGGACCCTGACCTGCGTTTAGGGTTTACCCTGTTTGTTTTGCTTGATCTTGGTGCTTTGGTGCTTGCTAATCACCTTTGAGTGGTGATTAGGGTTTTTTTGTGCTTTGTTGAGAGTTCGAGGGGCTACTTGCAAATAACCCAAGTTTAGGGTTTTGTGGGCAAGTTTGCCATATTGTGAGATGTTTTTCCTCTTTGCTTCCTCTAGGGTTGAGAGGAAGGCTTGGGCTTGTTGTTTGAGTCCTTTGGGCCTGAGTTGAGCTTGTTTGGGCCTTGGAGTTCCTTGTTTGGGCTTGCTTGAGCCTTGTGTCGCCCAGGGCAGGTGGTGTGTCACCCAGTTGCTTGGTGTGTCGCCCAGTAGCTCTTGTTGTGTCGCCCAGATGGCTTGGCTTGGTTGATGGACACATGGTGCACATCTTGGACAAGTGCCTTATGGCTTGCATGAGAGGTGGCTTGAGTTGGTGGACATGTGTCCCTTGGGTGGGTGACACATAGCATGGTTGTACCTTGGTTTCTCCTCCCCTTCTTCCTATATAGGTAGCTCTTCTCCTTGCCTTAGTCTCCTTTGCTCTTTTGGTCTCCCCTCCACCCTTGGTGCACGATATCCCTCTCCATCTTGCTTGTGTTGGCCGATACACTTCCTTGGAGCTGAAGTGGTGGCCGATACACCTTCTTGGAGCAGCTTGGTGGACGATAGCTTTGGACCTTGGAGTGCTTTGGAGCTTTGGTGGCCGACAACCTTGGAGCTCAAAGTGCATCTTCTTCCTTGGAGCTTAAGGCGGGTTGCATAGTTTCTAACCCTAACTCTCTTACCTCTAGCTTTAACCTTGTTACATGTGAGTAGACTAGCTTAGTTCCTTTCTTGAGCATCTTGCTTATATACCTTAGTGGTCGATATCCCTCTCTTGGGTTTAGGGTTCCTTGTATACCTTGCTTTTTAGGGTTTGTGCTCCCTTGTGTTGGAGGTTGAAGGTGACCTAGGGTTGGGCAATATCCCTTCCTTGTGGGTGTGTTGGGCGACACCCTTGTCCTTGAGTTGAACGATATCAGTGTTCTTGGTGTTGGGCAACACCCTTCCCCTTGGTGGACGATATGGTAGCTGGTGTTGGCCGACATGGTCCCCTTTGTTCTTGTGTTGGTCGACATGGTGACCATGTTGGGTGACATGGCACCTTGGGTGGATGACATGATGAGTCCTTTAGGTTGGCCGATACCCTTGCCCTTGAGTTGGGCGATAGGGTGAGCTAGGGTTTGTTGGCCGATATGGTGAGTACCCTTGGAGATGGGCGATACTCTCTCTCTTGTTGGGCGACATGGTCTGATGGTTTGGGTGACATGGATGTCCTTGAGTTGGACGATAGAATGGGTGCTCTTGTGTTGAGTTATCTCCTTGTCCATGTGGTGGACGATAGGGCCAAGTAGTGCCATGTTGGACGATAGGCTATGTGCCCTGATGGCCGATACCATGATGTCCGATACCATGTTGGGCGACATGCCTTGGGCCATGATGACCGATAGGGTTAGTGTGGTGGCCGATACCCATGTTGGGTGATAGGTTTCAGATGAGGGTTGTGAGGCTATAGTGAGGGTATGAGTTTCTTTGGTGACGGTCCCTTATGTGATAGAAGTGGATGTTTATACATTAACCAATAAAACGATGGTGGTGTTTGTGATATCATCAATATGTAATATGTTGCCTTGCAAATAATAAGGATGCTAATGGTAGTAATGTATATGATGATAGCCCTCATGTAATAGATGCATGATGTGACCCGTTATGCTTAATTGTTAATGATAATGAAGATGATGATAACTACTCTAGTAGTTTGTTTAATGATAATAATGTTGGTAATAATGATGCTAAGTGACATTTATGTTAAAGGTTGCTTCATGATAAAGATGACAATAGTTGATGACATAGTAATGACCTTGTTAATAATAGTGTTGGTTCTGTAAACACAACATGATCTCTATATACCCTGATTGTTTGTACAATCTCGATATAAGGGTAAGTATCAGTATGGTTGTTTAATGATGTACTTAACATACTTGATTACCAAATAATTGTCATATTGATAAGTAGATTATCTTGAATGATATTTCATGATAGTGAGCATATTCCTTATGTTGAATCTACAATTATTGCATACCTTAACCTTGCAGGTGATGACTTAGCCATGAAAGGGCTATGTGACATATGTAATGAGTAACATTACTTTGATAATTGCTCTATAAGATTATGTATGTGATGTGTTGGTCCCATGATGATGATGTGAGCCTTAAGAGGCAGTAACAGTACATGATGAAGGATTGAGACCCCGTGGTATGTGATGATCCTTGAGATGGATCTGGATGGTTGGCAAGAGGCCAAGTGGTAGCATGTGAAGTGGGATCCCTGAGATGGATCAGATTGATGTGTTTTCAATAATATTATGTTCTTTACTTTCTGTTATATCTTGCATGTTATACAACTTGGTTGAATCTTGCAATCCATCTAAAAGATACTAATTAATCACAGTGAAATATATCATGTAGTTTGCCTTGGCCATAGATCCATCATCGTCAGGACTTGGTGATGGTGAAACAGGTTTTCCTATGGGTTAACCTGGAAGCGCATATTGTTGAATATGTGTAGGTTGCTCCTAGCCTGAAAATGAGGAGGTAAGAGTGTAACTTCGATTGCAGACTCAGATATGTATGTAGAGCATGGTGAACAGGCCCATGGCTCAGGATATGTGATGTATGGAGCATGAATGTGTTCATGGCTCAGAGCACGGTGATCAGGCCCGTGGCTCAGTTTTACTAACGCCGTGACCTGTACCAAGGCGGGCTAGAGAATGGGTAGCCTATGGAGCTAACCCTGTGGCTTAGACCACTTCAGCATGTGACGGCGGTCCTGCTTGTGTTGTACTCATGTACTGACCATGAGGTGGGAGGTCGTGGAGTCCGGCTCTTCCATTGACCTTGTATGGCACCGTCTTGGGTTTCGTAACCGAAGGTTGGATTTGAACGGTATGGTTCAAATCCTCAGGGCATAATAAAATGTAATACAGCCGTTTAGTATTTACTGATCAAATCAAACATGAAACATTGGTTGAGGCCTTGTTTGTTATACCTTGCAGGTTATGTGGCAATCTGTCTTATCTTGATAATCAGGTTATGTGACATTATATTCTATTCTAATAATCCTGTTACATGTTGATATACCTTATCTTGATAATCATATTCTTTTGAAAGACATCTGGGTATAAGTTTTAGTACAGCTGGTATGCTTGCCGGTAAGAATGATCTTGCTATATATATATATATATATATATATATATATATATATATATATATATATATATATATATATATATATATATATATATATATATATATATATATATATATATATAACTGCTTCTGATATATCTGCTCATATTATAATTGCTGTTATAGTTTCTCTTGTTGAGGTTCTATGGTTGCGGTGGGGAGCTATGTTTCCCGCTGGGACAATTGTTCAATTGTCTCACTCCACTGGTTTACACCCTTTTTAGGTGGTCGAGGTAGACGTGGTCGTGGTTGTGGTGTTGCGGACGAGCAGCTTGAGGAGCAGTAGAAGGCAAGCGATGGACATGCTGCTGTTTTGAATGTTTTGTAATAGAGTCTAGAGTCATCCCTGTACTCTCAGGTCCTTGGCAGTGTTTTGACGATGTTTCACGAAGATCGTTCGATGATATCTGTATATCCTGCTGTTGACCGAATGTGGGCCTTTATGTATATATGAACAGGTGGTGAACTCATGTGATGGATGGACAGCTGTTCCTGAGCTGTGGACACATGTCAGATCTGGTGTACATGTTTATATGACATGTTTCTGTGCAGGATGAGGACTGGAAAGTAATAGTTTCACAGTTTATCCGTTTTCCACAATCGGTTTTAATTAACCCGTGTTTTTGATAATTTGTGGTTATGGTGTTTTCCGCACGTTTTCGCGTAACACCTCGTTATCTGTGTGATAATGGGATGTGTTGCCGCAGCCAACTACTTGGTTTGGCCCTACCTATCATATATCCTCCTAGGTCCTCCAACCGATCATCTCGTCTTCTGAAACGGGTGGATGGTCTGGTGCAGAATGTCTTCTCATCGTAACAAGAATTAAACTATCCTAATGCTATTACATATTACATGATAATAGAGAAGGTGGGAATAGGTAGGAGAATAATACTTCTAAAATTGGAAGAGAAGGTAGAGGCCCAATATGAAAACTGAGATATCAACAAAAAATACACAACCACCATCCACAAACATATTGCCCATAAACATGCTACACATCTACCATCAAAACCAACTTTTACAGTGACGCGTGTAAATTGCATATATATATATGTATATATGTATGTATATGTATATATGTATGTATATATAAGTTTGGGGTCGTATGTGGTATTTAGTCAGATATGCACATTACTCGATTTAAGTATTTGCATTGTATGCAATAAATCAATGAAAAAACAAAAATCTGATCATATCAATTATCCCAAAACATAGTAAATTGATGTGTCTCTAATACCACTATAGGGAAATATGGTGACGCAGGGATTTTGGGTCGTATTTATAGGCTGATTTCATACTTGTTTTGTGTGGTTATTTGTCATCTTTTATGACTATAATAGCATGATTCACTTTCTTTAGCCTATAAATACTTTATGCATCAAATTGATCTTATTATATCCTATTTTGTATGATTTATGAAATTTCCCGAATTGAATTCTATTTTTCTCTCTTTTTCAGGCACCTTTTGTTCCAGAACCTGTCGATACTATCGACACTACATCAGGCGGTCAAGCTGGAGAAACAGTACCCCGTCGATACTATCGACACCTTTGTCCATAGTATCAAGAAGTCAGTAGACGGATCCCATTATGAAGCAAGTACGCATGCCCTAAGGTGTCGATACTATCGACAGCCCATCGATGGTATCAATGTCGTCAGATCAAGATTTTTTACAGATCATCAAGATCTAATGGATGGGATCTATTGGTGGCCATAAGTCATACCTAGACCTAAGGGAGGACGGCCCAAAGAGAGGATGATGTTCTATTCTGCCGCACGAGTCTCGAAGGAGAGGAGAGCAAAGAACGGAGCTAAAAGCAAAATTCTAGAGGATTCGAGAGCCGTAGACAGACGATTATACCGCCGGAAGGCTGTAGAATTGACTTCTCACACTGAGCATCATCCGGCTTGTACCCATTCCAGGGGTTACACAATATTTTTATCTATTTCCCATATTTTCTTCTTCCTTCTCCATGTATTCTATTAATATTAACATGCAGGGCTAATCCCTTTTGATCCTTAGGACCCGAGATTAGCCTGGGGAATCGTTGTATGACATTTTTGCATGGATTAGTATAATTCTTCTCATTTTTTCCTAGATATGTTATCGTGCGCTCTATCATAATTGCTATGCTTGATCACCATAGTTAATTTCTAATACCTTTAATTTCTCTTGATGGGGGATTAGTGGTAGAAAAGGCACGATTAACACGTTAACCTATAAATTCCTTAGACGAGGTAATGTACGGTTAATGGTGGATACCCAGAGGATTCATTAATGCACTTAGGTCTAGGGTATAAGTTACTACTGGCGTAGAACTGACCTAGAACTAGGTAGTGGATTGTATCGCAGAAGCGAGCAATTCTGATTACAGGCCTCTATCTGGGATAAGGGATGATTTATGTAATTTATGTGAATCTGTATGCAGCGAAACCTTGTGGTGAAATCCTAATCCTAAGGATCCCCATTCTCATTTGATTAAACCAACATTTAATCATTGCTCGTTTATTTTCTCTTTAGTTTATTTTGTTTTTCAAAACCAATCCACTTTTCCATCTATTTAGCTTGTCGCAACCAATTAGTAGTAGTTTTCTGAAATTCACATTTCCCTGAGTTTGACTCGGGCCTCACAAGGCCTATATTACTTCGATACGTACACTTGCATTTAACGCAAGTTATATGTGTGTCAAGTTTTTGGCACCGTTGCTGGGAAAACGGTGAATTTCAACACTACGAGTGCTGCGAGCGGCCACTCTAGGCCATTTTTTACTGCAATTTTATTTGTAATTTTTGAACTCAATTGCTTATCTTTCAGATTTTTTTTATTCATTCAAGCACTGTGATTACTTGACTTTTCATATTTTAGGCACTAGTGCATGGTGAGTATGCAGAGTACGAACTACGACAAATCAACATCTAACATTCCACAACTGGGTGATAGTTACGAAGACGAATTGACTAATACGCCACCCAAGAACGTTGAATCAATACCGGAAGCTTCTGCAATGGGTGAAGCAAATGGAGAACCAGTAGAGCAGGCCATTTGGGAGAAGATCAAAGCTTCTTCTTCCGCTGCACAAAAGGGGCCAATCAAGAAGCAAGCCATCAATATCCCAAATTACAAGATTGATCCAGGGCTCATTCAATTGGTCAAGTCGCAGGCATTTAATGGACTTAAACATGAAGACCCAGTAGCCCATATTAGCAGCTTTGTGGAAAACTATGATATGGTGAAGGTAGATAGGTTCCAATAGACAGCAATTTATCTGAAGATATTCCCATCATCATTAGCAGGCAATGCAAGGGAGTGACTCTATAATCTGCTAGAGGAAGGTGTCGAGACTTGGGATCAGATGATTGAGGTATTATTTGAAAGGTACTTCCCACCCGAGAAGACAAATGACCTTGTGAGGAAGATTCACAATTTCAAGCAACAAGCAGCTAAGACATACTCAGAGGCATGGGAGTAATTCCAAATCATGCTGCAGAAAGTCCCACATCATGGGATAGACTTAAAAAACCAAGTGAAGATATTCTACTTTGGCCTAAACCAACATGATCGGGGTACTCTGGATTCAGCAGGTACATGTTTCTTCCTGAACAACAAAGACTCTAAGTGTTGGGAGATTTTGAAGAATATGGCTAAAAAATAAGCTTGGGGTGAAAGAGATGGATCAGAGTAGGTTAGAGCTATAGGTGAAGCAAAGGCCATTCAAGCTTTAAATGAGAAGATGGACTTGCTAGCCAAGAAGCTCCTAGAGAAGGAGAGCAACGGGTCTTATGAGAAAGAATATGCAAAGTATATGTATCAACAGGGATATCAAAATAACAATTACGATTGGAGGAAGGAACAAAATTCTCAAAAACTACAGCCTAGCCTAGAGGAAAAGAACAATGAATTTCTTAGCCATGTGGTGAAGCAAAACTAGGAATTGATGGGCTCATTTGACAAGACAATACAGTCACACAGTGAGTACATGAACCAGTTTGGGCAGCAGATACAGAGCCATGGTGCACAACTGAGAATGCTAAAGACGTCCATAACCCAAATTGCAACTGAGGTGGATGCCATGAAGAAAATCATTCAACAAAAACCAGCTGGGAATGCAGAGCCCGCTCAACCACATCAATAGGTTAAATATATAACAGTCAAAAAGGGGCCAGAGCTTCCTGTTGAAGAGATACATGAGCGGAGTATTATGCATATAGACTTGGAGGATAAACCCAAAGTTCCATACCCTCGCAGTTTGTATGGATTGCTAAGAGGATGTAGGATGCCAGTCAAATCACTCTAAGATTCCACCACTGTCGTGCCCACATCTCATATTTCTGAAGAGACTCCTATACCGGAAGAGCAGGTGAAAGCTTTACTTCGTAGTGGAGCAGCCACTATCAATAAGGAGAAGCAGCCACAAGTCATGCCATCCACAGATGATGTTCCAAATCCTCTCTTAGAAGGTGGTATTGAAGCAATCTTAGGGGAGGAGACCCCTAAAGTTCCATATATTCCACCGCACAAGCGCATAAAGGAGCCAAGCGTGCCATTCTCGGATAGTCTGAAGTCGAGGAAAGAGTAAAGGCACTTCAAGAAATTTCTTGAGATCTTCCAGAATCTCCACATTAACATTCCATTGGTGGAGGCTATAGAGCAAATTCCTTCATATGGAAGATTCGTGAAAGACATCATCAACAAGAAACGGTGGATCAAAGATACAAATGATGTGTGTGTTGATGAAACAGTGAGTTCTATAATCTCAGGGAGGCTGCCAAAGAAGAGGAAAGATCCAGTATGTTTCCACATCCCATGTTCCATAGGTGGCCAACATTTTCCACAAGCACAGTGTGACTCAGGAGCAGGCATTAATCTTATGTCACTTGCCACTTTTCAAAAGTTGGGATTGAAGAAGCCAACACGAACTTCCATGACATTTGAGTTGGCATATGGATCCATTGTGAAGCCACAAGGTATATGCGAGGATGTGCTAATCAAAGTCGACAAATTCATCTTCCTTGTTGACTTTGTGGTCATGGACATGAATGAGCTGGAAGGATGTGAGATGCTATTGGGAAGGTCGTTCCAAGCTACAGCTGATGTAATCACTGCCATTGGGCGAGGTTACTTGAAACTTGGAATTGGTGATGATAGAGTTGAATTCAAATTTCCAAATGAATCATTAGAGACATCCCTTGACCACCTAGGTTAAAGGTATCCTAATGTCAAGCCTAGGACATTAAACAAGGGCAATTTTTGGGAGGAAACCCAACTTTAGGTTTATTTTATGTTTGGTTATGTTCTTTTATGTTTATGTACTTAGTTTTTGCTTAGGTTTTGATAATTTTTGTAAAAATGGTACCCTAACTCGTGTTTTGAAGTGTGCAAAACTTTTACGGTTGATACTATCAACACCCCTGTCGATAGTATCGAGTTTGGATCAGTAAACGTTGAGCAAGAGTCGATACTATCCACCCTAGTGTCGATAGTGTCGAGTTCTCTGGAGAAACCAGACACATTTTTATCAGTAACCATCGATACTATTGACACCCCTGTCGATAGTATCGACACTTTTGATTTCCCAGGATTGTAGATTCATCGGTACACCAAAATTACTGAGCAAGAGTTGATACCATCGACCTTGGTGTCGATAGTATCGACACCTGTAGGATAGCTACATAAAACAGGTCGTGAAAGGTGTCAAAACGAGATTTTTTAGCACCATTTTTTGCAGAGCAAAGAAGGATGAAGCGAGTCACATCTTAGAACCACTAAGACACAAAAGTGGGCCACAAAAAAGAGGGATATATCAAGCATCACTTGGTCCACTTGAGCATCCAACCATCCATCTTCACCACACTTCAAAGCGAATGGTACCATTGTTCCACCTCTTAACTAGGAATGTTGACTATGAGGCCATAGTCATATTCAAGCTTGGGGGGTGGTGTAATAGCCCTCTATCTTAGTTTTTATTTACTTATTTATGTTGCTTTTACTTTTGAAATATTAGTTGTTTTTATTTCTAGGTTTACCGCTTTTCTAGGATCCACTATCTATCTAGTGTAATCATTGGAGTTGTAATGCAATGCATGTCATCTTATGTTTTCACTTTGGGGGCTTGTGAGCAAACAAAATATAAATGTAAATTTTAAAATTTTGTAAGCTTGTTTTGTGAGAACTTGACTTAATTTGTGAAACTTATTGGGTAGGTCAACTCTAAAACATATGAACATGAATGTTTATCCTTATGGTTTACGGGAAGAGGTTGACATGGATGTTTGAGCCTAAACCAACCAAACGTTAACGTGACTTTAATTTGAAATGAGAGAGAGAAATCCCTTGATTAACATGTACAAAAGTCAGTAAGGAGGGACATATAATTCTTTCTGAAGGTTCTGACAATTAATCTTGTGATCTGTTCCACCGCAATGTTATTCACACTCCACCATAAGAATTGGGAGCACATAACCATCTTTCTCTCTTTGATTGCATTCCATATAGATAGATCATGCATTATAGTTATTTTGCATTTAATTGCATGAAAATGAAAAAAAATAGAGTAGTTATACATGCACATTATCTTTAGGCGTATGTCATTTAGTTGCATAATTGTCATCATTTAGTTGCAATTGCATCTTATAAGCATGTATTACACCATGTGTCTATATGTTCTTCTAAAAACATTAAAGGTGGTGAATTTGTTCCATACCCTCAGAAAAGTGTAGAAGAGAATGCATCAAGTGTACAAGTTATGTAAAAAGAAGGAATCCCAAAAAAAAATCCATATCATTTATGAAAAGAGGGTTTTAAAAAAATAATAATAAAAAGGATTAAGAAGTAATCAAGAAGAAGAGGGAGAAAGGAACATGTTTTCACCTAAACATTAAGAAGAATGGACACATGATGCGGTTTTCTTAGATATTCCATCTCACTCTGAGACGGAATGATAGTGCATGCATCATTTCATCAAAAAGGTTAGCATTAGGATCATTATCATCTGCATCTGCATCATCATAGGTTAATCATTTTTGTATTGCATGATTGAATGTAATGTGCTTCCATTTCTTCCACAGCCACCTATTCCATTCACCTGTTGCTCTAAGTGGTAGGCCACCCATGATTTTCTCCTCATTCATGTACATCAGGAGAGCTGCTTCCATTTAGATGGTAATTAGAGAAAATGAGCAATGTAGATAGGAGATCACAAGATGCACCAAGCCTGAACTAGAGGATTTTATTATATTAATTGCTTTATTTGATAGTGTTCGTTGATCTTGGGGTGGACATCTTTCATGAATGATTCTTGTCGCCTGAAGGGCAGTTATCGTTCTGTGGTTGGTAAGGGTCGGTATGTGACTAGCAGGTGGGAATCATTTTGAGATATCATTCAATGTGATTATGTTCTTTAGTTGACCCTCTCAATCAGATTTTATAGTTTTGTTGCTCGAGGACTAGCAAGATTCAAGCTTAGGGGAGTTTGATGTAGGGATTTTGGGTCGTATTTATAGGCTGATTTCATACTTGTTTTGTGTGGTTATTTGTCATCTTTTGTGAATATAATAGCATGATTCACTTTCTTTATCCTATAAACACTTTATGCATCAAATTGATCTTATTCTGTCATATTTTGCATGATTTATGAAATTTCCCGAATTGACTTCTATTTTTCTCTCTTTTTTAGGCACCTTTTGTTCCAGAACCTGCCGATACTATCGACACTGCATCAGGCGGTCAAGCTGGAGAAATAGTACCTCGTCGATACTATCAACACCTTTGTCCATAGTATCGAGAAGTCAGCAGACGGATCCCATTTTGAAGCAAGTGTGCGTGCCCTAAGGTGTCGATGCTATCGACAGTCCGTTGATGGTATTGACGCTGTTGGATCAGGATTTTGTACAGATCATCAAGATCTAATGGCTGGGATCTGTTGGCGGTCGTAAGTCATACCTAGACCTAAGGGAGGAGAGCCCAAAGAGAGTATGACGTTCTATTCTGCCGCACGAGTCTCGAAGGAGAGGAGAGCAAAGAACGGAGCTGAAAGCAATGTTCTGGAGGATTCGAGAGCCGCTGACAAACGATTATACCGCCAGAAGGCTGTAGAATGGATGTCTCGCACTGAGGATCATCCGGCTTGTACCCGTTCTAAGGGTTACATGATATTTTTATCTATTTCCCATGTTTTCTTCTTCCTTCTCCATGTATTCTATTAAGATTAACATGCAGGGCTAATCCCTTTTGATCCTTAGGACCCGGGAGGAGCTCGGGGAATCGATGTATGACATTTTTGCATGGATTAGTATAATTCTTCTCATTTTTTCCTAGATATGTTATCGTGCGCTCTATCGTAATTGCTATGCTTGATCACCATAGTTAATTTCTAATACCTTTAATTGCTCTTGACTGAGGATTAGTGGTTGAAAAGGCACGATTAACACTTTAACCTATAAATTACTTAGATGATGTAATGTACGGTTAATGGTGGATACCCAGAGGATTCATTAATGTACTTAGGTCTAGGGTATAAGCTACTACTGGCATGGATCTGACCTAGAACTAGGTAGTGGATTGTATCGCGGAAGTGAGCAATTCTGACTACGGGCCTCTATCCGGGATAAAGGACGATTTATGTTATTTATGTGAATCTGTATGCAGTGAAACCTAGTGGTGAAACCGTAATCCTAAGGATCCCCATTCTCATTTGATTAAACCAACATTTAATCATCGCTCTTTTATTTTCTCTTTAGTTTATTTTGTTTTTCAAAACCAATCCACTTTTCCATCGGTTTAGCTGATTGCAACCAGTTAGTAGTAGTTTTCTGAAATTCATGTTTCCCTAAGTTCGACTCAGACCTCACAAGGCCTATATTACTTCGATACGTACACTTGCATTTAATGCACGTTATACGCATGTCATATGGCTACAGAGCAGGCAGTGGAAGAAAAAATAATTGCCATATTTCCCTTAAAACAATAGATGCGTAAACAACTATGTAATGGGAAAGATGGTTTTGAGGTAATACCTAGTTCTAGAGTAAGTGTGGTGTCAATTCCCTCGATGTAGTATGTGCCTTTCTTCAAGTCACACACGGACAGTGTCTGTAACAGCTTCTAGTTGATCACCACAGATACTAGCTTGACCTTGACCTCCTAGTAGAAGGCAGCAGCCTCCTTGCCTCTATAATAGTCCACATGGACCACTGGAAACTCCTCTCATTTTAGAATCTCAGACAAGAAGTGATTTCCCCCTTCTAATTGGTGTTTATCACCAACTTGCTCTTCCGCAATTGTTCTCCCTTGCTATCCCTTCCTTTATTGGGTAGAACTTTCTCAATCTCTCTCAGTTGCCACAAATAGAGAAGACAACAATTGTTAGAGCAACTGATGTTGTGTCTAGGAAACCCCAGTACCCCTTTATTTATAGGAGGGTCAGGGCTAGGTTTTCTAGTCTATGCGAGAGTCTAAGGGTACATTATTTAATAAATTTTTGTATCCTACCAACGGTGAAATGATTGGTTCATAGGTGAACTGATTGGTTGACATGCCATCCAATCATTCAACCCTTGAACTTGTTGTTTCATTATGTTTCTCAATTGCAATTGTATTGAAAATTAATATCCAATTAATGCATAACATGACATCAGCACTAATCCTTGATCCAATCAAATTGATCTGTGAACCGACTGGTTCATCACATGAACCAGTCCTTTGACCAACCTTGAGGCGACCGGTTCACTCACTAATTTGGTCAGTTCATGTCCTGGTTCAACCAATATTCAGCCAATGTAATTTTCAATCAACCTAACACTCCAACCAATCGGTTCAGCACTTGAACTAGTCAGTTCAGAGTTCATTCAGTCAATTGTTGTTTAAATCAATAACTTAAACACTTTAGTAATCAAGTTAAACATCATTCATGAATAAACCCCCATTCCAAGTGTTTCCTATGTGTGTGACCCTATAGGTTCCAAGTTATGTTGGCAGTGAATATCTATAACTAGTTTATGACATCACGAGGAATGAGTGCTATCTTGAAACACATCATTTCTACCCAAATAATTGGAAAGTTGGAGAACAACTTCAAACTACAATATATGATTGGTGTTATAGTGTTTTTATAGTTTCTTTTTCACTGATATCCAGATTGAACTCAAGGCATGGAATCGTCATCCTCTTGAATGTTTAATCTCTATTCATTGAATGGAAGAAGACTTTCTGAGATATACGTAAGCTCAATATCACATATTGACTTACATGTGCATAGCCATGCATTTCTCTATCTCACTTATCAAGTGACCATGATATCATACTCCTGTAGGATGGACAAATCACATCTACATCACTCACAGTCATCCCCATGTGTCACAGTGCACCCAATCATCATCTTCATGGCAACCCTTATTCAAGGTCACGATGGATGATGTCAAAGTACATTGAACAACATGTGATGAGTGTAGTGACTTCAAGTCTAAGAACCACAATCACAACCAACACTATAAGAGATGATCATGACTATTAATCATGGTTATGATCATGACTATTAATCATGGTTTCCATGTATCACTCTTATGGTGGATCTGTCTAATACATTGTTCTATAACAAGTATCTATGTGGTTGGTTTGATATCACATATCATGACTGATGAGATTATGTCATCAACCAACACACACCCTAGTCTTATGTGTAATTGTTGTCTATCAGCCTTCCACAATACATTCGACTAGGGACATAACAAGAATGTATATACTCTTATCATTTGTATGATCTCATTATTTATGTCATCAAACCGAAGGCATACTTCATTGAATAATATCATTCTTTAGACATTTATTATGTTACATAATTATCTCATAACTAAATAAACAAAACAAATTGGAAGATTGCCCATATTATTAATCAAATGATTTGCAAAATATTACACTACAATCATCATATGATTGGCTCTCTAGGCATACATACCAACACATTTTTCTATCATCTAACTCATGAAAGACATCATGCTTCCCACAGCCAAACTCTGATATGATGTTCTATATCACAGTATCATCCTTCTATGCATATCTGATTTGTTGTATCAATGTCAGCTTAACCTGTAACTGTGCCAACAAATTGGCAACAAGGAAACTTCCAAATGTACATTCATCTGCCCAAGTGATACTAGCATGTCCCACTTGTGACACACCATGGAGTGAAACTACACTTCATTTGTAGATGATGATGAAGATGATCTCATGCTCATTGCGTTAGTCACCACATTCACCATTTAGGGTGATAGTCTGTTGTGCAGTCATAATCCTTAATCATCTCCATCCACCTTCTTTGTCTCATGTTCAACTCATGTTTTGAGAAGATATACTGAACGTTCTTGTGATCAATGAAGATTTGATAGTTTTCTTCATACAGATAGTGTCTCCAAATATTCAAGGCAAGAACTACATTATCTATCTCTAGGTCATTAGTTAGACAGTCTTCCTTGTGTTTCTTAAGTTGGTGGGACGTAAAAGAAATCATGTTCTTATCTTGTATCAGCATGCATCCCAACCCATTATTCAAGGCATCACAGAAAATGATGTAGCCTTTCCCTTACTCTGGTAACACTAAACTGGAGAACTCATCAACTTCTCCTTCAACAACTAAAAAGAACACTGACACTTGTCAACCCAAACAAAAGGAACACAATTCCTAGTTAGCTTGTTCAAAGATAGAGCAACTACATTGAAGTTCTTAATGAACCCCCTATAGTAACCAGCTAAACCTAGGAAGCTTCAGACCTCAGTCAGTGTCTTGGGATGCTCCCTTTCCAAAACTGGCTCTACCTTCTTAGGGTCTATAAAAACACCTGATGTGGAGATGACATGACCAAGAAAGGACACCTCATTCAGTCAAAACTTACACTTACTAGACTTATCATATAGTCGATGTTGCCTCGACAGTTCCAACGCTTGACGAAGGTGTTTCTCATGTTGTCAACTATCCCTAGAGTATATCAAGATGTCATCGATGAACACCACCACAAACTTATCAAGATACAGTCTAAACACTTTGTTCATTAAGTCCATAAACATTGTCAGTGCATTGGTTAGCCCAAATGACTTAACCACGAACTCATAATGACCATACCTAGTACTAAAAGTAGGCTTAGGTATGTCATCTACCTTGATCCTCAACTGATGGTACCCTGATCTTAGATCTATCTTGGAAAACACAATATCACCTCTCAATTGGTCAAATAGATCATATACCCTCGATAATGAGTACATATTCTTCACTATGACCTAGTTCAAATGATGGTAATCTATGCAAAGTCTCATCGAACCATACTTCTTCTTCACAAACAACATTGGAGTACCCCAAGGAGAAGTTCTCGATGTATAAAACCTTTCTCCAACAAATCATGCAACTATTTCTTCAACTCCTTCATCTCAATTGGTGCCATCATATAGGGTGCTTGAGTTATGGGTTGTGTTCTAGGATCTAGACTGATCTCAAAATCAATCTCTCTAGGGGGTGTAACACCAAAAAACTAATCTATGAAAACATCCCCAAACTCACTCACCACATGTACATCCTATATTTCTAGGACTCCTTATCTTGGTATCCACAACATGATTTAAGAAATCTTGATATCCTTGTCTCATCAACTTCTCTTCTGTCACAGTCGACACAAGACAAGTAGGAAGAATATTCATATCTCCTTGGAAAGTCTAGGAGACACCCCCATCACAAAACATCGCAACTTTGCAACTACAATCCAAAATAATCTTATACCATTCCAAGGTATCCATCACTAGGATCACACTTAAATCCATGCATATCAAGTGGCATGAGATCCACTGTAACACTTTGTTCTAAAAAAGAAAGAATGAAAGATGGACACACCTCCTGCAACACAACATAACCAACCAAAGGGGTTTCTAGAAAGAGGCTATCAGTTCTACTACAAACAGTCAAATTACAACTATTTATCACCTCTATGGTGGTAAATGAGTGTGATGCACCCGGTTCAACTAAAATAGATACAAAGGTAGAAGCACATAAGTCAGAATGAAAAAGTTCCATCTAACCTATCATGACATGTGGCTGACCACTCCTTCCGACTGACTCATAGCGTAGAATCTAGTTGTCGCATGTTGTCATCCTCGACCTCTACTAGACGATCCTGATGACATTTCCTATGATGTTTTCCCACGACGTCTACTGCCACCACCACTTCTAACTTGTTGTTGTAATAATCCTCGTTGACTCTACCTCGATTGTTGTGAAACATCCTAATCCTTCACGAGGCATGGACATCTCACATACCCAACCTGACCGTACTTTAAGAACATCTTGGTATCATATTGTGGCCTAGACGGTCCTATTATTAACACTTACCCTAAACTGTTCACCCCTACTGGCAGAAAACGGTGGCATCTCCCTTTACTAGGGGACCATTGTGATTATACTTACACTCTTGGCTTAGAAATTGTTGATCTATGTGGTGACTGTTAGTACTGCGGTGAAGAGAACCTCAGTTTCTTGAAGTCGTTAGACGATTGTCCTTGGAACTGGGTTGATCTCTTCCTTCCATTCTCTTCTCACTTCTTCACAACAGACCTTTATATCCTCCTTACATATTCCACAAAGGAGGAAAACTTCTCCCAGTTTTCCAAAGTAGATGTCGTGGTTGACAACTCAACGCTCAAACCCATCTCAAACCTTTGGGTTCTCTCCTTCTTTGTGATCGCCATGTGAGGACAGAACCTCACATCATAGTCATTGATAGACAGTGATCCTTGGTGTAACCTTTCAAACTATGATATCTTCTCATTTGGATACATCTTGGGAAAGTAGTGGCTCACAAACTCTCGTCGAAACTCTTACCATCTCACTATAACTCCTGGTCTCTTCTCCTCCTCAATGGCCCACCAATATCCAACACTACCCTTCAAGAGGTAGACAACATCTTACATCTTGTCCTCGTCGAAGATGTTTAGGATCTTGAACACCTTCTCCAGCTTGATTAACCACATATCAGTGTCAGTAGGGTCTGTTGTACCTGCATACTCAGTGGCTCCCACATGCTTCAGCCTCTCAATGGTCTTCCCTGGACCTTGAGATTCCACATATGGGAAAGAGGCCCTCGGTTGAGGTGTCGGTGCTCTGTCTACCAAATGCATAATTGCTGTCATAAGATGTCCAAACATAGAATAAAAAGTTGGACTAGCCATGGTTGAAGGGTCAAGCAGAGGCGGTACAAGCTATTCTGTCCCCATCTCAAGTACTCTTCCTTCTGGTATAGGTCACCTACCGCCACCTCCTGGTTCCACAAAACTACTCTCTACATGCTCTTCATATTCTCCAGATAGATCTGCATAACCATAAACTATGGTCATATATGTTGGATCTCATAAGAGTAGACACAAAACCAAAGTCCTATACCCATGTAGACTCAGCAAACCTTAAGCTCTAATACCAACCAAACTATGGCACCCCATCACACTAAACTAGATTACTCAAACTAAAACACAATCGATCACTAATTAATCATATTTCTGAAAAGGTGCATAATTAAAAACAAATTAGACTTTCTTGAAAATTTCCAAGAACATTTACATAAAGGTCCAACATCTTGGATACGTATACAACCATATCATGTATCTTTACATCTGTTATGTGGTTTCAACCACAAGATATATACAATAAAATTCAAACAACGAGCCATCAAGCAAAAATTACCAAATAGAAATATATCTAGTTTACACTATAGCTACAGGGATGCTCCCCACGCCCCGACAGTAGAACTAGTCACGATTAATGAAAGTTAAAGGAAGAATAATGGAAAGAAGACAGGAGGTCATATACTAGAGGAAAAAGAATCTGAGTAGGATCTTAGTTAGTGACAATGAAATGGTATTCCATCTTAGTTCCTTGCTCCCAACAAGAAAACCAAGAACAATATGGAAAAGAACTAATTTTATTGTAGAAATGAGAGTACAGAATGCAAGGAAAGAAATAACAAGTGTTGAAATGTAAAGTGCAAGTACATAAAGTTGGATCCCCTTTCTTATGGAGTCCCCCCTCCTTTTATAGGGAAGGTGGGGGAGAAAAACATGAAAGGGGGAGAGGAAAAGGAGTGACAGATGTTGAATTGTTCAACCCATGTGCCGCCAACCAACCGGCTCACAACCCGAACTGATCAATTGATACTGAAGGGGCACGGGCATTTGGGAATGAGTCAAAACCCTAAAATTAGGGTAATGGGGTCATTTGAATGAATCTAGGCCTCTAAGTAACCTTAAACCAGCCTTCTGGAGCATGAGACGGTTGGTTGGTGTCTAACTTAAGGGAGAAACCCTAATGTGAAGTGGCAGCACTTTTGACCAAGTCTTGTGTAAATCTGAAACAGTCATTTGAAGGCATGAAACATCCGGTTGGGCTTTGAGACGAGCAACCAAGAGAAGAAGGGTAGAAAATCCTGAAGCACAATGGTGGCCCGTAGCTTGACTCTAACTTAGTTCTGAAGCATTTAAAATTGCCATTTGAATATCATGACATGAACGGTTGGAAGTATGAGTCGAGCATCTGAAGTAAATGGAATGGCCATTTGAAGCTCTAAAATAGAGATATTTGTATCGATGAAATGACTATTTCATTTCATGAAATGATCAGTTCGCATGTTGAGATAATTAGAACTTGTCATGAGGTGAAATCTATGAAAAATACAAAGGAAAGAGATGAGAATTTGCATTAATTGTTGGGAAGTGGGCAAATTGTATTTAATCCTAAAAATTAGCAAAAGAGGGATAAATTATAATGAAAATTCTATGAAAGATATATTTAAAATGAGATGAATATACATCCATCAAAATACCCTGGACTTGAATCTTTGTTTGTCCTCAAGCAAATAAAATCACAAATGATTATAATTTATACTAGATACATATATATCCTCACCCTCATAGCTATCACTTTGTTCCTTACCTCATTATTTGGTCAAGTAAACAAATCTCTTAGAACCACGTAACACAAAATTCCATATTCCCTATTAAAACATGTTTCATAGCTTGTTTCTAAATCAGGATTTCATAGAAAACAAACTTCATCTCACTTCTGCTTTGACACTCCCATTTTTTCCTTTTTTTTTTGAGTTTTTGCATAGTAACAGGATGAAAGGGGTGTGGAAAAATATGATCCCTTCTCTATTTGACTTGGGATTTTATTTGTGGATTGTCGTTACATTGACTACATTTTTTGGTGTACTCTTTGGCATCTTTTGATGGTACGCCCCTATTAAATACAAGGGGTATGGAAGAATTAAGATAGGGGAGGCATGCCACTCTGGACTTAAAGTTTGTCCTAAGGTGGTTTTTTGCTTTTCTTTGAGAGATGAAGGGGGGAGAAGGTTGTTCTTGTGCTTATAAACTTTCACTTTTTTAGGGAATGTCATTACATCGAATTGATTCTTCATGTAAACACATTATACAAGATTTATGACAAGTCAACTGATAGTTTAAAATAGATAAAATTCATCTTTGGTTCTTATCAATTTTATACAGCTTACCAATATTTCCAAGAAGTGATGCTAATCTAGGGGTCCTAAGTGACATGGTGTTTTCATTCATGGCAATTTGTAAAAAATTTATATATAAGATTTACAGAATTCAAAGGGGTACAATGATATGAGTCTATTCATCTTGTTGACTAGATAAAGGCCGATTTTTCAAATTAAGGAACAAAAACAACTATTTTTTAGAAAGTAAACTACATGTAACAACTGAAATAACAAAATACATAATGTTGAAAAATGAAAGATAGGGGGTGGAATTGTCATGTACCACCCACCTCCGCCCCAGACATAGAATTTTGCTTATTCTGAGAAAATCTCAAACCCAAGATGGAGGGAAGAAGATCACTATAATGGTAGGCAACAAGACGATGGAGGAGCGGAGGAGGAGGTAGGGTTGTAATAGTAATTCCTCCAATATGGAGAGTTGGGGTTAGGGTAAGCCTGATGGGCCCCATACTCCTCATAAGATGGTTGTTTGGGGGCATAGTGGCCACAATCCACATGCCAAGACTCCTGAGAGCACTACAAGAGATACATGTGGTTGAGCTGGTGGACCTAGTATTGTTTCTCACACTGGATCTCATCAAGTCGATCCCAAGTCTTGTAAAAGCCATAGGGCTCGTCAGGTCCCTCATCACCGCCAGTGTGCCTCCTAGTGCAAGGTCGAGAAGTGGGCATAGGAGGGACGGTCACATCATCATGTGCCTCTAGTGAGACACTCCTCCTGTAGGTAGTAGGCTCAGGAACATCTTTTGGGATGGTGTGCTCCAGAAGGAATCGATGGATATGCACCAACAAGTTGGACAGATCAAAGACTATATTTGCAATTGCAAACATGGCATGTCGGGGGAGCTTGAGGATGAACTGGGTATCCTTGAACAAGATGTAACAGATGTCATCTGCATCAAAGTGGATGAACTTGCATCCTTTCAAGTACAAAAGTTCAATAAAGTGATACTTGAGCTCCAATAGTGGAAAGGAAATGTGATTGTAGCCCAATAAGATGGTTACAGAGGTCACTATGTGGCTGATGTAGAAGGAAGAAGAAGTGGTGTGGCTAGCCTAACAGTTGAGATAATCAAGCATAGCATTCCCCTTGTTGAAAGGTACATAATTCAAAAAGCACCATAGAGTGTCAAGCTCAAGGTGAGTAATGGCGCCTGGAGTACATTCCCTGCCAAAGATGGCGCATGCCAATATACAGTGAAGATATCTTACCACTAGGTTGTTGATGCTAGAAGCTTTGGGACCACTGGGCAACTTGGGTGGAAGTACTATAATGTCTGCCTAGAATTTTTCCTTGGTGCATCGGTTGGGCAGGGCATCGTGGGACTGCTCCATGCAGTGAGAGAGACAATCAAACTTGCCATCATCAGATGATGGAGTTAAGTTGTCTGGAGGAGATCTCCACATCCTTCCCAAAAATTAAATCTTGTAGTTGGAGTTCTCCTAAGAGGAGTTGAAGTGAGGGAAGGTGGTCATGAACTCAAGGGTGATATCACTGAACACTGAGGTGGTGTAGTAGGGGAAGAGAAGAATGTGGTTCTTCTGTAATATATTGTCAATGGCATCCTTGATATTGAGGGTGCTGAGGGTAGTTTTGTAGGCCCATCAGGGAAGTGAGATGCCAATCGTGGCAATGTCGTTGAATCTATCATAATGTTTGTCATTGACAAATTGTGCATAGCTTCTGCAAGAGGGGATATGTGTTGTAGTAGAGGGGTGATGGAGCCATGGTCATGAGATTACCTGCCTATCATAGTCTCACGAGTGAATTATATTGCCGTTGTGATGATGTTGAGCATCTCCTTGGGCATCCTAGGTGAAGGCTCGCAAGTGGGATCCTGGATATGGATGCAATGGCCTAAGGTGGAGCGTCTATGAGTCTCGCAAAAGACAGTCTCCTTTATGGGATGCTTGCCCTTACAGAAGTGACCAAAAAGGCCACATCGAGACCCTCCCTCAAACATGACAGTAGGGCTGCTGGATAGCAAAATGCTCATCTAGAGAAATAAAATGAATGTTTCATCTGATGAACTGATCAATTGAGTTGATCAGATGCTCGTTTGAATGTTTCAGTGGCTGGTATGGTTGTCCCAAGATGCTCGTTTGGTCTTCTCAACTATCTGTTTCACCTGACGGGTAAAGTACTTATAGGTTGACGATGAGAGGGAGGAGGGTAGCGGTGCACCCAGTTGCAAAACGTGCATCTATAGAGGGGAAACGGGAGGTTAACATTGCATACGCTCGACTCATATTCGAAGGAGCACAGAGGCAACGATAAGTTGGTGAGGAGAAGGATAAAGAGAGAAGGGAGAAGGAGAGTAGCAGTGTGTGATTCGTTGGCCTCTAAAATGACCATCTCGGAGGCAAGGTGGTTGATTAGCTTGGTAAGGTGACCAGCTGGAGCTAAGAAGTGGGCGGATGGAGGCAGATGCTCTGTTGGGGAAGGAGGATGGCTATGCTTGAGGAAGGAGTGCTTGTGGATGTGAGTAACCAACCCCTGAGTCAGTGCATCTTTTGGTCTAAATCATGTAGACAAAACGACTGTGAAATCCTCAATGGTAATATATCATTTTAGCTTATGCCCATTAACCTTGAATTCACCATGCACTTCATCCTAAAGGATAAAAGTGCCATGTGGATAGGCACACTTTCCAAGGTAGGGTTTGTATCATCTAGATTTGAGTTTTATAGGGAAGATCCTTAACCTAGAGTTATAGACTAGGACCTAATCACCCTCCTAAATATCCTTTCACTTAATATGGCCATCATGCCATAATTTGGTTTTATCCTTGTAGATCTCAGCATTCTCATAGGTTGTCACTATGAGCTCTTCTAACTCCTACATTTAAAGAAAATAGTTTTCTTCTACTGTAGATAAGTCAAAATTTAAAGTTTTGATGGCCAAACTAGACTTATATTCCAACTCCTTGGGTAGATGGCAAGACTTGCCATAAATCCATCGGAAAGGAGTGGTGCCTGTAGGTGTTTTGTAGGCAGTTATATATGCCCACAAAGGCATCATTAATTTTCAAAGCCTGATTTTTCTTAGTATGATTGGCGGTCTTTTCTAGCATGGACTTGATTTGCCTATTAGAGACATCAACCTGACCACTAGTCTGAGGGTTGTAAGGAGAGGAAACCTTATGGTGGACCTTCTATCTTTTTAGAAAGGATTCAAAGCTTTTCTCTAAGAAATGAGATTCCCTGTCAGAAAACACGTAGAAGGCACCCCGAGCCTAGGTAAAATTATATCCTTGAAATCTTATTAACTGGTTTGGAGTCACAAGTCTTGTTAGGGATAGCTGAGACCCATTTTGAAATGTCATCTATAGCCACTAGGATATAATGGTACCCGCAAGAAGAATGGGAAGGGTCCCATATGATCCACTCCCCCAAACATCAAAGATATATATCTGTTTCCAAGAGGTCATGGGCATTTGAACTCATTTAGAAATATTACCATACCTATGGCATTGATCACAGGTTACAACAAAAGAATATGAATCTTGAAATATGGTAGGCTAAAAGAAAACATATTGAAGAACCTTCCTAGCCATTTTCTAAGAGTTCATGTTCCCTCCACTGGGGCCAGAATGACATTGCTCAACTATGCCATGAGCCTCTTCCTCAGTAATACACATGAGATAGAGACCATATGCACATAGTCTAAAGTGATAAGGTTCATCCCAATAATAGTGCTCGACATCATGTAAAAGTTTTACTTTAGTATGTCCCTTGAACTTAGGGTGTAGGAGACATGCAGTGAGATAATTGACATAATTTGCAAACCATGGATATTGGGATTCTACTTTGAGCAACATGTGATTGAGTAGAGAATCATCAATAGGGATGCCATCATCATAACAAGAGCTTAGGCGGCTAACATGATCAGCTACAACATTCTCACAACCTTTCTTAATTAGGGATTTCTAAATCAAACTCCTAAAGTAAAAGGATCCAATGAATAAGATGAGGTTTGGCATGCTTTTTGGTCATTAAGTATCTAATGGTTGCATGTCCGTGTAAATAATCACCTTGGACCCAACTAGGTAAGAGTGAAACTTATCAAAGGAATAAACTATGCCTAACATTTCCTTCTCGGTAGTAGTGTAGTTTCATTGTGCATCATCTAGAGTTTTGGATGCATAGTAAATCACATGGTGCTTCCTGTCAATACATTGTCCAAGGATGGAACAGATAGCATAATAACTAGAATCATACATGATTTCAAAGGGAAAAGACCAATCAGGAGCACAAATGATAGGGGTGGAAGTGAGAGCATCCTTCAGATAAAGGAAACTGGTCATGAAAGCACGGTCAAATATGAAGGGGGCATCCTTCCGGAGGAGGTTGGTGAGAGGTTTGGTGATTTTTGAAAAATCACAGATGAATCATCGATGGAATCTGGCTTGCCCAAGGAAGGCATGGATGTATTTGACAGAAGTAGGAGGGGGAAGTTTGTTGATCACTTCAATTTAGGCTCTATCTACCTCATGTGTCGGTTGCTAACTCGATGTCTGATGGAGCCTCCACTCGCGTGGAGTTGCGTGCACCACTAAAAATCCTAGAGATAGTAAGTCTCTAAGTTTAACCTTGCATGTGCTATAATAAGATCTCCACCCATGTACGCTAAGGTACGTGGAAGTCTTATCGTAGTACAGTTGAGGGTCGAATCCACGAGACAACAGTCTTGTTAAGGATTTAACAAGATGGAAAATATTATAATTCTATTTATCTACTTAAGAGTTGATATCTAGATCAAAGAGTTGGCTGGATGATTAACCTAAAGTGCAAGGTAATGTAAATGGCAGGAAAGTAAATTTAAGGTTGAAGACAATATTTTGGAAATCACTAGGATGTGATCGAGTTTCACCACCGCTACACATGGATCAAAAATACATCATAAAAACATGGCTTGCAAAGAAAAGAGTCTAAATAGTTAGTATCTTTGTATACTTAGCTTCCTTTCAGATAACTAACTATGAGAAATGTGGAAGTGTTGCAATTCCAGCCATCCCCAAATGAATGGTCACTTACTTTGCATCACTCCCCTCGCAAAGTGTGTTCCTTGACCTATCAAGGTTGTACTTTTATACGTCAACTGATTCCATTTCATAGTATGAAAGTACAATGATGGAGGTGAGTTTACTCCACTCCTTGATAAACATTCCTAGATACCGAACAGATGTATGGTGACTACATACATCAAGAACCAACATGCAGTCGATATTTGAATCTAAAAGTACAAATGTAGACAATTCACACTAGTAGATAATAGATAACACAAGTTGGTGATCAAGCAAATAGCATTCATTAAACGATTGATGTTGAACTGAAAAGATAGTATTTCTCTATTGCAAACTCATGAATTACAATGCATAGAATGAAAACATGGGTAGCGGGGCTACTCCCCGCACCCTAATGTATGGAACTACTCGCTCATGGCAAGGACAAAGAAGGAGGTGGGAAGAGAGAAGGAAAGCATCATCTCCACGTAGGAGGGAGGAAGGTCAACCCCTTGGAGTAGAGAGCAACTATCTTCACACCACGTGGTTGTCTTAGTTATGGATCCTCGACTTTCCACCTTCTATGCCGATGAGAGAGAAAATAGCTTGAGGATGGAGTGTGGATCTCAGACCAGCAGCCTTGGGGTGATGGATGAAGGTTGAAATAGCTCTGGAACAGTTGGGGCAGCCTTTGGGCGTCTCAAGATCTGATGCCAAATGGGGACCCCTTTGGTCCTATTTATAGGCTTCCAAGGAGTCTTGAACGGTCTTGGGACCGTTTGGATCCTGAATGATTTGGGTATCATTTAGATCCTCGAACGGTTTGGAGACCGTTTGGATCCTAAACGGTTTGGAGACCAATTGGATCCTTGCTTGATCTTGGGGCTGATGAGACTTGTTCGATCTGGAGACCATTTGAGGTTTGCTCGGTCTTGAGATCGTTCGAAGCTTGGTCGGTCTTGGGACCATTTGGCTTTCATTCGGTCTTGGGACTGGTTGGTCTTCATACGATCTTGGGACCATTTGGATTTTATTCGGTCTTGGGACCGGTTGGTCTTCATACGGTCTTGGGACCGGTTGTGTCCATAACAGTTTGGAGACCGTTTGAGTTCTTCACGTTTTGGAAACCGTTTGGGGTTCTTCACGGTCTTGGGACCGGTTGAGTTCTTTTGCAATTTTGTTGTGTTTTTTTATAAGAAGAAAAGGAAGAAATGTTGGTCTATTAGTATATTAACAATAAAGTGGAAAGTTAAGTATTCTATTCTAATTTATCTAAGAAAGAGTGTGGAAAACTACGAAAAATTAGTAAGATAACATCACAAAATGGGAGGTTATCACCCCCCCTAAATTAGAGTCTAGCTTGTCTTCAAGCTGGATAGAACTAAGGCACGTAGTGGTGAGGCAATTTTATTTAGTGAAGATTTCCATACTCTTGCTTCAATTCTAAACCAAAGATCTCCCAGAGTCTTATGAGGGATTCTACTTGCACTAACTCTTTCAGGTGTTAGGAGTTGCGTGGATCTCAGGTTTCTTCCATGTCGCGTAACTTGCATTGGGACCACCTTTTCCTTAATCGTATTATGTGCATGTCTTTGACTCTAAGAAGTTTTATACTTCTTTGTAGATCCTACCGGAAGCTAAGATGGGTATGAGGGTTGGCTGAAGGCTTGTTGTATAACTCCCCCTTCGAAGGGGGGAGGGTTTATCTAAACTTTTAGGACATCACTATCGGGTGCGACACATCTTCCTTTGTGAGGGCAGCTGAATGTAGCGGTCGGGTGAGACCTTTATCAGCTTTCATATATTTGGAGACCTTAGGATCTCACTATCGGGGATGACACATCTACCTTTATGAGGGCGGCTGAATGTACCGGCTAGGCAAGACCTTTATTGTCTCTTCATATAGGTCCTTATGCATGGCACAACTCTCATGTTTTTATTCAACACTCTGGCTTTTATTCATATACTCACCGGTTTAGGAATTGGGTATTTTAGGGATTTTATTTGGGCTGCCAAGCCTCTTTTTGAAAAGAAGAAAATTGGTCCTTAGAGTTTCCCGACATGCACTTGTTTCGATTTTTGTACTTGGTGGTCCACCTGTGAGGTTCCTTGACTTGGATTTCACCTGGTTCCCTCTCGTCCTTGAGAGCGTTTGGATTGTTTTGGCCACAATGTTAACCTGTGGAGAGTCTGATGTAGAATTGAAGCAAAAGTATGAGAATTGATTATGAAAGTGATTTATTAATTCGCCATTACATGCCTAAATGTTACTTATGTAATTTCTTCTGAGGACTACTCTATCTCTAATTTATCTAGGGGTGTCCCTTTTCTAAAACGAATGTTTTCTTATGTACAACAGTTATTCTATCAAAGAAATTATCAGAAGAACTAATTGTTAGAAAAAGAAAAAAATTGTACGAAAGAATAAAGATAAATGCAAGAGTGGAGAGTAGAAGGTTTGAATATAATACCTCACCCTTGCCCAGTGTACCCCCCCCCCAACTTATCACTCACTCTGTCCTTAGAGTGTCAAGGTGATAGGTTGAGAAGTACATGGGCGAGGGTGTCAAGGTTTTGTTAATCCTTTGTTGGATCCATAGGAACGGAGGAGATTTGCTACAAAATTTCCACGTAAAGCATGATAATCCACGTCCTTCATGTCCTCCACATATTTACCAAGAACGGTGAGGGTATACATCTAGTAAAGGACGTGGAAACCACATTCGTTTGATTCTCTGATTTGCTGGGGACATCGGTGGAAGAAGGCTGGGCGATGGAAATGTTCTTTGTTATATGCCTTAGTGTGCTTGTCGAGAAAATCGTTTAGTCATTCAGCACAATCCTTCGCCACTTCTTCTGTGGGCATCTTTGCTGTAACAGCATACTCTCTCTTGATTGGATGGAACTAGCTATCGAAACTGTTATAGATCATTGGAGTGCCATTGTGCAAGTTTGTTGCCAGCAACATCCAATGCTTAGAGTGAAGGAATGGAAACATAATGAACTTTGGAATCATATGTTGAAGATATGAGATAAGGGCTTCAGTGGTGCCAAAGTTCTTTGACTCGAGTAAATCATCCTTCATGTATGTGGATGCCATGTAAACTGTAGGTAGGTCCCATTCTAGAAGAAATTGGTAGGCAGACATTACGCTCACAGATAATGAACCTTTCATTTGTACGGTTTCATAAAGTGAATCTGCCATTATGAGAATGTTCCCGTCAAGGAAAATAAGCTCATCATTTTCTGCATAAAGCCGAGACATGATGAGTCTGAGTTCATTGTCAGAAAGACTCTTGCATGTAGAAAGGTCAAAGTTTGGGAACATTGGTTGTATAGCAAATAGGGGCACCATATCTTTGGATGATCTGTTGATGGTGGGCCTTGTTAACAAATCGATGTCCCCCTTGTCATCCGCCATATCAAAAGTATAAGGGTCCCATTGGCATTTTTCTGGGACCTTGGCGGTTTGTTGTTGTTGTTTCTCCAACTCCTTTAGTATTTGTCTGAAAGGTCGCTTTTGTGGACGTTGGATAGCAGAGAATAAGTAGTGAGGTACGTCATCTTATGCCATAGTGGGGTCCTTGAAAAACCGTCTATCGTAGATAAGTTCCATGGCGTAACGTCCCCGTAGAGAATGTATGTCTTCTATAGTTAGCTCGGTCAATGGGATCTGTCTGTTGAGTTCTTCTATGAATCTTATTATACAGAAAGTGTAGTCCCCTGAACCTTCCAGTGTTTGGACTGTTGGGTTGATGATTTGGAACCAAGGTTGGTTCCAACCATGTTGAAGAGATGGGCAGGCAGCCCATATTATTTTGAGAAGTCGGAAAGGAATACATCTTGCTTCTCCGGCTTCTGAACCAGCAAAGTTTATCCGTCCGGCCTTGAGCTCACTGGCGCAAAAATTTTACACCTTGGCATCACATGCCTTGGTGTCGACAATCATTAGTAGCCAGTGGTCGGAGACTTTAAAGGCATTGTGATGTAACGTGCCTTCTTAGTGATACATGTTTGCAGCCGCTCGATGGACTTTGCCTACAAGTCCTTGTTTAATAAGCTTAAAGCAAGAGCGGGTGAATCGTTGAAAACTGGCTGCAGTTTCTTCGGGCTATGGAATTCTTCTATAGTATTAGCAAGGAGGACACGGAAGATAGCCATATTCACCGCCGATTGTGGCGTAGGAGAATACAGAAATCTTCACGTGTCAGTCTGTACTTCATCTTTGTATTATTATAGATGATGCCCCCCCATCCTTGGCATCATCTACAATAGTGTTCAAGATGAAGATGTCCTGAACATCTAAAGTAGAGATGGCCACCCCGTCCAAGTCGTGCATCTTGTGAGGGAGAGGTGGCGGTGGGGGAAGGTCTTGTGGTGGAGGAAGTGAAGTCTGCTCGTTGTTGTGCACATATTGTGGCAAATCTTCATCTTTGTCAGAATCAGAGTCGAGTCTATCTTCAGTGTCGAGACTCACTATGTCCTCATAATCCTCTTGCTCTGTGGGGAGGGTTGTAGCTTGTTCCTAGACAGAATGTTGAAGAGTGATGGTTGTTGTGATAGGTCTAATGCTAGTTTCCATGATACATTGTTGAAACTCAACAAAAGCTGCATCTTTTGCAGTATCCCCTAGGGATCCCATGGCTGAGAAATTAAAAAATATATCCCCATATGACATTGTGACATTGTCATTATTATTGGGGGATTGGTAGTCTTTGGTTTTACCCTCCTTGTGGTCTCCACCATCCCCCTCTTTGTATTATTGTCCCCTCAGCTGGTGCCCTCCCCAGCATTGCCTGGGTCATTAGGTTGGTCATCTGAGGAGGAGTTGTCGGTGTTTGAGTCCACTGAGGAGTCAGCATCATCATCATTATCTTCATCGTCTTCATCGTTCTCATCATCTGCCACCTTGTCTTTGTTCTTTTTGATCGATGCTTTCTTACATCGCTGATGGATAGCTTGTAGTTATTCAAGGGCCACCTGCACGTGCCCGTAGGTTTCGAGCAGTGTGTTGTGTCTTTCCTTGATATCTGTGTATCTAGCTTCGGAGGAGAGGAGTTGTGTTGTTAGATCAGTCACTTGGGCTTGTAGCTGGTCTAAGGAGTTGTTTGCATGCTCCTCTTGGCGGAATATGAGTTGTGTGAGAGGGTGTTATCAATGCCATCCAAGTGCGTGCTCAGTGCAGTATGTTGTTGCTGAAGCTCGCGAAGGGTCTCAGGCAAAGGTTGAGTTTGCTTAGAGACCATGTCGACTTGCTAGGCCAACGCTTCTTGCTGACCTTTCATCCCAAGTATCAACTCTAGAAAGTTTTGTACGCGGTCGACTTGCTGGGCCGCTGTTTCCTGCCATTGTTGAATGCTTGTGAGGATGCCTGGTAAGGCGTGAGTCTGCTCGCCGAGCTTGGATACATGTGTAGCAATTCCCTACACATAAGAAAAAATTGATTGTAAGATGTTAGAAGGGTCGGTGAGGAGGTTTCAAATAGCGTCAAATTGTCGTCTGAATTCCTCACCGACTTGTGAAAAAGGGACCCCAGAGATGTATGGGTGAGATGGCTGGGGTCTAGGTGGAATGGTGGTAGTTCCTTGCGAAAGAGACACTATTGATGGGCCCGCGAATTGTGTGGTGACTGTAGAGGGAGTCACCAGCGGTATCGTGGTGGTGGCGGATGAGAAAGGTGGTGACATCTCGGGTGAAAAAGGTGGAACTGAGAATGGCGGGGGGAAAGTGGTGGAAGTGAAGGTGAGATCGGGCGTCGTGGTGAAGGATGGGACGCTCGAGGAGAAAAAGAGTGAGGCGGAAGATGTGGGTGAAGTTGTGGTTGTGGACAAAGGGATTGTGGTGGATATGATTGTGGAAAAAGGTGAAAGAGTGGTAGACAGCAGAATGGTGGAAGGTGGGAGCGTGGTGGGGTGGTTGTAGAGGTGAACCCAACATCTAGATCCAAGATGAAGGGTTTTGGTGTTGGATTTACTATGTTTTCTACACTGTGGGGGTGTTGTGCCTCTGGGTTGATCTTTGATGTGGGCGTCCCTGACTGCTATTGCTTCTGTGCATGTAGTTTGGATGACCGTGTAACTGGAATTTTCTTTGGCCTTGTCGTTGGGGCAGTGATGCTATGCTCTATATGCCCTGCTTTTACTTGTTTATCCTTTTCTTTTATCGAGGCGAGAAGGTTAGAAAGCTCCTCTTCAGTGAAGAGAAGCTTGTCTTTATCATAATTAGCTAGTTCGGGGAATGGTAGCAATGTCTTGGATGCTTTGACAGTTGGGCAGAAGACATAATGGAGTTTGGCATCTTTCTCCTTTATGATATATGTATTCTTTAGAGTCTGCTCGTTTGTTAGGATGTCGGCATTTAGCACAATACACCTTGAAAGTGGTTTGTCCATCTTAAGATACTTCAAAATTGATGTTACATGACCACTTACGTAGATTTCCTTCCCAAGGGCATAAGATGTGTGTTTATGTATCAAATGTCGTCTGATGTTGACCGGAAACCCTTTTAGGATGGAGCATAGAATAAAGAGGTTCGAGATGATAACATTCCCACTCTCTGTCCTAGGGAATAGAGCACCTGTTATGATTTTGTCCAGAGTGTGCACCCGGCCGAAATGTATGTTGGAGGCTTTGCAAGTCTTTGGTTCATAGCTTGGAATCCCCGTCAAAGACTTCCAGAAGGTATGCCTGTTGAACTGGGGATGGTATAGGCCTGCCTCCTTAGTTTTCTTTAGTTGATCTTGGTTGTCGATGAAGATTTCATTTAGTATATTCTCAGTCAAGATGACTTTCTTTCTAAAGAGAGAGGTTACTAGCCTACGGTCACCTCTGTCTTTTAATTTATGTTTTTTGTCCATGGGTTCTTTGGTTAGGTAGGTGAAGAACTCCGGCGTGGGCTCAACATAGGAATTCTCTATGATGAAACAGAGTTTCAAAAGGTTCGCCTCATTGAGCAGGGCAAGAACTCTATCATAGATTCCCATCTGTTTTAGTATGTTCGAGAAGATATACTTTGTTGGGTGCAGCACTTTGTCACCAGCCTGTAGGTTTTGGATATACAGATCAGATGATGTTGGTTCTGCGGTGGTGGCAGCAGGAGTGGCATGTTCTGCCAAGATTTGTTCTCTTATAGTTGATGGCCGAACTTGCTTCTGTACTCATCTTTTGGTGGGGCGTTCTTGAGTTGCCTCATGGGCCTTCCTTTTACCCTTTGGCGTTGTAGGTGTGGATTCCTCCTCAGAATTTGGTGTGTAATCCGAACCTTCATCGGTTGAGGAAGAATCTTTGATTTCTTCAACCGGATCTTCTACTAAACATTTGTTGAATCGCTCAAGGTCATGGATGACCTTGGGCAAGCCAGCTAGAGTTTTGCCCATTTTTTTGCACATTTAAAGGATGCGCTGGAGCTTATTCCGACGCTCCATCAATTGCTCCCTGGTCCAGATGTGGGAGGCAACAACTTCTTTTGCAGGTGATGCCATTCTAAAAATTGAACAAGAAATTATTTAGAAAATAGTGAAATTTTAGTAAAAATGGAATTGAAAGGATAGCAGCATTGTGTAAGCTTCATGGTTTTGAAACAAAAACTGTTAAAAAAATGATGTGGTAGTCAAGATCGTTTGGTATTCAAACGGTTTCAAGACTATTTGTTGTCCCAATGATTTCAAGACCATTTGTTGTCTAAACGGTTTCAAGACCGTTTGTTGTCCAAACGGTTTCAAGGCCGTTTTTTGTCCAAACGGTTTCAAGACCGTTTTTTGTCCAAATGGTTTCAAGACCGTTTGTTGTCTAAACAGTTTCAAAACCTTTTTTAAACTTAGTTGTGGCTCTTCTAAATCCAGTTCTGACCTTCTGGCAAAAGCTTCATCTTCATAGTATCTTTTAACTATGTTCCCATTCACCTTAAAAGTACCATTTTTTCACTAGTAATTTCCATCACCCCATATGGGTAGATCTTGACAATAGAGAATGGGCCAGACCGTCTAGATCTCAGTTTTCCTAAAAATAGCTTGATTCTTGAATTGAATAGCAGAACCTTATCTCCCTATGACATGTCTTTGTTCTTAATGTGGGCATCATGCCACACCTTCGTTCTTTGTTTGTCAATGTGGGCGTTCTCATAGGCATGTAGCCTTAGTTCCTCAAGCATGTGTAGTTGCAGTTACCTCTTCTTTCCATCCATGTCCAGATCCATATTTAGGAACTTGATGGCCCAAAGGGCCCTGTGCTCCAGTTCTACTGGCAAATGGTATGACTTCTCGTAGATGAGCCGATAGGGGTTAGTCCCTATCGGTGTTTTGGAAGCGGTTCTATATGCCCATAAGGCATCATCCAACTTCATGGACCAATCCTTTTGAGTCCTACCAATGGTCTTTTCTAATATCTACTTAATTTGTCTGTTTGATACTTTGACCTGTCCTGACATCTGGGGGTGGTATGGTGTGGCAACCTTATGCTTGACCCCATACTTCTTCAGTAATGCTTAAAACTACTTTTCTATGAAATGGGACCCCCCTGTTTCTAGTGATGGTGTGGGGAACCCCGAATCGAGGGAAAATGGTCTTCTCAAACAATCTCACAACTTCCTTAGAGTCACAAGTGGGAGTTTCTACAGCTTCTACCCACTTGGAGACATAGTCTATTGTGACCATAATGTACTTGTTTCCTCTAGATGATGGGAATGGTCCCATATAATCCACTGCCCAAACATCAAAGATCTCTACTTCCACCCAGTCATACATAGGAATCTCATTTCTTCTAGTAATATTTCCTACAAGCTGACATTCTTTACAAAACTTGGCAAAAGACACGGCATCCTTGAAGAATGTTGGACAATAAAATCTTGACTGTAGGTCCTTAGTCGTAGTCCTTTCACCTCCATGGTTACCTCCATAAGGTGAGGAACGACATTCCTTGAGGATTTGAGGCACCTCTTCTTATGGCACACAATGTCGGTATAAATTGTCGGAACATATCTTAAACAGCAGAGGGTCATCCCAGTAATAATTATTCTAATCAGAGAAAAGTTTCTTCTTTTGATTGTAAGTTGTCTTGAGAGGTAATTGTTTGCAGGCCAAATAGTTACAAATGTCAGTGAACCAAGGTAGATTTGGTTCAAATGACTTGGCCATCATCAAGGCCTCATCCACATGGTTATCATTTATCAGTACTTGGTTTTCTTTAGTGAATACTATTCTTGACATGTGTTCTACAACTACATTTTATGTTCCTTTCTTGTCCATGATCTTGTAATCAAACTCTTGTAGCAACAAATCCCATCGCAACAGTCTCGGCTTTGTGTCCTTTTCCTTCATGAGATACTTTATGACCCAATGGTGTGTACACATTTACCTTTGATCCTATCAAATAGGATCTAAACTTGTCAAAAGCAAATACTATTGCTAATATTTCTTTCTTGGTTGTGGTGTAGTTTACTTGAGCTTCATAAAGATTTATACTAGCATAATAGATTGCATTGTGCTTCTTCTCTCACCTTTGTCCAAGAACATCCCCGATGGAATAGTCACTAGCATCACATATGATTTCAAAAGGCAAATCCCAATCATGTACTTGTAGTATCAGAGTTGATGTCAGGGCACTTTTTAGAATTTCAAATACTTCAAGGCACTTATCGGAGAAATCAAATTCCACATCTTTGACAAGGAGGTTTGATAATGGATTAACAACCCTTGAGAAATATTTGATAAATCTTCTATAGTATCTAACATGCCCTACAAAACTCCTAATTCCTGTGGTAGATTTTGGCGGCGATAACTTTGATATAGCTTCAATTTTGCTTTGTCTACTTCCATGCCTTTCTCAGAAATTTTATGCCCGAGCACTATTCCTTATTTACCATAAAATGGCATTTTTCCCAATTTAATACAAGCTGCTTCTCCTCACATCTTTGCAAGACCTTCAAAAAAATTTCAAGACATCTGTCAAAGTCAAACCCATACACCGAGAAGTCATTCATAAACACCTCCATTATATCTTCCAAAAAGTCTGAGAATATGGATATCATACACCTTTGAAAGGTAGATGGCACATTACATAACCCGAAGGGCATTCTTCTGAAGGCATATGTCCCATAGACACAAGTGAAAGTAGTATTTTCTTGATCATCGGGGTGGATTGGAACCTGATACAATCTGGAGTATCCATCAAGAAAACATAAATAGGATTGTCTTGTAAACCTTTCTAGAAATTGGTCAATGAAAGGTAGAGGGAAGTGGTCTTTTCTTGTGGTGATATTGATCTTGCGGTAGTCAACACACATCCTCCACCCAGTAACCATTTGAGTGGCCACTTCATCTCCATTACTTCCTTTTACTACAGTCGTCCCACTTTTCTTAGGTACAACATGGATCAGGCTGACCCATTTGTTGTCACTAATCGAGTAGATGTTCCCTACATCACGTAGCTTTATTACTTCTTTCTTTACAACTTCTTTCGGCATCTGATCCAATTTTCTTAGTGGTTGAGCCAAGGGTTTAGCAGTTTCCTCAAGATTAATTATGTGCATGCACAGACCTAGGTTGAGGCCTTTGATATCTTCCACATAATATCCTATAGCTTTCCTTCACGGTCTGAGTTCCTACCATAGCTTTCCTCTTGATCTTCTGTCAAAGAAGAGTGTATGATAATAGGGTTTCTTTTATCAGCATCTAGGAATTCATACCCAGTCCTTCCAGGAGTTGCTTCACCTCAGGCTTTGGTTCCGATGTATCTTTTCCTTCTGGTGTCTATTCCAGTGAGGCATACATCACAGTTTCTATTGTAACTACTTCATCACTGAAACCCTCCTCCTCAGGTTGATTCAAGTAATCCAGAATCTCAACCACTTTAGGATCTTCTACATTGGGATCAAGATTGTTTAAGGCTCGCATGAGAGGGTTGACTATCGCATTGCTTTCTTATACTTCCTCATAATATTGAGTATAACAATCCATAAAATAGGGTGACTCAAACATAGAGGGTCCTCTTGTGGCATCTTTACACAAAAATCAATGTGGTCATTACCAACACAGAGAGTTGTGATTCCCTCTGTTACATATATTAGGGCTCTACCGATGGAGAGGAAAGGTCTTCCAAATATCATGGGTGTGATGGATCTTTGACGATGTCAATCACCACTATATCACATGCTATAAAGAATCATCTAACATAGATTGGGACAACCTCTACCACTCCTATAGGTTTTATAAAGGTGTGGTCATCAAGTGGAATTCTCATACCTATCTTCACCATGTATATTAGTCCAAGGCTTCGTGCTAAATAAAGGGGCATAAGACTGATACTTGCTCCTAGAATAGTAAGTCCATTTCTTTCTACATTGTCTCCAACATTGAAAGGAATAGTAAATGCTCCTGGGTCTCTTTTCTTTGTGGGCATGGTAGCTTAAACAAAATCACTCGACATCTTTGCTAGTTGTACTTTCTCAATGTGATCACCTCTCCTCCTCTTCATAATCAGGTCTTTGAAGAACTTAGCATAGGTAGGCATTTCCTCAATCACATCTGAACGGAATATCTAGGTGTAGTTTCTTCACTGCCTCCATGAACTTCTCATATGTCTTCTTAATATGAGCTTTAATCAGTTTGTAGGGGAATGGGACTCTTGGTGCATAAGGATTTCTTTGTGTAAAGATCTCTTCGGTGGGATCTGATTTCTTGGTCTTTGCACTTTTCTTCTTTTTGTCTTTATCTTCAGTCTTGTCTTCATCTATTTTCCATTCCCTTTTAGATTCCTTCTCTAATATAATGGGTTTAGTCTTTGTATCAGAAACCTTTTCTTCTTCATCATGAACTTCTTCTTGTCACATCTCCACAACTTTTCCTGATCAGAGAGTAGCCATCTTTGCGGCTTTAGTGTTCGATGGGATTTTACCTTGAGAATTCTTTACGAGCTCATCTGATTGGGATAGTTGTTGATCAATTTGTCTTTGATGTATTTGCATATCCACCATCTAGCTTTTCATCGTAGTTAACACTCCCAATTTATTGATGGTGCTTTGGGTAAGTTGGTCATTAGCCGATGCTTGCCTTTTCATAAAATTGAGCAACTGAGTGATCATGTTAGGCCGGTTGTCATCCTTGGTATGATTCTGACTTTGATTTTGTTCTTGATTTTGGCGACCCACATTTTTGTTTTGATATTGACCTTGATAGTTTTTCTTATTTTGTTGATAGTTAGTAGTCCTGGTATATTGAGTCAGTCCACCTTTTTTCTCAAATCCTAGGTTTGGCTTGGACAAACCACCCAGTTGATGAGAATTCTCAACAACATCTTTGTTTCCATAATTGAATCCTAGATGATCTGGCTATTTGAAATTTGCATAAGAGACATTTTTTATTTCTTCTTCGCTTTCACTTTCTTTACTTTCTTATGGATGTGTAGAGATACAGTTGTCGAGTCCATGGCCTCCTTCACCACACATGACACACTTCATGACTTTCTCAGTGGATTTTTTCCCTTGCCTCTAGTGTTTTTTAGTTGTTTGACATCTTTGGCAATCTTCTAAATTTGAGTCGTGATGGTTTCCAGAGTTTTGGCTTCGAATGAAGGTCCTTCAGAGCTGGCCTTCTTGGTTGATCCTCTACCACTTCTCTCATATTTCATGCCTGTTTGGAGTGCAGCCATGTTGTCAATGATCTTCATAATTCTACTCGGCTTCTTTCTAAGAAAATCACTCCTAGTGGTTGCATACAGTGAAGTCCGCTTCGTGAGAGTTAGCCCATTGTAAAATGGTGTCATGAGAAAACCCTTACAGGAGTTGTGATGAGGCAATCCCTTTGATATCCTGATATTGTTCTCAATCTTTGTGAAGATGTTCTCTAGGATTTTGCATGAACAAAGTGATATTTTGCCTATTTTGAATGGTTTTCTCAGTGGGGTAGAATTTAGTGATGAAATCATTAGCAAAGGGCCTCCATGCATCAATGGACTGGTGAGGTAGGTTAAGATACAAGGACAGAGATTTATCTTCCAGAGAGAAAATGAATCCCTCACAATATATAACTTCCTGAGGCACCCCCTCATATTTATGGTGTCATAGATGTTTTTGAAGGCGTCAAGATGATGGTAATGATACCAATTGTAACCCGGTAAATAATCATTAACAATTATTAAATTCTACCAACTATACTGAAATATGGTAAAAATAAAAACTTTGCATACCTCTTAAAAATGGGATTTCAAAACTTCTATCCACACAGATACTAATCTATCTAATCTTCCTTTGCACTTTAATTCTCATTTAATACCACATATGCCACTTTACTGTTTGTTCTTTTCATTGTACCTAAAATGCCGACAAACAAAACGTCGGTCAGCAAGAAGCTGGTATGTGGGGGAAACAATAATCATGCAAATATGTTAACAATGTAATCATTCAATTAATCATTTAACAACCAAGATTACGTTTTAAGCCATACTACTCAATCCTTACCTATCCCCTAACTCTGTGTTATCCCTGGAGTGGACTGGTATGCTACCTCTCTTTTAGGTAGATTCTTACCCCCATGGTCCTACCTTACAGGTAGACAATACCTAGGGTAATAGAGTCGCATGGCACTACCCGAAGGTAGCCCAATATCTAACTCAATGTGACTTGATGGACCTACCCCATTGGTATCCATGTACTAAGTCATCCAATGACCTGATGGACCTACCCCATAGGTAGCCATGTACTAGGTCAACTATTAAGCCACATAGGGGACCAGGATCTGAGCTAGTAGGCACATATCTTATGTGATAGTCATATCCACATTATAGTTTGCATGAATTAAATTCATCCAACAGTTAATTCATGTCATCTATGAAAACTTCAGAAAACCTCGGAAAACTAACTCGAGATATTCATAAGCGTAACCACATACCTGATTTGATGATTTCACAAGCATTAAGTAATTCCAACCAAGAAAGCGATCCAAGCAAGCAATTCAACAATCACATAATTCCTGAAAAGAATATGTAATCTATTTATTACACACTTTATCAAGAATCTTCTTTATTGACTTGGATTCACTTTCTAGGGTTTCTAATCCGAATTAATATTTCATTAATATTCATTAGGGTTTCTTAGATCAATTCCTCAAACTTTATCCCTTTTAGGTCAACAACCCTAAAGTACTCTTTTCTACTTATATAAATTCTAATTGCTCAAATTAATCATTTTAATAGTCTTTTATACCCAAAACAACTTAGGATCATCATATCTCTATTTATTCATGGATTTGAACCATTAAAACAATTAAAAGGCATACTCATTTAAATTAGGGTTTTCAAGCTCATTAATGCATATTCATGCACGAAACCCTAAATTAAGCTAATTATATAAAAAGATCATCTTTTTAGATCCTATTTTCACTTTTATCAAAAATAGGTAAATATTGGCTTGAATTATCCAACGAACAACATTAAATCCATCTGTCATCAAATCTAAGGGTTTTTCATTAATTAAATCATTAAAGATGATAACTTTATGTACTTTTCAAATTTCAAGCATATTTATGCACATAAACTCTAAAGTTCATCTTTTTCGATCTTAATGTACATTTTTACAATTAACAAGTTAATATCAACTTTAATCACCCGTTAAACTCTGCTAATTTCATTAATCATTTCAAAGTAGAGTTTCCTAATCTTTAATTCATCAAAGGTGATAACTTACACTACTTTTTGAATTACAAAAGGAATTGGCTTCTAAACATATTTTTATTGAATTCCTCTCATTTTTCTGAGCAAAAAGCATATATTATTCGTATTCATCCGAGCTACCTATTATTAGATATAACTTTTGCAATAAATCACTTACTTTAGCCAAACAGAAGCCACCATGTGTTCTTTCCATGCATCACGTAGCTGATATAGAAACATAACCGAATGTCTATTCTACCCTTGTGTAAGTGACTGGCGATGTATAGTGCGGAGGGGTAAAGTCATCAAAATGGTCTGATCTTCTTCAACCTCCGACTCAGGTCATGGTCGCCGACTGCAGCCAAAACGCGGGCGTGCCCCCCTCTTTTCCAGGGTCCACCGACCCCCAGGGAGTACACCCTCTCCACCGAAGCTCCCCCACACATGGGGTCGCCCTTAACCTGTGGCCAAGGTAGTCGGCTCATGCTGGCTGGGCCTGCACCACTCGGCGGCCCTGCAGCCATGCTGTTGCACCCACACTCCATCCAGGGCACGAAACTGACGGTGAACCTTCTCCTGATGTCGTGGGAGCAAGCCGCATCAAACAAGTCCGTCCTCTGGTCCCTCATCACTCCATAGATGTGTTACTTCACATGATTAGGGTTTCAAATGTAAAGAAGCAATGAGGAAGAGAGACAGACATGTAGGATCTCTTTAGAACTTGAACCAGGGTTCTACCCTTTATATAGGGGTGGGTAATGAAGCCCTAGTTCGGCTAAGCATGAATTCAAGAGTTCTTTTCCCAATAGGAACCTATGTTCCTTCATTAGGAAGTAATATTCTCTCTCTTCTTTATCCTTTGGATAATCTCTATTATTTGGGTATTTAAGAATTCGAAATTCCTCATTCATTTTATTTGTACTTTCCCATTTTAAATCATTGGCCACGGATTTCTATTTCTTTTAATAGAAATCACTTCCTTTTTCACAATGCCACCAAAATCATTAATAATGTATCATATTATATTTTATTTTGCAAATTTGGTATTTTCTCTTTCTTTCCTCTTTATTGGGACTCCTTGGGTCCCAATACACTCCATTAATTCGAAATTCTTTTTATTGGATACCTATTATCCTTCTAGATGCCTCTATATGCATTACTTCTCATTATCTAGTTTATTTCTTATTAAAATATTTCCTTTTTGAGGATTTCTCTTTATTTCTCTTTTATTTTCCTCATTGGTATTCCTTTTATCATTAGAAATCCTTGGGATACGAAATTCCACCAAGGATAACTCAATTATACCTCTTTTCACTTATTTTCCACATTTTCTCATTATTTTCAATTTCTTTCTTAATAAAGAAATACTTAATTAATCTTTTCTTTTCTTATTGCTTTCTTTTTGCAACTTTGGACTCCTTGGAACCCAAGGAACCCAAGAGGCACGAAATCCCTTTTTGGATTTTCCTTCTAGAGGTTTCCGTCTCATTCTTTTCTCAAATATTCAATTATTCATTCAATAATTGAATTTTCTTATTATTTGGGCCCAATAGCCAATAAAGCCCACAACACAAACATCAAGGCCATTGTAAACAAAATCCATGCATTCAATCAAAAGACATCATTATTTGTTCATTTATCTTTAATATGACAAATTACATTTCTCAGCAAATGAACCCAAAATTGGGGTTGTAACATCCTTCCCCTCTTATAAGAATTTTGCCCTCAAAATTCCATCAAGCAAACAAACAGTTTAGGATAAACCTTTCGTACGTCCATCAGGGCATGTGGTATTAAATGAGAAATAAAGTGCAAAGGAGGATTAGATAGATTAGTATCTGTGTGGATAGAAGTTTTGAAATCCCAGTTTTAAGAGGTATGCAAAGTTTTTATTTTTACCATATTTCAGTATAGTTGGTAGAATTTAATAATTATTAATGATTATTTGTCGAACCTTTGATCCGGGTTATTGGTTAACGGCTCTGACCTTTTGGTGTCCCTTAATTGGGGGTTATCGGGAGGCGGTCCTTCACCGAAGCAAGGGCAATCAAGAGGGAGAGAGGGCTTTGAGGCTCGAGGAATAGCCCCTCACCCGCTCCTTTACGTCTTCGCAATCTCAAACGGCTATTCCTCGAGCCTCAAAGCCCTCTCTCCCTCTCGATTGTCCTTGCTCCGACGAAGGACCGCCGTTGCGCCGCCGCTAGTTTTTATTAGAGAAATGGGGAGGACGATGAGCGGGGACTGTCTGATCATGGACCACGGTGAGCCAGCGTGAGATCTAACGATCTCAGGAGGAGCACGCATCTTTGGCTCGCTGAGTGGAGCGCTTCGACGTGAGTCGCTGGATCAAGGGTCCATCGTAGACCCAGGAGCATCCGACGATCAACCGCCAACGGCCACGCGTGCTAGAAAGTGAGTGGAGGCTTTTGACGCATAGCATCAGATCCTGACGTGGACCTTGGGCGCACCGATCTAACGCTCCAGGAATTCCGATATATATCTCTCTGATCGAAATTGCAGATAATTGCTTTTCCTTGCTAAAATCATAGAAATAGCTAGGAATCTCATATAAAGGAACTTTATACATGAAAGTTGGGTAGAAAAATGCAAGGAACCTGATAAAAATAATTTTAGAACCTGGTTCTATTTCGTTTTGCAAAAATGCCTTGTGTTGTTATAAAAGTGTATTGAAAAGTAATTAGAAACCCTATTTGCATATAAAGGATGATTCTTTGTAACTTAATAGGTTAAATTGAGCATTATTAACCTGTTAATTAATAATATGGAGTTTTAATCCATTTTGAATATAAAGATGGTTAATTTAGGGTTTATGTCTATAAATGAAAAGGTAATGTATATGGAAACCCTAATTTAGGGTAAAAGAAGAAGAAAACTATGTTATTTTGGATTAAGGAAGTAAATTACTAATAATAATTCTAAGACTGTTAGGAATATTAAAAGGAGAGAATTTAAAGGTTTTAAGTGGATTTGATGAATTAGGGTTCATAATAATTAAGAATGAAGGCAAAATCCTAATTTCCAAGGAAACCCTAAAAATTGGAATAGCAACCCTAAGGAATATGATGAAATTGGGCAAATATTAATAAAAGGAAACTTGTACTTTTATTTCAAGGTTTCTGTGCACTTTACTTGCTTGTTTGGATTTTCTCTCTCTACATAGTTGATTCTGTATCCAAATCTACAAGTACAGGTATGTGGTTATGCTTATGAATATCTCGAGTTAGTTTTTCGAGGTTTACCGAAGTTTCCATCGATGACATGAATTAATTGTTGGATGATTTTAATTCATGCAAACTATAATGTGGATATGACTATCACCTAAGATATGTGCCTACTAGCTTAGATAATGGTCCCCTCTGTGGCTTATTAGTTGACCTAGTACATGGCTACCTATGGGGTAGGTCCATCAGGTCATTGGATGACTTAGTACATGGCTACCAATGGGGTAGGACCATCAAGTCACTTTGAGTTAGATATTGGGCTACCTTTGGGTAGTGCCATGTGACTCTATTACCGTATGTATTGGCTACCTGTAAGGTAGGACCATGGGGTTAAGGATCTACCTAAAGAGAGGTAGCATACAAGTCCACTGCAGGGACAGCACAGAGTTAGGGGATAGGTAAGGATTGAGTAGTATGGCTTAAAATGTAATCTTGGTTGTTAAATGAATAATTGAATGATTACATTGTTAACATAGTTGCACATTACTTGTTTCCCCCACATACCAGCTTCGGCTGACCGACATTTTGTTTGTCGGTGATTTAGGTACAAATCTTAAAAGTACAAACAGTAAAGTGACACATTGTGAATTCAAGAATTAATGAACAAGGAGGAACTAGTTAGATTATTTCAAGCTCTGGATAGATAGATTTCCAAAGTTTTTCAAAGGTAAGTAAAGTTTTAATTTTATACCCAATTCCAATCTAGTTAGTAGAATTTCATAATTATAATTGATTATTTGTTGAACCTTTGATCCTGAATAACGGCTCTATCCTTCGGGTCTCCCTTAATTGGGGGTTACCGGGAGGTGGGGTCGTTACAATTGGTATCGGGTCTCCCTTAATTGGGGGTTACCGGGAGGTGCAGTTAAGGCTAGTGGTGGTTGTGTTTATCCTTGCCCCTCAGGAATAACATGATGTGTAATGTGTTCCATGAGTCCGATCTAGAACACTATGTGAGGTACCCAAGCCATGTGCTGAGCCCTGAACCTATTCAGCTTTATGAGAGGCTGAAATGTCCTGAGTTACCTATGATGGTATGATATAACAAGGTAAGAAAGAACTCAGATGGAAGAATATGAGATGATAAAGGTTCTTGGGAAGTACCATGGGAAGGGTAAGACCACATGGGAGCCATGATGGACATATGAAAGGCTTATCCTGAGTTGTTTGTTCGCTTGGTGGAATTTTGAGGGCAAAATTCCTATAAGAGGGGAAGGATGTTACAACCCCAACTTTTGGGTTCCTTTGGTGAGAAATGTAATTTTTCATATTAAAGAAATTGGAACAAATAATGATATAATTTTGAATAAATGAGTTTCGTTTACAATAGCCTTGATGATTGTGTTGTGGGCTTTATTGGCTATTGGCCCAATATCAAGGAAATTCAATTAATGAATAATTGAATATTTGAGAAAAGAAAGAGGTAGAAACCTCTAGAAGGCAAAGAGATGTAATCCAAGGATGGATTTCGTGCCTCTTGGGTTCCTTGGGTTCCAAGGAGTCCAAAGTTGCAAAAAGAAAGTAATAAGAAAAGAAAAGATTAATTAAGTATTTCTTTATTAAGAAAGAAATTGAAAACAATGGTAAAATGTGGAAAACAAGTGAAAAGAGGTGTAATTGAGTTATTCTTGGTGGAATTTCGTATCCCAAGGATTCCTAATGATAAAAGGAATACCAATGAGGAAAATAAAAGAGAAATAAAGAGAAATCCTCAAAAAGAACTATTATAATAAGAAATAAACAAGATAATGAGAAATAATAAAGTATAATGCATTTAGATGCAGCTAGAAGGATAATGAGTATCCAATAAAAAGGATTTCGAAATAATAGAGTTTCTTGGGATCCAAGGAGTCCCAATGAAGAGGAAAGAAAGAGAAAATACCAAAATTACAAAATAAGGATAATGGGAATACATAATTAATGGAATTATGTGGTTTTTTAAGGAGTATTTTCCTACTTGAGGAGAATATAATTTCGAGGCCTATGAATTAAAAGACAATATTAAAGAGGATAAGGGAGAGGAATTTCGAATTCCTAAATATCCATGCAACAAGGAATATCAAGGAAACAGGAGATAATGAAGAGAGAGAGAGAGAGAGAGAGATGGTTGCTTCACAACCAAGGAAAGTGTGTTTCCTTTTGAGTTTGGGACTTGAGTCCTCATGAGGCATGCCTTAGGGCTTCATACTCCACCCTATATAAAGGGGTAAAGCCCTAGTTCGAGCCCGAGAGAGAGAGAAAGATCCCACATTCTCCTCCTTGTTCCTTATGTGTAAACCCTAGCCATGAAGTGGGTGCTTTCCCTGGAGAAATGGAGAGATGAGAAGTAGTCTAGATGGGAGCCCGGTGTGCCACGGTGCTGAAGAACAGCTTCTCCATCAAAGCGGTGTCCTAGAACGCACGCAGCAGCAGCCCCTAGGCTGCAACGTCGACCGCAAGAGAAGGACCTGTCGAGCAAGTGTTTGGCCACGTCAGCTGCAACCAAGTGGCGCCCCAAGTGCACAGAGGGGCAGCAGACTAAGGGAGAGGGTCGGAGACGAGTTCCTAGCTCTATGGAGGAGAGGGCAGGCCGCGAAAGGCAGCAGCTCGGCGGCTAGGGCGGCTACAAATCAACCTGTTCGAGGTTGAAGAAGGGTAGAGGTTGTTGGACCATTATGTCCTCTGCGGGCTGAAGCATTGGCTAACTTAACGAGGGTAGCGCGGTAATTTCAAAATGTTTCCAAAGAAAGAAACTGCATTGCATGAGATCGGCCACGTGGCGCTCTCTGATTGGTCCCGAGTAAGTGAATTTCATTAAATTCATAACTTTTTAACGGTAGCTCGGTTGGGGACATATAATACTTGAATTTTGCTCAGAAAAATGAGAGGAATCCATTAAAATATAATTGAAGCATGATTCCTTTTGCAATTCAAAAAGTAATGGAAGTTGTTAACTTTAGTGTAATAGTGATTAAGAAATCCTATTTGGATATGATTAATGTGATTAGTAGGGTTTAATTGATGGTTAAAGTTGACATTAACATGTTAATGATAAAAAGGGACATTAGGAACAAAAAAGGATGAACTTTGCACGTAATTCGCTTAATTTAGAGTATATGCGCATAAATAGGCTTTAATGGGCCTTGAAACCCTAATGTTGGTAATTAGGACTATTAATGGCTTTAATTATTCGATTTCATGTATCAAACTGAGTTTTCATGGTTATAAACTATTTCGAGCAGTAAAGTTCCTAATTTGTGGATAAATACCCTAAATGTAGTAATTAGGGTTTTCTCATGAATAAAAGGTGGAATTAATGGCAAATTGAGTTCATATGTGAATTGGACCATAATGAATTATGAATTGATGATAAATGTGTATAATGATCTTGTCATGGATTAAAGGGATAAAAATAGTAGCTTTAATGTAAAAGAGGCTTAATGAACTTAATTAATGGTTAATTATGCCTTTAATCTGAAATTGAGGATTAGATGTGGAAATAATTAGGGTTTGTGATCAATTGTGTTAAATTTGGGTTTAAAATAGTAAAAGATGAAGGGAAACCCTAGTTGCAATGGAAACCCTAAAAGTGGACTAGAAACCCTAGGAAGCGAGCTACATTTAATAGATCTCAATGACATGAGTAATAAAAGGAAATTGTATAATTGTTTCAGGATCTTATTGAATGCTTGCTTGCCTATTGATTGATTGGACTATTTCTGTTTCTGATCAGCTTGACATGTATGTGGTTACGCTTATGAATATCTCGAGTTAGTTTTTCAAGGTTTTCCGAAGTTTTCATCGATGACATGAATTAACTGTTGGATGAATTTAATTCATGCAAACTATAATGTGGATATGACTATCACATAAGATATGTGCCTACTAGCTCAGATCCTGGTCCCCTCTGTGGCTTAATAGTTGGCCTAGTACATGGCTACCTATGGGGTAGGTCCATCAGGTCATTAGATGACTTAGTACATGGCTACCAATGGGGTAGGTCCATCAAGTCACATTGAGTTAGATATTGGGCTACCTTCGGGTAGTGCCATGTGACTATATTACCCTAGGTATTGGCTACATGTAAGGTAGGACCATGGGGGTAAGAACCTACCTAAAAGAGAGGTAGCATACAAGTCCACTGTAGGGATAGCACAGAGTTAGGGGATAGGTAAGGATTGAGTAGTATGGCTTAAAATGTAATCTTGGTTGTTAAATGATTAATTGAATGATTACGTTGTTAACATATTTGCATGATTATTGTTTCCCCCACATACCAGCTTCTTGCTGACCGACATTTTGTTTGTCAGCGTTTTAGGTACAACGAAAAAACAAACAGTAAAGTGGCATATGTGGTATTAAATGAGAATTAAAGTGCAACGGAGGATTAGATAGATTAGTATATGTGTGGATAGGAGTTTTGAAATCCCAGATTTAAGAGGTATGCAAAGTTTTTATTTTTACCGTATTTTAGTATAGTTGGTAGAATTTAATAATTGTTAATGATTATTTGTCGAACCTTTGATCCGGGTTATTGGTTAACGGCTCTGACCTTTCGGTCTCCCTTAATTGGGGGTTACTGGGAGGCGGGGTCATAACAATTCTCGTTCTTCGAATTACCTCAAAAAGGCTTGATATGGATCATTGAAATGACAGCAGTTTTTAGCTCAAAATTAGTCACAATCGAATCATGGGACAACAATTGGGCATTTTGACTCGTTAGATCTGGTAGCAGCCAATTCTCTAAGTGTTTTATCTTCTTCATCATCTTCTTCCTTGTTGTTACTGTGATCACATTCGTGGTCCCGATGATTCCTTTTGTGTCTTCTATTGCGTGGTGGCGGTGCTCGCAGTGGTGTTATTCCTCTTCACGTACTTCATTCTCATGGCTTTGACCATATGAGTGGTGTTCCTCATGTTCTTCAGTTTCTAGAGGTGGGGGATTATGTTGGACTCTTACGTTCTGATCCTCTCCATTAAGACTACCTTCTCTACAAGGTGGCATGTTGTCATAAAAAGGGAGTGAGGTGTTGATCAAATTTTCTTCTCCTCAAGCTACCAAATAGTTTGCATAGTCAAGTTAGAAAATTGAACGTGTAAAGCAAAGTATTATAAGCAATCTAGATAGGGAAGAATTTGTGGTTTATGCAATCAAGCTTATTACTAAGCTTGAGGCACGGTGTCTAGTGAGTAGACTCGTGTTCTTAACAGTACCGTTTTGCCTTGTCCCCGACAACGACGCCAAAAGGTTGACCGGCCTAAATCACACATCCAAAATGGAGCGGGCTAGAGTATTTGAAATCTTAGATTTATAAACCTGACAGTCAGGCCCCTGCAACTATTATACGGGGTATGATGTAGTATATCAGAGTCGAACCGCAGGAACAAGGTTGGTAAGTGTTAGGAACGTTGATCCTTAGATACAAATACACTAAATGAATGGGCAGATTAATAGGGTGTTCCCTAAGGAACGATGTTACTCCAAACAAACTAATAAAAGCAAAGGTAAGAAAACAAAACAAGAGAATAAAATCAAACAAGAAAGATATAACCAAAAAGGGTGGATGGGAACCTAGATCGGGTTTCACCTATTAAGATATCTCTCCAACATGTAATACTCATACCCTTTTGCATACCCCTAGCAAGATTACAAGCAGACACCATATATGTTTATACCCTCCTCTCTCGAGCTTAGGATAGATCTAGATTATAAGGTTGCCTCTCTCTCTAGATGGAAAACAAATAGTCACAAAGAAAACCATATGACCATTTAGCTATAGCATTCCAACATTTTCATACATCAGTGCAACTCATATCACTTTGATAAGATTAATACTACTCTTTCGAGGCATTAACAATAGTACATCACAATATGGTATCTAATCATGCAAGTGAAGCTTTAAGAATAAGAGTATAGAGATAATATCTTCTAGGAGAATATATATTCAAAAAGATGCAAGTACATACATGTTCGGAGAGATTTAGTGGCTACTCCCAACCTAAGTAAAGTGTTTAGCCACACATGTTTATGGGCAGGATAACAGCGTTATAAAAGTGTAGATACATCAAGAATGACGAAGTTTGGAGGTATGGTGTGAGGAAGATGATATATCTAAAGAAGGAAGGAGGTGATACACCAATAGTACTTCTTTAAATCTAGATCCAGTACGGGCATGGAAGATGGAAACTCCTTCTCTCAAAGAAGAGGATGACAGTCTTCTCTCTCCTCTGTCTTTCAGATTTGGAGGTCCAAGACCAACGGAGATGAACGAGGATGATGGCTCTGGAGTTGGGTAGCACTTCGTCGCTCTTAATGATCATCCCCTTGTATGTGGAGTCGGGGGCCTATTTATAGGTGTTGTTGATGTATGTGTTTTTAGTCGTTATTTCAGGCATATTTTTCCTTGATTTCATGTGTATATTAGTCATTTGTTTGATTTATTATGCATAAAATTACATATATTGTATGTTTCTATTAAATGCATCGAATTATATGATTTTTTCTGTCTTATGTAATATTTTACACATCCCAAGTGCTTCTGACATTTTTGTGTGTTTTCAGATGCAAAGAAGAGCCACAGACTCGGTGCTACCAACCTGTAAACAGTCGGTGGTACCGACTTGACGTCAGTGATGGACCCGGAAACTCGCCCAGAGTTAGTGCTATTGACAACTGAAGTCGGTGCTACCGATTCAGCATTAGCAAGCCCCAGAATGAATCGAGAAAACTCAGTGCTACTGAGTTTCCAACTCAGTGCTACCGAGTTGACATCAAAGAGGCAGCTCAAAAACCACAAAAATCGATGCTATTGAGTCCAGTCGATAGTACCGACAGGATCGGGATCACGTGACTAAACCTATGTGACTCAGTACTACCGACTCACCTAGTCAGTACTACTGAGTCTGCCTGATCAGGCCAGCTGTTGATTTATCTCTAATCCAATGGTGGATGTTAATTCGTATCCTAAGTGCCTCCTATGACTTAGGGGGACGACGGTCAGAGAGAAAAAGGCAGCCATTTTCATTGCACGGTGATCAGAGAGAGAAAAGAAGAACTGAGGACTGAAAGCTTCGACCGAGGAGATCCAGGCACCTCTGGAGGATGATTCTACATCTAGAAGATAGCAGAACACTCGCACAACAAAGAGGATCTTCCAGACAGGCAGAGATTCAGGGGTTACCTTAGTTTCTTCATGTTTCCCACATTTTTCTTCTTCTCTTCCATGTATTCATCGATGAAAACCATGCAAGGCTAAAAACCTTTATTCCTTAGGATCCGGGAGTAGCCCGGATATACAGTGTAATTGATTTCCATGCATTAATATCAGTTTTATCTCTTTCTACTGGATATAAAGTTTTATCTCTTTCTACTGGATATAAATCTATGAAAGCTTTGTGTTCTACTTGTGCTTGATCACCATGAGTGGATAGATATACGCTTAGTCATCTCGGGAGAGAGGTTGAGGGTCATAGAGCATAGATTTACCTGTCTATTGTTCCCTTTGGGAAAAGTGGAGTGTAAACGGGAGGAGAAACCCAGAAAATGGTCGTAAAGCATCTAACTAATCAACTAATAACTATGGAAGTAGGATTGGCATTAGATTTGGTAGTGAATTACACTGTCAGAGCAGGTAATTCTAGCTACATTCTCCTTATCTAGGGATTGAGGTAATATATATCAGTGTGTGAGAAGTCAGTTATTAGTGTTGTCTGTGGTGAAACCACTATCCTAAGGAGTTCACTCCATCATTGATTAATTCAAACTTTAATTTGTTTTATTTATGTCTTTGTTCTTTTATTCAATCCCAATTCGACCATTTACAACCGGCTTAGCTGATTTGACTGCAGTTAGTAGTAGTCTACTGGAGAAACGCTTCCCCATGTTCGACTCGGGCCTCACAAGGCCTTATTACTTTGATACGTTCGCTTGCGTACTACGCACTGTAAACTCATATCAGTTGCCCACCGCCTTACTTTAGTGTTGTGTTGTGGGCATGACGGGCAGTGTTGGTCGTAAAGTCCACTTCACACTAAACCTTTGTCTCGATCAGGGTGTTTTTTCGATTGCTACCTAGTCAAGGTCACAACGGTTCTCCGGTCGCGACATCTTCTTGATCTTCTTAGCCGCAAATGTCGTTGCATTTGCGACAGTTGTTGCACCTGGAAGTGTTTTTTCATTCGAGACCTCAACAAGGGGCAAGACCATTATGTACAGTCGTGGTCCCAACAATCAAAGACTAAACATCAGTCTGTCATGGTCAATACGGCCATGGATTTGTAGCGGTTGGGATGGTTGTTTGCATGCATTTGTTACGACCGCTACAGAGGTGCATTGGTAGTGACCTATGATGAATCTGCATGGATTAAGTATGGGCATTAAGTCAAGTACAATTGTTTTTCAAGATCATTAAAGAAGTTGGAATAAAAAAAGATGTTATAACATAAACAAAATAGGTGCAAAATGCTCACAAAATATCTTGTTATCAATTATCTAAGAGCAGAATTCATTGCAAGTATGTAAAACAAGCGATTGAAGAAATAAGGTTGAATCAATGGATAAAGATATCAGGTTATGGGTTTTACCACCATAGTCGGTGTGAAGCTAGATCAACAATCTATGAGATAACAAGCTAGAAAAGGGAAGGTGAAGACATTCACAAATGCAACCTACAAAAATGAGCTCCCTATGAACTGATTGGTCCTGGCATTCACAGATCTTGGCCCAATAATCCTAATAAAGATCCTTATGAGGTCTCATCCAGGTCCTAGCATTCACGGATCTACCAACCTACCTGTTCAGAACCCAAACCGATCGGTTGGAACTGAAGGGGAACGGGCATTTGGGCAGTGAGTAAAAAACCTAAAATTAGGGTGGTGGCATTATTTGAACAGATGTTGGCCTAGAAGTAACCTTGAACCTACCGTCTGGAGCATGATACGGTTGGTTGGCATCTAAGTTAAGGGAGAAACCCTAATGTGAAGTGGAGGCACTTTTGACCAAGTCTTGTGCAATGAAAATGGTCATTTAAAGGACAAAATGCCCAGTTGCGCTCTGAGACAAGTAGCCATGAGAAGAGGGGTAGAAAACCCTAAATCACGATGGTGTCACATGGTTTAACTCTGACTTGGCCTTGAAGAAATTTAAGACAGTCATTTGAAGATTGTGACATGCATGGTTGGAAGTCTGAACGGGGCGTTTGGAGTACATGGAACAGCTGTTTGAAGCTCTGAATTGCAATTTTTTGTCTCAGTGGAATGACGATTTTGCTTTATGAACCAATTGGTTAAGACAATCAGAACCTGTCATGAGGCGAAAGCTGTGAAAAATACAAAGGAAAGATATGAGAATTTGCATTGCTGGTTGGGAAGTGGGAAATTGTATTTAACTCTAAAAATTAGCAAAAGAGGGGGGTCTAATGAAAAGTCTATGAAAGATATATTTAAAATGATATGAATATACATTCATCAAGACCCATGTCCCATCAAGAGATATAACTCACAATGATGTCTATTACTTATAGCAAATTATGTAATTAAGTAGTTAAAGCATGAATATTATATAGTTGAAATGCTAGATATAACCTTCATTAAGATCAGTCATATCCAAAGTTTTAATACAGTTGATTTCTCTTACCAGATTATATAACATCTACTTTTTGAAAGAGACAAAGCAAGGATCATCATCCAATGTGAGTTGCCAAATAACCATAACAGATTGCTACATTGTTGAATTACATTTTTATTAAGCGTTGGGTAGTTTGAGGCATACCACTCAAACTACCAGCTGACCGCTACAAAGTCATAATCAGCTTCATACAAGATCTAGAAGAATTGGAATCCAAAGTCTCTTCCTCTTAGTCAGTATGAGTTTGTCATAGTGACATAATAATCCAACTACAATCAGCCTATTATGTCCTGGGTACACAGGCCACGACACTAGAAACCATGATACAAACCCTAAAATTTGAGGTATGACCGCAGACATCCTCAAACATATATGTATACATCTGAGACACGGCCTTGACCGTTCTCTAAAACCTTGGGATCTGGATGACAAGGATATACCCTCCATGCACCTGCATATACTCAACAGTATACGAGTTTCCCCTTCTAGAATACTCATTTTACTATTCAGAAAGTCCTAACACTGGAATCATTCTACGGATCAAGGCACTACATGATTAGGGTTTCACTTGATTACTTAATCCAAATGATGTTTTCATATTGCATCAACCAAGTTGCGTACAATTTACTATATTGTTTTCATAAAATTTGTGGTACACAACAATTCTAGAAGATATTAAACGTATGAAACATATTCCTTTTACAACATCATAGTATACTAGTCCATAATCATCCATGAAGAGGGCTAAACTTCCACTAGGGTTTAAAATAGTCCACAAAGTCATTCGGGCTAAAATAGAAATGCTTCTTGTAAGGACATCACTATTATCTAATAATTTGCAGAAGGTTCAACATGTCATAAACGAACTTGTTACTTCCAGATGTATCATAACTATTCATCTATCATAGGAGTCATGATATTTTCAGGAGTAACATAGTAGGGTTTCCTTTGGCATTTTAGTGTATCCATTCATCATTTCAACATCAATAGAAGATAGAAGTATTAAGCCATCATTAGTTAATCATTACAAGAAAAGTTCAAAGGTGAGGATTGTATTGGTATCACACAAAATAGTATACATAGTTAAACCATCGATTCATTTAGCACACAAAGGCAAACCATCGGTTCATTAATGGACCTAGCAAGAAACATCAATCCATATACTTAGCATACCCATTGGTTCATGGTCAACAAAAGCCATCGGTTCATATACTTAGCATAGCCATTGATTCATGTACCAAGAAAAGTCATTAGTTCAAACACTAAGTAAAACCATTGCTTCTTAGACTTAGTGGAATCATTAGTTCATAGTCTAAGTACAGCCATCAGTTCACACACTAAGTAAAATCATTAACTTCGGTACTAAGTAAAACCATCGATTCCTACACTTAGTGAAACCAGTTCTTTACACTAAGTAAAAACCATCACTTCAAACCTTCAAAACCAAGGTAGTCCATTGTAGAGAAGGAACGTTCATATGATCTAAGGATAGTTTAAAAACACACAACTATCACACATATATGCAAAATAGTGTACAAAAGATTATCTTTCTTCATAATACCAAGTTTCTAGGGTAAAATCTATATAATACAAGTTAAAAATAGGCATGAAATGGGTTGAAAGTTATATAACTCACCTCAAGATGAAGAAGAACGTCTAAACAAAAAGGTATCTCAAAGAAGAGAAGGTGAAACTCTATCTTTTCACTCCCAAAGCTCCAAGGTAGCTCCTTTCTTTAAAAATAGGGTAGATCTAAGGAAAAAGAGAGAAGAAAAGGGGTTCTTCAACCACATGCACTAGTTTCCATCAAGAACACTAGGGTTTCACCCATGGATTAAGAGAGAAGAGTGAGAACATTAAGAAAACTAGATTAGGTAAGAAGATCTTACATGTATAAGGTAAGAAACTAGGTTTGAAAGCTCTAAACAACCCTAGAGATGCTTGATCCAAGACCTAAAGCAGCATGCATCCAAAATCTATCCAAACTTTGTCATCAAGGAGCTCTCGCTCCTCAAAATGGTGGTTTTGGGTCTATCTAGAAGCAATAACGAGAGGGAGAAAGAAAAAGGTTTGTTTGGAAGAGAGGATATGGGTATAAATATCTAAGATGAGAGACAGAGGTGGTCAAGGGTTGAAAATTGACTTGCCATGTGTCAAAACTTGAGATTTCCTTTTCCATGCATTATCAAACTTTCATCATTTTTTCTCCAAGGAGATCCATCGATTTGTGCTTTGGTGGAATTATCAAGATGCATCATCAGAGAAACCATCGGTTTGTGTGGTATACTTCACCATTTTGCAGACCATGATCCTCCATCAGTTTGTGAGCTCTAGAGAGAGAACCATTGGTTCTAGAGCTACAAGAGGAAACCATCAATTCTTTAACTAAACAAATAAACCATCAGATGATTCATCCACATGGTGAAACCACCGGATCCTCACCATACAAGGTGAAATCATAGGTTTATCACTTTGGTGAGAAACCATTGGTTTTCAACCTACAAGGGAAAGGAGCAAGCATTTGATGGTGCATCCATGTATCCAGATATGAAACTATATTAAACACATTATGTATGTTTATGAAGAACAACATGTATGAAGAACAACATGTGTGTTTTAAAATTACATATAGATCCCTAGGAAAGAAAATTTTGCATAAAGGTTTACAGAATCTCATAAATTACAGATCTTAAGCAAGCAAATTCCAAAATGGACCACCATTGAAACTTAGCTTTGTCACATGATATCAAAATATAATCTAAGGTTTGATTAAGAAATTAAGCACCCAAATCAGATCAATCAAACATGTTTAAGCATAAAACCAAGTCAGGAGTCTTACATCAAACCTATAGTGTGGATTGTTTTGAAGCATTCTCAATAGTCATAAGATTTTCTTTCATCTACATTCTCATTTCCTTGGCAGATCATTTTGACTGGACACCTTTCTATATGGATATCAAGAATGCCTTTTTGTATGGTGATTACATGGGAGAAGTCTATATGCAGCAACCTCTAGGCTTTGTTTTTGAGGTGGAGCCTATTCACAAAGTTTGTCATCTTCAATGCTCTTTATATGGACTCAAATAATCCTCAAGAGCTTGGTTCAATATTTACAGCATAGTCTTTGAGAAATTAGGCTTTCAATATATATATATATATATATATATATATATATATATATATATATATATATATATATATATATATATATATGACATTGTGATCACTAGAAGTGGCATAATCTCTGAGCTAAAACAATATTTATAGGCATGTTTCATGACAAAGGACTTGGAAAATCTAGGATACTTTCTTGGAATAGAGGTCATTCACTCCACCATAGAGATGGAATTATCTGAAAGATGTTATGCCTTGCACCTACTTCACGAGTCTGGGACTACATATGCTAAACACGTCTCTACTCCAATGGATTATCAAACAAAGGCTCCACATGTGGGGGTGAGCTCTTCCTGGACCCAGAATAGTATTTTCATGTAGTTGGAAGACTAATTTATCTAATGATATCGACCTAACATAACCCATCACGTCAGAGTAGTCAGTCAGCAATTGAATGCATCACTTCAATCCCACTAGTGCAGCATCCAATGCATCCTACAGTATCTTAAGAGTGATCAAGGTAGAGAAAATTTTACAAACATCCTCTGGAAAAGATATTACTATCTTTGGATACACAAATGCAAATTGGGTAGGAGATGCCCAAGATAGTCGGTCCACCTCTGGTGTCTACATTATGTTAGGAAATCATCTAGAGCCATGGAGAAGTAAAAAAATAATATGTGGTTTCTTGATCTGTAACGGAAGTCAAATGTGTGGGACATGGTCAAAGCTAAAAATATTGTAACTCCTGACATACAAACTAGAGATCAAGTTGTCAATATCCTGATCTAACCACTTCCTCTAGACCATTCAGTATATGGGTATCAAGTTGGGATTACGCAACGTCTACTCTCCATTTTAAGGGGGAGTATATGTATGTGGTTCAATTGGTAATTGGGCTAAATCTCATTTTATTTAGATTCTCTTTTATGATATAAATATACTTAAGTGAGGATTAGTTTACCCATTTAAGTATTCCCAAGTATTCTTGAGCTCCTATATATAGGAGACCCAATACCTCACTAGAGACTAATCATATTGTTGGTATTCTATCTACACACTTCATGAGATAATTCTATAAAGGTGGTCTACCTAGACCACTAAACACTAGATTTGTGACCAATTTTCTTGGAATTTAAAGTTCAACTTTTGAAAGAGATGGATTAATTTCTATCTTTCTAGTTTGGATTGGGTGGATCACAAAATCTTTTGGACTACACTTTATATATATGTGAGGAAATTACTTTCGATATAGCAGTTGGAATGCATGTGAGCTTGTTGTCAAAGTTTTTGAGCCCCTTACGGATGGTTGTTGGTGATGAAGAACCCTCTATGAAATATTGTCATGAGGTCATGAGAAGGGGAAAAGAGGGAGTCATTGTATTCTTTGTAATTGGATCTAATTAATGATAAATGGGATGAAAAACTCACCTGATGCTTTTGCAGTGTTTTCTTGAATCCATAATTATTCTACAAGGATCAAAATCAATGTAATATACTGTGGAGAAAATTTTTAGATATCCAAGATAAGTTGTATCATGACAATAAGGATGATATTTACCCAATCACACAAGCATGCAATTTATATAGAAATGCTCAGGGAGAAAATAGGCATCCCACATTTGTTTGAGAGAAAGACAAGCTTTGTTTGTAGGTTTTTTTTCTTGTATTTAACTTTTGATGTCTAGTTGTATGCTTATATATTTAAACAAAATTATTACAATTTGTGGTAGGAAAAAGTTGAAGGTGACACAGTTGCTTTACAAAAAATGTCAATTCATGTTTTGAGCCAAATTAACCACGAGTGTATGTGGTCGTGAGAGACATTTTGAGCGTGCTTGTACAGTACACACTTCTAACAAAATATAATAGAATATGAAAAGGACAGCCAAACATATATGTGTGTGATATAGTTTGAAGATAATGTCATTATTTCTCCCATTATATTTTCATTCAAAAAATGCAATTACGACTGCTATTATCATAAGGGGAAGGGGAGAAATCAGACAAGAATATATTCAACCTAAAAAATGTAAGAGTTGAACATAATTTAGGATTGGATTGTGGAGCCCATTGTCAATGAATAAATGTTTGGTTGTGGGAACAAGTGCAACCATTGGTGGAAGATTTGATAATTTTGATGAGCATCTTTCATTCTTTTATAGCTTGTTTTGTTTCTTACTTTTTTTTAATTGTTTATGTACTCCAACATGATGAACACATTCCAAGATTTAGAATGAAACTATGTTTATTTAATTTGTGCATGATGTGTGTAGCTTTTGAATTGGATATACTTACATTTTTCGCGGACATTTGACGTAATCCAGAAAAGTTTATCCTTTCATTAAGTATCTTCTTTTGTGATAATAATTTTGTGAAGATTGACTTTTCAATGTAAAAACTATAAAAGGATTCAACAAATCACTATATGCAACTTCCACTACGGTATTTTGTTATTGATCCTAAGTCGATTTCATGGTTTATGGTCTTGATTGTGTTTTAGTTGTGTCTAGGCACTAGATCATGTCATTACGAAGATTTTTGAATAGTTGGTGTATTGGATGATACATGTATATGGACTCCAACATATGCATACAAGTGTAGATGTACTCAAAGAGTGATACATTCTACTCAAAGGGCTTTGCTTTAGCAAATCATACTATATAAGAAACCATTCTTAGTATGTTTTTTCCCATTTGTAGTGTCCATATGATCTTGAAATTTTGTCTCATTTCTCAATGAGTTGTGCACACCCGTAGAAAATGAAGTTCATATTCATTATTCACCTATCTTTCTTTATGTTTCTTGAACTGTTGTTTTTTTGCGTCTTAAATATGCAATGTAACACACTACTTATGTGCATTAGTAGCATATTTGAGGTTATGTACATGAATAACATCTATATCACATTTATCATTACAAGTTGTAATACAAATAAATTATTTTTGAATTACTTTATTCCATGTAATTTTAGTTTTCATTTTATATGACAAACTTTGAATGACATCAAGTAATTAACAAGAACAATTCAGATGTTGTATATGCTCACTAGGATTTTCTTGGTATTCTTATTTTAATGAAATAATTATTTCTCCGTATAATCTTCCTAGATATTACGTGGAACAAAGACTTCATATAAAGAAGGTTTTGATACATAGAATGCTAGATTGACCATTCAAACATCCTTCATCGTCAACATTGATTTTGTCAAGTTGTACATTGAAAATTAGCCAATATATTGTTCTCAATAAATCATCTTGTAAGTAATGTTTAGAATACAATCCTTTCTAACAATAGTATCAATTCATTGTCTTTTGCTAGCCTAGTGCACTAAGGATCAAATTAGTAGTAAATCATATTCTCTCAATTCATTCATGACTTCCACTAAATCATATTCTTTTAATTCAATACTTAGCAATTACCTATTAATAAATTATCTTTATTAGCATATAAATAGTTACATATTGGAAGAGCAACACGCCACTATGTTCTTCACCATTATATCCTTCAACTACCTTGACAAATGTCAATGTTCACTCACATTTATGAAACTAACCTAGTGTGGTATAGACGTTTGTGCAATTGCCATGTTCCTACAAACTTTCACAGCAGTTCTTTGGTAGTTTTCTTTCACACACAATCTTAGTATGTAATTTCAACATCAAAGTGGAGATTATTGCTTCCCAAAGCCAAATTAAACTTCCACCAAAAACCAACACTTGTTTTAAACCTAAGGGGGCGACTATCAAAATCCTAGTAGTTGTTTGTAGATAATTTTTTAGAGCAACCAAGGGATAAGGGGTGAAATAGATATCTTTCACAGTAGGTAGACTTGCTAATTAGCTGGTTTAGGGTGCAGGCATGACAGTTTCATGTGCCATTGAACCTAGCATCATTTCAAATATCACAAAACTGTTGAGAACAATTGCTACAGTGGACTGAGACAGCCCACCACCCACCAATCTAGATTTTTTCAATACACTGCCAAGATATTAAAAGATTCAATCTAAACGGGTCACACGCACAAAATGTTGTGTTGGGCTATCTTTCGCACTACCAAATCGGTTGTGCTTACCCTTCATAAAAAGCATAGGATGCCATAAGTAATGCCACATGTGGATGACTTCATGGCATCACTTCACTGAGTTTTCCTTGGTCTAACAACCTCATAGTTCACTTCTTGTTTTCAGAAGATTTTAAGTTCTAGCATACTAGTACAAATATGGTACCGTTGGATTTTTTTCTTAGCTTGTTGCATTTATTTTTGTATTCAGCTTAAATCTTTTCAAGGATAACGTACTAAACAAAGCCTTACCTTTTTTAGCAACAACAGAGGAAACAACGACATAAACCAAGTTATAAATCTAAAATCATGCACCAAAGCCCAATCAACACCGCTTAGCTATGTCTGAACACTAGATCTAATACTATCATAGTCCCCTGGAACCAACTGTATCAAGAATGGGTCTTAAAGTTGCTTTTGAAGACATCTGCAGTTTCGAAACACCTACAGGTTTATTGTTTGATAGCTTATCGTACAGAAAATTATTCGTAGATGAAGTCATCAATGCCACTTAAAGGATACGCTCCATTTTAATCAATAAATGATAAAATGCAAACAGAAAAGAGAATATGGCCTACTGACAAATAACTAGCCTCTGATCACCTAGTCCAAATGCATTAAACCGACTACCTTACAGCTATTAAGATACACCATTACGTTAAATTGAGTGGGTACATTTCATCGTAAAAATAATTGTGGCATTAGGTAAACAATGGATCAACAATATACGACAAAAACCCCACACATTAACAGAATCAATCCACTTAAAACGAGAATATTTATAGTCTCTCCCTTCCTAAAGTTCCAACATAACCTGAGAGTCCATTTATTCTAGGATTGGAGGACTCCATACTTGTACAAATTTATATATATTTGGAAGAAACCCAACTTCACATCATTTTTGCAATTTGCAAAGTCGGACCGAAATTAACACAAAGCAGAATCTAAACCGAATATGAACTTCAAAAAGGAAATTGTCAAAAACTGATTTTTAGGAAGTTGTGAAACTAAAAAAATACAATTACAAGCCCAACCCGCTGCCCCACAAGAAATCACAGCGCCAACAAAAATACCACAAGACAGATGATTGCTAATATGCAAGAGTGACGAAAATGTAAATCACTGAAAGGAAGAAACAGATAGCCATATTAGCAGCGAAAAGATAGTGTAACTTATCCGCAACATCATCTATGATAAATCACGAGAAGCATAATTCTGTGTAATTTATTAGAGTATACACAGAAATAGCATCATAATTATACCGTTAAAAAACAGAAACAAAATCGTCTTTCCAGGTGCTAGTGTGTCCCTCCCTCTGCATATATGGTATATTACGGCATAACATGATAGATCTGACATGACAAGGGTAGGATAAAATGACACTACATTTCAGTTATATGCTTAATCCTTGACGCTCAAGACTTCAATCTCAAAAATCAAAGCTGAGTTGGGCTGAATTCCCCAGGCTGGAAACCCACCTGGACCATAAGCATAATCTGGTGAACACTGCAAAAAGAAAAGGAACTTGAGAATCTAAGCTGATTCAGTCAATAATAATAATAGGTCAGCGTGCAGAAGACAGCATGAACAACAGAAAATATTGACAGCCTATATGGCCGATAACATACATGTTTCATAGTTATAATGTATGTCAGCATTCTAAAGCCGTGCCACTGGCAGATTCGAGAACTAACCAGTCATGGCACAACGAATTAGGTATGAACCAGAAAAATAACAGATTGTGAACTATCCAAAGTTTTAAAATGCGTGAAGCGGACATGACCTTGTAGCCGATTAATCGCTAGACAGGCGATTAAGTGGGCGCTTTTTTAAAAAATGGATGCTTAATTTTTCAAATATTTTTAACAACTTATACACATATATACAGGCATTATATTATGGTTTGTGAATGTTTTACATAATTAAACCTATATATTCCTCTTAATTAATATTAAGTACCAACAATAAAGAGTTAATAAATTCAGCTATCCACAGCAAATCACCTAATCAATGTCGGATTGTTAATATAAAAGAGCTAACTAGCTATACTAAATCAGCTGCTAACTATATATTCATATTCATTTAGTATAATATATACTCATAAATATCAAATCACCTTACTGACATTAATATTACTAAGTATAAAATCTCTTTAGCTATACTAAATCAGCAGCTAACCATATATTCATATTCATTTAGTATAAATGTATAAGTATATACTCATAAAAATCAAATCACATTACTGACATTAATAATGTTACTGAGTATAAAATGTCTGACATGGGAAAAAAGCGGAAAAAAGGGGGAAAAGTGGCCAAAGCGGGAAAAAAAGAGGCCAAAGCGGGGGGAAAGCAGCCAAAACAAGGAAAACGTGGGCGCTTAATCCAAATCCGCTCAACAACCGCTTGTGGTACATTTTAATCTGTCCTCACCTTGTGGCGCTTAAGCGGCCGCCTAGGACGATTTTTAAAACACGGGAACTATTGGTACATAATTGCACACTCAGAAGGCAGGCAACAACCCAAGATATTAGCACCATATTGGCAGTAAAGTGGGAAGCAAAGTAGCCGATTTCAAAATATACAACAATTATGAAAATCAAACAATGGGATAGGTTAATGTTGTCACTCACATCTTGGTTTCTTTAGGCAGGTAGGGTGTCAAAAAAATCGGGTTCGGGCTTGTTCTGGGTCAAAAAATTCAACCTGGATTGTTTCATTATCAAACCTGGACTCAAACCTGCACCCGGATTTTATTCAGACCTCTCAAACCAGAACCAGCTCAGGTTGTGAAATCTAAACCCGGAACCAACTTGGACTCAAATTTGAAGATTTTTTTTTAATAATCCATTCTCTGGTAGAATTACTCATATGATTGCAAATTATTTCATATACATATAGCACTTCAAAACATAACATGCATCTCATATATATGTAAATAAGTATTTATAACCCAATTTTGTCCAATTTTTTTTATCCCGGATCGGACCCAATTTAAAACGGACAAGTAATGTTAAACCCGAAACCAACGCAGAATGTCATATCTGAAACATGAACCCATTTTTATCCGAGACGGACACAATCGGGTTCACGGCGGTAGACAGCCCCAGGCAAGGGCCACATTTTGGAACGTAATGTGCATGGTCAAGAATGTCAGCATGTTCTCGTGATTGTTTATGCAACAGCCATTGAAGAGACCATATCGGATACGTCAGTTTGGACAACTATCTGATTATTCCAAGCTGGAACGGCGTATGTCCTCCAGAGCTGTTTCTAAGCAACTGGCAACTGGCACCTCCATTAGGCAGGGCCTTCTCTTAGTGTGCTGGTCATTGCAAACAGGGCAACGGGGCTATTGCCAGCCTTCACAACCACCCTACAGCCCCGACAGCCTGTCCGAACCCCCACCCCCCACCCACAAAATCCACCAAGCAGAAGGCCTTTTCCCGGCTGACAATGGCAGCAGAGGTCGTGTTACAGCCTAAAGCAACAAAGAAGTGCCAATACGGATCTGGATGACAGCTGCAAGACCTGTTAGAACTTTGTATGCAGGATGGATGCAGACTTCTCATCCTAGAGCTAGAGAAGGCAACCTCTAGACCGAGGGAAAAGAACAGCAAGCATATTGTCAGCAAACGGTTGAGTATTTTCAAGGAGATTGAAAGGACCTAGGATCGCAAGGCCTCGTCTAAATAGTGGGTAGAATCCAGTAACTACCAATGCCATCCAAATCTCTAGACCTGGATCCAGTACTTGAGGAGATCAAGGGAGAATCGGAACTTTGCTCGATCCCAGAGTTCTTTATTCTGGCTCCGTTTTGCAGTAGGAGAAGACAAGAAAGAGTCACTGAAAAGAGCCTCAGTATTTGGGCAACCAGGATTCTGATGACCAAAAGCATGATTCCAGAGACTTGACAACTTCAATCCAATCAAGATTTAGCTTCCTCACTTGGGCAACAGCTGGTCACAGCCTGCCATAGAAGTGAGAAGCCAGGAAAGAGTGCCAAGGGGTCAATCTCACTCAAGCCAATCATTAAGACGACACTAAATGAAGTCCAATATAAGGGAAATTTTCCCCTAGGTTTGGCAACTTAAGCACATTTGAGCCCCTAAGTGAAAAGACCAACATGGATGTTGTGTGGTCTGAAGGCCAAGTGGCCAGATCTCACTAATGTGAACTCCAACCCTTACTTGGGTGCAGGACAGAAGAGATGGTGATACCAAAGGAGTGCTAAAGCAAGATAAACAGGCTGTTTTAAGACCTAGTAGTCACTTGAGAACTTCAATTCTTCTGTACCGAATGCCTTCATTAGGAGGGACAGCATAAAAATCCAGTTTCTACAATATCAGCAGGTGTTTATGAACTTCAACCATTCTGAATAATTGAAGTACTAGACTTATAGACGGCATAAACCAACTATATGTAGGTTGAGGTCAAAACAGATATTGTTTTGGGTTCAATACAAAAATTGTAAATCAACCAAATATTCTCATTTGCAAAACGAGGTGTTGAAAAGTGACTAAAGGCAACGATGTGACACCATTAGGCAAAACCCTCAACCCCATATATAGAAGGGGACAATTACAAGGTTGGAGACAAACCATAATGGGCGAAACATATGTACGTAGGCCCAAATACAAATCAACAATTAATCTATTGACTAATTAGTTTTCAACGGGAGAATAATGGCTGTCATCAACCCATTCTCCATAGCCCTCTTATCAATTACTCTTGAGTTGTTGGGTCAAAACTCCGGCATATTACAAGCCCAGACTACATGAAAACGCCAAAAGAAAGGATCTCATTCTTGTAGGAGCACCACTAGACATCTTCGGCGGCACCTAAATCTAGTTCACCCAACAAAAGTTTCAAAACATGATGGGGCTTGCACACACCCTTGCATTTCAAAGCAAGGGCATTAGAATGAATTTGGATTGGTTCCATATAATATTTTTCACCTTGATGCTTGCTTCCTAACAAGGTGGGGCTATGGCCTTAACTTTTGTTGATGGTTGTGTGACTAGTGTACTTTCTTCCCATGCTTGTTTGACTTATATGTTCAGTAAATGTGGTGAATAAAGGGTTCAAAGAGACTGCAGACAAGAGGATTCAATCTCGGGAAAAGCACAAAGAAAATGATCTGATCACTTTTCTTAATCAAATTGAAAATTTGGATTGAAGTAAATTAAATTTTTGACAGCTCTCCCCTAGATAATTATATATCCTCCTGCAAAACCTAAAAGCCCCAACCTCATGTTATAGTCAGCTGCAGGAAGAACAGTAATCAAATTCTAGACAAACATTCAAATCTTCCTCCCTTCACACTAAATGAATAAGAGATGATCGTTGACTATAAAAAGAAAACCAAGATAACATCAACCTTTTCACCTGAAAGGAGGAAACTCCAGCGAGTGGTAAACGTTGTATTACAGTTAGAGGAATGGAAAGAAAGATACAGAAAAATTGGTAGCAAGTCAAGTGCAGCAATACAAGGGAAATGATCACAAGGCCCATAAGAAGGCACAAAGCCATGGGGGCAATCTAATATCATACAACATAGATAGCACGTTCACACCATGTCAAAGAATTGATCTAGGCATAATGAAGCGTTTTTGTCTTAGTGAGGCGTTGGAGGCTTAAGCATATAGGCGGTCAATTTTTTCCCAAGGGACGCCTAGGCAGGAACCTAGGTGTTTCTGAGAGTTTTTGATATATATATATATATATATATATATATATATATATATATATTGTGTGTGTGTGTGTGTGTGTGTGTGTGTGTGTGTGTGTGTGTGTGTGTGTGTGTGTGTGTGTTTAAATTTACATATATATTTGCTATATTCAGTTAAATACATTACTATGTATATTTCTAATGGTTATATCCAAGTTGTAACAATTATAACTTGACCTAAATCACACTTGGCACGACCTAGACTAGACCTGATTGGCCCTAAATTTACCTATGTTGATCTAAATTGGACCCCAAATCTAACCTATTTCGCATAGCATAAACTTCTCAGACCCTAACTTTCTGTAATTCAACCTATATTTACCTAAATGGGAACTGATTTCGCCAAATCAGATCAGACCTAACTTCCCCCATATCTGACATGTTTTCCCCAAAACATACCTAATCTGCTCAAACTTGATCTCATTTGGAAATCTGATAAAGAAAATTAGGGTAAGCACAATTTGTAACATGGAAGCAAAATAGATAATAATGAGATTTGAAAATCACCAACAACGGCTAAGAAAAAGGGACCACAAAAATAAATTTAGAAATGAAGATTCTCATATCCAAATAGAAAGTACGTTTTGAGTTTTGAGTTTTTGACAAATAAAATACATAACTTCATTAATGACATTATGATGATACATCTTCTTTTTAAAACTGTATGTGATGGTCTCAAATCTAATCGCTAGATGATTGGCATAAGACATCATCAACAAGGATAAAGGCATGCGGCTCAATTAAGCCTCAATGCCATGAGGTGAGCCTCAGACATTGTGAGGTGTAAGCCATAATCCAATACACCGAGGCGTAAGCGTAGAGGTACATATTGGATAGCCTCGCCTCGAGGCGCATACTGAATAGCCTTGCCTCAAGGTGAGATTTTTAATACTATGCTAATGATCGATAAATAATAATTCACAAACAGATATAAAAGCAAGTACTTGCCATGAGCCCTGAGGTGAGCCTCAAACATTTTGAGGTGTATGCCTTAATCCAATACACCAAGGCGTAAGCTTCGAGGCGCATAATGGTTAATCTCGCCTCGGGGCGTAAGCCTCAAGGTGGGTTTTTTAATACTATGCTAATGATCCATAAATAATATTTGAAAAACAGATATAAACACAAGCAGTTGCCATGAGCCCTAACTCTCAAAACTCTATGAGAGTTATTCATGCCTATAGGTCAAAAGGAAAAAAAACACTGAATCGGTCAGTCAATGATTCATATATAGTTGCAGGGCTGGTAATATAAAACCAAACAATATATTATATAATGACAGGACAAATCCAGAAAGAGAAACAACTTCAAAGGGCTGTCATTCATGGGAGATTTAGCTTTGATTTATTCCTTAAAAGAAAAAATCAATTTGGGGGATCAAAGAAGGGGATTGAAATACGGTTGGTTCCTGGTATTACATAAAATGACCACCTATATAATAGAATACTTGGAACAGCAAGCAAAATACATCAAAAGGATCACCAGAACAATTTATATGTGATTGTCATTGTTTGGAAACCTTGCAATCATATATTTCCAGAGGAAGTAGTGCACAGTGCATGTGGTTTTGGATTTCTAAATAAAATAAAAAAATTATTTCCAGAGGAAGTAGTGCACAGTGCATGTGGTTTTGGATTTCTAAATAAAACATAGAAATATATATACAGATATGCAAATATATGTATATAGAATAATACTTGATTTCTACTGAAAATACTGTGACATGGGCACTCTGTATAAGAAGAACAAGAACCAACCAAACATGCATTTAAGTGTCTTCAAATAATTAACAAATAGATTATCAGATAGAATAAACATCTATTTAGGCATCTTGAATTTGTTAAACACTAGCATGTCCAATAACTTTACCTTAAATTTAACACTATAAAAATCTGTGCAAAAATAAATAATAATGGAATCATAGAGCAACTCCTAGTTCAGCTCAACTTTCCAATTTAAAGATACTTAAAATTGAGAGATAACAGATATAAAGAAAGCATGTTGCCGGCGAGCATAGTCACAATATACTCTGTTTTTTTCAAAAAAAGGCGTTTAAAATGCATATTATTCACTTGCCGTATATGATGGCCGTTTTAAACTCCAAACCGAATAATACGTTTTAAACGCGTTTAATTCACGTTTTATTCGCGTATTGCGTTTTAAACGCGTTCAATACATTTTTTTCCGTTTTATAAAGTTCTGTACTTTTGCTTCACATTTGTTTTCTCCACGTCATTTTTTACTTGTAGCAGGGTTCCACTAAACCATCCAACCTTCCTCCTCTATCCCACGACACATCCTGGGCCAAGAGTAACCCTCGACATTCTACATGTACACTCCATTTTCCTCCATTCTCCCTCCTTCCCTGATTTGTGCCTGTTGCTTGTTGCTCCCACTTCTTCCCCTTCTTCCAATATTAGGGTAATCAGTTTGATGCTTAGTCATTTTAAATCATTATATGTGTGGGTGTATATATATATATATATATATGTGTGTATGTGTTTATGTATATGTATATATATATAATCCGTCTTTTTGCCGACTTTTTTCCGAATAGTTGACCGAACTTTTACCGTACGTTGACCGATTTTTATCCGAATTTTCCGCATAATTCCCGATTTCCGAATTTTTCAACTTGGTCGTACGTATCCCAAATACTAAATTTGTGACTATGTTGGCGAGCAATAGCCCAGCTGGTCGTAGCTCAGGGCCCCTCACGAAGGGTCTCGGGTTCGACTCTCGCTGGAAGCACTACTCGGAAATAAATTTCCCGCAGCATTAGCCGGCCTCTGATGTGACTTATTGAGATATCGGTGTGCGGGCGCACCGGTCTCTCGGGTTTACCATCCTTGCTATCTGGGCCTCCACCTAGGGGGTGGGTTTCCTCCGGCAATCAAGAAAAAAACATGTTATATTAACAACACAGCTATAATACAATTTAACTCTTGTCTGCTTGCATCAAATTCGAGATGCCAACAGGCAGAGCTAGGGCTGGCAAAACTTGACCCGACCTGCTCGACCCGACCCGACCCGACTAAACCGGGTCCGGGTCATGCATTTTTTGACCCGACCCGAACCCAAAAAACCCGAAATTAATTACAGGTCGGGTCCGGGTTTAACATTATCGACCCGAAAAACCCGATATACCCGACATTCTTTCTAATATAATATCACCAGTAGATGTTTGTTGTGTTGTGCAGCCGCGGACCAGAGAAAACCGGACTCGAACCATAGGAAAAAGAAGGGAAACCGATCCAGAGGCCAAAACCGACAGCAAATCACTAGTCTAAACCTAATGTGCAATCCCATTCGCACACTACCCGATCTATTGATTCACCACACAGCCGCCTCCAGGTCCTGGGTGCCGTTGTTCGATTGCCCCCCCCCACCCCCGAATCCCCGACTGGCGACTGCTCCGATTAGCAGGTCCCGATCGTCGTCGCCAGAAGTCAGGTCCGCGCAGCCACTCGTTTGCTCGGCACTCGGCTGCTCCACAGAGATTTTGAACTACAACGTGGTTGACCTGCTGGTGCTGGTGGTTTCTTTGTCGATGTGCTGCTATGCTATAGTGTTGCAGTGCTTCTACATGTTGTGACGTTGGACTTCACTACATTCTCTCTTACAAACTTCGCAATTCTGCAGCCAACTGATATCAATCTTCTAATCGGCTTGATTAGCAAATGCCAGACCAAGCTCTTGTCTGATTCCGAGAAGAAGTTGGATCCTTGGACATTGTGTACTCCGAAATGCAGGTCAGAGGTCACCTTTTATTCTTCATCTCGTTTATGTTGAGCTTATGGACATATTTGTTCCTTCCGTTCCACCCCAAGCATCAAATATGTAATATATGCCCTTCTTTCTCTTCAGCTTTCAATGCTTGTTTGGTCTTCTTCTTGAATACATTGCGGCAAAGGAGTCATTTTTGTCTTCGTGGCTATCGTGCCATTATGAGAATATTTTTTCAATGTTGGCTGATTGGAATATTGAACATAAATTATTCTCATGCACATTAGATAATGCATCTGCCAACAAAGTCTTCATTGATAACTTGAAAGATCATCTGAAGTTGACTAATTCCTTGTTGTGTGATGGAGATTTTTTCCACATTCGTTGTTGTGCTCACATTTTGAACTTGATAGTGTCGGATGGTTTGAAGTGTCTTGATGATCTGGTAGGAAAAATACGAGAATCTGTGAAATATGTTAGAGGTTCACAAGCTAGAAAGATGAAATTTTTAGATTGTGTCAAAATTGTGTCTCTTGAGAAAACTAGGGGGTTAACTCAAGATGTCCCTACAAGATGGAATTCCACATATCTTATGCTTGATAGTGCACTATATTACCAAAAGGCTTTTATGAACCTTATCTTAACAGATAGTCACTTCGCTTCTTGTCCATCTCAAGATGAGTGGAGTCGGTTGGAGAAGTTATGCAAGTTCTTAAAAAATTTCTATGATGCTACTTGTGTATTTTCTAGTTCTGACTATGCAACTACAAATTTGTATTTCCCTCAAGCTTTCATTGTTCATTTAACTTTGATCCAAGCCAAAGAGGGCATAGATGAGTTCATGAAAAAATGGCTACTGATATGTTGGAAAAATTTAAGAAGTATTAGAATGATTATAGCCATATTCTTGCTATTGTTGTGGTTTTGGATCCAAGATATAAATTGCAATTTGTGGAGTATTGCTATAACCGGATCTATGGGAAGATTTCTAAACAAATGAAAGTTGTGAAACAAAAATTAGATGCTCTTTTTGAGTCTTACGAACCAGCGGAATCAAGAAATCACAATCCAAGATCCTCCAAAGAAAATGAAGTGGATGTGTTACCTAATTCCTTTGATATGATCCAGTTTACTATAATTTTTTAGTTTGATATGCTTTGTAAATTTTTAATACATAATTGACATGTTATTATTTTTGTTTTACATATAGGACTTTGATGACTTTGAAAGCGAGTTGTCTCTCCCATCTCAAAAAAAGTCACAACTTGATGCATATTTGGATGAGCCTAAATATGATAGAAAGACAAAACTTGACATTCCGAACTATTGGAATACTAATAAGTTTCGTTATCCCGAGCTTGCTAACAAGGCTAGAGATGTGCTAGCTATCCCTATCTCTACTGTTGCTTGAGTCCACATTCAGCACAGGTGGACGTGTTCTTGATAAGCATCGGAATTCTCTAAACCTAATGTAGTAGAAGCCATTATTTGCACTCATGATTGGCTCTATGACAAAGGTATATGGGACAACCTATGTTTACATTATCATTCCATTAACTTTTTCTATATGCTAACTTGTTGGGTTTGGGCGCCCTCTATGTGTCCTACTTTTGCAATGCAGGTGTTGATGAATTTAGCTTAGATGATGTTTTGCAAAATCATGATGAGGAACATACAGTAGAGAGTTCAACAAAATCAAACTTTGCTTCAACTTCAAATGTATTTGCCTATTTGAATAGAATTTATTCTTTGAAACATGTTAATTGAAATAATAGCATTGTTACATACATATGGTTTCTACTTTCTAATGTAGGTTGATAGTTGAAAACATGAAGATTGACTTGGGAGTATCTTGTGAGCGTGTTTGATAGTTGATAGTTGAAGACATGAAGATCTTCATTGATTTGTGTTGTGTGGTTGGAGAATTTAATATTAGTAGGTTTAGAAGTTTGTTATGTTCTTCGATTTGAACGTTTGTTATGTACTTACAGAATTGATGTTATTCATTATGCTTTGAAATATTGGGCATGTCATGACTTGTGATTGGGATTGTAAACGAGAGTAAAGACTTGTTGCATGTTTATATATCTTGGCTTTTTAAGTTTGTGGCTGTATGAAAGGCAATGCTTTTTCAAGAACGCAAGTGCATGTTTTGCACAAATGCTTATTTTTTATATAAGTGTTGAGATTCAAGAACGTAAGTGCATGTTTTGCACATATTCTTTTATTTTATAAGTGCTGAGATTCAAGAACGTAAGTGCATGTCCTGTAGTTTGTGGATATACTTTTATAAGTATATGATGTCCATTTTGATAGGTCGTACAATCTTGCACATCAATGCTATCATATATAGTATTTATTTACCAAATGGTGGCTAGTAGAACATAATTTCCAGCAATTTCAGGTCTGTATTTTTGCAGCAATTTCGGGTCAAATTTTCGGGTCCAGACTTTCAAACAAACGAATTTCGCGTTTTTCGGGTTAGACCCGCAAATCCTATTTTCGGGTTCGGGTCAGGTTCGGGTCCACTGTTTTTGACCTGACCCGAAATGACCTAAATTAGAACCCGCTCAACCCGGACCCGATTGCCAGCCCTAGGCAGAGCATTGCTGCTCTTAGGCTGGACATCTAGCTGGCTCATCTCTTTGCGGTTCAATGATCTAAACAACTACTAGGAGTGGTTGGTTACGCTACAAGTTGTTGTTACTTGTTATTCTCTTTCTTTGGTTTCTGCTTTTATAGAGCACCTACTAGGATCAGTAACATCAGCTGATATTACTTTTTTGGATGGTTCAAAGGCAGAGATGGAAGGGAGATATATGAAACCTAGGAAGTACAGCTACAGATACGTATTTGATACGGATACGGGGATACGGCAATTTTTGAAAATATAGGATATGGGTAAGTCATGGATACGGCTGTTTTTTAACATCTATTTTAATATTTTTTAAAATAACCAATGCATTTATTTTAAAAATAGATGAAGACAATCAAATTTCATTCAAAAATCACAATATTTTTAAAGAAAATGGAAACCAATTCCACAATATCAAACGATGATATAAAAAGGGGTCTTTCATTCATATTAATGTGAGACAAACGTTACAAAAAGACATGATAATATCATATTCTAAACCTTTCACATTTCATGTATCATGTAATGTTGTGTTGTAAAGTGAGTTGTGTCATTGTGACACCAAACTATCTTCTCTCATGTATGCCTAACTACTATGAAGCATGGATACAGATACATAAATGGATACGGGTACGGGTACGGGTATGGTACGGGGATACGACGATTTTTGAAAATATAAGATACAAGTACGATGCGGATACAACAGTTTTTTTAATGTTTATTTTAAAATTTTAAAAGAAAATACCAATTTCATTCTCAAATCACAATACAATAGGGGAACATAGAGTTGGGAAGTCACATGGTTTTGGGATTTTGAGGGATCACGTGAGTGGAGTGCTCCCTTGGTTGCTAAATGGTTGGTTGTATCCTGGTTGCACTGAGGTCGTATCCTGCTAATAAAAAAGAAATACGGCTTAAGAAGTATCGAGTATATATTAGAGAATATCTAGGGAGTAATAGTATCAGATATGTATTCAGTACTGGTAGGACACCTATTTTGGAGTATCGGTGCTTCATAGGGTGAGACAGAAGGATGGGGCAATGATTATCTTCAAAGGAGATGATATAGATATTGTCTAGATAGAAATCCAGAATAAATCACAATGGATTTAGTCACCAGAACAAGAGGCATGTTAACCAACAATACAAAGTTGAAGCCTTTCATAGAATATGGAGGACATCAACATGCATAAAACTTGCACCTTAGCAGGGAAAGCATCCGCAAGTACCATGTAAAGGTGAATGAATTGGTTTGCAATAATAAACAAACAAAAATCCAAATTACATATGGAAGTTCTTTAATAAGTGAAATCTCAAAAAACAGAGGTGGTACAAACAATAAAGAAAAGAAGGAAGATTGGCATTTAGCAAGAGGAATGGTGACTAACCTTGAACTACTTCAAGGAAGCAACTGTGACAGCCTTGCTGCAAGCTACTACTTAGCAGAGAGGGTTGAGATGGGAGCTAGTGTCAAGCGCTAATTAAGCAATGTCATGCCCAGATTTTTTTTTAGTTTTTAGCAATTGGATACGGCCTGGATACATATTAGAAATATTTGATACGTATCCAGCAGTATCCACAGAGTATTGGTATCGGATACATATCAGATGCGAGTACAGCACCTGTTTTGGAGTATATGTGCTTCATAGTATGAAACCTTTGGGTGAAGTCGAGATACAACTCAAGGCCATGTAGGCTTTTATATCAATCACTAAGATAGGGACCAAGGTCGGAAGATTTAAGGAATGGAGGATTAAGCCCAATAGGGGCAAGTTCCCATATACCCCTTGTATCAATTTGCATAAATCAATATCCTTGATCATGTTCAAACTTGTCAAGGCGCTCGCTTAGGCGGCCGCCTAAGCAGCAAGGCATCCCATGGCTGTTGTTTATTTATAATGCTACAGTGACCTAGTTTTGTCAGTCTGGTTGTATATTCACTTATTTTAATGTTTGATATGGCTACACCAATGTTCAAAATTAATAGTGTTGCCTATTTTATGTGCCAAATATCACTTTTAATTGGATCTAATACTCTTTTTTGGGTTTGATTGGATCTAATACTCTTTTTTTGTTTGACTGGATCTAATACTCTTAGTACACATTTGATTTTTCTTAGTTTGCACCTTCAATTCAGATTGTATTAAGTAGCTATGCTATGAAGGATAGTGATTACATTGCTTAATACTTGTAGCTATGTATGACAATAAATATATATTAATTTGTTGATCACTCTCTTACATTCTTTATAATAATTTCTTTCGTGTCCTTGACATTATTGTCAATGAGAATATATTAAGAAATGTAATTGTTTATTTTTTCATACAATAAAATATATATATGGGGAGATCGACCATAAATTTGTAGATAACTACATATATAACTATACAATGCAGTGTATCAGAAAGCGGGAAGTGGGAGGCGTGCGGATAGCACATTGTAACCGATTAAGCGGTAGGCGGGCAAATTTTTGAAAAAACGGGTGTCTAAATTTTATATATTTTTATACAAAATTATACATGTATGTGTATATAAAAAATATATTTATAAGGAACTTATATACATATCTAATCAGCAAATCAGTAATTAACTAAGTATTCATCAATACTTACTATTAATCAGTATCTCTAATCACTAAAATCAGCAAGCAGATCAGTAATTGTAAATAACAAACTATGAATTGTTGAATTAAAGTAATCACCAATGTATTAAAAAATGGGAAGCGGCGGGTGTGCGGACGGGACCTTGTAGTCGCTCAAGCGGCAGGCGGGCGCTTAAGCGGGCGATTTTTGAAAAAGCGGATGCTTAAACTCTTATATAAATATATACAAAATTACATGTATGTGTATATAAAAAATATATTTCTAAGGAAATTAGTAATATTAACCAGTAGTATCAATTACTAATGAACGAAATCTGCAAGAATATCAGTAAAATCAGTAAAACCATTAGAAGTATAATAGAGTAATATGATATTTACTTGGATATATTACAGTAGTACCCTATTATATACAGCTTACATACAATGTTTGCATTCTAAAGTAGGACTAGGTATATCATAGAACATTTAATGTATACAAGCTTCATATATTATACTCAATACTACTTGGATTATATAATTAATTAACATTACATGCTTACAGCAGCATTTTTTTTTAAAAGCGGGAAAAAAGCGGGCAAAAAGCGGGGAAAAAGCGGGTGAAGCGGGAAAAAAGCGGGCGTTTTTTGAAAACCCGCTCAAGCGGGCGCTTAAGGGTGATATTAGGCGGATGGGCTTTGCTGCCCGCTTAAGCGGCCAGGCGGCCGTTTTTTAATTCACTGGTAATCACTAAAGTAATATTAACCAGTAGTATCAATCATTAATCACTACAACCGGCAAGGAAATCAGTAAAACTAATCATGCATTACTAGTATAATAGAGCAATAGGATATTTACTTAGATGCATTACAGCAGTACCCAATTATTACAGCTTACACACAAAGTATGCATTCTAAATTAGGACTAGCTATATCATAGAACATTTAATGTATACAAGTTTCATATATTATAGTCAATACTACTTGGACTATGTAATTAATTAATGTTAGATGCTTATAATAGGATTTTTAAACAAAAGCGGGAAAAAAGCCGGAAAAAACGGGTGAGGCGGGCAAAAAGCGGGCGATTATGTTCAAAACGATTAAGCGGGCGCTTAGGGGCTAAATTTGGCGGATGAGGGTCATGGCCGCTTAAGCGGCCCGCCTGGCCATTTTTTAATTCACTGATACAATGTGTGTATATGAGTGGGGAAAAACCATGACACATGTGTATATACATAGATTATTTTTTTTAAAGGTCGCTTAGGCGACACCTAGGCGCGCCTAGTCGCACCTTGGCGCAAGACATCCAGCCCCAACGCCGTGTCGCCTTGCCGCCTTAACAAGTATGATCATGTTACAGCTTACAACATATACGATAGAAATTCCCATGTTTTGCTCAACTTAAATAATATAGATTACTTGATGAACTCAACTACTAGTCTGCTATGAAATTAAAATTCCAAGCTCCATATAAGGAAAAATATTGAAAATTTCTAGATTGTACTCCTATGAGATATAAATCTATAATTGGTTGCATTTATCAACAAATTACTTATAAGGAAGCACAGCTAGATTAATTACTCTCTCTGATAACATCAATCTGCTACTAGAAGCATATCTCAAATAAAAACATTGAAATAATAAAGATTATAACAAACACAAAATATTAAAGACCATAAATATATTAATCCATTTGAAGTATAACCTGAAGTCGAGCTACTTCTCCCACTTGCATTCCCAGGACTCCTTCATCCCATCCTAAAAATATGACATTGGAGAGGTAAACAGATTAAATTAATAGTACAAGGAAGATTTTCCATGGTGCTCTGAACAGATAGTCCCAAAATAAAGCAGGCAGGAAAGTTTGTTCCAAGCATAATTCGAATATGGAATTCCTTACCTTTGATAACATTTCCTAGACCAATGTCGAACGTAAATGGCTTCTGTCCTGGATCTTTAGTGCTGAAATAAATAAAAAACTGCTTAATGTCCTATAAATTACAGTTAGTCGATAATATGCATTTCTATATATACAGAAACATACCTCCAAAATTTTTGGGAAAGGTCACCATTCTTGCCTACAAAATTTGGAAAAAAAAATAAAGTATTAAACAGATGTAAAAACTCGCTATTTAAAAAGTTATCTGCTTACACAATAAGAACAGGCCATAGATTTTATATTTTGGAGTGGAAAATCAACATGCATATCACATGTGTACATGTGTAACTATGGATCAATCTGTGTATCATGTGTATATATGTATGTGTATGTAATGTTTGTATGTATACATACAATCTTACTGCCCGGTTTTATCTAATTTTCCCAAATATTGACCGGACTTTTACCGAATCTGAGTGAGTAACATCCAAATTCTCCGCACCAATCCTGAATGTCAATGTTGTTAACCTCGAACAACAATTCCAAATCCAAAACTTGTGACTTTTGTTCAAATATGCATTACATAATACACATATTTTGCATCCAACAGCCAGCCCAAAACTCAATATGAGATGTTGAAAAGTGTTATTTGTTGTGAATAACCTGTAGGGCCGATGTGCATGAAATTTTATAGATATGTAAATTCGATGATAGACTTTCATTCTATACGGTTCAAACATAAAGACTAGATCACGAGTAGAGTTTATTCCAAAAAAAAAAAAAAAAAAACTCACGCTCTAACCATCACAGGGCTCTCACCGGATCGTGTCACTCTAAATATATGTATATTATCTATCTACTATATGAAAGCATGAAATAATGAATGATAAAACATTAAGCATTCAAACATCCATTTACAAATAAGTAAACCAATGGTTTGCAACACAAAAAAAGTTAAAATGACTCAATAAGTGAATATTTTAATATTCGGAATATTGGACTTGAGCGGTATGAGGAGAATTAAAATCAGTCAAATATCATGCTGAGGGAAAAAATATAATTAAAGAAACCTGGACGGGACTTCGACCCAAAGTGTCACCGGTTGAACCAGCTAGGTCATCGTGCCAAAGATCATCTTGGACAACTACGTGTTTAAGACACATCCAACCTGCCAGACCTGTTGGATGGCAGGTCTACAGGTTCAAGAGGTTGTGTTAGGTCGGGTTTCAAAACCCTAAACCTCATGATAATTTTCTGTAATATGTACAGAGTGAAATACAGAGTAATTGATAGTATACATTTTAGTTGTACTCCTTGTTGTGTGTAGCAAGATAACAAGGCATGGTTACTTTGGAGGATGTGAAATCAAATGCCTCTCATGTGATGCAATTAAGGTTGGGGAAAAAACAATCTTGACCACCAGACTGAGCCAAGCTCGACCAGACCATCCATACTAGTCTGGTTTGGATGCGTAGTGTGGTAAAATTAAGTGGTAAAAGTCTTTTAGCCGGACCTAAATGGTTTAGCCATAGTGTGGTCAGTTAACCGATCACCCGATCAGACATGCCTAGATAGACAATGTAATAGATGTCCCTGTATGAATGTGCCATGTAACGACAAACCTGGACTGGAACGATAAGCCAGGCCCACTTGATTAGGACGAAACGAAATTAAAATGCAATGAACAGTAGTTCTCTTCACTAGAGATAATATAACATTCTGTGACCTTAAACTAAAAAAGCTATATTGAATTTCACCAATAAAAACTAACCCGACTCTTTAAAATTCATTTAGGTGGGCTAGCTATTGATTTTGGACTGGACTGAAACAAACTTAACCGCACCTTCACCGTCAATTTAGGTTTGGTCTAAACCAAGTAGCTGATCTTCCATATCACAATGTACAGTCTGGTCTTTGATTTGAAGGTCCCAGTCTCCATTATATCTTGGAATGTTGGAAGAGGCTACCAGTAAAAGTCTTTCTTGTACGAAGTCACTTTCTAGAGGTAGCGGGTAGAGGGCTGGGTGCACCAGGACTGAGATTGCAATAAACTGCTTATTGCCATTCCTTCAAGAAGCAAAGTATGTGATATTTCATTTATTTTTTTATCACGCAATCAGCGAACGGGCAGCTTACAAAGTAAAAAGGCATATACTGCTAAGAAAGCTGGCTTGACAAAAAGTCCAACGCCATAACGTTTTTTCCTTCATATGCAAACCCTGCTAAATAGTTCCAATGAATATGCCACAAGTATCAGGAGATTTGACTCGTCTTCTTGTAAGCTAACCTTTCTAGAGTGTCACAAAACAGTTTGAAAAAAACTTTGCATCGGAATCAACCCGTTTTCTAAATCCATACCTACTTACAGAAGAATCAGCTAGTACAAACTACCCTTGATCCACACAACACAGGTAAGCAAATCAGGTTAATAGGAGACGAAATCAACAGATAACCAACAGAGAGGAGGGGATCACCGAATCCAGTGCAGTGGACGGTGACCTTCTGGCCCTGGCGTGGTTTGGCCCCGTTTCCGGCGCGGAGAATCTGCTTCTCAACTCCCATTGCTCTCACCGTCGCTACTCGCTTCCTCTCTCCGTTAACCCTACCGTGAACTTTGGAGTGGCACAAGGGTACCGTTTGCGCTTGTGTAGTTGCCCCGACCGCTTGGTATCCCACTTGGAACAGACGAATATGCCCCGGGAATGCCCGAGCGCACGTTCGAGCGGCGACTCTACGTGTGGAGTGGTTAGGGTTCGTTTGAATGGCGGTGAAACGTTGGGTTGGTGAGGGAGGGGCGAGAGCAAGCATTGTTTGGAGCGGAAAATGCGGCAAAAGGATGACAGCGAAGTGCCAAGGAGGATTTTGCGGGTGAAGATGAGGACTGTTTTCATTATTTTATCACAGTGGATAATGGGTTTCTTTGGATGCATGTTTATTGCACTGCAAGAAAATCAGTGTGTACCGGTGTAAATGAGTGTTCATGTGTCAAGTATATGTGTATTGGTATATATTTAAGCTTAAAAATGAATCAAAATAATTTTTCTTTGTTCCACCTTTTGGTAGAATGAAAATTTTAACAAGTCATGATAGGATTCCTCGTTGTATCAAGACTTATTACTTTCCTATCACACGTGATAGTGTTAAATGAAAGAACAATAAGATTTTTTTAAAAAGTAGGCCTATTCTCCTATCAAAATAGTTCAATCTTGGTAGGTAAATCATTTTGTTGGTAAGTCACAAATCTCACATTTGAACATAAAGGATGGAATGAATAAAATTCTAATTTAGAATAAAGAGAAGTGATTCTCCACTTGTTCTGCGCTTGAACTAATGTTAAGACTCTTTTTTAGTACCAAAACACATGATATATTAGAGTGAAGCTTCATCTTTGTCCCGACTCAACAAATCCTTCACATCTTCAGGGCATGTATGAGATTAAAATGATTCTCCCAGTATCTTCAGGAACCATTTTGCAAGTTTATCAGTTGGCCAATTTGCCTCTCTACTTACTTTGATGACGGTGGAGTACTATAATTCATTTCTCTTAATATTTATTATGTGTACAAGAGACAGATATTTGCATAGGTAGTGTTGAATATACTCCAAATAGTTGACATACATTTGTGAATTAGAGGTCACCTCACACTTCACCCAAGGAAGATAAATTGCCTCTCAGAATGGCGAGTAGTTCCCCTTCGAGGGGTTTTTTTCCTGCATGCTTAGTCAAGCCTCCTATCACCAATCACCATGCTCATTTTGTGGAATAAAACCAGTGGTTTGCATGTTTTTAGATATGTTGAGTGCAGTATCCACAATGATCTGGATCCATCTAGTCTGAGGAGGTTTCCACGTTATATATTTCATGAGAGATTGAGGAGCTCATGGCACTTGGCTAGTCTTCTGAGTTACCCTAATGTTGAGACATAAGTTCAGATATCTACTATAACATCTCGCATATGTATGATAATATTGTTGAGCATACGTCTGTCCCAGTTCTCCAAGCTTTCCAACAGACGGTTATAAAGGTGATGTTCCAGTTAGTTTATTGACTTCCATTCCTTAGGCTCATTTTAATCCAGTCCTTTAAATTGTCTGTGCTGAAGAATGTTGCATTCATGTCAATGTTCGATGGTCATCATGCATATTTTGTGGATTCCATCGTCATTCATGTTCCTTTTCTTCCTCATATGATTTGTGTAAAGTTTATCATGGTTAAGTAATCGTGTGAATGTTTTAATACTAGGGGATACCTTATGCTTCCAAAAAAGATCTCAATCTTCCTAGGAGTGTGTGTACTCAATCTGACAAGAACGTTATACAATTCCTTCACTTAGTGTTGTCCATGAGGATGATTAAACCAATAGACTTCATGAGAGACCCCTGACCTTGATAAAAGTATTGAACATACTTAGTTATCATAATTGAATTCTTAGAACTATAATCTAACCTTGTGATATGATTTGGAATCACAAGACAAGCTTAAATTTCAAGTTTGGTCCAATTTGAACAATGTTGGTGCAAGTTATGTAATTTTATGTACATTTTAGACTTTTCTACAATTTACCCAATTGGGAGGTTTTTCTTGCAATTTATCACTTTCATTATGTTCTTTTTATGTTCTCTCATCATTCTTGAGCTTGTTGAGCCATGGGACACCTATTTGAACCTTGGTTTGGAGGTGTTTTCCTCAAGGGTATTTTAGGGTTTACCCCTTTATGAATGAGCTACCTTTAGGAGCTATCAAGAAATAGTTTATTTGCTTTTCTTGCAAAATCAAGAAACAAGGGCTAAGTAGGTCTCCATGGACAGTGGGTCAGCTTCTTGTGTGGCTGCTTGTATATCCTTAATAGTTTAAGTTCATGGATTCATAGAGAGCTTTTAAACACCTCATGTTTCTTCTCTTTCCTTATCCTTCAAGCTCTATATTTCTTCTTTTAAGTTCCCAAATGAATTTTTTTCTCTCCACCACTTTCCTCCTGCTAAGAACCTTGTTCCCTATCTATTTACCTATCGAGGACTTGTCCAAAATAGAAGAAGAAGGCGAATTTCTTGGCGGAAGCATGTAGGGTTTTGTTTTGCTTCCTTTAGGGTTTCTAAAGTTCCTTCTTGGTGATCTTGACCCAACTTAGTAAGTTTCACCTTCTCTTTCCTATTTATGTTGTTGTTCTTGTTCCCCCTATCTTTCTTCAGGTTGAAACCTTGTTGTTCCATGGTAGAAGTTGCTCTAAAGCTCTAAAACCCTACCTTTCTTGCTCCTTATGCTTAGGGTTTGCTTCTTTAATGGAGAAAGGTGTCAGATGGATGAGTTCAGAGCTTATGCTAGGATTTTCTACCCTACCTACTCAGATTTTCTTTTTTTTGGATTTTATCTTATCATTGAGTCAAGTTTTATAACTTGCTCCACGTTTATTTCTTACCATAAGTTTGTTAGCTCACGTTCTTGCTTTAAAATGATGATCAATGCACTAAAAATCTATGCTTGATTTGGATTTCAATTTTTATGATGTTCCCTATTCTAATTTCAGTTTTAGATGAACTTGTAATCATGTGTACATTCCTCATAAGATATAAGTTGACTTGGATCAGGTTGGTTTTGTTGGTATGTATGCCCTGAGAGCCAATCATGGGATGACTGGTGGGATACATTAAGATTGATTTGATAAACATCAAAGGCAAGCTTCCAATTCTTTCCGGTTCAGTCATATGAGATAGTGATAGAACAAATTGAATGTCTAGAGAATGACAATACTCAATGATGTATGCTTTCAGGTTGAGGACCTGAACGATGAGATCATACAGATGCTAAGAGTTTGTACATTTTTGTTGTGTCCCTAGTCAGATGTCATTGTGGAAGGTAGATAGACAGCATTGACACACAAGGCTAGATTGTGGTGTTGGTTGATGACAGAATCTCATTAGTCATGATATAGAGATATCAAATCAAACACATAAGTACTTGTTAGAGAACAAGTGTACTAGACAGACCCACCGTGAGTTTGACACATGGAACCATGACATGGTAGTCACAGTCAGTACTCACAGTGATGGTGGTGAGTGTGATTCTTAGACCTAAAATCACTGCACTCAACACATGTCATTGGGCACACTTTGACATCATCAAGCGCAGTCCTGAAACATGGGTTGTTATAAAGGTGATGATTGGGTGGCTTTGACACATGGGCCTTTTGAGGGGTGAGTGATAGATATGGGATTTGTCCCTCCTGAGGGAGTTTGATATCCAAGGCCACTTGATGAGTAGGATTGAAATAGGTGTGCACACGAATGTGTGAATCAGTATGTGATATTGATGTCATACATATCTCTTCCAATCTGCTCTGAGATTAAGAAAGTGAATGAACGTTGACAGGATGACTGCTCCAAGCCTCGAGTTCATTCGGGATATCAGTGATAAAGGAACTATACATTCACTGTAACACCATTCACGGATTGTAGGATTGAAAGTTGTTCTCCAACTTTCTACTTTCACTTGGGTAGCACTGATGTGTGACTAGGCACTGCTCTTTGCTTGTGAAGTCATAAGTGTTATGGACTTTCACTACCAATGTGAAATGGACCTGTAGGGTCACACACATAGGATTTAACCTGGAAGAGGAGTTTTGTCCACAAATAATGTTTAGATTGATTACTAAAGGAGTTTAGTAGTTCAATTAAACACTCAATTGATTAATAGCTCAAAATCATAGTGTTCAAGGTGTTGGACAGATTGATTAGAGTATCAGATTGATTGAATTTGCAATTGACTGATTCTGCACAATCTGCACTCCCAACCGATTGGCTCATGTGATGAACCGATCGGCTGAGCTTGGTGAACCGGTCAGCTCAAGTGTTGAGTCGGTCGGCTCATGGACAGGGTGAAACAATTGCTTCGAGTGTTAAAACAATCGATTCAACTGGTGCAACCGAGCAAGTTGGGAAAGTAGGATTGGTAAGAATTTTCCTTTCGTTTCACTTGCCCAATTTGATTGGGAAATAGGATTGGTATTCGATACCAATTAGAAACAAAAGAAGGAAAGTCAATTAGGAACTGATCAGGACCACGAACCGATCGGTTCAGAAGTGAACCGACCGGCTCATGGGTCCCAACCGATCGGTTGAGGTGTCAACTGACCAGTTCAGGTCCCTTACTGACTGTTTCAGTTGTGAAACGATCGGTTCAAGTTGTGAGTTGGTTGTTTTGTGGAAAATCTTGAACCCTTCTACTCCTGCTTTTAGTCCCGCATTGCCCGGGATGGAGAACCATGTCCCATGACCCTCCTATATATAGGGGTATTGGGGCTTCTCAAAGTACAACCTAGTGCAACCAGTTGCTCTGTGAAGTTGTCGTTCTCTCTGGTTTTGGTAACCAAGAGAGAGCCCGAGCAAGTGCTACCTGATAAGGGAGGCACAGCAAGGGAAAGACAACTGCAGTTGTGACTGGTGGCAGGAGAGTGTGTTGGGGACTAGTACGCTGACAGGAGGGTGTGACTCCTTCCAATTCCATGTGGGACAAGGAGATTGGAGTTCCCGATTGTCTGTGTGGACTACTTCAGAGGCGGGAGGTTTCTGCCGCTAGGAGGACAACATTCAATCCCGCCAGTCCCGGTGCGACCAGGAGTTGCACATACACCATCCAAGACTGGAGGTGAAGACCGCGCAAGGTGCGAGGTATTGTCGCCGAGAAAGCCTCGGGACAAGGTATGATTCCACAAACCATCCCTTTCCTATTGTATAGACGTTGACGCGTTTCCTTGTTCCGAGTTTGGGGGAAAATTTTTTATTTCTGCTGCCTTCTCTGCCTTCCCTAAAACCCAACAGTGGTATCAGAGCCACGTCAACTGCTCTATACTTTGGGATTATCGATATGATAAATTTTGGTTTGTCGCCTTTATTTATTGCATACGATGCGAATAAAATTGGCTTTATGTGTGTCCAATCCTAAACCCACAAATCCCAATTTACATATATGATATGTATTATGAATGCACTCGATACGCGTCGCTCTTAAATGAGTTTTGTGGTGGATGTATACCGTGGTTATGGCCAATAAACCCTATCCGTGTATGGTTGTATGTGGTTGCTTGCATCTCGGTCTGCGCACTGATCTTCCCTTTCTCCTATTCCTGATGTAACTCGAAATAATTCGAGATTTCTTTCCTACCTTTGCTCCCCTCGAATGTAACTCGAGGTTTCTCTTTTTACAATGTAATTTAGGATAGAATTTTATTTCCTGTTATGTCAAAGAACGTAGGACATCCTGACGACAGCTGAGACGATCAGTTCAAGGCGTGAACCGATCGGTTGACGTTCGAGACGATCGGTTCAAGGAGTGAGTCGATCGGTTGATGACCAGTTCGAGGAGCGAGACAAGCGGGTGGCGGCCATGATGAGATGCACGACGACCAGGCGAACCGATCAGTTGGAGGAGCCAACCGATCGGCTGGGGTGGCACCCAGACGACCAGGCCAGAATGAGCAAGTCATTCATGTGATGAGTTGATCTACTCAAAAGGCAAAGCACAGAGTTCATCTTGTACAGGTTGCATGTGATATAGACCTATATGACTGTGATTCCTCTTGGCTCGAGGAATCACATTAGGATGGCCATAATCATCGCTTTTATCGTTTTGCATGTTTTCTGTGGGATATAGCATGTATATGATACATACTATATATTGTGGTGATTGGATATGTATATGTATATAAAAACCAAATCCCTCATTAAATATTAAGTTTTTGATGCCTTCCAAATGTGACACACGTGAAAAGCTTGATCGACCAAGTGTGGGCACACCCAAGCATGGTGCACCGTCTATCTTGTGGAAGCGTGAAGGATGGATATGTGGGTCTGCCCAAACAGGGTGCATATTCATCGTGTTTGCTTTGGGTCGAACTTAACAAGGTGACCTAGATAGGATCAAGCACCTTGAGGCATGGAGATGATCATGGCAAGGAGTTGCATATTACATCTTATCAAGAGTTGCATATGATGCAATTGGCAAGAGTTGCCTACCTGAGAGATCTAAGTTGTGGGTGACAGCCCAAGCTGGTCCATGACTTAGAGGATTTCAGGATCTTGCCCACTAGAAGGTTGTATGCTGCAATCTTCCGAATTGATGGTGAGGGCTATCAATTTGAACTAAAATAGTGGGAACGATAATTGATTAAAGGCCTAATTTTATCGTCAACCTTTCAAATCAATCAAATAAGTCAAAAATGAGTTTTTGGACTAAAATTGCATATTTCCTTTTGTAGTACAAATGACAACAAACAACAATCACTTTTCTTTGCGATCGGTCCTTGAAAAGGACAAGCTAAATGGGACAACCTTCCACGACTGGTATAGGACATTAAGAATTGTTCTCACTCAAGAGCGAAAGCTCTATGTCCTGGATACTCCAATTCCAGAGGAACCTACTCCTAATGCACCAAAGACAGAAAGGGATGCTTACAAGAAGCATTCCGATGATGCCATTGATGCAAAGTGCTTGATGTTGTGCTCTATGAACCACGAGTTGCAGAGACAACATGAGAACATGGGTGTCATTGAGATTATTCAACATCTTAGGAACATGTATAAAGATCAAGCACGGCAAGAGAGATGCAATGTCTCAAGGGCACTGTTCAAGTGTGTCATGACAGAAGGAGATCCAGTTGGTCCTCACACACTCAAGATGATTGGGTATGTGGAGAACCTGCAAAGACTAGGATTCCCACTGAGCCAAGAGTTGGCTACTGACGTGATATTGCAATCGTTGCCAGAATCCTACAGTCAGTTTGTGATGAACTACAACATGAACAACTTTGATAGGCCACTGTCAGAGTTGTTGGGCATGTTGAGGAAAACCAAGATACAGATGAAAAAGGACAAGCCTAAGTCTGTGATGGTGATCACGAGCAAGAAAGGCGAGTCCAAGCACAAGGGCAAGGGCAAAGCTAAGAAAGGTTCTGATGCTAGCCAGGAGCCCAAGTCGTCTTCAGCTCTCAAGGCCAAGGGAGACGTGACCAAGAAAGGCAATTGCCACCATTGTCAAAAGCCAGGACATTGGAAAAGGAATTGTCCTCTCTGTCTGGAAGAACAAAAGAAGGAGGCGACTAAAGTCTCTACTTAAAGGTGTCATGAAAGTAAACTTGTAACACTTTTTGAGGTATATGATACCAAGATGTAAAGTGTAAAGCACTCATAATTGAGGCAAGTGTTTCTGCCATAGATAGGAGTACTTTAGTTTATATTCAGCCTAAAAGGCATGTAATACAGTTATGAACTGCTATTTCATATTTGCCAATAGATAGAAACACTTTATTTTTGCATATTGTATGACAATGATGGCAATCAATAAAGAGATGTTTCAATTTCTAAAGATATGATCTTTGTGGCAATGCCTTGTTTATCTTGTGGTATTTGATATGCATAAGATAAAATGATACCTAAAAGTTATAGATAACTCAAACAATCAAATTAGCATCAATCATGAGAAATTCATTTCAAGTTTCCATGTGATGGATAAATTTAGACTCTTTTGGTTAGAGAACCAGTAAGAGACATGAATATCTTGGACATAATTGATCAATCTTCACTAAAGGTAGTGGGAGAATGATTATCCTACTAGGTATGATACATGTGATGTATTTACATACCTAATGGAACAAATGCTAATACTTCAAATGGTGTTTAGAGAAATACCAATATGAATATCTTGAAGTGTTCAAGATTATCATAGATGAAGTGCAAATTTGGTAAAGTGTTAATTCTTGATGAGATCAATGAATGAAATACTTGGACCAAATGTTTGAGATCCTTATGAGTGATTATGATAGTGTATCATAGTGAACTCATGATTAAGGCATGGTGATGTCTAAATCAAGAAGGAATCATACTCTAAGGAGTTAGAGAATGATTATCAAATAATTGAATTCTTCTTAATAATAGAATACCCCACACTAATAAAGAACATTGAGAATCACAAGGAGTTGTGAGTTCTTATATCCTTGACAGATACACCTCAATTATCTATGTGATGAGTTGTTCATGTGATGAGTCAACTATCTAGATGAATATGAGGAACCGAATTTTGAGTTATGGTTTATGACCATTACATCCTAAATGACATCCATGTGAACCATAAGGTATGACCTTGATGGTAGCACCCATTGGATGAAATCCATAAGTGCAAATGAATCTTAAGTGTTAAGATACATGGATAACATTTTAAGAAGGATGATGCTTGCAGCTTAATGACTAAGACATTTGGCATATGGATACTAAAACCGCATTCCTATGAGGAATAAATCAAGAATGTGTACGTGACACAACCTATAAGGTTTATGAATCCACTAATGCAAATGAAGTCTATAAGTTACAATGGACTAATCAATGTGATTGATTGAGTACAAGAAACTCAGAATTGGATCTTTACCTTGATGATATAGTCAAAGGGTTTGACTGATATGTCAAAGATAAAGAAGGGATCTGTGATTTAGTGGGATCATATTCACATTCCACATGTTGATGTGAAATGGAAATTGTTCTAGAATGGAAATCCAAAAGTGGAAATTATCTTTAAGGAAGATAGAGAAGTTTCCTATGTGATAGGAATAGAGATCTATAGAGATAGTTCTTGAAAACCTCTTGACCGAAAAGGAGAAAGCATACATTGGCAATCTGTACTGAAGGGTTCAGTATGCACAAATTCAGTGGGAGAAAACTTGTCCATGTTACATGGAGTTAGTATCCCAAGGCCAAGTGTCCAATTCTTATGAAGAATGGGAACACTAAGAATAGATGTGGATCTATCATGTGTGTAATCATCCCATTATCTTGCATGTATTGACATGGAAAGAACAAAATGCATTCATCATCTTGTATGTAGGACATGGCAATATGATGTGCTCATCCTGATAACTCGTATGTGGGACATGACGAGTGGATGTCTCTCTACTTCCAGTAAGGATTACTGGAAACCATAAGAACTTGATAAGTACTTGAGAAGTACTAGTTCTATGGCGATAAGGAAGAGTTCAATGTAAAGAGTTACATTGATACAAACTTCTGAAAGGACAGAAAATTAATCGCAATATATATATATATATGATATAAATAAAAGTGAAAGTTTGTTGATAATTGGAAGTGTTCTAATAAAACCATTTAAAAGAAAATGCCGAGTATCTATGTGTTAGAGAACAACAGTGGATACTATATGGATCTGGAAGTTCATGAGATGAACTTATAGATATTCCACTCATTCATGTCAAGTATGGAATCCTTGATCATGCAATGTGGCTAAAGGTTAGCAAAGGAATACTAGATAGCATATTACAGCAACTCCATCTCATACGTATGACATACAACGAAGAGACGAGAGACATGCAATTTAAACAGACTTTGGCAAGGTGTAGCCATTACTCACTATGATCGCACTAGAGCAAAGTAACATGTGGGACATGTTTGAAGATCACTATGAATATGATTCAAGGGTGATTGGCTCGCAGTGCAAGTGGGAGTCTGTTGGTATGTATGCCCTGAGAGCCAATCATGGGATGATTGGTGGGATACATTAAGATTGATTTGATAAACATCAAAGGCAAGCTTCCAATTCTTTCTGGTTCAGTCATATGAGATAGTGATAGAATAGATTGAATGTCTAGAGAATGACAATACTCAATGACGTATGCTTTCAGGTTGAGGACCTCAACGATGAGATCATACAGATGCTAAGAGTTTGTACATTCTTGTTGTGTCCCTAGTCAGATGTCATTGTGGAAGGTAGATAGACAACAATGACACACAAGGCTAGATTGTGGTGTTGGTTGACAGAATCTCATTAGTCATGATATAGAGATATCAAACCAAACACATAGGTACTTTTTAGAGAACAAGTGTACCGGACAGACCCACCATGAGTTTGACACATGGAACCATGACATGGTAGTCACAGTCAGTACTCATAGTGATGGTGGTGAGTGTGATTCTTAGACCTGAAATCACTGCACTCAACACATGTCGTTGGGCACACTTTGACATCATCAAACGCAGTCTTGAAACATGGGTTGTTATAAAGGTGATGATTGGGTGGCTTTGACACATGGGCTTTTGAGGGGTGAGTGATAGATATGGGATTTGTCCCTCCTGAGGGAGTTTGATATCCAAGGCCACTTGATGAGTAGGATTGAAATAGGCGTGCGCACGCATGTGTGAATCCGTATGTGATATTGATGTCATACATATCTCTTCCAATCTGCTCTGAGATCAAGAAAGTGAATGAACGTTGACAGGATGACTGTTCCATGCCTCGAGTTCATTCGGGATATCAGTGACAAAGGAATTATACATTCACTGTAACACCATTCACGGATTGTAGGATTGAAAGTTGTTCTCCAACTTTCTACTTTCACTTGGGTAGCACTGATGTGTGACTAGGCACTGCTCTTTGCTTGTGAAGTCATAAGTGTTATGGACTTTCACTGCCAATGTGAAATGGACCTGCAGGGTCACACACATAGGATTTAACCTGGAAGAGGAGTTTTGTCCACAAACAATGTTTAGATTGATTACTAAAGGAATTTAGTAGTTCAATTAAACACTCAATTGATTGATAGCTCAAAATCATAGTGTTCAAGGTGTTGGACAGATTGATTAGAATATCAGATTGATTGAATTCGCAATTGACTGATTCTGCACAATCTGCACTCCCAACCGATCGGCTCATGTGATGAACCGATCGGCTGAGCTTGGTGAACCGGTCGGCTCATGGACAGGGTGAAACGATTGCTTCAAGTGTTGAAATGATTGATTCAACTGGTGCAACCGAGCAAGTTGGGAAAGTAGGATTGGTGAGAATTTTCCTTTCGTTTCACTTGCCCAATTTGATTGGGAAATAGGATTGGTATTCGATACCAATTAGAAACAAAAGAAGGAAAGTTAATCGGGAACTGGTCAGGACCACGAACCGACCAATTCAGAAGTGAACTGACCGACTCATGGGTCCCAACCGATCGGTTGAGGTGTCAATCGACCGGTTCAGGTCCCCAACCGACTGTTTCAGTTGTGAAATGATCGGTTTAGGTTGCGAGTTGGTTGTTTTGTGGAAAATATTGAACCCTTCTACTCCTACTTTTAGTCCCGCATTGCCCGGGATGGAGAAACATATCCCATTACCCTCCTATATATATAGGGGTATTGGGGCTTCTCAAAGTACAACCCAGTGCAACCAGTTGCTCTGTGAAGTTGTCGTTCTCTCTGGTTTTGGTAACCAAGAGAGATCCCGAGCAAGTGCTACCCGATAAGGGAGGCACAACAAGGGAAAGACAACTGCAGTTGCGACTGGTGGTAGGAGAGTGTATTGGCAACTAGTACGCTGATAGGAGGGTGCAAATCCTTCCAATTCCTTGTGGGATAAGGAGATTGGAGTTCTAGGTGGTCTGTGTGGACTACTTCAGAGGTGGGAGATTTAGCCGCTAGGAGGACAACCTTCAATCTCGTCAGTCCCGGTGCGACCAGGAGCTGCACAGACACCGTCCAAGACTGGAGGTGAAGACAGCGCAAGGCGCGAGGTATTGTCACCGAGTAAGCCTCGGGACAAGGTATGATTCCACAAACCATCCATTTCCTATTGTATAGACGTTGACGCATTTCCTTGTTCTGGGTTTGGGGGAGAATTTTTTTGTTTCCGCTACCTTCTCTGCCTCCCCTAAAACCCAACAGTGGTATCAGAGCCACGTCAACTGCTCTATACTTTGGGATTATCGATATGATCAATTTTGATTTTTCACCTTTATTTATTGCATACGATGTGAATAAAATTGGCTTTATGCATGTCCAATCCTAAATCCACAAATCCCAATTTACATATATGATATGTATTATGAATGCACTCGATACGTGTCGCCCTTAAATGAGTTTTGTGGTGGATGTATAGCGTGGTTATGGCTAATAAACCCTATCTGTGTATGGTTGTATGTGGTAGCTTGCATCTCGGTCTATGCACCGATCTTCCATTTCTCCTATTCCTGATGTAACTCGAAATAATTCGAGATTTCTTTCCTACCTTTTCTCCCCTCGAATGTAACTCAAGGTTTCTCTTTTTACAATGTAATTTAGGATAGAACTTTATTTCCTGTTATGTCAAAGAATGGAGGACATCCTGACGACAGCTGAGACGATCGGTTCAAGGCGTGAACTGATCGGTTGACGTTCGAGATGATCAGTTCAAGGAGTGAGCCGATCGGTTGATGACCGGTTCGAGGATCGAGACGAGCGGGTGGCAGCCATGATGAGATGTACGACGACTAGGTGAACCGATTAGTTGGAGGAGCCAACCGATCGACTGGTGGCACCCAGACGACCGGGCCAGAACGAGAAAGTCATTCATGTGATGAGTTGATCTACTCGAAAGGCAAAGCACATAGTTCATCTTTTACAAGTTGCATGTGATATAGACCTAGATGACCGTGATTCCTCTTGGCTCGAGGAATCACATTAGGATGGCCATAATCATCGCTTTTATCGTTTTGCATATTTTCTATGGGATATAGCATGTATATGATACGTACTATATATTATGGTGATTGGATATGTATATGTATATAAAAACCAAATCCCTCATTAAATATTAAGTTTTTGATGCCTTCCAAATACGACACACGTGAAAAGCTTGATCGACCAAGTGTGGGCACGCCCAAGCGTGGTGCACCATCTATCTCGTGGAAGTGTGAAGGATGGATATGTGGGTATGCCCAAGCTCATCGTGTTTGCTTTGGGTCGGACTTAACAAGGTGACCTAGATAGGATCCAGCACCTTGAGGCATGGAGATGATCATGGCAAGGAGTTGCATATTACATCTTATCAAGAGTTGCATATGATGCAATTGGCAAGAGTTGCCTACCTGAGAGATCTAAGTTGTGGGTGACATCCCAAGCTAGTCCATGACTTAGAGAATTTCAGGATCTTGCCCACTAGATGGTTGTACGCTGCAATCTTCCAAATTGATGGTGAGGGCTATCAATTTGAACTAAAATAGTGGGAATGATAATTAATTAAAGGCCTAATTTTATCGTCAACCTTTCAAATCAATCAAATAAGTCAAAAAATGAGTTTTTGGACTAAAATTGCATATTTCCTTTTGTAGTACAAATGACAAAAAATAACAATCACTTTTCTTTGTGATCAGTCTTTGAAAAGGACAAGCTAAATGGGACAAACTTCCACGACTGGTATAGGACATTGCAAATTGTTCTCACTCAAGAGAGAAAGCTCTATGTCCTGGATACTCCAATTCCAGAGGAACCTGCTCCTAATGCACCAAAGACGGAAAGGGATGCTTACAAGAAGCATTCTGATGATGCCATTGATGCAAAGTGCTTGATGTTGTGCTCTATGAACCACGAGTTGCAGAGACAACATGAGAACATGGGTGTCATTGAGATGATTCAACATCTTAGGAACATGTATGAAGATCAAGCACGACAAGAGAGATACAATGTCTCAAGGGCACTGTTCAAGTGCGTCATGACAGAAGGAGATCCAGTTGGTCCTCACACACTCAAGATGATTGGGTATGTGGAGAACCTGCAAAGACTAGGATTCCCACTGAGCCAAGAGTTTGCTACTGACGTGATACTACAATCGTTGCCAGAATCCTACAGTCAGTTTGTGATGAACTACAACATGAACAACTTTGATAGGCCACTGTCAGAGTTGTTGGGCATGTTGAGGATAGCCGAGATACATATGAAGAAGGACAAGCCTAAGTCTGTGATGGTGATCACGAGCAAGAAAGGCGAGTCCAAGCGCAAGGGCAAGGGCAAAGCTAAGAAAGGTTCTGATGCTATCCAGGAGCCCAAGTCGTCTTCAGCTCTCAAGGCCAAGGGAGGCGTGACCAAGAAAGGCAATTGCCACCATTGTCAAAAGCCAGGACATTGGAAAAGGAATTGTCCTCTCTATCTGGAAGAACAAAAGAAGAAGGAGGCGACTGATGTCTCTACTTAAAGGTGTCATGAAAGTAAACTTGTAACACTTTTTGAGGTATATGATACCAAGATGTAAAGTGTAAAGCACTCATAATTGGGGCAAGTGTTGCCGCCATATATAGGAGTACTTTAGTTTATTTTCAGTCTAAAAGGCATGTAATACAGTTATGAACTGCTATTTCATATTTGCCAATAGATAGAAACACTTTATTTTTGCATATTGTATGACAATGATGGCAATCAATAAAGAGATGTTTCAATTTCTAAAGATATGATCTTTGTGGCAATGCCTTGTTTATCTTGTGGTATTTGATATGCATAAGATAAAATGATACCTAAAAGTTATAGATAACTCAAACAATCAAATTATCATCAATCATGAGAAATTCATTTCTAGTTTCCATGTGATGGATAAATTTAGACTCTTTTGGTTAGAGAACCAGTAAGAGACATGAATATCTTGGACATGATTAATCAATCTTCACTAAAGGTAGTGGGAGAATGATTATCCTATTAGGTATGATACATGTGATGTATTTACATACCTAATGGAACAAATGCTAATACTTCAAATGGTGTTTAGAGAAATACCAATATGAATATCTTGAAGTGTTCAAGATTATCATAGATGAAGTGCAAATTTGGTAAAGTGTTAATTCTTGATGATATCAATGAATGAAATACTTGGACCAAATGTTTGAGATCCTTATGAGTGATTATGATAGTGTATCATAGTGAACTCATGATTAAGGCATGGTGATGTCTAAATCAAGAAGGAATCATACTCTAAGGAGTTAGAGAATGATTATCAAATAACTGAATTCTTCTTAATAATAGAACACCCCACACTAATAAAGAACATTGAGAATCACAAGGAGTTGTGAGTTCTTATATCCTTGACAGATACACCTCAATTATCTATGTGATGAGTTGTTCATGTGATGAGTCAACTATCTAGATGAATATGAGGAACCGGATTTTGAGTTATGGTTTATGACCATTACATCCTAAATGACATCCATGTGAACCATAAGGTATGACCTTGATGGTAGCACCCATTGGATGAAATCCATAAGTGCAAATGAATATTAAGTGTTAAGATACATGGATAACATTTTGAGAAGGATGATGCTTGCAACTTAATGACTAAGACATTTGGCATATGGATACTAAAACTGCATTCCTATGAGGAATAAATCAAGAATGTGTACGTGACACAACCTATAAGGTTTATGAATCCACTAATGCAAATGAAGTCTATAAGTTATAATGGACTAATCAATGTGATTGATTGAGTACAAGCAACTCAGAATTGGATCTTTACCTTGATGATATAGTCAAAGGGTTTGACTGATATGTCAAAGATAAAGAAGGGATCTGTGATTTAGTGGGAGCGTATTCACATTCCACATGTTGATGTGAAATGGAAATTGTTCTAGAATGGAAATCCAAAAGTGGAAATTATCTTTAAGGAAGATAGAGAAGTTTCCTATGTGATAGGAATAGAGATCTATAGAGATAGTTCTTGAAAACCTCTTGACCTAAAAGGAGACAGCATACATTGGAAATATGTACTGAAGGGTTCAGTATGCACAGATTCAATGGGAGAAAACGTGTCCATGTTACATGGAGTTAGTATCCCAAGGCCAAGTGTCCAATTCTTATGAAGAATGGGAACACTAAGAATAGATGTGGATCTATCATGTGTGTAATCATCCCATTATCTTGCATGTATTGACATGGCAAGAACAAAATGCATTCATCATCTTGTATGTAGGACAGGGCAATATAATGTGCTCATCCTGATAACTCGTATGTGGGACATGACGAGTGGATGTCTGTCTACTTCCAGTAAAGGTTACTGGAAACCATAAGAACTTGATAAGTACTTGAGAAGTACTAGTTCTATGGCGATAAGGAAGAGTTCAATGTAAAGAGTTACATTGATGCAAACTTCTGAAAGGACAGAAAATTAATCGCAATATATATATAGGATATATATAAAAGTGAAAGTTTGTTGATAATTGGAAGTGTTCCAATAAAACCATTTAAAAGGAAATGTCGAGTATCTATGTGTTAGAGAACAACAATGGATACTATATGGATCTGGAAGTTCATGAGATGAACTTATAGATATTCTGCTCATTGATGACAAGTATGGAATCCTTGATCATGCAATGTGGCTAAAGGTTAGTAAAGGAATACTAGATCGCATATTACGACAACTCCATCTCATACGTATGACGTACAACGAAGAGATGAGAAACATGCAATTTAAACTGACTTTGGCAAGGTGTTGCCATTACTCACTATTATCGCACTAGAGAAGAGTAACATGTGGGACATGTTTGAAGATCACTATGAATATGATTCAAGGGTGATTGGCTCGCAGTGCAAGTGGGAGTCTGTTGGTATGTATGCCCTGAGAGCCAATCATGGGATGATTGGTGGGATACATTAAGATTGATTTGATAAACATCAAAGGCAAGCTTCCAATTCTTTCTGGTTCAGTCATACGAGATAGTGATAGAATAGATTGAATGTCTAGAGAATGACAATACTCAATGACGTATGCTTTCAGGTTGAGGACTTGAACGATGAGATCATACAGATGCTAAGAGTTTGTACATTCTTGTTGTGTCCCTAGTCAAATGTCATTGTGGAAGGTAGATAGACAACAATGACACACAAGGCTAGATTGTGGTGTTGGTTGATGACAAAATCTCATTAGTCATGATATAGAGATATCAAACCAAACACATAGGTACTTGTTAGAGAACAAGTGTATCGGACAGACCCACCGTGAGTTTGACACATGGAACCATGACATGGTAGTCACAGTCAGTACTCACAATGATGGTGGTGAGTGTGATTCTTAGACTTGAAATCACTGCACTCAACACATGTTGTTGGGCACACTTTGACATCATCAAACACAGTCCTGAAACATGGGTTGTTATAAAGGTGATGATTGGGTGGCTTTGACACATGGGGCTTTTGAGGGGTGAGTGATAGATATGGGATTTTTCCCTCCTGAGGGATTTTGATATCCAAGGCTACTTGATGAGTAGGATTGAAATAGGCGTGCGCACACATGTGTGAATCAGTATGTGATATTGATGTTATACATATCTCTTCCAATCTGCTCTGAGATCAAGAAAGTGAATGAACGTTGACAGGATGATTGTTCCATGCCTCGAGTTCATTCGGGATATCAGTGACAAAGGAATTATACATTCACTGTAACACCACTCACGGATTGTAAAGTTGTTCTCCAACTTTCTACTTTCACTTGGGTAGCACTGATGTGTGACTAGGCACCGCTCTTTGCTTGTGAAGTCATAAGTGTTATGGACTTTCACTACCAACGTGAAATGGACCTACATGGTCATACACATAGGATTTAACCTGGAAGAGGAGTTTTGTCCACAAACAATGTTTAGATTGATTACTAAAGGAGTTTAGTAGTTCAATTAAACACTCAATTGATTGATAGCTCAAAATCATAGTGTTCAAGGTGTTGGACAAATTGATTAGAGTATCAGATTGATTGAATTCACAATTGACTGATTCTGCACAATCTGCACTCCCAACCGATCGACTCATATGATGAACCGATCGGCTGAGCTTGGTGAACCGGTCAGCTTAAGTGTTGAGTCGATCGTCTAATGGACAGGGTGAAACGATTACTTCAAGTGTTGAAACGATCGATTCAACTGGTGCAACCGAGCAAGTTGGGAAAATAGGATTGGTGAGAATTTTCCTTTCGTTTCACTTGCCCAATTTGATTGGGAAATAGGATTGGTATTCGATACCAATTAGAAATAAAAGAAGGAAAGTCAATCGGGAACTGGTCAGGACCACGAACCGATCGGTTTAGAAGTGAACCGACTGGCTCATGGGTCCCAACCGATCGGTTGAGGTGTCAACCGACCGGTTCAGGTCCCCAACCGACCGTTTCAGTTGTGAAACAATCGGTTCAGGTTGCGAGTTGGTTGTTTTGTGGAAAATCTCGAACCCTTCTACTCCTACTTTTAGTTCCGCATTGCCCGGGATGGAGAACCCTATCCCATGACTCTCCTATATATATAGGGGTATTGGGGCTTCTCAAAGTACAACCCAGTGCAACCAGTTGCTCTGTGAAGTTGTCGTTCTCTCTAGTTTTGGTAACCAAGAGAAAGCCCTAGCAAGTGCTACCCGATAAGGGAGGTACAACAAGGGAAAGACAACTATAGTAGCGACTGGTGGCAGGAGAGTGTGTTGGCGACTAGTACACTGACAGGAGGGTATGACTCCTTCCAATTCCTTGTGGGACAAGGAGATTGGAGTTCCAGGTGGTCCATGTGGACTACTTCTGAGGCAGGAGGTTTCTGTCGCTAGGAGGACAACCTTCAATCTCGTCAGTCCCGGTGCGACCATGAGCTGCACAGACACCGTCTAAGACCGGAGGTGAAGACCGCGCAAGGCGCGAGGTATTGTCGCCGAGCAAGCCTCGGGACAAGGTATGATTCCACAAACCATCCCTTTCCTATTTATAGACGTTGACGCGTTTCCTTGTTCCGAGTTTGGGGGAGAAATTTTTTGTTTCTGCTGCCTTCTCTGCCTCCCCTAAAACCCAACAGGTTTGACAACCGGTAGTGCTAAGCACCCATCAACCAATGGTCAATTTTAGGGTTTAAAGCTGACTTCTTCTATAAACACATGACCCAATGGTGGTACCATTGCAACAACTGATGGTGTTGTCTTCATGACAACTGATGGTGGTGACCAAGGGTATCAACTGACGTTCACCCTTAGGTCAGGTTTTGGCCTAATTAGAATATTAATGATCAACAACTAAGTACCCTAATGATGATATCAATCAATAGTGACATTAGCTTGATATCTGATGATGATTAATGAATATAGTGTTGATCTAACAACCTATGGTGACTTAATGGTCACTACTGATAATGAATCAGATCTTCACAACCTGTGGTGATTTAAGCATGCAGTTGTAGCATCAATTAATCCTTACACCAATGGTTTCTTGGGTCATTTAATGCAATGGTTGGACCTATACTCCAATTGATGGTTTTAATAAATGAACTTGACCCAATGGTTAAGATCTAATGATTCTTCATCCAATAAATTGGAATGATGCCTAATGTAATATGCTGGTCTTAATTAAGTGATGTAGATGGTTTCCTTTATGAGATCAACTTAAGAAGCTCATTTATTAATAGTTTGTTTTAAATAAACAATCGCTTATGGGTTTTACCCTACTCTCAATGGAACTTTTTATGTTGTTAATCAAGGGATGACTAGGTTTAAATGGTGTCTCTTTATAGATCACAACTCAATGACTTCATAGGTGGTTTATTCAAGGTGTTTACTTATGTAAACAACCAATTGTCTTACCTTCTCAACAATTCAATGTTTTGGGATGATGCTTATGGTAATTAAGTTTGTACTGTTTGAGTGGTGTTGAAACCTAATGGAGGTTTACCTTAATAACATGGTCTTACCTTTTTCCCTCATATGATTAGAATTGATAATAAGTATAATGAGTTTATGGGCAACCCTGATGAAGTATATGTTGTTATACTTAGCCCTAGTATAACCAAGTGATGGTAATTGATTATGAACAACCACTTTAATGATGAATAGAATCATGGAGTACTCTCTTTTGTGGTTGAACCCTAGTATGCCATGATCTGATGGTTACACCTTGAGTTATATGTGGATCCATACGTGAGAATGGTATGAAATGTGATGGTGATGCTTCACCCCATGCATCCATGATCCAATGGGGATTCCGTGAGTTAGGGTTTGGGTATGAGTGTTGATTAGTAATATTAATATAATTTATCATGTTGAAACTAACTCTAATGCAAATGATAAATATGAGTATTCATGTTTAACCTTCTTATATGATGGCATGATGGTGGAATAATCTCCTTAATATGATCATAACCTTAATGTGTTAATTGGTGGTTATTGTAACATCCCACTCTTTTTATGCAAATTTTCAAACTATTTTATTCCTTGCATACTCTTCTTCTAATAAGATAATTGTTGAGGACCTTCATGTAAATTTCCCATGTTAGTTTTGCAATTCACTTTATTATGTCCAATTGCTCTTTTATCCTTGTTTTATTTTAAGAAAATGTTTTCATATATATATATATATATATATATATATATATATATATATCTATGCTCTTTTGTTTAAGAAAATGAGAATAAATGCTTTTATGTCAAATTTTCTCTCTCATATGGTAATTAGTGATTTACATGTTTTATTGCTTGATGGCCTCTATCTTGTTAATTAGAAATAACGTTGAGTGCACATTTTCATATATTGCAATTCTTATTTGAGAAATTAATGGCTTTATTTACATTCATCATGGTCATTTAAGTGCACATAATGGGTTTTGCTATTTTAGGCCTAAAACGTGTACAAGCAGTAAAACTAATTAAATATGGATGTTCTAGACCCTCTAATACACCTATGGTTCAAATTTGAACTCTTTTGACCCATGTTTGGACCCTCTAATCAATTAAAGAACATTTTAGTATAGTATGACCATGATTTGAATGCAATTTCATCAATGCAATAAATGTAACCTATAGTTTGCATTAATATGCTTGTCACACGTTACTTTGATTTATTCCTCCCTTTTCTCACATAATCCAACAGCTGTAGATTGATTTACCATGATCGGACAACTATCTCATTGTCCCCTACCTCCGTGTATCTCGTGGGTCAGATGTCCCTTTCACAGTGCAATCTTCGCAATCCCTCCCTCTCCCTCATCTCTCCTCCTCATCTCGTGATTTCTTCTCCAACGTTTTTGTGAGGTTTTTCCAAATCTGGAAAGCCCTAATTCACCTGCTCCCGTGGTATGTATAAGAAACGCCCAAAGCTAGGGCTTCACTGCTCTCCACCATCGAGTTGTAGATGACACCACAAACCCCCTTATGCCCCTATAGCTATCCCAAAACATCCGCCACCCTTCACAACTTGCTCCCCCACCCACAATTTCATCGCTGGTGCCCCTGAACACCCTGCCCTACTCGACTTGCAACTCCAACAACTTCGGCTTCATCCAGCCTCCTCCGACCACTTCAGATCAATTGATCATGTAGTAAGCATCTCCATAGGCATGTTGTTACGACCCCATCTGAGCTTAATTGGTAAACTAGGGTTTACCTAGACAATTGCAAAGATTAATTGGAATAATCATTCTTGAAATCTAATTAATGATGATAACACAATTAGGATATTTTAACTATGATAATAAGTCTAAATGTTCTTTTGTCTTGTGAATTAGGGTTTGAGAAACATAAACCCTAATCGGCCCAAAATAGGGTTTTGATGATACATGAATACAAAATTTGATAAGTAGAATGTCTCACTAAATGATTTTTAGTATTTTATGTGTAACTCTGATTTACTTCAAATTTGGATATGATTTGGATATATAAAATGTGAACAACATTGGAAAATATCAGAATTTTTGAAGAATGCTCTAACCTGTTTATCGGCCGAGTTTCAAACTCGACCGATCACATTTTCAGATTTATATAGCAGTGTGGTGATTGAATTTTATCTTTTTATTGGTATATCCAATTGATCTCAAATTTTAACTGTGCTTGAAAAAAAAACATAATTTTAGACACTCTGTTAAATTGGTGTAATTTTTGTATGACTTTTTGATCCCTACAGTAAGGGTGTCGGTCGAGTTCTGTGCAGGACAAACTCGGCCGAATATACTGCAGACTGCAATATAGCAGAGCACTATTCGATTTTTAATTAATTATTGGTAACTAGAAATGATCTCAAATTTTTACTGGAGGTCTAGAACTTCATTAGGTATAACATATAAAATTTCCAGAATCTTTGGAGCTTCTGTTAGCTATTCATGACCATACATATGAACGTTAACTTCACAATAGTATAAAGATAAAGGAGGAAATATGTGCAACATGGTATACATGACCATACATATGAATAAGCAACATGGTCATAAGAGAAAAATTTAGAATTAAAGATGACGGGTTAAAGAGTAGTATATGGTAAGAGGACTATGAAACGTAAGAAAGGGTTTGAAATATGATGGGGAAGTTATAAAATAAAGAGGTTGTGAGATTCAAGCAAGTGCTAATTAATCAAATATCTCTGTTAATAACTAAGTAAATCTACATACGATAATGTATTAAGGGAATGTTTGAATACAAGTATTCCAAGTCTTAAAATCATCTTCTCTTTCATATATTCCTTAATGAAAGCAAGGTGGGAATGAAATGATAAGAGAAAATGAATCATATATGATGCATAACTACCTTGGTAGGGTCATCTAATGAATGTAATAGTGACATACAATATGATGAAGTGCGATAAGAAATAAATTCTTGTGTGATAGCAAGAATGATGAATAATCTATTCCTATCTTAAATGCTTCAATGTTAATGATGTTTATTGTATATAATCATATGAAAAGGATAGGTAGCAAAAAGTAAAGAAGTAATGAATGAGAAGAGAGATATGGGAAAACACTAGCTTTGTGTAATATGTGAATTTGTTTTTACATGTATGATGTGTTGAAGGCATATTAAGGTATGAAGTTGGTTCTACATATGATTTCAGTGTATTTGTGCAAGCTATATGTTAATTAAAGGTGTATGATAGTTGTAGTAATTCATACCAGATATGCATCCTAGTATTGTGTATTTGTGATATGGTGATACGGTTTGGATGATGTCAGAACATATGGAGAGATACCCTGAACAAGGCAGTCATACTTATTCACTCATATTAATAGAAAGGGATGATAATCAAATTGTCTGGACAAGTATCCCTAATGAGGTGTAGCTTGTTATACCTAGCTCTAATATAACTGAGTGATGGTAATTGAGTATGATTAATGTTTGAATGACTAATACAATTGTGGATTACCTTATTACTGTTGTTGAAATCCTAAAATGATATAATGCGATGGTTACACTTTGAATTGTGTGTGGGCCCATAACCCACAGGTCCCAGGGTCGGAACAGGATAGTATGGAATGAGGTGGTAATGCTTCACCTCATGCATCCATGGCCCAATGGGGATGCCAAGAGTAGTATTGTACAATTGATTGTTGAATTTAGTCTTTTAATCCAAGACTGTTTTGCTATCTGAGTAGCATGTTATTAAAGTTTAAAACAACATGGTGAACTTGCTTTTGTCACTTAAAGGTGATACAGAACCATGGAACTCTCTGAGCAGCATAAGTTGAGATAGTTGTATCAGAGTATCAGAGTTGCGCAGTGAAAGCGTGGTGGTTTATCTTTGCATTCTATGTTTGACTGTGGCATAAAGAATTTGCTTGATATCATCGAGAACTATTTGAAATATGTTGTGATTTAGTAAAGAATTAAAAGATCTAATATTGAAAACTACATTCAGGTATGAAATACAAGAATATGATGGCTTTAGAAACATAGAATAACCTTGAATGTATCTTTCTTGAAGGTTTATGTTTCGAGGATGAAACATTCTAAGGGGGGGAGAGTTGTTACGACCCCATCTGAGCTTAATTGGTAAACTAGGGTTTACCTAGACAATTGCAAAGATTAATTGGAATAATCATTCTTGAAATCTAATTAATGACGATAACACAATTAGGATATTTTAACTATGATAAGAAGTCTAAATGTTCTTTTGTCTTGTGAATTAGGGTTTGAGAAACATAAACCCTAATCGGCCCAAAATAGGGTTTTGATGATACATGAATACAGAATTTGATAAGTAGAATGTCTCACTAAATGATTTTTAGTATTTTATGTGTAACTCTGATTTACTTAAAATTTGTATATGATTTGGATATATAAAATGTGAACAACATTGTAAAATATCAGAATTTTTGAAGAATGATCTGACCTGTTTATCAGCCGAGTTTCAAACTCGACCGATCACATTTTCAGATTTATATAGCAGTGTGGTAATTGAATTTTATCTTTTTATTGGTATATCCAATTGATCTCAAATTTTAACTGTGCTTGAAAAAAAAAACATAATTTTAGACACTATATTAAATTGGCATAATTTTTGGATGACTTTTTGATCCCTACAGTAAGGGTGTCAGTCGAGTTCTGTGCAGGACAAACTCGGCCGAATATACTGTAGACTGCAATATAGCAGAGCACTATTCGATTTTTAATTAATTATTGGTAACTAGAAATGATCTCAAATTTTTACTGGAGGTCTATAACTTCATTAGGTATAACATATACAATTTCCAGAATCTTTGGAGCTTCTGTTAGCTATTCAGTAGGCGAATTACAGAAGCTATTGTGAAACTGAATATTCAGCCAATATAATTAAAGTTGAGTGTAGGGTCAATTTGCAATTGACCCAAGCAGCTGAAATGGTCTATATGAGCAACCACACACACAAGTAGCTCTCATTCTTCGTCATTCACTCCAGAGAAACGAAAATCTAGAGAGAGAGGGAGAGTTAAGGCTTGAGTGGAGAAAGAGGAGGAATTGCTGAATTAGGGTTCTGCGGTCCCAAGAATGGTGAAATCAAGTAAGTTTGGATCCTTTGCATAGACTTTTATGGTGAATCTTCTCTCTCATGTCAAGATTCCGTCCATGCTCTGATTTGATCCAAGATGATGTTGAAATTCCCTCTTTTCTCACCCTTTCTTCATAATCCCTCATTTTCAAGGTTTCCAAGTTGAATGGAAGAAGAATTGGGAGATTTGCTAGGGATTTGATATGAGTTCGAGATTCCCTGAGTTGAGCTGCAGTTTGGAGGTGTTTTCACACCTTAGGGTGAGTGGGTTCTTCCTTCAAACAGTGTAATGCACGAAATTTGATTATAGCATCCAAATCCCTAAATGCTTAGCATGTGATTCTAAAACCTGAAATGTCCGTTTGATTTTAATTATTGCAAATTGATATGACATGGATTCCTTCTCTATTTGAATGACTCCTAAATGGTAGATTCATATCAGAAACGTATACAACACTTCCTAGTGAGAATGCTTTTTAGATTTATATCAAATGATGTAATTAGGGTTTAACCTAATTGAGACATCACTAGAGTTTCAACCTTATTGAAAAGGACTAGTAATCTTATAAGTGGTTAGGATGTACCTCATGGGTTATCTTAATTGAATTTTATTCTTGATACATGATATCTCAGCGAATGGTATGGAAAACCTAAATTTAGTTAAATTTCCACGGTTTCATATTTATATTGATTGTATATGATTTGTTGAAAACAATCTTTATTTAGTGAATGCTTATATCCTATGAAATCCTTATGAGAGCCATGTGACAAGTGAATGAGGTAAATGAAAAGGTGAATGAGGCGAATGAAACCCTAAGAGTAGGGTGTTGGCATGTGATGAATGAATAAGGCAAATGAAACCCTAAGGATAGGGTGTTCAATGAATCATGTTATGATAATATGAAAGGTCTCGATATGAGATGTGCTGATGCTTAATTGTTGAATTGTATGCTTCTAGTGCATTTAACTTTATATGCTTGTTCTCTCTGAGTTGATATCTACATACTGCAGGGCTTCTTATTTTCAATACATATCTCGTAAATTGCAGGTGATGAGATATGACATGCCCTAGAAAGGGATGTTACTGAGATATGATATATGTTGAATACATGAGTTATGATGTTTCTTATGATATGATATGGCAGGCCGTGTGAGCCTTGTGAGAAATGAAAAATGAGTTATGATTTCTGTTTTACATGTATCTATAATATTAATGTTAGACTTAGGTGCCCTGAACACCGTAGAACCCCTTTGGGAGGTCTGCGCCTTAGGGGTGAAACTCGTGTTGCAACATAATCCGTGCGGAGTCATGGAGACACGAGGACAGAGAGGCAGTGTTCAACATTAATCCGTGCGGAGTCACGGTGGCACTGGAGAAAATAGGGGTTATTGCAACATTATCCGTGCGGAGTCATGGAGGTAACCCCGTGAGACTCTCCGCCTGTGTACTCAGGTTAGAGGAGGAGTCTAGAGCACTCGGAGTTAGTGCATTGAGGCCGGAGAGCCTATAGGCCGGAGAGCCTGTGGTCCTGTAGCAGAACAGGGCTGGCGTCAGACTTAGCATTTCCCTGGTGTGTCGCTAAGTCTTGTATGGTGTGGTCGTAGTGCACTGCGAGTCTCTATGCAGAGTACACTGCATAGATCAGGGCATAATCTAAAATATAATCATATAGGTTCATAGAGTCCCTTATAATTGAAAGAGTTAAGGAATACTAGAGCATAGTCTTCTAGTAGCTATTCTTTGGATGCAATATTTACATTCTTTTTTATTTCAATTATATTGTTTTAGAACTGCTCAGTGTAGTATTTATTGTTGTTAAATTTCATATTGTTTACTCAAATTATATCTGTAATCACATTAGTGCATTAGTCTGTTTCCATGAAGTACTCATTCACTGAGCGAGTAGGCTCACCCCTCTACTCAAACATTTTTAGGGTTAACCGCGTGGACTTGAAGATGGTCAGAGCATCAGTGTAGATCTGCCACAGGAGTCAAGTATGAGATTAGTTGAGTCAGTCGGTCCTTGTCACTCTAGGTCCTTAGTAAGAGTTAAGAGAGAGAGTTGTAATTACGATGTGTAATATTGTTCCTCTTTGATATGTATGCTAATTAGCAAGTTTCATGTGCATAATGTGTGAGAGACATTATGAATGTTTAGACATGTATCTTTGCTATTAAAGTCTGATTAGTAAAGGAAATGTTCAGATTCTCTTGTTAAAATGTTATGTGGTTCAATGCGGGAAAACAAGAGTTTTAAAGAAAAAGAAAAAAAAAGTTAAGGGTGTTTTTTGTGTTACATATAAATCCTATCTTATGCCCAAATCTCATCATTTGAGGAAATTGTGAGATCGGGGTGTGACACATGTCCTCAATCTCCGCCTCTTATTTTTCTATGTGGTTGCCCCAGTCGCGATACCATGTAGGTCCGACACCTGCTGAAACCGGCGGTCATGTCCACAGTGATCGAGTGGCCTTCGGTTGCGGAAATCTTAGTGCCGACCTCACCTTGTCTTTGTGGACATGTTATGCACTTCATAGAGGTTTTTCCGGCCATTCACAAAGATCTGGACTTTAGTCCATCCTCCCCCATTTCTGTCACTCTCATGGCTCGCTCCAGGGCTTTAGTTACCCGTTTTCTTATGTGATTGTTGTATCAGCCTCGACGGCTCTTGGTGTTGCACTTTGCTCATTTTCCCTCACGATCCCAGTTTAACGAAAATGATTTCATCTTCCCGAGATTCCCACCAGCAGGCACCTGCTCGAGCCATGGTTCGCAAGGGAAGGAACTAGGGTGAGTAATGACCTTGGTACCCCTGTCTTTTTTTATTCGACGATTCCCACCACGAGGGTATTTCAGGGTTTTCACCCATCCTCCCTTCTTTGATCGTGAGTCCTTAGTGGCAAGCCTCATTGCTGAGTTGGCCAAGCTCGATTGGTCCAACTCAGGACCGGCCCACTGGTTTTGAAAGCAAACGTGGCTTTTTCTCGATTTATGATTGGTCGATTCTTTGGAAATTCGTATTAAATCGCCTAATTATCAAAAAAATCCGCAAAAATAAGTTTTGGAAAGGATTTTCGATGATGAATACGATTTTATGGTTTATATCGACTGGTTTTGTTGTTTTCACATCTCAATAGTTACATGACACATATTAGGGTTTAATTTGAATAACAAAGGATAATCATGTTAATTTTAGGTGATTAAGAGAATCCAATGAGTCAAACAAGGTTTGACTTAGGTGCTTTTGTTCAAGGTGAGTGGGCCATGCCCTTGGTATAGATAATAATTGATTTATTGAATGTTTATGATTTATGTTAAGCACCTTATATTAAAGTCATGATTAATGCATGTTTTCTTCAAGTATATGGTTATTGGATGTTGATTGATATAATCTAAGTCTAAGTATAGAAGCCTGATTAATGTTATGAATTATGATTAAGATACATGAAACCAAGGTTAAGAGGGAAGAAATTTCCCATTCATGCTTAAGAGGGAGAAATCCCATTATGGTCACGGGGAAAAATCCCAATTATGTTCAAGAGGGAGAAATCCCAAATTAAGATCAAGTTTAAGTTATAAAGAAGACCATTAAGTCTAAGAAAGATCATGGTTAATGGAAATTGATTTAGATTTATATGCACCTTGTTATGGGCTTTCTAAGCATTATGGGCTTTTCGAGCAATACGGGCTTTCCGAGCATTATGGGCTCCTTATGGGGAATTAAGAGAGGAGCATATACTTCTAGTCAAGTTCCTTACATAAAATATGTCAAGAAATGATTAATGTTAAGTCTATGTCCACGTTTATGTAAGTCACCTTTATAGTTTATTTTTATGCTTTATAACATGTCGATGCCGCTTACTTACCATGTTTGTTTTTCCTTTGCATGGCAGGGGACGAGATGTCTGTAGACGTTGGAGCTAAAGGGAAGGAGACATCTTGAGAAGATTCCAAAGACCCAAGACCTTAGAAGTTGTTGCCCGGTGGGACGTCCATCTATGGATATCCTATCTTTTGCATGATATCTAGTTTATGTTTAGCATACCTTTAGAAGCATGATGTAGTTTTCTTTCCAAAAAGAAATTTATCTATGAATCTATGTTTCTATGAATGCCAAGTGTTGTTTATTTCTTGATATGAGATCATGTATGTGACAACCCTCCTTGAAATGCCAAGTACCCCACATTATGGATAATGTTGGGGATTAGGCTGTGCTTCCGCTGGTTACGTATGAAACCCTAGGGAGGGGTGTTACAGTTATCATAGCCACATGGTTGATACTTTCTTATGCTAAACCTATGCATTATGAATATGATGAGGGTTGATCATATATAGATTCTTGGAATGTTGGTGCAATAAAGGAATGTTCTTAATGTTAATATAACCCTACTATGATTGTTTATGAATATCTCCCAGCTCATTAATGCAATATTGTGTTGTCCCGTGTATTATATGTAAGTGATGTTGTTGAGCCTTGTTATAAGGCATGGAAAGATAATGATGATCTTATATGGAATAGTATGATGGTCTTAATGACCTTTGGACATGATTGAGCCCTGAATGAGGTATAATCCTCTTGTGTTGATAAAACCATGTGATATTGTGAAAAGAATTTATATCACGTGATAGTATGATGACAAGTATACTCTCATGAATGGCATGAGAACAGTATCATGTGATGATGATTTGATGATAAGTATAATCTCTTGATTGGCAGGTGAATACTTCCATGTGATGTTGAGATGAGAAATTATGTCTCATATGTTTTATATCTTCTGAAGTTGTTATAACACATTATTTTCTAGATATGAATTAGGGTTTGAATTTTGACTTGTTTGATGCAGCCTTAATTCACCCAATTGGAGATAACTAATCAAGTGAAACTCTAATCATGTAGTGCCATGTGTCGTATAACCATCTTCAGTGTCAAAACTTGTTGGATGGTGAAACGAGTATACCGAAGGGAAACTCGAAGTGCATATTGTTGAGTATGTGGGGGTGGCAACTTGAGGATATATCCTTGTCATCCACAATTGTAGGTTATGGAGGATGACTGCGGTCATGCCACGGATATTGTGAAATGTGAAAGGCAACAGTATAACCGCAGGTGGTTCTTATAGAACGACCATGTGTGATCATGTACTCTAGTGTCGAGACTTGTACCAAGGGTGGACTAGTTGTTAGCAACTTGACTATATGTCACTGTAGTGGTAGCATTGACTGATATGTCACTACCTTTTTACTCATACTGACCGAGGGGGTGAGATCTTAGGATATCGACACTCCTAGATCTTGTACGGAACTGAATAGCCCTTCACATGGGTCGGTTGGATTTTGGATGGTACGATTCAAATTCCCCATGGCATAATAAAAGATGTAAGATAGTTGTGTGGCATATCTATTTAGGGTTATACACAATGCTTCATATTGGATGATAACCCTTGTTTGCTTTCTTTTTGTTGAGATCATGTATAGTACAATAAGAGATAATAGACGTGATTATGTTGTAGTTATGCTCATGTTGTAAACATGCTTATTTTGTCAAATATACTGACACTGATGGTTAACATGTTGTTGCTAGCTATGTTTAATATTTCTAGCCATGCCTATTTAATTATAAATGCTTAAACTGATAATCATGCCTATGCAATTAATTATGTTACGATGTTAGTTCTACTTATGATATAAATTTGTTCTCTTTATTTGAAATGCCAATATTGATAGCCATGTTATGTTACTAGACATATTCATGATGCCAGGGATGCTTATGCTACTGGATTGCTTGTGATGTTAGTAAGGAATATGATGATAGTCAGATTGATGATGATTGTTATTAGATGCAATTTGATGAAATTTGAGTAGATATCTATCCAGACAAATGGATTTATTTGTTACCTATGTATACATTGATAATCATAATTGTTGCTAAGATTATTTGCTTAATCTTTTATCATACTTGAACTGTTCAATTGATTATTAAATACTCCAACTGCTCAGTTATCTACTATTTAAAATGATGTAATCAATAAGTGTTGTTAGCGGTTATATCTCTTGTTGGGTCATGGGTCTTATCCTTGTGGTTTGCCACATCTTTTTAGGTAATCGGCAGCGACGACAACATAACCATGGAAGTAAAGAGGAACTACAGTAATGAATCTTTGAGAAAGTTGATTAGATGTCTAGTGTGTCCTAGAGTTGTCCTTGTACTCTCAGGTCCAGGCAGGAAAAGTTTGTAAATGGTGTTTCAAACAAATCATACTTTTGTTAGCATGTTAATGCTTGTTTGTGTGGCATATATGAATATTATTCTCCTGTGTATATATGTTGTGGCTAAGGCGATAGAACAATTTATATCAAATTCTTGGCATAGTATGGATACAAGAAAGATGTTGGGCTCTTATGCAAACATTTTTGAGTGGGTATTGATGTTGAAATCAGTTTTAATTTATCCATATTTTTGGGTATGTGATTAATTAGTGATCGGTTGTGTTTTATGTTTTGAGTAATTTTGTTTAGTGTAACAAATTATTACAAGCGGGTATCAGAGCTTTAGGTTTGCTGAGTCTATAAGGACCCTAAGACTTATGACTGGGATGATTTCTAAGTTAGGAATATGACATAAAAACATGGTGCATACTGCCTAATCTCAATACTTGGATGCCTTGGCCAAATATTCACGTATTGAAGAAAAGGTAAGTATGGAACTCTTAGAGTGTTATCTTTCTGATTACTCTGATAAAGTAGTCATTTTGAGACAATCTAAATAGCATAATGAATCATAAATCATGGTGCATATAACCCAATATTACCTCAAGAGAAGATGAGAATTACATCATTATCTATCAAAACTTGAATGCTTGGTAACTATAAGAGAAAGATACAACACCATGAAATCTAAATCCAAATACAAATAAGTAAAAGAGGAGTTCTTGATGCTGTAATTCAAGAAGTTAGTAAAGTAAAAGATGGATAACTCAATGCTAATAAAGTGATTCAAGGTATGAAATTCGTATAAGAAAGAGAGGACTCATATTATAAGTATAATATGAGAAGATGAATGGAAACAATGACAAAGAAATAAGGTGGAACATGAGTTAATCTCAGACCAACCTAAGTATGTAAGAAATTGTTAATGTAAAATCAGCATGGCATGTGAAAGAAATTAAGGGAGATGATCCCTATTTAATGAAGAAAATGTGGAATATGATGATTTACCTATTTATAAGTGGTTGAAAAACATAATAAAATAAGATAACATACCCAAGTGTGATAAATAGTCATCAAGGAAGGAGTAATGAGATATGTTAATCATGATGATTCCTATGCTAATGGAAAGGAACCCAAAATGAAAAAAGTAAAATTATACATAAGAAGTTGTAACATGCATAATGAATATAGAATTAGTTGCCTTTTTGCTAGTGACCCTTGAACAATGTTGCTATGATGTGGGAAGTATGTTTTCCTTTGTGTCTTTCCTTTCTAGGGCACAACTTTTAAGTGGATCATTGCCACTTAGTATGTGTGGATTTATTATAAACATGAGGGTGGATAGCTTTGTTGGTATGTATGCCCATAGAGCAAGTCATGTGATGATTGTAATGGGATACTTTGTAAATGATTTGAATAATAATAAAGGCAATTTCAGATCTATATGTTTTAACTGTTTCTGATATGATAGTGTAACGTGATAGATGTCTAAAGAATTGTTTACTCGATGATGTATGCTTTTAGGTTCAGGACCTAAATGATGATATCATATGAATGCTAAGAGTATACATTCTTGCTTAGTCCCTAGTCGGTTGTTATTGTGGAAATAACTATAGACATCAATAACACTAAAGACTAGATTGTGTGTTGGTTGATGATAGAATCTCATTAGTCATGATATAGTGATATCAAACCAAGCACATAGGTACTTGTTAGAGAACAAGTGTACCAGATAGACCCATCGTGAGAGTGACACATGGAACCATGATTTGGTAGTCACAGTCAGCTCTCACAGTGATGGTGGTGAGTGTGATTCTTCGACCTGAAATCACTACACTCAACACATGTTGTTGGGTACACTTTGACATCATCAAACACAGTCATGAAACATGGGTTGTTATAAAGGTGATGATTGGGTGACATTGACACATGGGGCTTTTGAGGGGTGAGTGACATATATGGGATTTGTCCCTCCTAAGGGAGTTTTATGTCCATGGCTACTTGATGAGTAGGATTGAGAAAGGCATGTGCATGCATGTGTGAATCAATATGTGATATTGATGTCACACACATCTCACCCAGTCTGCTCTAAGATCAAGGAAATGGATGAACGTTGAAAGGATGATTGTACCATGCCTTGAGTTCATTCAGGACATTAGTGACAAAGGAATTATACATTCATTGTAACACCATTCACGGATTGTAGGATTGAAAGTTGTTCTCCAACTTTCTATTTCACTTGGGTAGCACTGATGTGTGACTAGGCACCACTCTTTGCTTGTGAAGTCATAAGTGTTATGGACTTTCACTGCCAATGTGAAATGGACCTGCAGGGTCACATACATAGGATTTAACCTAGAAGAGGAGTTTACCCACAAATGATGTTTAGATTGATTACTAAAGGAGTTTAGTAGTTCAATTAAACACTCAGTTGATTGATAGCTCTAAATCATAGTGTTCAAAGTGTTGGACCAATTGATTAGAGTATCAGATTGATTGAAACTGTGATTGACTGATTTTACACAATCTGCACTTCCAACTGATCGGCTCATGATATGAACCAATCGGCTCAGGTTGGTGAACCGATCAGCTCAACTGGTGAGATGGTCGACTAATGTGACCAACGGAGATCGTTTGGAAAGTCAATTTTGCAAATATAATTTGTTTCACTTGTACAAATTCGATTTGGACAAGGATTAATGTTTGACTAATCGGAAACAAATATGAAAGTCAATTTGAGTTGGACCAGGACCACGAACCGAGAAGCTCATGTGATGAACCGATCGGCTCAAGGGTGCCAAACGATCAGTTCAGGTGTGAACTGATCGGTTGAGGTCACCAAACGACCGTTTCAGGGTTGAAACGATCGGTTCAGCTGGCGCAATTGGTTGTTTTGTGGAAAATCTCGAACCCTTCTACTCCTGTTTAGTCCCGCTTTGCCCGGGGTAGAGAACCCTGTCCCATGACCCTTCTATATATATAGGGGTATTGGGGGCTTCTCAAAGTACAACTCAGAATACTAGTTGCTTTGCAAAGTTGTCGTTGTCTCTGGTTTTGATAACCGAGAGAGAGCCCGAGCAAGTGCTACCCGATAAGGGAGGCACAATAAGGGAAAGACAACTGTAGAAAGGCAACTGGTTGTAGGAGATTATGTCGATGACTAGTACGCTGACAGGAGGGTGTGACTCCTTCTGATTCCTTGTGGGATAAGGAGATCGGAGTTCCATGCAGTCCGTGTGGATGACTGCAGAGGCGGGAGACTTCTGCCACACGGAGGACAACTGTCAATCCTGACAGTCCAGGTGAGACCAGGAGCTGCTCAGACACCGTCCAAGACTGGAGGTGAAGACCGCACAAGCCGCGAGGTATCATCGTCGAGCAAGCCTCGGAACAAGGTATGCCTCTACAAACCATCTTTCCTATTATAATGACATTGACGTGATTCCTTCATTCTGGGTTATGGGGACAAAATTTTTGTTTCTACTGCCTTCTCTGTCTCCCCTAAAACCCAACAGTGGTATCAGAGCCACATAAACTGCTCTATGCTTTAGGATTATCGATGTGATCGATTTTGGTTTGTCACCTTTATTTATTGCATACGATGTGAATAAAATTGACTTTATGCATGTCCAATCCTAAATCCACAAATCCCAATATACATTTATGATATGTAATATGAATGCACTCGATACGCATCGCCCTTAAACGAGTTTTTTGGTGGATGTATAGCATGGTTATGGCCAATGAACCCTATGTGTGCTTGGTTATACGTGGTTGCTTGCATCTCAGTTTGCACACCGATTCCCTATCTCCTATTCCTGATGTAACTCGAGATAACTCGAGATTTCTTTCCTACCTTTGCTCCCCCCGAATGTAACTCAGGGTTTCCCTTTTAAAATGTAAAATAGGATAGAATTTTATTTCATGTTATGTCAAAGAACGACGGATTTTTTTTGACGACCAGTTCGAGGAGCGAGACCAGCTGGTGGCGGCCTAAGGAGATGCATGATGACCAGTGAACCAATCGGCTGGAGGTGCCAGTCGATCGACTGGTGGCACCCAACTGACCAACCTGATGGTGAGCAGATCAATCATGGAGATGAGTTGATCAAACCCATAAAGGCAAAGCACAGAGTTCATCTTGTACATGTTGCATGTGATGTGGACCTAGATGACCGTGATTCCTCTTGGCTCGAGGAATCACATTAGGATGGCCATAATCATTGCTTTTATCATTTCACATGTTTTCTGTGGGATATAGCATGTATATTATACTTACTATATTGTGGTGATTGGATATGTATATGTACCTATAAAAAACCAAATCCCTCATCTAAATATTAAGTCTTTTACGCCTTCCATTAGCGGCACACATGAAAAACTTGATCGACCAGGCGTAGGTTATGCCAAAGCATGGTGCGCCGTCTATCTCGTGGAAGTGTGAAGGGTAAGCATGTAGGTTCTGCCAAAGCAGGGTGAATGTTTACCGTGTCGGCTTTTGGGTTAGACTTAACTGGAGATTCTTAAAGCGTCTAAGCCCAGAGGCAGGGAATGTTCATGGCAAGGTGTTGCGCATGTTCATTCATCAAGAGTTGCATATGATGCAATTGGCATTATGGCCTACCTAAATAGTCAATTTATGGGCGATCAGCCAAAGCTGACTCATGACTTGATGAAATACGGATCTTGACCCACTAGAAGATTGTACGCTGCAATCTTCCAAATTGATAGTGAGGGTTGTCAATTTGAATCAAAATAGTGGGTGTGGTAATTAATTAAAGGCCTAATTAACTACTGTTAAATTTTATTCAAATCAAATCAAAAGGAGTTTTGACAGATGCAATTTTCTCTTGTAGAGTGGCAAAAGAATCATCTTTTAAAATGGGCAAATTAATTGAGAATAAATTCCATAACTGGTTGAGGATTGTGAGAAGTGTTCTGCACAATCCAGATATATCGGTAGCCTTTAAACCCGCTCTATGTGTGCTTAAGAAGAAGGATAGTTCATTGATGGAGATCAATGGAACAAAGTCTAAGGACAAAGGTGAGGGAGAGAAGGGTTCTCTCGTCAAACCAATGTCAGAATCATTTGTGCTGAAAACATGGAGAGGATGGAGGGAATAATGGAAGAAGAAGCAAGAGATAGAGATCTCTACTTCTGGTGTATATGTGATAGAGATTAACTTTACTACTTCTTTGTCATGGGTACTTGATACCAGATGTGGATCTCATATTTATTCAAATGTGAAGGATCTTAAGAGAAGTAGGCCTTTGGGGAAAGGCAAGGTTGAACTATGTGTTGCCAATGGGATAAGAGTTGCCGCCAGTGCCGTAGAAACCTATGAGTTAACTCTACCTAGTTGGCTAATAATAGAGTTGAAGAACTGCTATTATGTACATGCCATAAATAGGATTATCATTTCTGTCTCTTGTTTGGACAAGGATGGTTTTGAATTTCTTATTAAGAATGGAAAGTGTTCCATTTCAAAAGATGGGATCTTTTATGGCAGTGCCCCAATGTCTTATGGTCTATACTTGATATACCTAGAGACAAGTATATACAATGTAAACACCAAAAGGCAAAAACTCAACAACTCAAACAAAACGTATCTTTGACATTGTCATCTAGGGCACATAAATGAGAAGCGCATTTCTAGACTCCATAAAGATGGTTATCTAGACTCTTTTGATTATGAATCAATAGAGACATGTGAATCTTGTTTGTTGGGCAAGATGACCAAGACTCCATTTTCAGGTAAAGGTGAGAGAGCTAGTGATCTATTAGGACTCATACATACTGATGTATGTGGGCCTTTTAGAACTAATGCTAGAAATGGGTGTGAGTAATTCATTACCTTCACTCATGACTTCAATAGGTATGGCTATGTGTACTTGATGAAACATAAGTCAAAAGCCCTTGAAAGGTTCAAGGATTTCATTAATGAAGTACAGAACCAACTTGGTAAAAGTATGAAAGCACTTCGATCCGATCGAGGTGAAGAATACTTAAGACAAGAGTTTGAGGACCTTCTGTGATCCCGTGGTATCGTATCACAATGGACTCCGCCTGGAACATCACAACATAATGGTGTGTCTGAAAGAAGGAATCACACTTTACTAGATATGGTGCGATCAATGATGAGTTTTGCTGATCTTCTGATTTCCTTCTGGGGTCATACTCTTGAAACTGTCGCATTTACACTTAACCGAGTACCATCTAAATCGGTTCAAAAGACACCATATGAGATATGGACTGGGAAGCGTCCCAATATGTCTTTTATGAGGATTTGGGGGTGTGAGGCATATGTCAAGAAATTGTTTCCTGACAAGCTAGGCCCTAGATCTGATAAATGTTATTTTGTTGGATATCCTAAGGAGACCAAGGGATATTACTTATACCACCCAACTGACAACAAAGTGTTTGTTGCCAGGGATGTTGTGTTCCTAGAAAAGGAATTTATTTCCAAAGGAAGCAGTGGGAGGAAAATAGAGCTTGAAGAGGTTCAAGCCCAATAAGAAAACATTGAACCGGTAAATGTACAAGAGGAACATAGAGATTTACAAGGTGTTGTGGAATCTCAGTCTCCTCAAGTAACACAAGGACCTCGTAGATCTAGTATGACACGCCTTGAACCTGAGAGGTTTGGATACCTTGTGACTCAGGAAGGCAATGAGTTGATCATAGATGATGATCCAACTACCTATCTAGAGGCTATGGAGGGACCAGATTATGAGAAATGGCTTGAGGCCATGAAATCCGAGATGGAATCCATGTACTCCAACAAAGTATGGACTTTGGTAGAACCACCCGAAGAGGTAAAACCCATAGGGTGCAAGTGGGTATTCAAGAAGAAGACCGACATGGATGGCAATGTGCAAACTTATAAAGGCAGATTGGTTGCAAAGGGTTTTCGACAAGTTCAAGGTGTTGACTATGACGAAACCTTTTCTCCAGTTGCCATGATTAAGTCCATCTGGATTATGCTTGCTATTGCGGCTTACTATGACTATGAGATTTGGCAAATGGATGTTAAAATTGCATTCCTTAATGGGAATATAAATGAGGATGTGTACATGACACAACCTGAAGGTTTTGTAGATCCAAAGAATGCCAATAAAGTATGTAAGCTGCAAAGGTCAATCTATGGATTGAAACAAGCATCTCGGAGTTGGAATCTTCGATTTGATGAAGAAGTCAAAATGTTTGGCTTTATTCAAAATGAAGATGAACCTTATGTGTACAAGAAGGTTAGTGGGAGCACGACCACATTCCTCATATTATATGTGGATGACATACTATTGATGGGGAATGATGTCTCAGCCTTAGAGAAGGTAAAGACTTGGCTTGGGAATACTTTCTCAATGAAGGACTTAGGAGAAGCATCCTACATTCTAGGAATTAAGATCTATAGAGATAGATCTAAAAGGCTTCTTGGACTAAGTCAAAGCACGTACATTAACAAAGTGTTGAAGCAGTTCAACATGGAGAACTCAAAGAGAGGCAACATCCCCATGCTACATGGAGTCACCGTCTCTAGAGCTCAATGTCCCCAATCTTGTGAAGAGAGGGAGCGTATGAATGGGATCCCATATGCATCAGCCATCAGATCCATCATGTACGCTATGTTGTGCACACACCCAGATGTCTCGTATGCTCTCAGCATGACGAGCAACTACCAATCAAATCATGGGGATGCTCACTGGACAGTCGTAAAGAACATCCTCAAGTATTTGTGAAGGACTAAGGATCAGTTCCTTGTATACGGAGGTGAGGAAGAACTGATTGTAAAGGGTTACACCGATGTGATCTTCCAAACCAACAAAGATGATTACAGATTGCAATCAGGATTTGTGTTTTGCCTAAACAATGGAGTTTTGAGCTGGAAGAGTTCCAAGTAAGAAATAGTTGCTGATTCTACTACAGAGGCCGAGTATATTACTACTTTACATGAAGCAAAGGAGGCTGTGTGGATCAGGAAGTTCATTTCTGAACTCGGTGTAGTTCCCAGTAGTTGTGATGCAATTGAGCTTTATTGTGACAATAATGGAGCTATTGCTCAAGCTAAGGAACCCAGATCACATTAGTAGTCCAAGCACATACTACGACGCTTCCATCTCATACGATAGTTCGTACAACGAGGAGATTTGAAGATTTGTAAAGTACTAACTGAAGACAACATAGTTGATCCACTGACTAAGGCCCTTTCTCAGCAGAAGCATGATGGTCATGCTAGGTCACAAGGACTAAGGTTCCTAGGTGACTGGCTCTAAGTGCAAGTGGGAGTCTGTTAGTATGTATGCCCATAGAGCAAGTCATGTGATGATTGTAATTGGATACTTTGTAAATGATTTGAATAATAATAAAGGCAATTTCTGATCTATATGTTTTAACTGTTTCTGAGATGATAGTGTAACATGATAGATGTCTAAAGAATTGTTTACTCGATGACGTATGCTTTTAGGTTCAGGACCTAAATAATGAGATCATACAAATGTTAAGAGTATACATTCTTGCTTAGTCCCTAGTCGGTTGTTATTGTGGAAATAACCATAGACATCAATAACACTAAAGACTATATTGTGTGTTGGTTGATGATAGAATCTCACTAGTCATGATATAGTGATATCAAACCAAGCACATAGGTACTTGTTAGAGAACAAGTGTATCGGACAGACCCACCGTGAGAGTGACACATGGAACCATGATTTGGTAGTCACAGTCAGCTCTCACAGTGATGGTGGTGAGTGTGATTTTTTGACTTGAAATCACTGCACTCAATACATGTTGTTGGGTACACTTTGACATCGTCAAACGCAGTCCTGAAACATGGGTTGTTATAAAGGTGATGATTGGGTGACATTGACACATGGGGCTTTTGAGGGGTGAGTGATAGATATGGGATTTGTCCCTCCTAAGGGAGTTTGATGTCCATGGCCACTTGATGAGTAGGATTGAGAAAGGCATGTGCATGCATGTGTGAATCAATATGTGATATTGATGTCACACACATCTCACCCAGTCTGCTCTGAGATCAAGGAAATGGATGAACGTTGAAAGGATGACTGTACCATGCCTTGAGTTCATTCAAAACATTAGTGACAAAGGAATTATACATTCACTGTAACACCATTCACGGATTGTAGGATTGAAAGTTGTTCTCCAACTTTCTATTTCACTTGGGTAGCACTGATGTGTGACTAGGCACCGCTCTTTGCTTGTGAAGTCATAAGTGTTATGGACTTTCACTGCCAACGTGAAATGGACCTGTAGGGTCACACACATAGGATTTAACCTGGAAGAGGAGTTTATCCACAAATGATGTTTAGATTGATTACTAAAGGAGTTTAGTAGTTCAATTAAAGACTCAGTTGATTGATAGCTCTAAATCATAAGGTTCAAGGTGTTGGACCAATTGATTAGAGTATCAAATTGATTGAAACTACGATTGACTGATTTTGTACAATCTGCACTTCCAACCGATCGGCTCATGAGATGAACCGGTCGGCTCAGGTTGGTGAACCGATCAGCTCAACTGGTGAGATGGTCCGCTCATTAGACCAACAGAGATCATTTGGAAAGTCAATTTTGCAAATACAATTTGTTTCACTTGTACAAATTCGATTTGGACAAGGATTTATGTTTGATTAATCAGAAACAAATATGAAAGTCAATTTGAGTTAGACCAGGATCACGAACCGAGCGGCTCATGTGATGAACCGATCGGCTCAAGGGTGCCAAACGATCGATTTAGGTGTGAACCGATCAGTTGAGGTCACCAAAGGACCGTTTCAGGGTTGAAACGATCGGTTCAGCTTGCGCAGTTGGTTGTTTTGTGGAAAATCTCGAACCCTTATACTCCTGTTTAGTCCCGCATTGCTCGGGGTAGCGAACCCTGTCCCATGACCCTCCTATATATATAGGGGTATTGGGGGCTTCTCAAAGTACAACTTAGAACACCAGTTGCTCTGCAAAGTTTTCATTCTCTCTGGATTTGGTAACCGAGAGAGTCCGAGCAAATGCTACTCGATAAGGGAGGCACAACAAGGGAAAGACAATTGCAGAAAGGCAACTGGTTGCAGGAGAGTGTGTCAGTGACTAGTACACTGACAGGAGGGTACAACTCCTTCTGATTCCTTATGGGACAAGGAGATCAGAGTTCCAGGCAGTTCGTGTGGACGACTGCAGAGGCATGAGACTTCTGCCACTCAGAGGACAACTATCAATCCTGACAGTCCCGGTGAGACCAGGAGCTGCTCAGACATCGTCCAAGACTGGAGGTGAAGACCGTGCAAGCCGAGAGGTATCGTCGTCGAGCAAGCCTCGAGATAAGGTATGTGTAACATCCCAGGATTTGAGGCCTCAGATAACATGATCTTAAAAGGAATGATTAGACTACCCATATCACCAAGGTGCACCTCTTTTTCTGGGAGCCCATCACTAAGAACTCCATAGTTAAGCGTGCTCATCTTGGAGTAGTACTGGGATGGGTGACCTGTCGGGAAGTTGATCCTGGCATGCGTGTGAGTGAGGACAAAGCACGCAATTAAGGCTAGTGGTGGTCTGTGGGGACATGCATCATTCCTGAAACTCTACTAGAGCCTTGGGCAGTGGGCCCGGACATTACAAATGATATCAGAGCCATAACCCCTCCAGTAGGTGGGGCCCACATGGACATGGCATGCTAGTCTTGAGTCGTGCGGTCCAAGTATGTAGGAAAGGGTTGTCCATGGTTGACGTAGCCACCCTTGCACTGGTATTCTATGATCGGGAGCTGGGTGTCCATGGGCCATTGTGGGTCTGCACTGAAATGGGGAAGAGATTATAAGGCCTTATAGTTGAGCCTTGAGGAGGACGTCAAGAGCCTAAGTGGGGGAGATTGTAACATCCCATGATTTGAGGACTCAGATAACATGATCTTAAAAGGAATGATTGGACTACCCATATCACCAAGGTGCACCTTCTTTTTTGGGAGCCCATCACTAAGAACTCCATAGTTCAGCGTGCTCAGCTTGGAGTAGTACTGGGATGGGTAACCTGTCGGGAAGTTGATCCTGGCATGCGCGTGAGTGAGGACAAAGGGGCATTATAGTATGCCATAACAAACCATCTTTCCTATTGTATAGACATTGGCGCGATTCCTTCGTTCTGGGTTATGGGGAGAAACTTTTTGTTTCCGCTGCCTTCTCTGTCTCCCCTAAAACCCAACAGTGGTATCAGATCCACGTCAACTGCTCTATGCTTTAGGATTATCGATGTGATTGATTTTTGTTTGTTACCTTTATTTATTGCATACGATGTGAATAAAATTGACTTTATGCATGTCCAATCCTAAATCCACAAATCCCAATATACATTTATGATATGTAATATGAATGCACTCGATACGCGTCGCCCTCAAACAAGTCTTGTGGTGGATGTATAGCATAGTTATGGCCAATAAACCCTATGCGTGCTTGGTTATATGTGGTTGCTTGCATCTCGGTCTGCACACTGATTCCCTATCTCCTATTCCTGATGTAACTCGAGATAACTTGAGATTTTTTTCCTACCTTTACTCCCCCTAAATGTAACTCGAGGTTTCCCTTTTAAAATGTAAAATAGGATAGAATTTTATTTCTTGTTATTCAAAGAACGGTGGATTTTTTTATGACCGGTTCGAGGAGCGAGACGAGCTGGTGATGGCCTGAGGAGATGCACGATGACCAGTGAACCGATCGGCTGGAGGTGCCAGTCGATCGGCTGGTGGCACCCAACCGACCAAGCTGATGGTGAGCAGATCAATCATAGAGATGATTTGATCAAACCTAGAAAGGCAAAACACAGAGTTCATCTTGTACATGTTGCATGTGATGTGGACCTAGATGACCGTGATTCCTCTTGGCTCGAGAAATCATATTAGGATGGCCATAATCATTGTTTTTTATCATTTCACATGTTTTCTGTGGGATATAGCATGTATATGATACTTACTATATTGTGGTGATTGTATATGTATATGTACCTATAAAAAACCAAATCCCTCATCTAAATATTAAGTCTTTTACGCCTTCCATTAGCGGCACACATGAAAAACTTGATCGACCAAGCGTAGGTTATGCCAAAGCATGGTGCGCCATCTATCTCATGGAAGTATGAAGGGTAAGCATGTAGGTTCTGCCAAAGCAGGGTGCATGTTTACCGTGTCGGCTTTTGGGTTAGACTTTACTGGTGATTCTTAGAGCGTCTAAGCCCAGAGGCAAGGAATGTTCATGGCAAGGTGTTGTGCATGTTCATTCATCAAGAGTTGCATATGATGCAATTGGCATGATGGCCTACCTAAATAGTCAAGTTATGGGCGATCAGCCAAAGCTGACTCATGACTTGATGAAATACGAATCTTGACCCACTAGAAGATTGTACGTTGCAGTCTTCCGAATTGATAGTGAGGGTTGTTAATTTGAATCAAAATAGTGGGAGCGGGAATTAATTAAAGGCCTAATTAACTACTGTCAAGTTTTATTCAAATCAATCAAAAGGAGTTTTGACAAATGCAATTTTCTCTTGTATAATGGCAAAAGAATCATCTTTTAAAATGGGTAAATTAATTGAGAATAAATTCCATAACTGGTTGAGGATTGTGAGAAGTGTTCTGCACAATCCAGATATATCAGTAGCCTTTAAATCCATTCTATGTGCACTTAAGAAGAAGGATAGTTCATTGATGGAGATCAATGGAACAAAGTCTAAGGACAAAGGTGAGGGAGAGAAGGGTTCTCTCGTCAAACCAATGTCAGAATCTTCTGCGCTAAAAACATGGAGAGGATGGAGGGAACAATGGAAGAAGAAGTAAGAGATAGAGATCTCTACTTCTGGTGTATACGTGATAGAGATTAACTTTACAACTTCTTTGTCATGGGTACTTGATACCGGATGTGGATCTCACATTTTTTCAAATGTGAAGGATCTGAAGAGAAGTAGGCCTTTGGGGAAAGGCGAGGTTGAACTACGTGTTTCCAATGGGGCAAGAGTTGCCGCCAGTGCCGTAGGAACCTATGAGTTAACTCTACCTAGTGGGTTAATAATAGAGTTGAAGAACTGTTATTATGTACCTGCCATAAATAGGAATATCATTTTTGTCTCTTGTTTGGACAAAGATGGTTTTGAATTTCTTATTAAGAATGGAAAGTGTTCCATTTCAAAAGATGGGATCTTTTATGGCAGTGCCCCAATGTCTTATGGTCTATACTTATAGACCTAGAGACAAGTGTATACAACGTAAACACCAAAAGGCAAAAACTCAACAACTCAAACAAAACGTATCTTTAGCATTGTTGTCTAGGGCACATAAATGAGAAGCGCATTTCTAGACTCCGTAAAGATGGTTATCTAGACTCTTTTGATTATGAATCAATAGAGACATGTGAATCTTGTTTGTTGGGCAAGATGACCAAGACTCCATTTTTAGGTAAAGGTGAGAGAGCTAGTAATCTATTAGGACTCATACATACTGATTATGTGGGCCTTTTAGAACTAATGCCAGAAATGGGTGTCAGTACTTCATTACCTTCACTGATGATTTCAATAGGTATGGCTATGTGTACCTGATGAAACATAAGTCAGAAGCCCTTGAAAGGTTCAAGGATTTAATGAATGAAGTACAGAACCAACTTGGTAAAAGTATTAAAGCACTTCGATCTGATCGAGGTGGAGAATACTTAAGCCAAGAGTTTGAGGACCATCTGTGATCCTGTGGTATCGTATCACAATGGACTCTGCCTGGAACTCCACAACATAATGGTGTGTCTGAAAGAAGGAATCACACTTTACTAGATATGGTACGATCAATGATGAGTTTTGCTGATCTTCTGATTTCCTTTTGGGGTCATACTCTTGAAACCACCACATTTACACTTAACCGAGTACCATCTACATCGGTTCAAAAGACACCATATGAGATATGGACTGTGAAGCGTCCCAATATGTCTTTTATGAGGATTTTGGGGTGTGAGGCATATGTCAAGAAAATGTTTCCTGACAAGCTAGGCCCTAGATCTGATAAATGGTATTTTGTTGGATATCCTAAGGAGATAAAGGGATATTACTTATACCACCCAACTGACAACAAAGTGTTTGTTGTCAGGGATGTTGTGTTCCTAGAAAAGGAATTTATTTCCAAAGGAAGCAGTGGGAGGAAAATAGAGCTTTAAGAGGTTCAAGCCCAATAAGAAAACATTGAACCGGTAGATATACAAGAGGAACATAGAGATTCATAAGGTGTTGTGGAATCTCAGTCTCCTCAAGTAACACAAGGACCTCATAGATCTAGTAGGACACACCTTGAACCTGAGAGGTTTGGATACCGTGTGACTCAGGAAGGCGATGAGTTGATCATAGATGATGATCCAACTACCTATCTAGAGGCTATGGAGGGACCACATTCTGAGAAATGGCTTGAGGCCATGAAATCTGAGATGGAATCCATGTACTCCAACAAAGTATGGACTTTGGTAGAACCACCCGAAGAGGTAAAACCCATAGGGTGCAAGTGGGTCTTCAAGAAGAAGACCGACATGGATGACAATGTGCAAACTTTTTTTTTTGGTCGGCCAAAACTCTTACAATGGGTTTTCGACAAGTTCAAGGTGTTGATTATGATGAAACCTTTTCTCCAGTTTCCATGATTAAGTCCATCTGGATTATGCTTGCTATTGCGGCTTACTATGACTATGAGATTTGGCAAATGGATGTTAAAACCACATTCCTTAATGAGAATATAAATGAGGATGTGTACATGACACAACCTGGAGGTTTTATAGATCTAAAGAATGCCAATAAAGTCTGCAAGCTGCAAAGGTCAATCTATGGATTGAAACAAGCACATCGGAGTTGGAATCTTCGATTTGATGAGGAAGTCAAAATGTTTGGCTTTATTCAAAATGAAGATGAACCTTATGTGTACAAGAAGGTTAGTGGGAGCACGACCACATTCCTCATATTGTATGTGGATGACATACTATTGATGGGGAATGATGTCTCAGCCTTAGAGAAGGTAAAGACTTGGCTAGGGAATACTTTCTCAATGAAGGACTTAGGAGAAGCATCCTACATTCTAGGAATTAAGATCTATAGATATAGATCTAAAAGGCTTCTTGGACTAAGTCAAAGTACGTACATTGACAAAGTGCTGAAGCAGTTCAGCATGGAGAACTCAAAGAGAGACAACATCCCCATGCTACATGGACTCACCGTCTCTAGAGCTCAATGTCCCTAATCTTGTGAAGAGAGGGAGCGTATGAATGGGATCCCATATGCATCAGCCATCAGATCCATCATGTACGCTATGTTGTGCACATGCCCAGATGTCTCGTATGCTCTCAACATGATGAGCAGGTACCAGTCAGATCCTGGGGATGCTCACTGGACAGCCGTAAAGAACATCCTCAAGTACTTGCGAAGGACTAAGGATCAGTTCCTTGTATACAGCGGTGAGGAAGAACTGGTTGTAAAGGGTTACACCGATGCAAGCTTCCAAACTGACAAAGATGATTATAGATTGCAATCAGGATTTGTGTTTTGCCTAAACAATGGAGCTGTGAGCTGGAAGAGCTCCAAGCAAGAAACAGTTGCCGATTCTACTACACAGGCCAAGTATATTGCTGCTTCACATGCAGCAAAGGAAGCTGTGTGGATCAGGAAGTTCATTTCTGAACTTGGTGTAGTTCCCAATAGCTGTGATGCAATTGAGCTTTATTGTGACAATAATGGAGCTATTTCTCAAGCTAAGGAACCCAGATCACATCAGCGGTCCAAGCACATACTGCAGCGCTTCCATCTCATACAATAGATCATACAATGAGGAGGTGTGATATTTTTCAAAGTACCAACTGAAGACAACATAGCTGATCTACTGACTAAGGCCCTTTCTCAGTAGAAGCATGATGGTCATGCTAGGTCACAAGGACTGAGGTTCCTAGGTGACTGGCTCTAAGTGCAAGTGGGAGTCTGTTGGTATGTATGCCCATAGAGCAAGTCATGTGATGATTGTAATGGGATACTTTGTAAATGATTTGAATAATAATAAAGGCAATTTCCGATCTATATGTTTTAACTGTTTCTGAGATGATAGTGTAACATGATAGATGTCTTAAGAATTGTTTACTCGATGACGTATGCTTTTAGGTTCAGGACCTAAACGATGAGATCATACGGATGTTAAGAGTATACATTCTTGCTTAGTCCCTAGTCGGTTGTTATTATGGAAATAACCATAGACATTAATAACACTAAAGACTATATTGTGTGTTGGTTGATGACAAAATCTCATTAGTCGTGATATATTGATATCAAACCAAGCACATAGGTACTTGTTAGAGAACAAGTGTACCAGACAGACCCACCGTGAGAGTGACACATGAAACCATGATCTGGTAGTCATAGTCATCTCTCACAGTGATGGTGGTGAGTGTGACTCTTTGACCTGAAATCACTACACTCAAAACATGTTGTTGGGTACACTTTGACATCATCAAACACAGTCCTAAAACATGGGTTGTTATAAAGGTGATGATTGGGTGACATTGACACATGGGGCTTTTGAGGGGTGAGTGATAGATATGGGATTTGTCCCTCCTAAGGGAGTTTGATATCCATGGCCACTTGATGAGTAGGATTGATAAAGGCATGCACATGCATGTGTGAATCAATATGTGATATTGATGTCACACACATCTCACCCAGTCTGCTCTGAGATCAAGGAAATGGATGAACGTTGAAAGGATGATTGTACCATGCCTTGAGTTCATTCAGGACATTGGTGACAAAGGAATTATACATTCACTATAACACCATTCACAAATTGTAGGATTGAAAGTTGTTCTCCAGCTTTCTATTTCACTTGTGTAGCACTGATGTATGACTAGGCACCACTCTTTGCTTGTGAAGTCATAAGTGTTATGGACTTTCACTACCAACGTGAAATGGACCTGCAGGGTCACACACATAGGATTTAACCTGGAAGAGGAGTTTATCCACAAATGATGTTTAGGTTGATTACTAAAGGAGTTTAGTAGTTCAATTAAACACTTAGTTGATTGATAGCGCTAAATCATAGTGTTCAAGGTGTTGGACCAATTGATTAGAGTATCAGATTGATTGAAACTGTGATTGACTCATTTTGCACAATCTGCACTTCCAACCGATCGACTCATGAGATGAACCAACCGGCTCATGAGATGAACTGATCGGCTCAGGTTTGTGAACCGATCGGCTCAACTGGTGAGATGGTCGGCTCATGTGACCAACGAAGATCGTTTGGAAAGTCGATTTTGTAAATACAATTTGTTTCACTTGTACAAACTCAATTTAGACAAGGATTAATGTTTGATTAATCAAAAATAAATATGAAAGTCAATTTGAGTTGGACCAGGACCATGAACCGATCGGCTCATGTGATGAACCGATCGGCTCAAGGGTGCCAAACGACCAGTTCAGGTGTGAACCGATCGGTTGAGGTCACCAAATGACCATTTCAGGGTTGCAACGATCAGTTCAGCTGGCGCAGTTGGTTGTTTTGTGAAATATCTCGAACCCTTCTACTCCTGTTTAGTCTCGCATTACCCGGGGTAGAGAACCCTATCCCATGACCCTCCTATATATAGGGTTATTGGGGGCTTCTCAAAGTACAACTCAGAACACCAGTTTCTATGCAAAGTTGTCGTTCTCTCTGGTTTTGGTAACCGAGAGAGAGCTTGAGCAAGTGCTACCCGATAAGGGAGGCACAACAAGGGAAAGACAACTGCATAAAGGCAATTGGTTGCAGGAGAGTGTGTCGGTGAATAGTACACTGACAGGAGGGTGTGAATCCTTCTTATTCCTTGTGGGACAAGGAGATCAGAGTTCCAGGTAGTCCGTGTAGATGACTGTAGAGGCGGGAGACTTCTTTCGCTTGGAGGACAGTTGTCAATCCTGACAGTCCCGGTGAGACCACGAGCTTTTCAGACACCGTCCAAGACCGGAGGTGAATACAATGCAAGTCGTGAGGTATCATCTCCGAGCAAGCCTCAGGACAAGGTATGCCTCTACAAACATCTTTCCTATTGTATAGACATTGACGCGATTCCTTTGTTCTGGGTTATGGGGAGAAAATTTTTGTTTCTGCTGCCTTCTCTGTCTCCCTAAAACCCAACAAGCTTATTATAGCATAAGGTTGCTTGGACTATGGTTCCAAGATCATAAAGTTTGTGATGAGTTTTCTTTTAAACCTTCCAATAATTATGAAGACTCCTCTTATATGTCTTGAGATTTGTTATATATACTGGTAAAAGTAGATGAGATAAGGATGTGTGTTCCTTATAGCACATGAGGTGGATACCAAGGTAATGAATCCTAATATCTTGAGATGTATCAATATTATGGGAAGTATGTGAAGGTTGGAGATATTTATTAAATGAACATTCCAAGTGTTCCTCTCCCTTAGAGAGAGAGAGATGATAATGACCCTTTAGATGTTGTTTGGAATGAAAAACAAATGTGATTATATAATGTTGTGTATGTTTAGTGATAGATGGGCAAGACCACTATCAAGGATAGATGGTTTGTTGATTAGTAGACATGTGCTATCATGTTCCTTTAAGATAAAATATTCTTTAGACATACGAGTTAGAATGGATGACATAAGCTACATGACCATGATGAGTTTAGGGTTATGTCCTTTAGACTAACCAATGTACCAATAGAATTTATGAATAGGAGGAACAACATGTTCAGGTCATGTCTTACAAGTTGTAGCAAGCTTTGAATGATGACATCTCAAGGTATTTTAGTGATGGTCAGTAATATGGTCAAAATCTTTGGTAAACCTTAAGAATGTTGAAGTAATTGTACTTATGTGTGACTAGTCTAGCAAGAATGAGTTGGGGGTTGACTAAAGTATCCTCTTGGAGTTATGATACCTATATTAAGTATGTTATGTGAATCCCGATAAGATGAAGATGATGTCGTTTCTCTACCCCTAACAATCTCAATCGGGAAGTTATATTTGTTAACAGTTATAGACAAGTGTTTGATTCTTAAACCAAACAGATGGTCAGTCCACCATTGAGATGATTGGAGAATCCTCTAAAATCATATTCCTCATAGTTCTTGAAAAAGGGGATGCCTGCCTTGTAAGGACCCTGACCTTCGTTTTGGGCTTACCCTATTTTCTTTGCCTAAACCTGGTGTTTAGAGGCTTACTTAATCACCAGAGGTGTGATTAGGGTTGTTGTGCTTTGTTGTGGGTCTTTTTGGTGCGACTTGCAATTTACCCAATTTTTAGGGTTTTTGTGCAAGTTTGCCACCTTGAGAGATCTCTTTATATCTCTTTGCATCCTCTAGAGTGAGAGGATGAGTTGGGCGCCTTGCTTGAGCCGCTTGGGCCTTGTTTGGGCTTGTTTGTTTAAGCTTGGGCTTGTTGTTGGGCTTGGTGCCTTTCCCCCTTGCTTGGTGTGTCGGGTAAGGAGGTGCTTGTGGTGTATCGACCATAGGATGTGCCTTGCTGCCTTGTGATAGGTTGTAGTGCTGGTGGGTGTGTCGGGTTGCTATGTTGGGCGACACACACCCCTCCACCTAGCATCGTTTGTGTCACCCATCTTTGGACACATGGTGGCTTCTTTGCTAGCAAGTGGCGAGACATTGGACAAGTGGTATTTGGGGTGTTAGCATGTGGCGTGGACCTTGGACAAGTGTACCTAGGCCGGGTGCCACCTTGCCTTGCTCTCCCCCTTTTACCCTCTTGTATATATACCACCCACCTTGCTTGCTAGTTGTTACGACCCCATCTGAGCTTAATTGGTAAACTAGGGTTTACCTAGACAATTGCAAAGATTAATTAGAATAATCATTCTTGAAATCTAATTAATGAAGATAACACAATTAGGATGTTTTAACTATGATAAGAAGTCTAAATGTTCTTTTGTCTTGAGAATTAGGGTTTGAGAAGCATAAACCCTAATCGGCCCAAAATAGGGTTTTAATGACATATGAATACAGAATTTGATAAGTAGAATGTCTCACTAAATGATTTTTAGTATTTTATATGTAACTCTGATTTACTTCAAATTTGGATATGATTTGGATATATAAAATGTGAACAACATTGGAAAATATCAGAATTTTTGAAGAATGTTCTGACCTATTTATCAGTCGAGTTTCAAAGTCGACCGATCATATTTCCAGATTTATATAGCAGTGTGGTAATTGAATTTTATCTTTTTATTGGTATATCCAATTGATCTAAAATTTTAACTGTGCTTGAAAAACACAGTTTTAGACACTTTGTTAAATTGAAATAATTTTTGGATGACTTTTGATCTCTACAGTAAGGGTGTCGGTCGAGTTCTGTGCAGGACAAACTCGGCCGAATATATTGCAGACTGCAATATAGCAGTGCACTGTTCTATTTTTAATTATTTATTGGTAACTCCAAATGATATAAAATTTTAACTGAATCTTTATAGATCAATTATAAATAAATTTCTAAATTCCCATAATTGTTTGAGAATGTTTGATCTCTGAAATAAATGAATTATAGTAACTTTTGTATAACTGAATATTCAGCCAATATAATTAAAGTTGAGTGTTGGGTCAATATGCAATTGACCCAAGCAGCTCAATTGACTTATATGATCGACCACACACACACACAGCTTTCATTCTTTGTCATCCATCCCAGAGAAACGAAAATCTAGAGAGAGAGGGAGAGTTAGGGCTTGAGTGGAGAAAGAGGAGGAATTGCTGACCTAGGGTTTTGCGGTCCGAGGAATGGTGAAATCAAGTAAGTTTGGATCCTTTGCATAGACTTTTATGGTGAATCTTCTCTCTCATGTAAAGATTCCGTCCATGCTCTGATTTGATCCAAGATGATGTTGAAATTCCCTCTTTTCTCACCCTTTCTTCATAATTCCTCATTTTCAAGGTTTCCTAGTTGAATGGAAGAAGAATTGGGAGATTTGCTAGGGATTTGATAGAAAATCGAGATTCCCTGAGTTGAGCTGCAGTTGTGAGGTGTTTTCACACCTTAGGGTGAGTGGGTTCTTCCTTCAAACAGTGTAATGCACGAATTTGATTATAGCACCTAAATCCCTAAATGCTTAGCATGTGATTCTGAATCCTGAATGTGTCCGTTTGATTTAAGTTGTTGCAAATTGATATGTTATGGATTCCTTCTCTGTTTGAATGACTCCTTAATGGTAGATTCACATCAGAAACGTATACAACACTTCCTAGTAAGAATGCCTTTTAGATTTATATCAAATGATGCAATTAGGTTTTACCCTAAGAGTAGGGTGTTGGCATGTGATGAATGAATAAGGCAAATGAAACCCTAAGGATAGGGTTTTCAATGAATCATATTATGATAATATGAAAGGTCTCAATATGAGATGTGCTGATGCTTAATTGTTGAATTGTATGTTTCTAGTGCATTTAACTTTATATGCTTGTTCTCTCTGAGATGATATCTACATACTGCAGGGCTTCTTATTTTCAATACATATCTCATAAATTGCAGGTGATGAGATATGACATGCCCTAGAAAGGAATGTTACTGAGACATGGTATATGTTGAATACATGAGCTATGATGTTTTATATGATATGATATGGCAGGCCGTGTGAGCCTTGTGAGAAATGTAAAATGAGTTATGATTTCTATTTTACATGTATCTAAAATGTTAATGTTAGACTTAGGTGCCCTGAACACCGTAGAACCCCTTTGACAGATCTGCTTCTTAGGGGTGAAACTCGTGTTGCAACATCATCCGTGCTTGTGTCATGGACACACGAGGAAAGAGAGGCAGTGTCCAACAACAACCGTGCTTGTGTCACAATGGCACTGGAGGAAAAATGGGGGTTATTCAACATCATCCGTGCTTGTGTCACGGAGGTAACCTGGTGAGACTCTCCGCCTATGTACTCAGGTTAGAGGAGGAGTCTAGAGCACTCAGAGCAGTGCCTTGAGGCCGTAGAGCCTATGAGTCAGGCCGGAGAGCCTGGGGTCCTGTGGCAGAGTAGGGCTGGCGTCAGACTTAGCATTTCCCGGGTGTGTCGCTAAGTCTTGTACGGTGTGGTCGTAGTGCACTGCGGGTCTCTATGCAGAGTACACTGCATAGATCAGGGCATAATCTAAAATATGATCATATAGGTTCACAGAGTTCCTTATAAATGAAAGAGTTAAGGAAGACTAGAGTAGTCTTCTAGTAGTTATGCTTTGGATACAATATTTACATTCTTTGTTATTTCAGTTATATTGTTTTAGAACTGCTCAGTGTAGTATTTATTGTTGTTAAATTTCATACCGTTTACTCAAATTATATCTGTAATCACATTAGTGCATTAGTCTGTTTCCATGAAGTACTCATTCACTGAGCGAGTAGGCTCACCCCTCTACTCAAACATTTTTAGGGTTAACCGCGTGGACTTGAAGATGGTCAGAGCATCAGTGTAGACCTGCTACAGGAGTCAAGTACGAGATTAGTTGAGTCAGTCGGTCCTTGTCACTCTAGGTCCTCAGTAAGAGTTTAGAGAGAGTTGTAATTACAATGTGTAATATTGTTCCTCTTTGATATGTATGCTAATTAGCAAGTTTCATGTGCATAATGTGTGAAAGACATCGTGAATGCTTATACATGTATCTTTACTATTAAAGTCTGATTAGTAGAAGAAATGTTCAGATTCCTTTGTTAAGATGATATGTGGTTCAATGCGGGAAAACAAGAGTTTAAAAGAAAAGAAAAAGTTAAGGGTGTTCTTTGTGTTGCATACAAATCCTATCTTACGCCCTAATCTCATGATTTGAGGAAATTGTGAGATCGGGGTGTAACAGCTTGGTATCAGAGCTTAGGGTGAGTTGTCAAGGACCATTGAGTTAGTAAGTTAGAGTCCTATGTGTGGCAGATAGGAGATGTTTGATGTTAGCTTTGGGGATTTGAGTATTTGGATATCCTGGCCCGATATCTGAGTACTTGGATCAACCAGTACAAGCTACTCTGTTTATTCTCTCACGTATACCCTGGCCAGGTATACAGTGGAAGAATGGGCTAGAGATGAACCCTAAAAATGTTAGGGTTAGAAAATGAGAAAAGAAACAAGAATTAAGAGCATAAATGTAAAAGGAGATAGAACTTACATTTCATAATGTTGTTTTTGTTGGAAATGTACAGAAATGCTCTTATATGTTTGAATTGAAATATTCAATACTTTGAAATATGGGTCTTTAATATCTGTTGTACACTATGCAATTGTAGCATTTATTGATTTTATTCTTTGTAACAAGTAGACTAGAATTGACCTTTGAATGGGCTTTTGTTTCTATAGTTTTGCCCGCTGATTCGAGTGAAATTGACATCAGTAGGTCCGTTTAGGTTTTCAGTCTGTACGCGATTCGGCCGAGTTGTATGTGATTCGGCCGAGTTTCCTTAATAGGCAATCGAACAGCAAACTGATCGGCCGAGTTGTATGTAATTCGGCCGAGTTTCCTTTTTCAGGAAATCAAACGGCAAGTTAATCGGCCGAGTTTCAAGCGGATCAACCGAGTTGTGAAGCAATCGGCCGAGTTTCTGACCAATCGGCCGAGTTTCTGAGCTGTGAGTGGCAGTTCAGGAAGAATGTAATCCTTTGTAGTTCTTGGCTTCAGGATTTCAGGTTTGGCATGGTCCGGTTGGCAGGATGCGTTATTAGGATCTAATGAATCCTATCAATAGCATAATAAGAATAGAATTGGAATAATTAGACCCACATCAGAGTAAGAATGTACATACAGTAAGATGTTGAAACATATGGGCAAGATCAGAACAACTAAGAATTAGTTGAAACTGATATCTGAGGTTTAACTTTGGGGTCTCAAATGTGAAACCCTTAATTGGGAATAATAGAACATGATATGAAGCTCATAATCAGTTTATTGGTTAATTTTGCATGAACTATACATATGAAATATAGAAAAGATATGTGAAATGTATGTATGTATGGTTCAAGATAACAAGAATCAATCATGAAGAATGAATCATATAATAGCGTATAATGCTTTTATGAACTCTAAAGCAAAGGCTAATTAGAGAATAGGGTTGAGCATTCAATAGGTCCATAAAAGTAAAGAGGATCGTATGAACATGTAATTCATACGACTAGAACAACAAACTAGTTTCTAAGCAAAGAACATAGGTGTAGTTTAATGAATGAATAAGTCATACAAAGGTGGACTGTATTCAGAAGAGAAAAACTTGATTGAAAGAGAAACTATGTTTGACCCATACATGATCCACTTGATTTAAAAATGAAGAATATGTAATGTATTCAACATGAGGAAAAAAAACTAATAGAAGGACTATTAATTTAGAACGTTAACTTCACAATAGTATAAAGATAAAGGAGGAAATATGTGCAACATGGTATACATGACCATACATATGAATAAGCAACATGGTCATAAGAGAAAAATTTAGAATTAAAGATGACGGGTTAAAGAGTAGTATATGGTAAGAGGACTATGGAACATAAGAAAGGGTTTGAAATATGATGGAGAAATTATAAAATAAAGAGGTTGTGAGATTCAGGCAAGTGCTAATTAATCAAATATCTCTGTTGATAACTAAGTAGATCTACATACGAGAATGTATTAAGGGAATGTTTGAATACAAGTATTCCAAGTCTTAAAATCATCTTCTCTTTCATATATTCCTTAATAAGAGCAAGGTGGGAATGAAATGATAAGAGAAAATGAATCATATATGGTGCATAACTACCTTGGTGGGGTCATCTAGTGAATGTAATAGTGACATACTATATGATGAAGTGTGATAAGAAATAAAATTCTTGTGTGATAGCAAGAATGATGAATAATCTATTCCTATCTTAAATGCTTCAATGTTAATGATGTTTATTGTATATAATCATATGAAAAGGATAGGTAGCAAAAAGTAAAGAAGTAATGAATGAGCAGTGAGATATGGGAAAACACTAGCTTTGTGTAATATGTGAATTTGTTTTTACATGTATGATTTGTTGAAGGCATATTAAGGTATGAAAGCTGTTTCTATATATGATTTCAGTATATTTGTGCAAGCTATATGTTAAATTAAAGGCGTATGATAGTTGTAGTAATTCATACCTGATATGCATCTTACTATTTTGTATTTGTGATATGGTGATACGGTTTGGATGATGTCAGAACACATGAAGGGATATCCTGAATAAGGTAGTTATACCTATTCACTCATATTAATAGAAAGAGATGATAATCAGATTGTCTGGACAAGTAACCCTATGAGGTGTAGTTTGTTATACCTAGATCTAATATAACTGAGTGATGGTAATTGAGTATGATTAATGCTTGAATGACTGATACAATTGTGGATTACCTTATTACTGTTGTTGAAACCCTAAAATGATATAATACGATGGTTACACTTTGAATTGTGTGTGGGCCCATAACCCACAGGTCCCAGGATCGAAACAGGATAGTATGAAATGAGGTGGTAATGCTTCACCTCATGCATCCATGACCCAATGGGGATGCCAAGAGTAGTATTGTGCAATTGATTGTTGAATTTAGTCTTTTAATTCAAGAATGTTTTGCTATCTGAGTAACATGTTATTAAAGTTTAAAATAGCATGGTGAACTCGCTTTTGTCACTTAAAGGTGATACAGAACAATAGAACTTTCTGAGCCGCATAAGTTGAGATAGTTGTATCAGAGTATCAGAGTTGCACAACGAAAGCATGGTGGTTTATCTTTGCATTCTATGTTTGTCTGTGGCATAAATAATTTGCTTGATATCATTGAGAACTATTTGAAATATGTTGTGATTTAGTAAAGAATTAAAAGATCTAATGTTGAAAACTACATTCAGGTATGAAATACAAGAATATAATGACATGGAAGGCTTTAGAAGCTTAGAATAACCTTGAATGTATCTTTCTTGTAGGTTTATGTTTCGAGGACGAAACATTCTAAGGGGAGGAGAGTTGTTACGACCCCATCTGAGCTTAATTGGTAAACTAGGGTTTACCTAGACAATTGCAAAGATTAATTAGAATAATCATTCTTGAAATCTAATTAATGACGATAATACAATTAGGATGTTTTAACTATGATAAGAAGTCTAAATGTTCTTTTGTCTTGAGAATTAGGGTTTGAGAAGCATAAACCCTAATCGGCCCAAAATAGGGTTTTAATGACATATGAATACAGAATTTGATAAGTAGAATGTCTCACTAAATGATTTTTAGTATTTTATGTGTAACTCTGATTTACTTCAAATTTGGATATGATTTGTATGTATAAAATTTGAACAACATTGGAAAATATCAGAATTTTTGAAGAATGTTCTAACCTGTTTATCGGTCGAGTTTCAAAGTCGACCGATCATATTTCCAGATTTATATAGCAGTGTGGTAATTGAATTTTACCTTTTTATTGGTATATCCAATTGATCTCAAATTTTAACTGTGCTTGAAAAACACAGTTTTAGACACTCTGTTAAATTGACATAATTTTTGGATGACTTTTGATCTCTACAGTAAGGGTGTCGGTCGAGTTCTGTGCAGGACAAACTCGGCCGAATATATTGCAGACTGCAATATAGCAGTGCACTGTTCTATTTTTAATTATTTATTGGTAACTCCAAATGATCTCAAATTTTAACTGAAGCTTTATAGATCAATTATAAATAAAGTTCTAAATTCCCATAATTGTTGGAGAATGTTGGATCTCTGAAATAAATGAATTATAGTAACTTTTGTATAACTGAATATTCAGCCAATATAATTAAAGTTGAGTGTTGGGTCAATATGCAATTGACCCAAGCAGCTCAATTGACTTATATGATCGACCACACACACACACAGCTCTCATTCTTCGTCATACATCCCAGAGAAATGAAAATCTAGAGAGAGAGGGAGAGTTAGGGCTTGAGTGGAGAAAGAGGAGGAATTGCTGACCTAGGGTTTTGCGGTCCGAGGAATGGTGAAATCAAGTAAGTTTGGATCCTTTGCATAGACTTTTATGGTGAATCTTCTCTCTCATGTCAAGATTCCGTCCATGCTCTGATTTGATCCAAGATGATGTCGAAATTCCCTCTTTTCTCACCCTTTCTTCATAATTCCTCATTTTCAAGGTTTCCTAGTTGAATGGAAGAAGAATTGGGATATTTGCTAGGGATTTGATAGGAATTCGAGATTCCCTGAGTTGAGCTGCAGTTGTGAGGTGTTTTCACACCTTAGGGTGAGTGGGTTCTTCCTTAAAATAGTGTAATGCACGAATTTGATTATAGCACCTAAATCCCTAAATGCTTAGCATGTGATTCTGAATCCTGAATGTGTCTGTTTGATTTAAGTTGTTGCAAATTGATATGTTATGGATTCCTTCTCTGTTTGAATGACTCCTTAATGGTAGATTCACATCAGAAACGTATACAACACTTCCTAGTAAGAATGCCTTTTAGATTTATATCAAATGATGCAATTAGGTTTTACCCTAAGAGTAGGGTGTTGGCATGTGATGAATGAATAAGGCAAATGAAACCCTAAGGATAGGGTTTTCAATGAATCATATTATGATAATATGAAAGGTCTCAATATGAGATGTGCTGATGCTTAATTGTTGAATTGTATGTTTCTAGTGCATTTAACTTTATATGCTTGTTCTCTCTGAGATGATATCTACATACTGCAGGGCTTCTTATTTTCAATACATATCTCATAAATTGCAGGTGATGAGATATGACATGCCCTAGAAAGGAATGTTACTGAGACATGGTATATGTTGAATACATGAGCTATGATGTTTTATATGATATGATATGGCAGGCCGTGTGAGCCTTGTGAGAAATGTAAAATGAGTTATGATTTCTATTTTACATGTATCTAAAATGTTAATGTTAGACTTAGGTGCCCTGAACACCGTAGAACCCCTTTGACAGATCTGCTTCTTAGGGGTGAAACTCGTGTTGCAACATCATCCGTGCTTGTGTCATGGACACACGAGGAAAGAGAGGCAGTGTCCAACAACAACCGTGCTTGTGTCACGATGGCACTGGAGGAAAAATGGGGGTTATTCAACATCATTCGTGCTTGTGTCACGGAGGTAACCCGGTGAGACTCTCCGCCTGTGTACTCAGGTTAGAGGAGGAGTCTAGAGCACTCAGAGTAGTGCCTTGAGGCCGTAGAGCCTATGAGTCAGGCCGGAGAGCCTGGGGTCCTGTGGCAGAGCAGGGCTGGCGTCAGACTTAGCATTTCCCGGGTGTGTCGCTAAGTCTTGTACGGTGTGGTCGTAGTACACTGCGAGTCTCTATGCAGAGTACACTGCATAGATCAGGGCATAATCTAAAATATGATCATATAGGTTCACAGAGTTCCTTATAAATGAAAGAGTTAAGGAAGACTAGAGTAGTCTTCTAGTAGTTATGCTTTGGATACAATATTTACATTCTTTGTTATTTCAGTTATATTGTTTTAGAACTGCTCAGTGTAGTATTTATTTTTGTTAAATTTCATATCGTTTACTCAAATTATATATGTAATCACATTAGTGCATTAGTCTGTTTCCATGAAGTACTCATTCACTGAGCAAGTAGGCTCACCCCTCTACTCAAACATTTTTAGGGTTAACCGTGTGGACTTGAAGATGGTCAGAGCATCAGTGTAGACCTGTCACAGGAGTCAAGTACGAGATTAGTTGATTCAGTCGGTCCTTGTCACTCTAGGTCCTCAGTAAGAGTTTAGAGAGAGTTGTAATTACAATGTGTAATATTGTTCCTCTTTGATATGTATGCTAATTAGCAAGTTTCATGTGCATAATGTGTGAAAGACATCGTGAATGCTTATACATGTATCTTTACTATTAAAGTCTGATTAGTAGAAGAAATGTTCAGATTCCTTTGTTAAGATGATATGTGGTTCAATGCGGGAAAACAAGAGTTAAAAAAAAAAGAAAAAGTTAAGGGTGTTCTTTGTGTTGCATACAAATCCTATCTTACGCCCTAATCTCATGATTTGAGGAAATTGTGAGATCGGGGTGTAACACTAGTAGTCCCTTTAGTTCCTTAGCTGCTGCTATTCCCTTGTTGTCTGAGAATGAGAAGAAGAGAATGAGAAAAGGTGGTGGTCGATACACATAGTAGTGCTTGCTTCTTTTCTTGTCTAGTTGGTAAGTCTCTCTCACTCTTGCTATCATCTTCTTCCTTATCCTTTCAGCCATGGAGGTGATAGGTTCCTCTTCTCTAGTTGGTGGTCGAAGCTTGAAGGTGGTGTTGTGGAGCTTGGAGCTTGGAGAAGATCGTGCTTAAGGTGGGTTACATAACTTCTAACCTAACTATTCTATCTCCTTTACATGTTGCTTAGATATGTTATCTTGATCGGATATACATATATTTCTAGTAGTGCTTATGCTTTAGTTGGTGACGTTGCTGCCCTATATGTTCCCTATGTTAGGTTGGACGATATGTGATAGTTACCCTTGTGTTGGCCGACCCCTTGGATTATGGAATCTCAAGCAACACCCCTCTCTCGTTTAGTTGAGAGGTGAGCTTAGGGTTTCTTAACCCAAAGGTGTATGGTAGTGTGTCCTTGAGACAAAACCCCTCTCTCATTTTGTTATTGAGAGGTGAGCCTATGCTCTAGGTGTTTGGGTGACATGATGAGTTGGCTTGGCTGATAGAAGTGCTGATCTACCTAGTTGCACGATATGCTTAGTTGGTACCTTGGGTGATAGGGTGCAGCCATGCCTTTGATGGTGAGCTTTGAGCAACACCCCTCCTTCCTTAAGTTGTGAGGTCATCTCTAGCTCCTACCCGATATGCTCGAGTATTGGCAATACCCCTCAATCAACCTAGTTGTTGTGAGGTGAGCTAACACTCTTGCTGATCTTGGGCAATATGGTGTGGTTGCCTTATATGGTGTCTTGATGGGCGTCATGATCCTTGTACGTTAGGGCTGATCCTTAATTTGGGTGTTGCTCGATATGATGTTTTGGGTGCCTGCTTCTCTTGGGTGTTAGGGCTATCTTGCGTCGGGCGTTGCACTTGTTAGGTTGCTGTCTGATACCCTTGTTTGTAATCTGCCCGGTGTCCTTTGTTGGTGTTGTCTGATTCAAGGAGATGATGTTGAGGCGTTGCATGATGCAGTTTGCATGTTATGGTGTTGCACGATACAGTGCCCACCTGATGAGATGTTGTGTTAACCTCATAAGTGTTTCCCATTACAACATTGCTCGTCATGGGGTGTTGCACGATGCATTGCCCATTATGGTGTTGAACGGTATCAGTTTGCTTATGGTCTGCCCAGTACCTTATGGTTGGGTTGTAGCATGATCTTTTGGTGAGGGTTAGTCCCTTACCCGACATTCTTTTGGTGAGGGTTATCCCTTACCGGATATGCTGTAGTGAGGGTTATGCTTAAAACCCTAATATCGCTTAGATTTCTTATATGTGGGTGATATGTATATGCATGTTCATCGAATATTGTACAACTATATCTCAGTGATGAAGTGTATCTACTGTTGAGCATACTAACCATGTAGGTCCCATCAATTGAGATGTGTAGTCAGGTATGAGTTGTGATGATGTCATTAGTGACGTTTGCTTAATGTTAAAATGATGTGCTATAAGAACTATGAGGATGCATGATGAATGTTGCCTATGATATGGTAACATGTGCTTAATGATGGGATGGAATCCCTATGATGTTGGATCCTTGTGATGAATCATGATGATTGGCAAGAGGCCAAGTGGTAATATGTGATGTAAGATCCTTGAGATGGATCATGATGATGTTGACGGCATTGAGAATAGCAGTAACAGTGTGACACAAAATAACGGAACATATGTTGTTTACCCTTGTTTATGGGTTGCATAATATAACTTGGTTGACCCTGACAATCCACTTAAAATTTATTAATTAATTACAGATGAATCTTTCATGTAGTTTGTCCTGGCCATAGATCCATCATCGTCAATAGCTGGTGATGGTGAAATGGGTTCTCATGCGGGTTAATCCAGAGCGCATATTGTCGAATATGCGAGGTTTCTCCTAGCTGGAAATAGGAGGATTGTAGACTCAAGATGTGTATAAGAGCATGGTGAATAGGCCCATGGCTCAGTGTGATAGGGCATGAATGCATTCATGGCTCAGTAGCACGGTGAACAAGCCCGTGGCTCAATGTATACTGGCGTCATGACCTGTACCAAGGTGGGCTACAGGAAAGGGTAGCCTGCGGGAGATGACCCTGTGACTGAGGTCACTTAAGCAAGAGACTACGGGTTCTGCTTTGGATATCGTGCACTAACCACGAAGAGGATGAGGTCATGCAATGTGACTCTTCCATTGACCTTATATGGCACCTACTTTGGGTTTCACAACCAAAGGTTGGATTTGAGCGGTACGACTCACTTCCTCAGGGCATAATAAATGGTAATCCAGCCAAATAGTATATTTGCTTAGGGCAAACATAGAACATTGGTTGAGGCCTTGCATATTGTATGATTGTTTTATATACATGCCCTAAGTACTTCTTGCAACTAGTCATATGCTTCTCAGGTATCATGGTAAGTTGTTATATATATATATATAATCATGTTCTTCATATCTCACATTTGATCTGGTTATCTGCTATATGCCTTTACTACTTTAGTTTTTCTGAGATTTTATAGTTCGACGGGGAGTTATGTTTCTTGCTAGGACTGTGTGTCTCACCCCACTGGTTTCACCCTTTTTAGGTGATCGAGCTAGACGTGGTGGTGATCGTAGTGTTGCGTCTGAGCAACAAGAAGATCAGTAGAAAGCAAGGTTGGATATGCTACTACTGTGGTTGTTTTATAGTAGAGTCTTAGAGTCTTCCCTGTATTCTCAGGTCCTTGGAGGTGTTTTGACGAGGTTTCATGATGTATGATCTTAATATGACTTTTCTTTATAACCTATTGTTGGCCTGGTTAGGCCTGTTATGTACATGAATAGGTGACACACCCTTGACGTATATGGAAAAGATGGATCATGTGTGATGGTGGACATATATCATGCTTATGTATATATAACATGTATCCTTGCATGATGTGTATCTGGTTGTAATAGTTCCTTTCTTATGATGCTTTCCGCAATCGGTTTTAATTAACTCGTGTTTTTGGTAATATGTTGTTTATGGTGGTTCCACATGTTTTCTCGTGGAGTTTCGCTATCTTTGTGATGGCAGGATGTCACAACAGTGTTTTGGTATTAGAGCTCTAGGTTCGCTGAGTCTACAGGGATCTAGGACTAGGCTAGTGTCTGTTCTTGTGATTTTTCTAGATTTTCTTATAATGACTTCTGCCTCCAGCAGAAGATAAAACTAAAAGATGTCTGGGAATCATGAAGAAGATGTTGTCGAGAACAGTGTTGCTGCATCTGTTGATAGAGATAGTGCGTAGGTACATGAAGATCGGGTGCCTGAGGTCCCCCAAATTGACCCGACCATTCTTGAGAACCCTGCCTATCAACACCTTATGGGGCAGCTAATGGCTACAATGAATCACATGGTGGAGAGACTACATGTGCCTCTTCCGAGAGCACCGATTCCCAATAGTGAATCTTCGGGTATTGGGAAGACCTTCGAGCAGCTTCACTGAGTTAGAGCTTCAGATTATGCTAGAACGGCTGATCCAGCAGATGTAGATCTGTGGCTGACAGGTCTTGAGAAGGCCTTCCAGATCCTCGACATCCCTGAGGTAGACAAAGTCAAGCACGCTACCTACCTTCTGAAAGGTAGTGCTGGCCACTGGTGGGCCATCGACGAGGAGAAGTGACCTGGTGAGGTGATCGGTTGGAATGTTTTTTGACGGGAGTTTACCAGTCGATACTTCCCGAAGATGTATCTGGGTGAGAAGATTAGCTAGTTCGAGCATTTGCGCCAAGGTCCTCTGAACATCACTGAGTATGAAGCCAAGTTTATGGAGCTGCTGAGGTTCTATCCTCACATGGCGACAACAGATGATGAGAGGATCAGACGGTTTGAGAAAGGTTTGAGTGCTGAGCTATCAACACCTACTGCTGCTTTGGAAAACTGGGAGTGATTTGCCACATTTTTGGAGTATGTTCGGAGGATAGAACGGTCAGTCCCAGAAAAGAGAGAGGCCATGTCCCAGAAAAGGCATGTTTAGTTTCAAAGATAGAGGTTTGATGGCCCCAAGAAGCTGAGGTTTTCTGCACCTTCTATGATGCAAAGTTCCAGTGTGCAGTCACAATGGTCACCAAGTAAAGGAAGATGGCGTGGTTTTTCGCCATCTAGAGCCTACAGTACAACTTCAGTAGCAGTGACAGGGCCGTCTAAGTTGTAGTTAGGGGACATGTCGTGCTTTCTCTGTGGACAGACATATCATCTAAAGTCGAATTGCCTGAGAAGAGACGTTGAGGTGATGCAACAACCGAGGTAGAGTCAGCAAGGATCAGATAGACAACAGTCTAATGGCACCAGAGGGTGAGGATGCAGCCAAGCATCACAAGCGGGATTGTCTACTCAAGGAAGTAGAGGACGTGGACAACAAGCAACGACTTGATTCTATGCTATCAGTCAACCGGAGGTGATAGTCAACCTGTTAGTGGTGGCAGGTCAGTTAGAGTTGTTTCATTCTGATTTGTCTTCTTATTGCTTTATATCTATTCTGGTTGACCCGGGTGCTACACACTCTTTTATCGCACGTAGTATGCTTGATAGATGTCTTTTACCTGTTAGTTGTAAGAAAGATAGCTTGTTGTTAGAAACCCCTCTTGTTGGTCCTGCGATGCTTTGAGAAGTGTGTCCATCTTGTGTTCTATATTTTTCGGGACACAACATACAAGTAGATCTCATACCACTTGATATGCATGGGCTTGATGTAATTCTTGGGATGGATACCTTGGAAAGATATAAGGCTGTGCTGGATTGTGGTTCCAAGCAAGCAGTGTTTGCTGATGGCAGTGAGAAGTGGATCTTCCAAGGAGATAGGAAGATTCTTCTGACGTGTTTAGTGTCAGCAATGGTGGCGGGGAAGTTGTTGCGGCAAGGTTGTAGAGTGTTCTTGGCTCATGTTGTGGATACCATGGCAAAATGTCCTAGCCTTCAGGATGTACATGTCCCAGAGAGTTCGCAGATGTGTTTCCCGATGAGTTTCCCGGTGTTCCTCCACCTCAAGAGATTGATTTTGAGATCAATCTAGTATCAGGGACGCAACCTATTGCTCAGACACCGTACAGGATGGCTCCAGCAGAGATGAAAGAGTTGAAGAAATAGTTGCAAGAGCTGCTTGATAAAGGTTTCATCAGGCCGAGCACATCACCCTGGGGTGCTCTAGTTCTGTTCGTAAAGAAGAAGGATGGATCTATGCATTTGTGCATAGATTACCGACAGTTGAATAAGGTTACGATCAAGAACAAGTATCCTTTACCGAGGATAGACGATCTGTTTGACCAGTTGCACAGTGCTTCAGTGTTCTCAAAGATCGATCTGTGGTCTGGATATCATCAGCTCAGAATCAAGGAGGATGACATACCAAAGTCAGCTTTCAAGACTAGGTATGGGCATTACGAGTTTGTGGTTATGCCGTTTGGGCTAACCAATGTGCCAGTAACATTCATGGATATGATGAACAGAGTGTTTTGTCTGTTCTTAGATCAGTTTGTTGTAGTCTTCATAGATGATATCTTGATCTATAGTCGAGACAGCCAACATCACAAACATCATCTTCGACAAGCATTGTATCTTCTTCGATAGCATCAACTGTATGCCAAGTTTAGTAAGTGTGAGTTTTGGCTGAAGGAAGTGACTTTCTTGGGTCATGTGATCTCAGAAGAAGGGATCAGGGAGGATCCCAAGAAGGTGGAGTCAGTAGCAGAGTGGGAGCAACCAAAGACGCTGACTGAAGTCTATAGTTTTTTGGGTTTAGTAGGATACTACCAGAGGTTTATAAGTAACTTTAGTGTGATAGCATTGCCATTAACGAGGTTGACCAGGAAGGATGTACCTTTTGTTTGGGATGGTCAGTGTCAGTAAGCTTTTCAGAGTTTGAAGGAGAAGCTGACAAGTGCTCCAGTGTTAGTGTTACTAGAACATGCGAAAGGCTATGTGGTTTTCTGTGATGCTTCCAAGAAGGGCTTAGGTTGTGTGCTGATGCATGAAGATCATGTGGTTTCTTTTACTTCTCGACAACTTAAGAAATATGAGGAAAGTATCCGACACATAACTTGGAGTTGGCAGTGGTGGTTCATGCGTTGAAGAGATGGAGACACTATCTTTATGGGGAAGTGTGTCAGATCTTTACGGATCACAAGAACCTGAAGTACATCTTCACACATAATGAGCTGAACATGCGTCAGCGGCGCTGGATGGAGTTAATTAGTGATTATGATTACACCATCGAGTATCACCCATGTAAGGCGAACGTGGTAGCAGATGCGCTTAGCAGGAAGTCTTCTTGTCTTCCCACGAGGAAGGCACAGTTGAGTTCTTTGATATGCCATAGGCAGGATATGTTCATCTCTTTGCGGTAGATGAATGTACAGTTGGAAGTCTCTTTGTTGGCAGGATTGTTGGCACAGATGCAAGTGAAGCTGTTGAGACAACAGATCAAAGAAGCACAACAAGCCGATGCTACAATGCAGCTGATTAGATTAGAGTTCGGCTGTGAGAAGCACGATGGTTTCCATGAGTCTGAGGATGGACTAGTTTGTTACCATAACAGAATGATGGTTCCCAATGTTGATAATCTAAGGAAGTTAGTGCTCAAGGAAGCACACACATTTATGTATGCTATGCATCCAGGTGTCACCAAGATGTATCATAATCTGAAGGATCTGTATTGGTGGCCCAGATTAAAGAAAGATGTAGTTGAGTTCATGGAAAAATGTGTAGTATGTCAGCAAGTTAAGGCAGAACATCAGAAGCTAGCAGGTACGTTGTAACCCATGTCGATACCAAAGTGGAAGTGGGATCATGTAACCATGGATTTCATAGTTGGTCTTCCGAGGATAGCTAGGAATCATGATTCCATCTGGGTGATAGTAGACAGATTGACAAAGTCTACACATTTCATACCCATGAAGACAAACTACACAACAGAGAAGCTCGCCCAGGTATATGTTGATGAGATAGTGTGTTTGCACGGTAGGCCAGCAATGATAGTCTCTGACAGAGGCCCTCAGTTCACAAGTCATTTTTGGGAACAGTTGCATAAGGTGTTGGGAATGTAGTTAAGGTTCAGTACTGCTTTCCATCTTTAGATAGATGGACAATCTGAAAGGACTATCTAGACTTTGGAAGATCTTCTAAGAGCTTGTGTTCTGTAGTTCCTAGGAAGTTGGGACGTGCATCTCAGTCTGATAGAGTTTGCTTACAACAACAGCTACCAACGAAGTATTGACATGGCACCTTATGAAGCATTGTACGGTAGGAAGTGTAGATCTCCTTTATGTTGGTATGAGTCTGTCGAGTATCAGCTTTTGGGTCCTGAGTTAGTGCAGCAGACGTCAGAGAAAATCAAGGTGATACAACAACAATTGAAAGCGGCACAGGACAGACAAAAGTCTTATGCAGATAATCGTCGCCGACCTCTAGAGTTCCAAGTGGAAGATAAGGTATATCTCAAAGTCTCTCCATGGAAAGGCGTGCTAAGGTTTGGAAGGAAAGGCAAGTTGGCTCCCAGGTATATGGGACCATATCTAGTGATAACACGTGTTGGAAAAGTGGCTTACAAGTTGGAGTTACCTCCAGAGCTGCACAGGCTGCATCCAGTGTTCCATGTTAGTATGCTAAAGAAAAGTCATCCAGGAACAAAGATAGTGAGACAACCAGTTGAGGTCAAGCTTGATGAAGATGTGACCTACGAGAAAGGTCTGGTGTTGATCCTTGACAGATGGGTAAAGAAGCTAAAGAGGAAGGACCTGATGCTTGTGAAGGTTCTCTGTCATCACTGTGGCGTTGAGGAGGCCACGTGGGAGCTTGAGGAAGAGATGAGGAGGAAGTATCCCTTGCTTTTCTCTTCGGATTTTAGGGGCAAAATCCTTTTGTAGGGGTTTATGGCTTGTAAGGACCCTGACCTTTGTTTTGGGCTTACCCTGTTTGCTTTGCCTAAACCTGGTGTTTAGAGGCTTGCTTAATCACGAGATGTGTGATTAGGGTTGTTGTGCTTTGTTGTGGGTCTTTTTGGTGCGACTTGTAATTTACCCTAGTTCTAGGGTTTCTGTGCAAGTTTGCCACCTTGAGAGATCTCTTTGTATCTCTTTGCATCCTCTAGGGTGAGAGGATGAGTTGGGTGCCTTTCTTGAGCCGCTTGGGCCTCATTTTGGCTTTCTTGTTTAAGCTTGGGCTTGTTGTTGGGCTTGGTGCCTTTCCCCCTTGCTTGGTGTGTCGGGTAAGGAGGTGCTTGTGGTGTATTGGCCATAGGATGTGCCTTGCTGCCTTGTGACGGGCTGGAGTGTTGGTGGGTGCGTCATGTTGCTATGTTGGGCGACACACATCTCTCCACCTAGCATCATTTGTGTCACCCATCTTAGGACACATGGTGGCTAGTTTGCTAGCAAGTGGCGAGACCTTGGACAAGTGGTATTTGGGGTGTTAGCATGTGGTGTGGCCCTTGGACAAGTGTACCTAGGCTGGGTGCCACCTTGCCTTGCTCTCCCCCTTTTACCCTCTTGTATATATACCACCCACCTTGCTTGCTAGTAGTCCCTTTAGTTCCTTAGCTGCTGCTCTTCCCTTACTGGCTGAGAACGAGAAGAAGAGAAGGAGAAGAGGTGGTGGATGATACACATAGTAGTTCTTGCTTCTTTTCTTCTCTAGTTGGTAAGTCTGTCTCACTCTTGCTATCATCTTCTTCCTTATCCTTTCGGCCATGGAGGTGATAGGTTCCTCTTCTCTAGTTGATGGCTGAAGCTTGAAGGTGGCATTGTGGAGCTTGGATCTTGGAGAAGCTTGTGCTTAAGGCGGGTTACATAACTTCTAACCTAACTATTCTATCTCCTTTACATGTTTCTTTGATGTGTTATCTTGATCGGCTATACATATCTTACTAGTAGTGCTTATGCTTTAGTTGGTGATGTTGCTGCCCTATATGTTCCCTAGATCAGGTTGGACAATATGTGATAGTTACCCTTGTGTTGGCCGACCCCTTAGATTATGGAATCTCAAGCAACAACCCTCTCTCATTTAGTTGAGAGGTGAGCTTAGGGTTTCTTAATGCAAAGGTGTATGGTAGTGTATCCTTGAGGCAAAACCCCTCTATCACTTTGTTGTTGAGAGGTGAGCCTATGCTCTAGGTGTTTGGGTGACATGATGAGTTGGCTTGGCCAATAGAAGTGTTGATCTACCTAGTTGCACGATATGCTTAGTTGGTACCTTGGGTGATAGGGTGCGGCCATACCTTTGATGGTGAGCTCTGAGCAACACCCCTCCTTCCTTGAGCTGTGAGGTGAGCTCTAGCTCCTACCCGATATACTTGAGTATTGGAAATACCCCTCAATCAACCTAGTTGTTGCGAGGTGAGCTAACACTCTTGCTGATCTTGGGTGATATAGTGTGGTTGCCCGATATGGTATCCTGATGGGCGTCATGATCCTTGTACGTTAGGGATGATCCTTGGTTTGGGTGTTGTCCGATATAATGTTTAGGGTGTCTGCTTCTCTTGGGCGTTAGGGCTATCTTGCGTCGGGCGTTGTACTTGTCAGGTTGTTGCTCGATACCTTTGTTTGTAATCTTCCCGGTGTCCTTTGTTGGTGTTGGCCGATTTAGGGAGATGATGTTGAGGCATTACACGATGTAGGTTGCACGTTATGGCGTTGCACGATACGGTGCTCACCTGATGAGATGTTGTGTTAACCTCTTAAGCATTGCCCGTCACAGCGTTGCCCATCATGGGGCATTGCACGATGCGTTGCCCGTTATGGTGTTGCACGGTATCAGTTTGCTTGTGGTATGCCTGATACCTTATGGTTGGGTTGTAGCATGATCTTTTGGTGAGGGTTAGTCCCTTACCCGACATGATTTTAGTGAGGGTTATCCCTTACCCGATACACTGTAGTGAGGGTTATGCTTGAAACCCTAATATCGCTTAGATTGCTTATATGTGGGTGCTATGTATATGCATGTTCATCGAATATTGTACAACTATATTTCGGTGATGAAGTGTATCTACTTTTGAGCATACTAACCATGCAGGTCCCATCAATTGAGATGTGTAATTAGGTATGAGCTGTGATGATGTCATTAGTGATGTTTGCTTAATGTTAAAATGATGTGCTATAAGAACTATGAGGATGCATGATGAGTGTTGCCTATGAGATGGTAACATGTGCTTAATGATGGGATGGAATCCCTATGATGTTGGATCCTGGTGATGGATCATGATGATTGGTAAGAGGTCAAGTGGCAATATGTGATGTAAGATCCTTGAGATGGATCATGACGATGTTGATGGCATTGAGAATAGCAGTAACAGTGTGACATAAAATAATGGAATCTATGTTGTTTACCCTTGTTTATGGTTTGCATAATATAACTTGGTTGACCCTGACGATCCACCTAAAATGTATTAATTAATTACATATGAATCTTTCATGTAGTTTGCCCTGGACATAGATCCATCATCATCAGTAGTTGGTGATGGTGAAATGGGTTTTCCTGCGGGTTAATCTAGAGCACATATTGTCGAATATGCGGGGTTTCTCCTAGCTGAAAATAGGAGGATTAGAGTGCAACTTTGGTTGTAGACTCAAGATGTGTATAAGAGCATGGTGAATAGGCCCATGGCTCAGTGTGATAGAGCATGAATGCGTTCATGGTTCGGGAGCACGGTGAATAGGTATGTGGCTCAATGTATACTAGTGTCGTGACATGTACCAAGGCAGGCTAGAGGAAAGGGTAGCCTGTGGGAGCTGACCCTATGACTGAGGTCACTTAAGCAAGAGACTGCAGTCCTGCTTTGGATATCATGCACTGACCACGAAGAGGATGAGGTCGTGGAGTCTGACTCTTCCATTGACCTTGTATGGTACCTACTTTGGGTTTCGCAACCAAAGGTTGGATTTGAGCGATATGTCTCACTTCCTCAGGGCATAATAAATGGTAATCCAAACGAATAGTATATTTTCTTAGGGCAAACATGGAACATTGGTTGAGGCCTTGCATATTGTATGATTGTTTTATATACATGCCCTAAGTACTTCTTACAACTAGTCATATGCTTCTCAGGTATCATGGTAAGCTGTTACATATATATATATATATATATATATATATATATATATATATATAATCTTGTTCTTCGTATCTCACATCTGATCTAGTTATCTGCTATATGCCTTTACTGCTTTAGCTTTTCTGAGATTTTATAGTTCGGCGGGGAGTTATGTTTCTTGCTGGGACTGTGTGTCTCACCCTGTTGGTTTCACCCTTTTTAGGTGATTGAGCTAGACGTGGTGGTAATCGTAGTGTTGCGGCTGAGCAATGAGAAGATCAGTAGAAGGCAAGGTTGGATATGTTGTTGTTGTGGTTGTTTTGTAGTAGAGTTTTAGAGTCTTCCATGTACTCTCAGGTCCTTGGAGGTGTTTTGACGAGGTTTCACGATGTATGATCTTAGTATGGCTTTTCTTTGTAACATGTTGTTAGCCTAGTTAGGCCTGTTATGTACATGAACAGGTGACACACCCTTGATGTATATGGAATAGATGGATCTTGTGTGATGGTGGACATATATCATGCTTATGTATATATAACATGTATCCTTGCAGGATGTAGATCTGGTTGTAATAGTTTCTTTCTTTTGATGCTTTCCACAATCGGTTTTAATTAACCCGTATTTTTGGTAATATATTGTTTATGGTGGTTCCACAAATTTTCGCGTGGCGTTTTGCTATCGTTGTGATGGCGGGATGTCACAACATGCCCGGTTGATTGAGTTGTTAATAACAACAACCGTTAAAGGAGCATAGAGATGAAACCTTGTAAAGTTACATATGATAAGATAAACATGATGTTCTATGTTTTGTAAGAGCCAGTGAGTATGTCCTCTGAGTGATGTGTGATACAACAGATAGAATAGTTTAGGATGACAATAGAGTCCCAAAGTTGAAAGGTATTACCAGACCTGTACAGGTGGTACAATAGTTCCTACGTTGAACCAAGGTGACACATGCAAAAGTTGAGGGAGAAGAATATGACTTCTATGTGAATAATGTGACATAATCATGAGATGAAAGTTACCATGTGGAAGATTGGGAATGAGGTGCATGCGAAGTATCCATCTTTGTCTACATTGGATTTTGGGGGCGAAATCCCTATTAGGGGTTTATGGTCGGGAGACCCCTAACCTTCTTAAAAGTGTTGAAAATACTTAATTATCATAATTAAATTGCTATAACTATAATATAACATTGTGATATTATTTGGAATCATAATACAAGCTTAAGTTTCAAGTTTGGTCCAATTTGAACAATGTTTGTGCAAGTTATGCAATTTATGTACATTTTGGACTTTTCTACAATTTACCCAATTGGGAGGTTTTTTGTTACACCCCAATCTCACAATTACCACTAATCATGAGATTAGGGTATAAATTTAGGATTTAATGTAATATAAAGATCACCATTAACTTTTTCTTCTTTTTCAAACTCTTTGTTTTCTCGCATTGAACCACATAAACTAACTTTACAAGAGAATTAAACTTTTATTTCTCTAATATAATCTCAGCATTAATGATACACATCCATACATTCATTATGTTTCTCACACTTCCATGTACATATGACATGCCAATCATTTGCATTCTCTCCTATTAAGGAAACAAACATACAAAACATCATTTACAACTCTCTCTCAGATCTATACAAGGACCTAGAGTGACAGGGACCGACTGAACTTAACTATACTCAGACTTAACTCTTGTGGTAAATCTACTCTGATGCAATGGTATCTTCTTCAAGTCCATGTGATTTCCCTAAAAATTTTGAGTAGAGGGGTGAGCCTACTCGCTCAGTGAATGAGTACTTCAAAGAAACATTCTAAAGCACCGATATAATTACACATATACTTTTGAGAAATTGACGTCAATAATAACAACAGAAAGCTTTAGAGAGTCTAATGATTGACAATCATAAATATGGTAGGATACTATAAATATCTATAAGAATGAATCAATATATGAAATGCTTGATTGATCATAAAGAGAACTAATAATTCAGAAACATACAAAGAATAATTGAATAATTGCATACACTTGTTTGACCTCTCATTCATTTTATTATGCCCTGATCATATGCAATGCACTATACATATGAAGACTCGTAGTGCACTATGATCACACCGTACAAGACTTAGCGGACACACCTGGGAAATGCTAAGTTTGACTACTCTCCTGCTCTGCAATAGGGAAATGGCTCTCTGGCCTAAACTGGACTCCTCCTCTAACTTGAGCACACAGGCGGAGAGTCAGGCCACCTCTTGGCTTTTATGTACTCTAGTGCCACCAGGACTTCTGGTTGATGTTGGACACTACAAACTATAATTTAAGGAGACTTATACTAGGGCTTCGTCCCCCATGCCACCTGATAGCACGTTCCGACCCCCGTATACTGGACGCTGCCAGGGTTAGGTCGTTTCACCCCTAAGGCGCAGACCTCACATAGGGGTTCTACGGTGTTTAGGGCTCCTAAATATATTATTTTATTATTCCTAGAAAGCTCTTTCTACATTGTACTCTTCTCTTACTTATACTTGACTCTGGTATCTCTATGGTGTCGCATCTACTTATTTGAAGTTATAATACAACATGTATATCATTCTAAACTTGGCAGAGCAATATATTCAAAATACTGTAATATACTGAGTAATCAACATACTATACATGCAGGCAGACTAAAATTCTTAAATAAACAGATTTCATGTCCACTTAGCACATACCCACTAGAATCATGCATATCAACCCAATCTTGAGTTGTGTATCTCATAACTCAATTAAGAGTTAATTACTTATAATGACAAGAATTATTAATAATAACTGAGAACATTGATATCATAATACTTGATTCATTGAACACCCTACCCTTAGGGTTTCATCTAATCACACCAAATGCTACAAAGAAAGGTGTAATACATCTATCACGTACTTTTCAAATCTTTAAAACACATGATAGATGGGATCTCAATCCCTTATCACATTACTGGGAATTCTCATCCCTTCACATCATTATCATGATTATTGGATCTGGATATTCAAACCCTTAGATCATCACATAGCATTGTTACCTCTGTAATAGGTAACCGTTACCTCTAGGTCCTTAGACCAAGGTATTCATTTCACTGGTTGTACAAGTATTCTCATGTCTCACAAGGCCATCACACATCTTGTCACCTCTCACTAGGCAACAACTTATTCACATGGCTCCCATAAGGATTTCATGTGACATAAACATTCATTGAATAAAGACTACTATCAACAAATCATATAAAATCAATATATGTATTAAACCTTAGAACTAAGTTGAATTTGGGTTTCCATGCCATTCAGTAGGATATCATGCATCAATAATAATATTGAATAAATAAAGTCTATCATGTCAACAAAATCCGTTCAAATGGGTTTCACAATATCTATTGGAAAATATCCAACTTTCCTTGCATCTAGGGTTTCATCCTCTTTACTGAGATATCAAACAAACACTATTCACCTTAAATGAAATCCAATATAGTATCTGACATATATGTATTATGAATTCAGATAAACAATCATTCATAACCAAGGGAATCCAGATAAACAAATTTCTCTATTTAATTATACAACAAATTTCAGTCATAGACAAATTCCCTATATTTCAGTTTACTCTTATAACCTCTGTGAATACTTAGGGAATTCTCATTAGGATGTATTGTATACATTTATAATATGATTTTATCATCTGAAATTCATCCAAATAGAGGAAGAATCCGTTTCATATCATTTAGCAACAACTTAGATCAAACACACAATTCAGGGTTTGTAGTCGCATACTAAGCAATTAAAGATTATGGATGATTTAACCAATTTTCGTGCAATATACTATTTAAAGGAAGTTCCCACTCACCCTAAGGTGTGAAAACACCTTAAAAATGCAGCTCATTCCTGAAAATCTCGATCTCATATCAAATCCCTAGCAATTCACCCGATTCTTCTTCCTTACAACTCAGAAACCCTAAAAATGAGGGATTATGAAGAAAGAGTGCGAAAAGGGGAAGTTTTGATACCATTTTTGGATCAAATCAAAGGAGATATGGAATATTGACATTTGAGATAAGATTCACCGTGAAACTATATCCAAAGAGGCTAAACTTACATATTTTCATCATTCCTCGGACCGCAAAACCCTAGGTCAGCATCTCCATCACTTTCTTCTCTCAAACCCTAACTCTCCCTATCTCTCTAGGATTTCATTTCTCTAGATTGAATCACGAATTATGAGAGCTTCTTATGTTTAGGTTGACCATATAGAGCAATTTAGCTGCTTGGGTTAATTGCACATTGACCCCTCACTATACTTTCTCTTATTTTAGCTGAATTTTCTATCATAAAAATATTACTGTAAGTTGTCTACTAATAAGGTCTAAACACATCCAAAAATTATGAAAATTTTACATGTTATTTATGATTGAGTTTAAGATCTCTAGTTAAAATTTCAGATCATTTAGAATTACCAATAAATAAATAAAATTAAAACACTACACTAACTAAAAGCACTCTGTCAGCATTTTGGTCGAAGTATAATTTGACTGAGAACCACATTCAAAGAACACTCAAATATTCTGAAATTTTTCTCCAATATGCATTATTGAGTTATACATATCATATCCAAAATTCAATAAAAATAAAAAATTTTAGAAAATATGAAAAATCATTTACCACACTGCTATCCTGATCAAATTCCATATTCATGTGCTATCAAAACCCTAATTTTTGCTGATTAGGGTTTACATTTCTCAAACCCTAATTCTTCAAACTAAAATCATAGTTAGAGTTTATTCTTAGGTTTGAAACATCACAATTGATCTAATATCATTAATCAAGTCTAAATGATATTCAATCTAATCAAGCATGTAATCATTCAGGTAAACCCTAGTTTACCAATTAGGCACAAATGTGGTCATTACAATTCTCACCCCCTTAAAAAGTTTCGTCCCTGAAACATAAATACGCAAACAAAGTATATTCAAAGTTTATTTTAAGCTTTTGAAATCTTACATGTCATTACATTCTTGTATTTTATACTTGAATGTAGTTTTCAACGTTAAGTCCTTTATCTCTTTTCTAATCACAACATGTTAAAATAGTTCTCAATGATAACAAACAAATTCTCTATGCCACAATCAATCATATGATAGAGAGAGAAACAACCATTTCAATATTTTTATACACTTGAGGTGTTACCTCAACATTGATAATCTGATCCAACTATATTAATTCATACGACTCAATATGTACTATTGTTATGTATTACCTCTAAGTCACAAATGAGAGTTCACCATGTTGTTTTGAATTTTACTATTGTTCTACTCAAATAGCAAAATAGTCTTGAGTTGGAAGACTAGATTCAACAACAATAGTACAATACTACTCACGACATCCCCATTGTATCATGGATGCATAAGGTGAAGCATTACCATCACATTCCATACTATTCTCAAGTATGAACCCACACATAATTCAAGGTGTAACCATTAGGTTATAGCATACTAGGGTTTCAACAACAGTAACAGAGTACTCCATGATTGTATTAGTCATTCAAGGACTATTCATACCCAATTACCATCACTTAGTTATATTAAATCTTGGTATAACAAGCTATACCTCATTAGGGTTACATATCAATACAATATGGTTATCATCCCTTCTATTCATATGAGTGAATAGGTAAGACTACCTTATTCAGGGTAACCCTTCATTTGTTCCATCATTATTCAACCCATATCACCATACCACAATTGTACAATACTAATATGGATTACTGGTATGAATGAATACAACTATCAGACACCTTTAATTAACATATTGCTTGCACATGTACACTGAAATCATACGTAGAACCAATTTACATCCCTTAATATACCTTCAACAAATTATACTTCTAAAAACAAATTCACATATTACTAAAAGCCATTGTTTTCTTTTATCTCTCTCCTCATTCACTACTACTTACTTTTTGCTACTTATCCTTCTCATTTTAATCATGTAGATTAAACATTCCTAAAATTGAAACATACAAGGTACAAATAGATTATTCATCATTCTTGCTATCACTGTAAGAATTTATCTCATATCACACTTCACTCATATTGTATTTCTCCTTTTGTTCAAAACACACTTGTCAAATTTCAAATTTATATCTTACTCTTTGCTCCGAATCATTTCCATATTGTTTATCTACCTTTTAGATTAGCTATCTTTAAACCCTAGGTTACTATCAGTGCTAGTTTACTCCTCATAGTGAAAATCTCATGATCTTGTTTTATATAAATGCTAGTATTCAAGGTCAAATCACTAGTGACATCCCTTGAACTACTACAACTCTAAACATCCTAGGGTTTGGTTCTTATGAGTAGCATGACGTTATTGTGATGTGACTTTGCTCCCTTAATTTGAAATTAAAACTTTGGATCTCACAAATTTTACTAAAGTCTTCTTTATCTTATCGATTGAATTTCCTTTCTCTTACTTGGCCATTCAGATAGATTACATTCTCAATTACCCTGCTAGGGTTCATCATCATATTGTGTGTCATTATTACATTCACTAGATGTCTCTACCACGGTAGTTATGCATCATATATGATTCATTTTCTTATCACTTCATTCCCACATTGCTCTCATTAAGGAAGATATGAAAGAGAAGATGATTTTGAAACTTAGAATTATTATCTTCAAACATTCATTAATACATTTCTCATATGTAGGTTTAATGAATTATCAACAAGGATACTTGACTAATTAGCACTTTCTTGAATCTCGCAACCTCTTTCTTTTATAATCTATATTACTCCATTATGTTTCATACCCTTCTTTACTTTCCATAATCCCCTTACCATATACTACTATTCCACATGTCATCTTTAACTTCTAGTTTTCTCTTATGATCATGTTGCTTCTTTTATGTGTATGATCATGTATACCATGTTGCATACACTTCTTTTTATCCTTCTACTAATGTGAAGTTGAAATTCTAAATCAATAATCTCTCTACTAGTTTCACCTCATGTTTAATACATTACATATCCTTCATTTTAAATCAAACGGCTCCTGCATAGGTGAAACATAGTTTCTCTTTCAATCAAGTTTTTCCTTCCTGAATATAGTCTACCTTTATATGACTTATTCATTGGTTAAGCTACACTTTTGTTCTTCTTTGAGAAACTAGTTTGTTGTTCTATAGAGACTTGGAATCCAAAGGTAGTAAGGATGAATGTATTAACTTCACAATAAAGGTATACATTCCATGCTCTCAATTATATCATAACCCTCATTCCTTAATCAAGCTCATCATTTCCAACATTTATCTTTGTTTTAACTTAGTTTCTTATCCTAGTCTTATGATTTACATGTTCATCTAATTCTCTTTACTTTAACTCTTCTGAAGACTCTTCACTTATATTTACTTATTGTCTACTTAACTCTTTTCTTCTATTTTCCCTTTGCTTTGGAGTACATAAAAACATTGTACTCGATTATATAATCCATTTCTAATGATTGATTCTTACTATCTTGGCCCCTTACATACTTTTCTCATGTCTTTTCCATATTTCATAATTAGAGTTCATATAATACTAATAATTAAACTTAATCTGAACCTTATGTCATGTTCCTTTATTCCCAATTAAGGGTTTCTCATATGAGGCCCCAAAGTTGGATCTCAGATATCAGTTCCAATTGATTCTTAGTTATCCCATTCTTTCCCTTATACTTCAAAATCTTAGAGTATATACATTCATACTAGAATTTGGATCTAATCTATCCAGAATTTACTCTTGTTATGTTACTAATAGGAGTCAGTAATGCATCCTGCTAGCCAGACCAGGCCGAACCTGCAATCCTAAAGCCAGGAGCTACTCAGGATTACTCAACTCCTATTCATCTCAAATGTGTGGAAGAAAACTTATCCACTTAGAAAAGCTCATTCAAAGATCATTTCTAGTCTACTTGATACAAAGAATGAAATCAATAAATGCAATAATTGCATAGTGTACAACAAATCTTAAAGACCAATATTTATTTTAAAATATTGAATATCTGAATTAAAACATTTAAGAGCTTTTCTATTTATCTCCAATAAAACAACAATACGAAATGAAAGTTCTATCTCATTTTATATTTATGCTCTTAATTCATGTTACTTATCTTATTTATAACCCTAGTATTTCTAGGGTTCCTCTCTAGACCATCCTTCCACTGTATACCTGGCCAGGGTATACATGAAAGAATAGACAGAGTAGCTTGATACTGGTTGATCCAAGTACTCAAATACTGGGCCAGGATATCCAAATACTCAAATCCCCAAGGCTAACATCATAACATCTCCTATCTGCCACACTTATGACTCTAACTTACTAACTTAATGGTCCCTGACAACTCAGCCTAAGCTCTGATACCAAAGTTGTTACACCCCGATCTCACAATTACCACTAATCATGAGATTAGGGTATAAATTGAGGATTTAACGTAATACAAATATCACCCTTAACTTTTTCTTCTTTTTCAAACTCTTTGTTTTCTCACATTAAACCACATAAACTAACTTTATAAGAGAATTAAACTTTTATTTCTCTAATATAATCTCAACAATAATGATACACATCCATACATTCATTATGTTTCTCACACTTCCATGTACATACGACATGACAATCATTTATATTCTCTCTTATTAAGGAAACAAACATACAAAACATCATTTACAACTCTCTCTCAAATCTAAACAAGGACCTAGAGTGACATGGACCGACTAAACTTAACTATACTCAGACTTAACTCTTATGGCAGATCTACTCTGATGCAATGATATCTTCTTCAAGTCCATGTGATATCCCTAACAAATTTGAGTGGGGGGGGTGAGCCTACTCGCTCAGTGAATGAGTACTTCAAAGAAACAATCTAAAGCACTGATATAATTATAGATATACTTTTGAGCAATTGATGTCAATTATAACAGCAGAAAGCTTTAGAGAGTCTAATGATTGACAATCATAAATATGGCAGGATACTGTAAATATTTATAAGAGTGAATCAATATATGAAATGCTTGATTGATCATAAAGAGAACTAATAATTCAGAAACATACAAAGAATAATTGAATAATTATACACACTTGTTTGACCTCTCATTCATTTTATTATGCCCTGATCATATGCAGGGTACTCTACATATGAAGACTCGTAGTGCACTATGATCACACCGTATAAGACTTAGCGGAAACACTTGGGAAATGCTAAGTCTGACTACTCTCCTGGTCTGCAATAGGGAAATGGCTCTCTGGACTCCTCCTCTAACTTGAGCACACAAGTGGAGAGTCAAGCCACCTCTTGGCTTTTTTGTACTCTAGTGCCACTAGGACTTCTGGTTGATGTTGGACACTACAAACTATAATTTAAGGAGACTTCCACTAGGGCTTCGTCCCCCGTGCCACCTGATAGCACGTTCTGACCCCCGTATACTGGACACTTCCAGGGTTAGGTCATCTCACCCCTAAGGCGTAGACCTCACATAGGGGTTCTATAGTGTTCAGGGCTCCTAAGTCTATTATTTTATTATTCCTAGAAAGCTCTTTCTACATTGTACCCTTCTCTTAGTCATACTTGACTCTGGTATCTCTATGGTGTCGCGTATACTTATTTGAAGTTATAATACAACATGTATATCATTCTAAACTTGGCAGAGCAGTATATTCAAAACACTATAACATACTGAGTAATCAACATACTATACATGCAGGCAGACTAAAATTCTTAAATAAATAGATTTCATGTCCACTTGGCACATACACACTAGAATCATGCATATCAACCCAAATCTTGAGTTGTGCATCTCATAACTCAATTAAGAGTTAATTACTTATCATGACAAGAATTATTAATAATAACTGAGAACATTGATATCACAATACTTGATTCATTGAACACCCTACCCTTAGGGTTTCATATAATCACCACAAATGCTATAAAGAAAGGTGTAATACATCTATCACATACTTTTCAAATCTTAAAACACATGATACCTGGGATCTCAATCCCTTATCACATTACTAGGAATTCTCATCCCTTCACATCATTATCATGATTACTGGATCTGGATATTGAAACCCTTAGATCATCACATAGCATTGTTACCTCTGTAATAGGTAACCATTACCTCTAGGTCCTTAGACCAAGGTATTCATTTCACTAGTTGTACAAGTATTCTCATGGCTCACAAGGCCATCACACATCTTGTCACCTCTCACTAGGCAACAACTTATTCACATGGCTCCCATAAAGATTTCACGCGACATAAACATTCATTGAATAAAGACTACTATCAACAAATCATATAAAATCAATATATGTATGAAACCTTGGAACTGAGTTGAATTTGGGTTTCCATGCCATTCACTAGGATATCATGCATCAATAATAACATTGTATAAATAAAGTCTATCATGTCAAGAAAATCCGTTCAAATGGGTTTCACGATATCTATTCACAAATATCCAACTTTCCTCGCATCTAGGGTTTCACCCACTTTATTGAGATATCAAACAAATACTATTCACCTTAAATGAAATCCAAGATAGTATTTGACATATATGTATTATGAATTCAGATAAACAATCATTCATAACCAAGGAAGTCTAGATAAACAAAATTCTCTATTTAATTATACAACAAATTTCAGTCATAGACAAATTCCCTATATTTCAGTTTACTCTTATAACCTCTGTGAATACTTAGGAAATTCTCATTAGGATGTATTGTATACATTTATAATATGATTTGATCATCTAAAATTTATCCAAACAGAGGAAGAATCCATTTCATATCATTTTGCAACAACTTAGGTCAAACACACAATTCAGGGTTTGTAGTCGCATACTAAGCAATTAAAGATTATGGATGATTTAACCAATTTTCATGCAATATACTATTTAAAGGAAGTTCCCACTCACCCTAAGGTGTGGAAACACCTTAAAAACGCAGCTCATTCATGAAAATCTCGATCTCATATCAAATCCCTAGCAATTCACCCGATTCTTCTTCCTTTCAACTCGGAAACCCTAAAAATGAGGGATTATGAAGAAAGAGTGAGAAAAGGGGAAGTTTTGATACCATTTTGGATCAAATCAGAGGTGGGACGGAATCTTGACATGTGAGAGAAGATTCACCATGAAACTATATCCAAAGAGGCTAAACTTACATGATTTCATCATTCCTCGGACCGCAAAATCGTAGGTCAGCATCTCCATCACTTTCTCCTCTCAAACCCTAACTCTCCCTCTCTCTCTTGGATTTCATTTCTCTGGATTAAATCACAAATTATGAGATATCCTTGTGTGTTAGGTTGACCATATAGAGCAATTGAGCTGCTTGGGTCAATTGCACATTAACCCCTCACTATAATTTCTCTTATTTCAGCTGAATTTTCTGTCATAAAAATATTACTGTAATTCATCTACTTATGAGGTCTAAATGCATCCAAAAATTTTGAAAATTTTAAATGGTGTTTATGATTGATTTTTAGATCTCCAGTTAAAATTTTAGATCATTTGAATTACCAATAAATAATTAAAAATAAAACACCACATTGCTAAAAAGCACTCTGTGAGCATTTTGGTCAAAGTATAGTTTGGCCAAGAACCACATTCAAAGAACACTCAAATATTTTGAAATTTTTCTCCAATATTCATGATTGAGTTATACATATCATATATAAAATTCAATTAAATAATTTTTTTTAGAAAATATGAAAAATAATTTACCACACTGCTATCCTGATCAAATTCCATATTCATGTACTATAAAAACCCTAATTTTGCCGATTAGGATTTACATTTCTCAAACCCTAATTCTTCAAACTAAAATCATAGTTAGAATTTCTTCTTAGGTTTGAAACATCATAATTGATCTACTATCATTAATCAAGTCTAAATGATGTTCAATCTAATCAAGCATGTAATCGTTCAGGTAAACCCTAGTTTACCAATTAGGCACAAATGTGGTCATTACATTTTTCTTACAATTTATCACTTTCATTATGCTATTTGTATGTTATCTCATAATTATTTATCTTTTTGAGCCATGGGGCGCCTAGTTGAACCTTGGTTTGGAGGTATTTTCCTCAAGGGTATTTTAGGGTTTACCCCTTTATGGATGAGCTACCTTTAGGAGCTATCAAGAAAATGGTTTATTTGTTTTGCTTACAAAATCAATAAATGAGGGTTATGTAGGTCTCAATGGATGGTGGGTCAGCTGCTTGTGTGTATTCTTATATATCCTTAATAATTTAAGGCCATGGATGCATGGAGAGATTTTAGACACCTCATGCTTCTTCTCTTTCCTTATTCTTCAAGCTTTATATATCTACTTTTAAGCTCCCACACAAAAGTTTTGCTCTCTACCAATTGCCTCCTACTAAGAACCTAATTCCCTCTCTATTTATATGCAGAGGACTTGTAGAAGGTAGAATAAGAAGACGAATTTCTTGGTGGAAGCATGTAGGGTTTTGTTTTGCTTCCTTTAGGGTTTCTAAAGTTCCTTCTTGGTGATCTTGAACTAACTTAGTAAGTTTCACCTTCTCTTTCCCATTTCTTTTGCTGTTCTTATTCCCCTATCTTTCTCCAAGTTTGAACCTTGTTTTTCCATGGTAGAAGTTGCTCTAAAGCTCTAAAACCCTACCTTTCTTGCTCCTTATGCTTAGGGTTTGCTTCTTTGATGGAGAAAGGTGTTAGATGGACGAGTTTAGAGCTTATGCTTGGATTTTCTACCCTATATGCTTGAGTTTTCTTCTGTTTGGGATTTTATTTTTTCATTGAGGCAAGTTTTATAACTTGCTCCACATTTATTGCTTACCATAAGCTTGTTAGCTCATGTTCTTGCTTTAAAATGATGATCCAAGTACTAAAAAGTTATGCTTGGTTTGGATTTCAATTTGTATGATGTCCCCTATTTTGATTTCAGTTCTAAATGAACTTGTAATCATGTGTACGTTCCTCCTAAGATATAACATGACTTTGATTAGGTTGGTTTGACAATCGGTGGTGCTAAACACCCATCAACCAATGGTCAATTTCAGGGTTTAAAGCCGACTTTATCTATAAACACATGACCAAATGGTGGTACCATTGCCACAACCGATGGTGTTGTCTTCATGACAAATGATAGTGGTGACCAAAGGTGTCAACTGACGTTCACCCCTTAGGTCTGGTTTTGGCCTAATTAGAATCTTAATAATAAACAACTAAGTACCTTAATGATGTTATCAATCAATGGTGACATTAGCTTGATATTCGATGATGATTAATGAATATAGTGTTGATATAATGACCTATGGTGACTTAATGGTCACTATTGATGGTGGATCAAGTCTCCACAACCTATGGTGAGTCAAGCATGTAGTTGTAGCATCAATTAAGCCTTAAACCAATGGTTTCTTAGGTCATTTGATGCAATGGTTGGACCTATACTCCAATTTATGACTATAATATATGAACTTGACCCAATGGTTAAGATCTAATGATTCTTCATCCAATAAATTGGAATGATGAATAATGTAATATGTTGGTCTTAATAAAGTGATTTACATGGTTTTCTTTTATGCGATCAACTTAAGAATCTCATTTATTGACGATTTGTTTTAAATAAACAATTGCTTGTGGGTTTTACTCTACTCTCAATGGAACTTTTTATGTTGTTAATCAGGGGATGTCTAGGTTTAAATGGTGACTCTTCCTTGAGAACAAATCAATAACTTCATAAGTGGTTTATCCAAGGTGTTTACTTATGTAAACAACCAACAGTCTTACCTTCTCAACAATCTAATATTTTGAGATGATGCTTATGGTAAGTTTGTACGGTTTGATTGATGTTGAAACCTATTGGAGGTTTACCTTAATAATATAGTCTTACCATTTCCCTCATATGATTATAATTGATAATAAGTATAATGAGTGAATGGGCAACCCTGATGAAGTATATTCTGTTAGACTTAGTCCTAATATAACCAAGTGATGGTAATTGATTATGAACGACCCCTTCAATGATGAATAGAATCATGGAGTACTCTCTTTTGTGGTTGAACCCTAGTATGCTATTACCTGATTGTTACACCTTGAGTTATGTGTGGATCCATACGTGAGAATGGTATGGAATGTGATGGTAATTCTTCACCCTATGCATCCATGATTCAATGGCAATTCCATGAGTTAGGGTTTGGGTATGAGTGTTGATTAGTAATATTAATATAATTTATCTTGTTGAAACTAATTCTAATGTAAAAATATAAATATGAGTATTCATGTTGAACCTTCTTATATGATGGCATGATGGTGGAATAATCTCCTTAATATGATCATAACCTTAATGTGTTAATTGGTGGTTATCATAGCCACATGGTTGATACTTTCTTATGCTAAATCTATGCCTTATGAATATGATGAGGGTTAATCATATATAGATTCATTACATGTTGATGTAATAAAGGAATGTTCTTAATGTTAATATAACCGTACTATGATTGTTTATGAATATCTCCCAGCTCATTAATGCAATATTGTGTTGTTTTGTGTATTATATGTAAGTGATGTTGTTGAGCCTTGTTATAAGGCATGGAAAGATAATGATGATCTTGTAGGGAATAGTATGATGGTCTTAATGACCTTTGGGCATGATTGAGCCCTGAATGAGGTATAATCCTCTTAGGTTGATAAGGGTTGATACCCTGTATTATTGTGAAAAGGATTTATATCATGTGATAGTATGATGACAAGTATAGTCTTGTGAATGGCAAGAAAATATTATCATGTGATGATGATTTGATGATAAGTATAATCTCTTGATTGGTAGGTGAATACTTCCATGTGATGTTGATATGAGAAATTATGGCTCATATGTTTTATATCTTCTGAAGTTGTTATATATCAATATTTTCTAGATATGAATTAGGGTTTGAAAGTCCACTTGTTTGATGCAACCTTAATTCACCCAATTGGAGATAACTAATCAAGTGAAACTCTAATCATGTAGTGCCCTGTGCCGTATAACCATCTTCAGTGTCTGAACTTGTTGGATGGTGAAATGAGTATTCCTAAGGGAAACTCAGAGCACATACTATTGAGTATGTGGGGGTGGCAACTTGAGGATATATCCTTGTCATCCACAATTACAGGTTGTGGAGTATGACTGTGGTCATGCCTCAGATATTGTGAAATGTGAAGGGCAACAACATAACTATTGACGCCTCTTATAGAACGGCCATGTGTGAGCCTATTCTCTAGTGTCGTGACTTGTACCAAGGACAGACTAGTTGTTAGAAGCTTGACTATATGTCGTTGTAGTGGTAGCATTGACTGATGTGTCACTACCTTTTAATCATACTGACCGAGGGGGTGAGATATTAGTATACCGACACTCCTAGATCTTGTACGGAACCAAATAGCCCTTCACAAGGGTCGGTTGGACTTTGGACGGTATAATTCAAATTCCCCAGGGCATAGTAAAAGATATAAGATAGCCATGTAGCATATCTATTTAGGGTTATACACAACACTTCATATTGGATGATAACCCTTGTTTGCTTTCTTTTTGTTGAGATCATGTATAGTACAATAAGCGATAATAGATATGCTTATGTTGTAGTTATGATCATGTTGTAAGCATGCTTATGTTGTCTAATATACTGACACTGATGGTCAAGATGCTACTTCTAGCTATGTTTAATATAGCTAGACATGCCTATGTAATTAGAAATGCTTAAACTGCTAATCATGCTTATGCAGTTAATTGTTCTATGATGTTAGTTCTACTTATGATATAGATTTGTTCCTTTTATTTGAGATGCCAATATCGATAGCCATGTTATGTTACTAGACATATTCATGATATCAGGGATGCTTATTCTACTAGATTGCTTGTGCTATTAGCAAGGAATATGATGATAGTCAGATTAATTATGATGATTGTTACTAGATGCAATTTGATGAAATTTGAGTAGATATATATTCAGATAAATGGATTTATTTGTTACTTATATATACATTGATCATCATACTTGTTGCTAAGATTATTTGCTTAATCTGTTTAGGATACTTGAACTGTTCAATCTGTTCAATTGATTATTAAATACTCCAATTGCTCAATTGTCTACTATTTAAACTGTTGTAATCAATAAGCATTGTTGGAGGTTATATCTCTTACTGGGACATGGGTCTCATCCTTGTGGTTCGCCACATTTTTTTAGGTAATCGGAAATGGCGACAACAAAATGGTAGAAGTAAAGAGGAACTATAGTGATGAATCTTTGAGAAAGTTTATTAGATGTCTAGTGTGTCCTAGAGTCATCCCTATACTTTTAGGTCCGGGCAAAAAAAGTTTGTATATGGTGTTTCAAACAAATAGAACTTTTATTAGCATGTTAATGCTTGTTTGTGTGGAATATACAAATATTGTTCTCCTATGTATATATGTTGTGGCTAAGGTGATAGAACAATTTGTATCAAATTCTTGGCATAGTATGGATACAAGAAAGATGTTGGGCTCTTGTGCAAACACTACTGAGCGGGTGTTGATGTTGAAATCAGTTTTAATTTACCCATATTTTTGGGTATGTGATTAATTAGTGATCGATTGTGTTTTATGTTTTGAGTAATCTCATTTAGTGTAACGGGTTCTCACACTTCATCATTGCCAAGAGATTGATTGGAGTAGTCATAGAGATGATCATATTTACACTTTCATTCATAAATTTATGTGTCCAAAAATTTACATCCTTCCCTGATTCCATCTTCTATAACTAAAGTTGAGACTTTAAGATCATGTAGTTCTTCTGGTACCACTATATTAGTTCTCAGAATTGGTGTAGTGGCATCTCGTAACCATTTATCACTTTAGGCTAACGTTTGTTATAGGAGTATTTTCTAAAATTGATGCTTGGTGAATAAAAAATTCAATACTTCACCAAATGATGAACCATTTCCTCGATATCCATTGGATTTTTTGTACTTAGAATTAAAGAAGTGGTTTCTAATTAGTTTCTAATTTTCCCAAAAATTGTATGTAGCTTTCAGTAGGATTGGATAGGAAACCAAAATTTATCATTAGACCAAATCAAACTTGGTCAAACTAGTTGGTTAAGTCTAGTGTGGATGTGTATTCAGTCAAGTTTGTTTTAAGAAGTGTTCAGACTAGCATTAATTGGTCTGGTCATAGTCCAGGCTATGGGTTAATTGATCAAATGGAACTTGACCAACTATATATATATATATATATATATATATATATATATATATATACAAAATCAGGCTAGAATACACTCGGGTGCACAGATCGCACGAATACACTCAAGTGCGTTTGCATATCAAGACTATTTTTTGCAAAATGTAAACCATTGATCTTCACCGTCATACTATAACTAGGCTACATACAAATTTTGAGCCCATTTGGATGAGTGTAAGTCACTCATCCAAGGGCAACAAAATCAACGTGCAAAACTAATTTGAAATGCATAATTTTTGCAGTCGTAATAACATGACCTATAAATGGCCAAATGTGCTCAAATTTTGCGTATGTGCTATTCACATCATGTTTAAGAAGATCAATGGATTAGATTTTTGAAAAAAAATATTGCAACATGAAAAATTACTTGAGTGTATTCTGCTCCGAATACACTCGAGTGTATTCTAGCCTGACTCTATATATGCATATATATGTGCCTATGTATATATATACTCAAATAAACTATTCTAGTCAGGATTTAGTTTAATGTATAACAACATTTCAAATTATCTCAACATTACATTGATCTTAGTGCTAAAATAACTTTTATATCAACTTCATAATTGTATATATGTATATATGATTATTAAAAAAAATAACATTTATTTATACATAATTGAATGGCGGTGAAACGTTGGGATGGTGAGGGAGGGTGTAAAAGAGTGAAATCACCCCTTTACCTAAAAATTTGAAGATTTGACATCCATTCCAAACACACTCAAAGGTATGATGGAATGGGCATAAATTTTCCAAATTTATTAAACATTGGTATAGAAAAGACCATTGGAAAGCAGTGGAATATAAAATAACTGACTATAATCAATTTCATAAAAGGTTATACAAGAATACATCCTCCCTTTAGGGTTTACATCAAGATACACAAATAGGATCTAGATAGAGGGAAGTCAAACTACTACAATCTTGTCTCCAAGCAACATCTCCATCAGCTAGGTCCAAGCCAAAGCTATGTTCTCCTTGTCTTATCCATCACCTTGCTCAACACCTGGGTGGTTGGGAAGGCACCCACCAAAAGGGAAAGGGAAGAAAAATATGTGTCACAAAACAAGTCTAGGATAACAAGACAAGTAAAGCAAGTAAAAATAGGCTAGGGTTCATCATATGATGAAGATAACAAGAGTATGAGGCTATATTCATAAGAAACTTACCATTAACAATTAAATTAAAAGGGATTTACATGTAAGATAATTATGTCTACTAACTAAGTAGGGTTGAGGCACCTACCAGACCTCTAACCTTAGGTGAGGGGAGAATAAGACATTCCCAGTCACTTACAATAATATGGGGAGAATAAAAACATTCCCCAGGGTGAATAAATACATGCCCTCTATGGGTGGTTGTACATAAGTACCGCTACTTTAAATTAAATAGAACATAAATCTACATGCTAGAAAAAGTAGTTATGGAAAGAACAATTAAATGAACCAATAAGCATGGTAGTGGGGTTTAAAACCCAAACAAGATAATATCTTAACTGATTTGAGGCATAAGCAAATTAGGGTTTCCAGAATAGAAGATTAGGTCAAATTAAGCCCCATTAGGAAATAATAGGTTAACGCATAAAATTTCCCAACTAAAGTGTGTTATATGCACATACCTCTTCCTTAAAGCCCTAGAAACCACTTTCTAAAATCCTAAGTAAGATTAGAGTCCACTTGTCCTATTATCATAATCATGTTCATGCATTAGCGTTATATGCATTCATTAAGGACTTAAAACCCTAAAGTTATCAACTTTTCTACAAAACATCGATCTAGGTCTTGAAAACATCACCACTGTCTTAGTTAGAGTTTTATGATCAAAATAACATATAATATTATGTATTTTGAAGATATGGACTTTTAGATGTATTTTTGGTGATTTTTAACTAATTAATTCACTCCTAAAAATACTTTTGTGAAAAACTCAGAATCAAGCATCACAATTATTTTTATTAGATAGAGGGGATTTTTTTTGATTCCAAAACATATCTTACTTTTATTTTTGGACCAACAAATAAAAAGATACGCATTTTCTAAAACTAGCCAATGAGAAAATGCCACGTAGGCTTGGCTATTTGAAACAAAGTGAGAGAGTAAGAGAGAGAGAGAGAGAGCAAGGGTGGGCCTGGGCCCACTGCTTGGCCCAATCACTGTGGGCCAAGTCAGTGGCCTGCGCCGTGCTGACTGCCTAAGTGGCACCGATCGACCAAAGCCAAAAGACGAATAGGCCCCGCGCGCGAGACAAAGAGAGCAAGAGAAAAAAGTAGAGGGCAAAGTAGTAATCTCATGCGGGGTTATCTTCCCCAACTCACACCCCAATCCATGGATGGCGAGCCAAAGCTGAATCTTGGGCAAAAACACAATACAACACGAAACTCGGTGTTCAGATATGCAAAAGAAAGAGGATAGGAAGTTGAACCTACTGATGTCTTCAATTTGACCGGAGGCGAAGAGAGGAGGGAGGAAGCAGTGCCGCAAGCTCAACGTCTTCAGCCGCACGACGAGGGTCAAAACAATGACTAAAATTGTAATTGAAGGATGTGTTGAGTTGCAAAGATGATGGGGATTCTACGGGTGTAAGTATTTATAGGCAAGGAGGTGTGGGTTAGGGTTTACGAGTTTGGGTTGAGAGGGGAGTTTCAGACGGATTGGGGGTTTCTTGATTCTTCACCAAAACACTTAAAACTAGGGATATACCTATGCAAAATCACAAAAGGAAACTAAAGTTGAAGAAATCGTGTGATTTCAGGGAGAAATGAGGAAGAAATTCGAAAAATAAAATCGGCAAAAATCGGCAGCCTGTTTCCTAGTAGGCCCGAGGTAGATGATGACCCGTGAATCATCAGATCAAGATCCAATGGCCAAGATTCACATGTGCATTTCCTAAAGCGTGACATTTAATTTTTGATTCCTATTCAAATTCGACTAATGTGACATGATATTAATTAATGATTTTCTATTTCCTCTTTTGAGGGCTCAAACAATTTCCAAGTTTAATAAAAAATTGACACCCAGATTAATTTTGAGGTGTAGAATCCGAATATGGAATTAGTTTTGCCTTTTGAGGACTTTTAGTGGGTTAAATAATTCAAAACTCATTTTCTCTTTCCTCCTTCATTTATAACTCTATGATTATCCAAATATGATCAATTTCACCCATGTATCCCAATTAATGTCTTAAATATGATTTTGCCATTATTTGATCATGTTTGTGCCATTTATTTAATTTATTCTCAAATTGAAGGTTGTACACACTTTCTCTCTCCTAATTTTACATGTATATTAAAGATTATCCAAATTACATGAAAATTCACCCAAAGGCTATTTTTAATGTGTAGATTACGAATATTAGGTTAGTTTCCACTTTTGGAGTCATTTAATATTTTATTTAATATTTGGAGAAAAACTCATCTTTTCTTTTCAAAATAAAAGAGATATATTTATTATTGTCCCAAAATTATGAAACTTAGCCTCCAAGCCAAACCAAACCCAAGGAAAATGAATTTTAACTTATCTTTAACCAATTAGTCTTCCTTTTATGAGTTTTATCCCATTATTCAATATTACCAATATTTCTCATATTGATTAATTCCATATCACGTTAACATGTTTAAAGCAACATTATTCATTCCGTTTTCTCTTCCTTGCTCCATAAGGTAAAGGAATGATCTAGATTGATTATATTTTATTAATATGTCACATGAGTGGTAAATTTGCATATTAGACCCTTATTGAAATATTTACTGAGGTATTTGTGCATAAAACCCTTTATTGGCATAAAAGGTGAACAAATGTCCACGAAACCACCATAATATCCACAAATTAAATAGAAAGGCCAAAGAGGATAGGAATGAAAGGAAAAGATTGGAGAGAAGGCCAAAAGGAAAAATGTCCAAGATTCGACATGTTACAAAACCCCACCTCTTAAAAGAGGATTTCATCCCCAAAATCACAAGCAAGAAGGGAAGGGCGAGTGTGGAACATCTCGCCACCAAACTTCTGTGGTTTCACCAACCATGAATTCCACCAAACAAGTCACCAATATCTCGACATAGGTCGGGTTCTCGAGGATCTTAGGTTCCATTATAAAGATTATTTTTATGAGATTTAACATTATTAACATTTTTGGATCATTATATTTATTAGGATATCACATTATCATTATTATTCTTTTAATCATGTCATGTCATATTCACTTGGTTGCCAAAAAGAATTATATTTCATTATAATGCACAATTAGAGGTTACTCAATTATCTGTATATCAATAATTTGGATTTACACTTTATTATTCTCATATTATCAACAAATTATCTTTCATGGAATATTCAATTTGTTATTAAGTCTTCAATTAATCCAGATAATGTCACATTAATTACTTACATGTATATTAAACATTATCACATTACCACATTACCTTTCATGTTCACATTAATGTCTTCATTGATCATTTTCCCATATTTATTCACTTCTTATTATTGATTATGCACATTTATGTGAATCCAATTACTTCTTATCCATATTGAAGTCATGATATGTATTTTAGTGGACCAAGTTAGACATATTACTTATTAATGAATTGATTCACATACCAAATCATGATTAGGTGATTAATTAGGTGTGTACTAGGTAACAAGGTGAAATGCATTTCATATTTATGACTTGAGTAATCTATGATTAGGTGAATATATATCATTTATGTGCATCAAGGTATGTGATCTAATTATGACACCTAATGTCACTAATTTAACATGAATAGCATTAATGATGTATATGTTAAGGTTAGATGATTATAACATAGGGTTTATGGTCAACTTGATTATTATATTTCATTATAGCATGCATGAATGCCAAGATTAGGTTACACTTTACTTTCTCATCATATCATTGAGGTTTATCTCTTCATGACATTATTAGCATCATGTCTATTCATAATTAGTATTAATATGTGAGTGACCCACATTAAGTGCATTGGATATTCATTAGGGTTTGAACACATAAATTATTCCTCAGATGATTAATATATGAACAAGCATGTTAGGGTTACCACTATTACTCATTTGGTTAATACCAAGGATCTAAGCATACTAACCTCCTATTCATGGAGTTAGGGCTTCTAAAGATAGATAGATATCGAGATGTCATAGGGTTCCATCCACCTAAAGAGGATTTCATCCTCAAAATCTAACCACCCAACACCATCAAACTAACTATACTCCACCCCTTAAAGGGTTCGACCTACAAGCCAAACTACACTAGGGTTAAAGGATAAGTCTAGCTAAACCATATACAAAATCCATCATGCTTCCATGCGCACTCTGATAGCTTACCTAATGCCAAACTTCAAATTCTAGGTTCTTGGAATAAATTTATAAGCATGTGAACCTAAGGGACATAAAGAAACTATCTTGGTATCCATCACCAAACATGTCATCATACACCTGAAACTTAGGGTTCCCAAAGATATACAACATAGAAGTCTAAGGTTACTATTGCCTAAAAGCAAACTATTTTGGGCCATTCGTATTAGCTCAGGCTAGGTCGGTATCATATGGGCACGTGAGTCCTCGTATACCAAGCTAGTGGCGCAGAGGAAAATATTACCATCCCCTGAAACCCTGATCCTTTCTAGACACCTTTGCTTCAACTTCATTCACTAATAGTGGCCTAAAGGCAAACCTAAACAACATCAAGTTATGAATGTTTTAGTTATGAGTATTTTAGGGTTTTATTCATCAAGATTCTAATGTGGAACTATAGGATCCTAATTAAACCTTTCATCATCTATAGATCAACTCTAGGGCAAACATGTCACCTAAAGGAACCATGTAAGACATGGATTATAATTAGGGAGAGAAAATTGAAATAGTCAGATTCCGACTACCATGGGCTCTGATACCATGCTGTAAAAGAGTGAAATCACCCCTTTACTAAAAATTTGAAGAATTGACATCCATTCCAAACACACTCAAAGGTATGATGGAATGGGAATAAATTTCCCAAATTTATTAAACATTGGTATACAAAAGACCATTGGAAAGCAACAAAATAAAAATTAACTCACTATAATCAATTTCATAAAAGTTATACAAGAATACATCCTCCCTCCAGGGTTTACATCAAGATACACAAATAGGATCTAGATAGAGGGAAGTCTAACTACAACAATCTTATCTCCAAGCAACATCTCCATCAGCTAGGCCCAAGCCAAAGCTATGTTCTCCTTGTCTTATCCATCACCTTACTCATCACCTAGGTGGTTGGGAAGGCACCCATCAAAAGGGAAAGGGAAGAAAAATATGTGTCACAAAACAAGTCTAGGATAACAAGATAAGTAAAGCAAGTAAAAATAGGCTAGGGTTCATCATATGATGAAGATAACAAGAGTATGAGGCTATATTCAAAAGAAACTTGCCATTAACAATTAAATTAAAAGGGATTTGCATGTAAGATAATTATGTCTACTGACTAAGTAGGGTTGAGGCACCTACCAGACCTCTAACCTTAGGTAAGGGGAGAATAAGACATTCCCAGTCACCTACAATAACATGGGGAGAATAAAAACATTCCCTAGGGTGAATAAATACATGCCCTATGGGGTGGTTGTACATAAGTACCGCTACTTTAAGTTAAATAGAACATAAATCTACATGCTAGAAAAAGTATTTATGGCAAGAACAATTAAATGAACCAATAAGCATTGTAGTGGGGTTTAAAACCCAAACAAGATAATATCTTAACTGATTTGAGGCATAAGCAAATTAGGGTTTCAAGAATAAAATATTAGGTCAAATTAAGCCTCATTAGGAAAGAATAAGTTAAGGCATAAAATTTCCCAACTAAAGTGTGTTAGATGCACATACCTCTTCCTTAAATCCCTAAAAATCACTTTCCAAAATCCTAATCAAGATTAGAGTCCACTTGTCCTATTATCATAACCACGTTCATGCATTAGCATTATATGCATTCATTGAGGACTTAAAACCCTAAAGTTATCAACTTTTCTACAAGACATCGACTTAGGTCTTGAAAACATCACCACTATCTTAGTTAGGGTTTTATGATCAAAATAACATATAATATTATGTATTTTGAAGATATGTACTTTTAGATGCATTTTTGGTGATTTTAACTAATTAATTCACTCCTAAAAACACTTTTGTGAACAACTCAGAATCAAGCGTCACAATTATTTTTATTAGATAGAGGGGATTTTTTTGATTCCAAAACATATCTTACTTTTATTTTTGGACCAACAAATAAAAAGATACAATTTTTCTAAAACTAGCCAATGAGAAAATGCCACGTAGGCTTGGCTATTCGAAACAGAATGAGAGAGTGAGAGAGAGAGAGAGTGAGGGTGGGGTGGGGCCCACTGCTTGGCCCAATCACTACGGGCCAAGCCAGTGGCCCGCGCCGCGTTGACTGCCTAAGTGGCACCGGTCGACCAAAGCCAAAAGAGGAGTAGGTCCCACGCGTGAGACAGAGAGAGCAAGAGGAAAAAGCAGAGGGAAAAGTAGTAATCTCACATGGGGTTATATTCCCCAACTCACACCCAGATCCATGGTCGGCAAGCCAAAGCTCGATCTTGGGTAAAAATGTAATACAACACGAAACTCGATGTTCAGATATGCAAAAGAAAGAGGATAGAAAGCCGAACCTACTGATGTCGTCAATTCGACCGGAGGTGAAGAGAGGAGGGAGAAAGCACTACTGTAAGCTCAGCAACTTCAGCTACACGACGGGGGTCAAAATGACAACTAAAATTGCAATTGAAGGATGCGTTGAGTTGCAAAGACGATGGGGATTCTAGGGGTGTAAGTATTTATAGGAAAGGAGGTGTGGGTTAGGGTTTACGAGTTTGAGTTGAGAGGGGAGTTTCAGATAGATTGGGGGTTTCTTGATTCTTCACCAAAACACTTAAAACTAGGGATAGACCTATGTGGAATCCCAAAAGGAAACTAAAGCCGAAGAAATCGTGTGATTTCATGGAGAAATGAGGAAGAAATTCAAAAAATAAAATCGGCCAAAATCGGCGGCCTATTTCCTATTAGGCCTGAGGTAGATGAAAACCCATGAATCATCAAATCAAGATCCAACAACCGAGATTCACACACGCATTGCCGAAAGCGTGACATTTAATTTTTTATTCCTATTCAAATTCGACTAAAGTGACATGATACTAATGAATGGTTTTCTCTTTCCTCTTTTGAGGGCTCAAACAATTTCTAAATTTAATAAAATTGACACCTAGACTAATTTTGAGGTGTAGAAACTGAATATGGAATTAGTTTTGCCTTTTGAGGACATTTAGTGGGTTAAATAATTAAAATTCATTTTCTCTTTCCTCCTTCATTTATAAATCTATGATTATTCAAATATGATCAAATTTCACCCATGTGTCCCAATTAATGTGTTAGATACGATTTTTCAATTATTTGATCATGATTATGCCATTTATTTAATTTATTCTCAAATTGAAGGTTCTACACACTTTCTCTCTCCAAATTTTTACATGTGTATTAAAGATTATCCAAATTACATGAAAATTCACATAAAGGCTATTTTTAATGTGTAGATCACGAATATAAGGTTAGTTTTAACTTTTGGAGTCATTTAATATTTTATTTAATATTTTGAGGGAAACTCATCGTTTCTTTTCAAAATAAAAGAGATATATTTATTATTGTCCCAAAATTATGAAACTTGATCTCCAAGCCAAACCAAACTCAAGGAAAATGAATCTCAACTTATCTTTAACCAACTAGTCTTCCTTTTAATATTACCAATATTTCTCATATTAATTAATTCCATATCACATTAACATGTTTAAAGCAACATTATTCATTCTTTTTTCTCTTCCTTACTCCATAAGGCAAAGGAATGATCTAGAATTATTATATTTTATTAATATGTCAAGTGAGTGGTAAATTTGCATATTAGACCCTCATTAAAATATTTACTGAAGTATTTGTGCATAAAACCCTTTATTGGCATAAAAGGTGAACAAATGTCCATGAAACCACCATAATATCCATAAATTAAATAGAAAGGCAAAAGAGGATAGAAATGAAAGGAAAAGATTGGAAATAAGGCTAAAAGGAAAAATGTCCAGGATTCGACATGTTATAGAGGGACGAGAGCAAACATTGTTTGGAGTGGAAAATGTGGCGAAAGGATGACATCAAAGTGTGACGGAGGATATTGCGGTTGCGAATGAGGACTATTTTTATTATTTTATCATAGTGAATAATGGGTTTCTTTGGATGCATATCATAGCATTGCAAAAATGGACCAAAATTAAGTTTGAAAATGCAATATTAGCTAAACGAGTGTTTATATATGAGGTATTAGCAGTGAGAGTGTACTGGTATATATTTAAGTTTGAAAATTGACAAAATTTACTTTTCATAGAATAAAAATATTTAAAACATCATAATATATAAGATAGGATCCCTGGTTGTATCAAGACCTACACGTGATAGTGTTAATTAAAAGAACAATAAGGCTTTTTTTTTTCTTTCTAATTAGGCCTATTCGCCTGTTAAGATGAACCGATCTTGGTAGGTAACATTTTGTTGGCAAGTCATGAATCTTGTAAGGGATGGAATGAACATAAATCCAATTTAGAATAAAGAAAAGTGGTTTAGTACTAGTTCTATGCTTGAAATAATGTTATCACTTATTTAAACATGCAAGAATGGGAGTAGATGATATAATTATGAACATAGGTAAAATTTGATATGAATTTGAGGAATTAATCATGCATGGTACATTTTATTCTTTGTTGTTTTTCATGTAGAGTAGGAGGTGTTCTTATTTATGTCAATATTCACTGTAAGTGTGACTGATTTACTCTCTAAAAAAGGAGCAAATATATGCAAACAAGGAAAAAGATAATGGTGTTGCTTCTAGGGAAAACTAAGAAATCACAATATAAATCCAAAAAGCAAAAGTGATGTTATCCAATGAACAAAATACGTGATATGTTAGAATTCCCAACTCATATAAATTTTTTGGTGATCTATTTTATGTGTTTGGTTTATCTAATATTTAATTTTTTTTAATTCAATTTCATTTGCATGACTCAGGTTGAACTAGTGTTGAAATCTAATTTAATCTAAAATATAGGTACATATATAGTTGGAGTGTCATTGAAATTATTCAATTTATTGCTCCACTGTGATGATTGTAGTGATAAACATGGGAACGTTTCTAAAATAAAGAATGACTGAAATTTTGGCTATATAGGTCATGAAGTGTAAAATGTGTGTTCTTGATTAAATTGATCTAGAGAAACACCTTATCGCTCCTAATGGAATGGATCACAAGCAGTCTTGCTTTATGTCGAATCCATATGGAGTCAATGGGATTTTGAAACTAAAGCTCGATCATGTTAGATAAGCAATTGGATAATATGATATTTGGGTGGCTTGATTGATAGGTGATGGTTTGTATTAAGAAAAAAGATAAAACCCTAGATTACAGAGCCAAGTGATTTGAATAAATGAAGAATTTCAACAACAACAATAGTTTCTAAGTACTAAAAATCATCTTTACCACATTCCCAAGTTAATCGTATAAATATCAGATAATTTAAGCAATTTGTGTCTAAAAATTCCTAATTGTGTTTAGATTGTTTCTCAACTAAAGGAACTATAATGTAGAAACATGATTTTCATCCATAATGACTTCGTCTGAATATGAATTAAAATTCTAATAATTTCATCCATTTTCATGCCATAGAATTATCTGTTGGATATTAGGTAGGAGTTTACTTATTTCTCAACAAAGAAAGTTTTGACAAAATATATCAAGGGGTGATCAATCCAAAGAAAGGGTATATAAACATGATGTAGAAAGAGAGAAAGTATATGGACTGTAAAATTATATAAATGAAACTTGAATTATGCTTTCTAAGTGAAATTATACTAAAACACATTATTTACTAAAAATATGAAATTCAAGAAGAAAATATGGTGGAGATAATGTTTCTCCCACATGTATGCAAGAATAATGAGATAAATATGAAAAGAGAGGAGTTTTAAGGAAGAAGAATGAGTTAGATGGGGATATCAATAGTGAGTCATCACTCCCTGTAGAACATCCACATGTTTCACTTCATTTCTTCCTCTTCCTACTCTTTTTCTTTCTTATTTGCCTCTTTGTTCTTCTCTCTTTTATATAAGTCTAGGGGAGAGGAAGGTTGCTCTTTAACCCAAATATCAAGATAAATAGTTGGATTAAAAATGAAGAATGTCTCAAAATAATAACAATTACACATTATATATTTTATATAACTGTGACATGACGTGTCATGAGGCAGACATGTCATGTGTCCTGTTGAATGACTCATTGTTGGTGATATGTCTTGAAAGCCAATCATATGATGATTATATTAGCATATCTTGAAATTGATTTGATTATTGACAAAGATGATTCCAATTGTTATGTTTGTTTCAATATGGGATGATGAATAAATATAATAATGTCCTAAGAATGTATGACTCAATGACTTGTGCTTTCAGGTTGAGGACCTGAACATGAGATCATGTGTATGTTAAAAGTATTATTGTGGATTTTAGGATAGAAATAATAGATCAAATCTAGTGTGGTGTTGATTGATGAGTACGTCTCATTAGTCATGATATTAGATATCAAATCAATCACATAGGTACTTATTATGAACAACTGTAGTAGACATACCCATTTTGAGTGTGATACATTGAATCCAATAATGAAGGTCAAAATCACATCTCAATATGACAGTGGAGATCGTAGTCCTTAGACTTGAAGTCACTACAGTGATATTGTGTTGTTCGGTGTGCTTTATCACTACTCAATGTGACCTTGAAAAGGATTGCTATACAAGTAGGGCTTAGGTGCATTGTGACACATGTGGATTATTGTGAGTGATGTAGATAGAATTTGTCCCTCCCATTGGAGTGGTATCCTGACAATTGATGAGTGACACTATGAAATGCATGGCCATGGTCATGTGAGTCAATATATGATATTGAGATTATGTGTATCTTAATAGTATACTCTAGATCAAGGAACAAAGATTAAATATTAAGAGGATGACATTTCCATACATTTGATTCAATCTGGATATCAGGAACAAAGGGATTATATAATCATTGTAACATTGATCACAATACTAGGTTAAAATTATTCTTGACTTCTCAAATTACTTGGGTGGAAATGAAGTCTTGCTAAATACAGATTATTGCTTATGAAGTCATAATTTGATTATGAACACCACTGCCAATGTAATTTGGAGCCTATATGGTCACACACATAGGATGCATTAGAATAGGAGTATAATCATAGACATGATTGGAAATGTTCCAAGCCGAATTCATTACTAAAATATTTTGGTAATTAACTAGAATAATATCGGTATATAACCTAAGATAATTCATGATGTGCTAAGCATGAAGGAGTGAATTGGAGCTATTTTTTCCCACCCATACTCTATTGGAAAAATGTGCTGGTTCTTGTTTCTCACGCGACTTGCTCATCTTCTTTTTGATCTGATGCTGGGGGTTCCCTTTTGGGTGATTTTGCCCATTTAGAAACCTGAAGTTCTGGTAGCTGAGAAGGTCAGAAGCTTCAAAGCTAGCTACAGACAGGAAAACTAGTGTTTGTTCTATGTCAAGCTGCTGTTACTAATTGTGGGTTTGCTGAATGCATGTAATAGTGGCTTGTAATAGTCTTCTTATGGTAGGAATGCTTGTATCTAGCTTGTTTAGTTAGATAGGTCTTCTTAGTTTTGTCTCTTCTTCTAGAGATCTTGTCCCCCTACGTGGGGATTTTGTTCCTTGATTGAGATTTTAGCTCCCGTTGATGTAATGGGGTACTTAGTGCCCAAAGTTTTGGTATTAATAGTAACACGCATTTTCAACCGACCAAAAAAAGATAATTGGTTAAAAGGTTCAAGCTAATTATTTGGATTTAAATTGTTGACTTATATGATAAGTCAAACGACTGACCTCGAGCCATTTGTTAGAGTTTATAGTTGGGTGAAAATTAATAAACCGATTAATGTGATTAATCGATTAATTAATTAATGAGATGATTCTAGAATATTCTAATTGTCTATTTGGCAGTCTGTGAGTGGCCCATTTAAATGCAGTCACAACCTTTCGTTTCCTAGGATTTTTGGGACACCATGCTTCCTCTCTTCTCCTATTTATAAGAACATGATAGTCTGCCTATTAGACATGCTCTTATACATGATACTAGCCATCATCATCCCCAAGAGATATAGGAAGAGAGAGAGAGACAAGGAGAGTGATCATGATGCTAGCAAATCACCAAATAAGAGGATGCTCCTTCCTGCTAGCTCAGACAACAAGACGAGGAGTTCAAATCCATCCACATAGGCTATGTAGAAATGCAGGCACTCAATGACTATGTTTGGAGGACGTCAATGAGGATCGTTCGTGCATGTGAGGAATGTCTCACACCATTGTGTGAGGAGGATGTCACTGGACCTACTTCGTGATAAGGTATACCTCATGCACCATCTTTGTGAATATGTCATTGTCGACAAGTTATGCTTGTAAGATACATGGAGAATTTTTTTATTATTTTTGTTGCGCTTTTCGCCTCCACGAATCCTTACACTCACAAGATTTGAAAACTAATTTTGTAACATGACTTGTCATGGCATCAACATAATTTATAATGGCTACAAAATGGATGTAACTTAACCTGATATGACAGGTCAAGTTGTTGATGTGGCGTTACACCTTATGATCTTACTTAATAAAATAGTTGAGGAAGTCCTAACCTCTAAAATGATGTGTCATAGGGTTGACATGTTTTGACACCCATTATCCATGGACGGTGATTGTGATGATAAAGGATACAACATGTCTGCATATGCACACATTGTGTTACTCTACATTTTCATATTTCTTTATATTGTCTTCTCCTTTTCAAGTATCTATTTGTGTGTGATTGGTCCTTAAAGTACATAAATATGGTGTGTTAGCTTGATATTTGACAAAAACAGTAAGAAAAAGTCCAAATAATATATAAATAACTTATAAGACAATACATGCTAAAATATGAGGAAACATGATAAATTCATAAAAAATGTGGAAGTAAAGTGTAAAATGCATTCATTAAACCATCGTCCACTTAAAATGATTACTTGTACTTTATTAAAAATTTTAAGAACGTAAAGATGACTTCATTACACATGGGATTATTCAAGAATGCTTCACTTCTTCAAATATCTTAAAAAGGGCATGGTTTGATGTGTTGATCATGAAATCACTACCCTTATCGAACACCTACATCACAGTCAGATCAAAGTCATAGAGGAAGCTCATGTCATGTTATCATGAAAACCCACCACACACAACAAGATTACTCAAAACCAAAACGTCGATCAAACACTCATTGACCACATTACTAAAAAGGCATTGAATAAAAGCTGATTTTTTTGAAGATTTCCTTATGAATAACTGCACAAAGATCCAAACTTCACATATATTCATATTAGGTAAGTTTACAAGTAATGCAACAACCTTATCCACTACTTGTATAACAAAGGTATCTTAGATATCTACAACATATACTGTAGTGACCTCACTTTTCAAAAACCCCCAATTAAGGAAGATGTTAAAGTTGAGAATCATTACCTACAATTTTCCCAAGGATCCATATTTTAAATAAATAATAACCAATGGAAAAAAATCATAAATTCAAATATATTATTTACAATTTGTTCCTCTAGAACTTACATAATTGTACATATGTGAAGAAGTATCAATCTAAATTCTCCTTACAAGTTAACTTTAGTGTCTTCAAGTAATTTCATTTGTCAATTATATCTTGATATCATCTTTTCTAGCTTGCACCTAACATGTCATGAAACAAAAGTTGTTTTGTCCTCTAAATACACTCGACAAACATCGACAAACTAATGTGGGTAGTCATAAGTGTAACCATGTACCTCAATGGCAAGCCATGCATATTATGCTGTCATTAAGAATATTATCCAATCAGGAAAGAAAATCAAGCAATCAACTTTAATCTACATGTATGTAAAACCTAAAGTTCATCATTCATGTTATTCAAATCAATCTCTACCCAGTCCTAATCTAGGGTTTAAGGTTTAGACAAGGTATAGGGTACAAACCCTATTTTCGTCACATGTTAACCATTAGGTGAAGCCCTAATTACTATATCCAACATATCCTTTTATTATGATCACTTTGATCGATCCATGTTCATTAAAGTTTATCATCTTTAACTTCAAAACCCTAATTCTTCATATTCATGATGCTTCACTTTTAAAACTCTAATTATCATCATTATGGCTATAATCATGCTAAATCACCATTATTTCCACATTATCCGATTACATCACAAAGAAAAATATTTACCGTGATTAACCACCTATTCATTAAAAACTAGGGTTTTTATACCCTAATTCACTTATTAATGATTATCCTCTTTTAAAAACCACAATTTTAGCAAGATATGAACTTTTAACCCAAAATAGGTCCAATATGTTCTTTTAATTTAAAAAGGTTAAGCTTTACCCATTTATATCACTTAAACAAGTGATGACCATTAAAATCATGAAACTAGGGTTTTTATGCATATTTACATTTAAGATTGCATATTTATGGAATTTTGGAACAAGAATAATAATTGGGCATCAATTATATTTTCTTTTTGTTCCTCTCGTTTCATTGATAAATTTTCATATATTACATGCCTTAATCTAAATTACCAATAACTAGTTATGATTATTGCGAACTAAACATAATCAGACCAATCATTGGTCGACATTTTAGCCAAAAACCCTTTTCTTTTTATCACTTAATCCATCGTATGTTTAGGAACAGAAAGACAATTACACCTTGGGCTTAACACACACTGAGTGGTTTTCGGGTCATTGGACCCCGAATCTCCTCCTTCCCCACGATCGCGAGGGAAACAAACTTTTCCGTACAAGATGGCAACGGGGTTGATCTCCCCCCATAGCCCTTGGGCTCCCACCGCTGTGAAGGGCTTGACCACTTGCATGGTCCTAGATGGACTTGGCAGTCCACTACTAGCGGTCACAATTAATGTTTCAAAAAATGACCGCATGGACGGAATATGGGAATTCACTGGCAAAAACGGACCAAGACTGCATATACGGCCACATATGCAGTTCAATCCCATGATCGAAGTGCATATCGGAATTCAATGGCTAAAACAGACCATGGCCGCATATACGGATGCATAGCCACATATAAGGCTGATTAGTCCCTAATTTTTTAATGGAAAACTACTAAGGTGGCAATTCTTTAACATCACCCCCTATTCTTCATATAACTAAAACTATCACCTACATTTATCCTACCATCTACTCTCATTTCCTCTTTTTTGGATCACATTCGTCTATGGTTGTTATACATTTATCTCATTATTGCACATTTGTATGTATTTAACAAGTGTTTGATTGCATATTTGCATAATTGCACCTAAAATATGTATCTCTACAAATTATATTTGTAATTATATGATTATATATATATATAAAATTAAAAAATACCACATATACTTCCGCATATACTCTATTCAGTGATCTCTCCAAACGTACAACACATATTATTTTTCATGTTTACAATGGTTGGAGATGGGAAGGATATCCCTAGGCTACTAAGCACTACAACATGTTATTCAATGGGAAGACACGAGTGAAGACATTAGCTCGACCTTGCTCGCAGTCACGTGAAGCCTTTGTTCTCATGCTATTGAACCATATGCTAGAGCACTGCCTCACATGGTTATGGGTTCACATCACTTTCTTCTCACCCGCACACCATCTTCCTCTTGCACATTCACCGCCATGTAGTTGCTACTACCGGCTGGAGTGCAACCCACCCTTGTGTGTCGTCCTCTCGACCCTATAGCAATGGCGTCCTTGATCGCTAGTGAAGGTGGGCGCTCTGAAGGGAGAAGATCTCTGCACTTCACTCTATTTTCCCGGACACCTCAGCCCGACCTATAGGGTGACAGTGGTGTGGACAATCTTGGCACCATGTTCATGCCTAATCACATGGAGACAGGAATCTAAGTAGAGGGCTTGTCATGCTTTTAGTCCATGGTTTGGCACCCTATTTCTAAGGTGGAAGTGGCACCCCTATCTTGGTTCTTGGTATAACCCTAGTAGTTAAGAGAAGGGAGACGATGACAAAGGCAGGTGTTTCCCCAACAAGAAGGATGGACATCTACATCCATATATATAAAACATTGCTCATGGAACCCCTCCCCATGGGTAGTACCCGTTTGGGTCTGGTTTCCTTTTCTAAATCATAATACCTTGTCGACTTACCCTTACCATATGTTAACTTGTTGATTAATTAAGGAGAGGGTTACTATGATGACCAAGAGTCATAAAAAATTCCTCATCTTTCTCTCTCTTCATCTTTTATTAATATATTTCCTAAGTCAATTGTCCATATTACTTGGTTGACACACCAAAGGCCATTATGGAAAGTATATATGACTCTTTATTGGATAGTTTTGGTATGAATTCTAATTATTCTCTTTCTCCTTATTTTGGTACATCTTTTAAACCAATCATCTTTATTTCAAGGAAATTCACTAAAACCTTTCCAAGTTTACTTTTAGTGATTGGGATTTATTGGAATGTCTTTTCCACACAAAACTTGTTCTTTTTATTTGAAACAATATTATTATCTCGTGGAACATCCTTTTCCTCCTAAATTCTATAATTCTCTCCATTTCACTTATTATTTCAAGTATACATAAAGGTAAATTGAAATATCCTTGTTTGATGCCTTAAAATATTGTGTTGCCAAACTAGATAGATAATTATCCTTTAATTATCTAAAACACCATATATCTTATTTTCCATTAGAAACTTATCCAATATTTTATATTTCTATTTTTCAACAATTCATAAAGTCATTGCTACTTATTTGTACAAAAAACTCTTATTTATTTATCTTGTGCTCCAAGGATATAACATAAATAATCTCACAAGTTCCATTATCATTCTATCAATAATATCATTGGTGTATGTACTTATCAATTCATGGATTTCATTTATATAATTCAATTTTTACCAAGATGGAGGGCATAACCTTCACCCTTCTTAAAAGGAATTTTGTCCCCAAAATTCACACCCAGTAAGGTTAAGGTGAGAGATAAGCCATCTTCGCTTCACAACTTAGGGCCAACAACCCTACTTAGATTATCTTCAACAACTTTTATTGATATGCAATTTTCACACCTTAACACTAAGATTGGTACTTGAATTCAATTCAAGGTATATTTACATCCTTAGTATTTGCATGATACCATGTTTTGGTGATTACATTTCCATTTATGATTTCAATTTAACTTGGTGATTACCTTTTTCATCTAATTTTCCAACCTATTGTTCATTTGTCTCCACATAAAGGTGAGGTAACGCCTCAAACCCTAGGTCATGTCATTAAAATTTCAACTTAGTATATTCATTCTCAATAGAATGTTTATTCTCATATGTTAATTTCTAAGATTAACATGTATCTACTCATTCTCTTTCACTCATAATAATATGAACTAAGCATTTGGCTGCGGCCCAAATACAAAGTTTATCCCATTCCAAGAGCAGAGATGGTATTGTTCACACATTATCTCAAATTTTACATTTTGTTTGAATCATTCTCAACATGACTCCAAAGCATACACATTTTTTAAATTCCCAATGTTCTTATATTTCCTGAAGTTAAATGCCTTTCTCACTCTTGAATTTGTACACGACTCCTTTCATTATTACATGACTTCTTGTATCTTTTATATTTACACTTCATATATTATGAGCCTTATCCACTTCCTCGGGGTCACTAGGGGTACAAGTACTTTTTGAGTGATCTCATCCTTGTGCATCTAGGGAGTGCTTCTCACATTCACCCATTGGGCCTCACAAACATCATCAAGGTGACCAATCTTCTGAGACACGGGCCTCAGGTAAAGATAGATGTTATCTCCTGACCAGATGGTCTTATGCATTTAGGGAACAATCACCACCTAATCTCATCAATCTCATGTGCCTCAATACTCCCCACTTGACCATAGGATTGACTTAGGGCTCTCCCTTTCCAAGGGTTTCCTTGAGATGTCACATTTTTTTACAAATTTTGAGCACATTATTCTCTCATATAGTTCTTTAAACCAGATTTCCTCCATCTCTTATGGTACTCATTATTCACTTTATGTCCCCTCATTGGGCTCATGGAAACTTTCTTATCCAGACTTGGTCTTGTTTACTTGAGAGTTATACATTGTCCATATTTAAAAAAATGACTTAATCATTCTATTCATATGTATCCAATATGTTTGTTTAAGATCAATTTCAGGAATTAGGTACATGAAAAGGATCAAATTCACCAAGACCTAGCTTGTCCAAGTTCAAGTCAAAAGCAATGCAAATGTGCAATTTGGGAAATCACTCCAAACCACCTTAGACTATTTTTGTAATCATTTGTATTGATGATATGACTTGTAACTAAGATGAGAAAAAACCAGGGACACTTCATTCCATCATTTGATCACTTAAAAATCATTTTGGAAAATTTGTCACACAACTTAATTGGTCAAGTTTGAATCTCGACCGATCTGTGATGGATTTTAGAAATGGTTGCATCGGTTGAGTTGTACGCTCACAGAATTTGACCGACCAACTTTCTGACCAAAGTTGATTTTGGCTTATCGGTCGAGTTACCCAGGACAAACTTGACTGATAGTTTGAAAATTGGCTTTATTGGATAGTGGATCAATCGAGTTATCTTTATTGAAACTCGACCAAATGCAATGTATGGAAAATGCAGAAAAAGTGATTCCAATGTTGGAGAGTTGTTAGAAATGAAAAGAGATTTGTTGCAAATTGTAAATGGCTATTTTTTGTTCAGTGATCCCACACTTAAAGGAACACCCCCAACTATAAATAGGACCTCATGGAGTTCATTCCAAGGCTGCTCATTCATGCTGTCCTTGGTCCTTGCTATAGTTGAGTGTGCTACAACCCTTTGAGCCCCTTTCTCTCTCTCATTTACAAAGCATTTTGTGATTATGAGTGAGTTAGGCATGTTGTAAGAGAGCTACCCCATTGTTACCTTGTAAATCTCTCCATATTTCCATCTTTCCAATCCCCTTTATCAAAGAGCAAAGGCTGAAGTGATCTTCTCCGAGTGAAGGAGGAGTTGTTATTTTTATTCAAGGCTGAAGAAGGTGTGAAAATCTTCTCCAAGTGAAGGAGAAGGACAAGGCAGAAGATCCAAGGAACTTGGTGGGTAAAATCCTCAAGGTTGAAGTCTTGTTGCAAGGAGGAGATGTCCTAGGAGAAGGAATCAAGCTACTTGCAAGAGTGGGTAAGACCTATTGTGAGGTAGAAGACTATCTCTTAGATAGGTAAGTCCTTAGATGTAAGGTGGTCTTCTTGTATGTCTTATAATGTAATATAAGTATACATGGGTTGCAAAGTCCTAGAGGTTGAACTCTCTAGGTAGTGGACTGACAGTCTCCTACTTTGAAGATTGGAACCACTCTAAACACCTTGTACAAATGTTTGTTTCAATCTCTCTCATCCTTGATATGCTTATTTAGATAGAACCTCAAATTCAGTCTTAGCATTTGGTTTCAATTGATATAATTTGAAGGTCTAACTATTCTTGTGCAAGTTTTAAAGCTCTATTCACCCCCTCTAGAGCCCTAGATTCAACAAGTGGTATTAGAAAAAAGATCTTCTCCAACAAATCTCCTACGAGACGAGAAGAGGGTGAGAACCTACTTGGTTCCCTCAACCTAGAGGGATGCTTCTCCATGCACCCCCCGATCTTCCACATCACCAACTTCCTCTATTGGAAGCGGTGGATGTAATTTTACATTCAAGGAATGAACTTTGATATGTGGAAAGTGATGATTGCACCCTAGAAGGAGCCAACCGGGGTTGTATCAACTTGGGATGAAGCAACTCTAAAGAATGCACATATCAATGCTAAAGTAATTAGTATCCTCTATGCATCCCTAACTCCATCCGAGTTCAACTGCATGTCCTCATGGGATACAACCTATGAGATATCAGACATGTTTTACATCACTTATGAAGGCACAAAGTAAGTGAAGGAGGCAAAGATATATATGTTGGACAACCTCCTATAGAACTTTAAGATGGAGAAAAAAGAAGGATTTGCTGAGATGTATTCAAGACTCAATATCATCATCAACAACCTAGCTACATTGGGACACACTTTGGATAGAGAAGCAATCAAGTCAAAGATCCTAAGGTCTCTTCCAAAGAGATGGGAGTCAAAGGTGACCTCCATAGAAGAAGTAGGAAGTCTTGGTGATCTTCCAACTGAGGATCTTATTGTCAATCTACATGCTCATGAGTCAAGACTTGACAAGCAAGAAGAGGAAGAAAAGTAAGAAGAAAAAGAATCAAGGAAGATTAAAGATAGTGCCTTCAAGGCTCAAGTGGAGGTTGTCATCCTTCAAAAACAACTTTCTTATCAGACCTCTCCCTCCTCCTCTAGTGAAGATGATGGCCCTAGTGAGCATGAAGCCAACTTCTCCAAGGGAAATCACTTCAAAGGAACACAATCTTCTTCATCTACTCCAAAGTGCTACAAATGTGGTAAAAAAGGACACTATAAGAGTGAATGTACTAAGGCTAGAAAGTCACACCACAAGAGCAGCTCCAAGAAGGAGGAAGAGTACAAGAAAGATAGAAAATGCAAGAGGAAGGACAATAAGGAGAGGAGGCACAAAGACGCAACTCATGCATCTTGGAACTGACCATCCTCTAGTGGATCAAGCTCTAATGAAGATGGAGAGTGCCACCTTGCACTCATGGACTCCACAAGTGAAGATATTGGTGAGGTAAGTGAGGTAAGTTGTGCATGAGTTATCTAAATAAAATCTTATTGACATTCTTGTTACTACCCATTCTTCTTATTCCGAATGTAAATCTAAAAAAAAGAGGTTGGGTAAAATCATTGATGATTTGTAAGATAAACTTGATATTCTTGAGCAAAATGAGAACACTCATCTTGAAAGAATTGATTCCTTGCAAGGCCAATTTCTTGATATTGATCTCCAATACAATGGAGTTGAAGTAGAGAATGGTGTCTATCTTAAGAATATTGCATCTCTTAAGGAAGACAACCAAAAGCGCCTTAATGAGCTTGATTTACTTAGAACTAAAAATGTTGAACTTAAGCTTATTAGTGATACACATAGAGATCATAGAGATGTTTATCTCAAATAAATTCAATTTCTTAAATCTGAAAATGCTAGGTTACTTGGTCAAGTCAATGATTTATCGTCTAGATCTATTTTTCCTAGTAATGATGTTGCTTCTATCTCTCTTGAAAAGGATTCTTACTTGACTAAAGACCTCTATTTAGAGGCCGACCTTATTCATGCTAGAGATGATCTTGCTAGCTTGTCTTCTACTGTTATATCTCTTACTAATGACAATCATAGACTTGGAGCCTCTCTACAAAAATTCCTCAAAGGAAAAAACTCCCTAAATGAAGTCCTTGACAATTCTACCAAACAAACTGGTGCTAGTGGTTTGGGATTTTTAGGGGGGGGGATCCTAAGGGAAAGAGTAAGGCCAAAGGTAAGAAGAAGAGTAAGGAAACTCCTATTTTCATTGTAGAGTCTTCTGGCTCTAAGAACCCTATGATTTTCTCTCATTATAAAAGTGACGATCATTATTCTACTTATTGTCCTTACAAGCCTAAGGGGACCAAACCAAAGATGAAATGGGTCCCCAAGCTAACTTCAGATTCCAAATTTTGAGTTGGGAACCAACATTCTCCTTTCTTGCAGGAAAAAGGAAAAAGGATTGTTGATACTGGTTGCACAAAGCACATGATAGTTATATAAGCCATTTCAATAATTTCACAATGAAGAAAGGAGGATCAATCACTTTCGGGGAAAACAAGAAAGGTGAGGTAAAAGGTGAGGGTGATGTAGGTGAATCTATGTGTATCAAGAATGTTCTCTTTGTGGATGGCATACATCACAATTTAATAATTGTTAGTCAATTATGTGATAATGGTTACCTTGTGCTATTTACTTCTTTTGAATGCTTTCTCCTAGATTACCTCACTTATAATGTCATATATAAGGGAACTAGGAATGGTAATCTTTATATAATTGTGCCTGACTCTATTAAGCCTATTGTTGGTAGATGCCTTATAGTCAATTTGAATGATATTTCTCTTTGGCATCGTCGACTAGGTCATGTAAATATGCATCAATTGAAGAACTTGAGCAAAAAGGACTAGGTCAAGGGACTTCCCAAATTGGATTTTGAAAAGGATTAGGAATTCCAACCTTGTACCCAAGGAAAGCAAACCAAGTCCTCCTTCAAATCCAAAGGAGTCCTTAGCACCAAGAGAGCTCTTGAACCTCTCCATATTGATCTATTTGGACCTATGAGAACTCAACTGCTTCGTGGTTCCAAGTATTGTCTTATAATTTGTGATGATTTCTCTCAATATATTTGGACCTTCTTTCTCATTTCTAGGAGCGATACTCTTGATGTTTTCTCTAGATTTTACAAATGAGTTGAAAACAAAGCTTCTTGCCACATTGTTTCCATCTGTAGTGATCACAGGGGAGAATTTGAAAATGATCTTTTTGAACATTTTTGTGAAGAGTTTGGATATGCATATAACTTTTCTTCACCTCAAATACCTCAAAAAAATGGGTTTGTAGAGAAGAAGAATAGGTCACTATAGGAAATGGCTAGGACCATGATTTTAGAGTATGACACTCTAAAGAAATTTCAGGTCGAAGCCGTTAGTACCTCATGTTTTGTACAAAATCGAGTTTTCACACATCCTTCTTTGAGGAAAACTCCCTATGAGATATGGTGTGGTAGGAAGCCTTCTATTGAGTATTTTCACATTTTTGGGTGTCCTTTTTTGTTTTGAACATGAAAGATTCTCTTGACACGTTTGATCCAAAATCATTTAAGGCTTTCTTTCTTGGCTATAGAATTACTAGCAAGGCTTACAGAGTGTATAATGTTGATCTATCTAAAGTACAAGAATCTATTAATGTCAAATTTATTGAGACTAACCCCTCTATTTTCAAGGATATTGCTAATGATGATGTTGTAGATGAGGTAACTCCTATCTTAAAAGAACTCAACATCACCCAAAAAGGAAAAGAGGTAGCAACTCAAGAAGAAGAGATAGATGAAGATAAAAAGGATTCAACTCTTCACTTTGCAAAGAATCATCCTAAAGAGCTAATCATAGGTGACCCATTTAAAAGAGTGAAGACGCGGGCTGCCTACAACAAATAACTAACAAACAACACCTTCATCTCACAACTTGAGCCAAAGAATATCAAAGAAGCTCTTGGGGATGATGAGTGGATCCTAACCATGTAGGAAGAACTGGAGCAATTCGAGAAGAACAAAGTGTGGACTCTAGTACCAAGACCATGTGATAGAAAGATCATTGGCACCAAGTGGGTCTACCACAACAAGCTAGATGGAAGTGTCAAGGTGGTAAGAAACAAAGCAAGGTTAGTGGCTCAAGGCTACAATCAACAAGAAGGTATAGATTTTGATAAAACATATGCACCTGTAGCTGGACTTGAGTCCATTATAATGTTGCTTGCTTTTGCTAGTTACAAGAATTTTCTTCTATATCAAATGGATGTTAAAAGTGCATTTTTGAATGGTACAATTGAAGAGGAAGTGTATGTTGCACAACCTTCGGGTTTTAAACATGATAGTTTACCTAACCATGTTTATCTATTGCAAAAAGCTCTCTATGGCCTCAAACAAGCACTTCAAGCTTGGTTGAGAAACTAAAGAACTTTTTGTTAGATCATGGCTATATCATGGGCAAAGAAGATTCTACCTTATTTCTCAGACACACTTCTATCATTTTTCTTATCATTCAAATCTATGTTGATGATATCATTTTTGGTGGAACTAATCTCAATCTTTTCAAGGAGTTTAGTGATCTTATGCTGAGTGAGTACAATATGAGCATGATGGGTGAGCTTACTTTCTTCCTCGATGAGCTTACTTTCTTCCTCTGCTTTCAAATCAAGCAAACTAAAGATGGGAACTTCATCAACCAAGAAATGTACACAAGTGAGCTACTTAAGAGCTTTGGGATGGAGAACACCAAGCCGATGGACACCCCCATGCCAAACACCACCAAACTTGATAAAGATGAAGAAGGTGAGGAAGGGGATGAGAAGCTCTATAGAGGTATGATTGGAAGTTTACTTTATTTAACTACCACTAGACCTAACATAATGTTTAGTGTTAGCTTGTGTGCTCGCTTTCAATCAAATCCCAAGAAATCACATCTTATAGATGTTAAGAGGATTTTAAGGTAGTTAGACAAAACCAAAAATTTTGGACTATGGTATCCCAAGTCAAGGGACTTTACTCTTACTGCTAATAGTGATGCTGATTATGCATGATGTTTGATTGATAGAAAGTGCACAAGTGGAACTTGATTCCTCCTAGGACCATGCTTGGTGTCTTGGTTTTCCAAGAAATAGAGCATAGTGGCTTTATCAACTACCGAGGCTGAATATATCAAAGTCGGGAGTTGTTGTGTCCAGGTTCTATGGATGAAGCAAATTCTCCAAGACTTTAACATTTATTTTGATGCTTCTCCTATCTTTTGTGACAATACTAGTGCAATCAATTTATCTTACAATCATATATTGCATAGTAGAACCAAGCATATAGAGGTTCATCATCATTTTCTTTGTGATCACATTGCCAAAAAGGATATGTATATCACACACGTGGACACGGAAAATCAGTTGGCAGACATTTTTACTAAAACTCTAGCTAGAGAGCAATTTAATTTTATTATATTTAAATTGCTCACAACTGCTTTTGATGAATCTGATATGCTTTCTAGTTAGTTTTTATCTATCCTATATGCTTTTCTCATGTCTTTATCACCCTTGCTTGCTAAAGTGCTAATATTTCATGTTCTTTTGCCTTGTTTTTTCGCTTATTTTGGATATTTTTTGTAAATGGTGGTTTTATCGCTAAATAGTACCCAATGATGAGTGATATGTGCCTAAGTGTGTATGACATGCAAAATGGACCAGAAAAATAAATTTAATTAGCACTCAAATGGCTAGAAACTAGAACTTCTAAAGTTGGGACAAAACTTTTGTTGGTCAAGTTGCCAACTCAACTGATTTGTGACTGGGGGCTTTTGTAAAAAGCCATTCGGTCGAGTTTCTTTCTCACAGAACTTGATCGATGGCCGGGATAGACCAAATCTTTAGTAGGTTTCGGCTAACTATTCTCCCTCTCAACTAGAGAAAAGTCGCCTGATCCTCACTCCAGCTCTCTAAAGCTCTCAACCCCAGCCTTGACCTTCCCTCTCCTAGCCCTATCTAGCCTTAGTTTGACCTACCTAGATCTATTTCTTATCTGCCCTAGGTGGTTAGATGGACCTTGATGGTGTTTCTCTTGCATTTGGTCTCTCAATCTTCTCCATTTCTCCTACATGGCTTCAAATAGAAGAAAGAGGGCTGCACTTTCTGGAGCTCCATAATCTTCCTCCAACACTTGCCTCGTTCCCTTTGATGACACCTTCTTTGTTTCCAATGAAGCTCTAAATAGGTACACGGAACTCCTTCCTAGGAATCCTTTCCCTTTACGTGCCTTGTTTGAGCCTCGTCCACATAAACAAGAGGCTATATATGAGGTTTCTGAGTTGCATTATGGCCATCACCTTGCAGCCCTAAGTGTCGAATGTCGGTGCTTTCACAACTCCATTATAAGCACTAAGGCGTTCATGAATTTTACACCAATCTTTCATGGAATTATGACACTCTTATACCCCCTCCTAATACTCAAGTGATTATCACCTTTATGATTGCTGGTAAGAAATTCACATTATTAGAAGATACCTTGAATATGTTTTTCAATGGTACTAGAGTAACCGACACATGGAGTAGAGACTATCCTAAGTATTTTGACCTTCTTAACCCTGAGGCCTTCTACAAGCAATATGATATCTCTCTCCCTAACATTCATACATTCTTGAAGAAGCCCCAAACATCCTATAGGAAGAAATCCACCATCCCATCCTCTTCCTTGGGTCTCAAAAACCACATACTTGCTCTGGTAGTCAATTGCAATATTCATCCCAAGAAGAATAAAACTGAAATTGTAGAGAATACCACATTAATTATGTTTTGTCTTTTGAAGAACATAGGAGTCAAGTGGGCCAGATACATTCTCCACCATATGACTTGCTTTGAATCTGGGAAGAATACACGAGGCAACCACCTTCCCTACCCAGCCTTGATCTGTGGTCTCTTCACATTTGCGATTGAGAAGTCTTTTTTTACATGATTTTCATTACAAACCTTCTAGAAAAGGAGTCTGTATCAGTGAGACCACTCTCAAGAAAACCTTTTTTGTCTACATAATCTTCCACCGCATATGGAGCCTCTACCTCCACTGAGGCACCTCCACCTCCACCTCCACCTCGACCTTCCTATGCCTCCTTTCATGTATCCAATGAAGCCCCCATGAGTTATATGGTGCATCAACAGGCGTACAACCTCTAGGTTCAGGAACACCTGCATCAGAATCTTTGCCAGATCATGTCAACCATGAACCTATCCTGTGACCATCCTTATCCTGCCTACCAGCACTACCAGGTGGTGATTATGCTTCCTTTACATATAATCACTTCTACCCAACCCCTTAACCTGCTGTTTCTGCTGCTACACCCTCTACTGTTGGTGGATCTCCCCTACACCTATCCCTGGAGTGCTACCTCTCCATTTGGCCCCATAGCTACCCTTCTTATAGGCCTTGGCACTTATGCTCCCACTTTCCCTCATGCCAATGAGCTCCATGATCTAGGCATCACTTAGGATGAGCAGAATGCCATGTGGTTCGGTCATGGTTTCGATCCTTCTGCCGATGAGGAGATGCCCGACCAGGTTGAGGAGGAAGTTGTTGCTGCTAATGAGGAGTCATCTGAGGATGATGGCCATGCAGATGACTCTAATGATGATGGCTTTGTTAGTGACTCTGGTGATGAATGTGAAGCTGTTGCCTCTTATGCACCTTCAGATGGAGATGAGGACTATGAGCCTGAAGCTTCTAATGATGATGATCCTTTAGACTTAGATATCCTAGACGTTTAGATGTTTTAGTTTTTAGTCTTTAGATGATGATCATATATATCTTTCTAGACTATTTTGTACTTCAAACATCTGGGCACATTATCTGAGTTGTACTATTTCTATCATCTTGTTGTTTTCATCATTTTAGCTTGTAGTTGCTTTGAGAACATGCTTATGTCTTGTAATCTTAATCCTATGTATCATAACTCTATCAATGTTCTATCATGTGAGTTATTGGTATGCTTTCCATATTTTGATTATGACACTAGTTTCTTGTTTCTCTCTCATCTCTATTTGATGTGTGTTGTGTGGTTGCATGTTTTATCTTGATGTTGGATTTTTTGGTTGTGCTTGGAGAAGATTTTTTTTTATGCTCTTCTACCCCCTCAATTTTTTATAATGCCAAAAGGGGGAGAGAAGTTCGATGTTTTGAAGCTCAACCATATTGCTTTTATTGTCTATGTGATCCTTTTCTTGTCTAAGTATATGTTTTATCATGTGACTTGCTAAAGGACCATGTAGTGTATATGTTATATAGCTTTGTGTAGAAACACTAACTATGCAGGTAAGAGTGAGCATAGATTGAGGGGGAGAAATTCACATTGTTCAAATTATGAATCTCCTTGCAATTCACAAGGCTAAGGTATAACTTTATATATCCTTTTCAAATATGCTGAGGAATGGTTTGTCATTATAAAAAAGGGGAGAATGTTGACTTGAGAGTTATACATTGTCCATATTTTGATAATGACAACCATTCCATTCATATGTATCTAATATGTTTGTTTAAGATTGGTTCCAGACATTATGTACATGAAAAGGACCAAATTCACCAAGCCCTATCTTGTCCAAGTTCAAGTCAAAAGCAATGTAAATGTGCAATTTGGGAAATAATTCCAAAATAGCTTAGAATATTTTTGTAATCATTTATATTGATGATATGACTTGTAACTAATATGAGAAAAAAAATCAAGGACACTTAATTCCATTGTTTGATCACTTAAAAATCATTTTGGAATTTTTTTCACTACAACTTAATCGGCCGAGTTTGAAACTCGACTAACCTATGATCGATTTTTGGAAATGGTTACATCAGCCGAGTTCTACACTCATAGAACTCTACCAACCAACTTTCTAACCAAAGTTGATTTTGGGTGATCGGTCGAGTTACCCCAGGACAAACTCGACCGATAGTTTGAAAATTGGCCTTGTTGGATACTGGATTTGTCGAGTTACCTTTATTGAAAATTGACCAAATGCATTGTATGGAAAACACACAAAAAAGTGATTCTGACTTTTGGAAAGTTGTTATAAATGAAAATAGATCCGTTGCAAGTTGTGAAATGACTATTTTTTGTTCAGTGATCCACACTCAAAGGAACACCCCCAGCTATAAATAGGACCTCTTGAAGTTCATTCCAAGGCTGCTCATTCATGCTATCCTTGGTACTTTCTATAGTTGAGTGTGCTACAACCCTTTGAGCCCCTTTATCTCTCTCATTTTCAAAGCATTTCATGATTATGAGTGAGTTAGGCATGTTGTAAGAGAGCTACTCCATTGTTACCATGTAAAGCTCTCATCTTTCCATCTTCTCAATCCCCTTTCTCAAAGAGCAAAGGCTGAAGTGATCTTCTCCGACTGAAGGAGGAGTTGTTCTTCTTCTTAAAGGCTGAAGAAGGTGTGAACATCTTCTCCAAGTGAAGGAGAAGGAAAAGGTAGAAGATCCAAGGAACTTGGTGGGTAAAATCCCTAAGGCTGAAGACTTGTTGTAAGGAGGAGATGTCCTAGGAGAAGGAATCAAGCTACTTGCAAGAGTGGGTAAGACCTGTTGTGAGGTAGAAGACTAGATCTTGGATAGGTAAGCCCTTGGATGTAAGGTGGTCTTCTTGTATGTCTTATAATGGAATATAAGTATACATGGGTTGCAAAGTCCTAGAGGTTGACCTCTCTATGTAGTGGACTGGCGGTCTACTAGTTTGGAGATTGGAACCACTCTAAATAGCTTGTTGAAGTGTTTGTTTCACTCTCTCTCATCCTTGCTATGCTTGTTTCGATAGAACCTCAATTCACTCTTAGAATTTGGTTTCAATTGATATAATTTGAAGGTCTAACTATTCTTGTGCAAGTTTTGAAGCTATATTCACCCCACCCCTCTAGAGCCCTAGATCCAACATGTCTCATATTGTCAGTCATTTCCATAGTGACTTTTCTTCATGCTCCTCAGAAATGACATACTTGGGTTCAAATAATCATACTCAATATATGTGCTTTCATATTCTTTACACTTTTGGTGACATTTAAGGTTACCTCAGTTTTAAATTGCTTTATCATCTTCCCCTTCTAGGGAAGGTCCTAACTGAGGGTGCCCTCTTGGATCGTAGAAGGAGGTTAGGCTCTCTAGCCATAATATCATCCTAAGGTCTAGGGTTTTACCTCCTCCATAGGTCCCTTTTCCCACTTTTGGATTGACCCACCCAGGCCGAGACACCAATCCTAAAAGTTGAATTTTCATTTTTATGTAACCATAATATGTTGAACATACATTTTATATTATAACTTCTCAACCCATACTTGCTCAATCTCTAATGTATACCCTCTCACTGGGAGGTATTTATACTCACTCGTTGGGAATATATAAATGATACACCCACTCACTGGGGATAGAATACTCATTCTCTAGAGGTATTTTGAATAACATACCCACTCATTGGGGGTAGTTTTAATTGCATACCCATTCACTGGGGGTACATTAAATAACTTACACACTCATTGGGGGTAGTCTCAATAGCTTACCCACTCACTAAGGGCAGAATACCCACTCGTTGGTGGTATCCATCCATTCCTTTAAAGATTGCATTAGGGAAATGGGCAAGTTATATTTGTATTTTCCTTTTTTGTATAATCATTGGTTACTTATGTCTCTCATGTATTTTCAAGACCTTTCACACACATCATGATTGAATTTATCCACATCCTTGCATGTGAGGTTGGGTCATGTAAACCTATGTATATATCATGTTTCTTCTTACCCTAAAAGTTTCATATTATCATCTTTTTATGCATCCTAAATAAGCATTTTTGTTTTAACCACTCAACCCTTTCTTATGGAGAGCCCTCTCTTTATGAGAGCCTCTTTATGTGGAACCCTCTCCTTAGGTTTTTAGTCCCAGTGGACATTCATACCATCTCGCTCGGGCTTGGTATTTCTCTGGTCTTCCCATCTGATCTAGACCTCTCATATGACCATCCCATCTAGGCTTGGTATTCCATTGGCCATCCTATCCGAGCTTGACCCCTCATATGACCATACTATCCGGACTTGGTATTCCATTGGCCATCCCATCCGGGCTTGACCCCTCATATGACCATCCCATTCGGGCTTGGTATTCCATTGGCCATCCCATTCAGGCTTGACCCCTCATATGACCATCCCATCCGGGCTTGACCCCTTGGAAACCTTCCCTTATGGGCTAGGTTCACAGACACTTTTAGAATGGCTTTATTTCATTCCATGGTCTTTAAATTAAATCACCAGAGATATTTATTTAGGGTTTGAGAAAGTTATATCCATAAATGCATTATTCATAGGTTTCTAATTGATATGCATTATTTAGCACACCAATTCACTAGGGGATTATCCTATAATTTAACCTTTTTTATGGAAAACTACCAATTAAGATTTTTTGTAGTATAAAAGGATCGATCCCACATGACAATATTTTAAAGATTGGTATTTGAACCCAAATTAATTGAACAACATTTTTTGAAAGGTTTTTGTTTATTTGAACATGAAAGGAAATTCTGTTAGTTTGATTGTTGATTATGCTTGAACAATGAAGTAAAATTACAATGAAATAAAAGTTATGCTAGAAACAAGTAAGAAAAGTTATGCTAAGGAGAAAAGAAAGAGAGTTGTGGTTAGAATAATAAAAGAAGAATTATCTAAGAGAAAGAAGTAAATTGCAAGTTAGAAAAGAGTGGTTGAAAAGCCAACGGTTGAGGAAATGAGATTGAATCAATTGGAAAGGATATTGAGGTTATGGGTTTATTACCATAGTTGGTGTGAAACAAGATCGATGGAATCCATACAATAAAACTAGTTAGAAGAAGGTATGTAAAAACATTCACAAATGCATCCACAAAAGTTGAACTCCCTATGGACCCATTGGTCCTGGCGCCCACAGATCCTAGCCTAAACATCCTAACAAAGATCCATCTGAAGTATCATCTGGATCCTTGTGCATTTGTTTGGTTGTTCCAAGCCTTGGGTTTCGTGATCACATCCCCCAAGACTAATGTTTGACAAAAACAAGAGATCAAGTCATTTAAATTGACAAAAATCCAAACAAGGAGCCATCTAACTAAAGAAATCATCTAAAGAATCGATCTATATTACAACATGGCTATGAGGTTACTCCCCACACCTCGATATGCCAAGAACGTGCAGTGTTTTCCAAGCCACCACGACCTCGGTGACCACCATGATCGTGATACCCTAGCCCCACCACGGTTGTGGCATTTCATGTACGAATTTGACAAATTCCTTGTGATCTTTAGCCATTTTTCACCTCGCTCGTGTCCATACACCCTGGCCATGTTCCCCTACAACCACCACGACCGTGGTGGGCATCAACCCTATCCTATTTTTGCACTACTTTACCCATATTGCCCCTACTTGACCTATTGCTTCCCCAACACCTATATACCTAGGTGGTGGCTAGAGGCCAAGGCTAGCTACCTCCTACCACCTCTTAGATCCCCATTTTTCCCCCTTAGGCATTCCACTCCATTTCCACCTCCATTCCACCCCATTTCACCATTTCCACCACCAAAACCCTAGTTTCCTAGTGTTTTGACCCTATTCCACCATCATCCCATGCCATTTCACCTTGGAGGAGAGAGGAGGATGTCTTGCAGCAGCTGAAGTGGAGGATTTCTCCATCTACACCAAGCTCCATGGCTTCTTCTACCTCTTTCTCCTTTCTTTTTGTATTTTGCATTGCTATGAGTAGCTAGGCCCCTTGGGTGCGCTGTTTGGGGTCAAAAATGTTACTTTGATACCATGTTGGGGGAAAAATGATATGTAAACTTGTAATTTCGTTTTCTAATGATGATGTTCTATTTCTATCTCACTATTAATGAATTGCTTGTTGGTTTCTGCTTGAAATCACCTAGGAATTTAGGAAAATTACTTATATGTGTGAATTTTGGGATTTGCTCCAAGGTTCAATTCTTGGATCCCTAGCTAGCTACCCATCTTACTACATTCTAATCAATTCCCCTAACCCTAGTTGAGAGATCTAAGTAACTAGTTTAAATGAATTTGGTGTGCTTAGCATGGAGCTTTCTTAAGGTCTGAATGTGGGTGATGGAAGGCCTAAAATCTACTTCCACTCCCATTACTAACCTCAGCCTCTAATCATCTTAAGATCATCTAACATAGAAACATAGACTTGTTTAGACTCTAATTGAATTACATATAAACCCTAACCCAATCGAGCCTTGCAAGGGTAGTAGGGGGTGTTAGGGACTAGTTCCCCTATACACAACCCAACATATCCATGGCCAATTAGCAGTTTAGGATAATTCATTAAACTCTAGCTTGTTGTTTGGTTTGATAATCTAAATGGAATCATAGTGTTCACATGTAAAACCCCAACCTAATTGATAAGTGCATCCCCTAAACAACCCACACATCTATTTATTGCTTTAAAATCCTAATTGCCATCTTGCTTAGCTAGTGTTAGCTTAGTTAGTTCTTTACTTGCTTAGTTAGCTTCTTGCCTTGTTCTTTCTTTGTTCTTGCTAGCGTAGGTTGTTAATTGCTCTTTTGCCCTGTTTGCTAGCTTAGAGTAGAGTAGACTCCTTCTTGCTTGCCTTGTCTTTTATGCTTAGTAGAATTAACTGTCTAGGGTTGACTTAGGTTTTGATCTTGCTTATTTTCCTTTAATTTCTTTCTTTCTCAACTTAGTGTAATCAAACCAATCACCTTTAAACCCTTCAACCATAGACTCCGCAGTAGGAAACTAGCCCAAAAACTAACTTAGATCTAGTGCCCCGTTTTCTCCCTGTGGATCGACCCTATACTTGTCGCCCTCCTATACTACGAAACGACCCGTGTGCTTGTGGGTGTAGTGTTTTAGTGTATGTGAGTACTTGTGTGTATGTCCTTATAAATTTTGAAAGTGATCCCTCATATGTGTCTGTTTGTGGAGTTGCATCTATTAAAATTCCAATTGAGTAGTGTGTAACACCATTGGCAGAAACACACCAAGCTTTCTGGCACCGTTGCCGGGGAGAAAGGTTCTCGGCCTAGCTAGTTAGTTTTGCTTTGATATTTTCCTACCACCCTCATCATTGCTATTATTTATTCTTTATTCTTTGTATTCTTTGTGTGTATTGGTTTGCTAACTTGTTCTCTTTTGTTTGGTTGTGCCTTGTGCATGTGACAAGTCAATCGGGGAATACAAGATGGAAGGCCAAAATGCACCCACAAGCCACTTCAATATTACTTCATGCCTAGCAACTACAAATCGCCAATTGCTAACATAGTTGATAAAATACCAGGGGAGAAATTCTCCATCCCTCCTGGTCTTCTTGGGATCCTACCCATCTTCTATGGCTTGGAGAGTGAGAACCCCTACAAGCACTTGGAATCCTGTCTTGAAGTATGCTCCACCTTCAGGACGGCCAATGATGACACAATTCGCTTGACCTTGTTCTCATTCTCCCTCAAAGACAAAGCTAAATATCAATATGATTCTAGGAGAGACATCATGAGTTGGGAAGCGATGATGAATGCCTTCCTGAGGCAATTCTACTCTATAGCAAGGTTGACACAAATGCGACATGCCATAGTGAGTTTCAGTCAAATGGACAGTGAGCAGTTTCACAATACTTGGGAGAGATTTAAGAAGAAGTTGAAAGAGTGCCCATACCATGATATCCCTTTGTGGCAGCTAGTTCAGTCCTTTTACTCCAATCTATCTCCAAAGAGCCAAACCTCAGTAGATTCCACTTATTGAGGACTTTTCATGGCTAGGCCACCTGAGGAGATATGACCCTTGTATGAGAAGCTAGCAGAAGGTTCAAGAATCCAAGCATATAGCATGATGAATGACAGTGGCCATGCTTTTGATATGATATCTTTGACTCATAATGACTCAAGCCCACAAGTGATGAAGATTCTTGGTGACATGATGAGCTACATGAAGAACCAAGTGACAAATGTTGCTTGCCACTCAGTCAATTTTGTTGAGGTCTATGGTGAAGAAAAGAAGACACCTCACTCCTATAGTTACTAGGATCCACAAAGTCCAAGATAAAGCTCAAGGTTTGAGAAGAGGTTCTCTCTAGGTTGAAGAGCTTTGATGACATTCAAATGAATGTGACAAGTCTTGAAGAGAGGATAGAGAAGCTATCTTCCATAATTGCTCTCCAAGAAGAAAAATTGTCTTCGAAACCCATCTTGAGTTTTAATGAAACAAGTGGACCAATGCCTTCTTCCCAAGTTTTCTATAGTCCACCTCCCATGCAAGTGCAACCCATATACCACTTTTAAGGCAATCCCAGGCCTTATACACCGTCTCCCCCTCCATCACCACAAATTTCTCAACAATTCACCTTCCAAACTCAATTCTCCCCTCCACCTTGATTTCAATACCAAGTACGGCCTCCACCTCCTCCATAGCCACAAATAGATCCCCTTATGCACCATGAGCAAGATAGTGTCATGACAGTTCTAAGGAGTGGGAAAACTCTTAAGCAGCCCACAAGTCAAAGAAAGGTTGATAAAGCAAAATAAAGGCATCCAAGCAGTGATACCGTGATTGAGATTGCTGAAGATGATTATGTGACACTGCCTGTTGAATTTGGGATACCATGTGCTTCACCTCAAACTCCATTTGCAGATCCCACCATACCTAGTGTTCCATTTCACGTTGATACAAGCAAGGCTGAAGTTAGTGAGTCACCATTCATTGAAGCATTAGATGAGCCACCGGAAGTAAGGAGGAAATAAAAGCACAATGTTGACATTCTTGAGGCGTTTCGCCAAGTGAAGGTAAATATTCCATTATTGGATTCTATCAAGCAAATCCCATCATATGCCAAGTTTCTCAAGAACTTATGCACTGTGAAGAGAAGGTCAACAAGGAGAATAGCAAAGAGAGTGAAGTTTACTAAACAAGTGAGCTCTATCATACAATACTCACTTCTTGTGAAAAGGAAAAACCCAGGAGCCCCACTCATACCTAGTTACATAGGGGGATATCGCATAGACAGATCCTTACTTGATTTGGGGTCTAGTGTGAATTTGATGCCATATAATGTCTATGTGGAGCTGGGATTGGGCAAGTTGAAGCTGGCACATTGCACTCTCCAATTGGCCGACCGTTCCATAAAAGTGCCTAAAGGAAGAGTGGATGATGTTTTGGTAATGATAGAAAAAGAAAAGGGTGCAATGTTCTTGGCAGATTTCATTGTTCTTGATATGGAGTCGGAGGATAGGAAGATTCCTATTATCTTGGGAAGACTGTTCTTATCTACAACTGATGCAAAGATACATGTGCGTAGTGTCACAATGACAGTCTCATTCATGGACATGAAGATCAAGATAAACATGTACAAGACCCCAACCCAGCGAGCCCAAGATGAGGATATTGGACATGGATACTCTAAGAGTCTGACTGGTCATTTGAGAGAAGAAGGTCAGGAAGGAGGAATTGATGATGATTTTTGTGATCTAAGGGATGAGGAACATATGTTGAGTGCAAATGAGAGATGCATATATTACAAAAATGGGCACTTGAGGATACCAAATGGATGAATGAGTGAAGATCTCCAAGAATCCCAACTGAAGGCATGAAACTCAATGCTTGTGGGAGGAAACCCACCTAGGTTTGGGAAATTTTCACCCAACCTCTCATTTTTGATACTTTTGCTTATTTTTACACATTTCCAAGAAAACACACACACACACACACTTGTGTTTAATAGTTTTTGTTTAGTTTTAAGATGTGCAAGTGGAAATAGGTTGAAATGAGGAAAATTAGATGCAATTTTGACATGTAATCCATGAAAAATCATTTTGGATCAAAGATTTGACATTTTGATGAAATTCAAGTGTGGAACAATTGCCACAGTACTCACCACGGCCGTGGTGACATGGAAAGGTTGTGGTGGTGCATTCACAATCAATAGGTGAATCAAGAAGAATCAAAGAATTTGAGAACTGAAGAACAAACCTAGCACAATCGTGCAAGGTAGAACGATCGTGTAGCCACCTAGTCAGAATGGCCGTGTGGGGGTGCCACGACCATGAAGTAGGAAATCCACTATGGCGGTGCTGCACAACACGACCATGCTAGAACCCGACTCCAGCACTTGATTCAGTAATTTGCAAAATTTCCAAATCAATTCTATTCACTTCTCCGCAAGCAACATGAATGTTCTCCATGAACCAACAGTTGTGCAACACCTCCCAACCATCCTTCCACCCTTGAATCACCATCGAATCACTCCTAATCATCTCCAATCAACCCCTATCATTTCTACTACCTTAATCTCCAGATTCCATCCATTTTCATCCACAAATTTCCCCGTTTCTCTCCAATCCACCCAACAACCCAATTCTTCAGAGAAAGCCTTAAATCCCACATTTCTCCACCAATTTCAGTCCAATATGAAGCAAATGGCTATTACAACCATGGCTAGGACCAAGGATGTGATCTCCTACAGATGCTGGCTGAAGAATGAGTCATCTTCAGCTTCCTTGGCACCTTTAGCCCTTCCACCACCATCGACAACCTCCAGTTCACAAGGAGAATCACCCCACATGGTTGTGAAGGTGGATACCATGATGGAAGAGTCCTCTATATTACCTAGTGGAGGTGGGACAACATCCCAACCATTAGTTTCAAAAGCTCAACTGTCAGTTTCAGTGGCTCAGCCTTCGACGTCCACGACACCACATACACAACCACAATCGAGAGCATGATGATGGTTACTTGTAGATGATGAAGATGAAATAATTCCTGATGCACAATAAGAGGATGAACTTGAAGCACATCATGAGGCAACACCTAAGGGTAAAAGAAAGAAGGTGAAAAACCAAAGCACCTAGAGTGCCTGACGGCCGGGTGCTTGCCACTCGCTACGCTTTCCAGAAGACAATGGAGGCTTTGGGTATCTTTGATTTTTTTTTAGGTTATCTTAGAGCAAGTTGGGCTAGTTGAGGTATTGACCACAGTTTAGGAGACCTATGTGGAGCTGACACAATAGTTCTTTGCAACCCTAGAGACGGTCTCACAGGATTCCATTAGTGTCACTTTGGGGAATATCACTTACCTTATCACTGCATCTTTTCTTAATGGCATTTTCACTCCTACCCCTGAGGCAACATAATTACTTGATCAAGGGAGTAAAAATAGAGAAACCACTGTGAACTATACTACAATGTGGAAGAGGATTACAGGGCAAAGCAGCTTTGTGGTTGGAAAATCAAAGACAAGTTTGATTCACATTCTTGTCTTGAGATACATTCAGAAGGTCTTGGTGAACACCATCTTCGCCAGGTATGAGAATCAAGGTAGTTGTACCAAGAAAGATCTCTTTATATTAGGATGGATATTACAGGGCAGGTATGTAAACTTGGGTCCCTCATCATTGATCACATGAAGACAATCCTGTCCAACAGCAAGAATCCTTTTATTATGGGAGGGATTGTGACTTCCATTTCTTTGACCCTAGAGCATGATGTATCTGGTTACACCAAGGTAGAAGGAGGGAAGCTTGTTGACCTTCACTACTTGAATCACTCATCTATGATTTTAGTGATTGATCAGAAGATTTTCTACCAGGTCAACCCTCCTTATGCAGGGGTTTCACTGGAGATCCCCTACCATTCCACACCTCTGCTAGAGGGATGTGGTCCATCTCCAGATTTTTTGGACATCTTGAGGAGGTGGGAAGAGGAGCACCCTAGAGACACATGGCAGCAGCAACCCATAGATCTACCTGAAGGATTTGGAGAGTTACAGGCAGCTGCCGAGAGGAGGAGGATAGTTGAGGAGTGAGAGACGCGTAGGGTGAGGTGACGTGAGGTGAAGGAATCACAACAACCAACCCAAAGCAAACACATATGACATGTCCACTATACATGCATAGCTGGAGGGCATCCAGAGCACACAAGACATCATACTGAGAACCCAAGAGGGCATTTTGACACATGAGGGTTTCCAACATACCCAAGATGCAATGTGGTTAGACCATCAATAGATGCACTATCAGGTCAACCACATGTATCAGTTTCAGCATGCCTAGGCCCAGAGGAACCCCCAATGGGGGGAAGATTGGTGGAGTGCACTATCAGCATATCAGGATGACTACCCACCTCCACGGTCAGACTATTGGGGTTCCTACTACCAACATCCTCCACCACAAGGAGGACCACCACCGGAGTCACCATAGTGATCATCTACCCTATCACTCCTACTTTAGTGTCATGTTGAGGACATCATGATTCAAAAGTTTGGTGTGGTAGGACGATATGCCCTTTTCCCATTTCACTCCTTTTGCATTTCACCTACCATTTTGTTTTGTTTTATTTTTTTATTTTGTTGCTCTTTCTATTTAGGTTAGATTTCACCTGCTTTCCATGTCTACATGTCATGTAATTTACTTTCTTGCAATTTTTACACAATTTTCAAAAAATTTGCTCTTGCCATGCATTGCACATCATGTAGACTTTTGGTAATGTTTGCATGTTTTAGCTAGATTTTGCTTGTTTCCTGCTTTATGTTCAATAATGTGATTGAAGGAAACTTGGCACCATTTTGGCCAATTTTTCCCAAGTTTAGAACTTCTTGCCTAAAACTGTGTTTTGACCCAATCTCTACGTATTTGATTAAAAATGATGGCCTTTGACAAATGCAAGTGAATTATCATGGTCTATTGCTAAATGGCCTCATTTTTTACTTTTTACATGTACATAACCTCTCTTATGCTTGTGGACTGTTTGGTTGAATTGTGATTGAAGCAAACCTTAAACACTTAGAGCTTTGTAGAATTTCATGATAGAAATGTGGTTTTAATATTGTTCATTCATGTAGTGCGTCATTGCTTGATGAAATTGTTGGAGTAATTTTTATGCATTCAATCTCATGATGATGTCCATACTTGTAACCCCTCTTTGATACGACATTTCTTCCACCATCTTCTTACCTCTCTACCTCATGAAAGCATGCCAAAGTGCACATATCAGTCGTGGCCACCTCCAAAAGTTTGGGGTGACCACATCTATATACCCCACTTCACTCTCATCATCATGTACCCTATCTACACCAAGGGCAATGAAAAGAAAATAAAATGCAAAAAGAAAAATAAAAGATGCTCCTTTTTAAGAGCATCTAAATAAATAAAAGATGAGTGTGTAAAAGCACTCCAAATTCTTACCACATACCTTTCTTCCCTTTGCATGCCCATGGAGCTAGGAAATATCAAACCTAGCTCATTTTGCCTTTTTTCGTAGCCACGTGGATTACTTAGTGTGCATGGACATATGAGATTGATTGCATGAATGTAAAATAGAAAAATTAGTCATTTTTGACCTTTGCTACCATGAAACAATTTACCCAGAGTGATATGACAACCATATGGATTGATTGTGTTTTCTATGCTCTATATTTGAAGTTTGCAGACTCAATTCTCTAATTATGATTGGTTTTTGAAGGAGGAGAGAAGAGAGGTGGAATGCATGTACTTAGTCATCCTTGAGCCCATTCAATCAATATTCATTTATTGCATTGCATTTGTCATTTCTTGAGTGTGAAAAATTTGTAGAGAGATTGAGTTGGAGCATACTTGAGGACAAGTACATTTTAAGTTTGGAGTGGTGTTTCAGCCCTATTTTAGGGTTTCATCTTGTGCCATATTGCATTCCAATCACATATATACTTGTTAGATTACATGTTATTTCCCCTAATATGAATATTTGTATAAAATGTACTTATTTGCATGTTTTTCATGCATTTGGACCATGCTTGATGGAAGAGAAAGAGAAGGAGTAATCCTAGGGCTTCTCTACCCTTGGCAAGGTATAAAGTGAAATCTAAGGCTCCCTCAACCTACTCCTAGTGGTTAAAACTCCATTGAAACAAAGACGTCCAAGAATGAATAAAGAATCAACTCAAAGTGCCGCAACAAAGACCACCACAGTCGTGGTACCTCAGAACAGATGTTCTAGCTCATCCAAAGACAACATAGTCAACTGAAGAAAGTGCAGAGATCACCATGGTCATGCCACACAGAATGGCCATGGTGGACTGACCCAGAAAGGTCGTGCCACCTTGCACGGACGTGTGACAACTGAAGTAGAACGGTTGTGGAGCCAAGAACGTGTAGTGTTTTCCAAGCCACCACAGTCGTGGCATTTCATGTACAAATTTGACCAATTCCTTATGATCTTTAGACATTTTTCACCTCACCCATTCCCATACACCATGGCCATGTTCCCCTACAACCACCACGGTCGTGGTGGGCATCAGCCCTAGCCTATTTTTGAACTGCTTTACCCATATTGCCCCTACTTGACCTATTGCTTCCCCCACACCTACATATACCTAGGTGGTGGTTGGAGGCCAAGGTTAGCTACCTCCTACCACCTCTTAGCTCCCCATTTTATCCCCTTAGCCATTTCACTCCATTTCCACCTCCATTCCACCCCATTTCACCATTTCCACCACCAAAACCCTAGTTTCCTAGTGTTTTGACCCTATTTAACCACCATCCCATGCCATTGCACCTTGGAGGAGAGAGGAGGCCGTCCTACACAGCTAAAGTGGAGGTTTTCTCCATCTACATTGAGCTCCATGGCTTCTTCTACCTATTTCTCCTTTCTTTTTGTACTTTGCATTGCTATGAGTAGCTAGCCCCCTTGGGTGGGCTATTTGGGGTCAAAAATGTTACTTTAATGCCATGTTGAGGGAAAATAATATGTAAACATTGTAATTTCATTTGCTAATGACTATATTCTATTTATATCTCACTCTTCATGAATTGCTTGTTGGTTTGTGCTTGAAATCACCTAGGAATTTAGGAAAATTGCTTATATGTGTGAATTTTGGGATTTGCTCCTAGTTCCAATTCTTGGATCCCTAGCTAGCTACCAATCTTCCTACATTCTAATCAATTCCCTCAACCCTATTTGAGAGATCTAAGTAGCTATTTTAGATGAATTTGGTGCACTTAGCTTGGAGCTTTCTCAAGGTTAGAATGTGGGTGATGGGAGACCTAAAACCTCACTTCCACTCCCATTACTAACCTCAGCCCCTAATCATCCTAAGATGATATAATCTAGAAACCTAGACTTGTTTAGACTCTAATTGAATTACATCTCCCTAACCCAGTTGAGCCTCGCAAGGGTAGTAGGGGGTGTTAGGGACTAGGTCCCCTATACTCAACCTAGCATATCCATGGTTAGTTAGCTATTTAGGATAATTCATTAGACTCTACATTGTTGTTTGGTTTGATAGTCTAAATGGAATCATAGTGTTCACATGTCAAACCCCAAACTAATTGATAAGTGCATCCCTAAAGCAGCCCACACATCTATTTATTACTTTAAAACCCTAATTGCCATCTTGCTTAGCTAGTGTTAGCTTAGTTAGTTCTTTACTTGCTTAGTTAGCTTCTTGCCTTGTTCTTGCTAGCGTTGGTCTTTAATTTCTCTTTTGCCCTATTTTCTAGCTAGCTTATAGTAGATTAGACTCCTTCTTGCTTGACTTAGTGTAGATTGCTATTTTCTTGTTCTTTTCTTGCTTGACTTGTCTTTTATTGCTTAGTAGAATTAACTATCTAGGGTTAACTAAGGTTTTGATCTTGCTTATTTTCCTTTTATTGCTTTCTTGCTCAACTTAGTGTAATCAAACAAATCACGTTTAAAACCTTCAACCCTAGACTCCATAGTAGGAACCTATCCCAAAAAATAACCTAGCTTTAGTGCTTCCTTTTCTCCCTGTGGATTGACCCTATACTTGCCGCCCTCCTATACTACGACATGAACCCGTGTGCTAGCGAGTGTAGTGTTTTGGTGTATGTGAGTACATGTGTGTAGGTCCTTATAAATTTTGAAAGTGATCCCTCATGTGTGTCTATTCATGGAGTTGCATCTATTCAAATTCCAATCGAGTAGTGTGTTACACCATTGGCAGAAATGCACCAGGGGTCATCCAATGTGAATCATAATTGACCCTAAGTCAATATACTACACTGTTGTATTATGTCTTTTGTTTTTGCCCTAGGGATTTGAGGCATAACACTCAAGTCCAAACAACCACTGTGAAGTCAATATCGATGCCATACAAGATCAATGGAAGATCCAAAATCCATGTTCCTCTCCTGCACTACTCGATCAGTTTGAGTCTGCACTGCAATGACATGTAGTCAAATTGCAAGGACAAAAACTTATAGTCAAAGCTATAATCATGTAGAGACAACAACTCATAGTCAAGGATATGGTCCTATAAAACACCTAGCCCACCTTGGTACATGTCACACACTAGAAACCAAGGTATATAACCCGATCACTGAGGTACAACTATAGTTGTCCTCTATCACATCATATCACATGCTCATCATCGAGACCCGACCACAGTCATTCTCAAAACAATTGGGATCAAGATGTCAAGGACACGTAGTCACTTACACCTTGCATACTCAACAATCTGTGCTCCATGTTTCCCTTGGGAATACCCATTTCACCATCCGACAAAGTACCAACGCTGAAGGTGGATCTATGGCACAAGGTAGCTATATGATTAGCGTTTCACTTGATTAGTTAAGCCAATTGAGTGTCTTTTAGCATCAATAAAGTTACAACGTAGAAACCCTAAACAAACTCTACAAAGATAAGGGGATAATACAACTCCAAAAGATATAATACTTTTGGAGTGTAACTTATCACATCATCACTTGATACCACTGCCAATTCAAGGCCACGATCATTATCACATTGTCTTGGGATATCCGTCCCTCAATTAGATCATTTGGAGAACAACACTTCACACTAGGCATTAAGCCTCTACCAGGTCATAAGACCCATCACATGATTATGATCTCGACATGCCTCATCAAGGCTCATAGCCATCATCCTGTATCATGTGATTACCATGATAGCATTCAAATGCTATGACATCCATTCAACTTGCAAGGTTAGGATTACATAGGTATGAGAGAGAAAATATAATCACATGCTAGTTATCAAACAAGCTCAACAAGTATAACATACTATATAATTAGGGATTAGGGTTTCACACATAGTCAATTAAGGTTTCATATTATCATTCAACCATCAAACCCTACATATATCATCTCCCACTTTCTTGAAACACATCAGGGTCAAAACATCATCATTAACTCAATTAATAAACCATCCAAATAGAACTAAGCATCAACCATCACTCACATGTACATGTGTATCAATCTTACTATTTTATATATATGTAGCAACCATGTACCCATGTATGTGTCAACCCAAACCATCAAGACATAGTATTGTGACTGCAACACATATAGGTGTTGTGACTGCAACACCCAAGGCTACTTGTAGCAACTGCAACAAACCAAAGGGTAGCGAACCATCCACCAAAACAAGGGTAGCAACCAACATAGAACATATGTGTAGTGACCATGGTGATTAGGGTTAGCTTTCTAGCGCCCGCAACACATCACCAGGTGCACATGAGTCAACTCAAACCAAGGTACATCAATCAAAGAAAAACTCATGAAAATAGTCACGCATGTAGTGACCCACACCAAGAACTCCAAGATGTAGCGACCATACCTAGGGTTAGGGCTTGTTGCGCCCGCAACAACCCACCCATGTGTAGCGACCTCAAACCATTAAGAGGAGTGTAGCGACCCAAAGGTCAAGATACTCTAAGGGACACAAAACCACATCCAAAAACCTAAGTACTATGTTCAAAATAGAATATTAACATCAAGGAAACTCATCATCACCAAGGTGGAAACTTTTATACCAAGATAAACACCAAAACCCTAAAACATGTGTCACAGAAATTGACATGAAAGAACCTTGTTTAAGAGAGATAAACACCCATTTTCATACATGCAAAATAGAACTAAAACTTCATGCTACTCCAAGATACTCAAACCATGTGCATGTTGGTAGAAATCTATAATCAAGAGCAAGAGAAAACCATCCGTTCCATAATCACCACAAAATTGGGTACCAATATTAGGGTTTAGGAGAAAGAACAATCTACTTGAGATTACTACAAAATCTTAAATCCTAGATCATAATGAATTCATCTAGCACATTAGCATAATGTTTTAGAGATTAAAACAATAACATGCAAGCAAGATTATGGTGCAAATAATAGAAGAGGGAAAAGAGTTATATAACCTGCCTTATATAGAGGATCAAGCTCCAAGACCACAATCTCCAAGAAAGAGAAAGAAGCTTCAACCAAGATCAACTTTTAGCCACAAGATACCCTCAAAAGAGAAGAACACCATGGCCAAAGGAAAGCTCAAGAAAATATGGTATAAACCCTAGGCCGAATAAGAAGAAGAAAGAAGATAGCTTCTTCTCACATAGGTACCACCATGGTCAAACCATAGTCTCTGACCTTTATGATGAGAAGATCTTCAATATAGCCACCATGGTTGCACCATAATCTCATGACCGAGAGGGAAGAAAGAGAGGTAGGGTTTGAGGGAAAATGAAATCAAGGGTTCAAAACCACTTACCAAGAGAGAAGATCACCAAGAACCACCACCAAGGAGATTACCAAGCTCAAAAGCACCACATGTAAGGATGATCGGTCACCAAAGCACCTAGATTAGTCCTTATTGCTCCACAAATCTCCAAGGTTGGCCAAGCTAGGAAGGAGAAGGAAAGAGAGCTAAAAGGATTCCTTGTATGTTGAGGAGAGAGCTTATATACTCAAGGTAGGAGGGAAGTAAGGTGGGTATGAGGTGTCAACACTAGAGAGCACCAAAAGGAAACTTATCAACCAAGAAAATAGCCATGCAACCACTAAACACTTACATGCATCGAAGGGTGATACAACCAAGGTGGTGTAGTGACCACTTAGGTCCACTACACACCTTGTAGAAGTCGAAGCACACCATGTGCATGTAGCGACCGCTACACAAGATCACCAAGCCAAACTAGGTCAAAACACACTACAAGAGGACAAAACCTAGTGACCAAACCACCTCTAGGTCACCAAGGTCTAAGAAATCCACACTTAGGGCTTGTGTTGCAGTCGCAACACTCATCCAAGAGTGATATTGAGGTCACAACATGCCAAACCTTAGCAAGGTCGACACTCAACAACAAGGCAACTCAAGCAAACCCTAAACTCATCCTATGATGCCAATCATCAACCATGGTCCAAGCAAGGTGCCCATAGAATCATCTTCTCTCTCATGATGCTAAGGCACAAAAAACACACTCTACATGTGATAAATTGCAAGATAACCCCTTAACATGGGTAAATTGCAATTTTTTCCAAACAAACAAACATGGCTCAAACATCAACCAAACTGGACCAAACTGAAAACATACATATGTCACATGTTATCAAAGCATCTCCAGAGATTTGATTAAGGTTTAAACATCTTATTAAGTAAATAAAGCACACTCAAGAATTCAGCTAGGTCAGGGGCCTTATGCATCACACTTGCAGTAGAGCTATCATACATGTCTTTGATCAAGTCAATGTATTGGATTGGAACACCCTTTTTCTTAAAAACCATCCACAACACTTCTGTGGGTACTCGATCATAAAGCCTTTTCCAAATCAATAAACACCATATGAAGATCTCTTTTGATTTCTCTATACTTTTCCATAAGCCTCTTTATCAGAAAAATAACATCTATTGTTGATCTTCTAAGCATGAAACCAAATTGGTTGTTTGATATATGCATTATAGATCTTAGTCTCTGCTCAATAATCCTCTCCTAAAGCTTCATTCCGTGAGTCATCAACTTGATACCTATGTAGTTTGTGCAACTCTCAAAATCACCTTTGTTCTTGTAGATGGGGACTATAGTACTATTTCTCCACTCATTTGACATCTTCTTGGTCTTCATGATCATGGTAAAGAACTTTATTAACCACATAACTCCTTCATTCCCCATATTCTTGTTGGCTAAATGGACATCTATAAATCCCTTTGTTTTGATTATGACAAACATTTCATTCTTATTGATCTAACGAGCTACTTGAGTGTGCAGGAACAAGGTGGATGACAAAGTACTAGGGAAATCCATATGCTTCCATATTTATATTTTCATGAAATGTAATCGCTTTGTAAAAACTTGTACAAATATATAATGTACAAGTACTTAGATTTCATGTAAATCAAGCGTTAGATCTTCCCTAGCTAAACACCACATTTAGATAAGTCATCCCCTTCAAATAGGATCACATATGCACACTCATACATATAATTAGTGCCTAAATTGAAACATTGAAACATGATCAATCTCGGTCGACCAACTCCTCGACTGAGACACTCTCGGTCGACAATCTTCTCGACCGAGAAAGATCCAAAGTAGCCGTTAGACACAACTGACAAGGTAGTTGGCAGTTGGATATAGACGTTGCAAATCACTTGATCCAGAGAGCCTATCGGTCGACAAAACTTCGACCGAGTAGGTATCTCGGTCGACCATTCCTCGACCGAGATGAACTCTGACAGCAACTGCAGAGTAAATTAATTAGCCGTTGCTAAAGCAACAAACTTGTACCTAACGGCTAGTTAAGCACTTAGAAACCCCTAGAAGTTGTCTAGAACGTCCTTAAGCATCTTTAGACCATTCCTATAGATAGGACAAGCCATAGGACACTCAAATATACTTGTTACACTTGAGAAATCCTTGAGCATACTTTGAGCAATCTGTTTGTGAGCAATTTGAGCATTGTGACAATTGGACACTTCCTTCCTTAGCTCAAAATTCGTGTCCTATAGGCTAGTATCTCCTACCCACTGCAATCACAAGTCCATACACTTGGTTAGGAGATCTATACGCTTGATCTAGGCAAATCAAGCCTTGGGCTACAAAGGATAAGTTGTAATTTCCTTTTTCCTTTCTTGTTCTCTATTACTGTCTGTACTCTCCTTGCTACTCCTAGGTTGGAGGCTGTAGATTGGAGAGGGTGGAGATCTTCTTGGTGAAGAAGGCGACCTTGAGCTACTTCAGAAGGCTGGTGCAACGGGAGGTTACTTCTAGAGAGGAAGGCTACTTCAAGGGGGAGCTTGGAGTTACTTCAAGAAGGCTACCTCAAGTTGGTGCACCTACTTCAAGTGAAGGCTGTTCAAGGGGTGTAAAGGAAAGTATTGTATTTTGTATAAATCCTTGAGAAGGTAATAAAATAAATACTTTCAAAATCTCAGTTGGGTAAGCAACCGGGTAGTGGACTGACAACTTTAGTATTTGCTAAAGTTGGAACCACTCTAAACACCTGTCTCCTTCTTCTAATCTCAATTGTGGTTGTTTGAGTTAAATAATTGTTAAAATCGTTTAAAACTCTATTCACCCCCCCTCTAGTGTTTTTCAATTGGTATCAGAGCAGGCTTCAAGGAACCCTAACAAGGTCTTGAAGAAATGGGTGACGGAGTGCTCAACAACCTTAACCTTGAAGGGACACTTGTTGCTAGGCCTCCAGCGTTCGATGGAACAAACTAGCAATATTGGAAGAGAAGGATGCAGTTCTACTTCCAAGGCATCAATTGGGACTTATGGAGAATGGTGTCAACCCCATATGAGCTCCCTCAAACTCAATTTGCAGAATGGGATGCAAATACGGTAAAGCTGGCTCAAATGAATGCAAAAGCTGTAAGCATTTTATATTGTTCTATTTCGGTAGGAGAATTTAATAGAATATCTAATTGTGACATAGCCTATGATATTTGGCATAGACTGTCCATAACCTATGAAGGTACAGTCCAAGTCAAAAATTCCAAAATTAGCATGTTTAAACAAAAGTTTGAACACTTTCGTATGGATCCTGATGAATCTATTAGTGAAATGTTTGCAAAATTCTCTACTATTGTTAATGGTTTAAGTACCCTAGGAAAACATGTCCTTGAAGAAGATCAGGTATCAAAAATCCTTCGATCACTTCCTCCAAAATATAAGCCAAAGGTGACAGCCATTGAAGAAGCAAACGACCTCACTCGACTGAAAATGGAGCAACTTATTGGCAACCTAGAAGCTCATGAAGCAACCCTAGAAGAGGAAGAAAGAAGAGCACGTGAACTTCAGCAAGGAAAGAAGAAGGATGTGGCTCTAAAAGCTTCAAAGGTCGTCACACAAGAAAGTGAGGAGTCAAGTGAAGAAGAAGGAGAGGAAGCCTTGATCGTCAACGGTAAGAAATACAAAAGATTTAAATCTAACAAAATTTCCAGTTCTTCTTCTACCCCTCCTAGGTGCTTTGAATGTGGGAAGAAAGGGCATCTCAAAAATGAATGTCCTAAAGCAAAGAAAGGAAAGAAAAGCTCACATAAGAAGAAGGGAGAAAAAGCCTATAAAGCTGCATGGGACGAGTCAAGTGACAGTGAAAGCGGAGAAGAAAAGGTGGAATGTCTAATGGCAAGAGAAGATGATGAAGACTCTCAAGAAGTAAGCCTACTTGATCTTCCTAAAGAAGAGTTAGTTACTAGTCTACAAGAAATTCATGATAAGTATGTTGATGTCAAGAAGAAACTAAAGAAGGTTATCAAATCAAATGATGAGCTAATTGCTAAATTAGATAATCTTTCTTCTGAAAAGAACAACATTGATCTTGAGAATTTGTCTTTAAAAACATCTTTATATGATTGCACTAGAAAGCTACTCACTTTAGAAACAAATGTTGATCTTCTTTCTAAAGAAAAGACTGAATTGTTAGCTAAACTAAAAGATTTTCAGACTCAACCTATTTTGTGTAACCATCTGGACTATGATAATGTTGTAAAAGAAAGAGATTCATTGTTCTCTGATTTAGATCAAGCAAGAAAAGATCTACACAAGAAGATGAATGACATTGCTCAGCTGCAAAGAGAACTTTATGAGTTAAGAAGAAAAGATATACTTGATAACATTCTAAGCGTTGGTACTGTTTTCAACGGAAGAAAAGGTTTGGGATATGCTCCAAAGAAAAATCAACCCAAAAGAACTCAAACTATGTTTGTACCCAAGAACACAATGGCTAGAAAGAGAAATGAAGTTGATTCTATTACTTGCCATTTTTGTTTACATCTTGGACACTATTCCTTTTCATGCCCTTATAAGACTAAGGATTCCAACTTAGTTTGGGTCCCAAAACCCCAAACTTAGTAGAGTCAAATGGAATTTAGTTGAGATATGGCCAAACGCTCCATTTTGCTGTTTATATTGTCTTATCTCAACTAAACAAAAGATTTCATGCATATTGTTAATTTTCTGCACTGTTGTACTGAAACAGAAACTTAGTCGGTCGAAGTATTGTCGACCGAACCCTTAATCGGTCGAAGTATTGTCGACCGACCGGATGTATGTAACAAATCAAAATCTACAACAACTAAACAGCAATTACTTCGGTCGAAAATTGGTCAACCGAGCTAAATTTTTGTGTTTCTTTATTTGTAATACAGTAATCTTCTCGATCGACAATTAGTCAATCGAGACAGATGTCGGTCGAACAACTGTCGACCGACTGGATTTCTGAATCAGAACTTTTATACAAGTCTGTACTTAAATGATTCTAACCATATCAGACCATCACATGGGTACCAAAATCTACATTTTAATGCAGGAATGGGTGGTTGACAGTGGATGCTCCAAACATATGACCGGGAACAAGGATGCATTTCAAACCTTTGAAGAAAAGAAAAGTGGAACGGTCACCTTTGGAGACAATGGTAAGGGAAAAATCGTTGGAATAGGTAATGTTGGTACAAACCTCGAAATAAAGAATGTTCTACTCGTTGATGGTTTGCACCATAATTTGATAAGTGTTAGTCAATTATGTGATAGTGGTTATGATGTGTTATTTAATAAAACTTGCTGCAAGTTATTGATAGAAAACACTACAAATGTTGTTTATGAAGGAAATAGAGTTGGAAATCTTTATATCCTTAAACCTAACTCTATGAAATCAGTAGTGGGAAAATGCTTGCTTGCAAATGAAAATACCTTACAACTATGGCATAAAAAGCTAGGACATGCTAGTTCACATGTTATTAAAAAGTTAGTGAAATATGATCTTGTTCGTGGATTGCCTACTTTATCTTTTGATCAAGTTGAAAACTGTGAACCATGCACAATGGGAAAGCAAACCAAAACCTCTTTTAAACCAAAACATGTACTTAGCACCAGTAGATCCTTAGAATTAATTCATATGGATTTATTTGGACCCATGAGGACACAATCTATTGGTGGTAAAAGATATTGTTTTGTTATTGTTGATGATTATAGTAGATACACATGGGTACACTTTATTGCAACTAAAGATGATACTATTCATGTTTTTATACAATTTTGTTCCAAGATTGAAAATCTATTACAAAGCAAAATATGTACCATTAGAAGTGATCATGGTGGAGAATTTGAAAATCATACATTTGAGAAATTTTGTACATCTCAAGGGTACACTCATAATTTTTCTGCTCCACACACCCCACAACAAAATGGTATAGTCGAAAGGAAAAATCGATCACTACAAGAAATGGCTAGAACTATGATGCTCGAACACAACACACCCAAAACCTTTTGGGCTGAAGCTGTAAAAACTGCATGCTATGTGTTAAATAGAGTAACTGTTCACTCTCATTTGAAGAAAACTCCATATGAAATAATACATTCTAAGAAACCTAGAGTTGACTATTTTCATACCTTTGGCTCCACATGCTATATTTTAAATACCAAAGATGATAGAGATAAGTTTGACTCTAAATCACACAAAGCATTCTTTTTGGGATATTCCACTTCTAGAAAAGCTTTTAGAGTATATAACACTATCTCTAGAAAAGTTGAGGAATCTATTCATGTTTCTTTTCATGAAGAGTCCAAATCTAAAAATCTAGAAATCATAGATCTCACTAATCAATTCGAAAATTTAAACATACCAAATGATAGTGAGAAAGTTACTACAAACAATCACCAAGATGAACCACAACCTACACCTAGGCTTATTAAGGATCATTCTCAAGAACTAATTATTGGAGATCCTAATGATAAAGTCAAAACTCGGTCTTCCTTCAAAGATGTGGCAAACATGGCTTTTGTTTCTATCATTGAACCTAAGAAGATATCTGAAGCTCTTAAAGATGATTATTGGATAATAGCCATGCAAGAAGAATTGAATCAATTCACTAAAAATGATGTATGGGATTTAGTTCCTAAACCACAAGATAAAACCATCATAGGAACTAAATGGGTTTTTAGGAATAAGCTAAATGAGGCAGGAGAATTAATAAGGAATAAAGCTCGGTTAGTAGCACAAGGATATAATCAACAAGAAGGAATAGATTTTGATGAAACGTATGCACCGGTAGCTAGACTTGAAGCTATTAGAATGTTACTAGCTATTGCTGCACATAAAAACATCAAACTCTACCAAATGGATGTAAAAAGTGCATTTCTAAATGGCATCATTCAAGAAGAAGTATATGTTGCCCAACCACCTGGTTTTGAAATACCAGAAAAAGGTGACTATGTTTATAAACTTAAGAAAGCACTTTATGGTTTAAAACAAGCACCTAGGAATTGGTATGAAAGGCTCAAGACATATCTTTTTGATAATGGTTTTTCTATTGGAAATTCAGATTCTACTTTATTTTTCAAAACATATACATCTGATTTCCTAGTTGTGCAAATATATGTTGATGACATTATTTTTGGAGCTTCTAATGATTCATTGTGCACACAATTCAGTGACATTATGCAAAAAGAATTTGAAATGAGCCTCATGGGTGAACTAACTTTCTTTCTTGGTTTTCAAATTAAGCAAACACCTGCCGGAATATTCATAAGCCAAGAAAAATATACTAAAGAACTCTTAAAACATTTTGGGATGGATCAGTGCAAACATGCTACTACTCCTATGGCTACTTCTATTAAAATTGATAAGGATGAAAATGGGGAACCTATTGATGATTCCTTATATAGAGCCATGATTGGTAGTTTGCTTTACTTAACTGCTTCTAGACCGGACATTATGTTTTCCGTTGGTCTTTGTGCTCGATTTTAATCACAACCTATGCACTCTCATTTTCTAGCAGTTAAACGAATTCTTCGTTACCTAGCCGGCACTACTTGTTTTGGTTTATGGTATCCAAAAGGACAATCCTTGGATTTTAAAGCTTATACTGATGCGGATTATGCTGGTTGTCGACTTGATCGCAAGAGTACTAGTGGTGGCTGTTTCTTGTTAGGGAGAGCTTTAGTATCTTGGTTTAGCAAGAAACAAAATACGGTTGCCCTATCTACAACTGAAGCTGAATATATGGCAGCCGAGTCTTGTTGTGCTCAAGTGATTTATATGCAACAAGTGTTAAACGATTATGGTTTTACTCTTTCATCTACGCCTATTTTTTGTGACAACACGAGCGCTATAAACTTAGCACACAATCCTATTTTACACAGCCGAGCTAAACATATTGAAATCCATCATCACTTTTTAAGGGATCATATCTCCAAGAATCATGTTTCCCTTCATCATGTTGATACGGAAGATCAATTGGCTGATATTTTTACAAAACCGCTTCCACTAGATCAATTTAACAAAATTAGGAAGCAACTGCTTATCACTCCTTTGGAAGATGTTTTCTTTGATATTTGTGCTTCTTAACAAAAACTTTTAATGGACATCTTTTTCATTAGAATTGATGGGACATCTAATTAAGGGGGAGTTTTTATTCTTAACGGATATATTTTTGAAATGACAAAGGGGGAGAAATAAATATAAAACTAAAACTTAGTAATTATGAAAAACTCAATCAATGAGTTTCATAAATAAACTCTTGGCTTTACATTAAAAGTTGCTATATTCCCTAGTGAATTGGATTTCATGTTCCATAATTCATGGGGAATAATAAGCACACATTTTATAAACAAGAGAAAAAGCTACAAAAGGTAATCTAAAGGTATGAAACTCATATGTTTTATATTTCCTTCATTTATATTTTGGAAATGTTTGTCATCTTCAAAAAGGGGGAGATTGTTGGCTAAATGGACATCTATAAATCCCTTTGTTTTGATTATGACAAACATTTCATTCTTATTGATCTAACGAGCTACTTGAGTGTACAGGAACAAGGCAGATGACAAAGTACTAGGGAAATCCATATGCTTCCATATTTATATTTTCATGAAATGTAATCGCTTTGTAAAAACTTGTACAAATATATAATGTACAAGTACTTAGATTTCATGTAAATCAAGCGTTAGATCTTCCCTAGCTAAACACCACATTTAGATAAGTCATCCCCTTCAAATAGGATCACATATGCACACTCATACATATAATTAGTGCCTAAATTGAAACATTGAAACAGGATCAATCTCGGTCGACCAACTCCTCGACCGAGACACTCTCCGTCGACAATCTTCTCGACCGAGAAAGATCCAAAGTAGCCGTTAGACACAACTGAAAGGTAGTTGGCAGTTGGAGATAGACGTTGCAAATCACTTGATCCAGAGAGCCTGTCGGTCGAAAAAACTTCGACCGAGTAGGTATCTCGGTCGACCATTCCTCGACCGAGATGAACTCTGACAGCAACTGCAGAGTAAATTAATTAGCCGTTGCTAAAGCAACAAACTTGTACCTAACGGCTAGTTAAGCACTTAGAAACCCCTAGAAGTTGTCTAGAACGTCCTTAAGCATCCTTAGACCATTCCTATAAATAGGACAAGACATAGGACACTCAAATATACTTGTTACACTTGAGAAATCCTTGAGCATACTTTGAGCAATCTGTTTGTGAGCAATTTGAGCATTGTGACAATTGGACACTTCCTTCCTTAGCTCAAAATTCGTGTCCTATAGGCTAGTATCTCCTACCCACTGCAATCACAAGTCCATACACTTGGTTAGGAGATCTATACGCTTGATCTAGGCAAATCAAGCCTTGGGCTACAAAGGATAAGTTGTAATTTCCTTTTTCCTTTCTTGTTCTCTATTACTGTCTGTACTCTCCTTGCTACTCCTAGGTTGGAGGCTGCGGATTGGAGAGGGTGGAGATCTTCTTGGTGAAGAAGGCGACCTTGAGCTACTTCAGAAGGCTGGTGCAACGGGAGGTTACTTCTAGAGAGGAAGGCTACTTCAAGGGGGAGCTTGGAGTTACTTCAAGAAGGCTACCTCAAGTTGGTGCACCTACTTCAAGTGAAGGCTGTTCAAGGAGTGTAAAGGAAAGTATTGTATTTTGTATAAATCCTTGAGAAGGTAATAAATAAATACTTTCAAAATCCCGGTTGGGTAAGCAACCAGGTAGTGGACTGACAACTTTAGTGTTTGCTAAAGTTGGAACCACTCTAAACACCTGTCTCCTTCTTCTAATCTCAATTGTGGTTGTTTGAGTTAAATAATTGTTAAAATCATTTAAAACTCTATTCACCCCCCTCTAGTGTTTTTCGATTCTTCCATACATCAATGGGAATACCGTCTGGTCCACAAGAAAAGCAAGTATTTTATATCCATGATCCTGTAAATGAAAAATGGTCGGTCGTTCTTCAAGGTAAAAGACATTTCATTGAAGATCCTATAGATGCAGAAGAGTACTATGAAAAGTATGATAAATCCACTCCATTCTCAGTTGGCTTGCCACCACCACATATTGAAATTTATGCGAACTTATATGTGCATGGAGATCATACTAAGGGAATGTTAATTGATAAAAGATCTCAATATTAGAGGCATGCTTTTATTTTTTTAAATGTTAGATGTGCATTTTACAATCTTATATTTCATTGTTTGACTATTTTTTATTTGAATTTTTTTAGATGGTGTTTTACCATAGTATGGTGACTAGGATGATGATTAACCTAAGGATGAGCATCATCACGATGTGCACCTTGACATTGGTGTAAGTTGTGTATTGTTTTATTATAAAGATGCGTGTTTTACAATATGTTTATCTTGTTGTATTTTTGTATTGTTTTATCGCATTTATAAGTTATATCTTTTTATGACCTATATGTGTTTTTATGTAAATTTTAGTTTGAGGATGTATGCCCTGAGGATCTTATTCATATTGATGAGCAACATCGTCAGTGTGCAAAAATAAGGGGCGTTACCATGATGAACAAGCTGCAAGGGGTAATAGACCGAAGTTGGTCGTTGAGCTTGATCATACAAGAAATCCTTTTGGAAAGAACTATAGCTCTTTTGTGGCATAGCTAGGGGTTCTTACTCGTAGACATTGTAGTGTAGTAGTAGAATCTTGGCATAAAATTGATAAAAGCAATAAAGACTTCATATGGAATGAACTATGTGTGAGATATAATCATTTGCAATTCTATTTTTAAAGCTATTTACAATTCTATTTTAAAGAATATTCCATTAAGTATATGAACTTTTGCAAAGCATATATGACTTGGATGAAAAACTGCATCATAAAAAGGTGAGGCAACACTGTGGGAGGGTACTCAGGAATTATAGGACAACTCTGACAAGACTATACATACGGGACATTAAGATTAGGTAGTATTCAGCCACTGTGCAATGGATCTATCTTGAGCCAGAGATGTGGGAGGTGTTTATTGCTATGAAAAATACCGATGAATTTAAGGTATTAAGAATCACTCCCCATTATGAATACATTCTTATGAATTCATTATTTTACCTTGACCTTGATTGTTATGTTTTAGTTACCAATTACCATTGATGATTATGACTAACCAGGATGCAAGTGTTGCTCAAAGAGAAAGGCGTGCAAAGAAGGTGCACAACCACACAATGGGTTCAGATGGCTATGCACATCTTCACCAAAAGCTACTACATGTGTCTTCTTCTCAGCAGCCTACTGCTGGCACCGTTGAGTCCTCTACTACTACTAAACCTCTACTTCGCCATGATTTATGGATAACTAGGAGGCAAAACAAATATGGAGATATATCCATCCCCACAACTGCTGAGGCGGCTACAAAAATGGTAAAACTAAACTCTCAGAGCAATTAGTATTGATGATTGTTATGTTTTACTTACCAATTACTATTGATGATGATTAGAGGGACCTCTATAAGCAAAGGAAACAAGGCAACTTCATCCCTGAGGGTACAAGGGATGAATTGATAGTTGATCTAGGTAACCTAGAGCATCTGGGGCGTATTACGGATGCAGGCGTTGGTGTCAGTATAAGAGAGTTCTTTGGGCTATCAGAGCATAAGTGCAAATCTGTCCAAAAAGGGGGATTCTCAAAAGAGGAGGTACAAGTGTTAAATGCAAAAGGAATTTAGGAAGCAATGAGACAATATCATGCTTCTCAACCAGCTCCTTAGACAGTACATGTGCTGCCCCACTCTTCATACCAGGTGGACCCTCCTACGACTGAGGTGGTTGGGATTAATCATGTGGGCCCACCACCTAGCACATCCGCCGTAAGTATTTTTATGGCATAGTAGTCTTTCAGAATGATTTGTATAATATATATACCACTCTATGCAATTTTGTAGGAGTTGAGGCCATGTCATCTTAAATTACAAAAATATGTCGTAGCTGTGGGTGTGACTTACCCATGCCTTGAAGGTGACACGATTCATGCTGCACCATTGCCTATCGACGTGGTTAGTGTGACACTGAACCTTGTCTATGCCCCTTGGAAGCAGACTGTACTACCATATGAGCACCCCGAGCATGACATGATAGGTGATGCACAAGGTGGTGTGGTTGCATGGCCCAAAGCTGGAGTTATCTATACCAATGCATGGTAAATTTACATTGTGTTTGTATCTTTATATACATGACACCATTGATATAAGATTATATAGGTGTAGGACATAGCACCTAATAAATCCCTTATAAGCCGTCCTCTACCTCCACCTCCTCCTCAAATACATGTTTGTCTTGCAAAGGACCTATTCGACTCGATAGGTCTTCATTACAGGGGTATGGCACTATGGATAGGTGAACATGAAGAAGGGTCGCCTATGATGGTTTCTATTAAGGAGGACATTGTAGGTCAACCTCATGATACTAGTATATTTCTACAAGATGTTTTTGAGTTGTTTGGTTATGCTCGGTTGAATACATATGTGATAGAACTTTGGATATGGTGAAATTTTATATAGCTATATACCACATTTTATATATGTTGATTTATTTTTTTATGTATCAATGCATACATGATATATGTTTTGTAGCCACTTACATAGGGTTTGTATAGAGTTTTCACTTCCCCATGTGGAATTATTAGTTCCATCCTTGATTAGCTGTGTAATTAAAGACATTGCATCTGTTACCCAATACTACTCTACCACATTTAAGTATTTTGGTAAAAAGAAAAAGAGCATGATATTAGCTCCATACAATGTTGAGTAAGTTTACTTACTTTACTAATAATTTTGACTTAATAAATTACATTTCATTATGGATTTAGAGTTATATTTTTTTTGCCTTCTTATCACTTAGGAATAAACATTGGGTGTTATTGGTTATTGTCCCCGTGACGCTAACTGTATATTATCTAGGTCCTAAGGGTGACAAAATAGACAGTGGGGACACAATTTGAAAAGGCATTATTAACGTGAATAATTTTTTATATTTATATCTGTTAACACACACACACACACACATATATATATATATATTACATGGCTATTTACTAATGCAATTCAATGTGTTACATTAACATATAGGGTTATAAAAGAATTCAAAAAAGCTGGAGGAAAGGTGGACAAGAAAAAGAAAGTGATAGTTTGGGAGAATGTTGAGGTAGTTTTCTGTCTGCAATGCATATTTATGCCAACTATGCTTACTTTTATTTGTTAACATTTTGTATGTTGAAATTTCTAGTGTTCTGTATAAGAAAACGACATACAGATACTACGTGATGCTGTATATGGACATGATTATCAGATTTGGGGCACTAGACCGATGAGATACAAAATGTAATGTATCTCTCTCTCTCTCTCTCTCTTTATATATATAGTCTTAATCATCATAAGTATATAGTCTCATTAGATAATATGAAAATATAAATTTAATAATTATATCTCATTATCTTTGCAGCTGTTTAAAATGAAGGACTTCAATATGCTAGAAAAGCTAGAAGACTTACAAATACAATATACGACAGAACAATTAGAACATATACGAGAACAATGGGCACACGCCTTTGAAAAGGAACTGAACTTTGAATTTGATTGGGATAGGGAATGCCTTTTGTAATGTTTAATGTCATTATTTCTGTATACATGTGGTGCTTATGACTTCTTGAAACTTTAAATTTGATGCGAGTAAATTATTGGTGCATATGTGAATGATGATCTATATACACGTGTGTGAATGTGAAGATGAATGAACGAATTATGTGTCTACATATCATGAGAATAGAATTGGTGTATATATAAATGAAGTATCATGTATGGGAATGAATGTGAATATTTATGTTTGCACATGCGATGAAATGGAATTGGAGAATGAATAGAATTATATGCATATTATGTTTGTTATTGCAGGTTTGGTGGCCTATTGTTCAACTGAACTCACATGATGTTATTAACATATAGTTTAGAACTCCAGTTCTGAACTATAGGTTCTACATCCTGTTGACCACCTGGTCTGCATGCCTGCTATTTAAAAAAAAATCAAAACTTAGTTGTCGGTTGTAACAAAAAAACCGATAATATATGCATGAACCGTCAATTTCGATAAAACTAATCGACATTAAAGGACACAACCAAAACGACTATGCTCGAAAACATGGCCTCGCTGGGTAGCATGTCATAGTCATTGGTTTAATTGATTTAACCATCACCATAAATCATAACCATAAATTATTTGAGCTATAACCGACACTATACGTCATAATAGAGCTATTAGTGGTTACAAAATTGACGATGTAGGATCCTTTACCAGTTACAAATGTGACCTGGTATGGTTCTTGTGATGTCAATTTTTGTAAGACAACTGATGCCTCAAACTCCTGTCTGTGTCAGTTTCTTTTATCCACACAACAAAGACTAGATTTCTGGCACCAGTTACGCCATCCCCATAGAACGGATGTCTTAGTCCTATGGATGTAGTGTCGCCCACTTAATTGTCAGCCTATAAAGAATGTTATAGAAATATTTTAACCAACACTAGAGATAGTTTGTGTACTAGTGTAGGGAAAGGAGGAGTGGAAACCCTAGAAAGAGGAGTGAAATGAGGGTGGCAACTGCTGAAAAAGCATGATTGCACACTACAAACCAACTAATTTGCGTCATGAATCGATTAGTTCTGGCCTGAAGGGGCGTGAACCCAGAGTAGCTGGTCAAACCCTAAAATTAGGGTGGCGGTGCCATTTGAATGAATCTTGGCCTCGAAGTACCCTTGAACTGACCGTTAGAAGCATGAAATGGTCGGTTGGCATCTAACTTAAGGGGGAAACCCTAATGTGAAGCAGCGATGCCTTTGACTAAGATTTGTGCAATATAAAATAGTTATTTGAAAGCATGAAATGCTTGATTGGGTCTCAGATGAGCAGGTTAGGAGGAGAAACCCTAGGGCGTAGTGGCAGAGCGTTTCTTGACCATAACTTGGTGATGAAGTAACTTGAGACGATTGTTTGAGGGGATGAGATGCTCTGGTGGTGAGACTAGCCGGGCAGTTTGGAGGCTGTGAATGCTCATCTTGGTTGCTTGAATATCCAGAGTGAAGGGTGGAGCCGAGGGCTAAAACAACCATCTGGGCTCTGAGTTGTGACGTCCTTCATGCATGAAATGATTCTCTCAGTTCATGAGCTGGTCGACTCATGTATTGAGGTGGCCCAATGTTGCTCTGAAGGAAAATGTTATGACCCACTTTGTGATTATCAAGTAGGCACAATGATTAGTGCGTAATTAAGTTAATTGAGATAAGTTAAGTGCTCATGTGATGGTTAATGCATCATCAAGTTGATTAAGTTAAATTAAATATATAAGATGCAATTAGTGCATAATTAAGACGATTAAGTTAAGATTAAGTGATTGCAGATGCAACTAGAGTTTTGATCCAGTGAAACGGTCTAATTAGCATGATTTCATGCTTTGAGGGTGTAAAGGACCTCGTTCTGGAAATATTGCAAAAAAAGAATCGTTTCATTTGGACCTTCGAGGCAATACTTATGCCATTTTTAGTTCTCCTGGACTTGGATGCAATTTTTCCAGTTTACTTAGGTTATTTCTTTTCCTTTCTCTCGCTTATCTGCTTCTTCTTTCACGCGGACAACCGCTTGAATAGGCGCCGACCTGCTCTCGATTTCAGTCGTGAAGGGGCGATCTTGGGCGATGTCTTGAGCCCTAGAACTCCAAGCTAAATGCGCCCCTATCTCCTTTTCCTTTTCTCTTCTTCTTCCTCCCCAACCTCGCCCTAACCGCCCGCCCTAGCAGCGCCGACCTGCAGAGGAGCTGCGGCCAGCAGTAGGTCGATCAGCAGGCAAGCCGCGGTGTGGGATGGCAGCCGTTCAGGGCTAGGGATGGGCCGATTCCGCGGCGTCTTGCTCCTCTACCCACTCCTTCCTCCATTTATCCTCTACTTCACCTCGTCCCTGCCCCAACAGCAGGGGCGGCACCCCTTTTTGCAGTCGCAGCTAGCAGCGCCGACCAGCAGCAAGGTAGATGGTCAGAGGCCGTTTTGGGCGAGCAAACACCGCGGAACACTGCCTGAAGCCCGATTTTGAGGTCCCAGCTTGCAACTGCAGCCACAACCAGTGGTGACCACCTAGGGTGGCGCCCCGTCAAGAAGGCAACAAAAGTTGCGTGAAGCTGCAACCAGATGTTCTTGGGCGCAATCAACAACCCGATTCATCACCTTGGAGGCTGACCTCGAGGTCCAGACACAAACTCGCTGCTCATAGCCACGATTCAGTTGCCAAACCAAGCCCCCTCTTCAACCTGTACAAGTGCAGAGTTGCTCGCGTGAAGCATGTTTAGATTGGATCTGTTCCAAGGTAGAAGAAGACCAGAAATCGCCCGAAAATCGGTCTCTGGACGCAATTCCAGACGAACCCGGACAGTCCAAATTGCGGTGAGTAGAATTTCATTTATTTATCATTAATAAACTCAGGCGTTTGAATATTTTCTGTTTTGTGCGTGAATTACGCTGATAACAGGCGTTATCAGGCGTAGGGCGGCGTTTGACGTCGCCCGACTTTTTATTTCATAAAATGCTTCTAGACGCTGTTATATGATTTAGTTTAGCATCTGATCAGTGTGGATTGAATCAGTAAATTTATATGGTTCATTGGAACCTAAATTGCTCATTTGAACGTTGAAATTAGAAATTCATGTCTGAAAATGGTATAATTTGGGTATGAACCCAAATAATGAAGATTTCTGATAAATTATCAGATGTACGATTTCAAAGTAGATACGAATAAATAAAATATGCATGAAAACCCTAATTGCATATATCTTTTGACGTTAATATGTGTAAATTGATATTTACATGAAATGGCACATTTCTCTGAATTATTACCAGAAATTCTCAAGTATTGTTATTAAATTGTGTTGTGATAAGTAATTAACTTTTAATTGAGTTAAGTGGTGCGCAAACCAAGATTAGAGTTAATGTGCACGTTTTTCGAGAAATTTAGAGAATTGACAAATGTTGAGTATGATTCTCGTATGTGAAGTAAATTTCTTTAATTTGTGCAATAAGATGTTCAATTGCGTAAATTCGCTATGTATGTGCCAAATTGAAATAAGTTGGGTTATTTATGCATTTCTAATTTACCTGAATGTATGGTATGAGAATTTCTCAGAAATTACTATGATTTGAAATATATTGCTCTGTCAGTTTAGAATGACAGTGTATTGTGATCTGATATGAAATCAGTAAATGTGATATTCCTATTTAAGTGTTTATATGTTAACCAGTTAATAGACTTAGATGCCCTGACACCGTAGAACCCCTTTTGGAGGTCTGTGCCTTAGGGGTGAAACGACCTACCTAGCGTGTGTCTAGATGGTCGGTGGCTCGTGTTTAACAATAATCCGTGCGTGTGTCACGGTGGCACGAGGACAGAGAGGCAGTGTTCAAAAATAATCCGTGTGTGTGTCACGGTGGCACTGGAGTAAATAGGGGTTATTCAACAATAATCTGTGCGTGTGTCACAGTGGTAACCCAGACTCTCCGCCTGTGTGCTCAGGTTAGAGGAGGAGTCTAGAGTACACTCTTTGAGAGTGCAGTGAGGCCGTGTGAGCCTGAGAGTCCTGACGCAGACCAGGACGGCAGTCAGACTTAGCATTTCCCGGGTGTGTCGCTAAGTCTTGTACGGTGGGTTCGTAGTTCGCTACGAGAATTTATATGCAGAGTACACCGCATATGATCAGGGCATAAGTTAAAAGATGATCACTCAGAATTAAGGTAGATTAATATGAAACTTGTGTATGTTCAGATTTAGAATTTATAATACTTGTTCTTTAAATGTTCATTATACTTTTCTGCGATAATTGCACTGTTTAATTAGAACTGCTCAGTTTGTTATTTTATTCACATATTCCTGTTAAAGGTAAAATACGGAGTTGTTTAGTGATAGCTAAATGAAATGCTATTCACTGAGCGAGTAGGCTCATACCTCTACTCAAAACATTTTCAGGTCATCATCAGCAACAGGAATCAGAAGGATCTTTTCATCCTAACGCTTAATCTGTAGAAGGTATATGTAGTTAGTTTAGTTAGATTGTGGTCTCTTAGTCCTTTCCCCTCGGTCCTTGGGACATGGTGTGGGTGAGAGAGAGTGTGTATGTGGTATGTGTATAAAGATGTAAATTAATTGTTATGTTTACTTTCTGTTAAACAATGTTACATGTTGTAAACTCTGTTTACGTACTCTAGCCAGTTAGTTGAAATGCTTCCGCAATAGTTTATTATGTTTTAATTTACAACAATAATCCGGATATCATTACGAGGTTTTAAAAAGAAAAAGTTTTCAGTGATTTGTTTATGTGATAATCCCTCCGTCGCGCCCTAATCTCGTGATTAGTGGTTAGTGTGAGATCGGGGTGTGACAGAAAAACTACAAAACATAGATAAAAATGTAAGAATTTTGCATTATTAGTCAAAAGTGACTATTTGCAATTATTTCTAGAAAATTATCAAAAAGGAAATAATATCCTAATACAAAGACTATGAAAGATATATTTAAAATGGTATGAATATACATTCATCAAAATACCCCATACTTGAATCTTTGCTTATCCTCAAGCAAATAAAACCACAAATAATTCCAATTTGTACTAGCAACATGTATATCCTCATCCTCATAGCCATCACTTTGCTCCTTACCTCCTTCTTTGGACAAGCAACCCAATCTCTTAGAACCACATCACACAAAATTCTATATTCCCTATTAAAACATATTTCATATCTTGTTTCCAAATCAGGATTTTTTAGGAAACAGACTTCGTCTCACTTCTACTTTGACACTCCCATTTTTCTTTCTTTTTGTGAGTTTTTTCACAGGAACATGATGAAGGAGGTGCGGAAGAAGATGATCCCTCCTCTATTCAACATGAGATTTATTTATTTGTGGACTACAGTTACATTGAATGATTTTTTTGGGTGTGTTCTTTGCCATCTTTTTATGGTACGCCCCTATTAGATACAAGGGACATGGAAGAGTTGAGATGGGGAGCATGCCACCCATACTTGGAGTTTAGTATGAGGTGATTTTTTTCCTTTTTCTCTAAGAGAAGAAGGAGGGAGAAGTTGTTCGTGTGCTTATAAACTTTCACTTTTTTTTCAAGGAGTGTCATTACATCAGATAGATTCTTCCTATCAACACATTATACAAGATTTATGACAAGTTAATCTACAATTTAAAACAAAGAAGATTCATGTTTAGTTCTAATCGATTCCATACAGCTTGCCAACATTGCCAAGGAGTGATGCTAGTTTGGGGTCCTAAGTGACATAGTGTTATCTAATAATGGCAATTTGTAAAAATTTACAAGAAAGATTTACTAAATTCAAAGGGGTACAATGATGCAAATCTATTCATATTGGCCGACTAGATAAAGGCCAATTTTTTTTCAAAATAAGGAGCAAAAACAAAAGCAAACTACATGTAACAATTGGAATGAGAAAAACATAATGCTGAAAAAGGGAAGATAAGGGGGTGGAATTGTTACATACCACCCACCTCCACCCCAGACTTTAATTTTTCTCATCTCGAGCAAATCCCAAATCCAAGATGAAGGGAAGAAGATCAGTGGTTTCCTCCCAGCAAGCACCCTATTTAATGTCAAAGGCCCGACAAAAGTGGTAATTTGAAAGGGTGAGTAGAATCTGGAGTTTGAACAAGGGTGTTATGTTGATTCAATGGATTTCATTGCAGCCACTCCATCATCTTTGCTTGACTTCTTTGGAACATGTCCTGGATGGCTTGGTACATATCTATATACCAAGGATAACAATTGGGATCACAATGGATAAGTTCCCATGGTTCAATATGTGATAAGGAATAATTATGGGGAATCTCAGTTGCATAAAGATAATTATTCAAAGGTGTAGAGTTTTGATTAGTGTGGATGCCTAGTCATCCCACTATATTGGACACTAGTGAAAGGATGATAAATTGGAACTTCATCATTGATTGTCTGAGTTGTAATTGGTAGTGGTAATTCATTAAGGACCTGGAAAGAATCATAGACTGGCACTTCAAGGGAAGAGGAGGAGGGAGAAGATGGGCATGGTCTGAGGTTGTGGATAGGGGAGATCTTAGATGAGGGTTACAAAAGTGGGGAAAGTAGATATAAGCACCTTAGTAACTATCATCATGGGATGACTGATGTAACAACATGGTTGTCCTCCAAGGAGATCCAAGTTCAGTTACTGGTGGGGTGTTAGAATTGAGGAATCGTTGATGCCTCTGATTAAAATAGTCAATGTAGTCAAGGAAGTATGCTTCTTCTTCCCTGTATACTTCATGCTACATCCAGAGGCTTGGAAGTCAATGGATTTAGTTCCCACTTGTAGGGTGAGAAGTCCCGCCTCAACGTCAATCAATTCCCTAACAGTGGCAAGAAAGGGACTACCAAAGATAAGTGGGTAGCAATGGTTTTCTTTTATATCCAACACCACAAAGTCACATGGGATGTAAAAAATTTCGACCTTAACTAGCACATCATCAATAATGCCAAGTGGCTTGGTAATGGAAGAGTCTGCCAATTGAATGCACATTGGGGTAGGTCGTGCATTAGTAAGACTGAGTCTCCTACATATTCTTAAAGGAATTATGAAGATGCTTGCTCTGAGATCGGCTAACCTCAATTGGCTGGTAGAGTCACAGATAGCACACGTGCTCAAAAGATCCTAGGTCTTTTTGTTTTCATAGCATCTTACTTTGGATGATATCCGACGTGGTCCTAGCCAGTTTCACCATTTCATATTCCTTGGTAACATACTTATAGTTCAGTAGAGCCTTGAAAAATTTAGTCCACTCGGGCATTTGAGTCATAGCATCCAAAAGCCGGATATTGAAGAATAACATCATCATTGTTTCTTTGAACTTATTGAGCCCAGAGTCCAATTGGGTCTTCTTCAGCCATCCAGGGAACGACATTCACATCTTATATATGGGCACATCTTCCTGTGTCATGGATGATGTTAGTTTTTGTGGGACAATCACTTCATCATCTTACCCTTGGTCACAATTTAGGTGGGGGGTTAGCCTTTCTAGAGTGGTAAGGCCGATCGAATTGTCACAACCTTGAGTTGTTCTATATGTTTGGGATTGTTTTCTAGTTGACCGGCAAAAGTGCCAGTGGGGTATTTTTATTGAGAAATAAGATGGGACAACTGAGCATCAATTGCCTTTTGTTGGGCCTCTTGTGAAAGGACAATATGCTCCAAGGCAAGCTATCTTATCACTATCTGAAGGAGTGGGAGTGTGTACATTGGTGGTGGTGGTTGGTTCAAATTTTGATATTCTTGCCCTTGGTAGACCCCACAGTTTTGGAAACTTCCCCAATAATTTCCCTGATTCCCAAAGTTCTACTGATCGTTGTTGTCAGGGAAGCCTGGTGGTGGACGATTGTTTGCTTGAGGATACATGGGTCTTTGTTGGGGGGTAAGTTGGGGAGCATTTTCAGCACCCGATGGGTTTCCATATTGAAATCTAGGGTGGTTTTTGGCTTGGTTTGGGTTGTAATAAGCTTGACTTGGTATGCTATAAATGGAGTTGAGGTCCTCCATTTGTTGTCTAGCTTTTGGCTACATGGGACATTGTAGAGATATTGACATTATAGGGTGGAGTGATCATACCCTTGGAAAATCCTACAGAGAGAGTTTGTAGCTTTTACTTGTTGAGGTTGCTCTATCCCCTCATGTGCACTAAAAGAAGACTCATGCAAATCCTATTTAAAGGCAATTAGCTTAAGGCTTTCAACAATATTTTTGATGTTAGAATTCTCCTCTGCCTTAGATACCTTGAGGACCCCATCGGTTATTCATCGTGCTTGGGTTTATAAGTGTGTTTAACAACCTCCCAAGCACTATCTAGGCTTTAAAACATGGAATTTCCTCTAGATGAGGAATCAAGGAAGACCTTAGTGTCATTGTCAACACTATGGTAGAATATTTTGATGAGTTGGACTTGAGAAATATCATGGTGGGGGAACATTGGAGAAATTCCTTAAACCTCTCCCAAGCTTCTCCTAGTGTTTCACCTGGGACCATAGAAAAAGAGTGATATGTCCCCTAATTTCATAAGTGAGGAAGGAGGGTAATATTTTTCTAAAAAAATTGGATTGAAGTGCCTCCCTGGTGGTGACACGTTCTCCACCCTCCATGGAATTATACCAACTGATGGCCTGTCCAACAAGAGAGACTTTAAACAGTCTGAGTCAAATGGTGTCTTTTGAAATGCCTAGGATTTTATGTAGGGAACATAAATCAGAAAAACATTGAAGATGGTATTGGCAAGTTTCTCCTTTGTTTCCAGAAAAGGGATTGACTTGAAGAATGGTGATCCAATTGGTTCAGATCTCAAATTTAGGGGTTTTGATGTCATGTGGAAAAATTAGATGTTGTGCATAAGTAGTTTTGGGGACTAAAAGTCCTTTAATTGTTTTTGTCTTTCTACTTCGTGCAAAGCGGCATCCCTGGCCACCTCAGCCCTGAAGGCCTCTCGTTGAGTAGCAAGGGCCTACTTGACAATACGATTCACCTCTTATTGGTCCATCCTAATATGGTTCACATGATTAAGACAATGAAAGGTTCTTTCTATTTCTGGATAAAAAACTGCCAGCACAAAATCAACATTCGTTGAGCGTCGCATGCACACTTATGATTGACAGATATAATCGATTGCAAAAAAAAACATACTGATAGAATGGAAACTAAGTAGAAAGAGGAGTAGCACTTCCGGAATGGTACTTGGAAGGAAGAAAAAAAGAAAAAAAAGTTTTTGTTCAAAATGTTTTGGAGTTTGAAAAAGTAATCCATTATCCCCGACAACGACGTCAAAATTGATACCCATTTCTTAGCACACCAATTCACTAGGGGATTATCCTATAGTTTAACTTTTTTATGGAGAAACTACCAATTAAGGTTGTTTATTAGTATAGAAGGGTCGATGCCACAAGACAAAGTTTTAAGATTGGTATTTGAACCCAAATTAATTGAACAAAATTTTTTGAAAGGTTTTTGTTAATTGAATAGGAAAGGAAATTTCATCGGTTTGATTATTGATTACTCAATAATAATGAGGTAAAATTGCAATGAGATAAAAGTTATGCTAGGAACAAGTTAGAAAACTTACACTAAGCAAAAAATAAAGAGAGTTGTGGTTAGAAAAATAAAATAAGAATAATCTAAGAGCAAGTGGTAAATTGCAAGTAAGAAAAGAGCGATTGAAAAACAAGATGTTAAGGAAATGAGATTGAATCAATGGGAAAAGATATAGAGGTTGGTGTGAAGTAAGATCAATGGTATCCATATGATAAAACTAGGTAGAAGAATATATGCAAACACATTTGCAAATATGTTCACAAAAGTCAAACTCCCTATGGACCCAGTGGTCTTGGAACCCACAGATCCTAGACCGAACATCCTAATAAAGATCCTTTGGAGGTCTCATTCATATCCTTGTGCATTTGTTTGGTTAGTCTGAGCCTTAGGTTCTGTAGTCACATCCCCCAATACTAACGCTAAAAAAATGAGAGATCAAGTCATTTAAATCCCAAAAATCCAAACAAAGAGCAATTTGCCTAAAGAAATCATATAAATAATTGATCTACATTACAACATGGCTATGAGGTTACTCCCCATGCCTGGATATGAGGATCTTACTCATGATCCATAATATCTAAAAGGAGAATGAAGGAATAAAGGAATCAAGCCATAGACTAGAAGAAGAAGAATCCCCAAGCGGGTCTTAACTAGTGACAATTAAATGGCTATCTCCCTGAGTCCCTTTCTCTCAAAGAAAACCAAGAAAAATAAAAAGAGAATTGGACATCTTGAGAACAAAACTAACTTTATTGAAGAACTAGAAGATTACACATGCAAGAATGAATAAATAAGTGCTCAAAGTAAATGTGCAAGTATAAAAAGTTGGATACCCTTCTTGTGTAGTCCCCCCTCCTTTTATAGGGAAAGGAGGGGTGGAAACCCTAGAAAGAGGGGGGGGGGGTGAAATCAGTGTGGCGGTGATGAATGCATATTCATCCTGATTTTCAGTCATCCTTTTTATAACCAATTTGATTCAATACTTTCGATTTATCTCTTAAATCTCACATATTGCAAGTTCTCTAAATAAATCTAATTATTATGATTTTTGATCAAAATTATATTGATTTGATGCAAGTCTAAATCAAGTTCTATCATCACATGGAATTCACCAAAGAACCTCCCACTTTTGATCTTGACCAAACGGTCTGCTCTAACGGTTCTGACCATTCGGTTTCAGATATTCACCCACACGGTCTCAAGACCGTTTAAGCCCATTCAGTTTCAAGACCGCATGTGCCTAAACGATCCTGAGACCGTTTGAGTCCATACGATTTCAAGACCAAATGAACCCAAACAGTCTCAAGACCGGATGTCGTCTAACGGTTTCAAGACCGTTTGGACCTAGGACTGATTGTATACTCTAAACCGTTTGGGATGAAGACCATTTGAACAATCGAAACCATTTGGATCAAGGTCGTTTGATCATTCAAGACCGCTCGACCAAGACCGTTTGGAGCCATTCGGTCCCAAGACTATTTGCAGCCATTCGGTCCCAAGACTGGTTGTGTAGCCAAAACCGAATGGAGATAGAACCCAAGACCGATTGGATCCTAACAGTTTCAAGACCGTTTGGATCCATTTGGTTTGCAAAAGACACAAGACCGGTCAAAGGAAGATCGTTAAAGTCAAGACCGTTTGGTGCCATTCGGTTTCCAAAACCGTTTGGCCATCCAAACGGTCCCCAGATCGTTTGACTAATCCGTTTGAAGCAAAATATCTCCAAGACCGTTTGAACATCAAACGGTCTTCAAAACTATTTGGACGTCAAACAGTCTCCAAACCGTTTGGGCCCTAACTCACACCAAAAGCATGAGGGCCAATCCCGACCCTATAAATAGGACCACAAGGGTCCTCATTTTAGGGGGGGGTCCCAGCACGCCGACAGGCTGCCAAAGGTCCGATCCAGCCTCAACTTCCACATGCCCACCTGCTCCTCTTAGCACCGAGCAAGGAGAGAAGGAGAGAGAGAAGGTGAAGAAGAAGGATTGCCCAGCCTGCCTTGGTGGTTATTCCTCCTCATTCAAATCTGCCCCGACATGACGTAGGAGACCGCATCATCTTCACCGAGCTGCGACCACCTTCTTCATCATGCTCATGGAAGAACCTTCCCTTTTCCTTATTTTTCTTATCTCTCGCATCATGAGCGAGTAGTCTTCTTTCGCTGGGGTGTGGGGACTAGCCTCGCTGCCCATGCAAACATGTTCTTTTGTTAAGCATTCCATGGCAATGCATATAACTTTTCATTTCATTGTTAATTGGTACATATGTAGTTGATTATCTACTTGCTTTCATCTTGTTCTTCCCTATATTGTGAAATCATCTATATGGGTGGAATGGTGGTTTACAAAGTTTGACTCCTTGATTAGAAATAAGATAGGATTCCTTCAGGCAGTAAGTGTGTGATCTGTGAGGGGACGAGCCATCTAACCTTCGGTGATGCTTCTGTAGCCTAAACATCCCTCCGGGAGGGCCACAACCTTAGTTGGATTTTGTATCGTCGATTTTGTTTGTATATTAATCAACTACTTTCCTATCGATTAACGTGGTTGACTCCTTGACGAGAACTTCTGAAAGGATTCCTTGAGGTCGTAACTGTATGATCCATGAGGGGATGAGACATCTAGCCTACGGTGACGCTTCTGTGGTCTAAACATGCCTTAGGGAGGACCACAACCTTAGTTGGATGTTGCATCTCTGGAGCCGTAAGTATATGAACCAAATGGTGATGAGACATCTGATACCTAAGGTGATGCTTACGCAAGCCTAACGTCTGTATGGGGGGTTTTACAGCAGCTCCATTTGGATAGTTATATCTTGCCTGGATGTTTGATGTTTAGACGTGTTTGTATGCGTAGTGGTGGTGAAACCCGAGAACATCCCAACGATTCCATATCATTGATCTCAATCCAACTTTAATTCAGCTTTTACTTTCTTGCAATTAGTTTAACCAATCTCAAATCAACCAATCATTTTAAATATTAGTCTTAACTTGAACTAGACTAGACTAACAAGGATTCTTAAAAATGTTGTCCTTTGGGTTCGATCCTTAACTATACTGTGATAAGACTCGTCCACTTGCGGGTGGTATTATTGCACTTTGGTTTTGGTAAAAGCTCGGGGATTTTAACCCCGAGTGAGTTTGTTAGTGCAATAAAATCCCACGTCAAATTCTGGCGCCGTTGCCGGGGACAAAAAAATTAGTTAGTCAAATCCAGTTCTTTTAAGGCTAATCTAGGATTTTGTTTTTCTTTTGATACAATCGATCATCTACTTGACTTTGACTCTACTTTGTGGATCTCATTTTTAAAATCATTCTATTTTCAGGTACTTCAAAAGGATTAGTGCATGCACCGTTTGAACAGTCCCAGACTCACCGCCAGCTTTGATCCAGAGATTGGCAAAACCTTTCACTGACAAAACAGAGAGAACCAAGTAAGAATGGCTCAAGAAGAGGAGATAGCTCGAAGGGTGGCTCAAGCCCTTAATGCACAGAGAGAAAGATTCATGCAAGAAGCTAGAGCTGCAGTTCAAGAAGAAATTCAAGCAACACAAGCAGTGACACAAGCATCAGAACTACAAAAGGATCTTAGAGAATTCTCGATCCCCAAATCTGCTAATGTTCATCATCCAGTACAACCTCCTCCCATCAATGCTGCCAATTTTGAGATTAGGGCACATTGGATCACATTGCTTCAAAACAGCCCATTCTATGGCAAACAAGGAGAGGATAGTCAAGAACACCTTTTGAGGTTTATTGATCTATGTGCCATGACAACGCAAAATGGAGTATCTGATGATGCCATTTGACTCCGTCTCTTCAAGTATTCCCTTGCTGATAGATCTATAAGTTGGTACAATTCCTTGCAAAGTGAAATACCCATCACCACTTGGGAACAACTCCAAAAAGTATTTCTGGAAAAGTTCTACCCTCAATATCTCACATATGAAATTAGAGGCCAAATAACAAATTTCACTCAAGTCCTTAGAGAAACCCTTGCGGAAGCTTGGGACAGATACAAAGAGCTTCTACACAAATGTCCACACCATGGAATTCCTAAGAATCAACTCATCAAAATTTTCTATGGGGGCGTGGATGACGATATCAAGAGATTCTTAGATTCCTCATCTTGAGGAAACTTCATGCGTCAAAGTTATGACATTGCATGGAGGGTTGTAACCCTTGGAGCTGAAAATCAAGCTAATTGGGGTAGATCTATAGGTAAAGGAGTCTTGAAAGTAGCTATGGCTGAAGCTACTTCTGAGTACAAATCTATCGCTAAAACCCTAAAACTCTTAGTTGCCAAGCAAGACCATATTGAATCATCTCTTTCTGCAATTGGAAGAGGACGTTCGCCCACTCGACAACAAGAACATGTCAAGTATGCCTCACTATTCTATGAAGCATGTAAGGGCACATATCATTCCACTTTGGCATGCAATGTTCTCTTTGATGTTGTTCTAAGCAATGTATGTGGCCAAGGAGATAATAATCAAATGGAGAACCTGAATGTTGTCAACACCATCCCTGGTCAAAGTTACTACAATCCGAATCAGAATAGGAATCATCCAGGATTTCAATATGGAAACCCCTCTGGAGCAGTGAACTCACATCAATTTGGTTTGAACGACCAACCACGAGGCCCACCAGGATTTTAGTATAATCAACAATAGAATTTTGGAAATCAAGGAAACTTTAAGGGAAACTTCCAGAATAGGAACTTCAATAATCATCAAAACAATTCCCAGTACCAGAGTCTTAACCAAGTTCCTTATCAACAACAAGGACAAGAAGCAAGTCCCGTATCACCTGATGACAAGCTATCAACCATTGAAAAGATGTTGCAAACTCAGCAAACTATGATAGCTAACCAACAAGCTTAGCAGAAGGCTATTGAATCCCAACTAGCTCAACTTGCAGCTAGCATCAAGCCACCAGCTGGGGTTTTTGCTGGCCAACCCGAGAATAATCCTAAGTATCCTGAACAATTGAAGGTAGTCACCACTAGATCTGGAAAAGACTATTTAGATCCTCCTTTCAAGACACCTGTGATTGTTACAGATGAAGATGAACCTATGATTGTCCAAGACTCAACAACACTAGAGTCTCAACCGAAAGAACCAATAACTGCTGATAAGACAGACAAGGGAAGTCCTAAGAAACCTATTGATGAAGAAACTAAAACACCAAAACCTGATATCCCTATATGCAAGCCTCGCATTCCTTTCCCTGCTCATTTAAGGCAAACCAAGCTTGATACTCAGTTCAATAAGTTTAAAGAAGCTATGAAGAAACTTCATGTTGATATACCTTTTTTGGATGCGCTGGCTGAGATACCAGCTTGGACAAAATACTTAAAGTCACTCCTCACCAGGAAATATATAACTGAAGAATATGAGACAGTCAAGTTAGCTAAAACCACTTCGGATATCATCCAGAGTAAGATGCCAAAGAAACAGAAAGATCCAGGATCATTTGGTATTTCCTGCCATATCGGTGATTCTTCATGCAAGAAAGGACTAGAAGATCTTGGTGCTAGCATCTCCATCATGCCACTCAGCCTTTGCAAAAGGCTAGGGTTTGCTGAACTTCATCCAACTGGCATGACCATACAACTCACAGACAATTCGATAAAACACCCGTTAGGAATTATTGAGGATGTACCTGTTAAGGTAGGAAAAGATTCCTATGTTTCGTGTGATTTTGTCATCATGGACATAAAAGAGGACACCGGATATCCTCTCATCTTTGGACGTCCGTTCCTCACCATTGCAAGAGTTCTAATTGACATTGAAGTAGGAACTTTGCTGCTTAGATTAGGCAAGGAAACACTCGAATTTAAAGTTTTTGAAAGCATGAGAAGACCAAATATGCAAGAAGAAGTCTATCTGATTGATTAAATAGAGCAAATGTCACTTCTGACCCAAGAGAATCATGAATCAGACGATCCATTAGAAGTCACTCTAATAGATCCATCAGTTGATGAACCTATTGACGCACAAGTATAGGATTGCATTGAATTCCTCGACTCTGCAAAAGAAGATGTTGAAGCCACGTGTGAAGAACTCGAAGCTGTGGAAGCTATTGGAGAAACATGCAAAAAATCAAAAAATCTAGAGATGAAGCCCCTACCCGAGGGATTGAAGTATGTGTTTTTGGATGACCTCAAGGTTTGTCCAGTAATAATAAATTCTGATCTTACGACCGAATAAGAAGATAAACTCCTGAAAGAATTGAAGGAGAGGAAGAAAGAGATTGGCTACAAAATGAATGACCTTACAGGGGTTAGTCAAGCGTTGTGTATGCACAAGATCCCTATGATGGAAGATCACAAGCCAACCATTGAACATCAATGGAAACTGAATCCAAATATGAAGGAGGTAGTATGTAAAGAGGTCATTAAACTGCTCACCGCTGGAATTGTCTATCCAATATCAGACTCACCATGGGTGAGCCCAGTACATGTAGTCTTGAAGAAAGATGGAACGACTGTAATACAAAATGAAAACGATGAACTCATCCCCATCCGAACAATCACAGGGTGGAGGATGTGCATTGATTATAGGAAGTTGATCAAGGCAACTCGAAAGGATCACTTTCCAATGCCTTTTCTTGATCAAGTATTAGAGTGGATGGCTCATCAAGAATATTTCTGTTATCTCGATGGTTACTCTGGATTCTACCAAATACCTATACATCCAGATGACCAAGATAAAACCACTTTCACCTGCCCATTCAGAACATTTGCATTCAGAAGAATGATGTTCAACCTCTACAATGCACCCACAACTTTCTAGCGTTGCATGGCTGCCTATTTGCTGGTCTCACTAAAACCATTATGGAAGTTTTCATGGATGATTTTTCTATATACGGAGATTCATTCGATTCATGTCTAAAACACCTCTCCCTGGTCCTCAAACGATGTGAAGAAGCTCATCTTATGCTCAATTGGGAGAAGTGTCATTTCATGGTAAAGGAAGGCATTGTCCCGGGCCATAGGGTCAGCAATAGAGGAATTGAAGTAGATAAAGCCAAGACTGAAGTGATTTCCAAGATCTCTGTCCCTATCAATGTAAAGGAAGTTTGAGCATTCCTTGGTCACGTAGGTTTCTATAGACAGTTTATAAAGGATTTCTCGAAGATAACCAAGCCGATGAATTTTTTTACTAAAGGATGCTGAATTCAATTTTGACGAAGAATGTGTTAAAAGTTTCAACACACTGAAGCATGCCCTTACAACTACACCCATCATTAGAGCTCCTGATTGGGATCACCCTTTTGAAATCATGTGTGATGCAAGAAATTATGCTGTAGGTGCTGTCTTGGGCCAATGTATAGAAAAGAAACATTATGTGATCTATTATGCATCGAAGACCCTCAACGAAGCTCAGAGGCATTATGCTACAACTGAGAAAGAACTTCTAGAAGTCGTGTATGCTTTTGACAACTTTAGATCCTACCTAATTGGTTCAAAGGTCATTGTCTACACAGATCACACTGCCATTCGTTACCTTCTAGCAAAGAAAGATGCAAAACCTAGGTTAATAAGATGGATTCTCCTCCTGCAAGAATTTGATTTAGAGATCAGAGATAAAAAGGGTACAGAGAATGTTGTAGAAGACCACATCAGTCGCATCCACACTCTGGATACCAAGAAGATTCCGATTAATGATTCCCTTCCGGATGATCAACTAATGATGGTCTCAGAAGCTATACCATGGTACTCAGATTTTGTGAACTAACTTGCTGCTGGGGTTATCCACCCTCAATGCACCGGAAATGCACTGAAGAAATTTATGCATGATGTGAAACAATACTACTGGGATGAGACATACCTTTTCAAACTATGTGCTGATGGTCTATATAGACAATGTATCACCGAAGAAGAAGCTTAAATTATTTTGGAACAATGTCACTCAGGACCGGTGGGAGGACATATGAGCTCTAAAAAGACTGCCTTGAAGGTTTTGCAATGTGGATTCTTCTGGCCAACCATATCCAAAGATTCCTATGACTTTGTCCTATCATGTGACAAATGTCAAAGATCTGGCAATATAACAAAAAGAGGAGATGTCGCTGAATCTATGTCAAGAAGTAGAGATATTTGATGTTTGGGGGGTGGACTACATGGGTCCATTCCCATCTTCTCATGGATTTTCATACATCCTAGTGGTGGTGGACTACGTCTCAAAATGGGTTGAATCCATACCAACCATCACTAGTGATTCCAAACCAGTCATCAAATTATTCAAGGATATTATTTTTCCCCATTTTGGCATTCCACGCACGGTGATATCCGACGGAGGTTCCCATTTTCTTGAAAGAAGCTTTGAAGCATTGCTAAGAAAGTATGGTGTTATTCATAAGGGAGCCTCACCTTACCATCCACAGACAAGTGGACATGTGGAGGTTTCTAATCGTCAACTCAAGGGTATCATGGAAAAGATAGTAGGCCGCAATTGGAAAGATTGGTCAGTGAAAATCAACGACGCATTATGGGCCTATCGAACTGTGTACAAAACTCCCCTCGAGACTACACCATTTCGATTAATATATGGAAAGGCTTGCCACATGCCAGTAGAACTGGAACACAAGGCATGGTGGGCAATAAAACAACTGAATTTTGATATGAAAGAAGCAGGCCAAGCCAGGATTCTGCAACTCCAAGAGTTGGACGAACTCAGGATGACAGCTTATGAGAATGCACGAATCTACAAAGAACACACCAAACTCTGGCATGATGGTCATTTGAAAAGAAAAGACATACAAGTGGGAGACTATGTTCTGCTATTCAACTCAAGGTTGAAGTTATTCCCAGGGAAACTCCGCTCTCGCTGGTCTGGACCGTATATTGTCAAAAGCATCTCCCCACATGGTTCTTTCTCTTTATGGAGCAAAAAGTCAGGTGAATTTGTGACGAATGGTCATCATTTGAAAAGATATTTCACCACAGCCGACATAAGCACCGAATCAATAATAGATCTCTCCAATCCAAGGGAACCACCATGAAGATGAAGATATCAAGTCGAGCCATCGACATAAAACAAAGGCGTTTGTCGGGAGGCAACCCGATAAATAAATTCGTAATTAGTTTTAAATTTGAATTGGAAATTTTCCTTAATTTAGTTTTTACTTTTTAGTTAATTTTGCACCAAATAAAATTTGCATCGTGAGATGCTATTTGGAGTTCTGATTAATCTTCTTTTCTAGATTTTCATATGGAGGATGCATGTTATTTGGAATGCAACAACATCTCGTGGTCCTACCGGCATGAAGTTTCCCCTTCATCTCGGATTTAGAGTTAGCTCGGGATGAGAAAATTTCTAAGTTCGGGGTGGAGGGTGGGTGGTACATATCTTAGTCTCCACCCACACACATTTTAAGATTTCACTGCCACAAAATTTTCAATTTTTTTCAAAATTTTCAAAAGTTCCCAAAGAAATTGAACATATACTTGATGAAGATTTGACATGTTTTCAATCTCTATGCATTTATCATTATACCCTCCTTATTCAAAGCAGATCCTCAAAAGGACCTTCTTATGAAAACAAGCCTTTTGACTGAAATCATCTTGTGAAGCTTATGAATCCTAACATCATGATCTTTATGCAAAAATTGGCAAGTGTCTGTCGAACTGATAGGGATCAAACATATCATGCTTCCTAACTGACTAGTGGAACAACAACATGGAATCCCCACTGGATCCTCATCAAGTCATTATTTGAGCAGAGTTTGATAAAGAGAACAACCTGGTGCATTGAATTATAAATCAAGTTGCATTCTGATCTGAACTCTTTTCTACACTTCTTCTATCATCTTCGTACCCCTCCATCCATCAGAAAGAAACAAAAATAGCCAAAATAGTGTCAAACCCTAGGTTCGGGGTGGCACGCCACTTCCCTCTATATCTGTTTCTTCCATACCCCTCACAAATTAATAGGGGTGTACCACCAAAAATGCAATCTCGAGTCGAATAGAGGAGAGATTTTCATATAAAAGATGCCAAAGTGCACACAAAAAGAAATGCAATCTCGAGTTGAATAGAGGAGAGATTCACACAAAAATATATGCAATAAATGAAATTGCAAAAATAATAAAAATCTCAAGTCGAATAGAGGAGAGATTTACTTCTTCTTTCCATACCACCATTCACTCCCTTTTCTACATAAAGGCACAATTAAAGCCTTCAATTCCCTGAAAAACACCAATGTCAGATCAGATGCACACTTGTCATTCTGCGGGGATCTCTGGACTCTTACAAAATTCTTTGACATGCTTGTTGCTGGAAAAAGTAAGGAGGAAGTGAGGTTGGAAAGTGAACTCAGGAATGAAGATATTGTAAGATGTGTTATATGGTCTCAGGAAGTTGAGATGCTTGGTCATACTGAGTGGAAAAGAAATAATTGTGATGTGAAGAGGAGGCAGTCACATGATCGAAAGTATTCACTTGGCGACTATTTCAGATTTTGTGTTACTCGAGGACGAGCAACGTTTAAGTTCGGGGTGTTTGATGAATGCATATTCATCCTGATTTCTAGTCATCCTTTTTATAACCAATTTGATTCAATACTTTCGATTTATCTCTTAAATCTCACATATTGCAAGTTCTCTAAATAAATCTAATTATTATGATTTTTGATCAAAATTATATTGACTTGATGCAGGTCTAAATCAAGTTCTATCATCACATGGAATTCACCAAAGAACCTCCCACTTTTGATCTTGACCAAACGGTCTGCTCTAACGGTTCTGACCTTTCGGTTTCAGATATTCACCCACACGGTCTCAAGACCGTTTAAGCCCATTCAGTTTCAAGACCGCATGAGCCTAAACGACCCTGAGACCGTTTGAGTCCATACAGTTTCAAGACCAAATGAACCCAAACGGTCTCAAGACCGGATGTCATCTAACAGTTTCAAGACCGTTTGGACCTAGGACCGATTGGATACTCTAAACCGTTTGGGATGAAGACCGTTTGAACAATCAAAACCATTTGGATCAAGATCGTTTGATCATTCAAGACCGCTCGACCAAGACCGTTTGGAGCCATTCGGTCCCAAAACCGGTTGTACAGCCAAAACCGAATGGAGATAGAACCCAAGACCGATTGGATCCTAATGGTTTCAAGACCATTTGGATCCATTCGGTTTGTAAAATCCACAAGACCGGTCAAAAGAAGATCGTTAAAGTCAATACCGTTTGGTGCCATTCGGTTTCCAAAACGATTTGGCCATCCAAATGGTCCCCAGACCATTTGACTAAACTGTTTGAAGCAAAATATCTCCAAGACCGTTTGAACGTCAAACGGTCTTCAAAACCGTTTGGACGTCAAATAGTCTCCAAACCGTTTGGGGCCTAACTCACACCAAAAGCATGAGGGCCAATCCCGACCCTATAAATAGGACCACAAGGGTCCTCATTTTAGGGGGGGGGGGGCAGCACGCCGATAGGCTGCCAAAGGTCTGATCCAGCCTCAACTTCCACATGCCCACCTACTCCTCTTGGCACTGAGCAAGGAGAGAAGGAGAGAGAGAAGGTGAAGAAGAAGGATTGCCCAGCCTGCCTTGGTGGTTCTTCCTCCTTGTTCAGATCTGTCCCGACATGACGTAGGAAACCGCATCATCTTCACCGAGATGCGACCACCTTCTTCATCATGCTCATGGCAGAACCTTCCCTTTCTCTTATTCTTCTTGTCTCTCACATCATGAGCGAGTAGTCTTCTTTCGCTGGGGTGCGGGGACTAGCCCCGCTGCCCATGCAAACATGTTCTTTTGTTAAGCATTCCGTGGCAATGTATATAACTTTTCATTTCATTGTTAATTGGTACGTAAGTAGTTGATTATCTATTTGCTTTCATCTTGTTCTTCCCTATATTGCGAAACCATCTATATGTAGGGTGGAATGGTGGTTTACAAAGTTCGACTCCTTAATTAGAAATAAGATAGGATTCCTTGAGGCAGTAAGTGCATGATCCGTGAGGGGACGAGTCATCTAACCTTCAGTGACGCTTCTGTAGCCTAAACATCCCTCCGGGAGGGCCACATCCTTAGTTGGATTTTGTATCGTCTTTGTTTATCATCGATGTTTGTTTGTAGATTAATCACCTGCTTGCCTATCGATTAGTGTGGTTGACTCCTTGACGAGAACTTCTGAAAAGATTCCTTGAGGTCGTAAGTGTATGATCCGTGAGGGGACGAGACATCTAGCCTACGGTGATGCTTCTATGGTCTAAACATCCCTCAGGGAGGACCACAACCTTAGTTGGATGTTGTATCTTTGGAGCTGTAAGTATATGAACCGAATGGTGACGAGACATCTGATACCTAAGGTGATGCTTACGCAAGCCTAACGTCCGTATGGGGGATTTTGCAGCAGCTCCATTTGGATAGTTATATCTTTCCTGGATGTTTGATGTTTAGACGTGTTTGTATGTGTAGTGGTGGTGAAACCCGAGACCATCCCAGCGATTCCATATCATTGATCTCAATCCAACTTTAATTCAACTTTTACTTTCTTGCAATTAGTTTAACCAATCTCAAATCAACCAATCATTTTAAATATTAGTCTTAACTTGAACTAGAATAGACTGACAAGGATTCTTAAAAACGTTGTCCTTTGGGTTTGATCCTTAAGTATACTGTGATAAGACTCGTCCGCTTGTGGGTGGTATTATTGCACTTTGGTTTTGGTAAAAGCTCGGGGATTTCAACCCCGAGTGAGTTTGTTAGTGCGATAAAATCCCTCGTCAGGTGGCTGCTGAAAAATATGACTGCATGCTACAAACTAACTAGTTCACTGCCTGAACTGTTCAGTTTGGCCTGAAGGGGCGCGTGTCCAAAGCAACTAGTCAAAACCCTAAAATTAGGGTGGTGGCACCGTTTGAAGGAATCTTGGACTGGAAGTAACCTTAAACTAGCCGTGTGGAGCATGAATCAGTCAGTTGCCATCTAACTTAAGGGGGAAACCCTAATGTGAAGTGGTGATGCCTTTGACTAAGATTTGTGCAATATAAAATGATCATTTGAAAGCATGAAATGTTCGATTGGGCTCTGAGATGAGCAGGCCAGGAGGAGAAACCCTAGGGGACGATGGCGACACGTTGCTTGACCATAACTTGGTCATGGAGTAAATTGAGATGACCGTTTGAGGGGATGAGATGCTCGGGTGGTGAGACTAGCCGAGCGGTTCAGAGGTTGTGAATGATTGTCTTGCATGCTTGAACAACCAAAGTGAAGTGTGGATCTGAGGGACGAAATGGTGTCTGGGCTATGAGTTGTGACGTCCTTCATGCATGAAACGATCTTCTCAGTTCATGAGCCAGGTGGCTCATGTACTGAGGTGGTCCAATGTTGCTCTGAAGGAAAAACTACAACATATAGATAAAAAAATGTAAGAATTTGCATTATTGGTCAAAAGTGACTATTCATAATTATTTCTTGAAAATTATCAAAAAGGGAATACAATCCTAATAAAAAGACTATGAAAGATATATTTAAAATGAGATGAGTATACATTCATCACTTATGTTTCTAAAAACTTTTCTCATTAATGCCTTCTTCCACATGCACATATGCATGGGAGACTGAGTCGCCTAACTCATTTACTTATATTGTTCATATTTTTTTAAGGTTCATATGGGTAGTGTTTTATATCACCACACTACTCTCATTCCCTATAGTTACGATTTTGGGTGTAGGTTAGAAACTACACCCTACTTTTTAGGGTTTATTGTCCCTTGACCCCCATGGTTCTTCTAAACCAACCCTAGCCCCATCTAGATTTTTATCCTTGTAACTCATACAACCAATTTTCTTTACTTTATCATTCTTTTCGCATTGCGTGTACATTATTATTTCCACATTTACATGTACATTATTATTTCCACATGTACATTATTATTTCCACATTACATGTACATGAATTGACAGATGATGGCTTAATCCTACTTCTTCTCAAAACCCTAACTTCAGATGAGGAGAGAAGTTCCTTTTTACGATTTATTAAGAAAGAAAATGAGAAGTGGATGAATCAACATGAGAAGAAAACCTAAAGGTATTTTACTTCATGCAAAATCTTCCAAACTTTATCCAGGCAGAATGCACATGCCCAGGAGTCCTCGTAAGCCGACTAGCAGTGTGAAGGAAACTTTTGCTAGCCCCCAGGTTGTGGTCTCTTCTGGATACTACTGTCTTTAGAATGTGCCCCAATAATTCTCTCATATTTCAACAGATTACTTAAAATTATAAACTATTAAATATTATTTAAAAAATTTGTGGCTCTTATACCAAATGTAGCGACCTCACTTTTTGGAAGCCCCAGTTAAGGAAGGCCTTAAAGTTGAGAATCATTACCTACAATTTTCCCAAGGATCCATATTTTAAACAAATAATAATAAATAGCAAATAATTTCTATTACTTCAAATGTATTGTTTACAAGTTATTTCTCTAGAACTTACATAACATTCTATCATCAAAATTGTACATATGAATACAAGTATCTATCTAAATCCTCCTTACAAGTTAACTTTAATGTCTTCAAGTCATTTCATATGTCCGTCATATCTTGATATGGTCTCATCTAGCATGTTCCTAAAACACCGTGAAACAAAAGCACATGTCAACATATCAAAAGATATTGTCTATGTGGGGTTCATGCAAAAGTGTGCAAGTAGACTAACAACATATATTCCATCAAATAATTGCAAATAAGAACTGACATTTTCTTCACATATTCTTTCTTTATGTGATACTCATATGGGCATTATAATTGAACAAATTGTAAATAAACATCCAACAATTTAGTTGTTCAATCCTTAAGAAACACTCGACAAATATAAAAAAATAATGTAGGTAGTCATAAGCATAACTACATACCTCAATGGTGAGCCATGCAAATTATGCAGTCATTAAGCATATTATCTAATCAGGCAACCTAAAGTGTTACCATTAATGTTATTGAAATCAATCCCTACATGACCCTAATCTAGGGTATAAGGTTTAGACAAGGAATAAGGGTATAAAACCTATTTCTATTGCATGTTAAGCATTAGGTGAAACCCTAATACTATCTCCAACATATCCTTTTATTAGGATCACTTAGACTGGTCTGAGTTCATTAATGTTTATCATCTTTAAATTCAAAACCCTAATTCTTCATATTCATGATGATTCACTTTAGACTCTAATTCTCATAATTATGGTTATAATCAAGCTAAATCACCATTTTTTCCATGTTATCCGATTACATTACAAAGAAACATATTTATCACGATTAACCACCTATTCATGAAATACTAGGGTTTTTATACCCTAATTCACTTATGAATGATTATCCTCTTTTAGAAACCCCAATTTTAGCAACATATGAATATTTAACCCAAAATAGGTCCAAGATGCTCTTTTTATCAAAAACTATTAAGCTTTACCCATTAATATCATCTAAACAAGTGATGACCATTAAAATCATGAAACTAGGGTTTATATGCATATTTTACATTAAAGATTGTATCTTTATGAACTTTTAGAATAGGAAGAACAATTGGACCTCAATTATATTTTCTTCATCTTCCTCTTGTTTCTCTAATCAATTTTCATATATTACATGACTTAATCTGAGTTACCAATAATTAGTTAGAATTATTACATACGAAACATAATCTGACCAATCATTGTTCGACACGTCGGTGAAAACTCCTTTTCTTTTTATCACTTAAGTCAACGTATGTTTAGGAATGGAAAGAAGATTATTCCCCTGGTCTTAAAACATACACTCAATGGTTTTTGGGTCATTTGACCCCGAATCTCCTCCTTCCTCATGATCACTAGGGAAACAAACTCAGCCGTATGAGATGACGACAAGGTTGATCTCCCCCCCACAGCCCTTGGGCACCCACCGTAGTGAAGGGCTCGGCCACCTCTGTGGCCCTAGACAGACTTGGTAGTCCACTACTGCTGGTCGCAATGGTAGGAGATGGAAAGATATCCTTAGGCTACTAAGCACCGCAATAGGTTATTCAATGGGAAGACACATGCGAAGACATTACCTCAACACCTCTAGTAGTCACGTCAAGCATATGTTCTCATGGTATTGAACCATATGGCAGAGTATTACCTCTCGTGGTTAGGGGTTCACATCGCTTTCTTCTCACCCGCACACCATATTCCTCTTGCACAGACACTACGTGCGGTTTCTTCGGCCGAATGGAGTGTAACCCACCCTTGTGCACCGTCCTCACGACCCTGTAGCAATGGCATCCCTGATCGCCAGTGAAGCTGGGTGCTCTGGAGGGAGAAGATCTCCACACTTCATTCTATTTTCTAGGACACCTTGACCTGACCTACATGTAGATTGTGGCGTGGACAATCTTGGCACCGGGTTCATGCCTAATCACATGGAGACGAGAATCCAAGTACAGGGTCTACTGTGTCCTTGGTCCATGGCTTGGCACCCTATTTCTAAGATGGAAGTGGCACCCCTATATTGGTTCTAGGTATAAACCTAGTGGTTAAGAGAAGGGAGACGCCGAGTAAGGAGGGTGTTTCCCCAACGAGAAGGATGGGCATCTACATCCATATATATAAATACATTGCTCAGGGAACCCCTCCCCATGGGTCATACCCCTTTGGGACTGGTTTCCTTTTCTAAATCATAATGTTTTACCGACTTACCCTTACCATATGTTAACTTGTTGATTAATCAAGGAGAGGGTTACTATGATGCCCATGAGTCGTAACAAAGTTCCCTATCTTTCTCTTTCGCCTCTTCATCTTATATTAATTTATTTTCTAAATCAAATGTCCATATTACTTGGTTGACACACTAAAGGCCATTATAGAAAGTATATATGACACTTTATTGGATAATTTGGTCATGAATTCTAGATATTCTATTTATCCTTCTTTTGATACATTCTTTAAACCAATCATCTTTATTTCAAGGAAACTAACCTTTCCAAAATTATATTTTGCGATTGGGATTTATCGAGATGAATTTTCCAAACAAAACTGGTTCTTTTTATTTAAAACAATATTATGATCTCATGGAACGTCCTTTTCTTCCTAACTTCTAGAATTCTCTTCTTTTCACTTATTATTTAAAGTACATATAAATATATATTGAAATATCCTTATTTGATGCCTCAAAATATTGCATTGCCAAACTAGGTAAATAATTATCCTTTAATTATCTAAAGCACTATATATCTTATTTTCCATTGGAAACTTTTCCAATATTTCATGTATCTACTTTTCAAAAATTCATGAAGTCATTGTTACTTATTTGTACACAAAAACTCTTATTTCTTTATCTTGTGCTCTAAGGATATAATGCAAATAATCTCACAAGTACCATTATCATTCTATCCATAATATCATTGGCATATTTACTTACTAATTCATGGCTTACATTTGTATAATTCAATTTTTACTAAATTGAGGATATAATATAGTCACCATGAAAGCATACTACTAAAAACATCGAGCTGAGATACATCATACAATCCTCCTATAGAGTTCTGATAGTACAAGGACAACTCTAGGACTCTATCTAGAACCACACTAGCCTAAAATATCTACTCATTTCCAAATCAAGACTCCTCTTCACCAAAATTTTGATTGTGTTGCTGATCACCTAAAAGATGTGGAAACCACATAGTTAGACCCCACGTTCCAGTGATATGATAAAATAGGTAGTACTATTTATTGCTTCAAGCAAGTTATGTAATTAGATTAGTTAAGGTCGATAACTTAACAAGTAGAAGAACTAACTAAAGTTTATAAAATGATCAAAATGCATATGCATACAACTAAACATACACATATATAAATCACATAGCATACTTACAAGAATAGAAAAATAATAATCATCATATTATGTGATTTGTTAAATAACCCTATATAGATATACTACATGATTGAATTTCATATTTGATTAAGCCTTTGGTAGTTTGAGGTGTACTACTCAAAATATTAATTGACCACTACAAAGTCACAATCAGTCCTGGATAAGATCTTAGATGACCGAAACTCTTAAAAATCTCTTCACCTCATCCAGTACGAGTGATAAACTGTAGTGGCACAATGGTCGAAAATACCAATAGGAGCAAAATGACCATCCCACTAAAAATTGGTTTGTCGTAGATACACATACCATAATACTAAATATTGGGATATAAAATCCTCACATTCTAGATATAGCCGCAACCACTCTCTATCACATAAAATCTAAGGCATTGCCTCTAGGGATGGTATATGGGTGTGTATGGGTGACCCATTCTATTATCCACTTTAACCCATCTACTTTTTTTTCTTCTAGGCCATACCTGCCATTGCTAAAAAGCTAGAAGAATACAAGCCTATCACCAACCGATGGAGTCATGGGGACCCAAAATAACCACTTTGATTAAAAAGTCATCAGGTTCAAACAATGCAAAATAATACAAATTCTCACGAGTGAGAAAACTTATCTTATGTACCGTACATCTGATTCCCAAGATATATGTGTCAAATCAAACGTGTATTTCTAACATTCCACATTATTTGTTTACATAACATAGATAATGGCTTCATGTATGTACTCTTACTAAATATTTTATACTTAAAAAATAGCAAAGAAAATTTTCATCAATATTAGAGATCTGAACTTTTTTATAGACTTGCTAAGCATTTAATCAAACATGTCACTAATATGTTATTGAACTTTATCTAGACTTGCACGCATTTAATCAACACCTTACTTACATTCCAATTGAACAACTCATAAAAAATTCAGGGAGTTTCTTATTTGTGATATTAATATTCAGTCAGGAGTGAACAAACAATGAAGAATATAGGTCGTAGATGATGGCCAACCCCAACACTATACACATCATAACGGGATCAACATTGTGCATGTATCAACAGAAAGTTGCATGACTTGTCAGTGTCAATGATCACTAGGTTCACTATGTTCCTACTTGGGTATCTGGCCACCCTCAAATGCTTATGATTGATAAGCTCCACAAGGGCTACTTGGACATGTCCCCATTGTTGCAACCTTCTACGACATACAAATTGACCTCCTATCAGACATAAGAGCATAAGTGCTATCTGGTTCATCGAGCTCCAGGACATCTTCATGCGAGTGTCTCACTATAGCCGAGGGAGATAAGCGGCCCAACCCAAGAGAACCTAGTTAGACTCTGGAAGTTGGCATTCCAGAAAGAGGATGTGGATGAAGACGAGGATACTGTACTGTCATCTTGTGATGGCAGACTCCCATGTCACGCGACCATGATCTGTTCAATATAGGGGTTCTTTAATCAAACTACCTACAACCTCTTCCATCATGTTGACATTGTTACTACTCTTTGGCAGACGATAGGCGGAGGTATGATTGTGGGTCAGGGGACCAAGTTTGATGGCGGAGGTAGATGGAGTCAAGGGACAACGACCAATACATGAGGTAGATGTAGAATGGGGGCCTAAGGATGTGGCTGGAAGGCAGAGTACTAGATGGGGTTTAGGGATGGGAGACCGAAGTAGAGAGAGAAGGAGAGAGGGGGTGATAAGTCATGAGGTATTGGGTCTCACTAGGGATTAGTGGGGGTCACATTGTGAAATGGGGCTAGCCTAACATCCCCATATCAGACCCATTATTTCAACTAAGAACCATTTAATTCCATTATGTTTGGGGTAAATTTAATTGGGCCAGGGTGGGTATGGGATTTGATTGATGGTAGTCTTGGCCGACATAAGGCAATATTAGTTACCAAAGGATTTCATCAGGTTGAAGGCATTGATTATCTTGAGATATTTAGTCCATGAATTAAATCTCGTACTATCAATGCAGTTCTTTCTATTGTTGTATCTAAACAATTGGATGTGTGTAACACATTCTACATTGAAATCTTGACACCAATGTTTTCATGGCTTAACCTTGTGGATTTATCCGTATAACACATCCAACGCATGTCTACAAACTTCATAAAGCTTTATATGGTCTTAAACAAGCTCCCAGAGCATGGTTTAATCACATCAATCATTTTCTTCTTGGCTTGGGGTTCATCTCTAGCTATAATGATTCATCATTATATGTATATTTTTTTGGAAATAATATTCTCTATTTGTTTTTGTATGTAGATTATATTTTGATCACTATCAATAACCATATTCTCGTTTAAGAGTTTATTTCCCAATTGGAAAATGATTTCTCTCTACAAAACATGGGCGAGCTTCATATTTTTTGGGACAAAAAATTCACATCCAATGGCATAGGATCCTTCTACATCAAATTGACCTATGACATTCTTCAACAAGAAGGAATGTTGGAGTGCAAACCTACCATCACTCCATTCAGTTCTTATTTTCTCAAAGATTACATCAAACAATGTGGTAGTTCTTTACATGATCCATGCTCTTACAGAATAATGGTGGGATATCTACAATATCTCACCTTGACTCGACCAGATATCACCTGTCGAGTGAATCTGGCTTGTCATTTTCTTTGTAGTCTAACTTCTAGTCATATTTATCCAATTAAGAGGATCTTTCACTATGCCAAAGGTTCCTTAGATATTTGAGTTCATATCTAACAAGACAATAATCTATCTATGTCCAATTTTTTAGATGCATATTAGGCAACTTATCCTCCTATAAGATGAAGCATGAGTGGTATCTGTGTCTTTTTAGGGCACACTTGTGTTTCTTGGTCATCCAAAAAGCATGCAACGGTCCCAATATCTAGCACTGAATCTGAATATAGGTCACTTACTGTCACAACTATTGAATTGACATGGTTTTCTTATCTTCTTTGTGATCTTTGAATATAATAACACACACCCACCTCAATTTTTTGTGATAATCAGAGCACTTTACATCTGACTGTGAATCATGTTCTTCATGCTCAAACTAAGCATGTAGAGATGGACTCAAATTAAATTAGAGAGAACAAGCTAGGTGTTACAACCTCAATTTTTCTTGTATTTTAATGATTGTAATGCAATTATTCTATAAATAGAGACTTGAATTAAGAAGGTTGTGTGTTTTGCTTTTCTTTGAAAATTTCCCCTTTACTATGAATACTGTGGTTGTTATTATTTTGTCAATCCAATAATGGATATAAGAGAAATAAGAAAAAAAATCCAATAATAGAAAAAGGCAAAAGAAAATAGATATTAAGTAATGTACTTATGATAAGTATTTAGAATCCTCTAGAAAGTGGTAGTGATGACCACAAAGGATAAGTTTTCGTTTGCTTATGATTGTTAAAGGAAAGAATATCCAAAGTAAAGAAAATAGGAAAGAAGGAAAGAGAAAATATATGTTTTAAATACATAATACATGCCTTATAAGTGAATGACTTGCATGTGAAGTAAAAGGGTTATTTCTTTTGATTTTTGGTCTCAAATTGCGTAAACTGGTAGATTAAGTCATAACTTTCCCTTAAAATTTGGAGCCATTTGGATAAAAGGAGAGCGAGAGAGTTATTGATTTTATAAGTTTACATAAAGTGAAAGAATTATAGAAAATGCGCATTAAATGTCACAGATCCAATTCACATTTGAACTATAATCAGATTCCTTTACCTTTTCACATGAGTTTCTGGTCGTGGGATCGAGATCTGATGATCAGGAGATCATCACCTACCTCAGGACAAACATGGAAACTGGGAATAGTTAAATACGAATTTATTGGTTGCTTTTCCCTCCCTCTGATCCACAAGCATTCCTAGAAACTCTCCCATCATGATCAGGAGACAATTCCAAATCTAACAAACCCTAGTTTGGCCTGCTTTGGGAAGCACTTCATACTTTCCCCAAATCGCAGGGAGGATGACGCCTCACCCTTGGGACAAGACTATAAAAGGAGGGCTAGAGACCCCCAACGAGACCACCTACATGTCTGTAGGACTCTTCTTAACTTCACACTTCTTCCCCTACACCCAATTTCTTTCTGAGCCATAGTTATCACCACTGCTTCTCCCCGTCGGCTCGCTAGAGGTTCCTTCTCCACGACCCGCCAGCTCCGATCAACACCAAGGAAATTAAGAGGTCCAACAGGTTCGTTTGAAGACAATGAAGGTGATGGAACCCCTACTTGCCACGCAAGGGATCAGAACTCCAAATTCAATGATGAGGTTGACTACCCAAGCTGATGTGTTCGCAGACGGACATGGGTTGAAGACAGGGTTGAAGACAACCTGGTGGGTTTTGACCGTTCAACCCCTGACTCTCCTCTTCGTGGGTAAGGGCAAACCAGACTTTTGTCCTTTCTTTTTTCACTGGTTCGCTTATGACACGCTCCGCCCGGTTTGTGAGAGCCGGGTGACCGGCCCAACCAAGCCGTCCGGGTGGGACCCTGGGTTCCCTGACCAGGTGGCAGGCCCCTATTGGTCCAATTTAGTTTATTTTGCAAAATTTCTAGTTTTTAGTAGGATTATCATATGAAGGTATATTGTATATGAAAAATGATCAGAAAAATACAAGCAATCCAATAAAAATATAACTAGAACATAAATGTTCTTCTACTTCGAAAAGTGCCTAAAGGTTACATCTTTAACATGTTAAATGAACTTGAACTTTAAATTTTGGGAATTGATGGTCTTAATGTGAACATTTGTTGCTCTTAATCAATGATTGATATTTTATGAGCGAAAGAGCAACTTGAAGGTTATTTGGGATTATTTACCAATGATATGCTTAATTAGGGTTTTTAATTATAAAGGTGCATAAATGGACGTAAAACCCCTAATTCTGATAATTATGGGGATTAATGGATTTAAATAGGGAAATCAATCTAGAAGGCATGAAAATAATGTTATTGGACTAATTTATGGATTAAGACCCTTAATTTGGATAATTAGGGTTCCCTTGAGTATGAAAGTGCAATTAAAGATAAATTAGGGTTAGTTAACTTAGAAGATGTGAAAATTAGTAATTGGGATTTATTTGAGAATCAAAGTACATTTAGTAATGAGATCATGGTTTTTCTTTTCAAAAGAACCTAAAAGTGCTAGAAACTTATTCATTGGCCTTAATGACCTTGACATAGCCTAAAAGGATAAAGTTGGAACTTTTAGCATAAACAAGACATATTTTACTTAATTGGAATTCAGTCATGCATATGATGTCAAATTTAGGGTTTGTGGGCCAAAAGGGCACTAAAAGTAATAATTGTTTTGTGGAGGGTAAAACCCTAAAATTGTCCTAGAAACCCTAATGTGGGACCCAAGTCAGTCTTGAAGATAATTTAGATAAAATAATGACACATTGGTGTTACACATTGATTTCAGGATAATTGCTTGATTGCTTATTTGATTAATCCTGATTGCTCCTGCTTGGACATCAAGTTACTACCAAATCAGGTATGTGATTATGCTTAAGTATAATCATTGTAGTTTCACGTGGTTTCCCTAAGATTTGTTCGCAAGGTTTGAAAATATATGTCTGCTTTTTTATTTCATTCCATGAAAACTTTAACGTGACTATGATTATCACATTATATATGAACATGACTAGCCCGAATTTAGGCAACCTTTGGATCTATGGTAAGGCCATCCACCTGGATAGGGGAAGGCATATGTTGGTAATAGGGGGTACATGATGAAGTCACCCACCTGGATAGGGGGAGATGTGATGAAGTCATCCGCCTGGATAGGGGAAGACAGTGAATACTGCAGTATGAGGCCCTGAGGGGTTATGACAGAGGGTGGAGAAACCTAGATTGGGTAGTCATGGTGAAAATGTTAAATTTGGTTTGTTAAACATTAATTGTTGAATTATGTTGTTATCATTACTTGTGTAATTTTGTTTCCCCCACATACCAGTATAACTTGTTATACTGACCGTGTTTTGTTTCACGACATTTTAGGTTAGTCTCTAATTTCCTAAAATGAATGATGAAAGATGCATATCCCAAGAAGAAGGCACAAATGGAAAAGTTCTAAAGTAATTATTGGAGGATATAGTTAGAGTTATCTCTTCAAGTGTAAGATATAGTTTTTCTTCTTCTTCTTTATTTATCTAGAACTCTTGTTCATATAGTATATTTGATAATTATTTGTGGTTATTTGCTAAACCATGATCCTGGAATTATAGGTTTTGACTCATCCTTTTGGCCTTCCTTAATTGGGGGTTTCTAAAAGTGGGATCGTTACACTAGGTCTGCAATTTTTTTAGACATAGCTTTCATGGAAGTATTAGAGTACAACAACGAACATTATAGCTCATTATCCTACTCAAGACAAATCCATACCAAATTCAAACTCATCAACCAACAAGATTCACACAATGAACTCATCATACATCCCTCCTATATTCTATTAGAATTTGTTAACTTTCAATTATTGTGTATCAAGGTATGTCTTGTTGTCGTGTTTTCTGTTACACTTTGAGTGTCAGGTTTAGCATAGAAAGGCCAATTTTGACTGAGTTAGCAGGACCATAAAAAGTGAGGTTCACTCCTTAATGTGGAACTAAAACTAGACTAACATACCCATTAGTTTAGTTTCAACTCGTATGTTTCCAAACACCAATAGGGCTAGATTACAATCACATCAACAATCACATCAGTACATCTATTAAAAAAAGACATGCTATGATCATGTTTGGATATGAGTTTAGTACTATGCCAAACCGGCCCAAGAGTTGTCGAAAAGTTGGATTTGATTTATTTTTGGTGTGGATTCATTATTGCTAGGTGACAAATACTCATGATACACCATTAACATCCCACCATAGACACCTTGATATGCCAATATTTGGTACGGTAATCACCACTAGCATGCATTGAGGAGCATACATGGCCATGCCCAATCCATGCCAAAGGCCAGACTCAGTTGTTATGGTTCATTATTGCGTTGTAGGCAGAAAAGGAGGGAGTAGTGACCTTTCATTTTTGACACTAGATGGCTACCACAAGTAGAGGAGAGGAGGATCTGCCATAATGGTTCCCCTCATAGTTTCTTCTTATAGAGAGGAGGAGAAGAAGGGTAAATTGGCTATTGTGGACCTCTTGGTCACTTCTGCAAAAACACATGGAAAGAGGATAGGAGGAGACCCGACAATGGTTGGTGGTCGGTGGAAAACAATGGCACCACTTTCCCCTTACATGTTTGATTGAAGAAGCAGTTGAAGAAGAAAAGAGGCAATGGTATGTGTATATGGTGGTTTGCTCCACCCTACACATCCATTGTTGCATGCCTCTAGTTGTTGGGTAGTCCTATTAATAAACATTGCTCTCTGTTCTGCCTATTAATGCACTTTGAATCATGCTCACTGGTATGGATAAGTTCAAACTCGTACTAGTTTGAATTAGTTATAATTTTCAGGGTTCTTCTGAGATATCAATACATTGATATACGTGCATTGCGACTAATGATTACATTGATATACGTGCATTGCGACTAATGATTAATATATCACTCTCAAATTATGATCTACACTTTATTAACACGTTTATCAACTTAGGTGTCAGGAATCTATAAATCAAGTGAGTTAGGGTTTAAGATGCAAACTGTTCAATCATTATTTATCCATTAATATTAGTAGTCATATGTAATCACTACTCTTATTATCATACAATTAATGTCCTAAAGGGTATAACTTACACCATATTTTTGGTTTTTATGTAGGGCTATGTCCGAAGACATCCAAGCCCTAGAATTAGGATTTCTAGTGATATGATGTCATGTTTTTATATGCTACACTTGGATTCAAAAAATTGCTAACAATTATGACTGAAATCGCTAACCAACAACTAAATTTACATAACTATGCATTTATGAAGACTAAGCATTTGAAATTTACATCATCCATATCCTTTTTTAGATTATAAAGAATATACAAGGCATCTTACATTTCTTCATTATTATCTTATTTTCTTTATTATATATCAATCTTCTCTTTCAGTGATGTATTAAAGGTTTCTTCTCTTTCAGTGATGTATTAAAGGTTTCTCTCTTGTCTATCTACATAAATAAGACTAGCTATAGTGGATGATGTGATGGCACTATCAATTTCGGGGTTTCTTGGGATTAATCATACAAGTGGAGGGGGACCTATTAATTAAGAACAAAGTCAAACTAGACTACCTTTTCGGAAAAGGTCCTATCTTTTTGTTACATTGCAATTATTCTAAAAAGAATATGAAAACAGTCGGAAATGTCCAATTGCAATGCAGTCTGCGCCAGAACAAGACAAAAACTCACAGCGGCTCCCGCTTGGCCATTTGCGGCAACAGAAGCTGTCGAGACGCGAGGAGAACCTGCAAGCGCTGTTCCTGCAGACAGGAGGGGGTCCGCTAGCCGCCAGATCGGGCCACGAGATGCCCTCATCTGACTTAGTCGCTTGCTATCATGGTAGCCCAGCTGGCTGGATGGATGGATGGATGGATCCATCGCCTTGTCCTCGTTCGCTGATCCCAGCAGCAAGCAGCGCTCTCGTGACCCTCGTCCAGCTCAAAAGGCCACAACCATACAAATCTCGATCCCATCCATTTCCATCTGCGCTCTCCAGTATTTTCCTAACTCTGCCCAGGAACATGTTCTGAACGCGCTGTTATGGTAATGCAGATTGATAAGCATCAAATTGTTCCTGACGGAGATAGCTTGATGATTGCTCAAACCGAGTACACTATCATTAATACGTATTAGTAATCAACTTCTTTTTACATCAAGAGAATGTAGTTTGTGCTACAATGTTGTTATCAGTTTCTGCTACTACTGCTTTTTTACCGAAAGAGATCAGACAAGAACCGCACCACCGAGATCTGACCAATTAAGCAGCCATCCAGAACTAAGCTTTTCTTAATTATATGCTAGAAAGTTGAGTGCTGGAGTTATTCTTCGTCAGTCACATTGTATTCTGCTGTCTAAGGAACAAAAACCAGCTTCCTGCTGCCATTATAAAATAGCCATAAGAAATGCCAGCATCCAAACAGTCTTATAATATGAAACGGCTGGAAGTTTCAGTAGTAGTGGTGGAACCAAAAAAAAAAAGGTGATAGGTTTCGGGCACATGATGATATATGCCTTCTTGATGGCAAGTAACTAGCGATTTCCATAATGAAAAAAGATGTTCCATAGCTTCTTAATTGGGATCGAAAGAGCCTTCTTTAATTAACGTTTAAGGAACATTGTACATTGCAACAAACAAAGCATCTTCTTTTACAACTAAGAAGAGAAACACATAGCAATACAGAATCCGCTTGATCACACACAGGAAAGCTACGTACTCTGTTCACCACTGCTCGTCTAATCCCTTTCAAAAGAGATCAGAACCCGTGGATATAAATTGACCTTATCTATAAAATCACGAACGATGACATGCAACGATGATTATGATAATGGCGAGCTGCTTGCTTGCTCTTTCTATGGTCATATTCTACTTGCAGAAGCGGGAAGCGCCCAGCAATTCCTTCCATTGGGTTCTTCGTCTCTTCTGTTTTCAGTTGCAGACCTCGCGTGCGAACCCGACACGGGAGTTGGCGACGTCGAAGAGCACGCGGTGGTTCTGCTGCTGCAGGTTGGCGATCACATTGAGCACCGAGTTCACGTTTGCAGGGGCCGAAGCCATAGCCAGACATGCCAGCGGGGTCGCGCTGCTGTGAATCAGGGTATTCTCCACGGGGAGAGGCAGGTCCAGCCCGGCGAACCGCAGCGTCACCGTCGGCACTGCGGGGCCACCGTCGGCCGTCGTGGTGAAGCAAGTATCGAACGCGCCCAGCGAAGTGTACTCCGACGCACCCACCTGCTTACGGAACTCATCCCTCAGCGCGGCGTACAGCGGGGCAACAAACCTCGTGATCACCGTCCCCGAGTCGACGATAGTCCCGGCGCCCGACGTTGCGTTAAAGGCATAAATCGACGGGTCGACGGCCAGAGGCGTCCTGCCGACGGTAATGCCCGTGAGGTTCACGTAGTACAGCGACGGTCTGTGCGGGTTACGGAGGAGTGGGGTGGTGCGGATCCGGACGGGCTGTCCTACAGGTCCGAGCTTCAGCGACCCGGAGAAGTAGTACGACTTGAAGCTCGGTAGGCAGTACGAGAACACGCCGCCGTAAAGCGACCCAGTCTGCGACATCAGCGAAGTCGGACCACGGCCCAGACCCAGCAGCCCTTGCTTGGGCAGCGAGGTGGCGGTTCCCGTCACGGAGTTGACGCACCCGAACGCGTAGTTGGGGACAACGTCCTCGCCCAGCGTCAGCGAGTCGCGGGACATCACGCCCGCGATAGTCGAGTCGCCGCCGTAGGGCTGCGAGAAGGTGCACAACGACGGGTACGCAGCGGAGCAAGGCTGCGCGCCCTGTGCGGCGGAGCACTGCGCGGAGGTGCAGTCGAGGGTGGAGTAAGTGGTTGAGTTGGTGGCGGAGAATGTGGCGCTGGATGCTGGGCATCCGGTGCATCCCGAGCAAGGCACCCATGCGGCGTCGCTGCTCGTGTCAAGGACCATGAAGAGAGTCTGTGCGGGTGTTCCGAGCTTGGTGCGGAGGATGTAGTTTGCGGTCTGTGTCACCTGCTGGCCTGAGGCGATGGGGACGACGGACTTGCTCTGGACTAGTGAGGCTAGGTAGGCGAGCCTGGCGGGGTCCTTCTTGGCCATGCCAAGGACGGTGTCCACCCAGGATTTGTAGGTGGTTGGGGCTGTGAACGGGGAACACTTGCCATAGATGTGGAAGATCGGAATGTCGAGGCTGTTCGTGGGGGCGGTGCAGATGCGTACGGAGTGGGATGAAGGGAAGACGTTTACTAGGAAGAGGATGAAGAAGGCGAGATGGTGCACACTCGGAGAAGAAGCCATGGCTAATCCGCTCCCAGATACCCGACTGTTGACAAGGTAACCCCCGACTTGCTAAGCTTGTATACTAGTGTGTCACTGGGGTCGGAGTGGAAGGCCTGTCCCCAGACCTCTATATATAGCTCCACGCCCACCCACTTGACGCCTATTTTTATTCCTTCGTTTTACCCACGACAACTGACGGGAACCCATTCCAGTAAACACGCGGATCTTCTCATCAGTAACACTGCGTGAATGGAAAAGTCCACAAAACACGCAACTTGGGATTACCTATTCTTTTCTATTTAGCATCAATTTTTTTAAATTATATTATTTATAAAACCGTCATTTTTCTAAGGTACAATTTGTCGTCAACCTGTTTTCTTTTTCATTGTAATTTACATTTATTGATTAATTATTAAATGAAAACGGAAAGCAAGTAAGTGTAAACGGATACGAACAATTGTGACAAGCGAAAAGCAAGTAAGTGTAAACGGATAAGGAGAATTGTGACAAGGGAACTTGTTACACGGAAACATGGAATCACAATCAAATAACCATAAGTAGTGCTGGGAATTTCAGAATACACTGGAGCGTTGCGATTTGCGAAGCTATAATACACTCAAGTCATTTTCCATCATGTAACATTTATTTTATAAACTTAAACCATTGATATTCTTGAATATATTATCTACATACTACATATAAAATTTAAAATCGTTTGGATACTTATAGGTCATGCATCGAAATGCGACATAAATTATGCAATCAAACTAGTTTTGTGCGTCAATTTGTTGGTCATGGATGAGTGATTTATAAGAATCTCAAATGAGATCAATTTTTACATATAGCTAATATTTGTTAATATAAATATCACTGGTATGAATTTTACAAAAAGAAGGTCTATATATGTAAACCACTTAAGTGTATGGTGTGATCTATACACTTGAGTGTATTCTAACATAACTCTCGTGTATATATATCTCTCTCTATATAGTCAGGTTGGAATACACTTGGGTGTACATATTACATCATACAAATATATAGTTGCACAAATGTATGTTTGTACAAATGTATCACCACTACAAATGAAATTAGTCTAAACCATGCACAAAATGTAGATGCATGATATAAGTTTAGTCAAGCTCACATAAGGGATGAGAACATGCAAAAGTTATCCTGTGGGGTCGTAGGACCCATAAACAAATACCCAATCATGTCCAAATCAAGATACATCATAAGATCACAATAAGCCATCACACTAGAAAATAAGATTCCATTTAACTCAACTTCTCAAAATATGTGAACAAGATAAAAATCAGAGTTCTATAAGAATATTCATCAACTTATGTAGATCACAAGATCAACATCAATATAGAATCCTCACACAAAATAAATCCTTAGAAGAGAGAGAAATTATGTAGGATAATATGTCCAAAGGATCAAGAGAGATAAAAGTAAGTCAATTACTCAATATAATTAAGGATACACAACATACCTCATTTGTGTATTAGCAAGTAAGGGTCAAGCCCTAGGTTTGCATCAGGGTCACAAGCCACATATTAAAAGCATTTGTGAAATTAGGGTTACACTTGCAGTAATTATATAAATCCTAAAAGTTGCCTTTTTATCATTGAATTACGTTATCAAAATCTTACCAACTCGTAACCAGTATGTAACTAGTCAGGGTTGAGAATTTACAATGTTTGTGGGAGTCACTAAAGTGGCTCATCTATGGATATGGTTCTCTTGTAAATCCAAAATGAAGATCAAATAAATTATTGAATCATAATTCTCTAAGAAATTTAAGAGAATAAATTTCATAATATGCTCAAAATTTTACTTGATAATAGTATAACACATCTTTCTATAATGTTAATTCATATTATCAAATTTATGGGAAAATCTAAATTTTATGAAATCAGAATCCCTTTTGATTGAATATACATTTTAATTGAGAAAGGGTTTGGTGGAAAAGGGGAACTAGCATAGGGAAAATCAAAAAACATTTTGGCTACTACATATCACAATTTTTTACCATTGTGACCATCAATTTAACTTATAGTTTGATAAAGTCATTGTCAACTTTCTATGTATCTAATATCAATGCTCCTATTTCTCTACACCATTCACTTGTTATCTTTGCATTATTAGTATTCCTACTCTTCTAGTCTTCTTTGAATTATTTTGAGCCATAAACACTTATAAGGTTTCTCTAATTCTTCATTCTAACCAACAGATCAAATGGCCTCATCTTCCACTCACCCCACCAAAAAGGAAAGCATAAAAATATGCCCCTACCTTCATGCAGGTTCTAAGATGGAACTTCTTTGTCTTAGGTGCTCCAAATGAGGTATGTAACCACGTCCTTACTCCTCATGTCATGTGGTTGTCCACTCCATTATGGAATTCTACATTAAATCTCTTTTTTACATTTCAAATGACAGAAGACAAGATTAGGTCAAGGTAGTACACGAGTTCTATTACAATATAGAATGAGAAGATAAAGCGTCTCTCTCTCTCCATCACCATACCTTTTGTTAGTAATTGTGACACCCCGACACGCCACAAGCGAGATTACTCAAAACCAAACTTGCAGAATTAAAACTAAACATTCAGGTTACTAGAAAACACATGAAATTAAAATTGATTTCACAAAACCATAAAATTTGCGACATATTGAACACGAGTCTACAAAAGTCACCTGTATCACATGTCACCTACTCATAAGATTATACAAATGTTGTTCACTAGTTCTCTAGCCACATATTGTTACACGTGATAACATGTTCATGTACATATGTGCCATAACTATACAACAATGGGCGTAAAGCCAAAATCTCATGTTGATACATACAACAAAACCTCCCCAAGGACCTGAGTGTATAGGGACGACATGTAGGACTCTACTTCTATGCACAAGCAGCATGCCCAACCTTTCAACAACTATTGATCCTCTTACTGTTCAACACCAACAACATGATCTCTACTTCCTCGTGCTCGACCACCTAAAAATGTGGAAAACCCACGTGGTGAGGCCAAACGTCCCAACGAGAGATATAACTCTCTACCAACGTCTATTAAAGTACAAATAAGCTAAGCAGAAGATAACATTCTAAGCAGGTTGATACAATAATACACATGTTGAGCAGATACAACTAAATGATATATAATCAACAAATAAAGTAGTTTAAACATGATAGGTGGTTACTATTGAGCTATAGAACAATAATTAATTTAAGAAAGAATATGAGGAACATGTATAATAGTTGACTTCTCTTATAGTTTTATAATTCAAGAAATCAATAAAAAGATAAGGCAAAGGGCTCAACCAATGTTATTCGTATTAGACCCTAAGTAAGATACACTACATGATTGTATTACATCTTTTATTATTATTTTCTCGAGGATTTGAGTCGTACCACCCAAATCTAACTGACTACTGCTAAGTTAAAATTGGTGTCATACAAGGTCAATGGAAGACATGGAATCCACAACCTCTCCACACCTCTTGGTCAACACAAGAGAAAACACCGCACAGACATATCAGTAAACTAAAAAAGGTGACATATAGTCAATAGAGGGATCGAATCCCACATGGCCATCCATAAATAAACACCTAGCCTACCTTGGTACAGGTAATGATGCTAGAGGAACATACTCACGCATGGTCGTTCCCAAAAGAAATGGCTCTTGCAAGGCCATCCATATCAAAAGGATATCGGCTCACGCATGACCATCTCACACAACCTGTAATTGCGGACGCAAGGAGATACTCGACTTGCACCCATGCGTATTCAAAAATATATGTCTTGAGTTATACTCATTTCACCAATCCAGAAATTAGATCTAACAATGGAAAGGATCTATTACACATGGCACCTACATGATTAAGGCTTCACTCGATTAATTAATACAATTGTGTATCCTTTAGCATCAATCAAGTTACAACGTACAAATCCAAAACAAACTCTACAAAGATAAGGGATATAGTACCACTCCAAAAGATATAAAACATATAAGATGTGATCTACTCAGATCATCACCACATGATACTTGTAACACTGCCATTCACCAGACAATCACCAACCTCATCACTGTGGAATATCAATTCCTCAATCATAACACTTGAGGTTGTCACCTCACAATGAGCATCAAGCCATCACCAGGTCATAGGACCCATCATATCAGTATGATCTCATCATGTCTCATCACGACTCATAGCCATTACCATGTGTCACATGATCACCATTATAATATTCAAAATTATGATATTCAAAACCATACCACATGCAAGCTTAGAGATTATAAAAGAGAGAGAGAAAACAACATGGCATAATAATAACTCCAAAAGAGAAGCAAATACAATACATTGCTCAACATTACGATTAGGCTCCATGCATGACTGATTAGAGTTGTATAGTGATATCCAATCAACCACCCTAGGTACATAACTTCCCACTTTCTTAGAGTGTTAAAAAGGTTAAAGGACATGATCAGGGTTGGTAAAGCAACCACCCAAACAACACTATACATGGCTCATATACATGTATCTCATCTATCCATCGTCCATGTGTTGCGACCATTAACCATACATGGGTCGCGACCACCCACTCTTCATGGTATCTCGACCAACATCACCCATGGTGTCACGACCACCAACACCCATGGTGTCACGATCACCAACATCCATGGTGTCGCGACCACCAACACCCATGGTGTCACGACCGCGACACACCAAAGGGAAGACAAATCTTGATCAACTCAAAACTAGGGTTTCGATGTTGGAATTTTAAAATAAAGTCTTAAGTCATTAATCACCCACAAATGTACATGGTCAGTTGTAGTTGAGTGTCGAACACAAGGATCTAGGTTAGCTAGGTGTAAAATCTTTAGCTTTCATTAATACAAGTCAAATTACAAAGGTTGAGTTTGATTGTAGATAGCTAAAAGATGAGAAACAACAAAATAGCTTAAGTTAAAGGTTGAATTATGAATTTTAGAGACTTGGACATTGGATTTCACTACCATACCATCACATCATATGTAACTACGAAATTAAAGCATACCATCAATTCACAAGGAGGTTGTCATCATCATGTCCCACCCGGTGACATGAGATGATTCTCAACTTTGCATAACACTCCCATCTCTATGCTTAGTTTTAAATACAACCATAAACCCTCAACATTCTCCAGCCACTCCCATGATCAAGAGCATATTACCATGGATCCTACTCTCTACTCCGTCCTACATTCTCCATAAGCACAAAGAAGCATAAAACATGTATAAAAGGTGGCCAACCAAGCATACTAGCTAATAAACACAATAGGCATCCAAGGTGAAGCAAATTAACTAGCATTCAATATAAATTTTGAGTTCACATGAGTAGTGGCATGATAGTTACTCTCCCATGCCCAAGAAGAAGGTTCTACTCGCACATAATGGAGAAACACAAGCACATAGCAAAATTTTTAGAGTTTTGCATAGCTAAGAGAAGAAAAAGCTAAAGGAATCAAATGTGTAGTCAAGGGGGAGTAGAAATCCAACTAGAGGATGAGATTCCATCCTTGGAGCTGCTTCAACTAGGAAAATCCTCCCTCCTAAGAAGCTTGAGTGAGAAAAAATCTCTACTACACCTTATGGAGAAGAAATGGTGAAGAATGGAGGTTCTTTCTCAAGAAACCTCTTCTTCCACCCCAATATCGCCCTCCTTTTGCTCTGGAACTTCTCTTGGATGAAAAGTGTTTCAAAATGGCAAGTGATAACTGTCTCAAATGGCTAGACTTGCTTTTAAAATGAGGGGCAGTTGCTACTAAATTATGCAGAAAATTGATGAAGACACGACGTGTCTTTGTGGAGACACATCGTGAGCCATCATGCAACCGACTGCTGAACTGCATCCTCGCGCTAAGTACATGGTGTGTTCGGGAAGGGACACACCGTGTAGCTGCTACTGAAGTAGATCTGGAGGACAGCACACGTCGTGTGCTATTAAACACACAATCGTGTGCATTGGTAGCAAGCTGAAGTCGGTCTTTGGATCGTGAGGACACACAATGTCTTTAGAAGGACACATCGTGTCGTCTGCTCTGTAGTTCAGGCACCAAGGTTGCTGGAAACTTACATGCCCTTGTGTTAAATAACACATGGCATGTTCGTTGATACATGAACTTTTTCTGGAAAGTTACACGTCGTGTCTTATTAAATACATGTCGTGTTTGGTGTTGTTTCTTTAGGATGAACTTTGAATCTACTACAATTCAATGAGAGGTCCAACTAAGGTCGGATTTGGGTTGGACTATCTTCAATTTGTCATTTTCAACATGTTGTTGTGATCAACATCATGCAACATTTAAAATAACTTAAAGATGACAAGTTAAATATGATTAGAGGCTAAATAGGAGGCAAAATGAACTAAATTTGTGTGCAGATGTGTGCAAAAAGTAGATATGAAATGCACACATCAAATCCCCCTAAGCTTGAACTATTGTTTGTCCTCAAGCAAAATGAGCATAGAAACACAAATAAAGGAATCAACAAGTTCATGCATAGATCAAATGAAATGGAAGATGTAAATGAGGCCAATAAACCATATTCATCAGGTTCATATTCATAGCCTTGATTTCAACTCAGACATCCAAGAAAGAAAATTAAATTCAGCATGGATGGTAACGCATTAAATGAAATAGTCAAATAAAAAGGCAACACTAAATGGAACTTGGATGACCAAGTCAAACAATCAATGAGTTTGCAACTAGACTTTCATCTATTGTGGATGCAAAAGATGGAATCTTAGTTAATGTTAGCAATTTTTGCTCTCTCTCCTTGTTTTCCCAAAAGGTATGATTTTAGATTGGGGTTTCAGCATTCGACTCCTAATGTAGGCTTATACACACAAGGAGTGTCAGTTGGGGTATTTTACCCTCTTTTAGGACATATCACCAAACCGTTGTGGCCATATCGGACTTACACTAGGTTAGTATGACATGTGGGTGGTTTTAGCCATTATTTATGGGGTAATTTAGGTGAAGTGAACCAAAAGGTATTTGGATTGGTCATGACTTTCACTTATTTTTTCCAAAACAAGGAGAGTTAACTAAATTGCAACATTAGTTGGGTTCCATACGTTTTATTTGAAAATATTTCACTGAAAAGGGTGGTTGTAAAGTCAATAAAGGTTTGGCAAAATCATCCCGCTTTCTAAATAGTGTTGCAAAGTTGACATATTCACAAAATTCATTACCAATTACATGTATTATGCAATCTAGGATGAAAAAGATGAAAATTTAGGCTACAAACATAAATATGAAATTAAGCACATGTTGATGGCTGATGGAGCTTCCACTCACGTGGAATTGCGTGCACCACTAAAAATCCTAAAGATGGTGAGTCCTTAAGTTTAGCCTTGCTTATACTAGATCGAAAAATCCACCCACGTATGCTAAGATACGCGGAAGTCTTATTGTAGTATAGTTAAGGGTCAAATCCACGGGACAACGGTCTTGTTGGGAGCAACAAGATGAAAAACGTTAGAATTTCACTTAATCTCTTAATAGTAGGTACTTATATCAAAAGGTTAGTTTGGTTGTTTTTAAACTAAGAGCAAGTAAAGTAAAGCAAATAAGTAAATTTAAGGATGTCAACAATGATAAGGGACCACTAGGATGTGATCGGCTTTCACAGCCACTACACATGGATCAAAACATGCAAAATAAAACATAACCTGCAACCAGAGTCTAAACAGTTAGTATCTTTGTAGATTTAGTTTCCTTTCGGAGAATTAACTACAAGAAGTGCGGGAATGTTGCAACGCCAGCCATCCCCAAACGAATGGTCACCTACTTTGCATCATTTCCTTCACAAAGTGTGTTCCTCGACTTTATCAAGGTTGTACTTTCATACATCAACTGATTCCATTTCATAGTATGAAAGTACAACGATGGAAGTGAGTTTACTCCACTTCTTGAACAACACTCCTAGATACCGAAACAGATGCATGGTGGATACATGCATCAAGAACCAACATTCAATCGAGATTCGAATCTAATAGTACAAACATAGACAATTCATACTAAAAGATAAAAGATAACACAAGTTGGTGATCAAGCAACAAGCATTCATTAAACGATTGATGTTGAACTGAAAAGAAATCATCTCTATATTGCAAACTATGGATTACATTACATGAAATGAAAACATGGGTAGCGGGGCTACTCCCCGCACCCTAGTGAAAGAGACTACTCGCTCATAGCTAGGACAAAGAAGGAGGCGAGAAGAGAGAGAGAGAGCGTCATCCCCACAAAGGAGAGAGGAAAGTCAACCCCTTGGAAAGAGAGAGAGTGACGATCTTCAAACTTCACAGGTTGCTCGATGATGAGGTCTCCTATTCCCACCTTCTTTGACGAAGAGAGAGATAGCAGCTTCAGCATGGAGCGTGGATCTCAGACTGGCAGCCATTAGGTGGAGGATGGAAGTTGGAAAAGCTCTGGAGTAGTAGAGGCAGCCTCTGGGCGTCTGAAAATTGATACATTTTGGGAGGACCCATTGGGTCTTATTTATAGGCCTTAAGTGAAGTCCAAACGGTTTGGTCAGCTTTGGGTCCAAACGGTCTTGAAGACTGTTCGGGTCCTGAGACCGTTTGAACCCCGAGATCGTTTGGACTCTGAGACTGTTTGGGCTCTGAGACCATTTGGGCTCTGAGACCGTTTGGACTCATGCGGTCTTGAGATTGTTTGACTCCATGCGGTCTTGGGACCGGTTGGCTTCATGCGGTCTTAGGACCGGTTGGCTTCATGCGGTCTTGGGACCGTGTGAGTCCATGCGGTCTTGGGATCATTTGAGTCCATGCGGTCTTGGGACCGTGTGAGTCCATGCGGTCTTGAGACCGGTTGGCTTCATGCGGTCTTGGGACCGTGTGAGTCTATGCGGTCTTGAGACCAGTTGGCTTCATGCGGTCTTGGGACCGTGTGAGTCCATGCGGTCTTGGGACCGTTTGAGTCTTTTGTGATTTTTTTGTGTCTTTTTCTGTAAGTAAAAAGAGGAAAAGTTAATCTAACAATATATTTGCAATAAAAGAGGATAATTAGGGATTCTGTCTAATTTATCTGAGAAAGAGTGTGGAAAATGGAAGAAAATTACTAAGATAACATCACAAAATTAGAGGTTATCACCCCCCTAACTTAGAGTCTAGCTTGTCCTCAAGTTAGATAGAGCCGAGGCATGTAATGGTGAGGCAATTTTATTTAGTTAAGATCTCCACATTCTTGCTTCAATTATAAACCCGAGCTCTCCTAAGGTCGTATCAGGTCTTATTGCTTGCCTTGACTCTTTCATGTATTGAGAGTTGCTTAGGTCTCAGGTTTCTTCCGTATCTCGTAGCCTGCATTGGGACCACTTTTTATTCAGTGCATTGTTGTTGACTCTAATTAGCTTTATACCTCTCTGAAAAACCTACTGGAAGCTAGAGTGGGTATGAGGGTTGGCTAAAGGCTTGATGTGTAACTCCCCCTTCAAGTGGGGGAAGGGTTGTCTATGCTTTTAGGAGTTCACTACCGGGTGCGACACATCTTCCTTTGTGAGGGCAGCTGAATGTACCGGTCAGTTGAGTCCTTTATAAGCCTTTCATATATTTAGAACTTTAGGGTTCCACTACCAGACACGACACATATGCCTTCGTGAGGGCAGCTGAATGTACCGGTCGGGTGAGACCTTCATTGGTTCTTTATATAGATCCTTATTTATGGCACAACTCTCATAGTTTTATTCAACTCTCTGGCTTTTATTCGTAGACTCACAAGCTTAGGATTTGGGGTTTTTAGGGAATTTATTTTGGGCGGCCAAGCCTCTTTTATTTGAAGAGAGGAAAGTTGTTCTTAGAGTTTTTCAAAATGCACTTATTTGGTTTCTTTTTAATGGTCCACTTGTGAGACTTCTTGATTTGGATGTCGCCTGATGCCCCTCTCATCCTTGAGAGCTTGGCTTATTTTTGCCTTGATATTGACCTATGGAGAGTCAGATGTAGAAGTGAAACAAAAGCATGGAAATCAGTAGTGGAGAGACATTATTAAATCACCATTATATGTCTAAGTGCTATTCTTGTTATTACTTTTGAGGACTTAACATGATTCTAAAGTTAGCTGAGGGTGACTTTGTTCCAAAAGGGATGTTCCTCTTTATGTGCGAAGTTTATTTTAACAGGGAAAATGCTTTTAAAACAAAAATTAGATGCGCAAAGAAAAATTGTAAAAAATTATACAGGATTGAAAGAATATGTAGAGAGGGAAGGGTTTTGAAAATGATACCTCGCCCTTGTCAGTGTACTCCCCCCCTAACTTATCACTCACTATGTCTGCAGAGTGTCAAAGTGATAGTTTGAGAAGTACAAGGACAAGGGCGTCAGGCTTCTGTTAGTCCTTTATTGGCATCATGTGTGCAGAGGAGATTAGTGGTGAACTTCCCTCGTAATGTGTGATAATCCACTTCTATCATGTCTTCTACTGGTTTTCCAAGTGCTATGATGGTGTATATCCAGTAGAGGACATGGAAACCATAATTGTTCGACTCGCATATCTGTTGAGGGCACTTGTGGCTGAAGGCGGGGCTATGAAAGTGTTCTTTGCTGTATGCCCTTGTGTGCTTGCTGAGGAGGTCGTGAAGTTGATCGGCAGACTCCTTTGCCATTTCTTCCGTCAGTGTTCTTGGTGTTGTAGCGTAATGTTGTTGATCAGGATTGTACTGGCTGTCAGAACTGTTGTATATGATTGTTGTTCCTTCATGGAGGTTTGTTGCCAACAACAACCAATGTTCAGAATGAAGGAAGGGGAGCATGATGAACTTCGGGGTCGTATGTTGTAAGAAGGAGATGAGTGCCTCAGTTGTGCCGAAGTTCTTTAGCTTTAATAAATCGTCCTTCATGTAGGGAGATGTCATATAGGTTGTAGGGTGATTCTGTCCGAGAAGAAATTGATAGGCAGCCATTAAGCTTATGGAGAGAGACCCTTTGAACTGTATAGTTTCTCGAAGTGCGTCTGCCATGACAAGAATGTCACCGGACATGAAAACGAGGTCATCCTTCTCAGCATAAAGCATTGACATGATGAGACGAAGTTCATTGTCGGAGAGACGTTTGCAAGCACTGAGGTCAAAATTGGGGAAAGTAGGTGAAATGACAGACAGGGGGTCTATTTGTGAAGATGATCTGTTAATGGGCGCCCCAGTTAGCAACTCAGTGACCCCTTCATCATCCGCCAGATTGAAAGAGTAAGGGTCCCATTTCTTCTTCTCAGGAGCCTTGGCGGGCAGTTGTTTCTCCAACTCCTTTATTGTTTGCCTGAATGGTTGTTTTAGAGGACGTTGGATGGCCGAGAAGAGATAGTGAGGAACTTCGGTAGGTGCCATAGTTGGGTACTTAAAGAACCTTCTATCACATATCAACTCCATGGCGTAGCGACCTCGCAGAGAATGAAAGTCTTTTGTGGCCAGGTCGGTAAAAGGAATTTGTTGATTAAGCGATTGGATATGCTGTATTACATAGAAAGCGCAATCCCTAGAACCTTCTTGAGTTTGAGCTTGGGGGTTGATGATTTGGAACCAAGGTTGATTCCAATTATTGCGGAGTGACGAGCAAGCAACCGAGATCAACTTCAGGAGCCGGAAAGGGATGCATCTGGCCTCCTCGGCTTCTATTCTAGTGAAGTTGATTATTCCCGCTCGTAGTTCAGTGGCGTAAAAGTTGTACACCTTAGCGTCTCGGGCCGCGGTGTCCACAATCATAAGCAGCCAGTGACTAGAGACTTGGAAGGGCACGGTAATGTAGCGTGCCTTCCTTGCAATTCCCCTTTGCAACCGTTCGATTGATTTGCTTTGTAATTTTTTGTAAATAAGGCTCATTGCTAGAGTCAGTGATGCGTTTAGAACGGGTTGTGGCTGCCGCGAGCTTCTGTATGTTTCGATAGAATTGGCGAGGAGGACACGGAAGACTGCCATCTTCACCATTGATTGTGGTCGAAGGATGGAGCGGAAGTACTCGCACGTCAGCTTTTGCTGAGTTTTTATGTTTTGGTAGATAATGTCACCCCCGTATTTGGCATCATCTACTATAGTGTTGAGGATGAAGATATCTTGAGCGTCGAGAGTAGAAATGGCCATCATATCAAGATCATGCATTTTGTGTGGTACAGGTGGCAGCGAGGTAGCTCTTGCGGAGGGAGGGGGAAGTCTGCTCTAGATTGTCGATGTATTGCTGTAGATCTTTGTCTTTGTCTGAGTCAGAAGCTGATTCCAGATCTTCGTCGTCTGTATCAAAGCTAACTCTTTCTAAATTTTCTTGTTCTAGGGGAAAGAGCATCGATTGATCTGGTGTGGAAAGATTGTGAGATAATGTTTCTTGTTGTGGACTTGTGTTGGTTCCGAATAGACATTGTTGGAACTCAGCGAAGGCTGCTTCTTTAGAAGATTCCCCCAGAGATCCCATTGCGGAGTAGTCAAGGAATTGATCCCTGTAAGACATATTAACATTGTCAATGTGAGTCGGAGATTTGGGATCTTTGTCACCATCACGGTGATCTTTTTGTTTTAATGCAGCTCCTTGGCTTGTGCCCTCCCCAGCATTGCCTGGGTCGTCAGATTGGTCATCTGAGGAGGTGCTTTTATTGGAGTTAGCTGAGGAGTCGGAATCTTCATCATTGTCATCTTCATCATCGTCATCATCTTCCTTCTTATCTGCCGGTTTCTGTTGTGGAGGCTTCTTGCACTGTCGATGGGTTGCTTATAGTTCATCAAACGCCACTTGCACATGCTCGTGGGATTCGAGTAGTGTGTCGTGTGTTTCCTTTAAATATGAGTATCTTCCCTCGGCAGAGAGGAGGCGTGCTGTAAGATCTATTACTTGAGTGCGTAGTTGGTGAAGCTCGGTGTTTGTTGACTCCTCCTGACGGCTGTGGAGTTGTGTAAGGGTGTTGGTGATGTCATCCAAGCACATGCTTAAAGCAGTTTGTTGCTACTTAAGCTCATGCAGGGTCGCAGGCAGAGGTTGAGTCTGCGTAGAGATCCTGTCAATGTGTTGAGTCAGTGCTTCATTCTGGCATTTTACTCCAAGGACTAGCTCGGGCAGGTGTTTGTAGTGGTCATCGATATGATCGACTTGCTTGGCCACTACATCCTGTCATTGTTGAATGCTTTGGAGAATGCTTGGCAAGGAGCTGTGCTGCTCGTTGATCTTGGCAACCTGTTGAGAAATTCCCTGCACACAAGAAAAAATAGAATGCATAATGTTAGAGGGATCGGTGAGGAGGTTTCAGATGGTGTCAAATTGACGTCTGAATTCCTCAACGATATTTGAAAAAGGGACCCAGAAGCGGAAGGGTGGTATGGCTGGGGTCAAGGCGGGAGGGTGGTGGTGCCTTGTGAAGGAGACACTGGTGATGGTCCCGTGAACTGTGTGGTGACCGTCGATGGAGTCACCAACAGTGTCAAGGTGGTGGCAGATGAAGGGAATGGTAGATGGCTGGGTGAGATATGAGGGGGTGAAAAGGTTGACGAAAAGAAGGTGGAGATGGGAGTTGAGAAAGTGAAGCTGGATGTTGGAGCGGAAAAGGTAGTGCTTGGTGAAGAAAATGGGGAAGTGGAAAATATGGGTGGAGGGATTGTTGTGGAGGAAGGTGGGGTGGTGGTAGATGGTGGGAGGGTGGTGGTGTTGGGTTTTAGGGGAGGCAGAGAAGGCAGCGGAAACAAAAAATTTCTCCCACAAACCTGGAACAAGGAAACGCGTCAACGTCTATATATTAGGAAAAGATGGTTTGTGGAATCATATCTTGTCCCGAGGCTTGCTCGGTGATAATACCTCGCACCTTGCGCGGTCTTCAATTCTGGTCTTGGACGGCGTCTGTGCAGCTCCTGGTCGCACCGGGACTGACTCCTCCTCCTCCTACTGGACTGTCGGATGACAGTTGTCCTCCTAAGCGGCAATGTCCTCCCGCCTCTGTAGTAGTCCACACGGACCACCTAGAACTCCACACTCCTTGTCCCACAAGGAAGTGGAAGGAGTCGCACCCTCATGTTGACGTACTAGTTGCCAACACACTCTCCTGCCTCCAAGTACAACTACAATTGTCCTTCCCTTACTGCACCTCCCCTTTTGGGAAGCACTTGCTCGGGCTCTCTCACGGTTACCAAAACCAGACAGAACGACAACTTTGCAGAGAAACTGGTTGCACTGAGTTGTACTTTGAGAAGCCCCCAATACCCCTATATATAGGAGGGTCATGGGACAGGGTTCTCCATCCCGGGCAATGCGGGACTAAAAGCAGGAGTAGAAGGGTTCGAGATTTTCCACAAAAGCAACCAACTCACAACCTGAACTGATCAGTTCACAAGTGAACCGGTCGGTTGGGGACCTGAACCGGTCGGTTGGAACACCAACCGATCGGTTGGGACCCATGAGCCAATCGGTTCCCTTATGAACCGGTCGGTTCGTGGTCCTGATCAGTTCCCGATTGACTTTCCTTCTTTTGTTTCTAATTGGTATCGAATACCAATCCTTGTTCCAATCAAATTAGGCAAGTGAAACGAAAGGAAAATTCTCACTGACCTGACTTTCCCAACTTGCCCGGTTGCACCAGTTGAACCGATCGTTTCAACACTTGAACCGATCATTTCACTCTGACCATGAGCCGATCGGTTCAACACTTGAGCCGACCGGTTCAGCAACCTCAGCCGACCGGTTCAACACTTGAGCCGATCGGTTGGGAGCACAGGTTGTGCAGAATCAATCAATTGCGATTTCAATCAATTCGATACTCCAATCAATGCGTCCAACACCTTGAACCATATCATATTGAGCTATCAACTGATTGAGTGTTTAATTGAACTACTAAACTCCTTTAGTAATCAATCTAAATATTGCTTTGTGGACAAAACTCCTCTTCCAGGTTAAATCCTATGTGTGTGACCCTGCAGGTCCATTTCATGTTGGCAGTGAAAGTCCATAACACTTATGACTTCACAAGCAAAGAGCGGTGCCTAGTCACACATCAGTGCTACCCAAGTGAAAGTAGAAAGTTGGAGAACAACTTTCATCCTACAATCCGTGAATGGTGTTACAGTGAATGTATAATTTCTTTGTCACTGATATCCCGAATGAACTCAAGGCATGGAACAATCATCCTGTCAACGTTCATTCACTTTCTTGATCTCAGAGTAGATTGAATGAGATATGTATGACATCAATATCACATACTGATTCACACATGCGTGCGCACGCCTATCTCAATCCTACTCATCAAGTGGCCTTGGATATCAAACTCCCTCAGGAGGGACAAATCCCATATCTATCACTCACCCCTCAAAAGCCCCATGTGTCAAAGCCACCCAATCATCACCTTTATAACAACCCATGTTTCAGGACTGCGTTTGATGATGTCAAAGTGTGCCCAATGACATGTGTTGAGTGCAGTGATTTCAGGTCAAAGAATCACACTCACCACCATCACTGTGAGTACTGACTGTGACTACCATGTCATGATTCCATGTGTCAAACTCACGGTGGGCCTGTCCGGTACACTTGTTCTCTAACAAGTACCTATGTGTTTGGTTTGATATCTCTATATCATGACTAATGAGATTCTGTCATCAACCAACACCACAATCTAGTCTTGTGTGTCATTGCTGTCTATCTACCTTCCACAATGACATCTGACTAGGGACATAACAAGAATGTACAAACTCTTAGCATTCGTATGATCTCATCGTTCAGGTCCTTAACCTAAAAACATACGTCATTGAGTATTGTCATTCTCTAGACATTCAATTTGTTCTATCACTATCTCATATGACTAAACCAGAAAGAATTGGAAGCTTGCCTTTGATGTTTATCAAATCAATCTTAATGTATCCCACCAATCATCCCATGATTGGCTCTCAGGGCATACATACCAATAGGTGGATGGGAGTGTGGTGGGGGTGGTGGTGGTGGTGAGCTCCTCATGTAGGCTCATGATGAAAGAGTCTATAGAGGAGGTAGTGATTGGTTCCTCTGGATGGGGGCATTCCATCCCCGGTTGTAGCTTTGATGTTGGCGTCCCCGACAGTTGTGGCGGTTGTAAATGTACCTAGGATGGAAGTTTTACTGGTATTTTTGTTAACCTAGTTGTCGGGGTGGTTATGCTGAGCTCTGTCTGTCTCTCTTGGGTTGTCTTAGCTTGAAATTTGATCGGAGCTAGGAGTTTGGTGATCTCTACGTCAGTAAAGAGAAATTGGTCTTTTTCGTAGTCTGCTAGATCCGGGAGCGGTAATAGGGTTTCGGAAGATCGGACTGTTGGGCAAAAGATGTAGTGTAGTTTTGCATCCTTCTCTTTGATAATGTAGGAGTTCTTAAAGGTTTGTTTATTAGTAAGGATTTCGCCCTTGATCTTCGTGCATCGAGGAAGCAATCTATCCATCTTGAGATATTTGATGATGGAAGTAATGTGCCCACCCATGCAAATTTCTTTCCCTATGGCATAGGCTGAGAATTTTTGTATCATGTGTCGGCCAATATTGACCAGCTTTCCATGCAGAATGGACCATAGAAGAAAGAGGTCAGCGGTTATAACATTTCCTCCTTCCGTTCTGGGGAAGAGCGCACCAGTGAGGATCTTGTGAAGTGTACGCACGAATCCATAATGGATATTGGAGGCTTTGCATGTCTTTGCTTTATAGGTCGGGAGCCCTATTAAGGTTTTCCAGAAGTTGTGTCTATTAAATTGAGAATTTTTCGTGCCTACAACTTTGGCCTTTTTGAGATGGTATGGGTTGTCTATGAAGATTTCGTTCAGAAGATTTTCTGTTATAACGACGTTGCTTCCAAAAAGCTTGGTGACCAGCCTGTGATCACCTCCGTCCCTTGCCCGGTGCGTAATGACCACTGCTTCTTTAGTGAGATATGTGAAGAATTCAGTAGTCGGCTCGGCGTATGAAAATTCGGGGATAAAACATAGCATGGAGACGTTAGCGTTGTCTAGTATGGTGAGGATTCTATCGTAGATCCCCATCTTGAGTAGTACGCTAGAGCAGACATACTTTGTTGGTTTTAGCATTTTGTCGATGGAGGGGAGGGTATGGATGTAAAGGTTTTCTGGTGGTGGTGCAGTGGTGGTTAGTATGGAGAAGACGGGGTGGTGGTGATTGCAGGAGTGGTGGTGGGGATGGGGGTGGTGGTGGATGGGATATGGCTTGCTAGGGTTTGTTCCCTAGCAGTGGCAGGGCGGACTTGTTTTCTTGCCCTCTTTTTTGGGGGTTGTTTGATTGCAGCTTCTTGGACCTTTCACTTCCCCTTGGACTTTTCAGCTGGGGATTCTTCCTCGGAATGTGGCTCGTATTCAGAGCCTTCATCATTGGAAGAGATTTCTTCCACGTCTTCTTCGGGCTCCGTAGCTAAGCATTTGTTAATGCGGTCAATCTCGCCCATGACCGCCACGATGTTGACCTTGGGTGGGATTTTTCCGGTTGCTTTAAAGGTATCCACCACTTTCTGGAGCGTCGGCGGTTCCTGTGGGTTGCTTTTTTTGATGAAGCCATTTTTGAAAAATGGAAAAGTATGTGTTAGAATAACATGTTTAGTATGGATTTTATTTGTGTTTATGTGTTTTTATGTTTTAACAAAATTCAAGCAGTTTTGAAAAGGCCAAACATTTTCGAAGACCGTTTGGTCCCAAGCAGTTTTAAGACCGTTTGGTCCCAAACGGTTTGGATACCGTTTGGAAGGTAAAACATCGGGGAGCGGCCGGTGATAGCGGAAGTGACGGTGACGATGAGGAAGGGAAACGTCAGGGAGTGCCGCGGCGGCGCCGTGGGTGTCGATGGTGGTAAAAACGGTTGCAGAGGCGGAAAAGACAGCGGTGCGATATAGGGAACCGCGGTGGCATTGCAGGCGTCGACGTTGGTTGTGCGTCTACCTAGTTGCTGGAGACGACGACGAGAATGTCAGTAACGCAGATGTGAAAGTGGTGTCGGCGAGCTGATGCTGCGGGTTGCACGGGAGGGAGAATCGGGGAGACAAGGGTTGGCGTTTGCGCGAGGGTTTAAGAAAGTTCCGGAGTCGAAAGAAAGAAGAAGGAGGGGAGGGGTTATATTTATAGGATTCGGGGGGGTTGACCTTGAAAAAACCCTAGGTCAAACGGTTTAGCGACCGTTTGGACTCCAAACGGTTTCAAGACCGTTTGGCTCCAAACACTTTCAAGACCGTTTGGCTCTAAACGGTTTCACGACCGTTTGGCTCCAAACGGTTTCATGGCCGTTTGGGAGGGTTCAGGTTATTTTGATATTTATATTTTTCTATAAGTTTTGGTTATATAAATTTTTTATATTTTCAGAAGATAATCCTAAGATAACTTAAAGGAACAAAAGATAAAAGAAGAAGCTCAGATCTTGGGTTGCCTCCCAAGTAGCGCATAGGTTTTACGTCGCTGGCTCGACGAGGTTTCGAAGTTGTTATGATGATTTTGTGGTGTCTCTGATCTCAATAGTCTGTCTCGACATTTTATCTGCTAGAGTGTAGTAGTTTATCAATCGATGGCCATTGACTGTCCTTTCTCTTCCATTGTCGTCAACAATTATGACAGCTCCAGTCGGGTATATATGTTTGATGATGAAGGGCCCAGACCACTTTGTGTGGAGTTTTCTAGGGAACAGTTTGAGCTTGGAGTTGAAAAGAAGTACTTTGTCACCAATAGCGATGTCTTTCCTTTTTAGATGACCGTTGTGCCACATCTTGGTTTGTTCTTTATAAATCCTGGCACTTTGATAAGCGGTCATTCAGAGCTCCTCTAGCTCTTGTAATTGGAGTTGTCTATTTTCTCCGACACTCTTGAAATCCAAATTGAGTTGTTTAATGGCCCACCAAGCCTTATGCTCCAGTTCTACTAGAAGATGACATGACTTCTCGTATACCAAACGGAACGGGGTTGTCCCGATTGGTATTTTATAAGCTGTTCGATATGCCCAAAGGGCATCGGGAAGCTTGGTGGACCAGTCAGTGCGGTGTCTATTGACAGTTTTTTCTAAGATTGCCTTCAGTTGTCTATTCGATACCTCGACCTGACCACTGGTTTGCGGATGGTAAGGCGTGGCTACTTTATGGTTAAATCCATATTTCTTCAAGAGGGCTTCAAAGCTTCATTCCAGAAAATGGGTCACGTTGTCGGATATGATAGTTCAGAGGACTCCAAATCTGGGAAAAATGATATCTTTAAACATCTTAATGACTGGTTTGGAATCGTTGGACACCGGGGGTATGGCTTCAACCCATTTCAAAACATAATCTATTGCAACCAGAATGTAGGAGAAACCATATGAAGAAGGAAAGGGGCTCATGTAGTCTATCCCCCACATGTCGAAAAGTTCAATCTCTTGCCACATGGTGAGGGACATTTCATTCCTTTTAGATATGCCGCCAGAAAGCTGACATTTGTTGCAAGTTTTTACAAAATCATAAGAATCTTTTGCTATGGTTAGCCAAAAGAAACCTGATTGCAGAACTTTCATAGTGGTTTTCTTCGCACTCATGTTCCCCCCAGTGGGGCCGGAATGGCAATGCTCTAAAATGGGGGTAATTTCTTCTTCAGGTAAGCAACGACGGAAAAGTCTGTCTGCACATAGGCAAAAAAGGTAAGGTTCATCCCAATAGTATTGCTTTACATCATCGAGGAATTTCCTTTTGTCGTGATGGGAGACGGAAGGGTGAATGATTCCTGTATCCAGATAATTAACAATGTCGGCATACTAAGGGAATCCATTAGTAACTTTCATTAGTTTGTCATCTGGAAGGGAGTCTCGGATAGGTAGTTTATTTGCATCCTCGACTTCAATACGACTGAGATGGTCGGCTACGACATTTTCTACTCCACTTTTGTCTTTGATTTCCAAATCAAATTCCTGAAGCATCAACACCCAGCGGATAAGTCTGGGTTTTGCATCTTGCTTCTGAATTAGATATTGTATGGCGGAGTGGTCAGTGTAGATGATGACCTTGGCTCCAATCAGGTAAGAACAGAATTTCTCGAATGCGTAGATGACATCTAGGAACTCCTTCTTTGTAGTAGTGTAGTTCTTATGTGCTTCATCAAGCGTTTTGGATGCGTAGTAAATTACATAAGGTTTCTTGTCGATTCTCTGTCCAAAAACAGCCCCTATGGCGTAATCGTTGGCGTCACACGTGATTTCAAAAGGTTGTGACCAATCTGGGGCTCTTAGTATGGGTGAGGAGATTAAAGCATTTTTCAGAGTTGAGAAACTTTGTAAACATTCTTGATTAAAATTGAACTCGGTATCTTTGGTAAGAAGTTGGGTCATGGGTTTTACTATTTTTGAGAAATCTTTAATGAATCTTTTGTAAAACCCAGCATGACCCAGGAATGCTCGTACTCCTTTTATATCTTTTGGTGGTGACAACTTCGAGATAACATCGATTTTTGCCTTGTCAACCTCAATCCCTCTGTCACTCACTCTATGTCCGAGGATGACACCTTCGGTTACCATAAAATGACATTTTTTCCAATTCAGGATGAGGTTCGTCTCCTCGCATCGTTGTAAGACTTGTCCAAGGTTGAGTAAACAGTTATCGAAGGAATCTCCGTAAATGGAAAAATCATCCACGAATACCTCCATTATAGATTTTGTTAATCCTGCAAAAATGGCAGACATGCACCTTTGAAAAGTAGCAGGTGTGTTACACAGCCTGAATGACATTCTTCTGAAAGCATAGGTCCCAAAGGGGTAGGTAAAAGTAGTTTTCTCTTGGTCTTCCGGGTGTATAGGGATTTGGTAGAACCCAGAATAACCATCTAGATAACATAAGAACTTTTGATGGGCTAAGTGTTCTAGGACTTCGTCCTGGAAAAGGCAGAGGGTAGTGGTCTTTTCGTGTTGATTTGTTTAGTTTCATGTAGTCGTTACACATCCTCCACCATGTTACAGTCCTTGTCGGTACTAACTCATTCTTGTCATTTAACACGACGGTGGTTCCTCCCTTTTTGGGGACCACTTGGACGAGGCTGACCCATTGGGAATCTGAGACGATGACCTTGGCTCCAATCAGGTAAGAACAGAATTTCTCGAACATGTAGATGACATCTAGGAACTCCTTCTTTGTAGTAGTATAGTTCTTCTGTGCTTCATCAAGCGTTTTGGATGTGTAGTAAATTACATAAGGTTTCTTGTCGATTCTCTGTCCAAAAACGGCCCCTATGGCGTAATCATTGGCGTCACACGTGATTTCAAAAGGTTGTGACCAATCTGGGGCTCTTAGTATGGGTGAGGAGATTAAAGCATTTTTCAGAGTTGAGAAACTTTGTAAACATTCTTGATTAAAATTGAACTCGGTATCTTTGGTAAGAAGTTGGGTCATGGGTTTTACTATTTTTGAGAAATCTTTAATGAATCTTCTGTAAAACCCAGCATGACCCAGGAATGCTCGTACTCCTTTTATATCTTTTGGTGGTGACAACTTCGAGATAACATCGATTTTTGCCTTGTCGACCTCAATCCCTCTGTCACTCACTCTATGTCCGAGGACGACACCTTCGGTTACCATAAAATGGCATTTTTTCCAATTCAGGATGAGGTTCGTCTCCTCGCATCGTTGTAAGACTTGTCCAAGGTTGAGTAAACAGTTATCGAAGGAATCTCCGTAAACGGAAAAATCATCCATGAATACCTCCATTATAGATTCCGTTAATCCTGCAAAAATGGCAGACATGCACCTTTGAAAAGTAGCAGGTGTGTTACACAGCCTGAATGGCATTCTTCTGAAAGCATAGGTCCCAAAGGGGTAGGTAAAAGTAGTTTTCTCTTGGTCTTCTGGGTGTATAGGGATTTGGTAGAACCCGGAATAACCATCTAGATAACGTAAGAACTTTTGATGGGCTAAGTGTTCTAGGACTTCGTCCAGAAAAGGCAGAGGGTAGTGGTCTTTTCGCGTTGATTTGTTTAGTTTCCTGTAGTCGTTACACATCCTCCACCCTATTACAGTCCTTGTCGGTACTAACTCATTCTTGTCATTTAACACGACGGTGGTTCCTCCCTTTTTGGGGACCACTTGGACAGGCCTGACCCATTGGGAATCTGAGATTGGGTAAATTATGTCAGCTTTCAGTAGTTTGAGAACTTCAAGGCGAACTACTTCTTTTAAATTGGGGTTCAGCTTCCTCTGGTGTTCTCTTGATGGCTTGAATTCTTTGACCATGGGCAGTCTATGCATGCATAAGGCTGGGTTTATACCTGTAAGGTCAGTTATTTTGTACCACATGGCTTTCTTGTGTTTCCTCAGCTCAACAAGAAGCCTTTCTTCCTGGTTTTCTGTCAGGGTGGAACTGATGATGATTGGACATAATTTTTCTTTGTCCAAGAAGACGTGTTTAAGTCCCGATGGTAAAGTCTTCATCTCGAGGGCCTTGGGTTCTTCTGTTGCTTCTAAAATGGTGACAGATTTGAGCTCCTCGAAGGTGCTTCTTCAGCTTTCTCTAAATGTTGCAAACATTGTTGGACTAATTCATTTGCAGAAAATTCGACTTCTGGGACATTTGATGTATTGCATCTAAGAGAAAGACCTCCTCTTGAATGTTGGGACCTTTCATGCTGTTGAGAACTCAGAATTGAATTGCTTCTTTTCTGAGTCTTAGAATGATCGTGCCAGCTTCAACATCAATAAGCGCCCTGGCTGTGGCAAGGAAAGGTCTGCCAAATATTATTGGGTATCTCAGATCCTCCTTGATATCCATAATGACAAAATCGCACGGGACATAGGCATCTTTGCCTATCCTGACTGGAATATCTTCGATAATTCCTAGAGGTGCAGTTATAGTTGAATCAGCTAACTGAATTTTCATCATTGTGGGCAGCAAGTCAGTGAAACCTAATCGTTTACACATGGAATAGGGCATAATTGATATGCTAGCCCCTAAGTCAGCTAATCCCTTTTTGCTTGAGGCATTTCCAATACAGCACTGAATACCGAAGGAACCAGGGTCCTTCTTTTTCTTTGGCATCTTATTAAGGATGATATCGGAGGTGGTTTGAGCTAGTTTGACAGTTTCTTGTTCTTCAGTAATGTATTTCCTTGATAACAAAGTTTTTAGGTATTTAGCCCAAGCTGGTATTTCAGAGAGAGCATCGAGGAGCGGGATGTCGATATAGAGTTTCTTCATCGCCTCCTTAAATCTTTGGAACCTAGTGTCCATTTTAGTCTCTCTCAATCTTCCCGGGTATGGTATCCTTGGTTTATATTGCAGAATTTCTGGCTCTTTGGAAGCTTGTTCTTTTTCTTCACCTCTTGTGTTCTCTGCGGTCTTCTTAGTTCCTAGGTTCGGGTTTGCATTTGGCATAAGGACAAGTGTATCATCATCAAGAGTGATTCGCATAGTTTCGTGGAGGGTACGTCCAGATCTTGTAGTAACGGCATTCAACTATTCAGGTCTATTCTGGTCGTGTCTAGGGTTCGACTCAGGTTGTCTTGTAAAAGTGCCTGCTGGTGGCTTCAGTTGCACAACAAATATGTGCTAGTTGAGCCTCCACCACCTTCTGCTGAGCTTGTTGATTAGCGAGCATGGTTTGTTGGGATTGTAGCATCTGCCTTATCAAAGTCATCTCTTCGCTGGCTGGGAGGGAGCATTTTTCTGAGCAAGTTGTTGTTGTCCTTGATGTGGTTGCTGCGGAGGCGGTGCTAACTGAGGTTGCTGCAACTGAGGGTGCAATTGTGGGTGTAGAGGAGGATGGGTATATTGATAGTAGGAGGACGGGTTTCTAGGATAGTTGGATCTTGGGAAGTTATTTTTGGGGTTCCCTTGATTTTGATTAAAGTTGGGTTGGAATCCAGGTGGCAACCTATTGGAGGATCCGCCTTGTGTCTGGTGTTGCGGGTTAGCAGTCCCTACAGGGTTCCCGTATTGAAAACATGGGTGGTTTCTTGGTTGATTAGGATTATAGTAAACTTGTCCAGGTATGGAATGAATGGAATTAACTTGTTCGGGCATTTGTTCTTCAGGTTGTTCAATGATTGGTTCGTACTGCTGTTGTGGTGGGTGCATATCCATCATCACATTGTAAAGTAGACCGCATGACAAAGTTGGGAGATCAGATGCGTGACAAGATTCACAGGTCCCTGTGGCAGCTTTAACCTGTTGAATTTGAGGGTTTTTCTTCTTATCGAATTCTCCAAGTGAAGTTTCAAGAGCCTGTTGTTTATGAGCTATGGTCTTTAAGGCTTCAGTAGTAGCCTTCATTTCCATTGATTCCTCATATTTATAAACTTTGAGGACTCCCTTGCCAGATGATCGCCCCCAATTGGATTGATTCTCAGCTCCAAGTGTGACGATTTTCCAAGCATCCTCATAGTTCTTTCTCATAAAATTTCCTCCAGATGAGGAATCCAGAAATTGCTTGATGTCATCCCTCACTCCCCTATAGAATGTTTCTATTAATTGATTTTGGGAGATGTCGTGATGAGGACACTTTCTTAGAAGCTCTTTGAACCTTTCCCAAGCTTCTCCGAGTGATTCTCCAGGAAGTTGGGCGAAGTGGTTAATCTGCCCCCTAATTTCATAAGTTAACGAAGGGGGGAAGAACTTCTCCGGGAACTTTTCTTCCAAGGAAGCCCATGTGGTGATTATTGGCTCCCTATCAAGCGAGTTGTACCAGCTCAAAGCTCTTCCTAATAGAGTGAAGTGGAAAAGATGTAGCATTATTACGTCGAAAGCAACTCCGGCCTGTGGGACCAGTCGGCAAAATGCCTTGAACCTCTTCAAGTGATCCATACAGTCATCTCCAGAACCTCCAGAGAATTAGATGCCCTGCATGATCTGAATCCATTGTGTCTGGATCTCGAAGTTGGGTATGTTGATGATCAGAGGCCGAACTGGATGATTGTCTTCATAGTTCTTGGGGACAGCATAGTCCCTCAATTGCTTATTTCTTAGCTCTAACTGGGCAGCTTGGTTAGCTGCTTCGTTTTTGGCTCGGATGCGGGCTTGTTCTTCCGCTTGGATCTCCGCTTGAATCTGAGCACGGGTATCAACAATGAGTTGTGCTCTTTGAGCGGCTATGGCGGCATTGACCCTCTCCATTACTAGTGCAGCTTGGTGTTGATCTTCAGCCATTTTCATGGCTCTTTGGCGGTTGAGTCTGATGCGGCGGTGGAAGCTTCTCTCTACCTCAGAGTCGTACTCTGGATCAGGTGAGAATCTGAGGTTATGCGATGATTGCATACACATCTTCTACCTGAGTAGAGAAAGGGACACACCTTTTAGATGATACCAGAGATATGATAAACTTAAGAAGATATGAACTAATGATTAAAAGAAATTGTAAAACCCTAACCAACTAGCAAGATACTAGATGAAATAAAAACGTTCTGTTATCCCCGGCAACGGCGCCAATTTTTGATGGAGCTTCCACTCACGTGGAATTGCATGCACCACTAAAAATCCTAAAGATGGTAAGTCTTTAAGTTTAGCCTTGCTTATACTAGATCAAAAACTCCACCCACGTATGCTAAGATACACGAAAGTCTTATCGTAGTATAGTTAAGGGTCGAATCCACGGGACAACGGTCTTGTTGGGAGCAACAAGATGAAAAACGTTAGAATTTCACTTAATCTCTTAATAGTAGGTACTTAGATCAAAAGGTTGGTTTTTTTTTTTTAACTAAGAGCAAGTAAAGTAAAGCAAATAAGTAAATTTAAGGATGTCAACAATGATAAGGGACCACTAGGATGTGATCGGCTTTCACTGCCACTACACATGGATCAAAACATGCAAAATAAAACATAACCTACAACAAGAGTCTAAACAGTTAGTATATTTGTAGATTTAGTTTCCTTTCGGAGAACTAACTATGAGAAGTGCGGGAATGTTGCAATGCCAGCCATCCCCAAACGAATGGTCACCTACTTTGCATCATTTCCTTCACAAAGTGTGTTCCTCGACTTTATCAAGGTTGTACTTTCATACGTCAACTGATTCCATTTCATAGTATGAAAGTACAACGATGGAAGTGAGTTTACTCCACTTGTTGAACAACACTCCTAGATATCGAAACAGATGCATGGTGGATACATGCATCAAGAACCAACATTCAATCGAGATTCGAATCTAATAGTACAAACATAGACAATTCATACTAAAAGATAAAAGATAACACAAGTTGGTGATCAAGCAACAATCATTCATTAAACGATTGATGTTGAACTGAAAAGAAATCATCTCTATATTGCAAACTATGGATTACATTACATGAAATGAAAACATGGGTAGCAGGGCTACTCCCCGCACCCTAGTGAAAGAGACTACTTGCTCATAGCTAGGATAAAGAAGGAGGCGAGAAGAGAGAGAGAGAGAGAGAGCATCATCCACAAAAAGGAGAGAGGAAAGTCAACCCCTTGGAAAGAGAGAGAGTGACGATCTTCAAACTTCACAGGTTGCTCGATGATGAGGTCTCCTATTCACACCTTCTTTGACAAAGAGAGAGAAAGCAGCTTCAGGATGGAGTGTGGATCTCAGACTGGAAGCCTTTAGGCGGAGGATGGAAGTTGGAAAAGCTCTGGAGTAGTAGAGGCAGCCTCTGGGCGTCTGAAACTTGATACCTTTTGGGAGGACCCATTGGGTCTTATTTATAGGCCTTAAGTGAAGTCCAAACAGTTTGGTCAGCTTTGGGTCCAAACGGTCTTGAAGACCGTTCGGGTCTTGAGACCGTTTGGACCCCGAGACCGTTTGGACTCTGAGACCGTTTGGGCTCTGAGACCGTTTGGGCTCTGAGACCGTTTGGACTCATGCGGTCTTGAGATCGTTTGACTCCATGCGGTCTTGGGACCGGTTGGCTTCATGCGGTCTTGGGACCGTGTGAGTCCATGCGGTCTTGGGATCATTTGACTCCATGCGGTCTTGGGACCGGTTGGATTCATGCGGTCTTGGGACCGTATGAGTCCATGCGGTCTTAAGACCGGTTGGCTTCATGCGGTCTTGGGACCGTGTGAGTCCATACGGTCTTGAGACCGGTTGGCTTCATGCGGTCTTGGGACCGTGTGAGTCCATGCGGTCTTGGGACCGTTTGAGTCTTTTGTGATTTTTTATGTCTTTTTCTGTAAGTAAAAAGGAGAAAAGTTAATCTAACAGTATATTTGCAATAAAATAGGATAATTAGGGATTCTGTCTAATTTATCTGAGAAAGAGTGGAAAACTGAAGAAAATTACTAAAATAACATCACAAAATTGGAGGTTATCAATGGCCATGAAGTTTCATTTGATTCATGCATGCTCTTTTTAATTTCTTCAAATGATAATTCTTATAAGGGAGGACAAGATCATTCAACTGGGAAGAATAACAGTTCACTATACATGATAGGCCTCATATCATACTAAACTTGCCATGAGAAAAGCAGAAACTAAAAACAGAAATGAATAACAAGAATTGGATAACTAGAAAAGGAAAATAACTAAACAACTATGACTACATTACCAGCTGGTTGCACCCCCTGAGCTTGAAATTTGTAGTTTCCTCACTGCATCAATCAAACCTAAGGAAGAAGTCAATGGTTACCTATCATGGAAGATATCAGCAAGAAGGGTCAGCACCCCTATGACTAGTAGGAAAAAACTAGTTGACCAAATCATCATCATCAAGAATGTCAACCGGTATGGACTGTGGAGTGGGCTTCAGATGCAGTTGGTGAGGATGTGGCATCAGATATTGGTTTTGAGAGATATGCCACATATCCATGCACTAGACCATGTCATGCATCATCGAGTAATGGTGACCCATCAGATCTAGAAGGCTATCCAGATGGTCAAAGTATTACAGAACATAGTCGTAAAGATGCCTAACATCAGACATAGCCCAAGAGTACTCAGTTTGAGTGCTTGTAGATGGCGGTGGCGCAATGTGTGTCTGAGCAGGAGGTGCATTACGATTAGTAGGGGCTTCAGGGGTATCTGCATCATCATCGTCGCCACTAAGGCCTAACTTCCAATTATCTTTATTTGTCAGGGTTATGTTTTCCAAGTCAGGCATTTCATGTATTTATCATTATCAAAATATTGTCTAAAGTTGGCGTCATCATTGGGAACCTTAGAAATCAACCCTACAGGCATCAGATATTGGATATCCACCAAGTTCCTACCTGGTGCAACCTCTAGACCAGTCAGGTGTACCTCAAGATTTTTGGCCAAGAGAGTGATCAATCCTCCACACATGATCTCCCCAAATTCCCTCTTCTTTATCTTCTTAATGTCAAGGAACCTGGTGAGGATGAAATAACCTATATTGATCTAAAAATCATAAACCATACCCCAAAGAAAAAATAAATCCTGCTTCCCACACACTCCTTGAGTTTCCTTCTTGGCGAAGACCCTTGTACTGAGAAGGCAGTGGACATATCTGAAGATGGGGTTATGGATGGTAGAAGCTCTAGCCTTATTGGAGTCATGTCTCTCTTCATCAGTTATCTCATTCAAGAAGACATCGCTATCAAAAGCTGGAGGGAAACTGAGACCACCCTCGTAGTGGCACTATAAGAGCTCATTGAATTGATTGAATGTGATTTTGCAGCCTTGGTCCAGTAGACGGAAACGAATAAAATCATATGGTTCTAGCCTATTCCTTGGGTCCTCATTGACCTTCAAAGTAGTAAGAAACTCATACATGAGGCAAGGGTAAGTGTTGCTTACTGTGAAACAGATGAACTTGAGACCCAACTCGTTGAGGTGTAGTTTGACTTCATCTTTGAACCCTAAGGCTCCCATTGTTTGATCACAAGCAAAATGTGTAGGGATAACCCTATGGGAGATGAGGAACTCGTATGTGGGGTCCTCCTCTATGGTGACCCTGAATTGGGTTATGGAGATGTAGGCCGGAGCTAAAGATGAGCTTGATCCATGCTTGCAATTTGACGTCTACTTGATCGGGGCCATTGTTGGTGAAAAAGTTGCTGAAACAACCTTGAACACGACGTGTCAAAATAAAGACATAGTGTGTCTTCATACATGAAGGCTTACAAATTGGGTGAAGGACACAACGTGTCATTTGGGGGACACAATGTGTACTTGGAGCTAGCTGATGAATGGAGGTTGGGGATGAAGGTGATTCTTCACATGGTGTGGCCTCAATTCCTCACACAGTGTGAACTGGAGTTGGTGAAGAAGGAAGTCCCAACAGCGGAGAAGGCGGTAGAGTTGCTTTTCTTGGGAGTAGAAATGGAGCTTGGAGCGATGGCCAAGCTTGAGCTTGCTCAGGCTAAGAGATGAACTTTGGATCTTTGTCGGAGCTTCAGGTCATCTCTTGGAGGTGATGGAGCAACTTTGTTGTCGATTAGTGGTTGAAATCATCCTGCACAACTTCAAGGGTTTGCACGCGACTGAAGAACATGACTGGTTTGGAGGTGAAGTGAGAGAGGCAACCAAAAAATAGTATTTTAAACCCGACTTCTCAAATTGAGACACACTGTGTCTTTCTAAGGACACAACATGTACCTGTGCACAGGTCGCCTGCTCGTTTTGAACTTTGTGCAGACTGAATAGAAGATGATGTGTTCTATTTAGAACACGTCATGTTAGTTTCTAGCAGAGTAGATAGGAGTCAACTAATTGATATTTACACGTCATGTTCAAATAAAGATATGACGTGTATTCCTCCAGAAAAATAGAACCATTCCAGATTAAGCATCATACACATTGTGTTTAAATTAAAACATGTCGTGTTTAAATTAAAACATATGGTGTAACATTCCACATGAAAACTACACACTCTCTTCCTGGTAATGACACGACATGTCAAATAAATACATGTGTGTGTTTTCCCAGACAATCTCAATGCATTTGACAGACCTAGAGGACACGTCACATTTGATTTTGTGTGTTTTCCCAAAAAATCTCAATGCATTTGACAGACCTAGAGGACACACCGTGTTTGATTAAAAACAAGTTGTGTTTGATTCTAGTGTGTATCGTATGTGATCATGCACGTCATGTCCAAAATAATACACATTGTGTACCCTTGAGTATCTACATAGTCACCCTTCTGTGAGTAGCGACACGGCGTGTGCAAATAAAGACATGTCGTGTCTTTCTAAATTTCTACATAAATTGTCTTCTTTGATCAGCACATGTAGAGATGATGATATGTATCTATGAGGGTCTACATTATTACATTCATACATGACAAGTTTATTTTGCGAATTGAAAAATGTTCTTGATTGAAACTAATTAATGAAATCTATCCTAATGTGGGGTTAACTCCCACAAGTTCCTGCGTTTAAAGTCCAGAGTAAGACTCTTCAATTCTTTGATCATGCATCTTACAGGGATCAAGAGGCTCCCTTGTCAATATCCTCTCTGTCGGTGTACAACTTGCGTCTTTGTCCATTGATTTTGAATGTTGATTTCTTCCCTTACAACCTAACGGTCCCATAAGTATAGACTTTCAGGACTAAGAATGGTCTAGACCACTTAGATCTCAGCTTCCCTAGAAAGAATTTAAGCTTGGAATTAAACAGTAGAACACAATCTCCTTCTTTAAATTCTCTAACCTTGATTCTTTTTTCTTGCCATCGCTTTGTCTTTTCATTGTAGATCTTTACATTCACATATGCATCCATCATGAGTTCTTTGATCTCCTAGAGTTGTAGAAATCTTTTCTCCCCTTCTTTGTTTAGATCATAGTTAAAGAATTTGATCGCCTACAATGCCTTATGCTTCAATTCTACAGGTAAGTGACATGATTTGATGTAGACTAGCTTGAATGGAGTTGTCCCAATTGGAGTCTTGAAAGCCATCCTGTATGCCCATAGTGCATCATCTAGCTTTAGTGCCCAATCCTTTCTTGAGCTAGAGATTGTCTTTTCTAAAATAGCTTTTAGTTGTCGATTGGATATCTCCACCTGACCTGATGTTTGAGGATGATAGGGTGTGGACACCTTGTGCTTCAATCCATATTTTCTACATAGGTTGTTGAAGTTTCTTTCATTGAAGTGGCTTCCACCATCGGATATTATATCTCTTGGAACTCCAAACCTGGGAAAAATAGTGTTATAGACTAGCTTTATCATGGACTTAGCATCTGGTGATTGAGTGGGGATTACCTCCACCCATTTGGATACATAGTCACATGCTATAATAATGAACTTGTAGTTGCATGAGGATGGAAAAGGACTCATATACTCTATGCCCCACACATCGAAGACTTCTATCTCTAAGATTGAATTCAGCGATATTTCATCCTTCCTTGAAATCCCTCCAGCTCTTTGACACTTGTCACAAGCTTTGACGAATGCATGTGCATCATGAAATAGACTTGGCCAAAAGAAACATGCTTGAAGAATCTTAGTTGCACTCTTATCTGCTCCAAAGTGTCCACCATAGGGAGAGGAATGAAAATTTGAAATCACACTTATAATTTCTTCATCAGGAATGCATCTCCTAATGAGACAACCTACACATTTCTTAAATAGTAAGGGGTCATCCCAATAATAGAACTTAACATCATGGAGGAACTTTTTCTTCTGTTGGTATGTGAAATCGGGAGGAAGGCATCTAGTAGCTAGATAATTTACAAAATCAGCAAACCATGGCATAGTAAGAGACTTCACTACATACAACTTCTCAATAGGCAAAATTGTCATCAATTGGAACCTTGTCTTTAGCACTGGTTGATAGACATGAGAGTTGATCAAATATATTGTTTTTTGCCTCTTTCTTATCTTTGATTTCCAAGTCAAACTCCTATAATAGCAGTGTCTAGTGGATGAGGAAAGGTTTTGCATCTTCCTTACTCATAAGGTACCTTATTGCAACATGATCTGTGTATACAATGACCTTGGAACCCACTAGGTACTATCTGAACTTGTCAAAGGCATAGACTATGGAAATCATCTCCTTCTCAGTAGTGGTATAGTTGATTTGTGCATCATCTAGTGTCTTACTTTCATAGTGTATGACATGGAGTTTGTTGTCTTTTCTTTGTCCTAAAACTGCTCCTATAGCATAGTCGATTGCATCACACATCATTTCAAAAGGAGCACTCCAATCTGGTGGCTAGATGATAGGATCTGAAACTAGAGCATCTTTTAATCTTTGGAAAGCTATTTGGCAATCATCATCAAACACAAACTCAACATCTTTGCCTAGCAAGGAGCTTAAAGGCTTTGCAATTTTTGAAAAATCTTTATGAATCTTTTGTAGAAACCCGCATGTCCCAAGAAGCTGTGAATTTCTTTCACGTTAGTTGAAGTTGACATCTTTTTAATAGCATTCACTTTGGATTTATACACTTCAGTTCCCCCACTTGAAATAACATGGCCTACCACAACCCCTATCTACACCATAAAGTGGCACTTCTCCCAATCAAGTAAGAGATTGACTTGTTGGCATCTCTACAAAACTTTAGTTAGATTCAATAAAAAAATGTGGTAATCTATGAATATTTCCATAATATTTTCAATGTAATTAGAGAATATTGCCATCATACACCTTTGAAATGTGGCGGGAGAATTACAAAGCCCAAAGGGCATTCACCTATAAGCATAAGTTCCATAGGTGCATGCAAAAGTGGTCATTTCTTAATCGGGTGGGTAGATGGGAATCTGAAAGAACCCACTGTACCCATCAAGATAGAAAAAGTAAGAGTGATGGACGAGCCTTTATAACATCAAGTCAACAAAAGGTAAGGGGAAATGATCCTTTCTTGTGGCTTTATTTTATTTCCTATAATGAATGCACATTCCCCATCCAGTGACGACTCTTGTTTGTAATAATGCATCATTTTCCCCTTTTATTATAGTTGTTCCTCCTTTCTTAGGCACAACATGTATAGAGCTCATTCAAGGACTATCACTTATTGGATAAATAATTCTGACATCTTTAAGTTTGAAAATTTCCCTTTTTACAACTTCCATAATATTTTGGTTTAGTCTCCTTGGGGGGGTCTATGCAAGGTTTGGCATTTTCTTCTAAAGATATTCTATGCATATAGATAGATGGGTTAATTCCTTTGAGATCATAAATTGAGTACCCTATCACATATTTATAGCTTCTAAGTTCATGTAACAATTTTTCTTCTTAACCTTTCATTCAATTCAACATTTATAATAATTGGAGAGGTGGAGTTTGGGCCTAAGAAAGCATACCTCAACCTCGATGGGAGGGGTTTTAATTCTACCTATTTATTTAGAGCACTTGTGTTGCTTCACTCATTCTTCTTTAATTCTTCCTCGCTTGGTGCAATCTTCAAGGTTTCAGAAGTTTCCTCATTGAAGGTGACTTTTGTATCTTCTTCTTCAATATCATCAAGAATAGTCTCTATAGAATTCTTTTCTTCCTCAAGCAGTGTATCAATAATATCTATTAGACAAAGGTACTCCTTAGAGATGGGTGTTGGGATTGGTGGAGAAAACATGTGCGGCGGAAGCAACAAAAATTCCACTCAACCCGAAACAGGATCTCATCAACAACAACGTATTTGGAAGGAGTGTTTGTGGGATATACCTTATCACAGAGCAAGTCTGGCGATGTCCCACTGCACAAAATTTGTGCAATGATGCTGGCCTACATGGATGGAACTTCTCTCCCATTCGTCAAGCGCGTCGTAGGAAGATCCGACGACATTTCTTTATGCGGTGATGTACACCGCTCGTAGTGTGTACAGATAGTCATAGATGTCCTCTGAACATAGGCATCTCAACGTCTGCATCTCTACTTCGTCCATAGGGATGGACTAGAACTCCACGTCGTGCTTCCTAAGCCGGCGAGAAGGAGTCGTGTTTGTGCGGCGGCGTGCTAGCGGTGTGTTGCTCTCCTTTCTCTCCTAAGGATGATGACGTCTAGGGTTTACGTACGTGAGCGTAAACTAAAAAGCCTCTCTCAATATCTTATATAGATATTGGCCGTCAACCTCCTTTAAATAGGAAAAGAAGGGAAGTAGGATTTCCAAAACCCATCAGTAAACAGAAACACTGTGTTAATTAAAATGCTCGTGGATTAATTAGAATATTCTGGAATTCATTAATTAACCAAATAATTGCAGTAATTGAGTAATTAATATATGACTCCATGCAATCGCTTGGGATGGCCCTATGGGCATATATACCAAAAATGGGTGCATTCATGGAATCGTAAATAGAGAATACAAGTTCTTCATCTCCAACTCTAAAAGTGAGTTTTCCTTCTCTAACATCAACTAGACATCTTGTAGTACATAGGAAAGGTCTTTGAAAGAGGACCAGATTGACTGGGTCCTCAACATGTCCAAGATCACAAAGTTACAAAGAATGAAAAACTATCCCATCTATATGGGGACATCTTCAATGACTCCTCTAAGATGTTTGATTGAGAGATCAGCCAGCTGAATCGTCATTGATGTTGGTTTCAAGTCTTCCAACACCAAACTTTCCCATAAAGAAACATGAATCCAACTGATGCTAGCTCCAAGATCAACAAGGCCTTTATCAAAAGTAGAGTCTCCAATCTTGCAAGTGAGAGTGAAAGCACCTTGATCATCTAGTTTTTTAGGCATATGGTTCTGCATGATAGAGCTTAGCCTTTCAGATAACATGACAATTTCATCTTGACCAGATATCCTTTTCTTTGTTAGGTTATCTTTCAAGAATTTAGCATAAGAGGGCACTTCATCTATGACTTCAACTAGAGGTATATTCACATACAACTTGTTCAAAATGTCCATAAACTTATTGAACTTAACATCATCTTTGATATTAGCAAACCTGTGAGGGAAAGGAGTGTTAGGCTTGATAGAAGAATCACCTTGATGCATATTTCCAGTAGTTTTCTTTCTTTGATTTTCAACAGTCTCTTCAACAGTGGTGTCAACAACTTCTTTAGATTTCCTCTTGGAAGGTGGTGTAGACCCTTCTATGACTGTCCCACTCCTTAGAGTCACAGATTTATAGGTCTCCTTGGGATTCATAACTAGTTGACTGGGAAAAGAACCTAAAGGTTCTCCTTGGTTGTTTAAAGCCCGTTGAGCTATTTGGTTCTCCAACATATTGGTGTGGGTGACAATCCCATCAACTTTAGAAGATAGTTGTGTGATGGCATCCTTTAATATATTGCCATGTGATCAGAACTCATTGCTCAATGAAATTTTTGTAGTCACAAAAGTCTCAAGGAAACTTTCCAAGTTGGATTTTTGTGGTGGTTGAGTCATTTGTTGAAATTGATTGAAGTTCATGTTGTTGTTGTTATTATATCCCAACGGATATTGACATTTGGCATTCATTGGTTGGCAATTTCTCATAGGTTGTTGACCTTGAGCTTGACCTTACTACTGTAGGTTTTGCAAGTGGTTGTTCCTATAAGAAAAGTTTGGATGGTCTCTCCATCCTGGATTGTAGGTCTATGAGAATGGATTGTAGGGTTCTATGGTATTGAAGTTGCCTACAACATGACTTGCTCTAGCATCTCGATGTCATTCATTTGTGGTGCAAAATAAGAAGAAGAGTTGCGGCCAGATGTTCCACATGCCTCACACACTTGCTCAACTTCTTGAACTGAGTGAGTGGTCAAAATTTTAAACTTTTGAGTCAAGGCATCATGTTTGGCTGCAATCAGATCTACTGTGTCTACGACATGCTTCCCATTAGACTTCTCACCTGAGCTGGTGGAAGAGAAGGGTTGAATGGTCCTTTTAGAACTCCACGGATTGTGGTTGAGTGCCATATCTTCAATAATGGCATATGATTCACTACATGACTTATTAATTAAGGCTCCATTTGTAGTGACATCGATGGACATACGTGTGTTCTAGAATAACCCGTAATAAAAAGTTTGAAGTAGCAACCATTGGTCAAACCATGACGAGGATAAATACATTTCATATCCTTAAATCTCTCCCAGGTTTCATAAAGTGTCACACCTTCTTGTTTATTGAAGTTAGTGATTTGGTTCCTCAGCTAGGCTGTCTTTCTAAGAGGGAAATACTTAGTAAGAAAATCATTTAGCAACTTGTAACACCCTCCCTAAGAACACGCACACACATAGCGGAAGCAACACTGAGTTATCCATAACTCATGCACTCAAGGGGGCATTACATAAAATTTGCATTCATAACAAGTATATAATCAATCACACAAATTGAAAATAAGAAACATTCTCATAATTGTTCTTATAAAAGGAACATAAGGATATCACATGGAAAACTAACTTAACATCTTGAGACATAGTCTCTACTCTAAAGTTCTAAACATTAAAATAGATATCTGAGTCTATAAACCTGAGGATCATCTTATAATTGGCACCCTACCAGATCTTATCTTATTCTATCCTGGTGCTTGAGTCTCTGAGATCTACTCTGATCCTGATCTCACCTGTGGACATCTCATCCCCATCCATGCATTAGAAAAGCAATTGTTAGCGTAACTGGCATGAGTATTCTAACATATATATTACTTGATGAAATAAGATGTTGTAAAATATTCTTAAACAATATTTACTGAGAAAACAATAAAAAAACTTTATCTCTTCTTACTTTAACTTAGTTCTTATCTTTTTACTTATCTTTCTATGGAGACCTATACTCCAGTACATGGGTCTCACGACCTGCACTAAGGTGCCTAGGTCACATAACGTGCACTCTGGTGCCTGGGACACATGACTTGCATAAAGGGCCTAAGTCATGTCTCTCTTATCTTAATCTCTTTCATTATACTTATAAATAAGATCATGTACATTCTCTGAACTAAGGCATCTTTTATTTATGACTTTTATCTAATTGCGGCCACCATTATACAATAAGTCCTCCTCTGTGACACCGAAGTGTCCTCTATGGTGCAACACACCCTCTGTTAGCACAATGTGCCCTTTGTTGACACTGAAGTGTCCTCTATGGTGCAACACACCCTCTGTTGGCACAATGTGCCCTATGAAATGGAGTAAACGCTCCTCTGAATTGGAAACAGATGCCTCTGAATCGTCCCAAGACTCTCTGAATGAGGACTTATTATATAATGTACTATATGAAGGTTCTGAATTAATTATCTTAAGTCTAAGCTTACTAAATTCTGAATCTGGACTTATTCAAAACTAAATACTGAGTATTGCACATATACTAGACTCTGAATCTAAATCTATATCTGAATATGAATAATCTCAATTACAAAACTGAAATTGGGTCTAAAACCCTTATCATGTATCTTAATCAAAAATCTGGCTACCCACATATTGAGTAATCTAAATCTGAATTAAAATTTTGTATTATAATTATCTATATAAATCTAAATTTGAATATCTTGTTTGATCGAATGACTTGATTAAATTTTGATGTCAAGTTTTTGACATGTAAGTCTAAAGTCTTAGGAAAATAATCTGAACTGAATGTAGGATTACTAAGTATATAAAAAAGTAACTTAAGTATTAAATATCTATAATATGATTTCTGACATGATAACTCAACCTCTTCAAAGTCTCATGAAGTCTTATCTTAACATGAATCTTAATGCATTCATGTAAGTTAAACTCTTAAATCATAAACATGAATCTTATAAAATCTTATCTTGCAAACTTACTCATAAGTTAATGCATTCTACTCTTATAATCTTATGATGTACTTAATTCTTAGATCTTCATCATTCGAAAAAATCTAAATAACTTCTTGGTTCTTAGATCTCTATCTATATAAGAAATCTTAAGAGTATGTTCCTATTTGAAATCTCTAGTACATGGTTATATCACATAACTATGAAAGTATGATAATCTTACTTAATTTCTTATCTTGTAGCCTTGAGAATTAATATGAAACATTACAAAGGAATCTGATAGAAATACATTCTCTTACTATTCTTATGAACTTAATTCATGAACTTCAATCATTCTATGATATAAGCTGACATATCTCTACTTGAGATATTGAGCATATGAAATTACATAATCATTAAAGTATAGAAATTCTTGCTTGCATATATGAACTTGAAAATCTTAAAACATTGGATCATGAAAGTCTAATTCAAGAAAGATGTAAATATACAAAGCTTAATAAATTTAAATACACATGGCATGATCCACTTACCTATTCAGTGGGAACAACACTCCTAAGATCCTGGTCATGTCTCTTAATCAACCTGTGATATTCACCCAAGGCTTCTTAATTAGGTTTCTGAATCAAAATTACATCAGATCAGATCTAATACTTCGTGAAAACCAAACAAAAATAGCTCCTAAAACCTATACAGTTATCTAGGTCTCGAAAAAATGGTCAAAGTCTATATATGGTTTGTATTTTTCTGAGTTATAACCCATTTTCTATGCTTGGTACAAGTTAAAGATATTATTTGACTAATTAATATATGCATTACCTTGGTTGGATATTTATTGAATCAAGGGGGTTTGTTTTAGGTGGATCCGCTTGGACCACCTCAAGAGTGTCCCTTCCTTCTTCATCTAATTTGCAGAATTCATGGGAAAAGAGGGTGCGCTCCTACTTCACGTGACCAAACAACATCACAGCTGCAATCAAGCCTGATGCGCTTCCTTATCAAATGACATTGCACACTCTGGAAGTTTGCATGTGCCCAACCTCTTGTCATTTTGTTGATTCACTACATGTCCTCTTTGATCCAAGAAGTGACATATCAATTCTACTTCTCTGTCCCGTGCTCCTTCATGAAGGAAGGCCTCCAACGATAGAAAATTTCTCAGAGGATCTGCGACCATGCCGGAGTTCTTCTCTAGCGGTTTGGTTCTTCCACTCCCCTCCATGATCATGGCTCAAGATGATTGTAGTGGCTCGTGAAGCCTGGGTGCAAACCTGATGACCAGAACCAAATATTGAGTGAGGCACTAGGAGCCTAGACTGGTGTAGATGTAGCCATGGCTGCTGTTAGAGATGGAGAGAAACCTATCAACCTCTATTAGATAATGAATCCTGGCTAGTCAAGTTCATCGACATTTGGATACTTATCAATGGGGCTTCCTTGTCTCTCTCATAGCTTGAAGAAAACCCTTACGATGACTATGTTTGAACAACCCCTTGCTTACGGTTTTCCAACCTCTCGTATATAAACAAGAGATCCCATCTTATCGGCTAAAGAGTCCCATGGAACACGGTGTATCAAGAGCTAGGTTTCCCAAGATGATTAGAATATTCCCTGTATAAAGGCAAACTAACAAGTTCACAACAACACTTATGCTTAATAACCCCAACAAGGAGTCTAATCCTGTGTCCGTACCTCTACGAAAGAGTAAGCAGTCTGGGTATAAAAGCAACACAATTAAGTATTTCTTATGAAAACTGGCATCCACAAGATACATAACAAACTAAAAGCTTTTAGTTACATGGTGTTGGGTTTTATGGGAGACAGAGAAGGCAGCAGAAACAAAAAGTTTCTTCTCCCAAACCTATAATAAAGGAATCGCGTCAACGTCTATACAATAGGAAGGATGGTTTGTGGAGGCGTACCTTGTCCCGAGGCTTGCTCGGCGACGTTACCTCGCGGCTTGCGCGGTCTTCACCTCCGGTCTTGGATGGTGTCTGAGCAGCTCCTGGTCTCATCGGGACTATCGGGACTGACAGCTGTCCTCTGAGCGGCAGAAGTCTCCCGCCTCTACAGTCATCCACACGGACTGCCTAGAACTCAGATCTCCTTGTTCCACAAGGAATCGGAAGGAGTCGCACCCTCCTGACGGCGTACTAGTCACCGACACACTCTCCGAAAACCAGTTGCCTTTCCGTAGTTGTCTTTCCCTTGTTGTGCCTCCCTTATCGGGTAGCACTTGCTCGGGCTCTCTCAGTTACATAATTCAATAATCCATCAACACAACCCTAAATAGGGAATATTGCCACCTCACATTGATCCTTATGTATATATCATATTCAATTTCAGTAAGACTCAACAAACACTTGTATAATTCATTCTAATGCAATTCAAATATGATTTTATAATGTCAATTCAATTCCCAAGCATATTGACCACTGACCTGATTTTTAGGCAATATTCACATGAAATAGCATAGTCATATACATAGAATTTCCCATGGATCGTCAATTAATCTAGGGAATACTCAACCAGAGAGAATGACAACTTTACAGAGCAACTGGTGTTCTGAGTTGTACTTTGAGAAGCCCCCAAAACCGCTATATATAGGAGGGTCATGGGACAGAGTTCTCTACCTCGGGCAATGCGGGACTAAACAGGAGTAGAAGGGTTCAAGATTTTCCACAAAACAACCAACTCCGTCACCTGAACTGATCGTTTCAACCTTGAAACAGTCGGTTGGTGGTCTGAACCGATCGGTTCACACCTGAACCGATCGGTTCACACTTGAACCGATTGTTTGGAGCACCTGAGCCAATCAGTTCACTTCTAAGCCGACCGGTTTGTGGTCCTGGTCCAACTCAAATTGACTTTCATATTTGTTTCTGTCCAAATCAAATTTATACAAGTGAAACAAATTGTATTTGCAAAATTGACTTTCCAAATGATCTTCGTTGGTCACATGAGCCGATCGGTTCAACAATTGAGCCGATCGGTTCACCAACTTGAGCTGATTGGTTCATCTCATGAGCCGATCAGTTAGAAGTGCAGATTGTGCAAAATCAGTCAATCGCAGTTTTAATCAATCTGATACTCTAATCAATTGGTCCAACACCTTGAACACTATGATTTTGAGCTATCAATCAACTGAGTGTTTAATTGAACTACTAAACTCCTTTAGTAATCAATCTAAACATCATTTGTGGATAAACTCCTCTTCTAGGTTAAATCCTATGTGTGTGACCCTGCAGGACCATTTCACGTTGGCAGTGAAAGTCCATAACACTTATGACTTCACAAGCAAAGAGTGGTGCCTAGACGCACATCAGTGCTACCCAAGTGAAATAGAAAGTTGGAGAACAACTTTCAATCTTACAATCTGTGAATGGTGTTATAGTGAATGTATAATTCCTTTATCACTAATGTCCTGAATGAACTCAATGCATGGTACAATCATCCTTTCAATGTTCATCCATTTCCTTGATCTCAACGCAGACTGGGTGAGATGTGTGTGACATCAATATCACATATTGATTCACACATGCATGTGCATGCCTTTCTCAATCCTACTCATCAAGTGGCCATGGACATTAAACTCCCTTAGGAGGGACAAATCCCATATCTATCACTCACCCCTCAAAAGCCCCATGTGTCAAAGCCACCCAATCATCACCTTTATAACAACCCATGTTTCAGGATTGCATTTGATGATGTCAAAGTGTACCCAACGACATGTGTTGAGTGTAGTGATTTCAGGTCGAAGAATCACATTCACCACCATCACTGTGAGAGCTGACTGTGACTACCAAATCATGGTTCCATGTATCACTCTCACAGTGGGTCTGTCTGGTACACTTGTTCTCTAACAAGTACCTATGTGCTTGGTTTGATATCACTATATCATGACTAATGAGATTCTATCATCAACCAACACACAATCTAGTCTTTAGTGTTATTGATGTCTATGGTTATTTCCACAATAACAACCGACTAGGGACTAAGCAAGAATGTATACTCTTAACATCTGTATGATCTCATCATTTAGGTCCTTAACCTAAAAGCATACGTCATTGAGTAAAACAATTCTTTAGACATGTATCATGTTATACTATCATCTCAGAAACAGTTAAAACATATAGATCAGAAATTCCCTTTATTATTATTCAAATCATTTACAAAGTATCCCATTACAATCATCACATGACTTGCTCTATGGGCATAGATACCAACAGACTCCCACTTGCACTTAGAGCCAGTCACCTAGGAACCTCAGTCCTTGTGACCTAGCATGACCATCATGCTTCTGCTGAGAAAGGGCCTTAGTGGATCAGCTATGTTGTCTTCAGTTGGTACTTTGCAAATCTTCACATCTCATCACTGTACGATCTCTTGTATGAGATGAAAGCGCTGCAGTATGTGCTTGGACTGCTGATGTGATCTGGGCTCCTTAGCTTGAGTAATATCTCCATTATTGTCACAATAAAGCTCAATCGAATCACAACTACTGGGAACTACACCAAGTTCATAGATGAACTTCCTAATCCAAACAGCTTCCTTTGCTGCATGCGAAGCAACAATATACTCAGCCTCTATAGTAGAATCGACAACTATTTCTTGCTTGGAACTCTTCCATCTCACAGCTCCATTGTTTAGGCAAAACACAAATCCTGATTGCGATCTGTAATCATCTTTGTCGATTTGGAAGCTCGCATCGGTGTAACCCTTTACAACCAGTTCTTCCTCATCGTCGTATACAAGGAACTGATCCTTAGTCCTTTGCAAGTACTTGAGGATGTTCTTTACGGCTGTCCAGTGAGCATCCCCGGGATCTGACTGGTACGTGCTCGTCATGCTGAGGGCATACGAGACATCTGGGTGTGTGCACAACATAGTGTACATGATAGATCCGATGGCTGATGCATATGGGATCCCATTCATACGCTCCTTCTCTTCACAAGATTGGGGACATTGAGCTCTAGAGACGATGACTCCATGTAGAATGGGGATGTTGCCTCTCTTTGAGTTCTGCATGTTGAACTGCTTTAGCACTTTGTCAATGTACGTGCTTTGACTTAGTCTGAGAAGCCTTTTAGATCTATCTCTATAGATCTTAATTCCTAAAATGTAGGATGCTTCTCCTAAGTCCTTCATTGAGAAAGTATTCCCAAGCCAAGTCTTTACCTTCTCTAAGGCTGAGACATCATTCCCCATCAATAGTATGTCATTCACATACAATATGAGGAATGTGTTCGTGCTCCCACCAACCTTCTTGTACACACAAGATTCATCTTCATTTTGAATAAAGCCAAACACTTTGACTTCTTCATCAAATCGAAGATTCCAACTCCGAGATGCTTTCTTCAATCCATAGATTGATCTTTGTAGCTTACAGATTTTATTGGCATTCTTTGGATCTATAAAACCTTCAAGTTGTGTCATGTACACATCCTCATTTATATTCTCATTAAGGAATGCGGTTTTAACATCCATTTTCCAAATCTCATAGTCATAGTAAGCAATAATAGCAAGCATGATCCTGATGGACTTAATCATGGCAACTGGAGAAAAGGTTTCGTCATAGTCAACACCTTGAACGTGTCGGAAACCCTTTGCAACCAATCTGCCTTTATAAGTTTGCACATTGCCATCCATGTCGGTCTTCTTCTTGAAGACCCACTTGCACCTATGGGTTTTACCCCTTCGGGTGGTTCCACCAAAGTCCATACTTTGTTGGAGTACGTGGATTCCATCTCAGATTTCATGGCCTCAAGCCATTTCTCAGAATTTGGTCCCTCCATAGCCTCTAGATAGGTAGTTGGATCATCATCTATGATCAACTCACCGCCTTCCTGAGTCACAAGGTATCCAAACCTCTCAGGTTTAGGGTGTGTCCTACTAGATCTACGAGGTCCTTGTCTTACTTGAGGAGATTGAGATTCTTCAACACCTTGTGAATCTCTATGTTCCTCTTGTACATCTACCGGTTCAATGTTTTCTTGTTGGGCTTGAACTTCTCCAAGCTCTATTTTCCTCCCATTATTTCCTCTAGAAATAAATTCCTTTTCTAGGAACATAGTTGTCCTGGCAACAAACACTTTATTGTCATTAGGGTGGTATAAATAGTATCCCCTCGTTTCCTTAGGGTATCCAACAAAATAACATTTATCAGACTTGGGTCCAAGCTTATCAGGAAACATTTTCCTGATGTAAGCCTCACAACCCCAAATCTTCATAAAAGACAAATCGAGACGCTTCCCGTGCCATATCACATATGGTGTCTTTTGAACCGATTTAGATGGTACTCGGTTAAGTGTAAACACGGCGGTTTCAAGAGCATGACCCCAGAAGGAAATCAAAAGATCAGCAAAAACATCATTGATCGCACCATATCCAGTAAAGTGTGATTCCTTCTTTCAGACACACCATTATGTTGTGGTGTTCCTGGCGGAGTCCATTGTGATACAATACCACGGGCTTGCAGAAGGTCCTCAAACTCTTGGCTTAAGTATTCTCCACCTGCATCGGATCGAAGTGCTTTAATACTTTTACCAAGTTGGTTCTTTACTTCATTCATGAAATCCTTGAACCTTTCAAGGGTTTCTGACTTATGTTTCATCAGGTACACATAGCCACACCTACTGAAGTCATCAGTGAAGGTAATGAAGTACTAATACCCATTTTTGGCATTAGTTCTAAAAGGCCCACATACATTAGTATGTATGAGTCCTAATAGATCACTAACTCTCTCACCTTTACCTAAAAAGGGAGTCTTGTTCATCTTACCCAACAAACAAGATTCACATGTCTCTATTGATTCATAATCAAAAGAGTCTAGATAACCATCTTTATGGAGTCTAGAAATGCGCTTCTCATTTATGTGCCCTAGATGACAATACCAAAAATATGTTTTGTTTGAGTTGTTGAGTTTTTGCCTTTTGGTGTTTACGTTGTATACACTTGTCTCTAGATCTATCAAGTATAGACCATTATACATTGAGGCACTTCCATAAAAGATCCCATCTTTTGAAATGGAACACTTTCCATTCTTAATAAGAAATTCAAAACCATCCTTGTCCAAATAAGAGATAGAAATGATATTCCTATTTATGGAAGGTACATAATAGCAGTTCTTTAACTCTATTATTATCCCACTAGGTAGAGTTAACTCAGAGGTTCCTACGGCACTGACGGCAACTCTTGCCCCATTAGCAACACGTAGTTCAACCTCACCTTTCCCTAAAGGCCTACTTCTTTTAAGATCCTTCACATTTGAACAAATGTGAGATCCACATCTGGTATCAAGTACCCATGATAAAGAAGTAGTAAAGTTAATCTCTATCACATATACACCAGAAGTAGAGATCTCTATCTCTTGCTTCTTCTTCCATCGTTCCCTCCATCCTCCCCATGTTTTCAGCACAGAAGATTCTGACATTGGTTTGGCGAGAGAACCCTTCCCTCCCTCACCTTTGTCCTTATACTATGTTCCATTGATCTCCATCAATGAACTATCCATCTTCTTAAGCGCACATAGAGTGGACTCAAAGGCTACCAGTATATCCGGATTGTGAAGAACACTTCTCACAATCCTTAACCAGTTATGGAATTTATTCTCAATTAATTTTCCCATTTTAAAAGATGATTCTTTTGCCATTATACAAGAGAAAATTGCATTTGTCAAAACTCCTTTTGATTTGATTTGATTTGATTTGATTTGAATAAAATTTGATAGTAGTTAATTATGCATTTAATTAATTACCACTCCCACTATTTTGATTCAAATTGATAGCCCTCACCATCAATTCGGAAGATTGCAATGTACAATATTCTAGTGGGTCAAGATCCTGAAATCCTCTGAGTCATGGACCAGCTAGGGCTGACACCCATAACTTAGATCTTCCAGGTAGGCAACTCTTGCCAATTTCATCATATGCAACTCTTCAAAGATGGCATGCACAACTCCTTGCCATGATCACCTCCATGCCTCAAGGTGCTAGATCCTATCTAGGTCACATTGTTAAATCTGACCCAAAGCCAACACGATGAATATGCACCCTGCTAGGGCAGACCCACATATCCATCCTTCACGCTTCCACGAGATAGATGGTGTACCATGCTAGGGCGTGCCCACACTTGGCCGATCAAGCTTTTTATATGTGTCGCATTTGGAAGGCATCTAAAACTTTAATATTTAATGAGGGATTTGGTTTTTATAGATACATATACATATCCAATCACCCCAATATAGTAAGTATCATATACATGCTATATCCCACAAGAAAACATGTGAAACGATAAAAGCAATGATTATGACCATCCTAATGTGATTCCTCGAGCCAAGAGGAATCATGATCATCTAGGTCCACATCATATGCAACATGTACAAGATAAACTCTGTGCTTTGCCTTTTTGGGTTTGATCAACTCATCTCCATGATTGATCTGCTCGCCATCAGGTTGGTCAGTTAGGTGCCACCAGTCGACCGACTGGCGCCTCCAGCCGATCGGTTCACTGGTCATCGTGCATCTCCTCAAGCCGCCACCCGCTCGTCTCGCTCCTCGAACCGGTCATCAAGATGTCTACCATTCTTTGACATAACAGAAAATAAAATTCTATCCTATTTTACATTTGAAAAAGGAAACCCTGAGTTACATTCGAGAGGAGCAAAGGTAGGAAAGTGATGGAGCTTCCACTCGCGTGGAATTTCGTGCACCACTAAAAATCCTAAAGATGGTAAGTCTTTAGGTTTAGCCTTGCTTATACTAGATTGAGAACTCCACCCACGTATGCTAGGATACGTGGAAGTCTTATCGTAGTATAGTTAAGGGTCGAATCCATAGGACAACGGTCTTGTTGAGATTAATAAGATAGAAAATGTTAGAATTTCATTTAACTCCTTAACAGTTGGTATCTAGATCAAAGAGTTGGTTTGGTTGTTTCAAACTAAGTGCAAGTAAAACAAAAGCAAGAAAGTAAATTTAAGGTTGTAAACAATGTTAAGAAACCACTAGGATGTGAACGGCTTTCACCACCACTACGCAAGGATCAAAACACGCAACATAAAAACATAACCTGCAATAAGACTCTAAACTGTTAGTATCTTTGTAGATTTAGTTTCCTTTCAGGGGACTAACTACGAGAAGTGTGAGAATGTTGCAACGCCAGCCATCCCCAAACAAATGGTCACATACTTTACATCATTCCCTTCACAAAGTGTGTTCCTCGACTTATCAAGGTTGTACTTTCATACGTCAACTGATTCCATTTCATAGTATGAAAGTACAACAATAGAAGTGAGTTTACTCCACTTCTTGAAAAACACTCCTAGATACCGAAACAGATGCATGGTGGATACATGCATCAGGAACCAACATTCAATTGAGATTCGAATCTAATAGTACAAACATAGACAATTCATACTAAAAGATAAAAGTTAACACAAGTTGGTGATCAAGCAATAAGCATTCATTAAATGATTGATGTTGAACTGAAAAGAAAGTATATCTCTATTGCAAACTATAGATTACATTGCATGAAATGAAAACATGGGTAGCGGGGCTACTCCCCGCACCCTAGTGTATAAGACTACTCACTCATGGCAAGGACAAAGAAGGAGGTGAGAAGAGAGAGAGAGAACGTCATCTCCACAAAGGAGGGAGGAAGGTCAACCCCTTAAAGAGAGAGAGAGTGATGATCTTCACACTTCGTAGGTTGCTCGATGATGAATCCTCCTCTTCCCACCTTTTTTGGTGATGAGAGAGAAAGCAACTTCTGGATGGAGTGTGGATCTCAGACTGGCAGCCTCGGGGCGGTGGATGAAGGATGGAATAGCTCTGGAGTAGCAGAGGCAGCCTTTGGATGTCTGAAACTTGATACCTTGTGAGGACCCTTTGCACTAGTATAGAAATGGATTATAATGTCACTTTTAATGGTGTCAGTTGTAATAATACACCGACACCTAAACCATACAGTGTCGGTGTATAAAATAAGCCGACATCAATCTCTAAAGGGCGACCAGACATGGGTACCGCTTTTATTTAGTTTCGGTTCCTTAATAAGAAACCGACACCTAAAAGTAACCGCCAAAACCAAAATTTCTAGCGAAAAAAATTGCCTCCAAAAATTGGCATACATCGTTGGTTTTTAAAACAGAAACTGACGACGAAAGGTTTTCTGTGAGACAGAAATTTGCTCACATTTTATCGTCGGTTTTGTGACAATAACTGACGCCATTGTGTTTTCACGCGAATAACCGTGAAAATTCTTGCCTCCCTTTAGTGTCATTGTTTTGTTGCAAACTGACACGTATAGTTTTTATTGTCAGTTGTTGTTAGCAACCGACACCTATAGTAAACTAAACAGCATGAGGCAGACTCTTCCTCTTCTATTTCATTCATTTCCGTTGATCAGGGTTTTTGCTCCGACGATTGCTCCGGCGATTCCGCTGCTATGCCTCCACCTCCGCTGTTGTGCTGCCTCTGCCTCCGCCGCCGTCTGCTTCCGTCAGCCGCTGTCGGAGACCACTCTCTTCCTGGCAACCGCCCGACCAGAGCTCTCCGCCCGGTGACTGCCCGACCACAGCTCTCCTCCCGGCGACCTTCTGCCTGATGTCGGCGACCAACTCTCCACCTGGAGCCCTTCTGCTCGACGACCAGCCCTCTTGCACACCCATTATCAGGTTTTCCCCTAACCTTCCCCCTATTTTTGCTTTTCCTATATCACAGGAGCGCCCATTAATCCTATGGTTGTGGCTGTGTGCTTTCTTTTTATATGTGTGGTTTACATGCATCAATATTCTGTATTGTTCTATGACAAACTGCATTTTGTTCTACACAATATTACTCACGTTTACAACATACTCACGTATCAATTCTACACAATATTTATCCTCTCTCGGTTCAAGTTTTAGAATTCTAGGTAGTTTTAAGCTACATCTTCACTACTTCAACCACTCAAAAGTTTTGATATGTAGATTCATCAAGTTGATGAATGCATTATTACATTGTTTAAAGCTTGGTTAATTATGGTAATCTAATCATTATGTTTTAAAACTAATGAGAAGATTTAAACATATTTGATTCACATAATTAGGGTTTGATAATTGAAAATCCTAATCGACAAAAATTAGGGTTTTAATAACATATGAATACAAAATTTGATCAGTATAGTCGTGTACTAAATGATTTTTAGCATTTTATATACAACTAGGATTTAGTTGAAATTTGTACATGGTTTGGAGAAATTAGATATTAGTTGGAAGAATTTTTTTGACTTGTTTGTCGGCCGATTTTACCCAAGATAAACTCAATCGGACATGTATTCAAACTGAAATATAGCAGTCTAGTATTTGAATTTTATCTTTTTATTGGTATATCCAATTGATCTGAAATTTTAATTATGTTTTGGAAACTCCATTTTGGATGTCTTGTTAAACTTTCCTAATTTTTTAATGATGTTTGAACTCTATGAACAAAGGATGACTTCTTGAAAACCCTAGATGTTTAGTATTAAGACGAGTATGAGTGATAAAGCTAGAACATGTATATAATGTTGCAAATGTGATGAATTGTTGAAGTGTAAGTATTAATACTTGTATTAGATGGCTGATCAGGACCGTGCTGATGATCACCGTGAGGGTGAGGACGTGCTTGCACCGCCTGACAATGTAAGTTTTAAGAATATATCCCTATATGTTCATTTATAATTATATTATGTAAGTGTGTTTTTTATCAAATTTTAGGTTGGTGATGTACCCCCTGAAGAAATTACAGCACTTGATGAGAAGCAAGAGAAAATTGAGAAAGTGAGGGGCATCACAATGATGAACAAGTTAATACAGCAAAGGGGCAATGGATCCAAATTGGCTGTGGATTTTGATCAGGCAGGAAATCCATATGGAGTGAACTGCAACTCATTTGTTTCATATCTTGGGGTTCTTACTCACAGCCATTACAGTCTTATCCTAGAATCATGGCATAGAGTTCCTAAGGAGAAGAAAGACCACATATGGAAGGAACTATGCGTGAGTTATTATTATTTGTAATTCTATTTGTGTAGATTACTAATTTTTAGGATACTAGTTAATAGAAATTCTATTTAATTTGCAGAGCATATTTGATCTGGATGAAAAGTTGCATCGTAAATGTGTGATGCAACATTGTGGGAGGGTCCTAAGGAACTATAGGACCAATATCACCCGAGATTACATACGTGATGCTGAGAATAGGTTCTTAATAGATTCCAATTCTAGACATTGATCAACATTTCTCTAACTTTACACTAATAATTTTTGTTTGTATTCTCTTTAAAAAATAAATATAGGAAGAAGGAAGCCACACAGCATCGGAACTACTTGGACCCCAAAGAATGGGAGGAGTTTGTTACCCAAAGAAAAACATATGAATTCAAGGTATTAAGCGTCGCCACTCCCAATTTAATTAATATACGTTTTTATGTATTCACTATTCAAGATTAACCTTTAGTGTTACTAACCAAATCAATGTGCTAACTAACTAGGCTAAGAGCGATGCTCAACGAGCAAGGCATGCACTGAATGTGCACGACCACACAATGGGTCTAAGAGGATATGCAGGCGTTTGCCAAAGACTACAGGATGAGTCTACTCAGCCTACTGCTACTCAGGAGACTGCAGAGTCCTCAACTGCTGCTCCCGCACCTCTGCCTCGCCATGTTATGTGGATAGCTGGGAGGCAAAACAAGAAGGGAGAGATACCGAAGCCCGCAACCACTGAGGCGGCTGCAAAAATGGTAAAAATCAAACTCTTAGAGCAATCTATCGATATTGATTATTGTTATGTTTACTTATGAATTTTTGTTGATGGTGCTTAGCGGGAGCTGCATGAGCAGAGGAAGGAAGGCAAGTTCATCCCTCAGGGCACAAGGGATGAACTGACAGTTGCTCTGGGTAACCCACAACATCCTGGACATGTAAGGGGTGTAGGAGCTGGTGTGGGCATCAAAGCATTCTTTGGGCCATCCCAGCGTAAACCTGTCCCAAAAGCAGGACTTTCACAAGCTGAGGTAACTTATTCTTATTTTAGAACGTTATTGTGAAATGGAATTCAATAATCAGCAACTAGCATTTCTTTTATCCATGTATAGGTAGATTCCTTAATTGATAGGAGAGTCGAGGAAGCAGTTGATAAAAGACTCCAGGAAGCAGTTGATAAAAGACTCGAGGAAGCATTTCACAAGTGGCAGGCGTCTCAGACTTCCAGTCAGACAGTACCTGTGGCGAACCTCTCTTCTCCTACTCCTCGTACTGTAGAGGTTGGGAGTAATCCTATAGACCTACCTAGCACGTCCTCTGTAAGTATTTTTATGGCATATATAATAGCTAGTCTGTTCAATATGATATGTTTGTGTATATATACATATAACATTCTTTAATTACAAAAATTTGTAGGGGTTGAAGCCATGCCGACTATAAAGTGAAGGATATATCATTGCAGATGCATTGGCTTACCCACCCCTTAAAGGGTGCATGTTTCATGGGAGTCCAGTACCATATGGCATGGTACGAGTGAGCCCCATACATATACTCACTGGCTGGACGGATCTTGCACTGCCTCATGCACACCCAGATGCTGAAACACTTGGTGAGGCAGTAGGCGGATTAATACTGTGGCCCGAAGCGGATGTCCTCTATACTGATATTGTATGATAAATTTTCATTACTTTAATTTGTTAGTGTGTGTATATATATGAGTTAATTGATATGAAATTATATATACAGGTCAAAAAGATGAGACCCGCTACATCTCAGCCTCCACCTCCTCGACTACCAAGTTGGCTTCCAGGGACCTACACGCCTCGATAGGTCCTAATTGTAGGAGTGTGGCAGTATGGATCGGTGAACATAATCTAAATTGCCCTATAAATGTTACTATTCTGGAGAATGTTGTAGGTAAATCATACGATAACAATCTATTTATACAAGTTTAGCATACATATTAATGTATACATAATAGAAGTTCTGGATACGTATTAATGCAGGTCAAACATTCAGAAACAACATATCTATACAAGATATTTTGGAGTTGTTTAAGTATGAATGGCTGAACACATCTATGATAGAGATGTGAATATGGTGAGATTAATGCATACGGCAATCTAGTTTATACATCCATATACCTTGTTTTATATACGGCAATCTGGTTTCTTATATATTAATGCATACGTAATAAATGTTTTGCAGCCACTTATACAGGACATGTAAAGATTTTGGGTTTTCCCATGTGGGATTTTTGGTTCCATCTTTGATTAGTCTTGTAGATACAGACCCTGGTTCAGTTACTTCATATTGTTGTGATGCTTTTGAATATTTTGGTAAAAATAATAAGACAGTGATAATAGCTCCATTCAATGTCGAGTAAGTTTACTTTGCTTGTAATTTAGACTTAAGCAAATTACATTTTTATTGCGGATATTGAGTTATTAATTTTCTACTTTCTTACCTGTAGTTCTAAGCATTTGGAGTTATTAGTTATTGTCCCCAAGACATTCATCGTCTATTATCTAAATCCTGTGGGGAGTGAGTTGTATGTATATGGACATGCAATCAAAAGGCCATTATTCTCGTGAGAAATAGTTTATGTTTTTATATATGTTAACATTTGTTACTGCATTACTACTTAATTATGCAATTTAATGTGTTACACTAACATATACAGGGTTTTACAAGAGTACAAAAAAGCTGGAGGAAAGGTCCCCAGGAAAAAAAGTCTGATACTCATTTGGAAGAATGTGAAAGTAATTTCCTGACTCTAATGTATATATTATTTATGTGAAGTGTGCTTATTTGTATTTTTTAATATTTTGTATGTTTCAATTTATAGTGTGCTACACAAGACAATGGTTGGGCATGTGCCTACTATGTGATGCGATTTATGGACCTAATCATCAAACATGTTGTATTGGAAATCGATAACATACAACATGTATTATACATAGTCTCGTTAGATAATATGAAATATATGAATCTTATTATATATTATTATAATTATGTATTTACGTCATTCTCTTTGTAGGTCTTTAAAACTGAGGACTTCAACACAGGTGCAAAGCGTTTCGATGTACATGCTCCCTATACGAGAGATGAATTAGATGTTGTAAGAGAAGATTGGGCAAAAGCCCTGCAAAGAGTGGGAATTTTTCAATATGATTTTGATGATGATGACAATGATGATGATGAATAAAATAAATTTGTTCTCATAATTAATTTTGTGTGAATGTGAATTAATTTTTATGAATTGTCATATGTGTGTGAAAATCATCAATACATGAATGTTTCTACATGTGTCTAAATGTAAAAAGAGATGAAATAAATGGAACTGCAGGTTGCTACTGGTTTCTACATGTGTGTAATGAAAAAATAATATGAATTAAATTTCTTATACATGAGTGTGAATCACATATATAATAATTTGTCCATCATGTTAATTTTGCAGGTTTGTGGCCTGTTGTTGGCTGATATCAATGGATGTCGTAAAACCTGCAGTTCATAACTGAACTGCAGGATTCTCATCCTGTGACCAGCCACAGCAGGTCTGCAGACTGACAGAAAACAAAATCAAATCATACGTGTCGGTTATTTGTATAAAACCAACGACATACGGTTACAGTGTCAGTTTCCATACTAGTACCGACGTCGATTTCCCTACACCACGGCCGTGGCAACGGACCAGACATAAAATATGTGTCAGATATATGTATAAAATTGACGATATACGGTTACAATGTTGGTTGCCATACTAGTAACCGACGTTGATTTCCCTAATGAGACCAAACACCACGGCCGTGTTGGCCAGCACGGCCATGTAAGTGGGTGATTCAGTGTCAGTTTCAAAGCAGATAACAGACGCCTATACCCCCTGCTGGTGCATTTTTGGTGCGCTTTCGATGGCGCGCGAAGGGTTGTGGCGTCGGTTTGAGAACTGACGCGTAAAGGTTGGGCTTTTAGCAGCGCCCACATAGGTGTCACTTAGAAAACGACACCAAAGGCCTTAAATAACCGACACTAAAGGCCAGTTATGTACTAGTATTGGGTCTTATTTATAGGCCTTGAGTGAAGTCCAAACGGTTTGGGCAGTTTTAGGCCCAAACAGTCTTGGAAACCGTTTGGGTTCTGAGACCATTTTGTCTCTCTCGGTTTCGAAACCGTTTAGACTCTCTCAGTTTGGAAACCGTTTCAGTCCTTATGGTCTTAAAACTATTTGCCTTTGTTCAGTCTTGGGACCGTGTAACTTTATGTGGTCTTGGGACCGGTTGAGCTCCATTCGGTCTTGGGACCATATGGTCTTCATTCGGTCTTGGGACAGTTTGGTGCCCATTCGGTCTTGGGACCGTTTGCGCGCCCATTCGGTCTTGGGACCGTTTGGACTCTCTCGGTTTCGAAACCGTTTGGACTCTCTCGGTCTGGAAACTGTTTGAGTCCTCACGATCCTGAAACTGTTTGCTTTTATTCGGTCTTGGGACCGTGTATCTTTATGCGGTCTTGGGGCCGGTTGATCTCCATTCGGTCTTGGGACCGTTTGGCGTCCATTCAGTCTTGAGACCATTTGGCGTCCATTCGGTCTTGAGACCGTTTGGTGCTTTTATAATTTTTTTTGTATTTTTCGGTCGGAAATGAAAGGGAAAAGTTAGGCTAATGATATATTTGCAATAAAGTGGAAAGTTAAAGATTCTATCTAATTTATTTAAGAAAAAGTATGGAAAACTGAGAAAAACCAATAAGATAAAATCGCAAAATGGGAGGTTATCACCCCCCCTAACTTAGAGTCTAGCTTGTCCTCAAGCTAGATAGAGCTAAGGCACGTAGTGGTGAGGTGATTTTATTTAGTTAATATTTCCATACTCTTGCTTCAATTCTAAACCAGAGATCTCCTAAGGTTGTATCGGAGCTTTTGCTTGCCTTAACTCTTTCATACATTGAGAGTTTTGGATCTTAGGTTTCTTCCATATCTCGTAGCCCGCATTGGGACCACTTTTTATTCTGTGCATGTCACCGACTCTAATCAGTTTTATACTTCTCTAAAAATCCTGTCGGAAGCTAGAGTGGGTATGAGGGTTGGCTAAAGGCTTGTTGTGTAACTCTCCCTTCAAGTGGGGGAGGGTTTGTCTATGCATTTAGGGTCTCACTACTGGGCACGATGCATCTGCCTTTGTGAGGGCAGCTGAATGTACCAGCCAGTCGAGTCCTTTATCAGCCTTTCATATATTTGGATACCTTCGGGTTTCACTACCGGGCATGACACATCTGCCTTTGTGAGGGCAGCTGAATGTACCAGTCGGGCGAGACCTTTATTGGCTCTTCATATAAATCTTTATGTGTGGCACAACTCTCATATTTTTATTCAACACTCTGGCTTTTATTCATAAACTCACAAGCTTAGGATTTGGAATTTTAGGGGTTTTGGTTGGGCGGCCAAGCCTCTTTTATTTGAAGAGAAGAAAGTTGTTCTTAGAGTTCTCGACATGCACTTAATTGGTTTCTACTTAGTGGTCCATTTGAGAGGCTTCTTGATTTGGATGTCACCTGATATCCCTCCCGTCCTTCAGAGTGTTTAGCTTGTTTCGGCCCTGATGTTGACCTGTGGAGAGTCAGATGTAGAATTGAAGCGAAAGCATGAAAATCTAGTGTGAAGATAATTTATTAATTCGCCATTACATGTCTATATGCTATTCTTGTTATTGATCTTGAGGACTAACTGGATTCTAAAGTTAGATGGGGATGAATTTTTCCAAGAGGGATGTTATTCTTATGTGCAGGATTTATTTTAATAGGGAAATTACTTAAAACAAAATCTAAATGTGCAAAGAAAACTAAAAAATTTGTACAGAATTGAAAGAGAAGGTAGAGAGGGAAGGATTTTAAAAATGATACCTCGCCCTTGTCCAGTGTACTCCCCCCCCCCCAACTTATCACTCACTCTGTCCTCAGAGTGTCAAATTGATAGGTTGAGAAGTATAAGGACAAGGGCATCAGGCTTCTGTTAGTCCTTTATTAGCTCCAGGCATTCAGAGAAGATTAGTTGTGAACTTTTCACGTAGAGCGTGGTAATCCACATATGTCATGTCCTCTACTGGTCTTCCAAGTACCATGATGGTGTACATCCAGTAGAGGACGTGGAAACCACAATCATTTGACTCTTGGATCTACTGGGGATATTTGTGGCTGAAGGCAGGGCGATGAAAGTGTTCTTTACTGTATGCCCATGTGTGCTTGCTGAGAAGGTCATGTAGTTGGTCAGCGCACTCCTTCGCCACCTCCTCTGTGGGCGTTCTTGGTGTTGTAGTATACTGTTTCTGATCTGGATTTTACTGGCTGTCGGAACTGTTATATATGATTGTTGTTCCGTCATGAAGATTTGTCGCCAGTAACATCCAGTGCTCTGAATGAAGGAAAGGAAGCATTAAACTTCGGCGTCGTATGTTGGAGGAAAGAAATGAGTGCCTCAGTTGTTCCGAAATTCTTTAGCTTTAGGAGATCATCTTTCAAATATGTTGATGCCATATAGATCGTAGGGTGATTCTGTCCAAGGAGATATTGATAGACGGCCGTCAAACTCACGAATAGAGACCCTTTGAACTGTAAAGTTTCACGTAGCGCATCTGTCATAACCAGGATATCTCCGGCTAGGAAAACCAGATCATCTTTCTCGGCGTAAAGCCTAGACATGATGAGTCGAAGTTCATTGTTGGAAAGACTTTTACAGGCACTGAGGTCAAAATCAGGGAACGTCGGTGTAATGGCAGACAGGGGAACCTTTTGTGAAGATGGTCTGTTGATGGTAGCCCCGGTTAGCAACTCGGTGTCCCCTTTATCATCCGCCAAATCAAAAGAGTAATGGTCTCATTGTTTCTTCTCGGGGACCTTGGCAGGCTGTTGTTTCTCCAACTCCCATATTGTTTGCCGGAATGGCTATTTTTTAGGACGTTGGATGGCCGAGTAGAGGTAGCGAGGAATGTCGTTAGGCACCATAGTTGGTTCCTTGAAGAACCTTCAGTCACATATTAGCTCCATGGCGTAACGACCTCATAGAGAATGGAAATCCTCTATGGCCAGCTCAGTGTAAGGGATTTGTTGATTGAGCACTTGGATGTGGAGTATAGTGTAGAAAGTGCAATCTCTAGATCCTTCTTGTGTTTGGACACGCACGTCGACAGAAAAGAGAACCGTGTTGGCAACGTAGGCATCAATTTTTTGATGGAGCTTCCACTCGTGTGGAATTTCATGCACCACTAAAAATCCTAAAGATGGTAAGTCTTTAGGTTTAGCCTTGCTTATACTAGATTGAGAACTCAACCCACATATGCCAGGATACGTGGAAGTCTTATCATAGTATAGTTAAGGGTCGAATCCACATGGCAACGGTCTTGTTGAGATTAACAAGATAGAAAATGTTAGAATTTCATTTAACTCCTTAACAGTTGGTATCTAGATCAAAGAGTTGGTTTGGTTGTTTCAAACTAAGTGCAAGTAAAACAAAAGCAAGAAACTAAATTTAAGGTTGTAAACAATGTTAAGAAACCACTAGGATGTGATCGGCTTTCACCACCACTACGCATGGATCAAAACACACAACATAAAAACATAACCTGCAATAAGAGTCTAAACAGTTAGTATCTTTGTAGATTTAGTTTCCTTTTGGAGGACTAACTATGAGAAGTGTGGGAATATTGCAACGCCAGCCATCCCCGAACGAATGGTCATGCACTTTACATCATTCCCTTCGCAAAGTGTATTCCTCTACTTATCAAGGTTGTACTTTCATACGTCAACTGATTCCATTTCATAGTATGAAAGTACAACGATGGAAGTGAGTTTACTCCACTTCTTGAAAAACACTCCTAGATACCGAAACAAATGCATGGTGGATACATGCATCAGGAACCAACATTCAATCGAGATTCGAATCTAATAGTACAAACATAGACAATTCATACTAAAAGATAAAAGGTAACATAAGTTGGTGATCAAGCAACAAGCATTCATTAAACGATTGATGTTGAACTGAAAAGAATGTATATCTCTATTGAAAACTATGGATTACATTGCATGAAATGAAAACATGGGTAGCAGGGCTACTCCCCGCACCCTAGTGTATAAGACTACTCGCTCATGGCAAGGATAAAGAAGGAGGTGAGAAGAGAGAGAGAATGTCATTTCCACGAAGGAGGGAGGAAGTTCAACCCCTTGGAGAGAGAGAGAGAGCAACGATCTTCACACTTTGTAGGTTACTCGATGATGAATCCTCCTCTTCCCACCTTCTTTGGTGATGCGAGAGAAAGTAGCTTCTGGATGGAGTGTGGATCTCAGACTGGCATCCTCGGGGCAGTGGATGAAGGATGGAACAACTCTGGAGTAGCAGAGGTAGCCTTTGGAAGTATGAAACTTGATACCTTGTGAGGACCCTTTGGGTCTTATTTATAGGCTTTGAGTGAAGTCCAAACAGTTTGGGCAGTTTTAGGCCCAAACGGTCTTAGAAACCGTTTGGGTTCTGAGACCGTTTGGACTCTCTTAGTTTCGAAACTGTTTGGACTCTCTCAGTTTGGAAACCATTTGAGTCCTTGCGGTCTTGAAATCATTTGCCTTTATTCGGTCTTGGGACCATGTAACTTTATGCAGTCTTGGGACCGGTTGAGCTCCATTCGGTCTTGGGACTGTATGGTCTTCATTCGGTCTTGGGACCGTTTGGTGCCCATTCGGTCTTGGGACCGTTTGGACTCTCTCGGTTTTGAAACCGTTTGGACTCTCTCGGTATGGAAACCGTTTGAGTCCTCACGGTCCTGAAACCGTTTGCTTTTATTCGATCTTAGGACCGTGTATGTTTATGCGGTCTTGGGACCGGTTCATCTCCATTCGGTCTTGGGACCGTTTGGCATCCATTCGGTCTTGAGACCTTTTGGCGTCCATTCAGTCTTGGGACCGTTTGGTGCTTTTATAAAAAAAATTTGTATTTTTCTGTAGGAAATGAAAGGGAAAAGTTAGGCTAATGATATATTTGCAATAAAGTGGAAAGTTAAAGATTCTATCTAATTTATCTAAGAAAGAGTATGGAAAACTGAGAAAAAACAATAAGATAACATCACAAAATGGGAGGTTATCAGAAAGAAATCTCGAGTTATTTCGAGTTACATCAAGAAAAGGAGATAGAGAATCAGTGCGCAGACCAATATGAAAGCAACCACATTCAACCAAGCATACATACATAGGGTTTATTGGCCATAACCATGCTATACATCCACCACAAAACTCTTTTAAGGGTGATGTGTATCGAGTGCATTTATATTACATATCATATATGTATATAGGGATTTGTGGATTTAGGATTGGACATGCATAAAACCAATTTTATTTGCATCGTATGCAATAAATAAAGGCGACAAACCAAAATCGATCATATCGATAATACTAAAGCATAGAGCAGTTGATGTGTCTCTGATACCACTATTGGGTTTTAGGGGAGACAGAGAAGGAAGCGGAAACAAAAAATTTCTTCTCCCAAACCCATAATAAAGGAATCACGTCAACGTCTATACAATAGGAAGGATGGTTTGTGGAGGCGTACCTTATCCCGAGGCTTGCTCGGTGAAGTTACCTCACGGCTTGCGTGGTCTTCACCTCCGATCTTGGACGGTGTCTGAGCATCTCCTGGTCTCATCGGGACTATCAAGATTGACAGCTGTCCTCTGAGCGGCAGAAGTCTCCCGCCTCTACAGTCATCCACACGGATTGCCTGGAACTCAGATCTCCTTGTCCCACAAGGAATCGGAAGGAGTCGCACCCTCCTTTCAGCGTACTAGTCACCGACACACTCTCCTACAACCAGTTGCCTTTCTATAGTTGTCTTTCCCTTGTTGTACCTCCCTTATCAGGTAGCACTTGCTTGGGCTAACCAGAGAGAACGACAACTTTGCAGAGCAGCTGGTGTTCTGAGTTGTACTTTGAGAAGCCCCCAAAAGCCCTACATATATAGGAGGGTCATGGGACAGGGTTCTCTACCCCAGGCAGTACGGGAGTAAACAGGAGTAGAAGGGTTCGAGATTTTCCACAAAACAACCAACTGTGTCACCTGATCCGATCGTTTCAACCTTGAAACGGACGGTTGGTGGTCTGAGTCGATCGGTTCACACCTGAACCGATTGTTTGGAACACCTGAGCCGATCGGTTCACTTCTGAGCCGATCGGTTCGTGGTCCTGGTCCAACTCAAATTGACTTTCCTATTTTTTTTTCGATTAATCAAATATTAATCCTTATCCAAATCGAATTTGTACAAGTGAAACAAATTGTATTTGCAAAATCAACTTTCCAAACGATCTCCGTTGGTCACATGAGCCAATCGGTTCAACAATTGAGCCGATCGGTTCACCAACTTGAGTCGATCGCTTCATCTCATGAGTCGATCGGTTGGAAGTACAGATTGTGCAAAACAAGTCAATCGCAGTTTCAATCAATCTGATACTCTAATCAATTGGTCCAACACCTTGAACACTATGATTTTGAGCTATCAATCAACTGAGTGTTTAATTGAACTACTAAACTCCTTTAGTAATCAATCTAAACATCATTTGTGGATAAACTCCTCTTCCAGGTTAAATTCGATGTGTGTGACCCTGCAGGTCCATTTCACATTGGCAGTGAAAGTCCATAACACTTATGACTTCACAAGAAAAGAGCGGTGCCTAGTCGCACATCACTGCTACCCAAGTGAAATAGAAAGTTGGAGAAAAACTTTCAATCCTACAATCCATGAATGGTGTTACAGTGAATGTATAATTCCTTTGTCACTAATGTCCCGAATGAACTCAAGGCATGGTACAGTCATCCTTTCAACGTTCATCCATTTCCTTGATCTCAAAGCGGACTGGGTGAGATGTGTGTGACATCAATATCACATATTGATTCACACGTGCATGTGCATGCCTTTCTCAATCATACTCATCAAGTGGTCATGGACATTAAACTCCCTTAGGAGGGACAAATCCCATATCTATCACTCAATCCTCAAAATCCCCATGTGTCAAAGCCACCCAATCATCACCTTTATAACAACCCATGTTTCAGGACTGTGTTTGATGATGTCAAAGTGTACCCAATGACGTGTGTTGACTGTAGTGATTTCAGGTCGAAGAATCACATTCACCAGCATCACTGTGAGAGCTGACTGTGACTACCAAATCATGGTTCCATGTGTCACTCATATGGTGGGTCTGTCTGATACACTTGTTCTCTAACAAGTACCTATGTGCTTGGTTTGATATCACTATATCATGACTAATGAGATTATGTCATCAACCAACACACAATCTAGTCTTTAGTGTTATTGATGTCTATGGTTATTTCCACAATAACAACCGGCTAGGGACTTAGCAAGAATCTATACTCTTAACATCTGTATGATCTCATCGTTTAGTTCCTTAACCTAAAGCATACATCATTGAGTAAAACAATTCTTTAGACATCTATCATGTTATACTATCATCTCAAAAACAGTTAAAACATATAGATCGGAAATTGCCTTTATTATTATTCAAATCATTTACAAAGTATCCCATTACTATCATCACATGACTTGCTCTATGGGCATACATACCAACATGTGGATACTAAGATAAGGTCATATTATCTCACGCATGGAAATCACTTCCAAATCTGAATTCTAAATCGTGACCATGCCTTACAAGTGGTGCTATATCCCTTATCAAGTTTTGATTTGTTTTGCATGTAGACCAGCCATAAGGTTTTAGCAACATAGTCTAAATCCCAAAATAGTGAACTAAAATTTCATTAAGACTAAGATTAACCTCATTAACAAAAACTCAACATATGAGTCTTTGACCCTTTTAATTCAATACTCCATGATGTATTTACCATGTTATATAACTTGATACCAATTGTCAAATTTCCTCCAATTATCTCCAAATATATGATATTACTTTTGAATACCTATTATAATCATTTAGAAAAGGCCAAATGATATAGAATTGTGATAATACATTGAATTGACTACTCAACTATATGAATATGTATCTAGTCACATAATTCCACCCACGACATCTAATCACTTGATCTTCATCCTTACTCATCACATACTTGTAACTAGTTCTAGATTATCATCCATGGTATCTCTTTCTGTAGTGACAATCCTTTCATTCCTTTTCACAACTTTGAGACTAGATAACCTTTTTTATTCCACCTCATGTAATACTTTGATGAATACAAGATCTACTAATCCCACTAAACTCCAATCGGTCATAAAACCCTAGAAATTTGGATGTTACAATTCTACCCACCTTGGAAAAAATTCGCCGTCAAAATTTTTTCACAAGCTACCCACCTTAGGGCTTCACATAGTCTACATACAATCATTCTCTAATATTTTCTTAATGTCCCATTTGCATACTCATGGTGTGGATTTCTCATGGTTAACATTATCTAGAAAACATGATCATATATTACTTACGAATTTGGAAGTCTTAGTTATACCTTCACCATTTACCATGGAAAAGACTCTAGCTTTCTTCTTCTCTGTGCTTGGATTAAGGTTATGGTTCACTTAAAATGAACTCACTAATCTATGCCAAAATATCTACCCTTCATATACATGCTCGGTCTTACTATGTGTATGATTAAGTTTAGGGGACTATATATCTCAAACTTTTAATGCCAAAACTTGTTTTCTATGTCGCCTTTGGATACATGTCGGCTGGTCATATATTCAGAGGTGACATGTCAGATCACACTTATCTTCTCACTTCCTCATGCACATATCCCATACCACATGCACTTGAAAGGACAAGACAAGCATGATTATGCACATAACATTTTCTCTGCAAAACCCCATAAGCATGTGTCCCATACCACAAACATGTGGGAAAAAGAGAGAGAATGTTATATACAACTATAGTGTTAACATAAAAAGTGTAAAACATCTAGGTACATAACCCTAATGCTTATTTAAAATTATGTCTTCGGACTATACTTCTACTCTAATTTTTAATATCTTTCACTTACTCACTCTATATCTAGGGTGACTAATTATCTTTCTAAATCTATACTCTACTCTCACTTAACTTCTTATAGGGTGATCTTGAGTAAGAACATGAGAATTTATCTAGTGTCCAACTACAATGTTGCTCTGATACCATATTGTAACACCCTTCCTAAGAACATACATGCACATAGCATAAGCAACATTGAGTTATCCATAACTCGTGCACTGAAGGGGGCATTACATAAAACTAGCATTCATAACAACAATATAATCAATCACACAAATTGAAAATAAGAAACATTCTCATAATCATTCTTATAAAAGGAACATAATGGATATGTAACATCCCTAATTTTGTAAATAAATCAATTTTGAGGTCTTTGGCAAAAATGTTCAACTTTTCATTTCAAAATCTTAAATATGGATGAAACTTACCCAAATATAATGAAACATTCCATCAACCTCAAGTTTTGGCTCAACCAACTCACCAAGGAAGGGATGAATCTTGTGATGGAGTAGACTTTTGGATCTTTGAACATCTAATGACAATTGAGTTTATTCTTGTGGTTTATACCAAGGATTCCAAGATTTTGGAATAAAATGGATGTTGAAAGTCTTTTGTTGTCGATATTATGTCTTTTCCCTAAGTATGTGCCATTTTGAGGTATATATTTGATTGATCAAGTAATGATATTTTTTGGCACCAAAATTTAAGAGAATATAGCTAGACCATCCAATCAAAGGCTATAGAGGTTTAAAGTTTGTGAAATATTTAATATGTTGATGTATTTATGGCTAAGGTTCATTCTTTCTGTCTAAGTTTTGATAGTATCCAGTCTCACGCTCCCCCTGGCTTGAAGTGTCATGGATTCGCTATGTGGCATTATCTAAATGATGTGTATGAGTAGAATCAGATGATTGACCGTGTACCCCACCTTGCGGTTATGTACTTGACGAGATGAGGCAAGTGGTTCCCCATGAAACCATGATCGTCAATTGTGGTGTGATAAGCTCGGGGAACTCTTTTTCCTTGGATGACCGTGACCTGTAGTCAGACAATCTTTTCAAGCATGTGGTAGTTAGAGAGTGAGAGAACGATACCTCTCCACACTGTTGTCTCTTTATTGCCAACAACTACGGCGATGAGGAGGATCACGTCGGCCAGAATCAAGCCCCGTGATGGACTCACAAGCGGGCATCAGACAGGATCTCGTTCACACGAAGCCGCATGGAGGAGCCAACAGAGGCGTTAAGGGGAACGAGGAGGAGATGATCACTCATCATTTCTCACATATCACAACAACACGGAGGCAGCATGATCTCGGGGATACAAATACACTGTTGATTCCACGTTGGAGGAGAGCCCTAGCGGCAGCGAGACCACAGATGGGAGAGCAGATCCCTGTTATGGCGGTAATCGCATAGATGGGAGCACAGGGACTCGCGAAGGAGAGAGGATTGTTGAATAGTAGTGCTGATGGCTTGGAGTGAGGTAGTGTTAATAGACAAGGAGGATGACAGCGGCACCTGTTTCTCACCATTGCCTAGCCTTTCGGAGGCGGCACTGGTTTTGGAAATGGAACAAAAGACCTGCGGGCGCCGTCAGGCGAGGGTGAGAAGAGGAAGGGCAGCATACCGTTCATCTCCTAGTCATCCAGGTGGACTGATTCAACATATCCGATGAACTAGGTGATATTTGTAGCAACTGCTCGTCGAAGAGCATCCCCACAGTTGTGGGTTGGGTGGAAGGAAGCCTCGCTCGCGAGCGTAGGTTGCAGATGGGAGATCGTGTGAGAAGGAAAGAAAGATGAACCGGTCTAGAGGCCAATACAAACCCAGTTCTAGACCAGGCACGAACTGACTGGGTCAAACTGAACTAGGCGGCCAGACCAAGTGAACCGCAGCCTTCCTTGGGCCACGCGGTGCCCATCAATTGGCCAGATAGAGGTAAAATCCTTAGAATAACTCAGATCTTCCAAAATTCATAGTAATTAGTATGTTTATCAGAAAAATACAATAAGGCACCAAAATTCTCAAAAAAAATTGTAGAATAATATGGAATCATAATACTAGGCTTTTGATGCATAAATATTGATGATATCATGTAAGATGTAGATTGCTTAGTCCATGAATAATAAATATCAAATGATGATAGAAAATTATGGAAAAATGTCAGTAACCCCATAATTATGTTTACAACGAATATGATGTGTAAAGAAGTGAAACCACTTCTCTACTAGAAAGAACATACCACATCCCTTGAACCAAACACCACATAATTTTTTTCACAAAAGGGATGGAGACCAATTCATTCAACATGTATGTATCATTACACAATGAGTAGCAGCGGAAAAGAAATATTATCTAACAATTTACAAAGCTTGATAACTTGATATAGCACTTCACTACATATAGGTATCTAAAGGAAAACTAAACATAAAAGCCAAAGACCAAGCTGAGGGTCATCTAACCACCTCTTCAAGCCTCCCAAAGATCAACTATAAGGTTGTTGTTGAAGTTCACTCTCCTCGATCTAACCTGGGGTTGGAAGCATACCCCAACAAAAGGAGAAGAGAAGAGAAATACATCAGCAAAAGCTGGTATGTGCATACTAAAAATAAAATTGAGTAATATAAGGATATAAAGGACATCAAATGTAAAAGGCTTCCCATGCAAGAGATAAGCACCACCCAAACGGGTATCAAGAGAAAAGATCATAACAACAGGGATACTTGCCATAACCAACAAAATAAAAAGAATGTGCTATCAATATCAACATCCACTACCATGGTGGGAAACAAAGCACATATCATTATCAACATGCATGCATGTGAGATAAGCATATCCCTAGAACAATATAAACACAATTGGCGGCCAAGCACAAACTTGAACCTAATAGAGAAAGGAATACTGCCAATCTCCCAATATAAAGTTTGAGCATGGATTACTGCCACACTCGATTTACAGAGGAATGGTATACTGCCACCCTCCAAATAAATAATAGGGGAATACTGCCCCAAAACCAATGTAATTACACTACTCTAGTGCTACTGTATCACATTGCATGTAAATATAGAGGCAAGTAAAAGTACAGTCAGAAGATGAAACAAAGATTGCCATCACACAATGGACAACTCAAACATATAAGATCCACTTCAAAGTGGCACATATTAATATAAGAGACCAACATGCACCAAGGCATAAGATAAGATATCAAGAAATTATCCAAGTTCATAACAATCAAGATAGTTCACACAAACCATGATATCAAGAGAATAGACATTTTGTGTAGGCAAAAGTTAAAAGAATGAAAAGATAGTTGAACTGCTCAATATGGATGAATAGGGGATACAACATACCTCAATATCAAGTCCAACAGGTTCAAAGCACTTCTGGATCCAAAACTAGGTCACCAAAGAGCCTATTAAAACACATATACCGATTTTATGTCAATTTCATACATAAAGACCAAACCCTAAAAACTACCTTTTTAAATATGCATGAATTAGGTTATGAAAACTCATTCCATATTTTAGGTTATGTTATTACGAGTCTAAAACATATTTTATTATATTTTTCTGACTTATATATAATTAGTTATGATTTATACAACTTATTATCTTATTTAATTAGATCCATTAAATCACCCTTTTAAAACATCAGATTCAGGTGACAAAACACATACCATTAGTTAGATCTTATTTTTTTGATTCCAATGAATATTTTCCCATAATTTTTTGATCATCTGATAATTAGTTATACATTTTTAATTACTGACCAATCAGATAATTCCACGTAATGAATTTGCATCAAAAGCGGATAATAGGAGAGGGGCTCGCGTGACTTGGCCCAATCACAACCGGTCAAGTCATCGGTCAAACACTCGCAAGACCACGACCAGAGGAGGGAGATAGAATTCGTAAAAAGACGAAAATACCCCTGGTCGTAACACAAAGCAGCAAAGGAAAGAATCGAGGGCAAAGAGGGGAATCAACCCTAGGGTTTGTTTCCCCTGCGAGGACCACCTCGACAGCTTGAGAGCAACAGTTCGATCCTCAACTCCATATTGCAAGAGAGCGTGAATTAGGCTAAAAGTTCTACATGATCAAAGTTCTCGGAACACTAGCGATTTCAGAGAAAGCAACCGTGAAGAAAACAACCATCTATAGCTCGAGAAAACATCGCCGCAACACACTGCCAACTCTGAGGTGGTCGGGTAAGGAAGAAGAGCCAGCGAGAGGTTAAACGAAGAGCAAAGGAAGATGAAGCAACCAAAGTTGGATCAGAAAGGGAGGTAAACCGGCTAGCAGGCGATCTACCGCTCGACATTACAGAATATGACCCAACTCAAACGAAAAGAGGGGAAACCAAAGTACCTGCCGAAAAGATGAATTGAGGACCCTCGAATCCTGTCCACGGCCTCACGACTCGAAGCGAACCAGGAACGAACCCCACCGACGACCAAAACTCTCAGACAAACTCGCCGCCGCCACAACAGGTAGCCAGAGTAGGGAGAGATGAAAGCAGGGCAAACCAGATCAAAAGGACTAGGGCACGAGGTTTCTGGGGGTCCGAGGATCGTGGAGGAAGCCATATATATAAGGGCAGAGTCCAGGTTCATTGAGAAATCTGTGAGAACCAAGAAACAAGGGAAAGAGAGGAATGTTCTCGTCGACCCGGGTTTCTAGCGAGAGAAACCCTATTAAATTAGGGGTCGGCAAAAGCGGAAAGTCTCATAGATGAAGGAAATCAAATCATGAGGTGTCGAAAGGGAAAGACAGAAGAGGAAAGCGCGGAAGAAATCTCGCGTTACTGTATCCGCGAGAAAGAGTCCTAACGGAGGTAGGAGATAACTCCTCATCCGTTGGATTCTTATCCAAGGGCCACGATGAAGTCAGAATCAAAAAGGCCGCGTGACAGCCCAAAGTTAGGAAAAATCGGAAAATCAATCGAATCAATCAAAGTGAATTTTAAATAATTTATGTATATTCTCTTTCCTGATTTAGGGGTTCTAGAAATATCCAAATTAAACCAAAATTTGCACATATGTTAAATTAACATGTAGATTCCGAATATCCAATTAGTTTTTCCTTTTGGAAACCTTTAATGTGTTAATTAAATCAAATTTCATTTTCTCTTTCCTCCTTCATTAATGGTATTAGGATTATCCAAATTTTATGGAACTTGACACACAAGTCATATTTAATGGGTTGAATACGAATTTGCCTTTATTTCCAACTTTTGGTGTCACGAATTACATTTATTTATTAATTTCACCTTTTAGGCATTTTCTCTCTCCTATAATTACCTATTAATCAAACATTATCCAAATTAGTTGCAAATTTTCCCAAAGGCATATTTTAATGTTTAGATTATGAATTGGGAGTTATTTTCCTGATTTGAGAACATTAAGTATTTTATTTTACTTTATTGTTATATTTCCTATTTTTTATAATGTCATTAATATTTATATTTATGTCCACTTTAAATGATACTTGGCCCTTAAGTTACTTTTTGGTCAAGAAAACGAATTTGAGTGTCAAATTATCCTCATGGGTTTCCAATTATAATATTGGTGCAATATCTTTCTAATTATCTTCCTTACCCATTAATTCCCATATTACCCTTAATTATTGCATTTATCTTCTCCTTTATTTAAAATTCGGATTTTCTCCTATTTCTCTTATTTTAGGGAGTGCTAGAAAGTTCTAAGACGAAATATTTTATGATTTCTATTACTTAGTGACAATTTATACTTCAACCCCACTAATTAAAACCAAATTGGTTTTTATGTGCATACAACCCTATATTAAGAATATATGGGGAATATTTATCCAACTAAATTCTTTTATGAGTTATTATTAAGAACAAAATATTTTGTATTCCTTTAATTGCAAGTATTAGCTTATTCTTGTTTGGCTAAGCAAAAAGAGTGAAATTACTAGGGTAGGGTTCTAATTCCAGTATGTTACAGCACACCACCCCTCAAAGGGATTTCGTCCTCGAAATCAAAACATCCCTAGGAAACTTATTCACCACCCCTTACAAGGGTTCATCTCATAAAATCAACCTTAACTTTAGTTATAAAAGTTTCAACTGTACTTATTACATCCACTTCATAAGCAACATGCCAAAGGAAACATAACTTGTAAAGACTAATCTAAGGAACTATGGGTTAACTTGCTCTTGCTCAACATCATTAACTTATTCACCATCCAAAGCAAAAACTCTTCCAGCTCTTCTTTCCACAAGTCTTCCTCTAATATTGTTTCCATTATTGTTGCCATGATTTTGAGGAGGTGCTTGTTGTTGCTGTACTGGAGCTTGACCATTACGACGCTTAGGGAAATCAGGTCGAATGTGTCCAGGTTCATTGCAAAAGTGACATACCACTGGTGCGCCTTGATTTCTAACATGAGGGCACTTCCCTGGAGGATGGGTTCTATTGCACTTTGTGCAACTGTCTCTTTTCTGCTCATCACCTAAGGACTTCCTTTTCTTGTCAAACTCCCTATGCTGAAATCCTGGGTAAGACTCCACAGCCAAAGCTTTATCAACCATCTGCTGAAAGGTCAACGGCAACTGTGGAATAAGAGCACGTCCCACATTGTAGTTTATCCCTTGGAGGAAAAGGTCAGGCCTACGTTCCTCACCCAAACCAACAGCTGAAACCTTTGCACGTAAGCAAAAACAGATAAGGAGCCTTACTTCAAACTGTAGAACTCTGCTTCTTTCTTCTTCAAAGCAGCAGTGCAGATGTACTTCCCACGGAAGAGAGTCACACACTCTGCCCAAGTCATAGATGAGATATCTCTAGTCCTTGCTATTCCATTCCACCAAACTCTTGCAGGTCCATCCAAAACATATGAAGCAAACCTAACCTTTTGGTGTGGAGGGCAAGCCATACCATCGAAAGTCCTTTCCAAGGCCAAAACCCAATCATCTGCTTTGTCGACCATCTCTATCTCACCTTCACCCTTGAAGGAAGGTGGATGCATCTTCATGAACTCCATGATCGAGAACTCCTTAGGCTTCTCAGGTGCAGACATGTCTTTCATCTTCCCCACCAAGGAAGATGCAAAGAGTTGTCGAAACATGGCCAACTCTTGTTCTGGAGTCATAGCTCCTCCCGAACCGACAGCATCAGAGGTCTCCTGACCAAACCTAGTATTTTGAGGTGTCTCATAAATGTGTTGGTTGTCAACCGTTGAGTTATCTCCAACCATAAGGGTTTTGCCTGCACAAGGCAAGGTACTAGGTATAAGCATCCTAATATAAAGGTAAACAACCTATGGGAGACGAGTTTGAAATAGTTAGATAACCGACTGCTAATGGCTTTGATACCATACTGTAAAGAAGTGAAACCACTTCTCTACTAGAAAGAACAGACCACATCCCTTGAACCAAACACCACATAAAATTTTTCACAAAAGGGATGGAGACCAATTCATTCAACATGTATGTATCATTACACAATGAGCAGCAGCGGAAAAGAAATATTATCTAACAATTTACAAAGCTTGATAACTTGATATAGCACTTCACTACATATAGGTATCTAAAGGAAAACTAAACATAAAATCCAAAGACCAAGCCGAGGGTCATCTAACCACCTCTTCAAGCCTCCCAAAGATCAGCTATAAGGTTGTTGTTGAAGTTCACTCTCCTCGATCTAACCTGGGGTTGGAAGCATACCCCAACAAAAGGAGAAGAGAAGAGAAATACATCAGCAAAAGCCGGTATGTGCATACTAAAAATAAAATTGAGCAATATAAGGATATAAAGGACATCAAATGTAAAAGGCTTCCCATGCAAGAGATAAGCACCACCCAAACGGGTATCAAGAGAAAAGATCATAACAACAGGGATACTTGCCATAACCAACAAAATAAAAAGAATGTGCTATCAATATCAACATCCACTACCATGGTGGGAAACAAAGCACATATCATTATCAACCTGCATGCATGTGAGATAAGCATAGCCCTATAATAATATAAACACAATTGGCGGCCAAGCACAAACTTGAACCTGATAGAGAAAGGAATACTGCCAATCTCCTAATATAAAGTTTGAGCATGGATTACTGCCACACTCGATTTACAGAGGAATGGTATACTGCCACCCTCCAAATAAACAATAGGGGAATACTTCCCCAAAACCAATGTAATTACACTACTCTAGTGCTACTGTATCACATTGCATGTAAATATAGAGGCAAGTAAAAGTACAGTCAGAAGATGAAACAAAGGTTGCCATCACACAATGGACAACTCAAACATATAAGATCCACTTCAAAGTGGTACATATTAATATAAGAGACCAACATGCACCAAGGCATAAGATAAGATATCAAGAAATTATCCAAGTTCATAACAATCAAGATAGTTCACACGAACCATGATATCAATAGGATAGACATTTTGTGTAGGCAAAAGTCAAAAGAATGAAAAGATAGGTGAGCTGCTCAATATGGATGAATAGGGGATACAACATACCTCAATATCAAGTCCAACAGGTTCAAAGCACTTCTAGATCCAAAACTAGGTCACCAAAGAGCCTATTAAAACACATATACCGATTTTATGTCAATTTCATACATAAAGACCAAACCCTAAAAACTACCTTTTTAAATATGCATGAATTAGGTTATGAAAACTATTCCATATTTTAGGTTATGTTATTACGAGTCTAAAACATATTTTATTATATTTTTCTGACTTATATATAATTAGTTATGATTTATGCAAGTTATTATCTTATTTAATTAGATCCATTAAATCACCCTTTTAAAACATCAAATTCAGGTGACGAAACCCATACCATTAGTTAGATCTTATTTTTATGATTCCAATGAATATTTTCCCATAATTTTTTGATCATCTGATAATTAGTTATAAATTTTTAATTACTGACCAATCAGATAATTCCACGTAATGAATTTGCATCAAAAGCGGATAATAGGAGAGGGGCTCGCGTGACTTGGCCCAATCACAATCGGGCAATTCACCGGTCAAACACTCGCAAGACCACGACCAGTGAGGGAGACAGAATTCATAAAAAGACGAAAATACCCCTGGTCGTAACACAAAGTAGCAAAGGAAAGAATCGAGGGCAAAGAGGGGAATCAACCCTGGGGTTTGTTTCCCCCGCGAGGACCACCTCGACAGCTTGAGAGCAACAGGTCGATCCTCAACTCCAGATCACAAGAGAGTGTGAATTAGGCTAAAAGTTCTACATGATCAAAGTTCTCGGAACACTAGCAATTTCAGAGAAAGCAACCGTGAAGAAAACGACCATCTGTAGCTCGAGAAAACATCGCCGCAACACACTGCCAACTCCGAGGTGGCCGGGTAAGGAAGAAGAGCCAGCGAGAGGTTAAACAAAGAGCAAAGGAAGATGAAGCAACCAAAGTCGGATCGGAAAGGGAGGGAAACAGGCTAGCAGGCGATCTACCGCTCGACATTACAGAATATGACCCAACTCAAACGAAAAGAGGGGAAACCAAAGTACCTGCCGAAAAGATGAATTGAGGACCCTCGAAGCCAACCAGGAACGAACCCCGCCGATGACCAAAACTCCCAGACGAACTCGCCGCCGCCGCAACAGGTAGCCGGAGTAGGGAGAGATGAAAGCAGGGCAAACCAGATCAAAAGGACTAGGGCAAGAGGTTTCTAGGGGTTTGAGGATTGTGGAGGAAGCCATATATAAGGGCAGAGTCCAGGTTCATCGAGAAATCGGTGAGAACTAGGAAACATGGGAAAGAGAGGAATGTTCTCGTCGACCCGAGTTTCTAGCGAGAGAAACCCTATTAAATTAGGGGTCGGCAAAAGCGGAAAGTCTCGTAGATGAAGGAAATCAAATCCTGAGGTGTCGAAAGGGAAAGACAGAAGAGGAAAGCGCGGAAGAAATCTCGCGTTACTGTAGCCACGAGAAAGAGTCCTAACGGAGGTAGGAGATAACTCCTCATCCATTGGATTCTTATCCAAGGGCCACGATGAAGTCTGAATCAAAAAGGCCGCGTGACAGCCCAAAGTTAGGAAAAATCAGAAAATCAATCGAATCAATCAAAGTGAATTTTAAATTATTTATGTATATTCTCTTTCCTGATTTAGGGGTTCTAGAAATATCCAAATTAAACCAAAATTTGCACATATGTTAAATTAAACATGTAGATTCTGAATATGCAATTAGTTTTGCCTTTTGGAAACCTTTAATGTGTTAATTAAATCAAATTTCATTTTCTCTTTCCTCCTTCATTAATGGTATTAGGATTATCCAAATTTTATGGAACTTGACACACAAGTCATATTTAATGGGTTGAATACGAATTTGCCTTTATTTCCAACTTTTGGTGTCACGAATTACATTTATTTATTAATTTCACCTTTTAGGCATTTTCTCTCTCCTATAATTACCTATTAATCAAACATTATCCAAATTAGTTGCAAATTTGCCCAAAGGCATATTTTAATGTTTAGATTATGAATTGGGAGTTATTTTCCTGATTTGAGAAAATTAAGTATTTTATTTTACTTTATAGTTATATTTCCTATTTTCTTTTGATAATGTCATTAATATGTATATTTATGTCCACTTTAAATGATACTTGGCCCTTAAGTTACTTTTTGGTCAAGAAAATGAATTTGAGTGTCAAATTATCCTCATGGGTTTCCAATTATAATATTAGTGCAATATCTTTCTAATTATCTTCCTTACCCATTAATTCTCATATTACCCTTAATTATTGCATTTATCTTCTCCTTTATTTAAAATTCGGATTTTCTCCTATTTCTCTTATTTTAGGGAGAGCTAGAAAGTTCTAAGACGAAATATTTTATGATTTCTATTACTTAGTGACAATTTATACTTAAACCCCACTAATTAAAACCAAATTGGTGTTTATGTGCATACAACCCTATATTAAGAATATATGGGGAATATTTATCCAACTAAATTCTTTTATGAGTTATTATTAAGAACAAAATATTTTGTATTCCTTTAATTGCAAGTATTAGCTTATTCTTGTTTGGCTAAGCAAAAAGAGTGAAATTACTAGGGTAGGGTTCTAATTCCAATGTGTTACATGATGTTAGTTATGGTCATGTTGATGCACGAAATTATGTAATTTGCTCCATATGGCTAATTAGGACTAATAACCCTAAATAAAATGCAATAAATACATACATGCTCAATAAATGATAGAAATTATAGAGTAAGCCCATATCAGTATATGGAACCTCAATTTTAATTATGTGATCAGTTTTATACACGAAATCCATGTTACATGAAGTTGACCCTTAATACATATCATGTAACCCTAATATGCTTAATGAATGTGCCATAATGTTAAGTATGTTCACATAATAATGTGAGACATGAGTATATCCAGTTGATGAGTTATAATCTAGAACATGACATCAGTAAGATAAATATAAGGCAATAATACAAGTAATCATGAGAATATCATAATGAGATAAGATAAACCCTAATGAACACGAATATGGTTAAGATGAGATGTAAGAATATGAGAACCTGATAATAGTATATGATCTTGTCTTGATCAGGGTTGATAAAGATATAGATGGCATGAGGAATATGTGATTAGGAATATCTCTTTGGAAGGTACGCCATTACCTCTTTCTTGGCTTATTATACAATATTCTTGTGTTATATGTGTAGTAGAAATACTTGGCATATGATATTGGATGAAATGATTGTTCTTGTACGATGCTTGAATAAATTTCTATATATGGTTTTGATGCTTTGTATTAATTGCTATATGTATACCTTGAACACCTGCAAACATAATATAGATGTTCCATCATAAGATAGCTCATAAACCACTTGGTGGTAGAGCGCATGCATAATGATCACAAACCACTTGGTGGTAGATCATATGATGTTTGTATAATGATCACAAACTCCTTGGGAGTAGATCATAAGGCCTGAAGACGTCAAAGCCTTGGTGGCAAACACATGAGATGTATGATGGAAAATATTCTTAAAAGATACATGTTCACGTTTGTTAATACACTCTTTCTTAGTATTGATATATTGTTGTAATTGCTTATTACTGCCAAGTTTACTTTTATCCTTATTGCCAAGATATGATGAGAGGTATATAAAAAGACACGTAGGCATACTCAGTACAATATTCTTGAATATTGTGTTGACGTGTACCACATGTAATTTTTTGTTTAGGTTGTGGTTTATGATCTTGAAGATCCAGGATGTTGAGAGTTGTGTGGCAAGCTGATGTACAGGTGGACCTATTGTCTTAAGATCATGTAGTTTAGTGGTAGTACATGTATATGTACACTTTGTTGTTCAATATGTAATATCAAATATTGTAACAATTCATGTTGTAATTATATCTTGAATGGTGAACATGTGTGTATGGTTTTATTATTGTTCATGTACATGTGCTACTGATTGTTTCCTTCTGACTCCCTTGACTTTCTTCTTCTTAGCCTAGTGTGGGATATTTAAATTAGGATTCTTGCTGAGGTGAGGGTTTCAATTTGGACATCACACATCAGATTAAGTTTTAGAAAATTTGGGGACGTCACAGGTGGTATCAGAGCATGAGCAATAGCAAATCCTGACATTTGCTCATTATGCAACTCAAACTGAAGAAAACCTTGAACCTAATAATCTTTAGGGTTAGATTAGTCATCTTTTAGAGACTAGATCTGACCTAGCCTCTAGGTTAGCACCTATATGTCTGAGAACTAGGTCTAGACTGGTGCTTATTATATAGCAAGTCCTTAGATGTCGTACTTTCCTTGTAGTGCAGCGATATGGGACGTTGCACTGTTTGGAAATGACGTGCATCAAGGGAAGAGAAACCCTAGACATATTGTGCATGTTGTCTAGAGTAGCTACACTAGTCTACCCCTTGTTCTCACCCTTTTCACTAGTTTTCATGACATTGTACTCTCTACTATGTGTGGGACACTCATTTTTAGGATTTGGTTTTTTATTCCAAATAGATCAAACCTCGATAGTTTTTTCTTACGCTTGTTTTATCGGAGAAAAACTATATAATATTTTATTATATATATGTATTACAAAAATGTGTTCCCACACATGTGTCATGCAACCTAAGTGAAAGTGAATGACACCAGTCTAGAAGAGAGAGTAGTTCTAGATTAGATGTCTAGAGCCTTGTTGGAATATATGATAGATGGAATAGATGAAATAAGTTGTGATGATATGATGTAAGTTGATAGAGATGATATAAGATGGTCATGACGATCTATGTTTGTCTTTAAGGATTAAAGTTCAACTTTGAGGACTTGAGATAAGTTCTGATGATGCAAGTAACTAGGCTTTTATGAGATAAGATATGTTAAGACGAGACAAGGTTGTGTGTCAGCATGAGCCTCAATCTCTTTTACAAAGGAGGACCTCTAGTGTTGGGGCCAGTTATAGGGTTAACTCCAGAGAGAGTGAGACCCACATGGAGAAGGTCAGAGAACCTAAACTCTAAGACATGAGAATTATGAGATATGTGATATGATATGTCCTAAACTAGACTACTCCTGAGTGATTGAGATGAGTTTCTTTATGCATGATTCCTATAGTTTTTTTTAATCCTAGATGTCCTTGGGAGGACCGAACCCTAGAGATGGAGAGAGGCTCGTTATATGTGTGCATATGTGAGCATGAATATGAGTGTCTGCCATCTGGGTGAGGGAGAGAGCCCAAGACCCTGGAGGAGGTAGCTATGTTAGTTTTTGTGAAGCCTCATGCTCGGGTTGGTGGTTCCTTGTAGGACTCTAGTGATTTATATGAGATAGAGAGTTGGGAAATAGTGTTTCATGGGTATAGAACCTATGGAGAGTATGTCATAGCATGTTTGCTTTGTGCTTATGTAGCTAGAGCTCTTGAAGCTATGCACTAGTACCCATGAGGTAATTCAAGAACCCTAGATTAAGAGAGGAAAGAAAAAGTATATGCATACGAGATACTCATAGAGTTGAGTTAGCTCAAAGAGACTGAGCATAGCACTACCCTCAGGATAAGGGTTGCGAGAACCTCAATTGGGCCAGATAAAGTTTTGATATATGTTTGATTAGCCACTCACATAGGTTTGTTTAGCACAACCATAAGATATATATGTCGGGATGTGATCTAATCTCGAGACGTGATATATAGACATGATATGATGGAAACCTAGAGATGGTTTGATATATCTTTATGTATATAGGGTTAACCATGTAAATCAATAATGATGATAATGTGATATGGTTGGTTAATCTTGTAATGAAATCATTAATAAATGTTGCAATTTAGTATGAACAAGGAAATAAGATCATATGAATGAAATATGTTACATGAAGTGTTAATCTTAGTGCTTATTAAAAGATGAAAAATAGATAGTTTGACAGTTAGCACAACATAACGATTATGACACCTTGATATGATCTAGATGGATAAAATGGGTTAACTTTAGTTAACTCCATTAGAACATGGTAATATAATGTGGGAACCCTAATGCATGGGCTAAGATAAGGATGCAATCCTAACATATGAGATATGTCATGACATAATTGGAGTTTCTAAACCCTTGTTTGAGCCTTCTATGAAGGGGTGATTCACCTTAGATGTTTTAAAACCTCCTAATGGTAATTTGGAGATGGCTATGGAGCTTCGTTTTTGGATATGTTGCACCTAAGATAGTTTCCTACTTATGGAAGAAGATCCTTAGTTTTTCCTCGGAGTATGAGTAAGGCTCAATTTCGAGGACAAAATTTCTTTTAAGATGTATATGATGTGACAAAGTGGTTTTTGCTTTAATTCTGAGGATGAAATTTCTTTTAAGGTGTGTAGGATGTGATGCAGTAGACTTTTGGATCTTTTAACATCTAATGACAATTGAGTTTATTCTTGTGGTTTATACCAAGGATTCCAAGATTTTGGAATAAAATGGATGTTGAAAGTCTTTTGTGGTTGATATTATGTCTTTTCCCCTAAGTATGTGCCATTTTGAGGTATATATTTGATGGATCAAGTAATGATATTTTTTGGCACCAAAATTTAAGAGAATATAGCTTAAGTGATTATGAAACTATGTTTAAAATTTAGTGATCATTATACCATCCAATCAGAGGCTATAGAGGTTTAAAGTTTGTGAAATATTTAATATGTTGATGTATTTATGGCCAAGGTTCATTCTTTCTGCCTAAGTTTTGATAATATCCAGTCTCACACTCCCCCTGGCTTGAAGTGTCATGAATTCACTATGTGGCCTTATCTAAACGTTGTGTATGAGTAGAATCAGATGATTGGTTGTGTCCCCCACGTTGCAGTTATGTACTTGACGAGATGAGGCAAGTGATTCCCCATGAAACCACGATCATCAATCGTGGCGTGATAAGCTCAGGGAACTCTGTTTCCTTGGATGACCATGACCTATAGTCAGACGATCTTTTTAGGCATGAGGTAGTTGGAGAGTGAGAGAATGAGACCTCCCCACACTACTGTCTCTCTGTTGCCAGCAACTACAACTGCGAGGAGGATCACGGTGGCCAGAATCAAGCCCCGTGATGGACTCACAAGCGGGCGTCAGACAGGATCTCGTTCACGTGAAGCCGCATGGAGGAGCCAACAGAGGCGTTAAGCGGAATGAGGAGGAGATGATCAGTCATCATTGCTCACAGATCACAACAACACGGAGGTAGCATGATCTCGGGGATACAAATATGACGTTGATTCCATGTCGGAGGAGAGCCCTAGCGGTAGCAGCACCGCAGACGGGAGAGCAGATCCCTATTACGGCGGAAATCGTATAGATGGGAGCACAGGGACTCACGAAGGAGAGAGGAGCATTGAACAGTAGTATTGACGGATTGGAGTGAGGCAGTGTTAATAGACAAGGAGGAGGATAGCGGTGCCTGTTTCTCACCGTTGCCCATCCTTACGGAGGCAGCGCTGGTTTTGGAAATGGAACAGAAGACATGCGGGCGCCATCGGGCGAGGGTGAGAAGAGGAAGGGCAGCGGACCGTCTGTCTCCTAGTCAGCCAGGTGGACTGGTTCAAGATCTTCAATGAACCCAGTGATATTTGCAGTAACTTCTCATCAGAGAGCATCCCTGCAGTTGTGGGTTGGGCGGAAGGAAGCCCCGCTCGCGAGTGCAGCTTGTGGATGGGAGATCACGTGAGAAGGAAAGAAAGACGAACCGTTCTAGAGTCCAATACAAACCCAGTTCCAGACTAGGCATGAACCGACTGGGTTGAACTAAACCAGGCAGCCAGACCAAGTGAATCGCGGCCTTCCTTGGGCCACGTGGCGCCCACTGATTGGCCAGATAGAGGTAAAATCCTTATAATAACTCAGATCTTCCAAAATTCATAATAATTAGTATGTTTATCAGAAAAATACAAATAAGGTACTAAAATTCTCAGAAAAATGTGTAGAATAATATGGAAGCATAATATTAGACTTTTGATGCATAAATATTGATGATATCATGTAATATGTAGAATGCTTAGTCCATGAGTAATAAATATCAAATGATGATAGAAAATTATGGAAAAATGTCAGTAAACCCATAATTATGTTTATAATGCATATGATGTCAATTATGGTCATGTTGATGCACAAAATTATGTAATTTTTTCCATATGGATAATTAGGACTAATAACCCTAAATAAAATGCAATAAATACATACATGCTCAATAAATGATAGAAATTACAGAGTAAGCTCATATCAGTTATGGAAACTCAATTTTAATTATGTGATCAGTTTTATACACGAAATCCATGTTACATGAAGTTGACCCTTAATACATATCATGTAACCCTAATATGGTTAATGAATGTGACATAATGTAAAGTATGTTCACATAATAATGTGACACATGAGTATATCCAGTTGATGAGATATAATCTAGAACATGACATCAATAAGATAAATATAAGGCAAGAATACAAGTAATCATGAGAATATCATAATGAGAGAAGATAAACCCTAATGAACACAAATAGGGTTAAGATGAGATGTAAGAAGATGAGAACCTGATAATAGTATATGATCTTGTCTTGATCAGGGTTGAAAAAGATATAGATGACATGAGGAATATGTGATTAGGAATATCTCTTTGGAAGGTACGTCATTACCTCTTTATTGGCTTATTATACAATATGCTTGTGTTATATGTGTAGTAGAAATACTTGGCATATGATATTGGATGAAATGATTGTTCTTGTACGATGCTTGAATAAATTGCTATATGTATGGTTTTGATGCTTTGTATGAATTGCTGTATGTATACCTTGAACACCTGCAAACATAATATAGATGTTCCATCATAAGATAGCTCATAAACCACTTGGTGGTAGAGCGCATGCATAATGATCACAAACCACTTGGTGGTAGATCATATGATGTTTGTATAATGATCACAAACTCCTTGGGAGTAGATCATAAGGCCTGAAAATGTCAAAGCCTTGGTGGTAGACGCACAAGATGTATGATGGAAAATATGCTTAAAAGATACATGTTCACGTTTGTTAATAAACTCTTTCTTAGTATTGATATATTGTTGTAATTGCTTATTACTGCCAAGTTTACTTTTATACTTATTGCCAATATATGATGAGAGGTATATAAAAAGACATGTAGGCATACTCAGTACAATATTCTTGAATATTAGTCCTAATTATCCATATGGAGCAAACTACAGAATTTTGTGCATCAACATGAACATAACTGACATCAAATGCATTATAAACATAATTATGGGTTTACTGACATTTTTCCATAATTTTCTATCATCATTTGATATTTATTACACATGGACTAAGCATTCTACATCTTACGTGATATCATCAATATTTATGCATTAAAAGCCTAATATTATGTTTCCATATTATTCTAAACATTTTTCTGAGAATTTCGGTACCTTGTTTGTATTTTTCTGATAAACATACTAATTACTATGAATTTTGGAAGATATGAGTTATTCTAAGGATTTTACCTCTATCTGGCCAATCGGTGGGCGCCACGTGGCCCAAGGAAGGCCGCGATTCACTTGGTCTAGCCTCTTGGTTCAATTCAACCCATTCGGTTTGTGCCTAGTCTGGAACTGGGTTTGTATTGGCCTCTACATCGATTCATCTTTCTTTCCTTCTCACGTGATCTCCCATCCGCAAACTGCACTCGCGAGCGGGGCTTCCTTCCACCCAACCCGCAACTGCGGGGATTCTCTCTGATGAGTAGTTGCTACAAATATCACATGGTTCATCAGAGATCTTGAACCAGACCACCTGGCCGACTAGGAGACGGACTGTCCGCTGCCCTTCCTCTTCTCACCCTCGCCCGACGACGCCCGTAGGTCTTCTGTTCCATTTCTGAAACCAACGCCGCCTCTGCAAGGTTGGGCAACGGTGAGAAACAAGCACTGCTATCATCCTCCTTGTCTATTAACACTGCCTCACTCCAAGTCGTCGGCACTGCTGTTCAGCACTCCTCTCTCCTTCGCGAGTCCATGTGCTCCCATCTATGCGATTACCGCCATAACAGGGATCTGCTCTCCCGTCTGCGGTGTCGCTGCCGCTATGGCTCTCCTCCGACGTGGAATCAATGGTGTATTTGTATCCCCGAGATCATGCCGCCTCCGTGTTGTTGTGATCTGTGAGCAATGACGACTGATCATCTCCTCCTCATTCCGCTTAACACCTATGTTGGCTCCTCCTTGCGGCTTTGCGTGAACGAGATCTTGTCTGACGCCCGCTTGTGAGTCCATCACGGGGCTTGATTTTGGTCGTCATGATCCTCCTCGCGGTCATAGTTGTTGGCAACAAAGAGACAACAATGTGGGGAGGTCTCGTTCTCTCGCTCTCCAACTACCTCATGCCTCAAAAGATCGTCTGACTACAGGTCACAGTCATCCAAGGAAAAAGAGTTCCCTGAGCTTATCATGCCACAATTGACGATCGTGGTTTCATGGGGAATCACTTGCCTCGCCTCCTCAAGTACATAAGTGCAAGGTGGGGGACACGACCAATCATCTGATTCTACTCATACACATCGTTTAGATAAGGCCACGTAGTGAATCCATGACACTTCAAGCCAGGGAGAGCGTGAGACTGGATACTATCAAACCTTAGGCAGAAAGAATGAACCTTAGCCATAAATACATCAACATATTAAATATTTCACAAAAATTTAAACCTCTATAGCCTCTGATTGGATGGTCTAATGATCACTAAATTTTGTCCATAGTTTCATAATCACTTAAGCTATATTCTCTTAAATTTTGGTGCCAAAAAATATCATTACTTGATCCATCAAATATATACCTCAAAATGGCACATACTTAGGGGAAAAGACTTAATATCCACAACAAAAGACTTTCAACATCCATTTTATTCCAAAATCTTAGAATCCTTGGTATAAACTACAAGAATAAACTCAATTGTCATTAGATGTTCAAAGATCCAAAAGTCTACTCCATCACATCCTACACACCTTAAAAGAAATTCCATCTTCAGAATTAAAGCAAAAATCACTTTGTCACAAATCCCTTAATCTCACCTTTTAGTAAAGTGTACATTAAGATAATGACCTATATGAGTTTTAAGAACAAAAGGTAAACAAAACCTAAATCTAATTAAAAAGATGATTCTAAACCTTTTGTTAAGCCTTTGGTTCAATTTTGAAGTCATTGGGACTTCGTTTGAACCCTCTAATGATTCTATAAGGTTTCTATATAGTTAATATTCTAATTTAATCAATATCCTTTAACATGGGGGTATATGCACTTTCGACTTCCTTGATGTAACCTCTTTATCGTTAATAAGAACATAATCCCTATTTTGAATCATTATTTTTGTTTTGTCCAATAGACTGATAAACCTTGTTGACCGTAAAAAGAAAGTCACATTAGTTAGGGATCACTCATGATGCACTTAATCTATTTATGTAATGTTAATTACACTCTGGTAATAATCTAACTTTTGGTCATCAAATTCTGAATGTACCTACATATGAATGTTTTAGACCTTGTAATGTAACTATGGTTGAAATTTGAGGTTGATTTGACCTCTTTTGACCCCTCTAATGCTCTTAGAAAGTTTCTATAAAGTTTTCTTATTAAATCAATTAAATCCTAATGTAATATAATGTATGGCTGTCACGCAGCCTCTATAACCCGGTCCGGATCGGACTCTAGGTCGCAGGTTCATCCGCTGGGCAAGGTGTTTCCTTCTTTGCCTGAGTCCTAGTTATAATGGACTCTATAGTTGCAGTATCCATTATCTTCTTCGACCTCTCCCTCTGCTGAGTCCCGAGCCGATAAAACCTCTCCACTAGATTCGCCTTATCTTCACGATTCAAGCCCAAATTTATTGGGACTTTACGCTCTAGATCTTACAGACCCCTAGAGCCGCCGAGATCCTCCTTTGTTTTAACCTCCAGAGGGAACCACACACCCATATTCAGGAAAAACTATATATTTGACCCTTATAAATCCATCAGTACAATACGAAGAACTCATCCCCACCCTTTTCTAGCCTCACAAGCCGCTCACTCACGGTAACCTTGAAGCCACCTTCTTGGCCTCAGAGGAGTTCATCAGCACGGCATCTCAGGCCATCGAATTTGACGCGGCAAATGGATTGGAAAAACCTCCAGGAAGCTTCAAAGATCATCAATTCGAGCCCTTCTCTAGTATGTCATGTTTCCCCCTTTTTCATTGGTTTGGTGCTCTGATGTAATACATCCGTTTCCAGCCATGTTTCTTCTATTTTCTGTGTGACTTGCTTTGTCGGAGGGTAGATAACTGAGACAAACTTCCTGCTTTGTTCCGTTTCACCCTCGTGATGGTTCCGCCTGGAGCCCCCCCCGTCTGCCATGGCGGATGTGGTTCTCTGAGTGTCTTCCCACACCGCAGCCCGTCCTTGGGCTCTCTAGGTTTGGCGGGCGATGGTGAAGTTTCCCAGCACCTTGGCCTCCCACAATAAAGTCGAATACATGGTTTTGGGTTCTGACCTCCTGCTGTATGCTCATCGGGTTGCAGACCGAAGAAGAAGAAGAGGTGAGGTGTTCGTTTTCCAGTCTTGCCTTAAAGTCGATTTCCATTTCTCGCACACCTGTTAGGGCAATATAGGTATTTCGGTCGCCACCTTTCTGTTGACTATGTTGGTCCTTGCGCTGGGCCATATGGCTGACGATGGTTGGGTTGTGAGGGCGCGGGCCCCTCCATTGAGGTGTTGTTTTGGATAATTCACACATGGTTTTATTCTAAATTCTCATTGGTCAATTTTTCCTAAAATCATAGTACTGGACGCTAAAAAAAACCCAAAAATACTTTTTGGAAAGGATTTTTTGAGAAGAACCTGGTTTTGGTGTTTTCAAACTCTACACCTAGTGTCTATGACCATGTTTTCTTAAAGACCCAAATTAGGGTATAAGATGGTGTGAAAGTGATAAATAATATAAATCATGTTAATTTCAGGAACTTATGATTGACTTAAGATCAGAGAGACTAAATTAGGATTTTGCTTGCTCCACGTAAGTGAGTTCATGCACTTTGAGTATTTAGTATTCGTTTTTCATCGCCTTACAATTACTATGATTATCAAGATGAATTATATGCATAGTTATGTGTTTCAAATTGAATCTGAACTGCATGAAAGTTCCCCTAAAGTTTTTACTTTAATGTTACGCTTCAATGTTATTTCAAGAATTCATGTCATATTCATGTGAAATCCAAGTAAAGATTAATTATTCTAAGATAATGATAAATCATGTAATGGATTGTGTTACTTTATCCTCATCATGTAAATATTGTGCCTACGGGCCTTATAAGCACCATTAGTGCATAAGTATCGTGGATACTTTTACCAACCACCAAGATCAAGTTATGTGAATCCAAATCAAATGTTCAATTAGTTTCATGTTTTTCATTATTTCTTAGTTATTATGTTGTTATAACAATACTCAATGTCGCTTACTCTAACGTGGTTTTTATTGTATGCATGGCTGGGGGCGTGCGCCCACAGGTACAAAGCAACTTCCAAGAAAGGGCTATATGAAGGTCATATTAAGGAATAGATCATGGTTTTCAAAGGACACATATGGTGGGGTGCCATCTACAATAGAAGATCCTAATGTATATAGATAAGTTCATGTATATATAATGTTTAATCATTTTTTAGTTAGTTTCAACTCAAGAACTCATTTGTAAATAATGTATAAATCAAGTGCAATGTTAATGCATGGTTATTGTTTACTTTTTTTGCAATGATTATTATGATTGTGACATCCCTTTGAGCGAGATTACCCCATATTATGGGCAATGTGGGTGTTGCTCAGTTGCTACATGTATGCTTAAAGGGGGTGTTACGGGATATCACATGGAAAACTAACTTAACATCTTGAGACATAGTCTCTACTCTAAAGTTCTAAACATTGAAACATATAGCTGAGTCCATAAACATGAGGATCATCTTATAGTTGGCATCCCACCAGATCTTATCCTGTTCTATCCTTATGCTTGAGTCTCTGGGATCTACTATGTTCCCGTTCTCACCTGTGGACATCTTGTCCCTAGCCATGCATTGGAAAAGTGGTTGTTAGCGTAAGTGGCATGAGTATTCTAACATATACATTACTTGATGAAATAAGATACTGCAAAATATTCTTAAACATTATAATCTCATAAAACAAAACTTTACAAAATCATAAACATAAATATTTCTTCTTACTTTAACTTAGTTCTTATCTTTTTACTTATCTTTTTCTGGAGACATGTACTCTGGTACACGGGTATCACGACCTACACTAAGGTGCCTAGGTCACATAACCTACACTCTGGGCCTGTGTTATGTCTCTGAATTGGCATGCACTCTAGTGCTTGGGCCACATGACTTGCATGAAGGGCCTAAGTCATGTCTCTCTTATCTAAATCTCTTTCATTATACTTATAAATAAGATCATGTACATTCTCTGAACTAATGCATCTTTTATTTATGACTTTTATCTGATTGTGGCCACCACTATACAATAAGTCCTCCTTTGTGACATTTAGGTGTCCTCTATGGTGCAACACACCTTCTGTTGGCACAATGTGCCCTCTGTTGACATCGACGTGTCCTCTATGATGCAACGCACCCTCTGTTGACACAATGTGTCCTTTGAAATGGAGTAAACGCTCCTCCGAATTGGCAACAGATGCCTCTAAATCGTCTCAGGACTCTATGAATGAGGACTTATTATATAATGTATTATGTAAAAGTTCTGAATTGATAATCTTAAGTCTAAGCTTACTAAATTATAAATCTGAACTTATTCAAAATGGAATACTAAATACTGAATATGTACTGGACTCTGAATCTGAATCTACATATGAATATGAATAATCTCAAATACAAAACTGAAATTGGGTCTAAAACCCTTATCATGTATCTTAATCATATATCTGGCTACCCACATATTGAGCAAACTAAATCTGAATTAAAATTTGGTATTCTTATTATCTGCATAAATCTAAATTTCAAGATCTTGTTTGATTGAATGACTTAATTAATTTCTGATATCAGGTTTATGACATGTAAGTCTAAAGTCTTAGGAAAATAATCTGAACTAATGTAGGAATACTAAGTATATAAAAAAGTAACTTAAGAATTAAATATCTAAAATATAATTTCTGACATGATAACTCAACCTCTTCAAAGTCTCATGAAGTCTTATCTTAACATGAATCTTAATACATTCATGTGAGGTTAACTCTTAAATCTTAAAACACGAATCTTATAAAATCTTACCTTGCAAACTTACTCATAACTTAATGCATTCTCGCAAGGCCCCTAAACTTGCTTAACAAGTTGAATAAGCTTAATTATCATAATTGAATTCTTATAACCCTAATCTAGCATTTTTATATGCTTTTAAATCATAAGACAAGCTTAAGTTTCAAATTTGGTCCAATTTGGACCTTGTTTGAGCAAGTTATGCAATTTTATGCACATTTTGGACTTTTATGCAATTTACCCAATTGAGAGGTTTTCTTTGCAATTTATCACTTGCATTATATTCCTTGAATATTCTCTCATCATTCTTGAGCTTGTTGAGCCATGGGGCACCTATTTAAACCTTGGTTTGAAGGTGTTTTCCTCAAGGATATTTTAGGGTTTACCCCTTTATGGATGAACTACCTTCAGTAGCTATCAACTAATGAATTATTTGTTTTTCTTGGAAATTCATCAAACGAGGGATAAGCATGTCTCTATGGATGGTGCGGGAGCTTCTTGTGTGTGCGCTTGTATATTCTTAATAGTTTAAGGCCATGAACACTTGGAAAGATACTAGAACTTCAACTTTTTCTTTTTCTTTATCTTAAAGTTTCATATACTTATCCCTAAGCACCCAAATGAGCCATTTTCTCTCCACCACATCCTTCCTTCTATGAACCTTGTTCTCCCTCTGTGCTGCTGTGAATTTCTTGTCTAAGGAAGAAGAAAGAGGGGATCTTCTTGAAAAATGAATCTAGGGTTGCAATTGACTTCCTTTTAGGATTTGAAAAGCTTCCATCTAGTGATCTTGACCTAAAAGAGTAAGAATACCCTTCTTTCATCCGTTTATTTCTTTTTTATCCTTCCTCCTACCTTGCTCCAGGTCGGAACCTTGTTGTTCCATGGTAGAAATTCCTCTAAATCTCTAAACCCTACCTTTCTTGCTCCTTATGCTTAGGGTTTGCTCATTTGATGAAGAAAGGTGCTAGATGGACGAGTTAACAACTTATACTTAGATTTTCTATCCTACCTGCTTGTGTTTTCTTCTGTTTGGAAGTTTATCTTCTAATTCGAGGCAAGTTTTATAACTTGCTCCTGTTTATTGCTTACCATAAGTTTTCTAGCTCATGTTCTTGCTTGAAAATGATGATCAATGCACTAAAAATCTATGCGTGACTTGGATTTCAATTTTTATAATGTTTCTTGTTCTAATTTCAGTTCTAGATGAACATGTATTCATGTGTACGTTATTCCTAAGGTATAATATGACTTGGATCAGGTTGGTTTGACACCCAATGGTGCTAAACACCTATCAATCAATGGTCAATTTTAGGGTTTAAAGTTGATTTCTTCTATAAACACATGACTCAATGGTGGTACCATTGCAACAACCGATGGTGTTGTCTTCATGACAACTGATGGTGGTGACCAAGGGTGTAAACTGACTTTCACCCTTTAGATCAGGTGTTGGCCTAATTAGAAGCTTAGTGATTAACAACTAAGTACCCTAATGATGCTATCAATCAATGGTGATATTAGTTTGATATTTGATGTTGATGAATGAATATAGTGTTGATCTAACAACCTATGGTGACTTAATGGTCACTAATTATGGTGAATCATGTCTCTAAAACCTATGGTGAGTTAATCATATAGTTGTAGCATCAATTAAGCCTTAGACCAATGGTTTCTTGGGTCACTTGATGCAATGGTCAGACGTATACTGTAATTGATGGTTTTAACATATGAACTTGACCCTATGGTCAAGATCTAATGTTTATTCCTCCAATAAAGTGGAATGATGACTAATGCAATATGTTGGTCCTAATAATTTTATTTATATGGTTTCCTTTATATGATCAACTTAAGGAGCTTACTTGTTGACAATGGATGGCTTGTTTTAAATGAACAGTCGATTGTGGGTTTTACCCTACTCTCAACAGAACCCTTATTGTCGTTAATCAAAGAATGTCTAGGGTTAAATGGTGACATTTATAGATCACAACTCAATAACATTGTAGATGATTCATTCAAGGTGTTTACTTATGTAAATGACCAATGGCTTTACCTTTTCAACATTTCATGGTTAGAAGTTGATGCCTCAATATTCCCATTGTTTTGGGTGAAGTGTGTAGTGTAATGTTATGATTTTAACGATGAGAATTTGATGGTTCAATGTCTTAAACTTGTGGTGTTACCCTTTCCCTTGTATGATTATGATTTATAATCACCATAATGAATTAATGGGTTTCACCTGGAATGTAAGCAAATATCTCATTTCGATTGCTCAAGCGTACTTTAGCTATTTTACATAGAGCTGAATTAGATTTTTTTGGTGTTCTCGTTGAAACACGCGGGCATACTCCTTGCTTCTGGGGGCATTGATTTAAAGCTCGAGTACGGTCCGTTCGTCATTTTTCTCCTCTACCATGACGAATCAATTGATTCGAGGTGGGCATCGTTCCTTCCTTATTCTACTCCAACATCAGCCCCTTTTTTTCATCAAAGTGAATAATCAAGAGAAGAAATTGACAGAATTTCCCATAATCAGAATCGTATGATGTCCCCCATAATAATAATTCAGATCTTCCGAACTGACTTGCTCGATCAGGACGGACCCCTCCAATCAATTATGAGACGAGGGTTAATAATATCTAGATTCCTTGCATGTTGATGTAATAAAGGAATGCTCTTAATGTTAATATAACCCTGCTATGATTGTTTGTGAATGTCTCCTCTCATTAATGCAATAGTGTGCTGATCTGGTGTATTATATGTAAGTGATGTTGTTGAGCCTTGTTATAAGGCATGGAAGGATAACGATTATCTTTTAGGGAATAGTATGATGGTCTTAATGGCCTTTGGGCATGGTTGAGCCCTAGATGAGGTGTAGTCCTCCTGTGTTGATAAGGGTTGATACCCTATGATATTGTGAAAAGGATTTATATCCTGTGATAGTATGATGGTCTTAATGACCTTTGGGCATGGTTGAGCCATGAATGAGGTGTAATCCTCTTGTGTTGATAAGGGTTGATACTCTGTGATATTGTAAAAAGGATTTATATCTTGTGATAGTATGATGACTAGTGTGGTTTCATGAATGGCAAGTGAATAGTACCATGTGATGATGAGATGAGAAATTATGTTCCACACATTTTATATCTTTTAAAATTTGTGATATTTATATGCTTGCTAGAAGTGAATTAGGGTTTGTATGTCTACTTATTTGATGCAACCTTAATTCACCCAATTGACATAACTAATCAAGTGCAACTCTAATCATGTAGTGTCATGTGCCGTAGAGCCATCTTCAGTGTCAGAACTTGCTGGGTGGTGAAACGAGTATTCCTAAGGGAAACTCAGAGCGCATACTATTGAGTATGTGGGGGTGGCAAGTTGAGGATATATCCTTGTCATCCACAATGCAGGTTGTGGAGGATGGCTATGGTCATGCCTCATACATCTAATGTGATTGAGGACAACTGCAGTTGTACCTCAGATTAGAGGGTTTTGTATACCCTGGTTTCTAGTATCGTGACATGTACCAAGGGCAGACTAGTGGTTAGCAGCTTGAGTATATGTCACTGTGGTGGCAACTTTGACTGATATTCCACTGCCTTTTACTCATACTGGCCGAGGGGAAGAGATCTTTAGATACCAACACTCCTAGATCTTGTACAAAACCAAATAGCCCTTTGCAGGGGTCGGTTGGACTTTGGATGGTACGATTCAAATTCCCCAGGGAATAATAAAAGATGTAAAACACCCGTGTAGCATATCTGTTGAGGGTTATACACAACACTTCATATTGGATGATAACCCTTTTTGTTTTCTTTTCATTAAGATCATGTATAGTACAATAAGAGATAATAGATATGCTTATGATGTAGTTATGCTCATGTTGTAAACATGCTTATGTTGTCATATATACTGACACTGATGGTTAAGATGTTGCTACTAGCTATGTTTAATATTACTAGCCATGCCTATGTAATTAGAAATGCTTAAACTACTAATCATGCTTATGTAGTTAATTGTTCTATGATGTTAGTTCTACTTATGGTATAGATCTTTTCACTTTATTTGAGATGCCAATATTGATAAACATGTTATGTTACTAGACATATTCATGATATCAAGGGTGATTATGCTACTATATTGCTTGTACTATTAGCAAGGAATATGATGATAGTCAGATTAATGATAATGATTGTTATTAGATGCAATTTGATGATATTTTAGTAGATATCTATCTAGAGAAATGGATTTATTTGTTATCTATACATGCATTGATGATTATACGTGTTGCTAAGATGATTTGCTTAATCTATTTAGTGTACTTGAACTGTTCAATCTATTCAATTGATTATTAAATACTCCAATTGTTTCGTTATCTACTATTTAAAATGTTGTAATCAATAAGCGTTGTTGGATGTTATATATCTTGCTGGGACATGGGTCTCACCCTTGTGGTTTGCCACATCTTTTTAGGTATTCTGAAGTGACGAAAACAAACTTGTGGCAGAAGAGATGAGCTATAGTAAGAAAGTTGATTAGATGTCTAGTGTGTCCTAGAGTCATCCCAGTACTCTCAGGTTTGGGCAGGAAATGTTTGTATATGGTGTTTCAAACAAATCAGAATTTTTTTAGCATGTTAATGTTTGTTGTGTGGCATATATAAATATTGTTCTCATGTGTATATATGTTGTGGCTAAGGTGCTTGAACAATTTGTATCAAATTCTTGGCATAGTATGGACATAAGAAAGATGTTCGGCTCTTATGCAAATATTTTTGAGCAGGTGCTGACGTTGAAATCGGTTTTAATTTACCCATAATTTTGGGTATGCGATTAATTAGTGACTGATTATGCTTTATGTTTTGAGTAATCTTGTTTAGTGTAACTGATTCTCACAAGTTGGTATCAGAGCTTTAGGTTCATCGAGTCTACAGGGACACTAGGACTTAGGACTAGGATGATATCAAAATTAGGAATATGACATAAAAATATAGTGCATACTGTCTAATCTCAGTATTTGGGTGCCCTGGCTAGGTACTCAATTATTGAATAAAAGGTAAATATGGAACTCTTAGATTGTTATCTTTCTGATTACTTTGATCAAGTAGTAGTTTTGAGACAATCTAAAGAGCATAATGAATAAGAAATCATAATGTGAATATCTCAATCCTATCTTAAAGAAGATGAGAATTGCATTATTATCTATCAAAACTTGAATGTTTGGTAACTATAAGAGAAAGATACGACACCATGAAATCTAAATCTAAATATAAATAAGAAAAAGGAGAGTTCTTGAAGATGTGATTCAAGAAGAGAATAAAGTAAAAGATAGATAACTATATGCTTATAAAGTGAGTCAAGGTATGAAATCCACATAAGATGGAGAGAACTCCAATGTAAGTATAAAATGAGAAGATAAATGAGAACAATGACAAAGGAATAAGGTGGAACCTGAGTTAATCTCAGATCAACCTATGTGTGTAAGAAAGTGTTATTGTAAAATAAGCATGTCATGTGAAAGAAATTACGGGAGATGATCCCTGTTTAATGAAGAAAATGAAGAATATGATGATTTACCTGTTGATAAGTGGTTGAAAAAATAATAAAATAAGAGAACATACACTAGTGGGATAAATAGTCATCAAGAAAGGAGTAATGAGATATGTTAATCATGATGATTCTTATGCTAATGGCAAGAAACCAAAAATTAAAAGGGTAAAATGATACATAAGAAGTTGTAACTTGCATATTGAAAATACAATTAGTTACTTTTTTTCTAGTGACCCTTGAACAATGTTGCTATGATGTGGGAAGTGTGTTTCCCTTTGTGTATTTCCTTTCCAGGGCACAACTTTCAAGTGGATCATTGCCACTTGGTATGTGTGGATTTGCTACAAACATGAGGGTGGATAGCTTATCATAGCATAAGGTTTCTTGGACTATAGTTCCTAGATCAGAAAGTTTGTGATGAGTTTGCTTTTGAGCCTTCCAATAATTAGAAAGATCCTCTTATATTTTTTTATATTTGTTATGTTGGTAAAAGTGGATGAGATAATGATGTGAGTTCCTTATAGCACATGAGGTGGATACCAAGGTAATGAATCCTAGTATCCAAGATGTATCAACAGTATGAGAAATATGTGAAGGTTGGATATGTTTATTAAATGAACATTCCAATTATTCCTCTCCCATAGAGAGAGAGAGAGAGAGTTGATGATGATCCTATAGACGTTGTTTGGAAGGAAAAACAAAAGTAACTCTATAATGTTGTGTATGGTCTAGTGATTTCCAGGCAAGACCACTATCAAGGATATATGGTTTGTTGATACAATAGATATAATTTTAGGATGATAGCTAGAATTTAAAGTTGAAAGTTACTATTAGGTTTGTACAGGTGGCACAACAAGTTTCTATCTTTAATATTGGCAAATGTCTTCTTATGTGGGAGTTTTTGTGCTGACCCAAGATGAGATATGTATGAATGATGTGACATCACCATGATATGAAAGTAACCATGTGAATGTAATAGGATGAGGTGTAAAGGAAGTACCTATCTTTGTTTACCTTAAATTTCGAGGGCGAATTCCCTGTTAGGGGTTTATAGTTGTAAGGCTCCTAAACTTTCTTAATGAGTTTAATAAGCTTCATTATCATAATTGAATTCTTATAACCCTAATATAACCTTTTTATATGCTTTGAAATCATAATACGAGCTTAAGTTTCAAATTTGGTCCAATTTGGACACTGTTTGAACAAGTTATGCAATTTTATGCACATTTTGGACTTTTCTGCAATTTACCCAATCGAGAGGTTTTCATTGTAATTTATCACTTGCACTATGTTCCTTGGATATTCTCTCATCATTCTTGAGATTTTTGAGCCATGGGGTGCCTATTTAAACTTTGGTTTGAAGGTATTTTCCTCAAGGGTATTTTAGGGTTTACCCCTTCATGGATGAGCTACCTTCAGTAGCTATCAACTAATGAATTATTTGTTTTGCTTGGAAATTCAAGAAACGAGGGATAAGCATGTCTCTATGGATGGTGTGGGATCTGCTTGTGTGTGTGCTTGTATATTCTTAATAGTTTAAGGCCATGAACACTTGGAAAGATACTAGAACTTCAACTTTTTGTTTTTCTTTATCTTAAAGTTTCATATACTTATCCCTAAGCACCCAAATGAGCCATTTGCTCTCCACCACTTCCATCCTTCTATGAACCTCATTGTCCCTCTATGCTGCTGCAAATTTCCTATCCACAGAAGAAGAAAGAGGGGATCTTCTTGGAAAAAGAATCTAGGGTTGCAATTGACTTCCTTTTAGGGTTTGAAAAGCTTCCTTCTAGTGATATTAACCTAAAAGAGTAAGAATCCCCATATTTCCTCTATTTTTTTTTTATCCTTCCTCCTACCTTTCTTTAGGTAGGAACCTTGCTGTTCCATGGTAGAAATCGCTCTAAAGCTCTAAAACCCTATCTTTCTTGCTCCTTATGCTTAGGGTTTGCTCATTTGATGAAGAAAGGTACTAGATGGACGAGTTCACAACTTATGCTTGGATTTTATACCCTACCTGCTCATGTTTTCTTCTATTTGGGAGTTTATCTTCTAATTTGAGGCAAGTTTTATAATGTGCTCCACATTTATGTTGGGTTTTAGGGGAGACAGAGAAGGCAGTGGAAACAAAAAATTTCTTCTCCCCAAACCCAGAATAAAGGAATCGCGTCAACGTCTATACAGTAGGAAGGATGGTTTGTAGAGATATACCTTGTCCCGAGGCTTTCGCGGTGATGTTACCTCGCGGCTTGCACGGTCTTCACCTCCAGTCTTGGACGGTGTCTATGCAGCTCCTGGTCTCACCGGGACTGTCGAGATTGACAACTGTCCTCTGAGCGGCAGAAATCTCCCGCCTCTCTAGTAGTCCACACGGACCACCTGGAACTCCTATATCCTTGTCGCACAAGGCACCGGAAGGAGTTGTACCCTCATGTCGGCGTACTAGTCACCGACACACTCTCTTTCCACCAGTCGCCTTTCTGTAGTTGTCTTTCCCTTGCTGTGCCTCCCTTGTCGGGTAGTACTTGCTCGGGCTCTCCTGGTTACCACAACCAGAGAGAACGACAACTTTGCAGAGCAACTAGTGTTCTTTGTGTTGTACTTGAGAAGCCCCCAGTACCCCTATATATATAGGAGGGTCATGGGACAGGGTTATCTACCCCAGGCAATGCGGGATTAAAGCAGGAGTAGAAGGGTTCGAGATTTTCCACAAAAATAACCAACTGCGCCAGCTGAACCGATCGTTTCATGCATGAACTGGTCGGTTGGGGACCTGGGCCGATCGGCTCACACCTGAACCGGTCAGTTGGGACACTTGAGTCGATCGGTTCACTTCTGAACTGGTCGGTTCACTACCCTGGTAAGTTCCCGATTGACTTTTCCTCTTTTGTTTTGAATTGATCCAAATACCAATCCTTATTCCAATCAAATTGGACAAGTGAAACGAAGAGAAATTTCTCACCAACCTGACTTTCCCAACTTTCTCGATTGGACCAATTGAGCCGATCGGTTCAACCCTTGAACCGGTCATCTCAACCTATCTTAAGTCGATTGGTTCATCACATTAGCTGATCGGTTCATCAACCTGAGACGATCAGTTCATCACATGAGCCGATCGGTTGGGAGTGCAGACTGCGCAGAATCAGTCAATTGCAGTTTCAATCAATTTGATACTCTAATCAATTGGTCCAACACCTTGAATACTATGATACTGAGCTATCAATCCATTGAGTGTTTAATTGAACTACTAAACATATTTAGTAAACAATCTAAACATTGTTTGTGGATAAACTCCTCTTCCAGGTTAAATCCTATGTGTGTGACCCTACAAGCCCATTTTGCGTTGGCAGTGGAAGTCCATAACACTTATGACTTCACAAGCAAAGAGCGGTGCCTAGTCGCACATCAATGCTACCCAAGTGAAATAGAAAGTTGGAGAACAATTTTCAATCCTACAATATGTGAATGGTGATACAGTGAATGTGTAATTCCTTTGTCTCTGATATCCCAAATGAACTCAAGGCATGGAACAGTCATCCTGTCAACGTTCATTCACTTTTTTGATCTCATAGTAGACTGGGGGAGATATGTATGACATCAATATCACTTACTAATTCACACATGCGTGCGCACGCCTTTCTCAATCCTACTCATCAAGTGGCCATGGATATCAAAATCCCTCAGGAGGGACAAATCCCATATCTATCACTCACGCCTCAAAATCCCCATGTATCAAAGCCACCCAATCATCACCTTTATAACAACCCATGTTTCAGGACTGCGTTTGATGATTTCAAAGTGTACCCAATGACATGTGTTGAGTGTAGTGATTTCAGGTCAAAGAATCACACTCACCACCATCACTGTGAGAACTGACTATGACTACCATGTCATGGTTCCATGTGTCAAACTCACAGTGGGTCTGTCTGGTACACTTGTTCTCTAACAAGTACCTATGTGTTTGGTTTGATATCTCCATATCATGACTAACGAGATTTTGTCATCAACCAACACCACAATCTAGTCTTGTATGTCATTATTGTCTATCTACCTTCCACAATGACATCCAACTAGGGACATAATAAGAATGTACAAACTCTTAGTATCCGTATGATCTCATCTTTTAGGTCCTAAACCTGAAAGCATACGTCATTGAGTACTGTCATTCTCTAGACATTCAATCTGTTCTATCATTATCTCATATGACTGAACCAGAAAGAATTGGAAGCTTGCCTTTGATGCTTATCAAATCAATCTTAATGTATCCCACTAATCACTTCATGATTGGCTCTCAGGGCATGCATACCAATAGACTCCCACTTGCACTGCGAGCCAATCACCCTTGAATTATATTCTTAGTGATCTTCAAACATGTCCCACTTGTTACTATGCTCTAGTTCTTACACAGTGAGTTATGTCAATCACATTGATTACTCCATTGTAACTTATAGACTTCATTTGCATTAATGGATTCATAAACCTTATAGGTTGTGTCACGTACACATCCTTTTTTATTCATCATAGGAATGTGGTTTTAGTATATGTATGCCAAATCTCTTAGTCATTAAGTTGCAATAAACAAGCATCATCCTTCTCAAAATGTTATCCATATGTCTTAACGTTTAAGACTCATTCGCACTTATGGATTTCATCCCAATGGGTGCTACCATCAAGGTCATACCTTATGGCTCACATGGAAGTCATTTAGGATGTAATGGTCATAAACCATAACTCAAAATCTGGTTCCTCATATTCATCTAGGTAGCTGATTCATCACATGACCAACTCATCACATAGACAGTCGAGGTGTATCTGTTAAGGATATAAGAACTCACAACTCCTTGTGATTCTTAATGTCCTTTATTAGTGTGAGGTATTCTTTATTTAAGAAGAAATTAGTTATTTGATAATCATCCTCTAACTCCTTAGAGTATGGCTCCTTTTGAGTTAGAAATCACCATGCCTTAATCACAAATTTACTATGATACACTATCATAATCACTTGTAAGGATCTCAAACATTTGGTCCAAGTATTTTATTCATTGATCTCATCAAGAATTAGCACTTTACCAAATTCGTACTTCATCTATGATATTCTTGAACACTTCAAGATATTCATATTGGTATTTCTCTAATCATCATTTGAAGTACTAGCATTAAGTCCAATAGGTATGTAAATACATAACATGTATTATACCTAATAGAATAATCAATCTCCCACTATGACTAGTGAAGATTGATCATGTCAAAGAGATTCATGTCTCTTACTGGTTTTCTAACCAAAAAGAGTCTAGACTTATCCATCATATGGAAACTAGAAATGAATTTCTCATGATAATGCTAATTTGTTGTTTGAGTTATCAGTAAGTTTTAGGTATCATTTTATCTTATGCATACCAAGTACCACAAGATAAACAAGGCATTGCCACAAGGAAACATCAACTTTATTAATTGCCATTTTTGTCATACAATATGCAAAAATAAGGTGTTTCTATCCATTGGAAAATATGAAATAGCAGTTTATAACTCTATTACATGCCTTCAAGGCTGAAAATAAACTAAAGTACTCCTATCTATGGCGGCAACACTTGCCCCATTTATTGGGTGCTTTACACTTTATATCTTGGTATCATATACCTCAAAAGTGTTATAAGTTTATTTCATGACACCTTCAGGTGGAGACGTCTTTCGCCTCCTTCTTCTTTAGTTCTTCCAGATAGAGAGGACAATTCCTTTTCTAATGTCCTGGCTTTTGACAATGGTGACAATTGCCTCTCTTGGTCACACCTCCCTTGGCTTTGAGAGTTGAAGATGACTTGTGCTGCTGGATAGCATCAGAACCTTTCTTAGCCTTGCCCTTGCCCTTGCGCTTGTAATTGCCTTTCTTGTTGTTGATCATCATCACATATTTAGGCTTTTCCTTCTTCATTTGTGCCTCGGTTGTCCTCAAAATTCCCAACAACTATGTCAATGGCTTGTTAAAGTTGTTCATGTTGTAGTTCATCACAAACTGACTGTAGGATTCTGGCAATGATTGCAGTATCACGTCAGTAGCCAACTCTTGGCTCAGGGGAAATCCCAGTCTTGTCAGGTTCTCCACATACCCAATCATTTTGAGCATGTGAGGACCAACAAGATCTCCTTCTGTCATGACACACTTGAATAGTGCTCTGGAGACATCATATCTCTCTTTCCGTGCTTGATCTTCATGCATGTTCTTGAGATGCTGAATCATCTCAATGACACCCATGTTCTCATGTTGTCTCTACAACTCGTGGTTCATGGAGCACAACATCAAGCACTTTGCATCAATGGAATCTTCAGAATGTTTTTTATAAGCATCCCTTTCTGCCTTTGGTGCGGTAAGAGCAGGTTCCTCTGGAGCTGGAGTATCCAGGACATAGAGCTTTCGCTCTTCAGTGAGAACAATTCTCAATGTCCTAAACCAGTCATGGAAGTTAGTCCCATTCAGCTTGTCCTTTTCAAGGACCGGTCGCAATGAAAAGAGATTGTTGTTTGTTGCCATTTGTACTACAAAAGGAAATATATGCAATTTAGTCCAAAATTCAATTTTGATTTATTTGATTGATTTGAAAAGTTAACGATATAATTAGGACTTTAATTAATTATCGCTCCTACTATTTTTGTTCAAATTGATAGCCCTCACCATCAATTTGGAAGATTACAACGTACAATCTTCTAGTGAGCAAGATCCGTATTTCATCAAGTCATGAGTCAGCTTTGGCTGATCGCCCATAACTTGACTATTTAGGTAGGCCATCATGCCAATTGCATCATATGCAACTCTTGGATAGATGACATGTGTAACTCCTTGCCATTCATCTTGTGCCTCTAGGCTTAGACACTCTAAGAATCACCAGTTAAGTCTAACCCAAAATCTGACATGGTAAACATGCATCCTGCTTTGGCAGATCCTACATGTCTACCCTTCACACTTTTGCAAGATGGACGACGCACCACTCTTTGGTGTAACCTACGCTTGGTCGATCGAGTTTTTCATGTGTGTCGCTAATTGGAAGGTGTATAAGACTTAATATTTAAATGAGGGATTTGGTTTTATAGGTACATATACATATCCAATCACCACAATACATAGTAAGTATCATATACATGCTATATCCCACTGAAAACATGTGAAATGATAAAAGTGATGATTATGGCCATCCTAATGTGATTCCTCGAGCCAAGAGGAATCACGGTCATCTAGGTCCATATCACATGCAACCTGTACAAGATGAACTATGTGCTTTGCCGTTTTGGGTTTGATCAACTCATCTCCATGATTGATCGGCTCACCATCAGGCCGGTCGGTTGGGTGCCACCAGTCGATCGACAGGCGCCTCAAGCCAATCGGTTCACTGGTCGTCGTGCATCTCCTCAGGGCCGCCACCCACTCGTCTCGTTCCTCAAACCGGTCATCTGGAATGCAATCGATCAGTTCACGCCTTGAAACGATCGTCTCAGTTGTCGTCCGATTGTCCGTCGTTCTTTGACATAATAGGAAATAAAAGTTCTATCCTATTTACATTTTAATTGAGAAACCCCAAATTACATTCGGGGGGAGCAAAGTTAGGAAAGAAATCTCGAGTTATCTCGAGTTACATCAAGAAAAGGAGGTAAGGAAACGGTGCACAGACTGAGATGCAAGCAACCACATCAACCATACAAAGACATAGGGTTTATTGGCCATAACCATGCTATACATCCACCACAAAACTCGTTTAAGGGCGACGCATTTCGAGTTCATTCATATTACATATCATATATGTATATTGGGATTTGTGGATTTAGGATTGGACAAGCATAAAGCCAATTTTATTCGCATCGTATGCAATAAATAAAGGTGACAAACCAAAATCGATCACATCTATAATCCTAAAGTATAGAGCAGTTGATGTGGCTCTGATACCACTGTTGGGTTTTAGGGGAGATAGAGAAGGCAGCGGAAACAAAAAATTTCTTCTCCCCAAACCCAGAATAAAGGAATCGTGTAGGAAGGATGGTTTGTAGAGATATACCTTGTCCCGAGGCTTGCTTGGCGACGTTACCTTGCGGCTTGTGCGGTCTTCACCTCCGGTCTTAGACGGTGTCTGTGCAGCTCCTGGTCTCACTGGGACTGTCGGGATTGACAGTTGTTCTCCGAGCGGCAAAAATCTCCCGCCTCTGTAGTAGTCCACACGGACCACCTGAAACTCTGATCACCTTGTCGCACAAGGCACCGGAAGGAGTCATACCCTCATGTCGGCGTACTATTCACCGAAACACTCTCATGCCACCAGTCGCCTTTCTACAGTTGTCTTTACCTTGTTGTGCCTCCCTTGTCAGGTAGCACTTGCTCGGGCTCTCCTGGTTACCACAACCAGAGAGAACGATAACTTTGCAGAGCAATTGGTGTTCTCTGTGTTGTACTTGAGAAGCCCCCAATACCCCTATATATAGGAGGGTTATGGGATAGGGTTATCTATCCCGAGCAATGCAGGATTAAAGCAGGAGTAGAAGGGTTCGAGATTTTCCACAAAAACAACCAACTGCGCTAGCTGAACTGATCGTTTCATGCATGAACCGGTCGGTCGGGGACCTGAGCCGATCGGCTCACACCTGAACCGGTTGGTTGGGACACCGGAGCCGATCAGTTCACTTATGAATCGGTTGGTTCACTGCCCTGGTCAGTTCCCGATTGACTTTTCCTCTTTTGTTTTGAATTGATCCAAATACCAATCCTTGTTCCAATTAAATTGGATAAGTGAAACGAAGAGAAATTTCTCACCAACATGACTTTCCCAACTTGCTCGGTTGGACTGGTTGAGCCGATCGGTTCAACCCTTGAACTGGTCGTCTCAACCTGTCCTGATCCGATCGGTTCATCACATGAGCTGATCGGTTCATCAACCTGAGATGATCAGTTCATCACATGAGTCGATCGGTTGGGAGTGTAGACTATGCAGAATCAATCAATTGCAATTTCAATCAATTTGATACTCTAATCAGTTGGTCCAACACCTTAAACACTATGATACTGAGCTATCAATCGATTGAGTGTTTAATTGAACTACTAAACATATTTAGTAAACAATATAAACATTGTTTGTGGATAAACTCCTCTTCCAGGTTAAATCCTATGTGTGTGACCCTGCAGGCCCATTTCACGTTGGTAGTGAAAGTCCATAACACTTCTGACTTCACAACAAAGAGCGGTGCCTAGTCGCACATCAATGCTACCCAAGTGAAATATAAATTTGGAGAACAATTTTCAATCCTACAATCCGTGAATGGTGTTACAGTGAATGTATAATTCCTTTGTCTCTGATATCCTGAATGAACTCAAGGCATGGAACAATCATCCTATCAACATTCATTCACTTTCTTGATCTCAGAGTAGACTGGAGGAGATATGTATGACATCAATATCACATACTGATTCACACATGTGTGCGCACACCTTTCTCAATCCTACTCATCAAGTGACCATGGATATCAAACTCCCTCAGGAAGGACAAATCCCATATCTATCACTCACCCCTCAAAATCCCCATGTGTCAAAGCCACCCAATCATCACCTTTGTAACAACCCATGTTTCAGGACTACGTTTGATGATGTCAAAGTGTACCCAATGACATGTGTTGAGTGTAGTGATTTCAGGCCAAAGAATCACACTCACCACCATCATTGTGAGAACTAACTATGACTACCATGTCATGGTTCCATGTGTCAAACTCACAGTGGGTCTATCTGGTACACTTGTTCTCTAACAAGTACCTATGTGTTTGGTTTGATATCTCCATATCATGACTAATGAGATTCTATCATCAACCAACACCACAATCTAGTCTTGTGTGTCATTGTTGTCTATCTACCTTCCACAATGACATCTGACTAGGGACATGATAATAATGTACAAACTCTTAGCATCTGTATGATCTCGTCGTTCAGGTCCTGAACCTGAAAGCATACGTCATTGAGTACTATCATTCTCTAGACATTCAATATGTTCTATCATTGTCTCATATGACTGAACCAGAAAGAATTGGAAGCTTGCCTTTGATGCTTATCAAATCAATCTTAATGTATCCCACCAATCACCCCATAATTGGCTCTCAAGGCATACATACCAACAGACTCCCACTTGCACTGCGAGCCAAGCACCCTTGAATTATATTCTTAGTGATCTTCAAACATGTCCCACATGTTACTATGCTCTAGTGCTTACACAGTGAGTTATGGCAACACCTTGCCAGAGTCAGTATTAACTACATGTCTCTCATCTCTTCATTGTACGTCACACGTATGAGATGGAGTTGCCGTAATATGTGATCTAGTATTCCTTTGCTAATCCTTTAGCCACATTGCATGACCAAGCACTCCTTACTTGTCATCAAAGATCAGAATATCTATAAGTTCATCTCATGAACTTCCAGATCCATATAGTATCCACTAATGTTCTCTAACACACGGATACTCAGCTTTTCCTTTTAAATGGCTTTATTGGAATGTTTCTATTCATCAACAAACATTCACTTTTATATATCCTATATATATATATATATATATATATATATATTGCGATTAATCTTCTGTCCTTTTTGGAAGCTCGCATCAATGTAACACTTTACAGTGAACCCTTCCTTATTTCCATAGAACTAGTACTTCTCAAGTACTTATCAAGTTCTTATGGTATTCCAATAACCCTTACTAGAACTAGACAGACATCCACTCATCATGTCCCACATACAAGTTATAAGAATGATCATATCATATTGTCATGTCATACATACAAGATGAATGCTTTTTATTCTTGCAATGTCCATACATGCAAGATAATGGGATGATTACATACATGATTGATCCATATCTATTCTTAGTGTTCCCATTCTTCATAAGAATTGGACACTTGGCCTTGGGATACTAACTCCATGTAACATGGACAAGTTTTCTCCCATTGAATCTGTGCACACTGAACTCTTCAGTATAGATTGCCAATGTTTACTTTCTCTTTTTAGGTCAAGAGGTTTTTTGATAACTATCTCTATAGATCTCTATTCCTATTACATAGGAAACATCTCTATCTTCCTTAAAGATAATTTCCACAAAGGATTCCATTCTAGAACATCTCATTCCTCATAAATATATGTAATGTGAATATGCTCCCACTAAATCACAGATCCCTTCTTTATCTTTGACATATCAGTCAAACCTTTTGACTATATCATCAAAGTGAAGATCCAGCTCTGAGTTGCTTGTACCTGATCAATCACATTGACTAGTCCATTGTAACTTATAGACTTCATTTGCATTAATGGATTCATAAACCTTATAGGTTGTGTCACGTACACATCCTTGTTTTATTCCTCATAGTAATGCAGTTTTAGTATATGTATGCCAAATCTCTTAGTCATTAAGTTGCAATCAACAAACATCATCCTTCTCAGAAATGTTATCCATGTGTATTAACACTTAAGACTCATTCACACTTATGGATTTCATCCCAATGGGTGCTACCATCAAGGTCATACCTTATGGTTCACATGGAAGTCATTTAGGATGTAATGGTCATAAACCATAACTCAAAATCCAGTTCCTCATATTCATCTAGATAGTTGATTCATCACATGACCAACTCATCACATAGATAATCGAGGTGTATCTATTGAGGATATAAGAACTCACAACTCCTTGTGATTCTTAATGTCCTTTATTAGTGTGAAGTATTCTTTATGTAAGAAGAAATTAGTTATTTGATCATCATCCTCTAACTCCTTAGAGTATGACTCCTTTTGATTTAGACATCACCATGCCTTAATCATGAGTTCACTATGATACACTATCATAATCACTCGTAAGGATCTCAAACATCTGGTCCAAGTATTTTATTCATTGATCTCATCAAGAATTAGTACTTTACCAAATTCGTACTTCATCTATGATATTCTTGAACACTTCAAGATATTCATATTGGTATTTCTCTAAACACCATTTGAAGTACTAGCATTAAGTCCAATAGGTATGTAAATACATCACATGTATTATACCTAATAGAATAATCAATCTCCCACTATGACTAGTGAAGATTGATCATGTCCAAGAGATGCATGTCTCTTACTGGTTTTCTAACCAAAAAGAGTATAGAATTATCCATCATATGGAAACTAGACATGAATTTCTCATGATAATGGTAATTTGTTGTTTGAGTTATCAGTAACTTTTAGGTATCATTTTATCTTATGCATACCAAGTACCATAAGATAAACAAGGCATTGCCACAAGGAAACATCAACTTTATTAATTTCCATTATTATCATACAATATGCAAAAATAAGGTGTTTCTATCCATTGGCAAAAATGAAATAGCAGTTTATAACTCTATTACATGCCTTAAAGGCTAAAAATAAACTAAAGTACTCCTATCTATGGCGGCAACACTTGCCCTATTTATTGGGTTCTTTACACTTTATATCTTGGTATCATATACCTCAAAAGTGTTATAAGTTTATTTCATGACACCTTCAGGTGGAGACGTCTATCTCCTCCTTCTTCTTTAGATCTTCCAGATAGAGAGGACAATTCCTTTTACAATGTCTTGGCTTTTGAAAATGGTGACAATTGCCTCTCTTGGTCACACCTCCCTTGGCTTTGAGAGTTGAAGATGACTTGGGCTACTGGCTAGCATCAGAACCTTTCTTAGCCTTTCCCTTGCCCTTGCACTTGGACTTGCCTTTCTTGTTGCTGATCATCATCAAAGATTTAGGCTTGTCCTTCTTCATTTATGCCTCGGCTGTCCTCAACATTCCCAACAACTCTGTCAATGGCTTGTCAAAGTTGTTCATGTTGTAGTTCATCACAAACTGACTGTAGGATTCTAGCAATGATTGCAGTATCACATCAGTAGCTAACTCTTGGCTCAGGGGAAATCTCAGTCTTGTCAGGTTCTCTAAATACCCAATCATTTTGAGCGTGTGAGGACCAACTGGATCTCCTTCTGTCATGACACACTTGAACAGCGCCCTGGAGACATCATATCTCTCTTTTCATGCTTGATCTTCATACATGTTCTTGAGATGCTGAATCATCTCAATGACACCCATGTTCTCATGTTGTCTTTGCAACTCGTGGTTCATGGAGCACAACATCAAGAACTTTGCATCAATGGCATCTTCAGAATGCTTTTTATAAGCATCCCTTTCTGCCTTTGGTGCGGTAAGAGCAGGTTCCTCTGGAGCTGGAGTATCCAGGACATAGAACTTTTGCTCTTGAGTGAGAACAATTCTCAATGTCCTAAACCAGTCATGGAAGTTAGTTCCATTCAGCTTGTCCTTTTCAAGGACCGATCACAATGAAAAGTGATTATTGTTTGTTGCCATTTCTACTATAAAAGGAAATATATGCAATTTAGTCCAAAATTCAGTTTTGACTTATTTGATTGATTTGAAAAGTTAACGATATAATTAAGACTTTAATTAATTATCGCTCCCACTATTTTTGTTCAAATTGATAGCCCTCACCATCAATTCAGAAGATTGCAGCGTACAACCCTCTAGTGAGCAAGATTCGTATTTCATCAAGTCATGAGTCAGCTTTGGCCGATCGCCCACAACTTGACTATTTAGGTAGGCCATCATTCCAATTGCATCATATGCAACTCTTGGATAGATGACATGCGCACCTCCTTGCCATTCATCCCGTGCCTCTGGGCTTAGACGCTCTAAGAATCACTAGTTAGGTCTAACCCAAAAGCCGACACGGTAAACATGCATCCTGCTTTGGCAGATCCTACATGTCTACCCTTCACACTTCCGCAAGATGGATGGCGCACCATGCTTTGGTGTAACCTACGCTTGGTCGATCGAGTTTTTCATGTGTGTCGATAATTGGAAGGTGTATAAGACTTAATATTTAAATGAGGGATTTGGTTTTATAGGTACATATACATATCCAATCACCACAATACATAATATGTATCATATACATGCTATATCCCACAGAAAACATGTGAAATGATAAAAGCGATGATTATGGCCATCCTAATGTGATTCCTTGAGCCAAGAGGAATCACGGTCATCTAGCTCCATATCACATGCAACTTGTATAAGATGAACTTTGTGCTTTGCCGTTCTGGGTTATATCAACTCATGTCCATGATTGATCGGCTCGCCACTAGGCCGGTCGGTTGGTTGCCACCAGCCGATCGACTGGCACCTCCAGTCGATTAGTTCACTGGTCGTCATGCATCTCCTCAGGGCTGCCACCCGCTCGTCTCATTCCTCGAACCGATTGTCTGGAATGCCAATCGATCGGTTCACGCCTTGAACCGATCGTCTCAGTTGTCGTTAGGTTGTCCGTCGTTCTTTGATATAACATGAAATAAAAGTTCTATCCTATTTACATTTTAATTGAGAAATCCCAAGTTACATTCGGGGGGAGCAAAGCTCGGAAAGAAATTTTGAGTTATCTCGAGTTAATCTCAGGTGTTGGCCTAATTAGAAGCTTAGTGATTAACAAATAAGTACCCTAATGATGCTACCAATCAATGGTGATATTAGTTTGATATTTGATGTTGATGAATCAATATAGTGTTGATTTAACAACCTATGGTGACTTAATGGTCACTAATGATGGTGGATCGGGTATCCAAAACCTATGGTGAGTTAATGATATAGTTGTAGCATCCATTAAGCCTTATACCAATGGTTTCTTGGGTCACTTGATGCAATGGTCGGACCTATACTATAATTGATGGTTTTAACATATGAACTTGACCCAATGGGAAAGATCTATGTTTATTCCTCCAATAAATTGGAATTATAGCTAATGTAATATGTTGGTACTAATAATGTAGTTTAGATGGTTTCCTTTATATTATCAACTTAAGGAGCTTACTTGTTGACAATGGATGACTTATTTTAAATGAACAGTCGATTATGGGTTTTACCCTACTCTCAACAGAACTCTTATTGTTGTTAATCAAAGAATGTCTAGGGTTAAATGGTGACTTTTATATATCACAACTCAATAACATCTTAGATGATTCATTAAAGGTGTTTACTTATGTAAATGACCGATGGCTTTACCTTTTCAACATTTCATGGTTAGAAGTTGATGCCTCAATAGTCCCATTGTTTTGAGTGAAGTGTGTAATGTAATGTTATGATTATAATGATAAGAATTTGATGGTTCAATTCCTTAAACTTGTAGTTTTACCCTTTCCCTCGTATGATTATGATTTATAATCACCATAATGAATTAATGGGTAACCCTAATGAGGTATAGCTTGTTATACTTAGCTTTAATATAACTAAATGATGGTAATTGGGTGTGAATATTCCTTGAATGATTAATATAATCATGGAGTACTCTCTTATTATTGTTGAAACCTTAGTATAACTTGATGGTTACACCTTGATTTATGTGTAGGTTCATACTTGAGAATAGTATGGAATGTGATGGTGATGCTTCACCTTATGCATACATGATCCAATGGGGATGTTGTGAGTTAGGGTTTGGGTATGAGTGTTGATTAGTAACATTAATATAATTTATCTTGTTAAACCTAACTCTAATGCAAATAGATAAAGATGAGGATTCATAACCTTCTTATATGATTGCATGATGGTGAAATAACCTCCTTAATATAATCATAGCCTTAATGTGTTAATTGGTGGTTAACATGGCCACATGGTTGATACTTTCTTATGATAAACATGTGCATTATGAATATGATGAGGGTTAATCATATCTAGATTCCTTGCATTTTGATGTAATAAAGGAATGTTCTTAATGTTAATATAACACTGCTATGATTGTTTATGAATATCTCCTCTTGTTAATGCAATATTGTGCTGATCTGGTGTATTATATGTAAGTGATGTTGTTGAGCCTTATTATAAGGAATGGAAAGATAATGATGATTTTGCAGGGAATAGTATGTTGGTTTTAGTGACCTTTGGGCAAGGTTGAGCCTTGAATGAGGTGTAGTCATCTTGTGTTGATGAGGGTTGATACCTTGTGATATTGTGAAAAGGATTTATATCCTGTGATAGTATGATGGTCTTAATGACCTTTGGGCATGGTTGAGCCCTGAATGAGGTGTAATCCTCTTGTATTGATAAGGGTTGATACTCTGTGATATTGTGAAAAGGATTTATATCTTGTGATAGTATGATGACTAGTGTGGTCTCATAAATGGCAAGTGAATAGTACCATGTGATGATGAGATGAGAAATTATGTTCCACATATTTTATATCTTTTCAAAGTTGTGATATTTATATACTTGCTAGAAGTGAATCAGGGTTTGTATGTGTACTTGTTTAATGCAGCCTAAATTCACCCAATTGGCATAACTAATCAAGTGCGACTCTAATCATGTAATGCCCTATGTCGTAGAGCCATATTCAGTGTCAGAACTTGCTAGATGGTGAAATGAGTATTCCTAAGGGATACTCGGAGTGCATACTGTTGTGTATGTGGGGGTGGCAAGTTGAGGATACATCCTCGTCATCCACAATGTAAGTTGTGGAGGATGACTATGGTCATTCCTCATACATCTGATGTGATTGAGGACAACTACAGTTGTACCTCAGATTAGAGGGTTTTGTATACCCTGGTTTCTAGTGCCGTGACATGTACTAAGGGCAGACTAGTGGTTAGCAACTTGAGTATATGTCACTGTGGTGGAAACTTTGACTGATATGTCACTACGTTTTACTCGTACCGACCGAGGGGAAGAGATCTTTGGATACTGGCACTCATAGATCTTGTACGAAACTGAATAGCCCTTCACAGGGGTCGGTTGGACTTTAAATGATATGATTCAAATTCCCCAGGGCATAATAAAAGATGTAAAATAGACGTGTAGCATATCTGTTTAGGGTTATACACAATGCTTCATATTGGATGATAACCCTTATTTGCTTTCTTTTCATTAAGATCGTGTATAGTACAATAAGAGATAATAGATATGCTTATTATGTAGTTATGCTCATGTTGTAAACATGCTTATGTTGTGATATATACTGACACTGATGGTTAAGATGTTGCTACTAGCTATGTTTATTATTGCTAGCCATGCCTATGTAATTAGAAATGCTTAAACTTCTAATAATGCTTATGTAGTTCATTGTGTTATGATGCTAGTTCTACTTATGATATAGATCTATTCACTTTATTTGAGATGCCAATATTGATAGCCATGTTATGTTACTAGACATATTCATGATGTCATGGATGTTAATGCTACTAGATTGCTTATACTGTTAGCATGGAATATGATGATAGTTAGATTAATGATAATGATTGTTATTAGATGCAATTTGATGATATTTGAGTAGATATCTATGTAGAGAAATGGATTTATTTATTATCTATATATGCATTGATGATCATACTTATTGCTAAGATGATTTTCTTAATCTGTTTAGTATACTTGAACTATTCAATCTATTCAATTGATTATTAAATCCTCCAACTGCTTAGTTATCTACTATTTAAAATTTTGTAATCAATAAGCGTTGTTGGAGGTTATATCTCTTGCTGGGACATGGGTCTCACCCTTGTGGTTCGCCACAACTTTTTAGGTAATCTGAAGTGACGAAAACAAACTTGTGGCAGCAAAGAGGAGACATAGTAATGAATCTTTGAGAAAGTTGATTAGATGTCTAGTGTGTCCTAGAGTCATCCATGTACTCTCAGGTCAGGGCAAGAAAAGTTTGTATACAGTGTTTCAAATGAATCAGAATTTTGTTAGCATGTTAATGTTTGTTGTGTGGCATATACAAATATCGTTCTCCTATGTATATATGTTGTGGCTAAGGTGCTAGAATAATTTGTATCAAATTCTTGGCATAGTATGGATATAAGAAAGATGTTGGGGTCTTATGCAAATGTTTCTGAGCAGGTACTGACGTTGAAATCGGTTTTAATTTACCCAAATTTTTGGGTATGCGATTAATTAGTGATCGATTGTGCTTTATGTTTTCATTAATCTCGTTTAGTGTAACGGGTTCTCATAATTTGGTATCAGAGCTTTAGGTTCATTGAGTCTATAGGGATACTAGGACTTAGGACTAGGATGATGTCAAAATTAGGAATATGACATAAAAATATGGTGCATACTGCCTAATCTCAGTATTTGGGTGCCCTGGCCAGGTATTCAATTATTGAAGAAAAGCTAAGTATAGAACTCTTATATTGTTATCTTTCTGATTACTCCGATCAAGTAGTCATTTTGAGACAATCTAAAGAGCATAACGAATAAGAAATCATGGTGTGAATATCTCAATCCTACCTTAAAGAAGATGAGAATTGTGTCATTATCTATCAAAATGTGAATGTTTGGTAACTATAAGAGAAAGATACAACACCATGAAATCTAAATCTGAATATAAATAAGCAAAAGGGGAGTTCTTGAAGATGTGATTCAAGAAGAGAATAAAGTAAAAGACAGATAAGTCTATGCTTATGAAGTGATTCAAGGTATGAAATCCACATAAGATGGAGAGAACTCCAATGATAAGTATAAAATGGGAAGATAAATGAGAACAATGACAAAGGAATAAGGTGGAACCTAAGTTAATCTCAGACCAACCTATGTGTGTAAGAAAGTGTTAATGTAAAATAAGCATGGCATGCAAAAGAAATTAAGGGAGATGATCCATGTTTAATGAAGAAATTGAAGAATATGATGATATACCTGTTGATAAGTGGTTGAAAAACATAATAAAATAAGAGAATATACACTAGTGGGATAAATAGTCATCAAGGATGGAGTAATGAGATATGTTAATTATGATGATTTACATGTTGATAAGTGGTTGAAAAACATAATAAAATAAGAGAATATATACTAGTGGGATAAATAGTCATCAAGTATGGAGTAATGAGATATGTTAATTATGATGATTCCTATGCTAATGGCAAGAACCCAAAATGAAAAGGGTAAAATGATACATAAGAAGTTGTAACTTGCATAATGAAAATACAATTGGTTACCTTTTTTCTAGTGACCCTTAAACAATGTTGCTATGATGTGGGAAGTGTGTTTCCCTTTGTGTCTTTCCTTTCTAGGGCACAACTTTCAAGTGGATCATTACCACTTGGTATGTGTGGATTTGCTGCAAACATGAGGGTGGATAGCTTATTATAGCATAAGGTTGCTTGGACTATGGTTCCTAGATCATAAAGTTTGTGATGAGTTTGCTTTTGAGCCTTCCAATAATTAGGAAGACTCCTCTTATATATCTTGATATTTTTTATGTTGGTAAAAGTGGATGAGATAATGATGTCAATTTCTTATAGCACATGAGGTGGATACCAAGGTAATGAATCCTAGTATCCAAGATGTATCAACAGTATGAAAAATATATGAAGGTTGGAGATGTTTATTAAATGAACATTTCAAGTATTCCTCTCCCGTAGAGAGAGAGTTTATGATGATCCTATAAATGTTGTTTGGAAGGAAAAATAAAAGTGACTCTATAATGTTGTGCATGGTCTAGTGATAGCTGGGCAAGACCACTATCAAGGTCAGATGGTTTGTTAATACAATAGATATAATTTCAGGATGATATCTAGAATTTAAAGTTGAAAGTTACTATTAGATTTGTATAGGTGGCACAACAAGTTTCTATGTTCAATATTTGCAAATGTCTTCTTATGTGGGGGGTTTTGTGCTGACCCAAGATGATATATGTATGAATGATGTTACATCACCATGATATGTAAGTAACCATGTGAAGGTAATAGAATGAGGTGCAAAGGAAGTACCCATCTTTGTTTACCTTAGATTTCGGGGGCAAAATCCCTGTTAGGCGTTTATAGTTGTAAGACCCATAAACTTGCTTAATGAGTGGAATAAGCTTAATTATCATAATTGAATTCTTATAGCCCTAATATAACCTTTTTATATGCTTTGAAATCATACGAAAAGCTTAAGTTTCAAATTTGGTCCAATTTGGACACTGTTTGAGCAAGTTAGGCAATTTTATGCACATTTTGGACTTTTCTACAATTTACCCAATTGAGAGGTTTTGTTTGCAATTTATCACTTGTACTATGTTCCTTGGATATTGTATCATCATTCTTGAGATTTTGTGAGCCATGGGTGCCTATTTAAACCTTGTTTTGAAGATGTTTTCCTCAAGGGTATTTTAGGGTTTACCCCTTCATGGATGAGCTACCTTTAGTAGCTATCAACTAATAATTTATTTGTTTTTCTTGGAAATTCAAGAAACAAGGGATAATAATGTCTCTATGGATGGTGGGGGAGCTTCTTGTGTGTTTGCTTGTATATTATTAATAGTTTAAGGCCATGGACACTTGGAAAGATACTAGAACTTCAACTTTTTCTTTTTCTTTATCTTAAAGTTTCATATACTTATCCCTAATCACCCAAACGATCCATTTTCTCTCCACCACTTCCCTCCTTCTATAAAACTTTTTATACCTCTGTGCTTCTATGAATTTCCTATCCAAGGAAGAAGAAAGAGGGGATCTTCTTGGAAAAAGAATCTAGGGTTGCAATTGACTTCCTTTTAGGGTTTGAAAAGCTTCCTTCTAGTGATCTTGACCTAAAAGAGTAAGAATCCCCTTCTTTCCTTAATTTATTTCTTTTTTATCCTTCCTACTACCTTTCTCCAGGTCAGAACCTTGGTGTTCTATGGTACAAATCGCTCTAAAGCTCTAAAACCCTACCTTTCTTGCTCCTTATGCTTAGGGTTTGCTCATTTGATGAAGAAAGGTGCTAGATGGACGAGTTCACAGCTTATGCTTGAATTTTATACCCTACCTGCTCGTGTTTTCTTCTATTTGGTAGTTTATCTTCTAATTATAGGCAAGTTTTATATCTTGCTCCATGTTTATTTCTTACCATAAGCTTTCTAGCTCATGTTCTTGCTTGAAAATGATGATCCATGCACTAAAAACTATGCTTGACTTGGATTTTGATTTTTATAATGTTCCCTGTTCTTATTTCAGTTCTATATGAACATGTATTCATGTGCACATTATTCCTAAGGTATAATATGACTTGTATCATGTTGGTTTGACAACCAATGGTGCTAAACACCTACCAATCAATGGTCAATTTTACAGTTTAAAGTTGATTTCTTCTATAAAAACATGACTCAGTGGTGGTACCATTGCAACAACCGATGGTGTTGTCTTCATGAAAACTGATGGTGGTTATCAAATGTGTCAACTGACTTTCACCCTTTAGGTTAGTTGTTGGCCTAATTAGAAGCTTAGTGATTAACAACTAAGTATCCTAATGATGCTATCAATCAATGGTGATATTAGTTTGATATTTGATGTTGATTAATGAATATAGTGCTGATCTAACAACCTATGGTGACTTAATGGTCACTAATGATGGTGGATCAAGTCTCCAAAACCTATGGTGATTTAATGATATAGTTTTAGCATCAATTAACCCTTAGACCAATGGTTTCTTGGGTCACTTGATGCAATGGTCGGACCTATACTGTAATTGATGGTTTTAACATATGAACTTGACCCAATGGTCAAGATCTAATGTTTATTCCTCCAATAAAGTGGAATGATGGCTAATGTAATATGTTGGTCCTAATAATTTTATTTATATGTTTTCCTTTATATGATCAACTTAAGGAGCTTACTTGTTGACAGTGGATGGCTTGTTTTAAATGAACAGTCAATTGTGGGTTTTACCCTACTCTCAACAGAACCCTTATTGTTGTTAATCAAAGAATGTCTAGGGTTAAATGGTGACTTTTATATATCACAACTCAATAAAATTTTAGATGATTCATTCAAGGTGTTTACTTATGTAAACGACCAATGGCTTTACCTTTTCAACATTTCATGGTTAGATGTTGATGTCTCAATATTCCCATTGTTTTGGGTGAAGTGTGTAGTGTAATGTTATGATTCTAATGATGAGAATTTGATGGTTCAATGCCTTAAACTTGTAGTGTTACCCTTTCCCTTGTATTATTATGATTTATAATCACCATAATGAATTATTGGGCAACCCTAATGAGGTATAGCTTGTTATACCTAGCTTTAATATAATAGTCCTTGAATGATTAATACAATCATGGAGTACTCTCTTATTGTTGTTGAAACCTTAGTATGCTATAACATGATGGTTACACCTTGATTTATGTATGGGTTCATACTTGATAATAATATGGAATGTGATGGTGATACTTCACCTTATGCATCCATGATCCAATGGGGATGTTGTGAGTTAGGGTTTGCGTATCAATGCTGATTCGTATTATTAATATAATTTATCTTGTTGAACCTAACTATAATGCAAATAGATAAAGATGAGTATTCATGTTTAACTTCTTATATGATGGCATGATGGTGAAATAACCTCCTTAATATAATCATAACCTTAATGTGTTAATTGGTGGTTAACATAGCCACATGGTTGATACTTTCTTATGCTAAACATGTCCATTATGAATATGATGAGGGTTAATCATATCTGGATTCCTTGCATGTTGATGTAATAAAGGAATGCTCTTAATGTTAATATAACCCTGCTATGCTTGTTTGTGAATATCTCCTCTCATTAATGCAATATTGTGCTGATATGGTGTATTACATGTAAGTGATGTTGTTGAGCTTTGTTATAAGGTATGGAAAGATAATGATGATCTTGTAGGGACTAGTATGATGGTCTTAATGACCTTTGGGCATGGTTTAGACCTAAATGAGGTGTAGTCCTCTTGTGTTGATAAGGGTTGATACCCTGTGATATTGTGAAAAGGATTTATATCATGTGATAGTATGATGGTCTTAATGACCTTTGGGCATGGTTGAGCCCTAGATGAGGTCTAATCCTCTTATGTTGATAAGGGTTGATACTCTATGATATTGTAAAAAGGATTTATATCTTGTGATAGTATGATGAATAGTGTGGTCTCATGAATGGCAAGTGAATAGTACCATGTGATGATGAGATGAGAAATTATGTTCCACACATTTTATATCTTATAAAATTTGTGATATTTATATGCTTGCTAGAAGTGAATTAGGGTTTGTATGTGTACTTGTTTGATGCAGCTTTAATTCACCCAATTAGCATAACTAATCAAGTGCAACTCTAATCATGTAGTAACCTGAGCCATAGAGCCATCTTCAGTGTCAAAACTTGTTGGATGGTGAAATGAGTACTCCTAAGGGAAACTCGAAGCGCATGTTGTTGAGTATGTGGGGGTGGAAAGTTGAGGATATATCCTTGTCATCTATAATGCAGGTTGTGGAGGATGGCTATCGTCATGCCTCATACATCTGATGAATATGAAATATATATTCGATTATAGAAGTGTAGAATACATGTAATTGTTTTGAATAAGTCCATGTATATTCCTATATTGATATTGCCATTGTGACCATTATATAATAATTTCAGGAGCCACATTCAATAAGGGATTTAATCGTGCATTGGGGAGCTTGCTTGCTGGAATCATAGCAATTGTTGTTATCCAAGTTGCAATATTGGCTGGTTATATTGGAGAGACATACATTATTGGGGTCAGCATTTTTATTGTAGGTAGGATTTGGTTCTTTTATTGTTATGGAAATAAACACCCCACCCAAGAGATTGTTCATTTCTGATGTTGCCATGCTAATATATATCACATAGTTATATTCATCTCAATCAAACTTTATTAATTTCTAATTGTAGAATTTATCCTAGACATATACCAGTTGTTCAAATTCATCATTTTAAATTAGGTATTAATGAATTAGTAAGAAACTAAAATATTATTTCAGTTTTCCAAGAAAATGCTGAGATGTGATTTTTTTGTGAACTTTTGTGTACGAAAATTTGTCCATTTTTATTAGTTTGTGGAACACCTAATAGATAAGTATATCACCTAGTATATAAAAAAATGTGTATCTTCTTTAACTAATGCATATAAAGTATACTATTAAAATGTAACTAGCATGCATGGTTGACCACTTATTCCCAATCGATTTCATAATTGATGCGTACTTGTTCACAATGCTAGAAATTTTATGTTAGAAAGTAGTGAATATGCATTACTAGTCATATAGCTATTAGTTTAAAGACATAAAATTCATATGCATGTCCAAATATATATACATACCTACGGTGTATTCAAACATTATGGCAACAGTGAGTATGGACCAGATGATGCTATCTCCAAATATTGTGTAGGTTGGTTGGATGAGTATCAGCAGTGAAACAAGAAGCACTGCAAGTCCAACTTTGAAAGCGGATGTATAAACAATAAAAGATTTTCATACCCTTTTCAAGCAATGTCACATCAATAATACCACACAACATAAATAGTTTATTGGTGAGCAAGAATCAGACTAGGATATATTAAGAAGTAGGGTAGGAATCCATACATTCCATACCAAAGAACAAGAGGACTAAAACCTTAGTGCCAAATATATATAGTAATTATGCAGGATGACTAAAACCCTAGTGCATTGGCTGGAGGAACGTATCATAGGAGGACTAAAACCTCCATGCAGTGGAAAGAGGACTTAAACCTCAATGCCAAAAATAAACATGGTGTCACTACTTCTAGTTATGACTAGTCAATCACACATGCTAATATGACAGTCAAGATGAAGTATACTCATGCTCAACAAAGGGATGATAACATCCAACTGATGTAAAGTGGGGTCAAAGGGCCCATAACAAATATCCATTCATTTCCACAAATAACGTGCACCATAGATCATAAAGTCCACGACAAGAATGTTAGAATATCAAATACTCAAATTAGGGTTTCTACATGGAATGAAATGAACAAGCTATATATGAGTCCAATAAGAATATCCAACAAAGTAATATGATTGCAATATCAGAATCAACACAAATCTTTCACATGAAATAAATTCTCAAAAGAGAGAGAGCAAATGTGTAGGCCATTTTGTCCACTGGTCCAAGAGTGAGAGGGGATATATGTGATTGCTCAATATGATGAATATGGATGTAACATATCTCACATGAAGTCTACATAAGTCCCAATCTAACCTTAGGTCCAAGACATGGTCTTCAAACACCTTTTAAACATATTATATAGGATTAGGTTTAGTTTCACATTAATTATGTGAACCCTAAAAATGTCCTTTTTATTATTGGAGAATTCGGTTGTCAAAACCATGTGATCTTATAGATTACTTTTGTAAGTTCATAATACTTTTTTTTTTAACTTTTAGATTAATTATTATGGAATGTTAAAATGTCAAAAACCCAATTAATCCACATTTACCCCATTATTAACTTAAAAATATTGTTGAGTGTCCCCAATATGTGTTTGCCACATGGATCAATCCACAACCAACATAAAGCTTATCTCAATGTGGAAAATAAAACACAACTGAGGTGAGAAGGAAATTCTTTCTCTATTAAAAAATGAGACACAAAGAGGAAACGAGGGAAGATGGGTAAGAAGACAGAAGGGATTCATCTCCTTCCCCTCTCTCATGCCATGATTATTATGTAGATCCAGGCCGAGTAACTAGTGGGTGTTCTGGGGTTCTTTTCACCCTAGAACTACCACAACTGGATTTGTAAGGGTTTCACAAAGACAATAAGCAATGGCTTGGAATCCACGACGGCCATGGGAAGTAAGGGGATCCAGTCTCTAGTGAAAAATAAAAGATACCATAGGAGAAGATGAAAATGTAGGGTGAGAAAGAAGATGAGAGGGAAAACTAGAAGAGGCAAATGAGACGAAAATGTCAGAGTTCTAAAGAGGTTTCTTGGGCATTGGGGGTGCAGAACATGCCATCGACAAACCATGAACTAGAGATACAATAGCAGTTATGCGATAGAGAAGACGGTCCACGAGAAACCAAGAATGCAAAAAGAAGGAAGAGGAATCGAGGAAGCTTACTATCAACCAAATTGGATTTTGATGATCAGAGATGCCTGAGGAATGTTAGGGTGATCGGCAATACATATTGAAATAGAGGCGACGAGATATGAATTTGGAGACATAATTGATAATGGAGAAGTCTTCGTAGAGGGCTTTCAATAGTTTTTGGGTAGAAACACCTATGTATATATATGTGTGGGTGAGCCAAGACTCTTGGCTGGACAAGGGAAGTATGACTATTTTGGTCATTTCCACAACTAGGGATGTTAGGTTTTGAGCAATAGCTAGTTTACTTTAGAAATAAGCAATGAATTCAATGGGAAAAAATCTCACAGAATTGTGGATCAAGGAGGGAGAAAAGTCAAAGAGAAAATTGTAGTTAGAAACAAGAATTGCTGACTTATTTCCCAAAATGAACGCGGGGTAGAGGATGTCTCCCTAGTCATCCAATCCAAAACTTACGGTAGAAATGAGGCCCAAATTGATCAGAAAATTTGGAAAGTCTAAACCATAGTGTGACATTGGTGTGTATGCAAAAATTCAATGAGTATTTAGTGTGATATTGCAATAAATCCAATGATATGAAATTAAGACAATTAAAGAAAATACTAATATTTTAGGGCATTATTGTGCTCTTTCCTTCCCTATTTTCATTTGGGTATCTAGGAATGTCTAATTGATGTGAAACTTCATAGCAAGTTAATTTGGACTCAAGGATCATGATTTTCACATTAGATTTTGGTTTCAGAATTTCCTTTTATAAGTTTTAATAAAATTAGGGTTTATCCTCATTATATCAATATTAATTATTATTTTGTATCATTGTCATAATTCATTAATTAGGGTTCTTTTAACTTATCATTGTTATAAGAAGGGTTGTCTTTTTATGTTACACAAATTAGATCATTTTACTCAATTACCAATTAAGGCCATGAATTTCACCATTAACCTAAATTATAGCACAATAAACATTTCCAATGATATGAACATCCCTTTATTCTTACATTATATATACTAGTCATATATTGTTCACATGGGTCATTCATTTATATGTAATCAATCTTAATTACCAACTATGCACCTTTAAGTCATTAGTTGCATATTAATGTATGGTGTGACTGTTGAGAAATGTGGGTAACAGATAAGACAGTGAAAACAAAAATTTAATGTAAGATTCCCTAATTAGCAAGATGAATCAACAAAAATGTATCTAAGAAGGAAGGTTTTCAAGGTATGCATGGTCCTAGAGAAAATCCAACAACTCTTGAAACAACATGTTTCTTTCTTCAAGTTGCACATGGACAATGTCAGCAACGGTCTCCTGGTTGATCACCATGGACATAAATTTGACTTTGTCCTCCAAGTGCCAAAAAACAATCTCCTCATCTCTATAGTAGTCCACACAAACCACTAAGAACTCTACATTGTGCTACCAAATCCAACAGGAAGGAATTGTCCCTTCAAATATCAATCTACTAGAATTGATTCACTCTCCCAATTGTCTCTCCCTTGCTATCCCTCCCTTTTACGGGTAGGAATTGTTTGGTCTCTCTTGGTTGCCACAACCAAAGAGGACAACAATTGTCAGAGCTTATTGTTGTATTAGGGAATCCCCCAGTACCCCTCTATTTATAGGAGGGCCACAATCAAGGTTTCTAGTTGATCTAGGAGTCGATGAGATGGAATTTCATGAATTTTTTGGAACCTACGAATGGTGAACCAGCTAATTCACTATTGAACCGGTCGGTTCACAAGTGAACCACTTGGTTCAAGCCTTGAACTGGTCGGTTCATGTGTTTTCCTATTTTGAAACATTCTATCACTTAATATTTGATTAATGCACAATCATGGCATTAGTATCAATCCTTGATCCAATCGAATTTCTCATAGAATCAGAAAATCCAAATGATGAACCAGTCGTTTCACCTTTGAAATGGTCATTTTGTATAATGCAGTGGTTGTTTCATATGTGAAATGCTCATTTCATATGTTAAATGCTCATTTCACTTGTTCAACTTAGGACATATTCAACCCTTGTTTCCAATTAACAATTGAAACTCCAACCAATCATTTCAACACTTCCACCAATTGGTTTAAAGTCCGGTTATTCAATTTCCATTAATTGTTGTTTAAATTGAATGCCTAAACCCTTTAGTAATCAAGTTAAACATCATTCCTAAATAATCTCCTAGCCCAAGTGCATCCTATGCGTTTGACCCTATAGGTCCCAATTTATGTTGGCAGTGAATGTCCATAACCAATTTATGACATCACAAGAAATGATATGTACTTAGAAACACATCATTACTACCCAAGTAATTTGGAAAGTTGGAGAACAACTTCAACCTACAATCTGTGATCAATGTTATCGTGATCATATAATTCCTTTGTCTCTGATATATAGATTGAACTCAAGGTATGGAATCGTGATCCTCTTCAACGTTCAATCCATGTTCCTTAAACTAGAGTGGTTTGTCTGAGATGCATGTGAGTTCACATATAACATATTTAATCACATGAGTATGGGCATACATTTCTCAGTCTGGCTTTCAAGTGGCCTAGATATCAAACTCCTATAGGAGGGACTAATCCCATCTACATCACTCACACTCAATCCCCATGTGTCAAAATGTACATGAGCATCACCTTTAGGCAATCCTTATCTAAGGTCATGTTGGATGATGTCTAAATACATTGAAAAACACATGTTAAGTGTAGTGTCTTCATGTCTAAGAACCACAATCACCACTATCACTATGAGAGTTGATTATGACTACCATTCCATGGTATCCATGTATCACTTTCAAGGTGGGTCTGTTCGATACACTGTTCTCTAATGTACATGTCTGCTTGACTTGATATCATATATCATGACCAATGAGACTATGTCATCAGTCAACACACACTCTAGTCTTATGTAATATTGTCATCTATATTGCTTCCATAGTAATATATGAGTAGGGACATAACAAGAATATATGTACTCTTATCATACATATGATCTCATTGTTCAGGCCCTCAACCTGAAGACATATGTTATTGAGTAACATCATACTTTAGATATCTACTATGTTTGTGTCATCATCTCATGATTGAGACAAAAATAATAGATGGAATTATTTTTATCATTATCAAATTAGGTATCTAATGCCTCATTGCAATCATCGTATGATTGGCTCTCTAGGCATACATACCAACAGACTCCCACTTGAACTTAGAGCCAATTCTTGGTATGTATGCCAAGAGAGCCAATCATATGATGATTGTAATGGGGCATTAGATACCTGATTTGATAATAATAAAGGTAATTCCATCTATTATGTTCGTCAAAATCATGAGATGATGACACATACATATTATGTTTAAAGAATGACGTTACCCAATGACATATATCTTCAAATTGATGACATGAACAATGCGATCATATGTATGATAAGAGTACATACATTCTTGTTATGTCCCTAGTCAGATATTACTCCGGAAGCAAAATAGATAACAATAATACATAAGACTAGAGTGTGTGCTGATTGATGACAAAATCTCATTAGTCATGATATGTGATATCAGGTCAATAACACAGATAAATGTTAGAGAACGGTGTACCAAACAGACCCACCTTAAGAGTGATGCATGGTTTCCACATAATGGTAGTCAAAATCAGCTCTCATGGTGATATTGGTGATTGTAGTTGTCAGACCTAAAGTCACTACACTTAGCACATGTTGTTCATTGTATTTAGACATCATCCATAGTGACATTGAATAAGGGTTTCCATAAAGGTGATGCTCAAAGGCAATGTGACAAATGGGGATTGAGCATGAATGATGTAGATGGGATTTGTCCCTCCTAATAGAGATTGATATCTAGGCCTCTTGGTAAGTGGGACTAAGAAATGTATGGCCATACTCATGTGATTTTATATGTGATATGTGAAATTACATGCATCTCAAACAGTCTGCTCTAGTTCAAGGAACATGGATTGAACGTTGAGAGGATGAAGATTCCATGCCTTGAGTTCAATCTGGATATCAGGGACAAAAGAACTATATGATCATAGTAACACTGATCACAAATTGTAGCTTAAAGTTGTTCTCCAACTTTTTGAATTACTTGGGTAGAAATGATGTATTTCTAGATGTCGCTCATTGCTTGTGATATCATAAGTTTGTTATGGACATTCACTGCCAACGTAATTTGGGACCTATAGGGTCACACACATAGGATGCACTCGAAATAGGATTATATACATGAATGATCTATAACTTGATTATTCAAAGTGTTTTGGTATTCAATTTAAACAACTTTGGTTGAAAATTGATTGACTGGTCTCTAAATTGATTGATTCAAGTGTTGAATTGATAGGTTGGAGTGCCAGGTCAATTGGAAACAACATTGGTTGAATATTTGCCTAAATTGGACATGAGAAATGACAATTTCACTTGTGAAACAACAATTTCAAAAGTGAAATGACCATTTCATGATATGAAATGACCATTTCATAATGTGACTGATCGGTTCTTCATTTGGGTTGCCTGGTTCAACTATCAATTTGATTGGATCAAGGATTTGATATCGACATCATGTTTTGCATCGACTAAATATTGAATGCCAATTTGATTTTAAAGAGGAAAGTACATGAACCAAAAGATTAACTAACCAGTTCAACTTTGAACTGACCGATTGGATATTGAATCGACTAGCTCAGTTTTCGTAGTTTCTAGATGATTTGTGAATTCTATCTCTTTGAGTCCCAGACCGACAGGAAACCATGACCTTGGCCTCTCCTATATATAGAGGGGTACTTGGGGCTTCCTAGACACAACAATAAGCTTTGCCAATTTTTGTCCCATCAGGTTGTGGTAACCAATAGAGAGCCCTAGAAAGTCCTACCTGTAAAAGGCAGGGATAGAAAGGGAGAGACAATAGTGGGAGAGTGAATCAATCCTAGCAGTTTGACAATCAAAGGGACAACTCCTTCCCATTTGGCTCTAGTAGTACAACATGGAGTTCTTGGTGGTCCGAAAAGACTACTCTATAGGTGAGGAGTTTTCCCACTAGGAGTGTTGGTATAGATGCCCAGAGAGATAATCATATGATGATTGTAAAGGCATGATTTGTAAATAATTTGATTAATGACAAAGGCAAGCTTCCAATTTATTCTATTTTATTCAGTTTTGAGATAATGATACAACATAATAAATGTTTAGAGAATGATATTACTAAATGAAATATGTCTTCAAGTACGTGACTTGAACAATGAAATCATATGGATGTTAAGATTATATACATTCTCATTATGTCCTCGGTCAGATGTTATTGTGGAAGGCAAATATATAACAATAATATATAAGACTAGATTTTGTGTTGGTTGATGACATGATATCAATAGTCATGGTATGTGATATCAAACCAAGCACACAAATATATGTTAGAGAGCAGTGTATCGAACAGACCCACCATGAGACTAACACGTAGAAATCATTACAATGGTAGTCATAGTCAGCTTGCATAGTGTTGGTAGTGATTGTGGTTCTTAGACCTAAAGTCACTACACTCATCACATGTCATTCAGTATGCTTTGACATCATCCAATGTAATCCTGAATAAGGTTGCCATATAGTGATGATTGAGTGATTGTGACAGATGGGGACTGACTGTGAGTGATGTAGATGGGATTTGTCCCTCCTATAGGAATATGATATCCTAGGCCTCTTGATAAGAGAGACTGAGAAATGCATGGCCATGTACACGTGAGTCAATCTGTGATATTGAGCTTACATATATCTCAAACAGTCTGGCCTGGTTCAAGAAATAAGATTGGATGTTGAAGAGGATGACTACTCCAAGCCTCAAGTTCAATTTGGATATTAGTGACAAAGGAACTATAAAGCATTGTAACACTAAATGTAGATTGTTGGTTGTCCTCTAACTTTTCATTTACTTGGGTAACATTGATGTGTGACTAGGCACCACTCATTGCTTGTGATGTCATAAGTGGTTATTGACATTCACTACCAACGTTGCATGGGACCTATATGGTCACACACATGGTAACTGATCTATAAGAGGAGTTTTGATCATGAACAATAATTGGATTGAGTAGTAAAGTGTTTAGGTATTCAAATTCAAGCAACAAATCAACTGACTGGACTTCTAACCAATCAGATCATTTGATGAAATGAACGCCTGCAGTGTCAAGTTGATTAGATATTGCATTGGTTGAGTCCTGCAAGAATTGGGGCTCCAATCGACTGGTTCACTGAGTGAACCGATCAGCTATGGGTCCTGAGACGATCAGCTCACTTTGTGAGATGCCCGGTTCATGGTGCAATTCGATTGGATTAAGGATTAATTTTGACATCATGTCACACATTAATTGGAATAGAATTGCCAATTCATATGCAATTGGGAAACATGCAAAATGACCAGTTCATTGGGTGAACCAATCTTCTCACATGCCAACCGACCAGTTCACTTGGCAAACCGACCATTTTGCTATTTGTAGGTTGTGAAAATTTGAGATTCCGGTCCCTTCCACTCCCACATAGGTTGGGAACCCTGACCCTATCCCATCCTATAAATAGAGGGGTACTGGGGGCTTCTTAGACACATCAATTGCCTCTGACAATTGTTTATCTTTTCTGGTTGTGGTAAATGAGAGAACCCAAACAAGTCCTACCCGATAAAGGGAGGGATTGTGGGAGAGCAAGTTGGTGACTAGTACACCAATGGGAGGGAAAACTGCTTCTGGTCCATTCTAGTAGGACTGTAGGATTTCCAGGCAGTCTCTGGGGACTTCCATGATGGTGTGGAGGTTGTTGTCTGCCTCTAGGAGGAAAAAATCAACTTGTTGTCTGTGGTGAAAATCGGGAGGCATAGCAGACGAGTCCTAATGCAACTAGAAGAGAGATACATGACTACAATGATGAGGAGATGACGTTGGACATGCTCCAGGACCAGGTATATCCTTGAAACCATCCTTTTCATTATATAGTTGTTGACATGATATGTTGGTTTAATGGGGAACTCCCTATAGCGGTATCATAGCCACATCAATCTACTATATTTTGGGATAATTGATATGATCAAATATTTAGTTTTATCATTTAATTATTACATGTGATGTGAATAATTTTGTCCGATCAAATAGCACACCTAACTCAAACTTATATATATATATATATATATATATATATATATATATATATATATATATATATATATATATATGCCATTTACACACATCGCCCTAAAAATGAGTTTTGATGGTGGATGTGTAGCACGGTTACAGCCAAAAACCCTATTATCTGTGCATGGTTGTGTGGTTGGTTATTCCTATTTTATCTCACTTTGCATACCAAGCCTCCACGTTTTCTTCCAATTGTAAAAGTATTATTCTCTCCTACCTTTCTCCCCTTGAATGTAACTTGAGGTTTCTCTATAATCATGTAATAGTATGATATTTTATCTTCTTTATCATGACGAAGAAGAAATATGCTCAGACCAGGCCAACCGACCATCTCAAAGGTGAACTAACTGACTGGAGGATGGAGGAAGACCAAGGAGGACGAGCCAAACTGATCGACTGGTGGATAAAACGATCAACTAGAGGACCCATAATATGGTGGACGATAGACCAGACGACTGGTGAGACAACCAACTGACTGGCTAGGAGGCAAGCTGATTAGTTCAAGGGTGAACCGATCAACCCAGATTGGCAAGCAGAAATCTTCATCAAGAACAAGTTTCTACATGTGATGTAGACCCTAGGTTGTGGTAGTTCCTTTTGGTTCCAATGAATTACATTAGAATGGCCATAACCGTCACTTTTTGTTTATTACATGTTTTTGTTGTGGGATATTACATGTATATGCTACGTGCTATATATGTGGCCATTGGATAAAGTACATGCATTTATAAATATAAACTCCCTCAATCAATATTAAGTTTTAGATACTTTCCTTTAGAAGCAGACATGAAAAGCTTGATAGACTAAGCGTGGGCACCCCAAGGATGGTCCATTGTCTATCTCGTGGAAGTGTAATGGTAATAATGTGGGCCCACCAAGCGGGGTGCATTATTATCATGTTGGTTTTTGGGTCAGGCTTAACTATGTGACCTTAATGATATTAAGCACCAGAAGCATGCAGATAATTATGGCAACGAGCTGCACATATTATCTATCCAAGAGTTTCATATGATGCAATTGGCAAAAATGGTCTACCTTAATAATTGACTGTGGACGATGACGTTGTTCGGGTAATAGTTGAATTAGTTTGGGTCTTAGCTCACTAGAAGGTTGTACTTTGCAATCTTATAAGTTAATATGTGTGGGCTATCAATTTGAATAAAATAGTGGGAGTGATAATTAATAAAAGACCTAATTTAATATTGTCAAATTTTTCATATAAAATCAAATCAAAAAGTTTTTTGATAAAATGTAATTTTTTTCTTATAAAATCAAATGACGAACAAATAAGTATTGTGATCGGTCATTAAGAAGGAAAAACTTGACAAGACAAATTTCCATGACTGGTTTTGGACTTTGAGAAGAGTTCTCAATGAAGAGTGCAAGCTCTATGTCCTGGATAAACTTTCACCAAAAAATCTACTCCTGACGCACCTAGGGATGAGGCAGATGCTTACTAGAAGCATGCCAACGACGCCTTGGACATATGGTACCTAATGCTAAGATGCATGAACTATGAGTTGAATTAGCAATGTGAGTATATGGGGATTCTTGATATGGTAACATATCTTAGGAAAGTGAACCATGATCTCACAAAGCAAGAAAGGAACAATGTCATAGAGGCACTCTTCGAATGTAAGATGATAGAGGGGAACTCAATGGAAGATCATGTGCTCAATATGATTGGACATGAGTATCATCTTGAAGAACTGGGATTCACTTTGAGCCGAGAGTTGGCCACATATATGATTCTAAAAATAATGCCAGAATCATATAGCCACTTTATTGAGTGTTACTTCTTGAATGATATAGCCAGACCGATGTCAGATTTGCTTGGTATGTTTATTCATGCCAAAGAAAGAATGAAGAAGTACAAATCCATGGTAGTGATCAATCGAGTTGAGTCTAGGGATTAGAGAAAGTCCATGAAGAATTCTGAGGCCAAGCCCAAATCTAGATCTTCAACACTCAAGATGAGGAGAAAGAAAATTACAAGAGGAACTTATCTGTTGTACTTAAAGGCATTCATGAAGAAGAAGATGGGGATATGGATCTACACTTCATGTATATACATTATTGATATAAACTTATCTGCTTCTTCATCATGGGTACTGGATACCAGATGTGGATCTCACATATACTTGAATATATAGGATCTAAAAAGAAGTAGGCCTTTGGGAAAGGGCAAGGTTGGACTATGAGTCACAAATGGAGCAAGAGTTGCTACCATTGCTGGTGAAACCTATAGTTTATTTCTATCCACAAGGCTTGTAATAGAGTTAGTGAACTACTATTATGTACCTTCCATAAATAGAAACATCATTTATGTATCTTGTATGGACGAGGATGCATATGAATTTCATATTAAGAATGGTTGATGTTCTATTTCTAAAGATGGGATCTTTTATGGAAGTGCCCCAATGTCTTATGGTCTTTATTTGCTAGATTGAAATATATATGTTCATAACGTATATACCAAAATACAAAAACTCAACAACTCAAACAAAACATGCCTTTAGTATTGTTGTCTAGGGTGAGAATCACATATCTAGACTCCATAAAGATAGTTATCTGGACTCTTTTGATTTTGAATCAATAGAGACATGTGAATCTTGTTTCTTAGGTAAGATGGCTAAGACCCCTTTAACTGGTAACAATGAGAGGGCTAGTGATCTATTAGTATGCATACATACTGATGTATGTGGGACTTTTAGAATAACCACTAGAGGTGGGTATCAATACTTCATAACCTTTAGTGATGAATTTAGTATGTATTGATTATGTTTACTTGTTGAAACATGAATTAGAAACACTTGACAGGTTGAAGGAGTCTATGAATGAAGTACAAAACTGACATGGAAAAAGTATTAAGGAACTTCATTCTGATCGAGGTGGAGAATACTTAAGCCAAGAGTTTGAGGACCTTATGTGAGCCTGGGATTGTATCTCAATGGACTCCACCTAGAATACCTCAACATAATGGTGTATCAGAAAAAAGGAATCACATATTACTAGATATGGTGCGATCAATGATGAATTTAGCTGAGCTTCCGACTACCTTCCAGGGTTATGCTCTTGAAACAACCACATTTACACTAAATCGAGTACCATCTAAATTGATTCAAAAGACACCATATGAGATATGGTATGGGAAGCGTCCCTTGTGTCATTTATGTAGATTTGGGAAAATGTTTCCTGAAAAGCTCAGACCTAAATATGATAAATGTTATTTTGTTGGTTATCCTAAGGAGACTAAAGGATATTACTATTATTCTCTGTCTGACAACAAAGTGTTTGTTGCTAGAGATGTTATATTCTTATAAAAGGAATTAATTTATGAACAAATTAGTAGGATAAAAGTGGAACTCAAAGACATTTGAGACCAATAAGAAAGCATTGAACTGATAGATGTACAAGAGGAGCAAAGAGAATCACAAAGTGTTGTGGAATCTCAAATTCCTCAAGTAGCATAGATACCTCATAGATCTAATAGGACACACCTTGAACCTAAGAGATTTGGATATCTTGTGAGTTCAAAAGGCAGTGAGTTGTTCATAGATGATGAGCCAACAACCTATCTAGAAGCTACTGAGGGATGAGAGTCTACGAAATGGCTTGAGGACATGAGATCTAAGACAGAATCCATGTATACCAACAAGGTTTGGACTTTGGTGGATCCACATGAAGGGGTAAATCCCATAGGGTGCAAATGGGTCTTCAAGAAGAAGACTGCCATGGATGATAAAGTATAAACCTATAAGGGCATATTGGTTGCAAAGGGTTTTAGACAAGTTCAAGGTGTTGACTATGATGAAACATTTTGTCTAGTGGCCATGTTTAAGTCCATAAAGATCGTGCTAGCTATTGCAACTTATCATGACTATGAGATTTCATAGATGGATGTTAAAACCACATTCATTTAGGGTCATGTGGTATGATGTGATACTTTGTGGAATAGTTGTATGAAAGGCTTTGAGTTATGCTTCTTTACATCATACCATATCTTAAAATGATAATGAAAATCATGTTTCATGTCTCATAACACATTTCATAATGGTGATGAAAGTGATAATCTAAGGGTGGTTGTTGATCCAACCTTATAAACCCTAATCGGATAAAGTGAAACCCTAATTGAAATAATGTGAAATCTATGATATGAATCTTATTAGATGATAGTGTTAATGATGTATTCCTTCCCTTGTTACATGTTTTTAACCATGTAGGTAATATCAGTTGATGCACATAGCCATGTATGAGCTATGATGATATTGATATGTTTGATGAGCCTTGTGAGGTACATATGAGATGGTGACTCAGAAAGAGGAGGAAAGTGGTCTTATGACCCGATGATGGCTTATTTCCTTACATGAGATGTTTTCCTCAATGATGGGAGGAGGGGTTGTTAACCCTAGATATGTGGTCCTTGTGATAAACATTGGTCCTTGTGATGGACATATGATGAATAACATGCATAAGGTGATGATGTGATGAGATCACACCTAATATGTTTCATTTTGTTGTGGTGATGAGTTATGTCTTATTTATTTAGATCTTGTTTAGAGGTTATACAGTGTAACTTGATTGATGCTAAAGATGCTTAATTGGTCTAATTAATCAAGTGAAAACTAATAATGTAGTTTGCTCAGTGTCATAGATCCATCCAGTGTCAGCAAATTGTTGAATGGTGAAATGAGTTTAACTCAGAGCACATATTTTTGAACATGCAGGGTACAAGTCGAGTAATTCCTTGTATCCTTAAATACAAGATGTGTGAGACGACCATGTGTGAGTAGATCTCATTGTGATATGGATGGCCATGCGTGAGCCAATCCTTTTTGTTAGAACGGCCATGCGTGATCCTATTCTTCTAGTGTCGTACCTGTACCAAGGTGGGCTAATTATGATTACATATGTGGATGGTCATGCGTGAGCCAATCCCTGATATTGACTATATTTCATTGTTGCAGTTGACTTATATGTCTTTGCGGTGTTTTCTCTTGTACTGATCAAGAGGTGTGGTGAGGTCGTGGATTCTGGCTCTTCCATTAGACCTTGTATGGCACCGATTTTGACTTTTCAAGTGGTCGGTTGGATTTGGGTGGCACGACTCAAATCCTCGGGGCATAATGAAATATGTAATCATCCATGTAGTATAATTGTATAGGATCAACTATGAAAACATTAGTTGAGGCCTTGCTTGATCTTTATACAATGTTGTTGATAGAAAATATACATGTTATTCATATTCCTTTTAAATTATTAAGATGTTTCATAATTTGATAGTAATTGCTCTTCCTGTAAATAATCATTATGAATTTTACTCAGTTATAGTTATATTGTTGCTTAGTTTATCTTATTTGTGATAATAATAGAGTTGGTGATGAGTTATATCTCCCACTAAGATTTGGAATCTCACCCCGTGGGTTCCCCACACCCTTTTTAGGTGGATGAGCATGAAGAAGTAAAGATTGTGCAGTGGAGGTTGAGGAGTAGTAGGAGGACCAGTAGTTGATGAGGTTGGCAATGTTGTTGGATGTCTTTTGTTGATAGAGTCCTAGAGTCATCCATGTACACTCGGGTCTACGGGAATGTTTTGTAGTTGTTTCGCAAACGTGCTTTCTTTATTTGGCTGGCTTGTGTACTTGTTATGTATAGTTATGGTGGAATCATATATATATTCTGGAACAGTTCTTTGATTACAGGTTGCCAGCATGCCTTGTACATGCTTTGAGGAATGAAAGGGCTTATATGTGATGGTTCTTGTTGTATGGTTGTTTAATGAAAATAGTTTTAATTTTTAGCGTTTTTCAGTAATCTATTCCTTAATCTTTCTTTCGCAGTTTCATTTTGAGTAATCTCGCTTTGTGTGGCGAGGGGCATTACAATAATGATCAAAGTATAGGCCCTCAAATGAGTCATATATGGAGATCAAACATATTTACACACCTCATTCTTGGAAATTCCCAGAGAAGAGCCAACTTGATGAAGCGACCATCTTCAACCAGACATTGAGAAACTCTGGGTTTCTTCACGCTAAGAATATTAGCTAGTTTAATAGTCTAACTTGAATTCTTTGGGGCAGTTGGCCAACATTCATGTAGGGAAAGACGAGCAATCTTGGCCACATCCTCCAAAGTGGGATTCAAAATGTTGTCTCAAAAATGGAAAGCATAACTGAGGGGATGCTAGTAGACATTCTCCAACATTAACTCCCTTGAAACATGAACATAAGAAAGGTGGAGGAGGTACCCAATCACGCTAAAGTTTGACAACTTCAATTCCTCTACCTCAGACATATATGTGATCTAGTGTCACACCAAGGACAAATTCATCAGAGGCCACCTCAACAACCAATCTTCATTGATCACAAGATGTGTCATGAGTTCAAAACATCAAAAGAAAAAGCACCTAGAACAATGAAGTAATTTTGCTATATTTATAAGCATATGAAAGTAGACAAGACATGACAGATAAGCTTCCCAAGTTCACAGTTTCCTTGTAGGAAAATAAATTCAAAACATAGAAAAATGAAGATACATGTGTAAGAAACTACCAACACAATTACTTCTTTAGTTTCCTCTCCAACAAGCGATCAAGTGCTTGGCGAAAGTTCAATGATATAAAGAAGAAAACATGAGGTTTATGCTCTTTACCCATGTTAGGTCGAACCATGCTAGTATACCATCTCTGACTAGAAGATGAGCTACTAGTATGTGCCTCAATGCACAAAGAAGTATATCTCTAACTAGTATAATTTGACTTGACAATTGTAGAATATGGGTCCAATGTAACCACACAACATTGTGGATTCACATCAAATATTGGGCCTTCCATTGGAAAGTATCTTTCATTGTGTCCATGGTAGCCATGAGCTCCCTTAAAATATTTACTCAAGCTGAAGAAATTCTCAGTTGCATTGGTCCTTGCATCAACCTCCTGGTAGGATGAGGACCAACTAAAGTTGCCTTCACTAAAAAATGTCCAAAATTAGGGAAGTGATATTGTAAGGAGTGGGACCCAATAGGGGATCCACTCCCTACTATAAAAGAAAAGGCCACATCCCTTGAAACAAACACCACAGAAAATTTTTCACCAAAGGGATGTGTACCAATACTTTCTACATGTATGTATCATAGTACCAAAAATATAACAGTGGAATAAGAAAATGCTAACTATTACAAAGATTGTTATCATTATACATCACTTCACCACACATGGGTGTCAAAAAGGGAATCTAATCATATAAGACAAAGATCAAGTTGAGGGTCATCTAACCACCTCTTCAAAGTCTCCCAAAAGCTCAGATACAATGTTGAAGTCCAAGTCCTCCTTTCTCTACCTGGGGTTGGAAGCATACCCCACAAAAGAAGAGGAGAAAGAGAAACATCAACAAAAGATGGTATGTGCATACTAAATTAGGAAATTAAGGAATATATGAAAATAAGGATATCAATTATAAATGCTTCCCATAGAAGAGGAAAGTACTACCCAAAGGAGCATAAATGAAAAGAACATTCATATCATGATGAAAGCAAAATATAAGTTCAAAGCATCCATGTGTTTCACCTATTACAAAACTAGAATAATATATCATGTAGGTAGGAAATACACATCTATCAAAAATGTAGAGCGAGCAGAGTCTTGTATACATCTGCTCTATAATAGGATGGTGGCAGCGTCTGTCAACATTTGCCTAGTAGGAATTTTCACATCTGCCAATATATATAAAAATATGTAGGGATTTTCTCATCTACATTCATATGTGGGAATTTTCACATCCATATAAATTCACATTCAACATTATACTAGTAGTCATCACATGATGCATAACAAGGATAAACATGAGATATGAAATTAAAAATATCCAACAAGGTGTGCTACATATGCATCCACTAACATGGTGGGAAAAGAAGCATAAAACATCCACCACAAGGTGGGTATAAACATCCACATCAATGTGGGCACAAAGCACAAGATAAGAGTCCAAGAGAATATACAATGTCATAATAATAATCTAGTTCATAAGAACCATGGTATCAAAAGAATAGAGCATTGTGCAGGGTAATGTCCATAGGACCAAGAGTAAGACAAAAATAGGTTAATTTCCCAACATAGAGGAATAGGGGATACATCATACATTTAGAGAGAAGAATTAGAAACTACTCAATATAGAAATAATGTAGGATGCAATCATACCTCAACTTCAGAGTCTATACAGTCCAAAATCCAACCTAAGTCCAAGCCTAGCCCCCCAAAGAATCTCTAGGGAAGGTGGACATGTCCAATAAGTAAGGTTCCCAAGCTTAGAGAGGTTGGTTTCTCCAACAAAGCTCCTATCTCGAGCAAGAAGCACCTTCTCCACTTTAGAGGTGAAAAATCCTAACAAAAGAACATGAAGATGAGGTGTTTATGGGTTCTAGGTGGGGTTTCACCATGGAAGACCATGGCTTCAACCTGGAGGAAGGTTGAAGGAAGAGGAAGAATAGGAAAAACGAAGAAGAAAGAGAGAAAATCACTTGCCTTGGTCAAAAACCCTAGAAGAGGACCTTGGAAACCCTAGGTAGGGTTAGATGGAACTCTAGGAGACCTTTTTCTCAATAAGGGGAACATCTTCTCCCTTGAACCACCTAGTTCTGTAGAAAAATAGAGAAAGATAGGTACTCTAAGCTAGAGGAAATAGGGAGTGAGCAATGATTTTGAATTGGAGCTAGGAAGGGGTATATATAGCTTCATGGATAAGGAAGGGGTCAAGCATGAGGTGTACATGGTGTTTTCCATGTGTCAATAGCCTAGAGATTCTATGTCCATGCAACACCTCTCTCAGTTACTATCCACACTTTCTCTCTTTTATCCATATCCTTATCCTTATCTTTATCCTTATCTTGACCTTTATCCTTATCTTTATCTTTATCTTTATCCTTATCTTGACCTTTATCCTTATCCTTGTCTTCATCCATGTCCTTGAAGAGAAATACTTCCAAACCAAGTATAAATAGGAGTCCCAAAGCCCAAAAAATTCGAGAATGATAAGGGAACCTATAAGGATCATAATGCTTGTGACAATTTACAAATAAAACCTCCCAATTGGACCAGAATGTACCTAAAATTGCATGACTTGCACAAACAACATACAAATTGGACCAAATTTTATTCACAAGTTATATATTATGTGTTGAATATGAATTTGCCATTATTTCCATATTCTGAAGTTATCTAATCACATTATTCATTACTTATGCCTTTTACTCATTCTCTCTCCTAAACTTATCCTAATATTTCAAGGTTGTCCAAATTAGATGAAATTTGATATGTAGGCTAATTTTGATATGTAGATTTTGAATTTGAAGTTTGTTTCTACTTTTGAGACTTCTTTTATGAGATATGTCATATGGCCCATTAACGACCCATTATATCTAAATTATTTATCCAATTAAGTTTCTTATCTTCATATTACCACCAAAATGAGTTATGTGGCATATTTTATGTATCCATTATAAACCTAAGATTAATGTTATAACATTAGGTTACATTAAGGTGATCTATACATGCATTAGCTCATTGTGATTATACTAAACATCTATTTAGGTCTAACCTTCAACCTTGTTTGGCTAAGTCCAAAGCATCAACTTCCAGGGTAGGGTCTGAGATCTAGTATGTTACATCACACCACACCTTAAAGGGATTTCATACTCGAAATCAAAACATCCATAAGAAACTTATCCACCACCACTTAAAGGGTTCATCTTATTATATCAAACTAAACTTCAGGTACAAAAGGTTCAACTACACTTCCTTACATACTACTATAAAAGCAACATGCAAAAGGAAAATATAACTAGGAAAGATTAACTATGGAACTATGGGTCAACTTGTTCCTATCCTTGGTCCTCATCATGAACTTCTTCAACATCCATAGCAAAAACCCTTCCAGCTTTTCTTTCCACAGGCCTTCTACCATTATTTCTATTATTGTTGCCATTATTCTGGGGAGGTACTTGTTGTTGAGTTAGTGCTTGTCCATTCTTGAGGTTAGGACACTCAGGGCAAACATGTCCAGGTTTATTGCAGTAGTGACATATTGACACCCTATCCCTTCTTCGAGCAACATTATCCTCAGAACGACAATCACCTTCAGGGTTCTTCCTCTTATGATTGTTTTCCTTATAGGATTGGAAACCAGGATAGGATTCCACAGCTAAGGCCTTATCCACCATCTATTGAAAGGTCAAGGGTAGTTGTGGAAGAAGAGAACAACCTATGTTGTAGTTGAGTCCATTAAGGAAAAGGTCAGCTTTCCTTTCTTCACGCAAACCTTCAACATACATCTCAAGCAGGAGGAACCTTTGCACATATGCAGAAATTGACATGGGACCTTGCTTCAAACTATAGAACTCAACTTCCTTCTTCTTCAAAACAGCAGTAAAGATGTACTTTCTTTGGAAGAGAGCTAAGAACTCCACCCAAGGCATGGTTGAGATGTCTATAGTTCTTGAAATTTCATTCTACCACACTCTTACGGGTCCTTCCAAGACATAGACATCAAACCTAACCTTATGGTATGGAGGACATGTTGGTATGTATGCCCATAGAGCAAGTCATGTGATGATTGTAATGGGATACTTTGTAAATGATTTTAATAATAATAAAGGCCATTTCCGATCTATATGTTTAAACTATTTCTGAGATGATGGTGTAACATGATAGATGTCTAAAGAATGGTTTTACTCAATTACGTATGCTTTTAGGTTCCTGACCTAAACGATGAGATCATACAGATGTTAAGAGTATACATTCTTGTTTAGTCCCTAGTCGATTGTTATTGTGGAAATAACCATAGACATCAATAACACTAAAGACTAGATTGTGTGTTGGTTGATGACATAATCTCATTAGTCATGATATAGTGATATCAAACCAAGCACATAGGTACTTGTTAGAGAACAAGGTACCAGACAGACCCACCGTGAGAGTGACACATGGAACCATGACTTGGTAGTCATAGTCAGCTCTCAGAGTGATGGTGGTGAGTGTGATTCTTAGACCTAAAATCACTACACTCAACACATGTTGTTGGGTACACTTTCACATCATCAAATGCAGTCCTGAAACATGGGTTGTTATAAAGGTGATGATTGGGTGGATTTGACACATGGGGCTTTTGAGGGGTGAGTGATAGATATGGGATTTGTCCCTCCTGAGGGAGTTTGATATCCTTGGCCACTTGATGAGTAGGATTGAGAAAGGCATGTGCATGCACGTGTGAATTAATATGTGATATTGATGTCATACACATCTCACTCGGTCTGCTCTGAGATCAAGGAAATTAATGAATGTTGACATGATGACTGTTCCATGCCTTGAGTTCATTCAGGATATCAGTGACAAAGGAATTATACATTCACTGTAACACCATTCACGGATTGTAGGATTGAAAGTTGTTCTCCAACTTTCTATTTCACTTGGGTAGCACTGATGTGTGACTAGGCACCGCTCTTTGCTTGTGAAGTCATAAGTGTTATGGACTTTCACTACCAACGTGAAATGGACCTGCAGGGTCACACACATAGAATTTAACCTGGAAGAGGAGTTTTGTCCACAAACAATGTTTAGATTGATTACTAAAGGAGTTTATTAGTTCAATTAAACACTCAATTAATCGATAGCTCAATATCATAATGTTCAAGGTGTTGGATGCATTGATTGGAGTATCAGATTGATTGAAATCGCAATTGACTGATTCTGCACAATCTGCACTCCCAACCGATCGGCTCATGTGATGAACCGATCGGCTGAGCTTCATGAACCGGTCGGCTCAAGTGTTGAGTCGATCGGCTCAAGGTCAGGGTGAAACGATTGCTTCAAGTGTTGAAATGATCGATTCAATTAGTGCAACCGAGCAAGTTGGGAAAGTAAGATTGGTGAGAATTTTCCTTACGTTTCACTTGCCCAATTTGATTGGAACAAGGATTGGTATTCGATACCAATTAGAAACAAAAGTTGGAAAGTCAATCGGGAACTGACCAGGACCACAAACCGACCGGTTCAGAAGTGAACCGACTAGCTCATGGGTCCCAATTGATCAGTTGAGGTGTCAACGGACCGGTTCAGGTCCCCAACCAACCGTTTCAGTTGTGAAACGATCGGTTCAGGTTGCGAATTGGTTGTTTTGTGGAAAATCTCGAACCCTTCTACTCCTGCTTTTAGTCCCATATTGTCGGGCACAGAGAACCCTGTCCCATGACTCGCCTATATATAGGGGTATTGGGGGCTTCTCAGAGTACAACTCAGTGCAAGCCGGTTGCTCTGCAAAGTTGTCGTTCTCTCTAGTTTTGGTAACCGAGAGAGCCCGAGCAAGTGCTACCCAAAAAGGGAGGCACAGTAAGGGAAAGACAACTGCAGTTGCAACTGGCAGCAGGAGAGTGAGTTGGCGACTAGTACGCCAACAGGAGGGTGTGACTCCTTCCGGTTCCTTGTGCGATAAGGAGATCGGAGTTCCAGGCAGTCCGTGTGGACGACTGCAGAGGCGGGAGACCTCTGTCGCTCAGAGGACAACTGTCAATCCTGACAGTCCCGGTGAGACCAGGAGTCTTTAGTTCTGGTGCGACCAGGAGCTGCACAGACACCGTCCAAGACCGGAGGTGAAGACCGTGCAAGGCGCGAGGTACTGTCTCCGAGCAAGCCTCGGGACAAAGTATGCATCCACAAACCATCTTTCCTACTGTATAGACGTTGACGCGATTCCTTTTGTTCTAGGTTTTGGGGGGAAATTTTTTGTTTCCGCTGCTTCTCTGCCTCCTCTAAAACCCGACAATGGTATCAGAGCCACGTCAACTGTTCTATATTTTAGGATTATCGATGTGATCAATTTTGGTTTGTCGCTTTTATTTATTGCATGTGATGCGAATAAAATTGGCTTAATGCATGTCCAATCCACAAATCCCAATTAAACATATATATGATATGTAATATTAATGCACTCGATACGCGTCACCCTTAAACGAGTTTTGTGGTGGATGTGTAGCATGGTTATGGCCTATAAACCCCTATATCTGTGTGTGGTTGTATGTGGTTGCTTGCATCTCGGTGTGCGCACTGATTCCCCTTCTCTTATTCCTGATGTAACTCGAAATAATTTGAGAATTCTTTTCCTACCTTTGCTCCCCACGAATGTAACTCGGGGTTTCACAATTCAATTGTAAATAGGATAGATTTTATTTCCTGTTATCTCAAAGAAAACGGACGACCTGATGATGCTTGAGACGATCGGTTCAAGGCGTGAACCGATCGGTTGGTGATCCAGACGGCCGGTTCGAGGAGTGAGATGAGCGGGTGGCGACCTGATGAGATGCATGACGACCGGTGAACTGATCGGCTGGAGGAGCCAGTCGATCGGCTGGTGGCACCCGAACAACCAACCTAATGGCAAGCAGATCGGTCATGGAGATGAGCTGATCAAACCCAGAAAGGCAGGCACAGATTTCATCTTGTACAGGTTGCATGTGATGTAGACCTAGATGAGTGTGATTCCTCTTGGCTCGAGGAATCACAATAGGATGGCCATAATCATTGCATTTTATCGTTTTGCATGTTTTTTGTGGGATATAGCATGTATATGATACTTACTATATATTGTGGTGATTGGATATGTATATGTATATAAAAACCAAATCCCTCATTAAATATTAAGTTTTAGATGCCTTCCAAATGCGACACACGTGAAAAGCTTGATCGACCAAGTGTGGGCATGCCCTAGCATGGTGCACCGTCTATCTCGTGGAAGCATGAAGGATGAATGTGTGGGTCTGCCCTAGCAGGGTGCATATTCATCGTGTTGGCTTTGGGTCGGACTTAACAAGGTGATCTAGATGGGATCTAGTACCTTGAGGCATGGAGATGATCATGGAAAAGAGTTACATATGACATCTTTCAAGAGTTTCATATGATGCAATTGGCAAGAGTTGCCTACCTGAGAGATCTGAGTTGTGGGTGACAGCCCTAGCTGGTCCATGGCTCAGAGGATTTCAGAATCTTGACCCACTAGAAGATCGTACGCTACAATCGTCTGAATTGATGGTGAGGGCTATCAACTTGAGTCAAAATAGTAGGAGTGGTAATTAATTAAAGGCATAATTAACTATCGTCAAATTCTATTCAAATCAAATCAAAAAGGTTTTAACAAATGCAAATTTTCTCTTGTAGAATGGCAAAAGAATCATCTTTTAAAATGGCAAATTAATTGAGAATAAATTCCACAACTAGTTGAGGACTGTGAGAAGTGTTCTGCACAATCCAGATATACCAGGAGCCTTAGAATCCACTCTATGTACGCTTAATGCGTTAGTGAAGAAGAAAGAAGGTAAGGGAGAGAAGTGTTCTCTCACCAAACCAATTTCTTCTACATGGAGAGGATGGAAGGAATAATGGAAGAAGAAGTCAGAGATAGAGATCTCTACTTCTGGTGTATACGTGATAGAGATTAAATTTACTACTTCTTCGTCATGGGTACTTGATACCGGATGCGGATCTCACATTTGTTCAAATGTGAAGGATCTTAAGAGAAGTAGGCCTTTAGGGAAAGGTGAGGTTGAACTACGTGTTGCCAATGGGGCAAGAATTGCCACCAGTGCCGTAGGAACCTATGAGTTAACTCTACCAAGTGGGCTAATAATAGAGTTGAAGAACTGCTATTATGTACATGCTATAAATAGGAATATCATTTCCGTCTCTTGTTTGGACAAAGATGGATTTGAATTTCTTATTAAGAATGGAAATTGTTCCATTTCTAAAGATGGGATCTTTTATGGCAGTGCCCCAATATCTTATGGTCTATACTTGATAGATTTGGAGACAAATGTATACAACGTAAACACCAAAAATCAAAAACTCAACAACTCAAACAAAACATATATTTGGCATTGTCGTCTAGGGCACATAAATGAGAAGCGCATTTCTAGACTCCATAAAGATGGTTATATATACTCTTTTGATTATGAATCAATAAAGACATGTGAATCTTGTTTGTTGGGCAAGATGACCAAGACTCCCTTTTCAGGTAAAGGTGAGAGAACTAGTGATCTATTAGGACTCATACATACTGATGTATGTGGGCCTTTTAGAACTAATGCCAGAGGTGGGTATCAGTACTTCATTACCTTTACTGATGACTTCAGTAGGTATGGCTATGTGTACCTGATGAAACATAAGTCAGAAACCCTTGAAAGGTTCAAGGATTTCATGAATGAAGTACATAACCAACTTGGTAAAAGTATTAAGGCACTTCGATCCGATCGAGGTGGAGAATACTTATGCTATGAGTTTGAGGACCTTCTGCGAGCCTGTGGTATTGTATCAGAGTGGACTCCGCCTGGAACACCACAACATAATGGTGTGTCTGAAAGAAGGAATCACACATTGTTGGATATGGTGTGATCAATGATGAGTTTTGCTGATCTTCCGATTTCCTTCTGGGGTCATGCTCTTGAAACCGTCGCGTTTACACTTAACCGTGTACCATCTAAATCGGCTCAAAAGACACCATATGAGATATGGTACGGGAAGCGTCCCTTTTTGTCTTTTATGAAGATTTGGGGTTGTGAGGCTTACATCAAGAAAATGTTTCCTGATAAGTTTGGACCCAAATTCGATAAATGTTATTTTGTTGGATATCCCAAGGAAACGAGGGGATATTACTTATACCACCCTACTGACAACAAAGTGTTTGTTGCCAGGGATGTTGTATTCCTAGAAAGGGAATTTATTTCTAAAGGAAGCAGTGGGAGGAATATAGAGCTTGAAGAGGTTCAAGCCCAACAAGAAAACATTGAACTGGTAGATGTACCAGAGGAAAATGCAGATTCACAAGGTGTTGTGGAATCTCAGTCTCCTCAGGTAACACAAGGACCTCGTAGATCTAGTAGGACCCACCTTGAATCTGAGAGGTTTGGATACCTTGTGACTCAGGAAGGTGGTGAGTTGATCATAGATGATGATCCAACTACCTACGTAGAGGCTATGGAGGGACCAGATTCTGAGAAATGGCTTGATGCCATGAGATCCGAGATGGAATCCATGTACTCCAACAAAGTATGGACTTTGGTGGAACCATCCGAAGGGGTAAAACCCATAGGGTGCAAGTGGGTCTTTAAGAAAAAGACCGACATGGATGAAAATGTGCAAACTTATAAAGGCAGATTGGTTGCAAAGGGATTTCGATAAGTTCAAAGTGTTGACTATGACGAAACCTTTTCTCCAGTTGCCATGATTAAGTCCATCAAGATCATGCTTGCTATTGCATCTTATTATGACTATGAGATTTGGCAGATGGATGTTAAAACCGCATTCCTTAACGGGAATATAAATGAGGATGTGTACATGACACAACCTGAAGGTTTTGTAGATCTAAAGAATGCCAATAAAGTATGTAAGCTGCAAAGGTCAATCTATGGATTGAAGCAAGCATCTCGGAGTTGGAATCTTTGATTTGATGAGGAAGTCAAAGTGTTTGGCTTTATTCAAAATGAAGATGAACCTTGTGTGTACAAGAAGGTTAGTGGGAGCTCGACCACATTACTCATATTGTATGTGGATGACATACTTTTGATGGGGAATGATGTCTTAGCCTTAGAGAAGGTAAAGACTTGACTTGGGAATACTTTCTCAATGAAGGACTTAGGAGAAGCATCCTACATTCTAGGAATTAAGATCTATAGAGATAGATCTAGAAGGCTTCTCAGACGAAGTTAGAGCACGTACATTGACAAAGTGCTGAAGCGATTCAGCATGGAGAACTCAAAGAGAGGCAACATCCCCATGCTACATGGAGTCACCGTCTCTAGAGCTCAATGTCCCCAATCTTGTGAAGAGAGGGAGTGTATGAATGAGATCCCATATGCATCAGCCATCAGATCCATCATGTACGCTATGTTGTGCACACACCCAGATGTCTCGTATGCTCTCAGCATGACGAGCAGGTACCAGTTAGATCCCGAGGATGCTCACTGGACAGCCATGAAGAACATCCTCAAGTACTTGCGAAGGACTAAGGATCAGTTTCTTATGTACGACGGCGAGGAAGAGCTGGTTGTAAATGGTTACACCGATGCAAGCTTCCAAACTGATAAAGATGATTACAGATCGCAGTCAGGATTTGTGTTTTTCCTTAATAATGGAGCTGTGAGCTGGAAGAGTTCCAAGCAAGAAATAGTTGTCGATTCTACTACAGAGGCTGAGTATATTGCTGCTTCACATGCAGCAAAGGAGGCTGTGTGGATCAGGAAGTTCATCTCTGAACTTGGTGTAGTTCCCAATAGTTGTGATGCAATTGAGCTTTATTGTGACAATAATGGATCCATTGCACAAGCTAAGGAACCCAGATCACATCAGCGGTCCAAGCACATACTGCGGCGCTTCCATCTCATACGAGAGATCATACAACGAGGAGATGTGAAGATTTGCAAAGTACCAACTGAGGACAACATAGCTGATCCACTGACTAAGGCCCTTTCTCAGTAGAAGCATGATGGTCATGCTAGGTCACAAGGATTAAGGTTCCTTAGTGAATGGCTCTAAGTGCAAGTGAGAGTCTGTTGGTATGTATTCCCATAGAGCAAGTCATGTGATGATTGTAATGGGATACTTTGTAAATGATTTGAATAATAATAAAGGCAATTTCCGATCTATATGTTTAAACTATTTCTGATATGATGGTGTAACATGATAGATGTCTAAAGAATGGTTTTACTCAATGACGTATGCTTTTAGGTTCATGACCTAAACGATGAGATCATACGGATGTTAAGAGTATACATTCTTGTTTAGTCCCTAGTCGGTTGTTATTGTAGAAATAACCATAGACATCAATAACACTAAAGACTAGATTGTGTGTTGGTTGATGACAGAATCTCATTAGTCATGATATAGTGATATCAAACCAAGCACATAGGTACTTGTTAGTGAACAAGGTACCAGACAGACCCAGCGTGAGAGTGACACATGGAACCATGACTTGGTAGTCACAGTCAACTCTCACAGTGATGGTGGTGAGTGTGATTCTTAGACCTGAAATCACTACACTCAACACATGTCATTGGGTACACTTTGACATCATCAAACGCAGTCCTGAAACATGGGTTGTTATAAAGGTGATGATACACATGGGGCTTTTGAGGGGTGAGTGATAGATATGGGATTTGTCCCTCCTGAGGGAGTTTGATATCCTTGGCCACTTGATGAGTAGGATTGAGAAAGGCATGCGCATGCACGTGTGAATCAATATGTGATATTGATGTCATACACATCTCACTCGGTCTGCTATGAGATTAAGGAAATGAATGAATGTTGACAGGATGACTGTTCCATGCCTCGAGTTCATTCAGGATATCAGTGACAAAGGAATTATACATTCACTGTAACACCATTCACGGATTGTAGGATTGAAAGTTGTTCTCCAACTTTCTATTTCACTTGGGTAGCACTGATGTGTGACTAGGCAGCGCTCTTTGCTTGTGAAGTCATAAGTGTTATGGACTTTCACTGCCAACGTGAAATAGACCTGCAGGGTCACACACATAGGATTTAACCTGGAAGAGGAGTTTTGTCCACAAACAATGTTTAGATTGATTACTAAAGGAGTTTAGTAGTTCAATTAAACACTCAATTAATCGATAGCTCAATATCATAATGTTCAAGGTGTTGGATGCATTGATTGGAGTATCGGATTGATTGAAATCGCAATTGACTGATTCTGCACAATCTGCACTCCCAACCAATCGACTCATGTGATGAACTGATCGGCTGAGCTTGGTGAACCGGTCAGCTCAAGTGTTGAGTCGATCGGCTCAAGGTCAGGGTGAAACGATTGCTTCAAGTGTTGAAACGATCGATTCAACTGGTGCAACCGAGCAAGTTGGGAAAGTAAGATTGGTGAGAATTTTCCTTGCATTTCACTTGCCAATTTTGATTGGAACAAGGATCGGTATTCGATACCAATTAGAAACAAAAGTTGGAAAGTCAATCAGGAACTGACCAGGACCACGAATCGACCAGTTCAGAAGTGAATCGACCGACTCATGGGTCCCAACTGATCGGTTGAGGTGTCAACGGACCGGTTCAGGTCCCCAATCGACCGTTTCAGTTGTGAAACGATCGGTTCAGGTTGTGAGTTGGTTGTTTTGTGGAAAATCTCGAACCCTTCTACTCCTGCTTTTAGTCCCATATTGCCAGGCACAGAGAACCCTGTCCAATGACCTGCCTATATATATAGGGGTATTGGGGGCTTCTCAGAGTACAACTCAGTGCAAGCCGGTTGCTCTGCAAAGTTGTCGTTCTCTCTGGTTTTGGTAACCGAGAGAGCCTGAGCAAGTGCTACCCAAAAAGGGAGGCACAATAAGGGAAAGACAACTGCAGTTGCAACTGACAGCAGGAGAGTGAGTTGGCGACTAGTACGCCAACAGGAGGGTGCGACTCCTTCCGGTTCCTTGTGCGATAAGGAGATCGGAGTTCCAGGCGGTCCGTGTAGATGACTATAGAGACGGGAGACCTCTGTCGCTCGGAGGACAACTGTCAATCCCGACAGTCCCGGTGAGACCAGGAGTCTTTAGTCCTGGTGTGACCAGGAGCTGCATAGACACTGTTCAAGACTGGAGGTGAAGACCGTGCAAGGCGTGAGGTACTGTCGCCAAGCAAGCCTCGGGACAAGGTATGCATCCACAAACTATTTTTCCTATTGTATAGACGTTGACGTGATTCCTTTTGTTCTGGGGTTTGGAGAGAAATTTTTTGTTTCCGCTGCTTATCTACGTCCTCTAAAACTCGACAGGACATGCCATACCATCAAATGTCCTCTCTTTGGCCAACACCCAATCATCAACTTTGTCCAACCATCTCTAGCTCACCCTCACCCTTGAAGTAGGGTGGTTGCATCTTCATGAAGTTGATGATTGAGTACTCCTTGGGTTTCTCAGGCACAGAAGAACTGTTCAGCTTCCCCATCATAGCTGAAGAGAGAAGCTATCTCAACATGGTCAACTCTTGATCAGGAGTAAGATTAATAGCAACAGGAGTATCCCGATTAGAAGTTTGACTCTCAAGGGTAACAGGAGGGTCGTGTCTTGGCATCCCATACTTAGGGTTCTGAGGCGTTTCAAAGCCTCCTAGGTTGTCAACAAAGGAGTTCTGTCCAGCCATAAGGTTTTCTACACAAGGCAAGGATACTAGGTGTAAGCAACCTAAGATAAAGGTAAACATCCTAAAGGGAGACAAGGTTGAAATAGTTAGACAACTGACTGCTAATGGATCTGATACCATACTGTAAGGAGTGGGGCCTGATAGGGGATCCACTCCCTACTAGAAAAGAAAAGACCACATCCCTTGAAACAAATACCACAGAAATTTTTTCACCCAAGGGACGTATACCAATACTTTCTACATGTATGTATCATAGTACCAAAAATATAACAACAGAATAAGAAAGTTCTAACTATTACAAATCTTGTTATCATTATACATCACTTCACCACACATGGGTGTCAAAAAGGGAATCTAATCATATAAGCCAAAGATCAAGCTGAGGGTCATCTAACCACCTCTTCAAAGTCTCCCAAAGGCTCAGTTACAATGTTGAAGTCCAAGTCCTCCTTGCTCTACCTGGGGTTGGAAACATACCCCACAAAAGAAGAGAAGAAAAAGAAACATCTGCAAAAGATGGTATGTGCATACTAAAATAGGAAATTGAGCAATATATGAAAATAAGGATATCAATTATAAATGCTTCCCATAGAATAGGAAAGTACTACCCAAAGGAGCATAAAATAAAAGAACATTCATATCATGATGAAAGCAAAATATAAGTTCAAAGAATCCATGTGTTTCACCTGTGACAAAACTATAATAATATACCATGTAGGTAGGAAATACACATCTATCAAAAATGTAGAGCGAGCAAGGTCTTGTATACATCTGCTCTATAATAGGGTTTTGGCAGGGTCTGTCAACATCTGCCTAGTAGGACTTTTCACATCTGCCAATATATATAAAAATATGTAGGTATTTTCACATCAGCGTTCATATGTGGGAATTTTCACATCCATATAAATTCACATTCAACATTATACTAGTAGTCACCACGTGATGCATAACAAGGATAAACAAGAGATATGAAATCAAAATTATCCAACAAGGTGTGCAACATATACATCCACTACCATGGTGGGAAAAGAAGCACAAAACATCCACTACAAGGTGGGCATAAACATCCACATCAATGCGGGCACAAAGCACAAGATAAGAGTCCAAGAGAATATACAAGGTCATGGTAATAATCTAGTTCATAAGAACCATGATATCAAAAGAATAAAGCATTGTGTAGGGTAATGTTCATAGGACCAAGAGTAAGACAAAAATAGGTTAATTGCCTAACATAGAGGAATAGGGGATACATCATACATTTAGAGAGAAGAATTAGAAACTGCTGAATATAGAAATAATGTGGGATGCAATCATACCTTAATTAACTTCAGAGTCTATACAGTCCAAAGTCGAACCTAAGTCCAAGCATAGGCCTCCAAAGAACCTATAGGGAAGGTGGACATGCCCAATAAGTAAGGTTTCCAAGCTTAGAGAGGCTGGTTTCTCCAACAAAGCTCCTATCTCGAGCAAGAAGCACCTTCTCCACTTTAGAGGTGAAAAACCCTAACAAAAGAACATGGAGATGAGGTGTTTATGGATTCTAGGTGCGGTTTCACCATGGAAGACCATGGCTTAGACCTGGAGGAAGGTTGAAGGGAGAGGAAGAATAGGAAAAATGAAGAAGAAAGAGAGAAAATCACCTGCCTTGGTCAAAAACCCTAGAAGAGGACCTTGGAAACCCTAGGTAGGACTAGATGGAACTCTAGGAGACATTTTTCTCAATAAGGGAAGCATATTCTCCCTTGGACCACCTAATTCTATAGAAAAATAGAGAAAGATAGGTACTCTAAGCTAGAGGAAATAGGGAGTGAGCAATGATTTCGAATTGGATGTAGGAAGGGGTATATATAGCTTCATGGATAAGGAAGGGGTCAAGCATGAGGTGTACATGGTGTTTTTCATGTGTCAATAGCCTATAGATTCTATGTCCATGCAACACCTCCCTCAATTATTACCCACACTTTCTCTCTTTTATCCATATCCTTATCCTTATCTTGACCTTTATCCTTATCCTTATCTTTATCTTTATCCTTATCTTGACCTTTATCCTTATCCTTATCTTCATCCTTGTCCTTGAAGAGAAATACTTCCAAACCAAGTATACATAGGATCCACAAAGCCCAAAAAATTCGAAAATGATAAGGGAACCTATAAGGATCATAATGCTTGTGACAGTTTACAAATAAAACCTCCCAATTGGGTAAATTGTAGAAAAGTCCAAAATGTACCTAAAATTGCATAAATTGCTCAAACAACATCCAAATTAGACCAAACTTTATCCAAAACTTATCTTTGATCTGTTGAATATGAATTTTTCGTTATTTCCATATTATGAAGTTATATAATCACATTATTCATTACTTATGCCTTTTACTCATTCTCTCCCCTAAACTTATCCTAATATTTCAAGGTTGTCCAAATTAGATGAAATTTGACATGTAGGCTAATTTTGATATGTAGATTTCGAATTTGAAGTTTGTTTCCACTTTTGAGACTTCTTTTTATGAGATAGGTCATATGTCCCATTAACAACCCATTATCTAATTTATTCATCCAATTAAGTTTCTTATCTTCATATTACCACCAAAATGAGTTATGTGGCATATTTTATGTGTCCATTATAAACCTAAGATTAATATTAGAACACTAGGTTACATTAAGGTGATCTATACATGCATTATCTCATTGGTATTATACTAAACATCTATTTAGGTCTAACCTTCAACCTTATTTGGCTAAGTCCAAAGTGTTAACTTCCACGGTAGGGTCCGAGATCTAGTATGTTATAGATATGAAGCTCCAACAATAAAATCACGACAAAGTTGCAATGACATAAAATCATCAAAACCTTGTGCAAGGTCAGATGCATGTTGAGGAGTCTCGTGACGATGATCTTCATAAGGAAAAGGTGGATGCCACAACTCACAACTAGTATCATCTTCCTCTTTAAGAGAATCATGATCAAACTACCTATTGAGAATGCATATCAAGTTAATTCAACAAAACAAAGATGTATGAATTGAATATAAACTAAGGACAAACTCTTACTGGGGAGCATGCCCTAGACGCTGGTATGCCTCCTATAAGAAAAGTAACAATTGACTAGAATGGAAATACCACTCTAGATACACATTGCAGTCCACCTAGGTGCCCATCATCTCCCACATTGACTCAATCCCAACACCTTAAAAAATCGATCCGAGAAGAAGAGTAAATGGGATATGCCAACCTCCAACCCATTGATGAGTAGAACCCTCACCCATATACATAACACTCCCCACATGTGACTTAAACTGGATTCTTTGAGCATCCAAATCCAAGGAGTGGATATAGGCATAACAATATGTACTTGCTAAGCCAAGCTAGGGAGAAAATCCTAAATATGAACTAGAAAGTGCAATCAAACGAAGCATTCTATCTCAGTGGGACTGGGAATACAATAACGGGAAGTACATTGTGAGAATTCAACTTCTTAATTCAATTGAGTCTACACAACAACTTATGGCATCAAATTACTTAGAACATCTGGAATTACTCATTTGCCAATACCAAAAGCAATATGAATTAGTACTTATGAGAGAGGCAGCAAACCTTCATTAATAATCGCATATCACTTGGATCAAGTATGGGGATTTGAATAATAAGTTTTATCATTCCTTTATCAGGAGTCAACATCAGGAAAACAAGAGGCACTTGGAAATGTGTCACTAATGATATACAACTTCAATGACTAGTTTAGATACACCTCTTGGCAATGTTCTGGTCTAATCAAGATACTCACAACACTTCTCAGATAGTATACTGGCACGATTTTATTCACTCAATATTAAATAGGTGCTCACATTGAGATTGATACCAATTGCTTTAGAAATACATTCCAATTTAAAGATAATGGCTTCGAATAAGTCGGTTGGGCTTGATGGCATTTTAGTTGAGTTCTTGATACATCACTAAGACACTGTATCTGAATCGGTTACTTCTACTATTCAAAATGCATTTTTGGTTCTTCCTCTTCATCCATCTTTGTGTCATGCATCCATAATTCTTATTCTAAGAGTTAATGCAATGAAAAAATGTTCTTAGTTGAGACATGTTTTCTTGGAGAATGTGGGGCTTAAGTTGATTTCCAAAATTCTGATAGAACGTATGATGTCGTTCATGAATACATTGATATATTAGCATAAAAAAAGTTCAATTCTAGGGCGTCGTCTAATAGGTTATATTATTCTGGTTCAAGAAATTATCCATAACATGCGATGCAGTCATTCAGCCAATACATGGCTATCAGAGTTGACTTATAAAAGGTGTATGACATAACATCTTGGGGATTGATACTTGACACTTTAATCAAGCTCGGTTTACCACAAAACTTGATTACATATATTATGAATTCCATATAACGTGGACATATTAGCATCTTATGGAATGTAGGTAGACTACAACGTTTTAAGGCAAATGAGGCTTCCCACAAGGAGATCCTCTACCACCTTACCTTTTTGTTTTATGTCTTAATGATTCAGCCAATCGATTGAAGACAAGGTCACTCAAGGTAATTGGAAGCCTATTACACTCTCTTCTCAAGGTCATTTTGTATCACATTTCACATTTGCAGATGATATTATCCTTTTTGCAAAGGCATCAATACATAGTGTGGATACAATCTTGAATTATTTTAAGATGTTCAAAGATGCTTCGGGCCAATCCATTTCTCTGGATAAAAAGCATCATCTTCTTTACATATTATGTTGCTCAATCTTTGTGAGTTGTTGTTGCTGAAAAGGCTCGGACGAATAAGGTGGACGATACGGGGAAATACCTAGGTATTCCTATTTTGCATGGTAGAGTTAGAAAGACAACATATGGCTGCCTTATGGACAATATACATACACATATATCTCGATGAGATGCTAATACATTGGGTTTGGTAGGAAGAATTTGTCTTGATAAACCGTTCTTGGGTACTATTCCAACTATATTATGTGTACATATGTCTTTCTTATGCAAATATGTGATAACATTGATAAAATGATAAGACAATTCATATGGAGGAGGAATGGACCTCAAAATCCATTACCCTTGATAGCATGGGAGTAAGTCATTTCCCTGAAAGAATCTGAAAGTCTAGGTATACCTTCCAGACGACCCAAGACCAGACTAGACTAGACCAGACCAAACTGAACAATTCGGTCCACTTTTGCGGTCTGGACCATCATTTGCTCACCCCTAGCCTTGACCTTAGTTTAGGCTACCTAAACCTTGGTTGATCATCTGAATCCAAATCTTAACTTTTTATGAATGGTTATCTCATTTATTCATCCCTAAGAAGAAAAGAGTTCACTTACACTTTTCACCTGCACAAGGTTCATTAGAATACCCTTGACAAGTTAACATCTCTATCCTTCATGAGAAAAATGGGGGCCAAACTTGACTCAAGTTTGCAGTTCTCACTCATACCTCGAACCTTGCCTTGAGAGGGGACAATTACTAGCACCCCATTTCTTATAATTTATTTACTAATCGAGGTCAGATCTATTATCTGTCTAACGAAGGAGTTCATTCCATTCATTTCATAATTAATCCATTCATTTCATCCGTTTGCCATAGTTTGGGGGTTCACATACAAAATATCTTCTATGAACTTAAGTGCAATCTTCCCTTCAATTGAGCTTTCTTAAAAGACTTTTTCAATAGCTAGTCTGGTTAGATTATCCTAATATAATATTCATTTGCCATTATCTTCTGAAAAATCCATATATGGATCAAAAGAAAGGCTTGACCCCTAAGCTTCATCTCCCATCTTCCTTCTTTTTCTAGTTGAACTTTATTTATCATGACACAATCCTATAATCCAAACCGTTTTTATCCTATGTAGAACATTTCCACAAAATTAAAAAAATGCAGACAATTTCTTTTCTTTTTGTCCTTCATAGGGGCACCTAGCAGAATCCTACAGTTAGTTACGTCCACGTGGTAGAATCCTATGTTTCGCCACGTGGTTGACCTTGTGGATTGTAGCATTCCACTGGTTCCATTCTAGCATTTTCCTTGGACCTCAAACACTAATTCCATACTATAAATAACTTCACCATGCATAGTCGCCCCTTTTGACTCCGGTAAATTTAGAGAGTCAACTATTTTCCTATTTACCTCCAGTCACTGGAAGGACTAGAAGATCCTTCCTCTGGCACAAGCACTTTCCACACGATGATAGGCTGAAGAAGCAGTAGCATCACTTAGTCTATACAATTTTGATCTACACTACTCCACAACTATCTAAACTGCTCCATAGTTTCTCAATTGCTCCATGATTGTTTAATCAACCACTCTTTCAATTTATCAATCATAATTGCATGATCTAGACTTATGCATGTGCAATCTGTTCATTCCAAATCTTGCTTGATTTAATTAACGAGTCAATTATATTTTTCTCACAATGTCTCTCTTTCTCCCCTCTCTCATTTCCCACCATTCATCCCGATAGCTTGTGATGGGACACCGTCATGTGATTTCCTGAGATGATTTGGATCCTACAATAAAAAATTAGGATCTTTAGGGTGATGGCATGAATATTATAATCAGTTTTAGCCCCAAGTAAATCAAAGATAATCTTTTTACTTATTTTATCACTTTATTTTAACTTGATTAAACCAAAACCACCATTTTTCACTCGAGATTTATAAAAATAAAAAAGATTTTTACAAATGACGTGGTGTTGCTACCACAATTCTCCGGTCATAATATGATCGTCACACTTTGACTTTGTTTACAATTTTTGTTCTTAATCTGCCCTCGGGTAGTGTTAAGTTTGGTCTTTATCATGTTTTCCCACGATCATTTACTCGCTTATCTTTTTTTTCTCCTTATTTTTCGTGTAAATATGGTGGCAATTCTGAGTTTTATTTTTTATTTTTTTATGAGTTTTATACAACCATCGAATTAACCTCTTTCGTAGATTTTTTTTCCATAAATAAAACAATCGTGGCGCCTTATTATATAGTCATTCTTTTCTTTCATGTAATGCAACTCTAACTTTTAAATATCGTTTTCTTTGGACTTGTAAGCCACTATCTGCTCTTGTATTTCTCCTTGTTTGTGTTAAGAACTTTGTTATGGGATGAATGGAATTTTAAACATTCCACAATAAAAAATCCAATAGAGAGTTTCCCTAGCCTCCCACTAATTGGCTTCTAGTTTGAATTGAAGTAATCAAACAGAGAAAGTTTACATTAAAAATACGGAATGGTATATGAGTCGTACACATTTGGTAGATTGATTTATGATGTCAGATGGACTAAAATGACCTTCACGTCAATTGATTTTTCCGACATTTCACCATTCATACGTAATAGTCAATTGTACGCAATGTTCGTGCGAATATCCCCTATGGTAAATTGTTTACGGTAATCATTTGGGAATATTTGCATGTGTGAATGTCACCTATGGAGAAATGAAAAAGGGGAAAACACTTGAAAGAACACGGAGGTACTTTCTAATGGAGCCAATTTACATCACAAGAGGAGACCAAACGGTCAGAGAGGGTTGCACCTGGTGGCTGGTGCGTGGAGTCTAACAACCCCTTCGGCATCCAGGGTCTTGTACGTCCTACTCCGACTTGCCGCCGGTCCAAACGGTGACGGAAGCAACTGCGGCCTGGCCTGATAGAGATGATATCTCAGTTCTTTGTGCTGTCCCAGAGAGGAGACAATATCGTGTTTCGAGACTGTAAGAGTCCTGACCTCTCTCTGTTACTATCTTCTATTAGCGACCTTCGTCTGGAGACATAATTAAAGTAATTGTGTCGAGGCTGGTAACTAGCTCGAATCTGAATCCCAGTTATAGATATGCTAATTCCTTCGGTTTAGATCTGGTTGTGGGCTGCTTTCTGGAGTTTATATAGATCTCCTAAGCGCAATTAAATTTCATAGAACATGCGGATCAAGGAGGCATAAAGTCGTTTTTTTTTTCCGGCCAACAGTTCGAAAATTGGCAATGCCAACCAATGACCATTCCTTCCCAGAGCAGTGAATTTCTCTTCCACGAACCGAATGGTTCACTGTATTGGTGAATACTAGCTGGAGGCTGACTAGATTTTCTTATTCGGATCATAATTCTGATGCTGAAAACTGTTCAAATTGGGGAAAGAGTTCTGGCTACCAAGTAATCTACTTGATACGAATTCTACGCAGGAACAACAAAAGCCCATTTTAGCACAGCAGCGGGCAAATATTTATGTGGTCAGACTGGACAAGAATGTTCGCAGCATTTCATGCTTGATATCATAAAATGTTGAATGCGGGTCCTCAGCTTTGTCCTCTGTTCCTTCAGGAACTTTATTTGTCATGTGAATCATTTTTTATTGGTGTAACCATCTTTTGCGTGGTAGATCCTTAATGATAATGGCAATCCCTCATTGTGATACTTGATCAGTCGAATTTTGTTTATCTCTTTAACTTTGCATAGTACCTGTCAACATTTGGCAAGCAGAGAGGCTATAGATTTTCGATTGTCTAACTTTTAGCACTATGCAGTCCTTGGTGAAATTCATCAATCAATACAGTTTGGCATGTTTGTATGCATTTGTTGGCTACATGAGCATTCGTGGGGCATATTACCTCGAACATGTGTTCTACATTCATTTTCAATTTTGGGTAGAGTACTGGTGAAAAATTTAGTATTGCTCTATCTATCATTCAAAATACCCCTTTAAGGAACCTTCTGCCGGTATTATATGACTTTCATAAAATCTGCAAACTGAAGTGGTTTTTTTTGTTAAACGACCTATCAGCATCATGCAATTTCAGACACTGCGTGTTTCAACAATATCTTCTGTGAAATTGGTTGATTAGACGTGAACTGTATTACTTTTCTGTCAATCACAGTATGCGTTGGACCCACTTAGGTAATGTCTAAAAGCTGCAATTTCAATGCCGTCATATCTCAGATATTCCTACCAAAAACCTTGAAGATGAAATTTAATTTTGGTTTCCCAAATCTTCTTACAAAGAAATAGTAACTTCGATGCCGCCTCAACATAAGCTGGTGATTTCTAATACAGCGTAAGCTTGAAACTGTGTGACACTTCGTTGCCGTGCTACTCAACATTATAAAAAGTGTCACTCAAACGTTTATGTTTCAGCAATATCTAGTTCATTTGTGCAACATGCGGTTTTTTGTGTATTTTCCAACAAGTATGTAGTCTCTAGGAACTTCTTTACAGGGCATTATTCTTCTGTTAGAGAATCACATAAGGATTGAGTTTTGTATCTTTTTAATCCTTGAAAAGCTTTGTTCTTCTTATTTTCCTGCTGAAGGAGCCTGCTATGATTGGTATACGAGTAATTGCTTATGTGCTAATGTTGTTGGTGAATCCTGATGAATCTGTATTCTTACTTCTGATGTAGCAAGCCTCATAAGAAAAAAACCCATCACTTGAATTCAGTTGTCAAGAATTGGTGTTGATACTTTAGTTTCCAGTTGCCAAAAACACAACTAGGATGGCTACATCTGCATCTTTTGGGCTGTTATAGTTTGGGGTACAATTTACATGATAATGGTTGTATGTTGTCATGTGGGCTTGTTTGTGTAAGCAAAAGAACTGTCCTATAATAATTTTTTCCACATTGGAGTACATGGACTGAGAATACATGGCAGATATCAAATTCACCTACACAGTGGCATATAGATATCTTCTTATTCTTGTGAAGGCTTTTCTTCTAGCAATCATATATTTCAAAAATGTTTGAGAAGACGTCCATTTATCTGTGCATCTGACATGCCTCTGACGTTTTTTTTACCTTAGATCGTGGAGAGGTACAGAAGGGGAGTGCTGAGATATTTTTTCGTAATGTCAAATTCTGGAAAGGGGATGATGTCGAGGAGGCACCGCCTGTATTTGTAGGTATTCATATCCCTTTTTTGATGAATTTATCATCTTCTTCTCATGTAGATGAAATTGACGTATAGTTTTCTTTCTATAGAACATTGCTTGCCCATATAGCATTTTGATTGTTATGAATGGGTGTAGTATAACTTTTCCGTGGTCCAAGATGGTTGCAAAATCATTATGCGAGTTGATATCTATTGAACTAGGCATTTGTAGTTACGTTGATGTTTTAGAATTAGTTATAATCATACTTTTCTTTTGATTAGGGTTTTGAATGCCAAACTGAAGATGGATCACCTCTTGCAGTTGGGTTAACCTTCATTAAGTGTAATTCGTTGGGAAACATGATGCCAAAAGTACTTTCTTAATTATTTAGTACGGAAGATATTAGAAAAAGTGACTAAAAATATGGAAGTTTTTGGAAAAATATCAGAAGGAAATAGGCAGAACCTTCTAGTTCACAACTTTAAACTACTGTTTTATGAGTATCAAGTATATGAAAAACTGATTCACCAGAATATTAAAAACAGATCCAAACTGATCCTGAGAAGCTTTTCCTTGGCATGTATCAATCTGCATGCAAACTATACGTTACACATAGATACAATTATTGACTTGTTGTATAATATAATATTCCCTAAAATAAAATTGCAGGAATTAATCACTTTTAGTCAGAATGAAGGTAGGTCCTCTTAGTGCAAAACTGCTTTAGAGTGGCTCAAGTTAATTTGTTTCAATCTATTTCTAGTAGGGTTACCCATTGGTTTTATTAATTTTGTGGGAAATGAGTCAAGAAGCTCTCCATTTTAGTTCCTCAACCGGTACCTTATCCAGTCTGCAATACTGTTTTGCATAATGAATGACTAACACTTTATGTTTGTCAAACCTTATAAATCTCATTATATAGCAAGCACAACATGTCTTACATGTTTACAAGCATTATACCATTGAAAGTGTCATTGTCATCATCTTAACCTAAGTTCCAGCTATGTTGGGGTTAGGTACATGGATCCTTCTTTTCGGTTTGGTTCTGTTTAGGGTCATATTTTCATCGAGATGTCACGAATCTATATGTCTTCGATTAGCTCTACATAAGTTAATTTAGATTTACCTTTTCTCTTTATATATAAAACAGTAACGATTTTTTTTTTGATAATACCCATTTTAAGATATCATCTAAAGTATAACATTATGATAGCACCTCCAAAGTGAAATATTCGATAATGTTCCTTATCCTCTTCACTGTTTTCAGATATCATCTTAAAATGCAACTTGATAATGTATATAGAAACCAAACGAGTCGATAAAAACTAATCAGAAGATAAATGTTGCTAACAGTAGGAATTCCCACGCATGTCTTTTTGGGCACGTTTGGTTTGCCGGATTTTTAGAAATCCTGTATTTTGTCCATCCCGCATTATTAAAATGCCGCATTGTCAAAATCCCGCAAAATAAAATTTTATGTTTGGTTTGCTGGATTTTGTAAGTGCGGGATTTATTTTTTTTCGTGTCCACGACGTTCCCCATGTTGGATTTTGGCGTCCGGGAGAATTTTGATGGAGACCAAAATGCGGGATTCTTATTATGTCTGAAAATCCCGGGATTAGCCTCAATTCTCCAATCCTGCAAACCAAACTTAAAATTTGTTGAACTGGAGTCCAAAATACAATCCAATACAGCAAAATCCAAGTAACCAAACATGCCCTTTGTTGTTGAGTCAATGTAACACTAATTAATTTTGTACCAGAACATATATTTCACTTAATAACAAGATGTAAATCTCGTGCATAATTACATTCTTGATATCCTATGAAGTGTAAATATATAGAAATTTGAAACACTGAAAGTAAACTATTTTTATAAATATTAACTTGACATAAATCTCTGATAGTAGGAATCCACATTTCTTCATATGTTTTGTGTCAGTATACTTATTTTGTATCACTGTCATTTTAGATGTTTATGTGCGTAATAGCTGTCAAATATCGAAGGTCATGAATTTGATACGCCAATTTCAACACCATTTTTCCATCCATGGAATATTAACTTGTGAAAATATCAATGAACATATCAAGAAATTCTGATTTGGCCGATGGAAATTTCAACCAATGTTTTTAAAAGAGGGAAGCAGGAGGTGTGCGGATAGCACCTTGTGGCCGCTTGAGCGCCGGAGGGCGCTCAAGCAGCCGCTTTTTGAAAAAGTGGATGCTTAATTTCCTGTATAAATTTATGCAAAATTATGTGTTTGCATATAAATAACAAATTTGTAGAAACTTTTATTCATATATAAACCCATGTGGCAGTGTAAAATTCATCCTACACCACAATGTCAAGTGTTTATAACATAACTAGAAAACAATGAACCAAAAGAAAGCAATCACAAGGATTTAAGACATGAAGAAATAATCTAAAATAGTTAGTAACATTACAGGAGACGTTGATATACATGTATTACTTACATTAGCATACTAGTATCATATTATTAGGAATTTATTATATAGTGGTACACACTACATACAGTAGTATACTACTATCATGCAATAATACAACATACTTGTTAGTAATTTATCGTCATACAATACTGCTTCAGAGGATTATACGGTGTTATAGTTACATATAGTAGCTTAATGATTCATACTTACTAATCAGTACTATAAAGCAATACAATATTACTGATTTATAATAAAGTTACGTAGTTATATATTACATGTACACAATACTAGTTATTCTATTAGACTAAGTCTTACATAATAATTAGTTTTATATAGTAGCAACAACATCAGCAATGTTTTAAAAAGCGTGAAGCGGGAGGCGTGCGGACGGGACCTTGTAGCCGATTAAGCGGCAGGCGGGCGATTAAGCGGGCGATTTTTGAAAAAGTGGATGCTTAAAATCTTATATATTTATATACAAAATTACATGTATGTGTATATAAAAAATATATTTCTAAGGAAATCAGTAATACTAACCAGTAGTATCAATTAGTAATGAACGAAATCTGCAAGAAAATCAGTAAAATCAGTATAACCATTAGAAGTATAATAGAGTAATACGATATTTACTTGGATATATTACAACAGTACCCTATTATATGCAGCTTACATACAAAGTTTGCATTCTAAAGTAGGACTAGGTATATCATAGAACATTTAATGTATACAAACTTCATATATTATACTCAATACTACTTGGATTATATAATTAATTAACATTACATGCTTACAACAACATTTTTTTCAAAAAGCGGGCAAAAACAGGGAAAAAGCGGGTGAAGCGGGAAAAAGCGGGCGTTTTTTGAAAACCCGCTCAAGCGGGCGCTTAAGGGCGATATTAGGCGGATGGGCTTTGCTGCCCGCTCAAGCGGCCAGGTGGCCGTTTTTTAATTCACTGAACATCAGTGTAGCATATATATGAACATACTTAAGTCCATTGTTCAGGAAAGCGGTATGCGGTGTAAGGGCGGAGAGGGAACCGGAAAGAGTATATGCGCTATGCGAGAGCATATACGGGAGTATATGCGGTTTTGTTTTTTTTTTCTTTCATTAAATTAATCATATATAAAAATACTATATTGAAGTCATAAAAAAAATATAAGTAAATAGATAAGGCACTTATATACATTTACATACTAACATATCAATATGCATGTATGATATACTTATATATGTATACATGTCTATATATCAAATGTGTTTATAATAGATGTAAAAATATTGAAATATATGTATATCAATGTAGAAATCTGTGTAGACCGTGTATAAATGTGAATAATTAAAATGCATATATGTATGTACAAATGTGTTTGTATATGTAGGTATATTATAATGTATGTATAAATATGTCAAAAGATATTCATATAATTGAACAAATGTTGTGGAATTTGTTCTATGTATTAAAATGTATACGTATAAATCAATGATTGTGTATTTAAATTTAATATATATTAGAATGAGTGTATATGTATGCATGTATGCATGAAATGCATGGATATAAGTTGTGGTCTTTTAAAAAAGCGGAGTTTAATCGTCCGCTTAATCGGCCAAGCGGGAGTATATGCGGCCCATGACGGCTTAGTGGACTGATTAACAATATGCGGTGCGGTACGGTGACCGAATAGGCATAAGCGGGAGTATATGCGGCCGTGCAGATCGATTTCCTGAACAATGCTTAAGTCGTATATAAAAAAGTATTATAATAGTATATTCAATAATATTATAATATTTTTTTGATGACCGAGAGAACCCACCTCGGGCAAGCCCGAAATGCTAAACTCTCTAGGCATGAGAGGGTGTGGTCTGGTCACCCCCCTCCCGTGCCAAACTAGGGTGAAGTGCCTTTCGCAGAGTGCCTTCGGTGAGGTTAGAACCCTGGTCCTTCATTGGGACTTACCGAGCCGCAATCACCCCTGCTACTTGGCCATACAATAATATTATGATATTAAATGCTAAGACTCACATTTCATGTTCAATATGGGCCTGAGAAGTGGGCCTGAAGCATGTTTTTCATTAAGCGGATTTAGGCGGGCGCCTAAAACCAGTGTTCAAGCGGTCACTCAAGCAGGTCAAGCGGGTTTGCAGCGGGCGCTTAAGACCAATCTGCCTAAGTCCTAACTGCCGCCTGAAGGCCCAACCAAGCGCATTGGGGTCTGATCCGCTCAAGCGATCACTTAAGCGGCCGCCTGGGCCGCTTTGTAAAACAAGTGATTGCAATAATAAATTTGAAAACATAGAAACTGATTAAAATGGATGCAAATTGTCAAAAATAATTCTTCTGGCCGGTTTTTAAAACAGTGACTGCAACAATAAATTTGAAAACATAGAAACTGATTAAAATGGATGCAAATTGTCAAAAATAATTCTTCTTCTTATGTGTCTAAAACAAATACAAAACACTCTCTTTTAAAAGACAAGAGAGGAGAGGCTAACATGTTTAATAGATATGGGATAAAATTGAAGAGAGAAAAATAACAAGGCAAGAAATAAAACAAATATATTAGCACTCCCCCTCAAGCTAGAGCATAGATGTTTCGCACATCGAACTTGTCCACTATTGTAGAAAATCTAGTCTTTGGAAGAAGCTTTGTGAAAATGTCAACAATCTGATCTCTGGTCTAGATATAGGGAGTAGAAATTCGTCCAGACATAATGGCTTCTCTAACAAAGTGATAATTCACCTCTATGTGTTTGATGCACTCATGAAAGATGGGATTGCTCATAGTAACAATCGATGCATTATTATCACAGTACATAGGAATATGTTCAGGATCACATATGTCAAATTCCTTCAGACGTCTATGCACCCACAATTAACTAACATGTAGTATGAGCCATATCTCTATACTTAGCTTCAACACTTGAACGAGCAACAAATGTCTTCTTTTTCTTGCACCATGTAGCTAGATCTCCCACAAATGTGCAATACACTGAGGTGGATTTGTGATTAGTTCTGCTGCCAGCAAAATCAAAATCAGAGTAACATGTAAGTTTGCAATGCCTGTCTCCTATATAGTAGACCTTTCACATGAGAGCTTTTCTAGTATTGAGAATGTAATAGACAACATCCCGATGGCATTGTCGAGGTTTATCCAGATAGGCAGATACTTACTGACAAGTCCTACTGCTGAAGAAATATCAGCTCTAGTAATAGTCAAACAGATCAACTTACCAACCAATCTCCTACTTTGTTGGTTATCAGGATATGGAGGAGAAGAGTCATCATCCCAATTTGTATTGGGATCAAGAGGAGCATAGGTTTAGCTCCTAGCATACCAATTTCCTTCAAGAGATCAAGAACATACTTTCATCGTGACAAACAGATTCCAGAAGAAGAGCGTGGAAGCGTTGAACCTCAATACCGAAAAAATGTCAAGGTTTCTCTAAATCTTGGGTAATAGAATGTTTTTCTAGATACTCCTTAGTAGCTTGTATGCCTTCTTGATCACTACCAGGTAGAAGAATCTACATATACAATCAAAATTACAAGTCCAAAATTACTCTTCTTAATGTATACTGAATGATCAAAATGAGAACGTATGAAACTGAATCTGAGAAGGATTTGACTCGATTTATCAAACCATGCTCATGGACTTTGTTTTAGACCATAAATAGCCTTGCGAAGTCTACGAAATTCAGTACACTCCCCCTGGGCAACAACTCCTGGAGGTTGCTCAATTTACACATTCAAATCATCATATAATAAAGATTCTTCACATGCAGCTGAAACAAGGGCCAACCATGATTAACTACAACCGAAATGAGCACCCAAGCGAAACTAAGTTGAGCGACTGACAAGAAAGTTTTAAAGTGATGCACTCCATAAGTCTGAGTGTATCCTTTGATAATTAGGCGAGCTTTCAATCGTTTAACTATGCCATCAGGTTGGTACTTAACGGTAAAGATGCATCAACATCCCACAAGAGAGTAGTCAGAAGGGGGACCAACCATGTCCCACATATGTCAATAAGTAAGAGCACTCATGTCAGTCTCCATGGCCTGGTCCCATGCAGGATGTTACAAAGCTTGGGCAACAATCTTAGGAGTAGAAATTGCTGACGGAGCAGAGGTAAAATAGGCTAAACTTGTGCCAAGGTTAGCAATAGAGTAGAAATTACTGATAGGATGCAAAGTAAAAGAATGGTTAATAGACCAATCAAAAGGTTTAAATCAGAAGTTACTTGGGTGGGGGTTAGATCTACCAACAAAGATGAAGGAGTGAGTGAGGGAAGGGCCATGGAACAAATTGCAGCTCTAGGTCTTCGCTGATACACCTTGAGGGGCTGAAAAGGAATAGTAGTACTCACATGCGATCCTGCCTCAATAGATATGGGTAACGACATATCATCCAAGAGATCTGGAAGATCCCTTTTCAGAGTAGAACGACATCGGTTCAAAGAAGACCACATCTGCACTTACAATCCACTGCTTGGTAGAAAAATCATAACACCGATACTCTTTCTGAGTTCTAGAGTACCCCAAGAAGATGCATTTAGTAGACCGCAGGTCAAGTTTCGTCTAACGATGACAAAGATATCTCACAAAACATGTGTTTTTCAAACAGATCAACTTACCAACCAATCTCCTACTTTGTTGGTTATCAGGATATGGAGGAGAAGAGTCGTCATCCCAATTTGTATTGGGATCAAGAGGAGCATAGGTTTAGCTCCTAGCATACCAATTTCCTTCAAGAGATCAAGAACATACTTTCATTGTGACAAACCGATTCCAGAAGAAGAGCGTGGAAGCGTGGAACCTCAATACCGAAAAAATATCAAGGTTTCTCTAAATCTTGGGTAATAGAATGTTTTTCTAGATACTCCTTCGTAGCTTGTATGCCTTCTTGATCACTACCAGGCAGAAGAATCTACATATACAATCAAAATTACAAGTCCAAAATTACTCTTCTTAATGTATACTGAATGATCAAAATGAGAACGTCTGAAACTGAATCTGAGAAGGATTTGACTCGATTTATCAAACCATGCTCATGGACTTTGTTTCAGACCATAAATAGCCTTGCGAAGTCTACAAAATTCCGAACACTCCCCCTGGGCAACAAATCCTGGAGGTTGCTCAATTTACACATTCAAATCATCATATAATAAAGATTCTTCACATGCAGCTGAAACAAGGGCCAACCATGATTAACTACAACCGAAATGAGCACCCAAGCGAAACTAAGTTGAGCGACTGACAAGAAAGTTTTAAAGTGATGCACTCCATAAGTCTAAGTGTATCCTTTGATAATTAGGCGAGCTTTCAATCGTTTAACTATGCCATTAGGTTGGTACTTAACGGTAAAGATGCATCAACATCCCACAAGAGAGCAGTCAGATGGGGGACCAACCATGTCCCACATATGTCAATCAGTAAGAGCACTCATGTCAGTCTCCATGGCCTGGTCCCATGCAGGATGTTACAAAGCTTGGGCAACAATCTTAGGAGTAGAAATAGCTGACGGAGCAGAGGTAAAATAGGCTAAACTTGTGCTAAGGTTAGTAATAGAGTAGAAATTACTGATAGGATGCAAAGTAAAAGAATGGTCAATAGACCAATCAAAAGGTTCAAATCAGAAGTTACTTGGGTGGGGGCTAGATCTACCAACAAAGATGAAGGAGTGAGTGAGGGAAGGGCCATGGAACAAATTGCAGCTTTAGGTCTTCGCTGATACACCTTGAGGGGCTGAAAAGGAATAGTAGTACTCACATGCGATTCTGCCTCAATAGATATTGGTAACGACATATCGTCCAAGAGATCTGGAAGATCCCTTTTCAGAGTAGAACGACATCGGTTAAAAGAAGACCACATCTGCACTTACAACCCACTGCTTGGTAGAAAAATCATAACACCGATACTCTTTCTGAGTTCTAGAGTACCCCAAGAAGATGCATTTAGTAGACCACGGGTCAAGTTTCGTCTAACGATGACAAAGATATCTCACAAAACATGTGTTTTTCAAAAATTTGGGTGGAACGGAGATGAGCGGTGCTTCTGGATACAAAATACTATAAGGCACTTGATTTTTCAACACAAACAAGGGCATGCTATTGGCTAAATTACAAGCAGTAGATACCATCTCTGGCTTAGACATCTTGGGCACATTGTAATGAAGAAGAATAGTCCGCGCTACTTCCAGAAGATGACAATTTTTTTTAGCGACACCTTTTGTTGTGGGGCATAGGAGCATGAGGTCTGATGAATAGTGCCCATCTTTTTACAAATCCGACGAACAAACTCTTGCATAAATTCTAATGCATTATAAGTTCTAAAATTTTAATATGCCTAGCAAATTGGGTTTTGATCTAAGCAAAAAAGGCAACAACGGAATCCAGAATATGAGCCCTATCCTTGAGCAAAAACAACCATGTAGCTCTAGAGAAATCATCCATGAATGTCAGAAAATAGCGGCATCCTATAATACTTGTTATAGAATAGGGACCCAAGACGTTAGCATGCACCACATCAAACAAACATTTCAATCCAATAGTCTTTTTATTCGAATAAATTACGCGAGTTTGTTTGCCAAGTTGGCAAGTTTTGCAATGAAATGGTGTTAGAAATAGTAAGAAGTAAACATTTCAACTCTGCAGCAGAAGGGTGGCCAAGACGATAATGCTACTGTAGACCAGTCATAGAAGAAGAGAGCACAATAGTAGTGCAACCTTTGGTGTATTTAGGTAATAAAGTCCATTAGGTTCCTCATGGCCCCAACCAATCCTCATCTTTGTGCAAAGTTCTTAAAAAAACAACCCCTCAAGGTATAGAGCACTACAGGCTCTTAACAGTTCTACCAACAGAAAGAAGATTCAAAGGAAATTTTCCAACATAGAGTAGAAATCTTAGTAAATTTGTAGGCATGCAAATACTCCTGATGCCTTGGACCAAAGTTTGAGAACCATCAACCAATGTGATCGGTAGAATAACAATTGTTTTAATCAGATCAGTAAATAAGGCAAAATTTCCAGATATATGAGAGGATGCACCATAATCAATAACCCATTTATTTTTACCATATGAAGTAGAGGAAGCAAGGAAAGAAGAACCTCCTTTTGGATTCACATTAGTAGTCAAAGGAGGGAGGCATGCTTGAAGAAGCTTCTCAAACTCGGAACAGATTCACTCAGCAGAGGGTTGAGTTGAACTAGAAGCGACCAGTGAAATAGAATCAACAATCTCTATAGTAACATGATTGGCCATGTCGATTCTCCATGTTTGGCCCAGTCGGTTCTCCATGTTTGGCCCAACAACGATCTTCGCTATTGTTTGTGCGACCGCAAACTTACATCTTTGAATAGGGGGAGGCTGTCCACAACCAGGGCTACAGGGAGACGGACCTTGTCCAGGACCCCCAGAAGAGCGACCACTACCATAACACAGTCGGAGTCCCCTGAGCAAATAACTAAAGCAACAACCTCCGATGATTCATAAGGCAGAGAGGAGACAGATGGTAGATGCTGAACTCGCTTAAGAATATCACTCAGAGTAGGCCAAGGGATCATCAGATAAGATATGATGAACAATGCCGGAGAAGGAAGCTGGAAAACCAACAAGAAATTTGACCAATTGAAGTTCATTGTGCTAGTGCTGAACTTTTGTGATATAAGAAGAGAGAGGATGATAAACCTCAAACTCATTCCAAAGTGCACAACATTGGTTGTAGTAGTCCTCGACATAGCCATTAGTGGAGTATTCCTTCTTAGCTAGTTTTTGAAGATCTCAAACACCTTACTGGGATTCTGCTGGTGTGAATAGACATGTGAGTGCTGTTCTCACGCTGCTTTGGTTGTCCTTAGACGAGGAGAGACTGACTGATTTTTGGTTCAACACTATTCACCATCCAAGTCATGACACCATAGTCTTCTTCAACCCATAGATCATATGCCTGTTTGGCTTTATCATCAGCAATGACAATAGATGTTGGCGGAGCAACAATAGTGGGTGCGAGTAACTCCAATGAGCTTTGACATATAAATCAAAGGAGGCAGATTACGTATGATAGCCCAACTTGACATTCACAATGAACGAAGGGATCCATGGACTCCATAAGGATAATAAGAGAAGGCACAAAGAAATACGTGGATGGCCTTGTGGAGTACAAGCAGCAACAGGAAGACTAGCAGGTGGGCTGCAACCAAGATATCATCAAGACCCAACACATGGGCAACAACAAAAGCAAAATGAAGGACCTCCGTCACTGTAGCATTAGTGCAACATGTGACTTAGGCAGTATGATGGGGGAACGAGCCCCCAGAGGAGATGATAGTACCGAAGACACAAGAGGGCTTTAAACGAAAGACAAGTTGCTGATGGGAGTCAACCAGAGAGGAGGGTCAGGAAGAAGAAAGGAGGGTGAGGCAACTGAATAGAGAGATGGGGGGGCAGGGAGAGAGAGGGAAAAAAGGGAAAGGAGGGACCGAGTGGCAGGGAGAGAGAGAGGCGGCAAGACATGAGGGGGCAAGGGTAGGAGTGGGTGGCCGGTTGGGGTTGCAGACGACACGGGAGGGGGGCAGGGGTGGGAGGGAGCAGGGGCGGGAGGCAGCAAGGGCGTGGGGCAGGCTGAGAGGGGGGGGTAGGGGCGACGGTGCGGGCAGTGCTAGGGCAGGGGCGGGAGGCAACAAGGGCGTGGGGCAGACTGGGGGGGGGTAGGGGCGGTGGTAGCACAGGCAGACCGTGGGAGTAGAGAATAGTTAGGGTCGGTGAAACTCGTCTGATACCGTGCTAGAAATAATTGTTGGTATGTATGCCCAGAGAGCCAATCATATGATGATTCTAATGACATAACTTGTAAATGATTTGATTAATAATAAAAAAATCTTCCAACTTATTCTATTTCATCCAGTTATGACATAATGATGAAACATAATAAATGTCTAAAGAATAATATTACTCAATGACGTATGTTTTCGGGTTGAGGACCTGAACGATGAGATCATACAGATGTCAAGAATATATGCATTCTTGTTATGTCCCTAGTCGGATGTTATTGTGGAAGTCTAATAGACAACAATAACACTTAAGACTAGAGTGTGTGTTGGTTGATGACATAATCTCTTTAGTCATGATATGCGATATCAAACCAAGCACGTAGATACTTGTTAGAGAACAGTGTATCAGACAGACGGACCTTGAGAGTGATACATGGAAACCATGATTGGTAGTCTGAGTCATCTCTCATAGTGATGGTGGTGATTATGGTTCTTAGACTTGAAATCACTACACTCATCACATGTCGTTTGGTGTGCTTTGACATCATCCACCATGATCTCGAATAAGGGTTGCCATAAAGGTGGTGCTCGGGTGCAGTGTGACACATGGGGATGACTGTGAGTGATGTAGATGTGATTTGTCCCTCCTACAAGAGTTTGATATCCTGGCCACTTGATAAGCGAGACTGAGAAATGCATAGCCATGCTGGTGTGAGTCAATATGTGATACTGAGCTTACACATATCTCGGACAATCTGCTCTAGGTCAAGGAACATTGATTGAATGTTGAAGAGGATGACGATTCCATGCCCCGAGTTCAATCTGGATATCAGATACAAAAGAACTGTACAATCACTATAACACCAATTACAGATTGTAGGTTAAATTGATCTCCAACTTCTCCAATTACTTGGGTAGCAATGAAGTCTTACTAAATACCAATCATTGCTTGTGAAATCACAATATAATTAATTAATTATGGATATTACTGCTAACATAATCTGGAGCCTACCGTGTCACACACATAGGATGTTATTCGAATAGGAGTATAATTGTGGATGCGATTGGAAATGTTCCGAATCAAACATGTTACTAAAACGTTTAGGTAATCTACTAGAATAATATTGGAATACAATCTGAGTTAATTGTTAAAGTGTTTAAGCCAATTAATTAGATTCTTTTGTTTAATCGGCTGGCTAATCCTGAGCGATTGAGTAGAGCTGGATGGCAAAGATTAGTTAATCAATTAATATAATTAATTGGTTAATTAATTGATTTTAGAATATTCTTTTAATAGTTCATGAGTGGCTCGTTTTAAGCGAACCCGCAACCTTTTGTTTCTCGAGGGTTTTGGGAAACCCTGCTTCCTTTCTTTGCTATTTATAGGGCATGACGGCTGGCTTTTGAGGTAGACGCTTAGACACGCTCTTGTACGTGAACCCTAGCCGTCATTATCCCCAAACGAGAGAGTATGATAGCAACCAACGCTAGCATGTCGTCAAGCAGAAGGCTACTCCTTCCCGCCGGCTTGAGAAGCGCGGCGTGGAGTTCCAGTCCATCCGCGTGGACGAAGTAGAGACGCAGACGCTGAGTTGCCAGCATTCGGAGGACGAATGAGGGCTGCCTGTGCACACGAGGAGTGAAGCACATCACCGTGCAAAGAGACGTCGCCGGACTTGATCCGGGACAAGGTATATCCCACACACCCTCTTTCCAAATACACTGTTATTGACGAGATATGCTAGTAGGGTATGTGGAGATTTTTTTTTATTATTTCCGCTGACAAAACCCAACAATAATTATTTTTCTTATGCGTTTAAAAAAAAATACAATACCTTCTCTTTTATAGGACAAGAAAGAAGAGGAAAAACAGGTATAGCAGATATGGGATAAAACTAAAGAGAGAAAAAAACAAGGCAAGAAATAAAACAAATATGTAGACACAAATTTTTCAGCATGACATTTTATGATAATGTCGTCTATATGAAAAACACATTATCAGCATATGCTATCCGTAAAAAGCCAATTGAAATTGGATTAACAAGAATTTAAATCAGCTTTGGAGCTTGAAACAGTGTATAGTCTGTGGTATGTATTAATTTGTTGGATAGTACATGGAGTAATACATAAAGAAATGGCAAATTAATGTGGCCCCTTGGTGGAAATAGAAGTTTTGTTAAAATTTTAATCTTTGTTTAAGTTAACGTCGTCATATAATCAGTGTTTCGGAGCTGTGATATTATCAGCCATGTACCTGTAAAGGCCGTAATGCACTCGGTCAGTCCCTAAGGGGGTGAAGTCAGTGATAAACTAGTTGGTTCATTGTTTATTTTACCATGAGGTTGGCTTGTGTTTAGAACTTTAATGGCGGTTTGCACTAGCATAAGAATTTCCAACTACTTGATCTGGAGGATACAGGTGCATGGTAGATGGAGTACTCGGTCAAAGTGGTATTGTTATGATGACGGTATACAATTGTCCCAGTAGTAGTGTTAGATGTTTACAGTAATAAACAATGTGCATATTTCCTAGCAATTGACGTCATATGGAATGTTAGGTACCTACATCAGCTAACACACATAATGGATGTACTGTTGTCAGTCCTTAACATTTTATCAGAACATAACAAATTGGAAACCATGAAGAACCTCACAGGGTTTGGTTTGGAGGAGGTCTCCTGCAAATTAGTGTAATTTCTCATGACAGTAGTTAACAAACTCTTGTTGTTACATCATTCAGATCATATGGGTCACCCTATGGGATCAAGCTAATTTAAAACACAAAATCCTGACATAAGGTGTAGATGGCCTGAGTATCTTGCTATTCTAACAACGGGACATGCAAGAGGCTGACTCTAATTGTCTTTCGGAATGCTTTGAAACATTTGGAAATAAACCAAGAATATTCTCATGAAAGTCTTAACCCTACTTGGAATCATACTTGTCAAGGCGGCCAGTCGGTCACCTTGATTCCTTGGGCGACCAGGCCGACTAGTCGGCCGCCCAGGCGTAGGTTTTTTTTCTCCATATAATTAATTATATATATTAGTAATATATAGTTATATACTTATATACAAAAATATGCTAGTTATATACTCATATATTAGTAATATATATAGTTATATACTTATATAATTATAGTTATATATACTATATAACTATATTAGTTATATATAAGTAATATATAATTAGTTATATATTAGTAATATATATTAGTAATATGTATAGTTATAGTTATATATACTATGTAACTATAAGTATATAGTTATATACTTATATAGTTATAGTTATATATACTATATAACTATAAGTATATAGTTATATACTTATATAATTAGTTATATATATTAGTAATATACAATTAGTTATATATTAGTAATATATATATAGTTATATACTTATATAGTTATAGCTATATATACTATATAACTATAAGTATATAGTTATATACTTATATAATTAGTTATATATATTAGTAATATATAATTAGTTAAAAAAAATTAAAGAAAATTGTCGGGCCCACCAAATAATCGGCCGACTTACAGGGTGACCAGCCGACCAGTCGGACTAGTCGGCCGACTAGTCGACCAGTTGGTCTGGGCGGACGTTCAATATGATGAAAAACCCAGGTGACAGGCCAGTCGTTGGCCACCAAAACGACCAGCCGACTAGTCGGGCGCCTCAACAAGTATGCTTGGAATCAATCTGCTCAAAATATTATCACCGAAGTAGTGGAGTTCAGGAGTATGTGTTTTCTTCTGTGCATCAGAATGAGAAAGAGACCTGTCTAAAAGAAATCATCATGTCGTTTATTTGTACGCTCCACAATAGCTTCTACATTATATTCTTGTACAGTAAACTTATTGCTACAAACTGATCCATGTTTCCTTAAAAAAACAGTGCAACCCCTTAAACCCACTATATCAATCTGGATTCAATCATAAGGATAATCAAAGTAATTCCTGGAAGCCCTAGGAAATATAAATACTCAAAAGAATTGAGTCCAGACTCCAGAATAATAATTGTTTCTGTCCAATTGTCAGCTGCAATTTTTGGAGAGTGACTGAACCCAAAAATAGTATCTTGATCATGGTTTTGCTTTTAAAATAGCTAAAGGTTGTATCCTGCAACAGGATCATGAAAAACAAATCAAACGAGTCAACTTTACAGAATCAAAAGGGATCAAGTTCATGTTAGACCGGATGACTAAAGTCCTTCTACCCTTTTTAAACAAAAAGCTTAACTCAAAGCATCAAAATCAGGGCTTTACACACTCAACAGGTTGTACTCGTTGAGATTTTTCTAACAATCCTAAGAACTCTAGAACCCATGTCTGAAAATTATTACCAAAAGTACTGCATGCAGTCCCACATCTCATGTTTCCTAGCGTTACGCTTGGAATGCACATTTGTGAACTATACAGTAGAGAGGAGTTTTCTCCTCATATGAACAAAAATAGTACCTTGAAGCCAACATAGACCAGGGAAGGCTAGGGGCCCATCAAAGTTGCAGAAAAGAAGTCTGATTTGTAAGAATTCTGGAGCTATAATCTGAGACCTCTGTCTCAACTATATTTATGGTGCAGTGAAGAGCTGAGATGCCAAATTGCCAAGTATACTGCAACACCTTCGCAACTGTGATGTCAGTTAGGAGGAGCTAGATATGGTAGTGCACACTGCAACCAATGTCCCAGGAGGTCTCGTAGACTTGCTTGGAGTTTACTTACGTTCTCGGATTTGAGGTATTGCTACATCACTTAGAAGTACATAATGATGTAGATGAAGTGAACATCATATAATGAGTGGAAATCAGACTGGGTACATGTAGGGCGTGGGCAGTGTCACTTACAACTTGGATAATATGAATGCTCCCTCATGCCTTAATTGGAAAACTTTTACCATATTTGGTTTAACCATGAACTCTTGAACCCGACACAGCAGGAAATACTAAAGAAAATTGTCACCCAGCTGTCGGTGCATTGGTCAAGGGGGGCGCTCCCCAGCCAGCCCACCCAGGTTCCATTCCCGTCTGGAGCGGACTGGGTGAAAAAAAAAAGAAGAAAAACTGGCTGGTGGGTGCTTTGACCAGCAACGGCTGCGATGGCATAACACGCTATCGGGTGTGGCGTGGGGATGAGTGACCACCACACGTCTGACCCCGGAGTTTAGCCTGCTAGGGCAAGTCCATTAGTGGCTCGTTCTAGGAGGTGTTCCTCGTCATCAAAAAAAAGAAAGAAGAAAATTCTAATAAGTTGATCAAAAGAAGAAAATTCTAACAAGAAATTGAGTGACTAAAACCTGTTATAGACTTAATAGTATATGAGTAACCTTGTCTAGTATGTATATGGGCTCAAAGTCTATTTGGCCCTTTAGTATCTGGACTCGTAGTTCATCAGGGTTTCTAGTGTCTTGTACTTGCTTATTTTCCTATATATATATAGGAGAGGGCTTTGCCCCTCTAATAACACTAAAGATACACGGGGCTGTCCCCTTTTTTGACAAAAATAGATATGCTGCTTTGATGGACCCTACCATCAAATTGAGCCAGTTGGGTCATTTGGCCCTATTTTGGTTTAATTTTAGTTATAAAGGTCTGATTAGTTTCATTCATATTTGTAGGCCAAATTAGATCCGTTTTAGGCCCAATTAGGCCTGATTTGGGCAATTAGGCCAAAAGTAGGCATGTCATGATTCAGGAGATTTGTGCTAAATAAGGCCAAAATAGGTCAATTGTGTAAATTAGACCAGTTTAGGCTCAGTAAGTTTAATCTAGGTCAAACTAAGTGGACATCTAGGTATTAGCTAAAACATGTATATATTTTATGCATATATAGACACTTTATAGCAACTAGCGTACTCAACACTGTAGGTAAAGTATTTGAAAATGTTTTTCAACTGTTCACAATAAACTTAAAATTTGAAAATAATTAAAACATGCAGAAACATCTAGGTACCCGACTTTTGATGAGCATGGCCTCACTGCTCTGACAAATCGGGTAATTTGCTGCTCAATGTTTTTAAGACCTATGAACAACAAGCATTAGAATCTTGAGAAAATTAGGTGTCATAGTCCTTCACTTTCTTGTCAACACCAGTTACAAGTTTCTCCGGAGCAATTTCAGGTCCATACTGATGATACTGTCCTTGAGGTTACACATAGACAAAAAAGCAACTCCAGATGGCATATTTCTTTTGTCTAGCTTGACAGATGCACCGTGAAGGCAACTAGGAGCGCCGACATTAGAATGCAGGCAGGTAGAAAAATTGCCAGAGAAAACGAACAAACAAAGAAGGGAGGCAGTCAATCACACCTATAGAGTGAACTGATTTCATGCAGGCAACAAGCCTCAAATTAAACGAAAATGGAGTGCCTGAGGGACCACTTAGAAGCTAGACAAAGAGCAAATGCAGCAGCTGTAAGATAGAGATATAGATACTTGGAGGGAACCTGGTGCTGGAACCACACTGGAAACAAAGATATAGTCGGTCATTGCTTGTGTCAATAACTGGTGCGATGGACGCTGGTCGCAGCAACAACTGCTAACGATAGAGGCTAGAGTAGCCACCGTGCACACATGCTCACCTATGCATGGAATATTTATATACTATTTTGTTCACTCATTTGACACAAGATCTTTTTGTAAGTCACTGCTTATTATTCCAAGGTTGATAATGGGTTGAATCAAACAGGATCTTTACCAGAAATCTGATTTTCTAAGGATTCAATAAAAATGGCCAAGAAACTTGTCATTTTAATATAATATGCTATACCAAATATACGAAAATTGTTTTGTAGGGGTTTGAAACTTCAAAAACGAGTCCATGATTAAAATCAGACCTAGGTCTAAATTTCAAATACTATCCTGATTGGGGTTAGTTGCGTCTCACTTGATTATTTGAGGTGTATGCTTGATATTTTGTACATGTGGTCTTTGTTTTATGATATTCGTGATCGTGATAACAATAAAAATGCTTGGCAGAATTCTAACTTTGCTTTGTTGGTATTCTGTGTAGAATGTTGATGGGGTTACTTACATTCATGTCAAGGTTGCTGGGCTATTATTTGTGGCTACCACAAGAGTAAATATATCACCTTCACTTGTTTTGGAACTCTTGCAAAGGATTGCACGTGTTATTAAAGACTATCTTGGTGTTCTTAATGAAGACTCACTGCGCAAAAATTTTGTTCTCGTGTATGAATTACTTGATGAAGTTATTGTAAGTCTTGCAGACTTTATCTTTACCTAATGTGAATATGATTCCAGCGCTGCTACTTGGAAAGCCTCGTGTCTGATCTTTTACTTGGATTCATGCTTATGAATCTTATACTTGTAATGTGAAACATGAGCCACTTTCAGTTCTTGGCTTTCACATTCTGATAGCTAACCCTTTATGTTTTTGATTAATATAGACAGCTATAAAATTAGAGTGAATATGATATGCCTTGTACCCACTGATGGGATGAGTGTAGCTCTCAACTATACCGACAACATTTGCGCTTCAGTAGGAATCTCAGAAAAACCCATCACGATGATTTTCTAGGCGGCATGATGCTGGAAGAATAAAAGGCGCTCACTGGGCATCACTTAATAATATCTGACTTTTTCCCCCTGTTTGTCCCTACTTTACGGAAAATATAAGACGTTAAGGTCTTTAATATGGTTATTAAAGAGTCATATACATAATATAATAGGTCCTGAAATAAAATTTCAGCTTGCTTGGACACTTATAGGTCATGCATCTAAAGGAGGCAAAAACCATGCATTTCAAATTAGTTTTGTGCGTTGATTTTGTTATCCTTAGATGAGTGACTTACACTCATCCAAATGTGCTCAAATTTTGTATCCTGCCTATTATTATTGTAACCATGAAGATCAACGGATTGGATTTTGCAAACATGGTTTAGATAGGTAAACACCATTGGGATGTATAGTATGATCTGTACATTCGAGTGTATTCTAGCCTGACTCTCTCTCTCTCTATATATGTGTGTGTGTGTGTGTGTATGCATATACATATGTATATATACATATATATGTGAATATATATATATAAATGTATATGTATACAATACACACACACACACACACACACACACACACACACACACACACACACACACACACACACACACACACATATATATATATATATAGAGAGAGAGAGAGAGAGTCAGGCTAGAATACACTCGAGTGTATTCGGAGCAGCATTGTTCAGGAAAGCGGTATTCGCTGTACGAGCGGCGGGGGTACTACATAGAGTATATGCAGTATGCGGGAGTATATACGGGAGTATATGCAGTTTTGGATTTTTCTCTCAATAAACTAATTACATATAAAATGGTATATTGAGATTATAAATATATATATACAGTAGGCACTTATATGTGTTTACATATAAACATATTGATATGCATATATGATGTGCTTATATATGTATACATGTCTATATATGGAATGTGTTTGTAATATATGCACAAATACTAAAATGTACGTGTATCAATATAGAAATATGTGCAGTGTGTGTATAAATGTGAATAAATTAAAATGTATATACTTATGCACAAATATGTGTTTGTATATGTAGGTCTATTGTATATGTATGTATATGTTTATATCAAAAGGTATCCATATTAATGTACAAATGTGTTTGGAAATTGTTATATGTATTACAATGTATACATATAAATCAACGACTATATATATAAATTTTAATATATAATGAAATGTGTGTTTATATGTATATGTATGAAATGCATGTACATAAGTTGTGGACTTTTCAAAAAGCAGAGTTTAATCAGCCGCTTAATCGACCAAGCGGGAGTATATGCGGCCCATGACCGCTTAGTGGACCGATTAGCAATATGCGGTGCGATAGGGTGACTGAATATGTATATGTAGGAGTATCTACGGCCGTGCAGACCGATTTCCCGAACAATACGGAGCAGAATACACTCAAGTAGTTTTTCATGATGCAATTTTTTTCTTCAAAAATCTAATCCGTTGATCTTCTTAAACATCTTGTGAATAGTTCATACGCAAAATTTGAGCACATTTGGACATTTATAGGTCATGTTATAAAGACCGCAAAAATTATGCATTTCAAATTAGTTTCGCGCGTCGATTTTGTTGCCCTTAGATGAGTGACTTACACTCATCCAAATGGGCTCAAAATTTGTATGTAGCCTAGTTATAGTATGACAGTGAAGATCAATGGTTTACATCTTGCAAAAAACAGTCTTGATATACAAACACACTTGAGTGTATCCGTGCGATCTGTACACTTGAGTGTATTCTAGCCTGACTCTCTCTCTATATATAGATAAATGTTATATGTATATATACATGTATATACATTAATGTATATATGCATATACATATATATACATATATATGTATATGTATGTATATACCAATGTTTTAAAAAGCGCTAAGCGGTAAGCGTGCGAACATCACCTTGTAACTAATTAAGCGATAAGCGGGCGATTAAGCGGCTGATTTTTGAAAAAATGGGTATTAGTTTCCTATATAATTTTACACAAAATTACACATATATGTATATAAATACTGTGAAAGAATATTGTATTGAACTGATTCAATTCATAAAAGAGGCACAACCCTGTCCTATATATAGGAGCAAGGGAGAAACCCTGAGACTTGTGTCCCAAGTAATCTAAACGGGCCGAGACACTAAAGGCCCACTTACTAATTAATCTATTAACTAAATAGGCTAATATATACTCTTTAACACTCCCCCTCAAGCTGGATCATGGGTGAAATACATGTACAAGCTTGGAGTTATAGGACTCGATAAAAGAAAAGATAGAAATGATAAAAGATAAATATCACCCCCATACAAAAGATTGATACTCCCCCTTAAACAATACTCCCCCTGAATCATACGACGACGCCTCTTTTCTTTGAAATTGTATTCCGTAGGCTGGAGATCCTCGAGCTTTGATGAAGGTCTTTTAGAGTGCATTTGGAATGAAGAACATCTGAAATGGAACCTGAATACTGCAGCAATAATTCGTCACTTTGAGAGAGGGAGTGCCACCAGATTTTCAGAGTGAGAGAGTGGCACCATCTGTGCAGGGTGAGGGAGCGTCACTCATCATTCCTGATTATACTTTTATTAAGGACGAGCAGGCAGCTGACAGGCCTGTTATTCAGCAGTACCCATATGTTTATAGTAGGCGAGGCAGACAAGATCCAGAAGAGGTAGCGACACCAGTTCATGAGCCTTCCTCATCGTCTTCTACTCACGAGATTCCTGCAGAAGCATTAGATCTTGATCTTCCTATTGCTGTTCGGAAAGGTACTCGTACTTGTACTATTAGACATCCTATTACAAATGTGTGTTGTCTGTCCCACTTATCTAAGCAGGCCCGCGCATTTGATATTGGGATTGATTCTGTTGATATACCAAGGAATCACTATGATGCTATGAAGGACAGTGGCTGGAAATAGGCAATGCAACTTGAGATGTCAGCTCTTTTGCATAATGACACATGGGATCTTGTTGACTTACTTGTAGGAAAGAAAGCAGTGGGTTGCAGATGGGTTTTCACCATCAAACATAATCCAGATGGATCCGTTGAGAGGTTGAAGGCCAAATTGGTAGCAAAAGGCTACACACAGACCTATGGAGTTGATTTCTTTGAGACCTTTTCTCCAGTAGCTCGTCTAAATTCTGTACGGATTATTATTTCTCTGGCTACCTTTCATTGGCCCCTATTTCAGCTTGATGTTAAGAATGCCTTTCTACACGGTGACCTACAGGAAGAGGTATATATGGAGCAACCTCTTGGGTTTGTTGCTCAGGGGGAGTGTCAGAAGGTGTGTAAATTGAAGAAAGCCATATATGGGCTGAAACAGTCTCCTCGAGCTTGGTTTGACAAGTTCAGTGGCGTTGTACTCCAGATGGGTTTTTCTTGCTCCATGACTGATCACTCTTTATTCTACTCTAGCTCTTCTTGTGGCTCTATCATTATTGCTGTATGTGTTGATGACATAGTAATTACTGGCAGTGATTCTACAGGCATATCTCGTGTGAAGGATGGTTTGCAGAGACACTTCCAAACGAAGGATCTGGGTAGACTGAGATATTTTCTAGGCATTGAGGTGCTTAGATCTCATGCAGGTGTCAATCTATCTCAGAGGAAATATGTGCTTGACTTACTACAGGAGACATGCATGACTGAATCTAAACCGGTATCTACTCCTATGGATTATCACATCAAGGAGACGGTTGATGATGTTGAGTACCCAGATCCAGGATATTATAGGAGAATAGTTGGCAAGCTAATATATCTGACTGTTACACGACCTGGCATTTCTTTTGCTGTAGGCGTTGTGAGTCAGCATATGCACTCACCACGACAGTCACACTGGACAACAGTTTGCCGGATTCTGAGATATTTGAAGAGTGCTCCTGGCAAGGGGATCACTTATTCTAAACCCAAGGTGACTCCATCTACTTTGGGCCGGTGATCATACTGATAGGAGGTCTACATCAGGCTACTGTACCTTCCTAGGTGATCATTTGATTACTTGGAAAAGCAAAAAGCAGCATGTGGTAGCTAGATCCAGCACTGAGGCTGAATACCGTGCTATGACCCATGCATGTTGTGAACTACAATGGGTCAAATCTGTTATTTCTGAGTTAAAAATCACTATTATGTCTTCTATGGAGCTTAAGTGTGACAACCAGTCTGCTATACACATTGCCAGGATTCCTGTCTTTCATGAGCGTACAAAGCATATAGAAGTTGATTGCCATTTTATTCGTGATCAAATCAAAGATGGTACTATTGTGACGCCATACGTCAAGTCTGAAGATCAACTGTCGGATATCTTGACAAAGCCTTTGGGACCAGCAGCTTTTCAGAGATTATGTGGCAAACTCGGCATACACGATGTGTACTCTCCAGCTTGAGGGGGAGTGTGAAACAACCTGCATCCCCGTCGATACTATCGATAGGAGGTCGATGATATCGACTTTATCACAACAACAGAAGAGCATTCCGTCGATACCATCGACAGTCCTGTCGATGGTATCGAGAGTTGATCAACGGCAGAAATCAACGACCCGTCTCCTGGTTCAATCTTTATTATATTATTTGTTTTATTGTTTTTCTCTTATTTTCTTCTTTATACCACAATGTATCTTACCCTAATATAAAAAAAAGAGAGACGACTATTGCTCTCTCAAGAAAGCTGCTCCTTGCAGCCGACAAATCTCTCGGTGTTCGTCTCCTCTCCTCCTCATCTCTTCTCACATGGTATCAGAGCAGCTTTGATCCGCCGCCCCGCTTCCTCAACAAGCCGCCGCCACAGCCTCCCCGTCTCCTTTCTCCTTCTTAGCCGCCGCCGCCGCCCAACTTCTCCAGGCGCCGCGGCCACCTCGGCCGTCGGGCCGGCAGGAACAACAGTCTGCCGTCGGAGCGGGTGCTGCTAGGCTAGCTTCCGCTAGCCGTCTTCATCGCTGGATCGATAGCAGCTTTCCCTCGCTGTTGTAGATCTAGCCACCAAAGTCCGGAGCCGCTAGCAAGCTTCCAGTTGATTTACAACAGTTTTCGGTTAGTTCTCGGGAGTCGGAACTACTGTTTGGGACTCTCCGGTTGATCCAACGGCTATCTAAAGCCCAATCCGAGGGACTCGTCTCTTCTAGAGTGCTCTCCTTATCACATATCCTCCATGTGTGATTAGGAAAATTGATTGGAGGCTGTGAATGTGTCAGTAACACATTTATCCGTGTTTTTGTGTTGTGACGTGTATCTCTCCGTCACCTCATCTATCTCTGTGACGTGTATCTCTCCGTCACCTCAGCTTTCTCTGTGACGTGTATCAATCCGTCACTAAGTTCCCGTCTATAATGGAGGACACCAAGACTCCCTACAGCGGGGCGTCTCCTATCCCCTCCATCAAGCTCAACGGGAAAAACTATCTACTATGGATGAACGCTGTTCACACTGTCTTGGAATCTCGCGACAAGACGAGACATGTTGACCAGGGTCCTCTAGACTCTATTGATAAAGGATACGTTGAATGGAAGCGTCATGACAGTCTTGTGAAGACTTGGTTATGGAATAATATGGAACCTGCCATTGCGGCTAGGTTTATGTTCTATACTACAACTAAAGAGATATGGGACGCAATGAAGCAACACTATTCTCAGGAGAAGAATGCTCTTCGGCAATTCATGATATATGATCGTCTGTTTGCTGAAAGACAGGGTGATAGATCTCTTGAGGAATACTTTGGAGCTATTCAGGCACTTACTCAAGAGCTGAGCTACTATCATCCTATGACAGTTGCTGCACAGATCAAAGACAGAGACGACCTGGTTACTGCTAAATTTCTATCCGGGCTTAATCCCAATGGTGGTTCTGCCAGGAGTTTCATTCTGGCTTCTGATAAATTGCCAAGTCTTGTGGAAGCTTATTTGAGAATTCAACAGTCTATTTTTGAGTATGTTAATCCTATCTCTACTATATCTTCTAGGGAGTCTCATGCATCCGTAGCTGCTGCGGTGAGAGGAGGACGACCTGGTATGGGCAGAGGACGTGAGACACATCCTAAGTGTACTTTCTGTGACAAACTGGGACATACAGTGGACAAGTGTTGGAAGAAACATGGGAGACCTGCTGCACCTCCTGTGGGGGCAGTACATTGTGCCACCTGTACATATTCCTCTCCGGCTTCAGCTGTGGGCACCAATTCTGGGACCGACATCACTCTCACTCAGGAGGAGTATAATTGGTTCATTCAGGTTACACAACACATGAGTGTGGGATCTTCATCTTCGTCATCAGTAAACCTGACATCTACTGCGGGTAATCAGGCTACATCTCTCATAACTTCTGGCTCTACTTCATCTTGGGTGGTTGACTCTGGTGCGTCACAACACATGACTGGTATGAAGAGATTGCTCCAATCTATTGACTCGTATATCCCTTACCAATCTGTCACACTAGTAGATGGTTCAGTGAGGAGAGTGCTAGCTAGTGGATCTGTCCCTCTAACACCCAAGATTGATCTTAAATCTGTACACTTTGTGTTTGAGTTTCCTTTTAATCTTCTTTCTGTTGCAAAATTGATTGACATTGTAAAATGTACGGTAACATTTGGGCCTTCTTGTTTTGTCTTACAAAGCATATAGAAGTTGATTGCCATTTTATTCGTGATCAAATCAAAGATGGTACTATTGTGACGCCATACGTCAAGTCTGAAGATCAACTGGCGGATATCTTGACAAAGCCTTTGGGACCAGCAACTTTTCAGAGATTATGTGGCAAGCTGGGCATACACGATGTGTACTCTCCAGCTTGAGGGGGAGTGTGAAACAACCTGCATCCCCATCGATACTATCGACAGGAGGTCGATGATATCGACTTTATCACAGCAACAGAAGAGCATTCCGTCAATACCATCGACAGTCCTGTCGATGGTATCGAGAGTTGATCAGCGGCGGAAATCGACGACCCGTCTCCTGGTTCTATCTTTATTATATTATTTGTTTTATTGTTTTTCTCTTATTTTCTTCTTTATACCACAATGTATCTTACCCTAATATATAAAAACAAGGAGAGACAGCTATTGCTCTCTCAAGAAAGCTGCTCCTTGCAGCCGACAAATCTCTCGGTGTTCGTCTCCTCTCCTCATCTCTTCTCACAGATAGAAATGATAAAAGATAAATATCACCCCCATACAAAAGATTGATACTCCCCCTTAAACAATACTCCCCCTGAATCATACGATGGCGCCTCTTTTCTTTGAAATTGTATTCTGCAGGCTGGAGATCCTCGAGCTTTAATGAAGGTCTTTTGGAGTGCATTTGGAATGAAGAACATCTGAAATGGAACCTGAATACTGCAGCAATAATTCGCCACTTTGAAGCAGACGATCAACCACAACTACGCCAACTTCACTGGAATACGTACATAACGCGGCACGAACGTGGATACACAATGTCGATGTAGCAGTAGCGGAATCTTCAAATTGCCTGGGAAGACGTGCATAACGTGGCACGAATCCTGACGTACATAATGCGGTACGAACGCGAGAAGCTCGATGTCAACGCTTCAGTGGAGATCCTTCAATGCTGTTTGGAAGTGGAGAACAAATGTGCTGCACAACAAGAAGCTCCATAGTAGCCTGGAATAAGTAGCCTGCATACATATATCATCTCTTCTCATACTTTCTCATTCATATTCTCTCACTCTTTCTCTCCCTTCTCATCTCTTCCTCTCCTCTCTATCCTCCCGCACACCAAATACGACGAGAGTGAGTGTTTGGTGTGGAGAAATGGATATATGACCCCCCCACGTGAAAAAGGGATACACATATGATGGGTGGGTGGGAAAGGAATTGGTGGATTTGAGAGGAATTTGTGATATGGAGATGTGTAATATGTGGACAATGAAACCGATAACCGGAGAGAATATGCTAAATGGGTCAATGTAAGATTCAGGTAGAAAAATCCGATTACGCTTAAAACTAGATCTATTAGGCTTAAAATTGGATCCGATTAGCCAAAGATAGATCCGAGTAAGGATCCAAATCCAATAGAGATAGAGAAGTTGGGGGCAGTAAAAAAAATTATAGAAGAGGACGTCACTGATACTTGGGAGAAGACAAACTGATTAGGGGGTAATGGCATGGTTGAATATGGTGGAGTGCTTTGGCCAAGGATCCGTGATGGCGTTGGGGCAACAACAACGAGGATTAAACAACGATGGCAATGGATAATGGATGTCAGATGCAGCAGGATGGAGCAGAAGCCAGGGGGCCTGGATGATGGCGACGAAGGTTGTTTTGATGTTGTTGCTGAATTTCAGTGGCGACAAGATGATGACCGGCTACCGTAGGACTTGGCCATAGCGGAGGAGATGATAATGGGCTCCTACGCGCTCCGGAGATATTGCAGGCCATGAAGCTGCAGGCGGAGCCATATGCGAAGCTTATCCATTAGCTACGGCGAAGGCTGGATAGACGATGGCAACAAAGATGAAGTCATTTGGGCGGATATGATGGCAACAACGGTGGCTACTGCTCCTGGGATCGACGACAATGGTTGCTTGCTGCTGTTGGCGGTGGCGCTGATAGCCGTGCGCTGACGACATAGGGCGTAGAGTCGGCGGTCATTGGTGGCGCATGGGCAGGCAACGGCGGTTGTTGGCTTGGACGGCGGTGCTGATTGCTGCGTCTGGCGGCGATTGCGGCGGCGGTGGCGCTGCTGAATACGACAGCTTAATGATGGCGACGGTGGGACAGAAATTGCCGGCGTACGGAAAGAAGACCGGAAAAGAAGATAGGATCTTTAAGAAAGAGGATGAGAAGGCATGAAGGCCGGGATGTGCCTGGCGGGTGGCCGACCTAAGCCATGGCTACGACGGTCGTCACGCGCAGGCGGAGGCAAAGAGAAAAATATTGTATTGAATTGATTCAATTCATAAAAGTGGTACAGCCCTGTCCTATATATAGGAGCAAGAGAGAAACCTTGAGACTTGTGTCCCAAGTAATTTAAACAGGACGAGACACTAAAGACCCACTAACTAATTAACCTATTAACTAAATAGGCTAATATAAACTCTTTAACAAATACTATACTTTTTGGAACTTTTATATATATCTAAACACTCTACCCAATAATGTAAAACTCCCAAATAGTTTATAACACAACTATAAACAATGATTATGGCTATAATACAAATAAACAAATTACTAAATATGAACATAACACCCTACATACATGATACAACAATTTTGCTAGCTAAACAATAAATGAAAGACTTATCATAGATACCTTACTAACTTATTGTTAGATGTACATATCATCAATTAGTCATACATTACATCAATACATTTAATTAAAGTATGCATTCATAATAGTTACATACAATTTACTTGGATACATTACATTAATACCCTATTATTAAGGTTTACATACAAACTATGCATTCTAAATTAGAACTATGGCTTATCATAGAACATTTAATATATATAAGTTCAATATATGATACTCAATAATACTTGGACAAAGTGATTTACTTAATGTGGACAAAGTGATTTACTTAATGTTATAGACTTACTGCATTATTTTTAAAAAAGCGGGCAAAAAGCGGGGAAAAATCGGCCAAAAAAGGGCTAAGCGGCCAAAAAGCGGCCGATTTTTTTCAAAACGATTAATTAGCGCTCAGGGTGTTTTTCAATCGGCCAAGGTGTTGGGCCGATTAAGCGGCCGCTCAGACCATTTTTCATTTCACTGCTATATATATATATATACATACATACATACATATATATATGTATATATATATATATATAGAGAGAGAGACAGAGAGAGAGAGAGAGAGAGGGAGAGAGAGAGAGAGTCAGGCTAGAATACACTCGAGTGTACGAATCACACGAATACACTCAAGTGTGTTTGCATATCAAGACTATTTTTTGCAAAATGTAAACCATTGATCTTCACTGTCATACTATAACTAGGCTACATACAAATTTTGAGCCCATTTGGATGAGTGTAAGTCACTCATCCAAGGCAACAAAATCGACGCGCGAAACTAATTTGAAATGCATAATTTTTGCGGTCTTCATAACATGAGCTATACATATCCAAATGTGCTCAAATTTTGCGTATGAGTTGTTCACGAGATGTTTAAGAAGATCAACATATTAGATTTTAAAAAAAAAATATTGCATCATGAAAAACTACTTGAGTGTATTCCGCTCCGGATACACTCGAGTGTATTCTAGCCTGACTCTCTCTCTCTCTCTCTATATATATATATATATATATATATATATACGTATGTATACATATATTCATACATACATAGGTATACATACATATATACATAGGTATACATAGATATATGTACATATATATATATATATATATATAGTCAGGCTAGAATACACTCGAGTGTATGTATGTATGTATGTATGTATGTATAGATGTACATATATATATATATATGTATATGTACATATATATATATGCATATCCATATACATACATATATATATATATATATATATATATATATGTATATATATACATATACATGTATGTATATATATGTATATGTATATAGATATGTATATCCATATATATATGTATGTATATGTATATATATATACATATATGTATATATATATGTATATGTATATAGATATGTATATACATATACATATATATATATATATATATATATATATATATATATATATGTACATAAATATATCATATATGTATATACATATATATATGTATATTTATATGTATATGTGTATATATATATATATATGTATATATATGTATATGTACATATATACATCTATACATGTATATATATGTATATATATATGTATATATGTATATATATACATATATATATGTATATATTTATATATATGTATATATATATATATATATATATATATATAGTCAGGCTAGAATACACTCGAGTGTATAGATCACGCCGTACACCTCAATGGTGTTTGCATATCTAGACCATGTTTTTCCAAAATCTAATCCATTGATCTTAATGGTTACAATAATAATAGGCCCAATAAAAAATTTGAGCTCATTTGGATGAGTGTAAGTCACTCATCCAAGGGCTACAAAATCGATGTACAAAACTAATTTGAAATGGCTGATTTTTGCATCCTTTAGATGCACGACCTATAAGTGTCCAAATGAGCTTTAAGATATTTATTATATATATATGTATGTATATAGATATGTATATATACATATATATAAGTATATATATACATATATATATAAGTATATATACACATATATATAAGTATATATATACATATTTATATATATATGTATATATATACACATATATATATGTATATACATACATATACATATATATGTATATAGATATGTATATACATACAGAGTCAGGCTAGAATACACTCCAGTGTATCCGGAGCGGAATACACTCAAGTAGTTTTTCATGATGCAATATTTTTTTTGAAAATCTAATCCGTTGATCTTCTTAAACATCTCATGAACAATTCGTACGCAAAATTTGAGCACATTTGGATATGTATAGCTCATGTTATGAAGACTGCAAAAATTATACATTTCAAATTAGTTTCGCGCGTCGATTTTGTTGCCCTTGGATGAGTGACTTACACTCATCCAAATGGGCTCAAAATTTGTATTTAGCCTATTTATAGTATGACAGTGAAGATCAATGGTTTACATTTTGCAAAAAATAGTCTTGATATGCAAACACACTTGAGTGTATTCGTGTGATCCGTACACTCGAGTGTATTCTAGCCTGACTCTATATATACATATATATATGTACATATGTACATATATATATACATATATACATATATATATGTACATATATACATATATATATGTACATATATACATATATATATGCACATATATACATATATATATGCACATATATACATATATATATGTACATGTATACATATATATATGTATATGTATACATATATATATATATATATGTATATGTATACATATATATATGTATATATGTACATATATATATATATGTATATATATGTACATATATACATATATATATGTACATATATACATATATATATGTATATATGCATACACACATATATATATGTATGTACATACATATACATATATATGTATATAGATATGTATATATATACATATATATGTGTATATATATACACATATATATGTATATGTATATATATACACATATATATGTATATATATACACATATATATATGTGTATATATACACATATATATGTATATATATACACATATATATATGTATATATATACACATATATATGTAAATATATACATATATATGTGTATATATACATATATATGTGTATATATATACATATATATATGTGTATTTATATACATATATATATGTATATATATACACATATATATACACACACACACATATATATATATATATATATATATATATATATATACATATATATGTATATATATACTTATATATATACTTATATATATGTACATATATACATATATATATATGTACATATATACATATATATATATGTACATATATACATATATATATGCATATATATATGTACATATATACATATATATATGTATATATATATATGTATATTTATATGTATATATATATATATATATATATATATATATATATATATATATATATGCATATATGTATATATATATGTATATGTATATATATACATAAATATATGTATATATGCATACACATATATATATGTATGTACATACATATACATATATATGTATATAGATATGTATATAGATATGTATATATATGCATATATATAAGTATATATATACACATATATAAGTATATATATACACATATATATGTATATATATACACATATATATATATATATGTATGTATATATGTATATATATATATATGTATATATATACAAATATATATGTATATATATACAAATATATATGTATATATATACACATATATATAAGTTTATATATAGACATATATGTATGTGTATATATATACATATATGTATGTGTATATATATACATATATACATACATATATATATATATATCCATATATATATATATGTATTTATATACATATATATATGTATATATATACATATATACATATATATCTATGTATATATATACATATATATATATATATATATATATGTACATATGTACATGTATATGTATATATATACATGTTTATATATATGTACATATGTACATGTGTATATATATGTACATATGTACATGTGTATATATATGTACATATGTACATGTGTATATATATGTCATATGTACATGTATATATATGTATATACATATCTATATGTATATATATATATATATATATATATATATATATATATATATATATATATATATATATATATATATATATATATAGGTGTGGCTGCACCTGCATGTGTATAAGTAGTCAAGTACAATTAAATAACATATACTGATAAAAAATATACGTGTGTTCACAAAAAAAAACAATTATACATGTATACTGTAAATCGCAAAAGCGAAGGCATATATCCGACATATACCAGTATGCCCCATATATATCACATATGTGTGATGGGCACACTTATAATTCAGAACATGGGTCCTTATTTTTTGGGCTGCATGTGCATTTGTAGCTTCTTAAGATGATGTTTAAAGGTTTGACGGTAAATAGCATTTTGGGAGAGTATCTAACATTATTACTGAGGCTACATATTAGGTTGCATGTGCATTTGTAGCTGCTTGGTATGATTTTTGAAGGTTTGTGGGTAAACAGCGTTTTGGGAGAGTATTCTAACATTGTTACTGAGGAAGGTTATTGTATTACCAACCTACAATTGCCTTGCTATTTTATTCGATAAAATGTTTTTTGATCTTTTTGTAACAATTATGCATTCCTCAACTTTTGAATGATCCTGTATTCATCTTAAATATATTTTCACAGTGTATCCATTTTCTTAGAGAAAAAAAATGACCTGTTAATCTTCCTATTCAGGACTTTGGTTTCCCACAAACTACATCAACGGAAGTACTGAAGTCTTATATATTTAACGAACCTATTATGGTTGAGAGTGCTCGAATGCCACCCCTTGGGCCTGCTGCTATGTTTATGGTACACTTAAAATTGATTTCTTAAGTAAATGTACTGTTGGAAACTTTATCTTAATTTGGCTGCCATAGTGCATATGCCTACTCGCTTACATGACTCTGTTTAATGTTTTGAGTATTGTATTTTGTAGCAAGGTACTAAACGGATGCCTGGCACTGCTGTAACAAAGTCTGTAGTTGCTAATGAACCTGGCGGCAGGAAGAGGGAAGAAATTTTTGTTGACATTATTGAGAAAATAAGTGTTACATTCAGTTCAAGCGTGAGTACCGTTCATTGTGATAATTTTCTTTGGCACATTGAGAACTTTCACACTTTTCCTCTATGACTATTATCATGAGATAAACTCTTCTATTTTGTGCCCTTTTTCGTCATACTGAAAGTTTATAGTTACGATCTTTTTGAATGATTGAGACAAATGGTCCATGCTTTAAAAACATTCTGAACAAATTAATTACATTATAGCAGTGACACTAGACTCATTACCATACTAATGGTTGGTTTAAGCTCTCAATAGTAATGTGTGCTGTTGCTTATTGGAGCTAGTTGGCTGATGGCTGGAGTTTGAGTGACAAATCATTGCAACTTCGGCAGCAATATTTTTTGAGGATGAATTAGAACTAAAATGAATATATAGAAGAAACTCTCATAATCCTTCACTTGGCTTGATGGCTGGTCATAACTTTAACCTGTTCAAGTAAAAATATTTATTTGGCAGAGGTGAGCATGCTAATTAATTGGTCTGATTGCTATATTACTCTGGTTGATGCAACCAAGGAAATGAAGTGTCATCGAAATTGCGTGGAATATTTTGATTTTGACAGCATCCGCTACGTCGAGTTTAGCAATTTTTTTCCAAATTAGAAATTTCCTAGGAAACAGGAAAGTTTCCATATCTCCCACATGAAGGCCCCCCACCTATCCTCATATCAAATTTTATTGCGTACAATGATGCATTTAGATGTAGAGCTCACTCCTGTGAAATTTCATGGCTTAATTCATTCATTTTGGCGTCAAAACAGACTCGGTTGCATATACCAAAATTTCAATAAATTTCCATTTCCACGCTGTCGAAACGGCATCAAAATCGGATACCTTATTCCTTGGTTGTAACAACATGATACACTGAAGGATACCACTTCAAACTTCATATATAAAATACTCGGTGTTGCAGAATTCTGTGCTATACATCACTCCTGTGGAGATTGCTGTGCATCACGTTGTAGACATGGTCTCCAATGGTTGTACAGCATGTAGTCAAAGCTACTTCTCAAATGCTTTCAAGAGTAAGTTTCTCTGCTATCATGACAAAAGCAGTATTCTTTGCTAGCAAAGGCAAGTGGTTTTGTTCCTGGTATGCCTCTGCACTAACCTCTGATCTAGACATAAACTGCAACCTCTCTTCCCCACCTAAGCTTGATTGCTTGGACAACCATATGTTTTCTGCCAGATTATTAGTTCATTTCAGTCAATCATGTCAACCCACAACTCAAGCTACTTACTTGACAAGTAAGCCTACTACTAGGATTCTAGAGTACTTTCTGGGTTTAAGTCAATTATATTCAAACTCTGTGAAATCTGCTGTTAATCTGGCTGGCTAAGGGGATCGTTTATGCAGATTCAATAGTTGTTGTTTTACTTTCCAAATCATTTCGATCACTGATTGCCACTTGTGAAACTTTCTGGTTGGCCGACTGGACAGTTCTGCACTGTCAGTGTGACTGACACTCGAACCTGAGATCACACTTAACCACATCTTGTGATTGGGCCACACATAAGCTTAAACCTCTCTTAAGAAAACCATTCATCACAAAGCAATCCATACAAATAATCGCATTATGAATAACACTGCTAAATTTTTCCATTTTAAAAACACATTACTGCATGACATGTATCCTAATATGTGCAGAGTCAACCAACCTTGTTCTCTTCCTATAACACACATATGAGATACTATTACAAGATTTGCACTACTTAAAAGTTACACATTATATTTCTTGTCCGTCATTTACATAAAAGCATGTACATCACAACACACACACACACACACACACACACACACACACACCAACCCCCGGCAGAAAAAAATTGAACGATCAAGGACAGCTCTAAACCTTACATCTTCTATGACCCATACCTCGCGGAGTCTCTATTGCTGAGGCATATCCTGTTGAGATGGTTCCTACTTAGGGCTGTGTATATCCTGCTGCTGAGATTCTAAAAATATAAATATAACCCTCATGAGACATAAAGCCCCAGCAAGTGGTAGAAGACACAACAAGGGCTAGAAACATTCTGAATAGAAACTAATAATTAAGTTAGGAATTGGAATAATACAACTGAATAATGAATCTAAACTAATAAAACATGAAATGAAAAGCTTAAGGAATATCTTAAATTGCAAATCTAATCGGCTGATTAACATTATTTACATATGCCATGACTTGGTTTGCACATACCAAGTCGCACCTATAAGGAATAGATCCAAATAACCCACCATATAAGTCTTAGGGTTTTTGGTACCTCTTAAGACTTCTTACACCTTGGCCTGCACACGGTAACCTCTACGGACACATTGACGTACGACCTACTAAACAGTGGACCTCATATTATAAGTACTAAAAAAATGAATCCCAACTAGCACTTATGTAGGTTAGGTTTTGTAAGAAGAATCTTTATAACCTCACATGCCCTTCTTACTGCAGCTGAAAGGTTGAACTTGAGCTACGGGTTTAATTCCTTACACAAGGACCCACATTCTACTTGTGACTTATGATTACCTTACCGAATGAGGCATCACTAAGTCCCATATATCAGTGATATACGGCTCCAGGAAAACTTCTCACAGCCCTCCGGACTACTACAAGTGGACCTGTTCCACTTCCCTGCTTCATGCCACAAGGGAAGATCTACAACATGGGACCTGTGATATGCGGATCCCTTACCCTGGTCTTTCATGTATTCAAGAATTCTGTATGCTGCTGTCTTGTGGGAATTTCCATTAAGCAGTTGTAATGTCGTATTCTGACCAACAGCCTCACATACATTGCTAATTAGGATTCCTTGCTACTTTTCTGTAATAACTCTAGACCTGAGTCACCATAATCTGAATCATCATCCTTGGTTGTCCTGTGTTAAAATCCATGGTATTGGAATGACCCATATGAGCTTTACTACACTGATCCTTGCCGCAATGTTCAAATACATAACATACTTTATTGGGAATTAGATTAATGGGTTTCTTGGAATGCAGTAGCCAGTACCTCACTCCAAGATGGTATCACAGAAACTATCATTAATGTATCCGAATCTTCAGCATGGAAGTGAGTTTGAAGGTAATATCTCAAGACAACAATACCCTCTATGTCAAAGATTAACACATTTATCCCATGTAGTACCTCATTCCAAGAAAGTATCGCAGTTTCTTTGAATCTTCAGTGTGGAAGTGAGTTTGAAGGTAATATCTCAAGATAACAATACCCTCTATGTCATGGATTAACACATTGATCTCAATCCCACTGCTAGACCCATATAGGAAATCAATGTTAAAGGAATTTGATGTGCCTATACCTGAGTTGTCAAACACACAGATATATGCAATGAATAAACAAGATCTCCATTTCATCGAACCAGAATGTCTATATAACAGCCCGAAGGCAACTTGAAAGAAAGATACATGTTCTTAAGAAAGGGAAAGCGATACAAAAAATAAAAAACTAATTCCCAAACATTATTAAATAATTCCTCGTGGAGATCTAGTTTGTTTACATCATGTTATAGTTCAGCAGATAATCAAGTCTTCATCTTCTAGCATGATAGAAATCGTAAAAAACAGACACATCGATGCAGCCACATTGATACACTATGAACAAATTAAAATCAAAGTTTTAAGAGAAATATATAGCTTGGAAAAAATCAGAATAGTGAAGAGAAAAACAGTTACAGAGGGTTTCATTTATCACAGGCCATATCTTTTAGAGTATTATGCACCACAACAAGTATTGCAACTCAACCTCAACACCTAACTGGAGAAAGGGACGGCCACATGATCCACTCAACCTCAACACTTAACCAATGAGGGGGAGGGTCATCGAATCATAGGATCTACTTAACCTCAATACCTAACATGTGAAGGGAAGGGTCTCGAAATTACATGATCCACATGATGTTGACACCTAACAAATGATGGGAAGGGTCTCTAAAGTATTATATAGTATAATGGATGAATCTCATTGTTGTACGTGTTCTTGCAACATGCTTATATGACGATTAAAATTGTGATCCACATGGAACAATATTTCACACAAGTAATTAGGCCAAGCATGCATCAAGATGTATTTGGGAAATCAATGTCAATAATACCTATAGTTCAGTCAATAAGAGGTCAAGCGTACACTTATATAGATTCAGGAGTATGACACAAGAAGATCTTGAGATATCAAGTCAAACAACTAAGTTAGAGATCTTGGAATATAGGATAGACATTTTAGAACAGTATGAGTTCATCAATAGTTGGATCCACTAGGCCAAGTTAGGTTGATTAGGTTCTAAATGACCCTAAGTGGAAACCCATTCACACATATTGTCATCATCAATATCAACATCATCAAAACATGCATACTTCTCTATGGTTCTCTCTTGATATTGCGTACATACTTTAGGCAAAAAGGATTGGTCTTACCCTAAGATGCATATCGTTCTAGATCATACATCATTTTTAAGAAAGTCATCATTCAAAAGAATCAATGAACCATACACAAGATTTTGAGTATTAAACAAGTCAGACAGTAAGATTTCGATAGTGTTGGAAATATATTTAACAGATCCTCATATTTTTATGATCAAAATGGTTTACTTATACTAATTTTTCGAGCAAGGGATTGATTTTTAGCATTTAACTAAGTTCTCAACATTCTACTTGACTTTTGAGAGAGGGAGATATTTTTTCGCAAACATTTAGGGCCTTTGAATCATAGGCCGAATCAAATGAAGGCACAGTGGACTGAGGACCGAGGACCACAATCTAGGATCATATGACTGTTGGTCTTCATCCTCACCCGACTCCCTTGTCCATGACTAAGCTTGACGTGACAGTGGAGCTCGTTAGAGTGAGGTCAATTTAAACCAGGAGGCCTCAGGGTGGCATAGGGAGTAGTCGACCATCTTTGGTGGAGCTCCGCGAGTGATATGGCTATCTTGATTCCCACCGAGGAGGTTTAGGGATGGAAAGCCCAAAAGTGGGGACGTAACAGAGCAACAGAGGGGCATGAGATTGCAAGGAGGGTCAATTCAGTAAAAAAACTACCGACAAGATCACGATGGAGAAAGGGACTGAAGGTATGGCTAGGAGAGGGTTTTATAGGTTGTGGGGTGGCTAGGATTAGGAATTGCTCGAGCCCAACCATCGGTAGTTTGCGTGATTAACCGCTATTGGAATCGGTCTATCTGAATGGCCTATCTCCAGATGATGAGAACAAGGGTTTGAAATTCCTGCTTGGAGGCTTGATAATGGTCAAAAGACCCATAGGCCCCATAGGCGAATTTGACGGGATGAGCTGAGTTGTTTGGCTCGCTCTATTTTTTCCGTGGAACACGAGGCTAGCTGCAATCATGCTCAGGTCGTGTGCTCATCAACTCTAGACCAGTCGAAGGTTGACGATGACCCAAAGCCTGCCCGATCGGGCTCACAATCTATGGGAGCCATGACTGTTTAGCTCTTGGTCGCACACTAAACCGCCTGCGGATCACAAACTCAACGTGGTGCCCTGTTGGCGTGATATGTTGGATCACAGATCTAGCGGCTTAGACAAAAGCCGAGCAAAAAAAGGAAAAGAAAAAGGAAAAGAGAGAAGGAAAGGGGATTTGAAGCTATTATTTTCCAAAATTCATATCTTGCACATACAGGCTTCCAATATATTGAATTTCCATCATAGTCCCAAAATAGTGTCTTCTTATAGAAATAGTTTTGAGGATCATTAGGAGATGACGAAGGATCAAATGATCGAAGCATATTACATATTAATAAAGTACACATTGGGGTTTTCATATACATGCACATATGCAACCATGCAAGTGTATACATGATATTTGAAATATAATTTTCTTGAATTGTATAGTATACGAAATAGGGTTTTGCCATATCAATGAATTGAGATGAAAACATATACTAAAATTGAGAAAAATGTAAAAAGGGCAAACTTTGAAGCATCACTATGTCATCTCTTGTAAGTGCCTAGTTATTCGCATAAACTGCCAATACACTAAGTCCTTTCCTGTAAGAGAAGTGAAACAAGTAGAACTGGAGCACGACTTTTGAACAAGAGTGAATAAAATGGGAAATGGAGTTACTAGAAATTTTGATCATAGAAGTTTAGATTTATGAAGTTTTATGCAAAAACCGTAGAATGGCAGTATGTGCTTCAACACTGAGGAATACTCGTGGTGTAATCAACATGTGATTCTTAATGTAGGCGTACGTGATATAATGATTTAAGTAGAAATTATAAAGAACATCAATGGGGGTTATGAATCTGAAAGCTAATGGAGAGAGGGTATCCTAGAAGTACTTTCAAAAAGTTCAACCAAAGGCAATATTTACACTTCCTTGACAAATTGATTGAGTTACATGGTAGTTTGGTTTTACAATTACAGAAAATATGGCATGGAATGAAGCTACATATGAAAGATCAGTGTTACAATCCTACTAACATATATGGGTTAGGATTCTATTAGTAGTTTTATTCATCTTATAATTTGAGTTATGTTGCACAACTTATACATGCATGTAAGCTTTATGTTAGGTAGTTTATGTTTCCGTTCTGTGCTTACAATTATAAACTCTGAACAAGTTTCTAAGCTTCAAAGATGTTTCTGATCATTATTTTCTTCAATGATGCCCTTCCCATGAGGTCTGTATATTTTTGTTTGAACAGGGATATATTTTAACTTCCGAGATTGATGGCACTATCCAGATGAAAAGTTACCTCACAGGCAACCCTGAAATATGTCTGGCTCTTAATGAGGAGCTCAACATTGGTAGGACAGGCAGTGCCGCATATGGTAATATACAACATGCACCCGTGGCTCATTTTTTTGTTAGTAAATCCCTTATCTTTTCGTTCATACTGTGCCATTTGGTTTCCCTGCATTATCCCTACAAGAATTAGCTTGATTCCATCGTGCTCTACTCAACCAATATATGATATGTATATTCTTTTTGTGAGGAGATACATATTTTTTACCTTTAAGTTTATGCATAATATTTAAGAGTCCGACAAGGAAAAACTATCTTTATTCTTGACTATTTGATTAGGATTAGGTACTTTGAATTCTTTTTGATGTGCTTTTGTTTCCGAGTTTTCTTTCTACTTGCCGTGTCCGTGTCTCTACTTATCAACAGAATGGTACATAATAGAAAATAATACCACTTATCTTTCTCCAAATGGGGCAGTTCACCTATTCTACGACTTGAGAGAGAAATGCCAAAATTTACCAATGATCGAAGGCGGCACTGCAATTGTATTCCTCAATTCAATCCTCCTATTCCCGATATTCTTCGTCAAAAAAAATTCTGCTATCATCATCTTGGCTAGTGCCTTTGGTGGTTGACATGGAACAAACTCCTCTGTTTTGTCCGCGTCTTTGTTTTTCCATAATTCCAGGTAAAGACATACTTGGATCCTCTCTTCCTTTCACACGTACAGCAATCTACTCACATCACTGCAGGTTGAGACGTTCTTCAGCGATTTTTTTCAGATCTTAGGTTACTGCACTTATAATGTCAGCTAACCCGAGCTGCCCACACGGCTGCCGATGGAAACATTCTTCGATGATTTTCGCTGATCTGAGGTCACTGCACTTAGTGTCAGCTAACGAATCCCCTTCTTGTTTATAGTATTAGTCAACAGAAGAGGGGGAGAAAATAACTATTTACTAACTCGTGCTCATGACGAACCACACCCCATAAATATCACTGCTCTTGCCACCTTGACAATTCATGCAACATATACTCCATGCTTAGAGGCAATGATGTTTATCGATTCCCCTTCTTGTTTAATGTATTAGTCAACAGAAGAGGGGGAGAAAATAACTATCTACTAACTCGTGCTCATGACGAACCATGCCCCATAAATATCACTGCTCTTGCCACCTTGACAATTCATGCAGCATATACTCCATGCTTAGAGGCAAAGATGTTGATTGATTCCGCCTTCCGACTCAAGCAAGCAAACTAACTTAAGGGAATGTGAGCCCTATTTGTCACCCTTCAGGCTTTTCTCTAGGTTGCTGTCTTTAATGCTAGCTGATTCAATCACCATTGGTAATATTGGAATAGCAGTCTCCAGAAGAGCATTGCAAACTGGCCAATCATGTGTGAGTTTGTCTTTGTTCGTGAATAGAAATGTGAAGCAGTCCTACTGTGCATAGGAAGTTGATGCATGTCTTATGATGTTCTCGGGATGTGAATTATGTATTCTTTTGAAGAAGACGTGACCTTCTGTTGGTTAAGATTATCTTTTTCTGATGTTCAGAGCTGTACAAACTACAGAGGTATCAAGTTGATGAGTCACACAATGAAGCTTTGGGAGAGGAATATTGAGCAGAGGCTAAGATCTATAACGCATATATCAAACAACCAATTTGGTTTCATGCCTGGAAGATCAACAACAGATGCTATTTTTCTGATAAAGAGGCTTATAGAGTATTATAGAGAAAGCAAAAGAGATCTCCATATGGTGTTTATTGATTTGGAAAAGGCTTATGATCGAGTACCCAGAGAAGTGTTGTGGATGGTTTTGAAGAAAAAGGGTGTGCCAATCCAATACATTGATTTGATCAAAGACATGTATGATAGCTCTACTGCAAGTGTGAAGACTCTAGGAGGAGAGACACCAACTTTTCCTATCACAGTTGGGGTACACCAAAGATCTACACTCAACCCATATCTGTTCGTTCTTGTTATGGATGAGCTGACAAAGATTGTTCAAGATGATATTCCTTGGTGTATGTTATTTGCTGATGATATTGTTTTGATTGACGAAACTAAAGATGGATTAAATGATAAAGTAGAACGGTGGAGAGAGGCATTGGAATCAAATGGATTGATGATTAGCAGGAACTAAACTGAGTATATGCATTGCAATTTCAGCCAATTCCGCAATGTGAATGATGGATCCAAGTTAGACGGAGTAGATATACCAAAATGTCATAAATTTTGTTACTTGGGTTCTATTATTCAAATAGATGTGGATGTCCAAAATGACGTTTGTCACAGGATCACTCCAGGATGGTTGAAATGGAGGAGTGCAACTGGAGTAATATGTGATTGGAAGATCCCTCTCAGGTTAAAAAGTAAGTTTTATAGAACAGTCATACGACCAGCCATGCTCTATGGGAGTGAATGTTGGGCGGTGAAGAAACAAGGTCTCAATAAGATGAACGTGGTTGAAATGCGTATGCTGAGATGGATGTGTGGGAAGACAAGAAAATATCGCTTGAGAAATGATTAATTCAGGAATAAAGTGGGGGTGGCGAGCATTGAGGACAAGTTGCGCGAGGGCAGACTCATGGTACGAAGATGTGCAACGCAGACCGACTAATGCGCCTATACGAAGCAATGCTATTGAGTCAAGCACAATACATAGAAGAAGAGGAAGACCTAAATAAACACGGGATGAGCTTATAAAGAGAGATTTTCAATCTCTACATGTCAACTGGAATATGGCCCATGATAGAGCTGAATGGAAACGAAGGATCCATGTAGTCGACCCCAACATAGTTGGGACTGAGGCTTAAATGATGATGATGATGATGATAACATATATGTACTGTATAAAAAAAAATAAAATATAATTATATACACACATATAGTTATATATTAACCTATAAGCAATATATGAATCCGTAGAAATCATTGAGGAGCTGAAAGGAGCATTAGTGTGGGAGGAATGGATGAAACAGAAATAGAGAATAGCAGGAACATCGGGATGAAGAAGAAGAACTTAGCAACCAATTTGCTATTTGGTGGAAAAAAAAACCACAACAATTTGCTGCTTGGTGGAGCAAAAAGAAAACACAACCAAGAATTGTGATAGGGAGAATTAAGAACAAAAAGCAAGAAGTAACATTGCATGGCAGCAACGTTGCTGCTTGATGGAGGAAAAAGAAGACAAATACAGAAAAGTGGGAGGGGAAAGAAGAAATAACAAAAATAAAACTCAGCAAGTCTACAAAGATGATAAAAAGTAGGCATTTCATTTTTAACTTAGTGGATCAGCAGTAAATTAGTAATAGAGGAGCTGCAGTAAGTTAGTAATAGAGGGCAGCAGTAAATTAGTCAATTAGCAAAGTCGTTGTTTGGTGAAGGGAAAAAATAGTGGAGTAGACGAGTAATGGAAGAGCAGCAATAAATTAGTAATAGTGGGGAGCAACAGTAAACCAGTCACATAGCAACTTGATAGAGCAAAAAAGTAAAAAAAAGGTCCAGCAGCCGCCTATGCGTCCGCCCAGAGGCCCAACTAGACTGGGCGCCTGGGATCTAGACTCCAGGTGGCCGCCTGGGCGAGCGCCCGGACAACACAGGGTGCAAGCCACCCTCAACTCCTGTATCCTTTTTTAAAAGATATTCCAGGTTTCGTTTAATTCCAAACACTGTTTAATAGTTTCTCTCTAAGGGCCAACCCCAGTTGTGCTTCTTTTGAAACATATTATTTCTGTCGCCTATTGCAAAACCGAATTTTGTTTTTACTTCCCGATTGTTGCCTGGCAAACTCCGTTGAACATTATATTTTTTGTCTTGATTTTGACAAATCAATTTTAACTCTTCAGCCAAATGCTATCTTTTTGCTGTTGTTCACTTCAACTTCTATTAACGGTCTCTTAAATTTCATCCCCAACCTATCCTTTCTATTTTAAAGCCCCCAGCTTCCACAGACAGCTCCCGCCCTTTTTTTCTTGAAAGGCTCATCTGCATTGAACATCAACCAGATACAAATCTCATGGCTTATTTAAGAGGAGTCCAATTCATTTGACCAGCCTTATATTCCCTTATATGAAGATTATCCTTCTTTACCTATTTGTTTGAAAAAATATGTTCTTAAATGGAACACATTGAGATGAATATGTTGGTATATATGTATATTCCGATTATCACGCTTCTTGGGTGTTTATAATAGCATGTAAGCTTATTGACTGAACAAGGTTTCTCCAACGTATCATCATAGAAGGTCTTAAGTGTAATGCTAATTAAGAAAACTGATTTCCCCTCTTCTCTCTCATTTAGTGTTGTCTCCCACTCATGCGACTGTCTTCTCTCTTCCCTCCTTTTGTTGATGTTCTAAAGTGCATGAAGTGCACATAAGCAATTTTTGAGCAAGGCGAGGCGTAGACCTGTAAAGAAAATATACGAGGCGCTCATACACACGCATGTAATGCATACATGCATGCATATAGATATGCCGTGCGCGTGTGTGCACACACCCATGTAGATCCATTGACATATATCTATACGTCGAACATGTACACATCTACACATGTATAACAATATAAGCACATGCAAACACCCGATGGAGATAGTAAGAAACAACTTCAGACGCGACAATAACAATAGAGGTTTCAAGAACACTCTCCTAGGTTTACATGAACAACAATTTGAATTATGGGGACATCAAATTTGAATTATGTTTATATGAACTTTTGATGTGAAGTTGATGCATCCTGTGTTCTATTGTAACTGTGGAGGCATCCTCAGAGCATGAAGTACCTTTAAATTTATGTTTGGTGGGTGTTTGGAGAGATGGATATGCATTCCAACTATATCAAAGAATCTTGAATCATTATCTTTGGGGAAAGAATAATGTATGGTTGCTTTTGCTTAAGAACATGATGAATAAGGTGGAGGTCAAGAGGAGGTATCGATTGAGTTTCCAACAAAGCACCACCTAGAAGAGTGAGATGTAGAGAGAATATGAGTGATATAAATAGTGAGAAAGAGAATGATGATAAGAGAAATGACATTGGCTTTTCTACACTAGGTTGATTGTTTCACAGAGGATAAAATAAAATGTCTGGGTACTTTGAATATGTTAGCTAGGGTTCTAAAATGCTTAGATTGGGTTGATGGCTCCTTGATAATTTTGTTTCATTTATCTCATTGTATCAGTATTGGACTTGTCGTTTGTTGCTACCAATGTTTTAGAAAACGGGAAGCAGGAGGCGTGCAGACACCAAATTGTGGCCGCTTGAGCGCCAGGCCGGCGCTCAAGCGGCCGCTTTTTGAAAAAGCGGATACTTAATTTTCTATATGATAGTATACAAAAATACACACACTTTGTATATATATCATAATATTTTTTAAGAAACTTGTATACATAACTAAACCCTTGTGGCAGTGTAAAATTCACCCTACACAACAATATTGCTACTTAATAGTTGCTTACTATAGATGAAGCATCAAGATATATTTCTTATGTACAACATTATACTATCATGTAATAATGTAATCTACTTAATAGTCAGTACCATATATAGAGGAATTTATCACACATAGTCGTATACTAGTATCAAGCCATGATACAATGCACTTAGTAATTAGTATTATATAATAGTACTATACTCACAAAAATCTACATTGATTTTGTATTACATTTACACACTGGTTGTTGTTCCTTAGCTTAATGTTCTATACTTAGTAATTAGTACTATACAACAGTATAATATTACTGATTTGTGACAGTCACATCGTTTTACGTTACATATACACGTCATCACTGTCTATAATGGACTTAATGGGTACATAGTCGTTACTATTATATATAGCAGCAAAATCAGTGTAGTATCACACACTATTTAGCTATTGTACAGTAATTTAGGTACATAGTCGTTACTTAATACAATAGTATCATATTAACATGTTAAATAATGTTATAGAATATCAACAGTCTAATATTACATGCTAAAAATAACATTATATTTTGCTTTTGGGCCTAGAAAATGGGTCTAGATCCTGCTTTTCAATTAAGCGGACTCAGGCGGGAGTTCAAAATCAGTGTCCAGGTGGGCGCTTGAGTGGGCTGAGCGGGCATGAAGCGGAATGCAAAACCGCCTGATTATCGCCCAAGTCCTGTTTGGAGCGGCCAGGGGTCTCAGCCGCTTGAGCGGCTGCCTAGGCCACTTTTTAAAACACTGGTTGCTACTATTTGAATGAAGGAGCTATAAGACATTGCTACTAGAGAACCACCTTATCTCTAAGGTATCTTTGCGAATCACCCTCCCTATTATGGCCAAACCATCCTCATGTCTTGCGTATTGATTGCTTCTAACATTTCCATCTCTAGTGGAGAGTCTGTTGTCGCGGAGAGCCATCTAAATAGAGGTGTATTAAAAATAATCTACCCCTATTGGTACTACTATTCAAATAGTGTAAAGAAAACTAAGGATGAGAGCGATGTGAAATAAGGGAATAGAGAGATATCGAGATACACAATGGGATTGGAGGAGATAGGAGGTTTTCTAGGAGTTAGACAAACCAGATAGGTAATGAGGGTACAACTAAAGGGGTGATTATTAAGTGGAGTGGAGGAAGCAGTGGATGTTGGTGATGGAATGAGTCTAGTTCACTACAACTTAATTTTTTTGGGTTCATGCACCAAAATGGTATGAAGCAAATAATAAGCAAATATATATACTTATTTAGGGAGCTCAAAGTTGTGTCTGCAATGTTGTTTTATGCCTTAAATATCATTTGTATTTTTGATAATTACTATAATGAGATTTCTCAGCAAGGAAGACAAACTACCTTTTTTAGTGTAAATGAAGCAATGCTTTTGACATTGCATTATCAACGGATAATGGATGATCTAGACATATTTCTAGTTATTTAGTTAGTATAGCTCATACCTAGAAGATCTTTTCTTACGTCACCCTAAAATTTAAGTAAAATTGTCATTTTCTTATAAAACCTAGAAGATCTTATCTCATGTAACCCAATTAGTTTATTGACTCTTAATCTAGTGCTAAGTTCCACTGGTACAATATAATGATAACTGCACGTATCTTATGTTCATGGCTTATAAGAATGCATCTGAAATATGGCAATGTCAGCTGGCAAGCACACATCTTAATCTCCAAGAACAATATGTCAAGAGCTGCTGAAACCTAGAAATCACGAAAGTCCAAGGAGGAAAACAACTACAAATCCATGTGTTAACATTGTATGCCAATCGTTATAAAGACATTTTGAAATTATATAAAATGGTTAATTTTCAACAATGTATACATATATAATATCTTAATTTTCAATCTGAATGTGTTAGATGAAACTATCAATTGTTATCTATGTTGTGAGTCCTCACTTCATATATGTTACTTATAATACTGTTGTAACTCAATTAAAGCTCATGTTCTTAGCACATTCTCTTTGCTAGTATTTTTTAAAGGTATCCTAAATATCATGTGAGAATGAAGTAGAAGCCCAAAAATCATGAAGAGCATCTACTTATTAAATATGACATTGAAAGATAGATTAAATTTAAACTTCTAGAGAAAATTTGTAGTCATTCTAGGTGCCCCTTATAGTTGTTGAGGTGCCCGAGTAGGCACCGCCTAAGCGGGTAGGCGCCCAAAGGGGGTCCACCTAGTCCCTCACCTACCTAAAATGAAAAGTGGGAGCCAATGCCTAGGTTGAAAGGGCGTCCACCTAGTTCCTCACCTACCTAAAATGAAAAGTGGGTGCCTGGGTGAGCGCCTAGGTCCGCCTAGGATCGCTTAGGTGGCCGCCTAGTTTGCTTACACAAGTTTTTTTCCATGGATGTCTTAATCTTGGATAATGTCTTTTTGACATATGAATTTCTTTTTGTGTTTTAAGGTACTAGCCTCACTCTTACATTACTATTAAGGGCGTAGATCATAAAATATACACATAAATGCCTTATAATGCAGAAAAAAATATGCCAACGCCCAGGCGCCCAGCTAAGGCTGAACACCGCCTGGCCGCCTTGAAAACTGTTGCCTAGTTGGTTGCCCATGTGTCCAACTTTATTTTTCTAAGTGAAGGCCTAAGTGCTCCTTTTTGGGCCATTTGTAATACCATTTTGTATATGTGTACCTTGACTATATGACAACTACCTTCACTGCTAGAAATCCCGTATTCCATTAGAGAACCAAACATACCGAGGAAGATTATTGTTTTCCTTGTGATGCTATGATGTCAAAAATGGTCTTTGCTCTTTTAATGAAGACTCATAATCAAGCAAGCGTGTCTTCACAAGTCGATCTCTAGGAAATAGACTGCATGAGTTATACATTAAGCTAGGTATGCATGATATTTATTTTTCCATTTCACTGGTGACATAATGTTTATTATTCTATCTTGTAATTTTTGGTTATTACACTTCTATTGCCCTGTTATGTTTAGGACATGCTCAATATATATCGTGCAATATTATTGAATAAACCATGTTTTCTTCTTCAATCGGACAACAAGTTCTCCAATTTTTTTCCCCTTTAGTCCCCAAACTAGTTATTTCTCATTATGAAATAAATTCTTTCTCGTTTTTCTTTCAATAACTTAGCTATGTTATTGCACTTGTCTCTTTTGATCTGGTTAATCAAAAGGACCAAGAGTAGAGACTAGAGACAAACTTCCATACGGTCTGTCTCATGTATTATATATACATGAGTTTTCATCAACAATTTGCAATCAAGCATACGATCTTTACTATATTACACATAAGTCCACGTACACTAACACTCCCCCTAAGCTGGATTATATATATATCATATGTGCTCAACTTGTTACATAAGAATTGAACCCGACATCCACTCAAGGACTTGGTAAACGAATCAACTACCTGGACATCAGACCTAACTAGTGTGCTGGATTTGCCCATCCTGGATTTTCTCCCTCTGAAAATGACAATCAGCTTGTGTTCCCTTTGTCCTCTCATGAAAGATATGATATTGGGCAATATGGATAGTTTCGCGATTATCACACTTCAACTCCGTGGGACTACTATGAGCAAATCCAACTCCTCCAAAAGATGCCTAATCTACAATAACTCATAGGTTGCCGAGGCCATATCTCTGTACTCTGACTCAACACTAGAATACTAGATCTACGTACAATTCTTTGCTTCTTTCTCTTTCAAAACACTAGGCTACCTCCCACAAAAACATAGTAGGCAAATAGACATCTATCAATGCTAGAACCTGCACAATCAATATAAGAAAAACATTTGAATTCTTTGTGATTATGATTCAAGTACATAAGTCCTTTCCCAGAAGCCTTCCTTTTGAATATCTAAAAATACACATAAAAACTTCCAAGTGACTTGTACAAGGCTTCTCCATGAACCGACTAACTATACCGGTGGCAAAGGCAATTTGAGTTCGGTAACTATTGAATAATTGATTGAGCTTCCCAACAACCCTCCGATATCTTCATTAAACATCAAGGAGTTCCTCCCGCTCTATAGAAAACTGCACTTTAGGGCCTATAAGAGTATCTGTTGGTTTTGCTCCTAGCAAACTAGTCTTTATAAGAATATTCAGAAGATATATTCGTTGTGAGATCACAATTCCAGCCTTTGACCTTGAAACATTAATACTTATGGAAGTATCTTAGATTGTCTAAATATTTGGCCTGAAACTCTCTGAAGAAGGATTTTCAACTGCAAGATACCGTCTTAATCATCACCAATATTCACAATGTTATCAGCATAAATATCAGAAGAATACTTCCATAATCTTTTCTCCTATAGAAGATAAGATGATCCTTGCTAAGTCTATGAAGGCCAAACTTAGCGAGAGCACAGCTGAATCTAACGAATCGGGCACATAGTGATTGCTTCAAGCCATATACTGACTTGTGAAGACGATACGCCATACCAAACTCCCCTATAGCAACAAATCCAGGGGTCACACCATATAAATCTCCTCAGTTAAGTCACCATGCAGTAAGGCATTCTTGATATCGTTGATATAGTCACCATGAGCAACGATAGACAACAATAAACAAATAGAAGTCATTTTGTCTATAGAAGAGAAGGTTTCCAAACAATCTTCACCACACAGTTGTCAACCTAATGTGCCTTGAGCTTGTCAACATTGCCATCAGGCCCAACCTTGCCATATGCAACCAACTATTGTTAGCCCCGACGAACATGGAACCAATAACCAAATATTATTGCTTCTAAGGGAACATATCTCTTCCTCCATCACATCAGACCATCTCGGGCGATTCATTGCTTCTGAAACGGATGTGGGTTTAGAGGTAGCTGACAACAAATACAAGAAGGCATAACATGATGAAGAAAGATGAGCATATGAGACAACATTAGAAATGGGAGGAGAGGTGCAAGACTGCTTGTCTTTGTCCAGGCAATAGGCAAGTCGTTAATATTTGTGTTTACTTGGCCATCTGATGTAGAGATGATTGTTAAAGGCAATGGAGCTGCATGATTCTTCGAAATACCTGTAGGTTGTAGCAGTAGACGAATGGGTATACTATGAGACCACCATCTTTTGACAGACTGGAGGGTAGATGGGACATGACAATGACAAAAAGAGACAAATGCTCCTCAATATCTATCCAAGTCATTGTTGTACTACCATCAAAGAATGATGCGTCTTGAGAAAAGGTGACATAACAAAATAGTAGGAATCTATGCAAGGATGGACTATAACACTCAGACCCAATCTATCCAAATTACAATCAAGTTGGACAAAAAACACACACACACCCCTAAAGACCTTGGGAAGAACATGATACAATGGTTCTTAGGGATGGACATAAATAGGTTTTTGATTATTGAATAGTGATGACAGAGGAAAGCATATGGCTGATCAAGTATATGGTTGTAAGAACATCTGCCCAAACCTTTGTTAGAACATGCATATGTAAAAGAAGAATATATACACTCTCATTAATGTGAGAATTTTTCTTTTCGGCAACTCCATTCTGCTATGGTGTGTATGAACATGAAGAATGGTGAAAAATACCTCTAGATGCCAAAAATTGACTACATTCATGACTTAAATATTCTCTAGAATTATTAGAATGAAAAAATGTGAATCAGTTTCTTAAATTGTCTTTCAACCTACAAACAAAGGATTTGGAAATTGAAAATATTTGGATTTGTCCTTCATTAAGTAGAGCCATATAACATGAGAATGATCATCAATAAAAGTAACAAAGTATTTATAATCAAGTTTTGCAATAACACGACATAGACCCCATACATTTTGAATGAACTAAATAAAAACAAACTCTGCTCAGTTGTTCTCTCTCGATCTGAAATGATCGTTGATGTTTTCCCTGCTGGCATGACTCGCGCTCCACCTTTTCCAGTACTGACAGGTCTGGAGCTAAAACTTTTAAGTTTATCTAAGGACTCGTGAACAAGGTGACTGTGTATGCATAGGCGATGCAACAACCACACATTTTGTAGATATTTGCTCAGGTTGTAGAGCCATCAAGCTCATACTCGTCTCCAATCATCTCGTCTGTAGGTCTTGTATTATACAAGTATCAAGTAAGAAACTGACAGAAGCTTGAAGCGAACAACTATTTACTAATGACTCTAGTGCCTTTTACAGAGATAGTCGAATCATCTCCCAAAGCAACTCTAGGCAAGGTAGCAATGTAGGTGGTAAACAACTTCGATGTCCCTGTTATGTGATCCGTTATACCTGAATTAAGGATCCAAGATGAAGATGTTCTGGAAGTATGAGAGACACACACTAAATGTCCAGTCCCCTAAGCAAAAAAGCAATAATGGAGGTTGCATGTTGAGAAGCACGAAGCCGTTGCGATTGACTATACTCGTCACCAATCACCTAAATCTAGTGTGCCAATTCACCTTGAGAAACGTCTTTTCTAGAAGCCACATTGGTAGACTTTGTAGGAAATCCATGTAACTCATCGTAGATTCCCTTATTATGACCCTTTTTGCCACAATGAGAGCATTGAGGACGCTGACTTGACATGTCTCGTCCACCACCTCATAACCATTGTCTGTGTTGGATCCTCATCCATGTCCACAACCAAGTGTAGAATGATTTTGGCCATGTAGAATCAGGCAACATAAACACAACATACTTGTCACACTTAGAGAAACTAAGTAACGGTAGCATCATGCTATAGGAAGGCTGTTGACACTCTTGAATATACCTCTACAAGCGAAGGAAGCTCAACACCATATTTTGACGAAGAACTTCCTCATACTCTCACCGTTGTCTAACAAAAGTTTTTATCATGGTCATCTGATCATGTTGCTTCCGCGTCTTCTGGACATTGCACGTGAGAGGTAGTAAACCATGCAGATCATCAAAGAGGCGGGTGACTTCACCAAAATATCAGGAAAAGGACTTGTCCCCTTGTTGTAGACCATACGACTCAATAATCATGTCATACATCCAAGAGATGTTAATATACAAAAGTATTAGATGGTCCCTGAAGTCCTTACATGTCTAGGAATGGATTGTCACATCAATAATATGCGATTCTAAAAAGTTCCACATCACGGACAAGAGAATGGCATCATATTGCTCCCATTGTTCCAAAGCAGTAGCATCCTGGAACAAGACATCGACTTCGACATGTGTGGAAGTGGAAGTTTATGGAAACATCAAGGAAACTTCGAGGATTTTTACAACTAAACTTTGAGCAACTTTGACAAAAAGTAAGCTAAAGATAGTCACTTTGTGATGTAATTGATGGATTTCATCAAGTCTAGCTAAAAAACACAATATAAATTTACATATAGCCATCCATATAGGTTTACATGTGTAGAAAAATACACAACTACACAAAATTGTCTTCGGACTACAGAGTTCTTCCATATATAAAGTTTATGACAATAAACAAACTACATAAAAATGGTGTTAATCTATGGTAGTTCTAGTAGAGAGGGAGTTGATATATCAATATTAGCTTAGATTAATAAAAAAATAACATGAAATTATCCTTACGTCAAGCTCCAACACTTTTCCCCTTACACAACAAACTCTACAAAACACTAGAAGAATGTTTCCAACTTCTACTAGTTCGACCGATGTTGAGGAAATTGGGGAATTTTTGAATGGACCTAGGCCAGCTTCGTCGACATATGGGGGAATTTTGACAACTTTGACAAAATTTCGAGGGTATTATGGAATGAGAATGTTTATGTGGATTCGATTTCGTTGGCTGTCGACATCGACAAAATCTGCGAAATTTTGCCCAATTTTGACGGCATTTAAACCATGGTAGCATCCATAGGGGGGCTGCCTGTGCGATGCTTGAAGCACCCCTAAACCTTGAAGAAAGCATTCATTGTCCGAATCCACTAGGCAAAATTCTGTTCATTGAGTTCGTGATTAGTACTAACTTGGCTCTGAATTGTGATGATGGGTTTCTTCATCTTCTTCATTGTCAATAGGTGCCGAAGCAGGAAGCACGTCTTCATACTCTAGGTTGTCTTCTGTGTTTTTGTTGGTCGTATAGTCATCACACGACACACATACTGGTTGGAATGATCTCCATATGCTTGGCAGGAGAAAAACTAGATGGGCTCGGTGATGACTGACTCAGAGGATTCTCCTTCTGCATAAAGTGTTGTAGTACTTGTTTTTCCTTGACATGGCTTCCACCCTCTCGAATATCTTCCTCAATCCTCTATGCACTTTGGATAGCGTTGTCTAAAGAAGTGAAATGAATGACAACTAGACGATTAACAATGTCGTCATAAAGTCCTCCATAAAAGTTAACAATTGCAACGACGTCGTCCATCCTAACTTGTGATCACATGTACAACTCTTGGGACTTGTTGGTGTAGTTAGCAACGATGTCATCACCCAATTTCATATCTTGATACATCAAGGAAGTGTGCTCCTTGTAGTCCCTAGCTAGAAATCATTGCAAAATCAAAGGGCATAGCTCAATTGAGGGGTAAAGGGATTGTCACGTTGTTGGTTCCACCTAGCTAAGGCGACACTGTGGAACTTGGAATTGCCTTCAAGGGCTATGGTTGCTTCACCAAGGGTTCTGTACAACTGGAAGTATTTTTCTGCACAATATGACTAGTCAAGCACAATCCTGGCGCCACGTTCGACGTGGAAGTATGAAAACATTATTTTGACGACCTGTTTTGGTTCTATTGGCAAGGGAGCGTAATTACGACCTTTGTTGCCACGACTAACCTCAATACTTTGCCAGCGTTGCTCAATTGTCGCAACATGATTACAAAGAATCAGTGTTTTAAAAAGCGGTCTGTGCGGCCGCTTATGCGGCCGCATACAAGGTGCGGACACCCTTCCGAACGCATACTGCAATTCCCTCCCCAAAAGCGGACCAGGCCGCATAATCGGTCACACGGCCGCATACAAGGCCGCTTAATCCCCGATTTTCAGATAGACATATTTCCATTTCTTCATTTTTACATTTACATTCATATATGTTGGTTTAGATTTAGATCATAGTGCATGTTTGTATTTATTTAAGTTGTAATGATTGCATATTTGCATCATTGCATCCATTATTCTTGTAAATGTACTATTTAGATACACAATTGTTCAAATTAAATATGTATATTCATGATAAATATATATACATACACATATAATAATTAAGAAAATAAATAAATCCAAAAACGCATATACTTCCGCATATACTCCCGCATACCGCATATACTCCACAAGGTGTCCTCTCCGAACGCATAACGCATACCGCTTTTTAAAACCATGCAAAGAATCTCGAACGCTTCACTATGATGGCTTGGTGTTGTAGAATATCTTCCAATCGGTGTTGAATGCCCTCCACAGTTGAATCAATTTGGTAATGGCGGTGCTAAGTGCATCCACCCGGTCATTCACGTGTTGTGTGGTCACCATAACTTCTTAGGTATGGAAACCATAGGATGAAATAAATTTGTAAGAACTAGAGATGCAATTTGGTCGATGGCGGCGCTAAGTGCATCCACTTGGTCGTTGGCGTGTTGTGTGGTCACCATAACTTCTTGGGTATGGAAACCATAGGCTGAAATAAATTTGCAAGAACAAGAGAAGCATGTGAGTTGTGTAGAGGTTGTACAAAGGAGGCAAGCTGACTGTAAGGGAAACGGTAGTGACAGAGGCTGATGGGAAGAGGTTGACTGTAGGAGGCGGGTTGACTGTGTAGGTGGTTTAGGGAACTAGGAGTGGTTGACACTGAAAAAGGCTGATGGGAAGAAAAAAATCAGTTGTGAGAGGGGAAGTGTGAGTGGGGATGGTGGCTACCAAGGTGGTGAGGTGCGGTTGATTACTGAGGGGGTGCAATTGACTACTGGGTGGGTGGGTGTTTGGGTGACTGTGGCTTGCTGTAGTCTGGGGAGGGGAGGGTATAGAAAGCAATGTCTGACCTTGTGAGTAGTTGGTGATTTTGGGGCAGTGGGTGATCAGTGGGGAGGGGTTGTTGCTGTTGGGATACATCTGGCTGTGTGAATGCTGACGGAAGGGGAGAGATGTCCAGTGGGGGTCCCTGCAGTTAGCGGAACTAGGAGGGCAAGGTTGGGGGGAAGTAGAAGCATGCCAAGGGAGAATAGGTCAGGGTTTGGATGAGAAGACGGACAAGTGACCCTGGATGTATGGCCGTTGTAGGTTGGAGTTAACGGGCTTGCGTCGGCTGTGTGGATGCCCAAAGATCTTATGCGGGGGTGCTGTGGGCTTGACTCCTGGTAGGGCAAGGCAGGGGCATGTATCACCTGGCTGGCGGCTTGCTACTGTCGGCCCGGTGGAGCTGCTGATCTTGCACCGGGATGGCTGGGCGACGTCCTCCTGTTACGTATAGGGACAAAGAGGGTGATGGAGATGATGAAGTCGAGGAAAGGGAAGGAGGTGTTAGGAAGAGGGAAGCAAATTTACAGTTCTTCGTGAACAATAATAAGAAGGAAATGACATGGGCAGAAGAAGGGGAGTAGTCGTTCCGTATAGAATTAGGGTTTGGCTCAAACACTTCTTGATGTAGCAATTCTACAAAAGAAGAACAAGAGAGCAAGCGACAAATCAAAATAATCTCAAATTCAATTGCCTGGACATAAGCCTTAGGGCAAGCTTATATAGGACAAAGCTAATTGACTTGCAAGTAATCAAATATAGAAATTGAAATCCTAAAATAAAGAAATTTGTAATTAAATAAAGCCTGAAATTCTCAACTCTATAAATACTAAATGAAGAGGCCAAATAGGGCCCAATAAGTCCTAATCGGGCTTGTCTTGGAGTTGGACAGATCTTCTGTGCAAACCTTTATGGATTGCATCATTGGGTTTGTGAGGACTCAATTCCTTCCTCAAGGCACGATTGCTCTTGTGATTTTGGGATAACACTCAGGTTTCTAAAATCGACCTGGATATATGACCAAAAAAGAATGAGAGAAGGTCAAACTTGAAGATGACCACTCAAACAAGTGTCCCTTCCCTTCGTATTGTTGATGCTGCTACAGTACATACTGTAGCAGAATGACCATCGAGGGTGGTATAAGGCTGAAGGTTGTTGACCATGGACAAACCAAGAAATCCTAGGTTGGAGAAACATTGACCACCACCTCCAAGACAGTTTCTTGGGTTTCTAGCACCCTTGCCTAGTTACCATATTAATCTGAAGTATATTAAGAGATATCTATACATCGGCATATCAATTAATATACAGAGACTGAATCATTCTCACTCAGGTTTCTAGAATCGACCTGGATATATGACCAAAAAAGCTTGTGAGTCTAGGGTCTCCGATTCAGCTGCCGGATTGATGCAACTGGACTGTTGATATGTGTGTGGAAACTGATATTTTTCATATTACAACAAAGTAGTCATTTAGTTTAACAATATACTATAAAAACCAACTACATGAAAGAGCATGAAATGACGAAACACAAAAGACGTACATAGCCAAGGTCTACACATGATGAAGCTAACCTCTGTCAACTTCAATGATGGAAAGAACTACGTGATGTGCACAACATCGGAAAAAATTGAAGTTGCATGGGAAGGGGAAGGTAAAATTGAAAGCCGCCCCTCTCTTCACTGATTGGAGGCAGCTTTAGGGTTCCAACAAAGAGGAAAAGTATAGGTGTTTCATGATGATAACAAACAGAGGCAAATTGCAAGCCTTCATTGACGAGGGTAGTGAGTACATGACAATGCCGAAGAGGGACTTGGAACACATGATGGTTGCTCTGGGAATTCCATGTCCCTAATGTATCTACAACTCTAAGCACACAAGGATGTAAGAGTTGAGGGTGAACAATCATATCAGGATTGGGGGAAGGTGGGAGTGTCTCACGAGTCACGATGATGGGGTTATACTAAGTTGGATCAGGTGGAAGCTAAGCGAGTGGAGAAAAAAGGGGACTAGGTTTCTAGTTGAACCAACCTTGGTAGAAGTTTAGAGGAGTATACATAATTTAAACCTACTCAAATTACTAGGCTTGCCAGGTGATGGATCAAATGATTGAACCACATGGTCTAGATCTGGTCTCAAAACTTTGCTTTTCGCATTTGTTCTATGTTAAAGATTTAATGGTCAACAAGTCTCCATCTGGTACATCGATTCAACTTTTGGTGTGGCTGCCTCATGATGTATGTTTGTGGCGCATAGATAAGCTGGTCGATTCTATCAACATATTGGATCCAGCTTGTTATATTGTTATACAGGTGGTTATGTCAATGTGTTATGTATATGACTGACTAATGATAAGCTACATACTCATGGTAAAAACTACACAAATTCTTCTTGTTCTTGGCCATTCACTAATACAATCGTAGTTGGAGGAAATGGTGTTGTTCCAAATTTGATCATCGGGCCAAGAATGATGATTTCCTGTAAGTTCACTCTTATACATACGTAAGGGTAGAGGGAAGGATGAGATAATTCGTCAAAAATGTTGTGGTCTTTATTTTAGTAAGCATAATGCTGCTAATGTGCTTATGTATAACCTGCGTGGATTAGCAATGTTACTTTCTAAATGTTTATGAAAGCTACATAGCTTGCTTGTGCAATATGAAATTAAGTTAAAGGATTGGATGTCAACTATAACTATATCGATGAACACACAATGTGTTTGGTGAGGCTGCTTGATCTTATAAATTAGGTTTGTTCTGTGTTATTGAATTTTGATAAAGTTATAAAAGGCTTCTCCTTAATCTAGGAGGGAGAAGTTCTCATTGGATAAGTTTTCTCTCTTCCCCTCTGATAGCTACATCTTTGTGTGTGTATGTGTGTGGTTTAGGAGTATGCATTTGATGTAGCACTAGAGGAAAACAGTTTTGCAAAACCAAAATCATTATTGTATCCGACTTGGTACAGGGTTCTGCATATATGAATCTAACGTGAAGTCAATTTTAACAACGTAGAGCTACGAGTTCAAGAAAATTTAGATTTCATAAACTAAACAACAACTTGTACTAGAAAAATAAATTAAAATAGAAAAGTGCAACTAACAAAAATAAACTAAAATAGAAAAGTGCAACTAACGTGAATTTGTACGTCCCTAGTGACCTCCATGCATGGGTTGGCGTGTTTGCACATCTCTACGCACCAATTACTTTGAAAGCTAGGCTTTAAAGAAGTCTTCGAGCTCCAAAATTGTGTAATCTTTTGAGTGTTGTCCTAGCACAAATATGATTTAGTCATCCATGAGGTTTTGAACTTGTCCTGTGGCTCTATACCTGAACCCACCAAAAGGACCTGATCTGAACCATCCGTTAAAGGTGAAGAAGTAGACTAGTTGGAGGTTTGTCTGACATAGAAATGCCTGTAGTCATGGTGGTGGTGGCCAGTGGTATTGAAGTAGGTCGGGACTACCATGGGGTCAAATCCTACTCGCTGGTGTTTCATGCTATATCGTCTTCTTTTTCTCTGTGGCCACTTAGGTTTAGAATATCCAATTTCCTTTTAAAGATAACAGATGCCAAATTCTTAGCAATCTTATCCTTTTAGCCCTTGTGAAGAAGGTGAATTTTGCCTCATCTTGTGGAGCACTGGATTCATGGAAAAGCCCATCAAGCCATAGAGTCCCGTCCATGCTTTAGCTCAACTATAAGTTAAACTTTTTTCCAACAATCTGACAGGAGTTGCTGTTGTTTGATATGTATTGCAAGGCATCCCATGACTTAGATTGGTCGTGTCTCAAGGTCGTCCACCAAGTGAGTGTCCATCCTTGAGCTTGTGGCAAACATCTTGGGGTGTTTTATTATTCACAGATGGGAGTTTGATGTGCTGGTTGATTCTATAAGTCAGTCAAGGAGAACTTCATGCCTGCTGTTGCTCTTGTAATCCTCAGTGATTTCAAGCTTGATGGCATGCTCAAGCTAGTAAGAGGTGAACTATTAAAGAAGCACAAAATCAAAGGTTAGAACACAGTGAAATGCTTTTCGGATTTGTCTGTACACTTTTAACTTTTAAAGAATGTCACTCACTATATCTTTTACCATAACAATTTTAAGTTAAAATATTGTATCTGTTTGCCTAGTGATTTTTGGCAGCTGGGCAGTTATAAGAAGAAACAGAAATCGCTGTTCGAAATCACATAACAGTAGTGGCCCAGGCTTGATCCTTGGAAACATCGACAATACTTCCCCGCTGACCATCCCGGGGTTCGGGTGGTGTTCTGGGCAGCAGGGTGTCACCCCCTTCTGCTACTCGTGAAATAAACAACAAATAGTCCACTGAATGCTGATTGTCAGCCTAATTTGCCCGCCGCACTGATTTCCCAGTGGAAAATTGGCAGTTGGTATGCATGCATATTAAGCAAAACTGGCTAACAAATTTACTACGTAATATCAAAGTTTGCGTCAAGGATGTCTTTTAGCCACTAATTATAGTTTTGGTATCATTGTTTTTTCTGTGATTCACACATTCAGACTATGATTCTCGATATTGCTTTCTCCTTGTGTAGGTGTGATATTATGTTAATTTTCAGATCATGGTTTTAAAATTTCAATCTTAGATAACAATATCTGGGGTAATTTGATATTACAGGCTATAGCAGCTCAGCAGGAGGGCCTGTGATAATGGACGATTGCAATTTTCATGAATCTGTACATCTAGACACTTTTGATGACGATAGAACTTTATCCCTGGTACGGTTGCATTTTGTTACAAATGCAATATTCTCTATAGAAATATGTGATCTTTACTACACTGATTCATGATTCTCTATTATGAATTAGCCGATCAGCAATGTTTTCAACTGTAGCTGCTGCTTTTATCCTGAAATCATTCATCTTATTCTCTATTCTTTGTTATTCATTCACCAGCAACATTTAAATCTCACATTTCAAAGTAAGAGATGCAACTACAAATGTTCTTTATAATTTTATACTATCTTCAAGTTGTTTGATGTCACTATCCACTAACACACTGCGGAATGATCAAAACCTTTTGACTTTAACCCAAACTGTTGAATGCAAGTGACATGTTTTCGGTGACGTGCAATGCATACACTACAAAGCAGCTGTGATACATGTTGGGTTTTAGGGGAGACAGAGAAGGCAGTGGAAACAAAAAATTTCTTCTCCCAAATCCAGAATAAAGGATTCGCGTCAACGTTTATACAATAGGAAGAATGGTTTGTAGAGGCGTACCTTGTCCCGAGGCTTGCTCGGCGACGTTACCTCGCAGCTTGTGCGGTCTTCACCTCCGGTCTTGGATGGTGTCTGTGCAGCTCCTGGTCTCACCGGGAATGTCGGGATTGACAGATGTCCTCCGAGCGGCAGAAGTCTCCCGCCTCTGCAGTCGTCCACACAGACTGCTTGGAACTCCGATCGCCTTGTCGCACAAGACACTGGAAGGAGTCGCATCCTCCTGTCGGAGTACTAGTCACCGACACACTCTACTGCCACCAGTCGCTTTTCTACAGTTGTCTTTCCCTTGCTGTGCCTCCCTTATCGGGTAACACTTGCTCGGGCTCTCCTGGTTATCACAACCAGAGAGAACGACAACTTTACAGAGCAACTGGTGTTCTGAGTTGTCCTTTGAGCCCCCAATACCCCTATATATATAGGAGGGTCATGGGACATGGTTCTCTACCCCGGGCAATGTGGGATTAAAGCAGGAGTAGAAGGGTTAGAGATTTTCCACAAAACAACCAACTGCGCCAACTGAACCGATCATTTCAAGCATTAAACGGTCGGTTGGGGACCTGAGCCGATCGGTTCACACCTGAACCGATCAGTTGGGACACCTGAGCTGATCGGTTCAAGCATGAGCCGATCGGTTCGTGGTCCTGGTCCAACTCGAATTGACTTTAATGTTTGTTTCCGACTAATCAAATATTAGTCCTTGTCCAAATCAAATTTGTACAAGTGAAACAAATATGTTTTTGTAAAAAGAGTCTTCTGACTTTCCGAACGATCTCGGTTGGTCACACGAATCGACCGGTTCAACAATTGAGCCGATCGTTTCATTGACACATGAGCCGATCGTCTCACCACTTGAGTCGATCGGTTCACCAACCTGAGCCGATCGGTTGGGAGTGCAGACCTTGAAAAATCAGTCAATTACAGTTTCAATCAATCCAATACTCTAATCAATTGGTCCAACACCTTGAACACTATGATTTTGAGCTATCAATCGACTGAGTGTTTAATTGAACTACTAAACTCCTTTAGTAATCAATCTAAACGTCATTTGTGGATAAACTCCTCTTCTAGGTTAAATCCTATGTGTGTGGCCCTGCAGGTCCATTTCACGTCGGCAGTGAAAGTCCATAACACTTATGACTTCACAAGAAAAGAGCGGTGCCTAGTCGCACATCAGTGCTATCTAAGTGAAATAAAAAGTTGGAGAACAACTTTCAATCCTACAATCCGTGAATGGTGTTACAACTTACAACGAATGTATAATTCCTTTGTCACTAATGTCTTGAATGAACTCAAGGCATGGTACAATCATCCTTTCAACGTTCATCCATTTCCTTGATCTCAGAGCAGACTGGGTGAGATGTGTGTGACATCAATATCACATATTGATTCACACATGCATGCGCATGCCTTTCTCAATCCTACTCATCAAGTGACCATGGACATCAAATTCCCTTAGGAGGGACAAATCCTATATCTATCACTCACCCCTCAAAAGCCCCATGTGTCAAAGTCACCCAATCATCACCTTTATAAAAACCCATGTTTCAGGACTGCGTTTGATGATGTCAAAGTGACCCAACGACATGTGTTGAGTGTAGAGATTTCAGGTCGAAGAATCACACTCACCACCATCACTGTGAGAGCTGACTGTGACTACCAAATCATGGTTCCATGTGTCACTCTCACGGTGGGTTTGTCCGGTACACTTGTTCTCTAACAAGTACCTATGTGCTTGGTTTGATATCACTATATCATGACTAACAAGATTCTGTCATCAACCAAAACACAATCTAGTCTTTAGTGTTATTGATGTCTATGGTTATTTCCACAATAACAACCGACTAGGGACTGAACAAGAATGCATACTCTTAACATCCGTATGATCTCATCGTCTAGGTCCTCAACCCAAAAACATATATCATCGAGTAAAACAATTCTTTAGACATCTATCATGTTACACTATCATCTCAGAAACAGATCAGAAATTGCCTTTATTATTATTCAAATCATTTACAAAGTATCCCATTACAATCATCACATGACTTGCTCTATGGGCGTATATACCAACAGACTCCCACTTGCACTTAGAGCCAGTCACCTAGGTACCTCAGTCCTTGTGACCTAGTATGACCATCATGCTTCTGCTGAGAAAGGGCCTTCGTTAGTGGATCAACTATGTTGTCTTCAGTTGGTACTTTGTAAATCTTCACATCTCATCGCTGTACGATCTCTCGTATGAGATGGAAGTGCCGCAGTATGTGCTTGGACCGCTAATGTGATCTGGGCTCCTTAGCTTGAGCAATAGCTCCATTATTGTCACAATAAAGCTCAATTGCATCACAACTACTGGGAACCACACCAAGTTCAGTGATGAACTTCCTGATCCACACAACTTCCTTTGCTGCATGTGAAGCAGCAATATACTCGGCCTCTGTAGTAGTATCGACAACTGTTTCTTGCTTGGAACTCTTTCAGCTCACAACTATATTGTTTAGGCAAAATACAAATCCTGATTGTGATCTGTAATCATCTTTGTCGGTTTGGAAGCTTGCATCGGTGTAACCTCTTACAACCAGTTCTTCCTCGCCGCCGTATATATGGAACTGATCCTTAGTCCTTCGCAAGTACTTGATGATGTTCTTTACGGCTGTCCAGTGAGCATCCCCGGGATCTGACTGGTACCTGCTTGTCATGCTGAGGACATACGAGACATCTGGGCGTGTGCACAACATAGCGTACATGATGGATCCGATGGCTGATGCATATGGGATCCCATTCATACGCTCCCTCTCTTCACAAGATTGGGGACATTGAGCTCTAGAGATGGTGACTCCATGTAGCATGGGAATGTTGCCTCTCTTTGAGTTCTCCATGCTGAACCGCTTCAGCACTTTGTCAATGTACGTGCTTTGACTTAGTCCGAGAAGCCTTTTATATCTATCTCTATAGATCTTAATACCTAGAATGTAGGATGCTTCTCCTAAGTCCTTCATTGAGAAAGTATTCCCAAGCCAAGTCTTTACCTTCTCTAAGGCTGTGACATCATTCCCTATCAATAGTATGTTATCCACATACAATATGAGGAATGTGGTCGTGCTCCCACTAACCTTCTTGTACACACAAGGTTCATCTTCATTTTGAATAAGGCCAAACACTTTGACTTCCTCATCAAATCGAAGATTCCAACTCCGAGATGCTTGTTTTAATCCATAGATTGACCTTTGTAGCTTACAGACTTTATTGGCATTCTTTGGATATATAAACCTTCAGGTTGTGTCATGTACACATCCTCATTTATATTCCCATTAAGGAATGCGGTTTTAACATCAATTTGCCAAATCTCATAGTCATGGTAAGCCGCAATAGCAAGCATGATCCTGATGGACTTAATCATGGCAACTGGAGAAAAAATTTCGTCATAGTCAACACCTTGAACTTGTCGGAAACCCTTTGCAACCAATATGCTTTTATAAGTTTGCACATTGCCATCCATGTCGGTCTTCTTCTTGAAGACCCACTTGCACCATATGGGTTTTACCCCTTCAGGTGGTTCCACCAAAGTCCATACTTTGTTGGAGTACATGGATTCCATCTCGGATTTCATGGCCTCAAGCCATTTCTCAGAATCTGGTCCCTCCATAGCCTCTAGATAGGTAGTTGAATCATCATCTATGATCAACTCACCGCCTTCTTGAGTCACAAGGTATCCAAACCTCTCAGGTTCAAGGCGTGTCCTACTAGATCTACGAGGTCCTTGTGTTACTTGAGGAGACTGAGATTCCACAACACCTTGTGAATCTCTATGTTCCTCTTGTACATCTACTGGTTCAATGTTTTCTTATTGGGCTTGAACCTCTTCAAGCTCTATTTTCCTCCCACTGTTTCCTCTGGAAATAAATTTCTTTTCTAGGAATACAGCTGTCCTAGCAACAAACACTTTGTTGTCAGTAGGGTGATATATATAGTATCCCCTTGTTTCCTTGGGGTATCCAACAAAATAACATATTTCGGACTTAGGTCCAAGCTTATCAGGAAACATTTTCCTGACGTAAGCCTCACAACCCCAAATCTTAATAAAAGACAAATCGGGACGCTTCTCGTGCCATATCTCATATGGTGTCTTTTGAACCGATTTAGATGGTACTCGGTTAAGTGTAAACGCGGCGGTTTCAAGAGCATAACCCCCGAAGGAAATCGGAAGATCAACAAAACTCATCATTGATCGCACCATATCCAGTAAAGTGCGATTCCTTCTTTTAGACACACCGTTATGTTGTGGTGTTCCAGGCGGAGTCCATTGTGATACAATACCACGGGTTCGCAGAAGGTCGTCAAACTCTTGGCTTAAGTATTCTCCACCTCGATCGGATCGAAGTGCTTTAATACTTTTACGAAGTTGGTTTTGTACTTCATTCATGAAATCCTTGAGCCTTTCAAGGGTTTCTGACTTATGTTTCATGAGGTACACATAGCCATACCTACTGAAGTCATCAGTGAAGGTAATGAAGTATTGATACCCACCTTTGGCATTAGTTCTAAAAGGCCCACATACATCGGTATGTATGAGTCCTAATAGATCACTAGCTCTCTCACCTTTACCTGAAAAGGGAGTCTTAGTCATCTTGCCCAGCAAACAAGATTCACATGTCTCTATTGATTCATAATCAAAAGAGTCTAGATAACCATCTTTATGGAGTCTAGAGATGCACTTCTCATTTGTGTGCCCTAGACGACAATGCCAAAGATATGTTTTGTTTGAGTTGTTGAGTTTTTGCCTTTTGGCGTTTACGTTGTATACACTTGTCTCTAGATCTATCAAGTATAGACCATAAGACATTGGGGCACTGCCATAAAAGATCCCATCTTTTGAAATGGAACACTTTCCATTCTTAATAAGAAATTCAAAACCATCCTTGTCCATACAAGAGACGGAAATGATATTCCTATTTATGGCAGGTACATAATAACAGTTCTTCAACTCTATTATTAGCCCACTAGGTAGAGTTAACTCATAGGTTCTTACGGCACTGGCGGCAACTCTTGCCCCATTGGCAACACGTAGTTCAACCTCGCCTTTCCCCAAAGGCCTACTCCTTTTAAGATCCTTCACATTTGAACAAATGTGAGATCCACATCCGGTATCAAGTACCCATGATAAAGAAGTAGTAAAGTTAATCTCTATCATGTATACACCAGAAGTAGAGATCTTTGTCTCTCGCTTCTTCCATCGTTCCTTCCATCCTCTCTATGTTTTGAGCGCAGAAGATTCTGACATTGGTTTGATGAGAGAACCCTTCTCTCCCTCACTTTTGTCCTTAGACTTTGTTCCATTGATCTCCATCAATGAACTATCATTCTTCTTAAGCGTACATAGAGTGGATTCAAAGGCTACCGGTATTTCTGGATTGTGCATAACACTTCTCACAATCCCTAACCAGTTATGGAATTTATTCTCAATTAATTTGCCCATTTGAAAAGATGATTCTTTTGCCATTCTACAAGAGAAAATTGCATTTGTCAAAACTCCTTTTGATTTGAATAAAATTTGACTGTAGTTAATTAGGCCTTTAATTAATTACCGCTCCCACTATTTTAATTTAAATTGACAACCCTCACCATCAATTCGGAAGATTGCAGCGTACAATCTCCTAGTGGGTCAAGATCCTGAAATCCTCTGAGTCATGGACAAGCTAGGGCTGTCACCCACAACTTAGATCTTCCAGGTAGGCAACTTTTGCGAATTGCATCATATGCAACTCTTGAAAGATGTAATATGCAATCCCTTGCCATGGTCACCTCCATGCCTCAAGGTGCTAGATCCTATCTAGGTCACCTTGTTAAGTCCGACCCAAAGCCAACACGATGAATATGCACCCTGCTAGGGCAGACCCACATATCCATCCTTCACGCTTCCACGAGATAGACGGTGCACCACGCTAGGGCGTGCCCACACTTGGCCGATCAAGCTTTTCACGTGTGTCACATTTGGAAGACATCTAAAACTTTAATATTAAATGAGGGATTTGGTTTTTATAGGTACATATACATATCCAATCACCACAATATATTAAGTATCATATACATGCTATATCCCACAGAAAATATGTGAAACGATAAAAGCAATGATTATGACCATCCTAATGTGATTCCTCGAGCCAAGAAGAATCACGGTCATCTAGGTCCACATCACATGCAACCTGTACAAGATGAACTCCGTGCTTCGCCGTTCTGGGTTTGATCAACTCATCTCCATGATTGATCGGCTCGCCATCAGGCCAGTCGGTTGGGTGCCACCAGCCGATCGACTGGCGCCTCCAGCCGATCGGTTCATTGGTCGTCGTGCATCTCCTCAGGTCGCCATCCGCTCATCTCGCTCCTCAAACCGGTCATCAAATGTCCGCCGTTCTTTGACATAACAGGAAATAAAAGATCTATCCTATTTTACATTTGTAAAAGGAAACCTCGAGTTGCATTCGGGTGGAGCAAAGGTAGGAAAGAAATCTTGAGTTATCTCGAGTTACATCAGGAATAGGAGATAGGGAATCGGTGCGCCATGCAAGCAACCACATTCAACCAAGCACACATATATAGGGTTTATTGGCCATAGCCATGCTATACATCCACCACAAAACTCGTTTAAGGGCAACGCATATCGAGTGCATTCATATTACATATCATTTATGTATATTGAGATTTGTGGATTTAGGATTGGACATGCATAAAGCCAATTTTATTCACATCGTATGCAATAAATAAAAGCGACAAACCAAAATCGATCATATCGATAATCCTAAAGTATATAGCAGTTGACGTGGCTCTGATACCACTGTTGGGTTTTAGGGGAGACAGAGAAGGCAACAGAAACAAAAATTTTCTTCTCCCAAACCCAGAATAAAGGAATCGCGTCAACGTCTATACAATAGGAAGGATGGTTTGTAGAGGCGTACCTTGTCCCGAGGCTTGCTCGGCGACGATACCTCGCAGCTTGCGCGGTCTTCACCTCCGGTCTTGGACGGTGTCTGTGCAGCTCCTGGTCTCACCGGGACTGTCGGGATTTACAGATGTCCTCCGAGCGGCAGAAGTCTCCCGCCTCTGCAGTCGTCCACACGGACTGCTTGGAAGTCCGATCGCCTTGTCGCACAAGGCACCGGAAGGAGTCGCACCCTCCTGTCGGAGTACTAGTCACCGACACACTCTCCTGCCACCAATCGCTTTTCTACAGTTGTCTTTCCCTTGCTGTGCCTCCCTTATTGGGTAGCACTTGCTCGGGCTCTCCTGGTTACCACAACCAGAGAGAACGACAACTTTACAGAGCAACTGGTGTTCTGAGTTGTCCTTTGAGAAGCCCCCAATACCCCTATATATAGGAGGGTCATGGGACATGGTTCTCTACCCCGGGCAATGCGGGATTAAAGCAGGAGTAGAAGGGTTCGAGATTTTCCACAAAACAACCAACTGCGCCAGCTGAACCGATCGTTTCAAGCATGAAACGGTCGGTTGGGGACCTGAGCCGATCGGTTCACACCTGAACCGATCGGTTGGGACACCTGAGCCGATCGGTTCGTGGTCCTGGTCCAACTCGAATTGACTTTAATGTTTGTTTCCGACTAATCAAATATTAGTCCTTGTCCAAATCAAATTTGTACAAGTGAAACAAATATGTTTTTGCAAAAAGAGTCTTATGACTTTCCAAATGATCTCGGCTGGTCATACGAATCGACCGGTTCAACAATTGAGCCGATCGTTTCATTGACACATGAGCCGATCGACTCACCACGAGCCGATCGGTTCACCAACCTGAGCCGATTGGTTCATCACATGAGCCGATCGGTTGGGAGTACAGACCTTGCAAAAATCAGTAAATTGCAGTTTCAATAAATCCGATAATCTAATCAATTGGTCCAACACCATGAACACTATGATTTTGAGCTATCAATCAACTGAGTGTTTAATTGAACTACTAAACTCCTTTAGTAATCAATCTAAACATCATTTGTGGATAAACTCCTCTTCCAGGTTAAATCCTATGTGTGTGACCCTGCAGGTCCATTTCACGTCGGCAGTGAAAGTCCATAACACTTATGACTTTACAAGTAAAGAGCGGTGCCTAGTCGTACATCAGTGCTACCCAAGTGAAATAGAAAGTTGGAAAACAACTTTCAATCCTACAATCCGTGAATAGTGTTACAACGAATGTATAATTCCTTTGTCACTAATGTCTTGAATGAACTCAAGGCATGGTACAGTCATCCTTTTAACGTTCATCCTTCCTTGATCTCAGAGCAGACTGGGTGAGATGTGTGTGAGATCAATATCACATATTGATTCACACATGCATGCGCATGCCTTTCTAAATCCTACTCATCAAGTGGCCATGGACATTAAACTCCCTTAGGAGGGACAAATCCTATATCTATCACTCATCCCTCAAAAGCCCCATGTGTCAAAGTCACCCAATCATCACCTTTATAACAATCCATGTTTCAGGACTGCGTTTGATGATGTCAAAGTGTACCCAACGACATGTGTTGAGTGTAGTGATTTCAGGTCGAAGAATCATACTCACCACCATCACTGTGAGAGCTGACTGTGACTACCAAATCATGGTTCCATGTGTCACTCTCACGGTGGGTCTGTTCGGTACACTTGTTCTCTAACAAGTACCTATGTGCTTGGTTTGATATCACTATATCATGACTAATGAGATTCTGTCATCAACCAAAACACAATCTAGTCTTTAGTGTTATTGATGTCTATGGTTATTTCCACAATAACAACCGACTAGGGACTGAACAAGAATGCATACTCTTAACATCCGTATGATCTCATCGTCTAGGTCCTCAACCCAAAAGCATACGTCATCTATCACGTTACACTATCATCTCAGAAACAATTAAAACATATAGATCGGAAATTACCTTTATTATTATTCAAATCATTTACAAAGTATCCCATTACAATCATCACATGACTTGCTATATGGCATACATACCAACAATACAAACTATTGTAACTTTATTCTTTGCCCTGAATCCTGGATGGCAGCTTAAATAGAAGTTTGTTGATATGGGGAAACTACTGGGGAATACCTTCTTTTGCTGCTGTAACGCAAGACTGTTGGGATCTGACAAGTTTAAGGTTTTGGATAACGTGAAGCGAGCAGAAACACTGCTCTGGTTTGAAGCGGGTGTAAGTGTATGTTCGTTGAAAAGCAGAAGGAGATGGTGTTTATGTTTATAGTAAACCAACTGCATATAAGTAACTGCTGAAGGAGATAATCTGTAAGCAAGGAAACACATAAATTTCAAAACTGGTGCTGTACCCGTACTGGACTTGTATTTGGACACCTGTATAACTGTATTCCTTGGACAGACCTGAATACGTATTAGACACTTCTCCAGTCGTGTCTATTTTTTTTAATGTTTGAGACTTCCAGGACATGTTCACACCTTTATTTCCAATCTCTCGATTCTTGCATCTACTTTGGGGCTTGGGGCATTTGATCTGTATGTGCCCAGCTAATCAACCACATGAAAGGTAAATGATAAACCTTTAATCCTAATTTATTCTGATAAATGTCTTTACTAAGCCTCATATCTTACTTCTTAACAATGAATACATTCACCTTGTTCTTCTAATGTTTCTCTATATCTCACTTTCTTCAACGTTCAGTTGTGAATTTATCTTAATTGCTGCTACTGAACTAAATGTTCTAAAATTGTTTCAAATTAATATCATTATTCATTTTAGATTGATACATGTGCAACTATTGCATACATGATATGGAATTTCAACTTGACCTGCGACTTGCTCATTAAACTTCCATGTAGTAGATCTTGAGGTCATGTAGGAGATAGGATGAAGTTTAGCGATATTGTTTACTCTATACGTCCATGACAAAGAGTTGCATCAATACTCAGCAGTCTTATTACTTGATTAGTCATTATACGCGAATATGGATGGACTTCAATATGTATTTTTTATAACTAGTATTGGACAAAATAAATGGCCTCTTCTATAGTTCTATGAATATTATTCTTGAATGTTGCAGACTTGCAGTTACACACACAAGTACACACACGCACACACACACAGACACACACACACACACACACACACACACACACACACACACACACACACACACACATATATATATATAGATTCTTATATATATATATATATATATTCTTAATTTGTAAAAGTAATAAAAAACTGCTGCATCCATCACTGTATTTGTCTCCTTTATTTTCTAAAATCTCTATATCATGTGTCTGTTCCCAGGCTCGTATTCGTGCTTCCTAGTCTGTAAGTTACTAATATAGTAAGGTTGTATTTGTACGTGCCAGTTTTAAATCTCAATATTTGGTCTATCAAGTAATAGCCTAACGAACCAATCCAGAAGTTACTAGTACGACCATGTAACTGATTTATAGAAATTGGTGTGCTTCCCAATCACGTCAAAACCAAAAGGCTTCAATATGCCGCTACTCTGCTGCCATTTCAGCCTCTTGCACACGACATGCCATCCTGGAATATGGCTGTCGGATTATGTATGCCATTTGTTTATCAAGTATCAGTATTCACAAAGTTTGCATAAAAAAATAGTAGGACTTCTAAGCTTTTGATAGTACAAGTAAATTTTCAAGTTGATCTAGGAGTGCATACTATTTATGACCCCTTGGAGAGTGTTGATCTCTTGCTTCAGTCAGACATGATGGGTGTTCGGATGTGCCAATTAGTATGGCTTATAACAAAGTTGTTTAGCCTGCAGAGGATATGCTGAATCATATAGCCCCTCAGTCACCTGACATTATGAGAAAAAGCAATCAACTTTATTAGCATATATGCTTTATGCTTTATGTTTTTATTGTGTGCTTTAGACTTGTCTTGTCTTTAGCTTTTCTTTTTTCCCATATTGCCTAATTTTATGTCTCACTTACTCTCTTATCCTATAAAAGAGAGTGCATTGTATTTGTTCTAGATACATCAAATAAAGGTTTTCTTATTCTATTTGGTATCAGACGACTACGATCCCCCGTAACCCCTTCCACCAACCCTAATGCTTCCCATCCGTCTCCCACCCTGGCTGCTAGCCCCATCCCTCCCTCCTTCACCCGCCGCCACCACCGTTAATCACTCCATCACCTGTTGCTGTTGCTGCTCCCCCTCCCCCCTCCATCTCCCACCACCACCCTCCCATCTTCCCTCTCATCCCCACCGCGCCGCCTCCCCAACCTAATCCATCCGCCCCACCCCATTCGTTGCTGCCCCTTATCAACCCCTTCCTATCTACCCCTGCGACCACCACCCCGCCATTGTTGCTCCTCCCCTCCTCTTCATCAACCACCTCCACCACCCTGTTTTCCATCTCCTCTCCTCCATCAACCTTCCCTCGCTCTCCTCCACCAACCAGCCTCCCTCTCTTCCCATTTTCCTCTTTTTCTTCTCCCGACACTTTCTGAAATAGGACATTGAAGATCTAAACGATCATCTTTGTTGCTTTCCTATGCCACATGGTGAAGTAACTCACACTCCTTGATGGCGTAGGCCCTTCTGCCCTCTACTGCCTCTATGTGGGTTTCTCAGATCCGCTGATCCATATATGCTATTGCTCTCTACTGCCCCTATGTGTGTTTTTCAGATTTGCTGATCTAGATCTGCTGCTGCTCCCTACTGCCTATATGTGTGTTTCTCAGATCTATCGATCTAGATCTACTTTTGCTACTTATTCTCTATGCACATCATCACTCCGGCTTATATGGCGACTACAGATCCTCCTCGGTCTTTGTGTGTTATGACTGTGAAACTTGATGGGTCAAACTACCATCTTTGGTCCGTGTCATTTGAACTATATGTCAAAGCCTAAGGGCGCACATCCCATATGCCTGCTGATGCTAAACTTTCTCCTGAGGCTACGACTGATGAAAAAGCCAAGCAAGCCTACGCCGAGTGGTCTAAGGATGATTCTGGAGTTATGACATGGATGGTGAATAGTGGAAAATCGAAGATCAGTCAGTGTCTCCTTCACCTTCAGAATGCCAAAGCTATGTGGGATCAACTATCCTATGTGTACTCTCGCCAACAAAATCTAAAGAAGGTCTTCGAGATCTTCAAGAATCTAGCAAAAAGGGAGTATTCCACTGAAGGATATGTCGAAGACTACTACAACCAATGTTCGACACTCTGGGATGAATACGAAGTATATCATCCTCTTTCTTCCGACATCAAAGAAGTTTAGCGACATCACAACAAACTTAAATTGATACAGTTCCGGGCTAGACTTCCTCATTCTTTCTCTGGTGTGGTTGACCATATAGTATCTAGCGATCCCCTACCCACCCTTAGAGATGTTCTCAAGCATGTTCAACGCCTTGCTTCCATTACTTCCCCACCCGCTACATCTTTTGATTGCTAGGTCCTTGCGGTTCGCTCCCATGACTCTGATCGTAGACCTAGATTTGGCCGCGGTCGCTATCGCGATGGTCCTGCTTCTGGTGCTCCTAGACATGGTCCTCCTGGCTCAGGACGAGGACAACCTCAACCTCCTATTGTCAACCGCTTCTACAACTTTTATGGACGTATGAACCACAATGAGGACCGTTGCTTAGAAAATATGGTGCACTTGCCTGGGCGAACCAGGTCTTCTATGATGCCTTTGAAGATTCAACTGTTGCTGCCTCCAGTTTAACTCAACTTACATTTGAGTGGATTCGCTCACAGTCTGAAATCGCAAACACCGACTGCAGATGGTCTTCTTCTTTAATTGCTTCTCTTGCTACTTAAGGTAAAAATAAATGAATCATCGACTCAGGAGCATCAACTCATATCTTTGGCTGTTCTGAACTTTACTGTCTTTCTAGAACGACTAGTGTCCCTCCTGTGACCATATACTTGTCCAGGCGGCTAGGTGGTGCTTCCCACCTAAGGGAAGTCTAGGGGGCCTAGGCGGGAGCCCATACATTTCTAGCTGTTCTTCATATATGTGTTTATATTTGACATATATATAATTGATATTTCATATACATTTAGCTATATTTAAATATATGCATCGATGTATTGGTTATCCCTAAGCTGAGACAATCATAACTTCATCTACATCATACCCCCCATGACCTAAGCTAGGCCTATTTGGCCTTTATTTAACTTGACATGATCTAAATTGGACCTAACTTAGCTTAATATGCTCTAATTTGGCCTAAGTCAAGCCTGTTTCGGTATAACATGACCTAATCATTTGTAAGTTGCCCTAGTTTTTCCCGCATTGACCTCAACAAGCCCTAATTTGGAAAAATCATACCGAATTCCCCCAAATAATACATGCTTTCCCAAATCAGACCTATTTCCCTCCCCAAATCAAACCTAAATATGCCCAAATTAGATCCGATCTGGCCTAAATCATCTAGTTCTTCCCTAAATTAGTTGAACTTGATCTAATTTGACCAAATTTAGACCTAATCCATGCTAATTTTGTTTTAAGTGTCTTAATTTGAGCCTAAAAGGCCTTAGGCATCCACTTCAGTTGTTTGAAAGCCTAGGCGCCCAATTTAAGGCAGTCGACCTAGAGCCTAGGGGGATGGGACTCAGTTTGTAGTTCATGGAATTGGAACTGTATCTCTATCTAAAATTCTACCACCAAAATCTGTCTTGTATGTTCCAAGATTTCCACCTAATTTGTTATCTATGAGTAAAAGTGTTAACAACCTTCGATGCTCAATTACTTTTGATCGTTAGGGTCGTGTGTTTCAGGATCTCCGCATGAAGACGAAGATGGGTTCGGGCCATGAGGGACCTGACAGGCCGTACTACCTTGATGTGCCGCAATCTGCTACTGCTCTGCTATCAACTTCTGTAACTGGTCTACAATGACACTACCGTCTAAGACACCATTCTGTTGCTAAACTAAGATGTCTTTTCCCTACAATTTCTGATAAATAATTTGTGTGAATCTTGCCAATTCGGCAAATAGACTCGGGCTGTATTTTATAAGTAAAAAGAAATTCGTTCTAAAGATATGTTTGATATTGTTCATGTTGTTATCCACGGACCTTGTTTTGTTGTTGCCTATCGGGATTCTGCTACTTTATGACTTTTATTGAAGACTATTCTTGGGCAACTTGGGTGTTTCTCTTAAAGGATCACATCATCACAGTAATATTTTGCACACTATCGCCACCTTTTTCACTGAGATCCAAATTAAATTCAATTCAACTAGTAAAATCTTTAATAATGATAATGCCCAGAATTCATGCAAACATCTATGGATCAATTTTGTATTGCTCGTGGTACCATTGATTAGACTTCCTGCTCTTATACACCACAATAAAATGGTGTGGCAGAGAGGAAGAATTGCCATCTTTTTGAAATAGCATGCACTATTCTTCTTCATTATCATGTACCTACAAAATTTTGGCCTAAAGTTGTTTCTAATGTGTTACTTAATTAACCACATGCCTTCTTCTTTTCTACAAAATCATGTCCCTGTCTCTCTTGGCAACACTTGTTTTGTTAAGAATCTTCACCCCTAGATATCTAAACTTGACCCCAACTCCACTAAGTTTGTTTTTCTGGGATATTCACGAACTCAAAAAGGATATCAATGTTATGATCGTGTCACAAGATAATGGTTTGTTAGTCCGGATGTCGTCTTCTTTGAACACATGCCATACTACCTTGTAAAGGGGTCTGCTTTATCGAGTGATCTGTTTGATTTCACTCCCCTACCTTAGGTGGTAGAACGTGATCCTACTCAAGCAACTGAAGTTCTTCCTCCTTCAAAGGTGTACAAGAGAAGACCTAAGGTTACAGTCCCTTCCATGGCCCCTCAACAACCAACTCATTCATTAGAAGATCATAACACCTGCCAGGTAAATCTGATCTACACCTTCCGATTAGTCACAGGAAAGGTGTTCACTCCTGCACTTATCATCTGATTGGTAATTTGTGCTCTACAAATAATCTAGGTTCTATCTTTGCGTGTTTTACTGTTGCTCTTTTAGGCTGTTTCTATACCACTGCTACACAAGCTCTTAAGCATCATGTCTGGCATCAAGCTATGGAAATTGAAATGGCTGCTGTTCACGATCGCCATACTTGGGATCTAATTGATTGCCCTGAAAATTGCCCAACTGTTGGCTGTCATTGGGTTTTTTTACTGTTAAATACCAACTCGATGGTTCGATTGAACGACTGAAGGCTTGTCTCTTAGCAAAAGATTTTACTCAAACCTACACGGTTGACTATTTTAAAACTTTTTCCCCTGTTGCCAGACTTAATTCTATACAAGTGCTTATATTTGTTGCTGTGAATAATGATTGACCTCTTTTTCAACTTGATGTCAAAAACACCTTCCTATATGGTGATTTGCATGAGGAAGTCTAAATGGAGCAACCACCTGGTTTTGTTACTCAGGGGGAGTGCTCCAAAGTCTGCAAACTTAGGAAAGTGATTTGTGGCCTGAAACAAAACCCACGATCTTGATTTGATAAATTGAGCCAGATTATTCTAAAGTTTCAATTTTGGCGCTCACATTCGGATCACTGTATTTTCATTTAAAAAACCATTTCTGGACTTGTCATTCTTATTGTCTATGTGGATGATATAATTTTGTCTGGCAGTACTACTAATGGTATTTCAGCTACTAAATGATATCTAGATCAACAATTTGTTACTAAATGTCTTGGCAAACTCAGATACTTCTTGAGGATTGAAGTTTCCAGATCTTCGTCTAACGTTTGTCTTTCACAACACAAATATTTTCTAGCTATACTCACAAAAACAAGCATGTTTGTACTAAACCGGCTAGCACTCCTTTGGATCCGTATACCAATTGCGATGATGAATCTTCACCACCCTATCCTGATAACCACCAATAAAGAAAATTGGTTGGTAAGCTTACTTATCTTATTGTGACTAGAACTGATGTTACTCCTGCTATTGGACTTGTCGGTAGGTATCTGGATAAACTTCGACAATATCATTTCAAAGGCTTCCATGTTCTCATGCTGCCTCTGTAGGTCAGGCACCATAGCATGGTGTGGCAGAGAGAAAGAATTGTATAATATTAATTCAAATCCCTGAAATTAATTGAAGTAGATGTAAATAGATGGATAAAATTACAAAAGAGGCAACAAAATAGTAGAGAATCAAAAGCTCATACTATAATATATACCTCATAACTTTCAATAATCCTTAAAACTCTAATTGATTTGCTAATTTAAGAAAAAAAATAAGTACAACATACAAATACAAGATATTTAGATATACATTCCCAACATAAATGATAAGAATAAACATGGAAACATATAAAAAGAATGTAATCATTCCATATTTCCATTTCTATAGATTTAAACCCACAAAAGTCATTTCATAGTTGTATACCCTAATTTCCAACCATAAACAACAAATGTAAATGCCAAAATGGTACATTATTGCTCCATGAGTTTAAAATGTATGAGGTGGGACATGGTATTTGGGTCTGTCTAGCAAAAAAGTGGGCACCCAGGCGGTCGCCTAGCCGCCCACCCTGAGCGGTCGCCTATTTGGGTGAAGAAGGTGCGCGTCCAACCAGGTGACCCCCCTTCAGCGACTGGTCCACTAGGCGGCGCCCACCACTATGTAGGGAACAAGAGGCTGGAACAAGTGCAACAAGCTCTGTCCCAATGTGTTAATGTTGTAACTAAGAACCATCGCATGAAAGTGCCTACTGAAATAAATGCAGATAGGCAACCCACGTGCATATCATTGCACACAGATGAAGAGGCACAATATCATTAGGAAAGAGATACATCAATGATGCACTGGATACACGATGGTTAATGGGAATGAAGCCCCACAAAGACATCAAATGATGGATGTGCTTTAGAATATGAAACTCCATGAAGATTAGAATAACATGGAATATACACATCATCTTTCTCTTTCTTTTCACACTCCCTCTTCCTACTCTCTCTTCCCCTTCTCATAATCTTTCTCTCTCTTCTATATGCCCCCCAAACCAATTTTGAAATGAATGGGTATTTGGTGTGGAAAAGAGACAATACCCCATGCACTTACAAAGGGATGCAAACATACAGGATGACATGGGGAATAAAGTTGTCAAAAGAGTCATTGTAGCTTTTGAAAGTAGAAGCAAAGGGACTCCTTGGTGGATGTCCATTGTACGACTGGGTTGTCCAGGGGACGCCCGTAGTCAGGGGTCCTGCTTTTTGGATGATCAAGCATAATTTTTTAAAAAATAGGGTAGAAACAGGGAATTTTGCAGGCATGGGCAATTTTGTTGTGATGGACGGTAATGGACAGGCTGTGTCGCCCCAAAGTCCTTGGTGCACTGTGTTTGGCTTGGTGTAACCTGTTGGGGAGGGCAATCTTTGGCGGGGACAACTCGACTATCATTTTGCGACATTTGCTAGTCGTTGCACAAGCGCCTGTTTGGGGTAAGACTTGCAACTGTGGTTGTTGGCAAGGGGCAACAACCGTTGCGACTTCGCTGCGACAACTGCTGATATGGCTGTCGACGGCTGTTGGCCGCAGAGGCCGGCGGTGGCGCCTAGGCCGGTCGTTGCAGATGGCAAACTGTGGCGCGAGTGGCTTCTACTGCTTCCATTAGCAGTGGTTGCGGTCATTCCTATAGGCTGGTGCTGCCTATGGCTGGAGAGGCAATGGGCTGAAGTCTGGGAGGGCTCAGGGAAGGGTTGACTAGACGTGACTTGGGGGAGGCAGATAACATTGGTGATGACTGGGAAGACAAATAAAGGCACTGGGAATGTTTATTGAAGAAGAGAAGAGACGACCATGGAGGCCGGGATGTTGTTTGACGGACGGCCAAACCAAGAAGAGATGACGCTGTGGTTAGGCACACAGAGCAACACCATCAATAAGTCAATGATAATAACAAACGATCAATAGAGACAATAGAGGTACTCAAAGCATTGGCTGCAACAACAGTATGAAGAACCTTCGTCACTGCAGAATCTATTGTGCCATGACATAGGCAGTATGAGGGACACTCCCAAGAAAAAAAGGAGCATGTGGAGAAGTGGAAGGGTTTGAAAAAGAGACATGGTGATTGGGAAGGTTAGATAATCTGAATGGAGAGGGATATGGGTGAAGAAGCAACAAATGAAGGGAGTGGTGAGGGTGGCTATTGTTGTTGAAGAAGGGGGTTATTGCTATTGTGGATTGAAATGACAAGGTATATAGTGGATGCACGTGAGAGGAGAGGTGATGATGGTCACTTTGGGAGGGGTTGGAGTGGTAGTGACTAGAGGAGGGAGGTGATTGTGACGATTGTGGGAGGGGTTGGAGCCGGTGGCAGCAGCTAGAGGAGGTTACAAATGTTGGCTGTAGGTGGAGTTCTTGATGGCGACTGTTGTGGGTTGAGAAGGTGTTGGCGGCGGGTCTAGAAGGTGGTTGGAGGTCAGGCGGGTGCAGGGGCTGTAGAGGGGTGAAGTGGCGACAACAATAAGGTTAGGACACGGGAGGCATCAACGGTGAGTGGTGGAGAAAAGATAGACGACAGGGTTAGGGAGGGAGAAGGAAATGGATTGGGGGGGGATCAAAGTGCTCTGATACCATGTATAATTCTAGGATTTGTTATTGAGATCATCAAAAGCGATACAATACCTCTCCTTATATAGGATTGAGAGAGGGGTTAGCAATGAGACTAAACTAAAGAGAGAAAACAAATGATAACTGTAAGCATGATAATTATGTTAACATATCAAATTGTAGAGTGGAATTCTTTGGAAGCATCAGATACAATACATATGGTGACATGTAATCCAAACATTTCTATAATGTGACTTGAGACTACGATGAAACAAAAAAGTAGCTTGTCTATGTGTCTAACCAAGAGATGATGTTTTGGCATCATCATCATCATCATTTCATCACCACCACCACCCAAGGAAGAAAATGTCCGATTTCGACGCCGTTTTGGTAGCCACAGAAACATAAATTTTGACAAATTTCGACGGAAATTTCCACAGATGCATTCCTGGCGTTTCGACAACCAAATGATCGAATTATTTAGTGAAATTTTACCAGAGCAATCTACTAGTATAGATCTACTCAAATATGCAATAATATTTCATATTGGACATGTGAGGGGGTGGGGCTCCTCATGTGTGAGTGAAGGAAGATGAACAATTTCGATGGAGATTTTGAGGTCAATTGAATGGTGAAATGAATGAATTAAGTCATCATAGTTTGCAAGCACAATATATTGACTAAAGTCACAAATTTATAGAAACATAGCATGATCTAGGATGATAGGACCTCTTAGTAGGATGACAGGACGTAGTACATAAATAATGTTGCAGTGGTATGTGAGTGAGTATTGAGGAAGCATGAGACAACTATGGTTTATGCATCTAGTTGAGCCATGATGGTTGTCATCCTCCTTGTTGATTATACCTATCAATATATTGGCTCCTCTATAACGCAGATATCAAACAACCAATTTGGTTTCATGCCTGGAAGATCAACAACATATGATATTTTTCTGATAAGGAGGCTTATGGAGAAGTATAGAGAATGAAAAAGAGATCTTCATATGGTGTTTATTGATTTGGAAAAGGCTTATGATCGAGTACCCAGAGAAGTGTTGTGGATGCTTTTGAAGAAGAAGGGTGTGCCAATCCAATCAATGACTTGATCAAAGACATGTATGATAGCCATACTACAAGTGTAAAGACTCCTGGAGGAGAGACACCAACTTTTCCTACCACAGTTGGGGTACACCAAGGATCCACACTTAGTCCATATCTGTTCATTCTTGTTATGGATGAGTTGACTAAGAATGTTTAGGATGATATTCCTTGGTGTATGTTATTTGTTGATGATATTGTTTTGATTGATGAATCTAAAGATGGATTGAATGATAAAGTTGAACGGTGGAGAGAGGCATTAGAATCAAATGGATTGATGATTAGCATGAGCAAAACGGAGTATATGCATTGCAATTTCAGCAAATCTCGCAGTGTGAATGATGGAGCCAAGTTGGACGGAGTAGATATACCACAATGTGATAAATTTTGTTACTTGGGTTCTATTATTCAAACAGATGGGGATGTCCAAAATGACGTTTGTCACAGGATCACTGCTGGATGGTTGAAATGGAGGATTGCAACTAGAGTATTATGTGATCGGAAGATCCCTCTCAGGTAAAAAAGTAAGTTTTATAGAACAGTTATACGGCCAACCTTGCTCTATGGGAGTGAATGTTGGGCGGTGAAGAAACAAGGTCTCAACAAGATTAACGTGGCTGAAATGCGTATGTTGAGATGATGGATGTGTGGGAAGACTAGAAAAGATCGCTTGAGAAATGACTATATCAGGAATAAAGTGGGTGTCGCGAGCATTGAGGACAAGTTGCGCGAGGACCGACTCAAATGGTACAGACATGTGCAACACATATCGACTAATGCGCCTATACGAAGTAATGCTATTGAGTCAAGCACATTAAATAGAAGAAGAGGAAGGCCTAAATTGACATGGGATGAGCTAATAAAGAGAGATTTTGAATCTCTACATCTGAATCAGAATATGGCCCATGATAGAGCTGAATGGAAACGAACGATCCATGTAGCTGACCCCAAGATAGTTGGGACTGAGGCTTAGATGATGATGATGACAAGCATAGATGTGTCTCACTGTTAATCTCCATATGCTTACAAGTGATAAAATGCATACTAATGGATTAAATCAAGCTTTGTTCATGGCCGTGTGCTTTTGTAACGAGAGCCTATAGAAGGCAACCATTAGCGGGTCATCATAGTCATAAATATCACTCCCACACACATTTTTAACCATTTCCTTTGTAGATCTTTATAGAAGTGAGAGAAATAGGAGAGAGAGGTAGAATTAGGCTAGGAAGAGAAGAAACATAACTTAGATTTCCCCTAACAAGCCCAAAGAATCACATAGTAAAATCTGCAGACACCGTACCCCATTTCTCAAAATAATAGATGTGTTTCTCGAAATTTCAGATCGAAATGCGGACAAAATGGGCCTTTTTTCATCGAAATTTGCCTAATTTCGTCAAAATTCAAAATAATTGTCGAAATTTACTTTTTTTTTTCTGGCGAAATTCCCTACGTTCAGACATGTAAGGCCATTTCTATGTCCGATCATTGGCGGCATCAAAATAATTAGCGAAATTTCGCCAATTTCGACGAAATTTTGAACATTGCCACCACCAGTGCCACCAATACTACCATCTAAGGCTCATCCCAACTATGTTGTCGGTTGGCTATATAGCCTACATGGACTATTTTCCATCCCACTCCATTTTGGAGCATGTTATTATTGAGATGTAATAAATACAAATCAAACCTGATAAACTCTTCCCAAGTTTATTTTTCCTTTACCCCCCTTTTGCTAACTCAAATTATTTTTCTTAACCAGTGTATGTCCTAACTTACAGATTACACAAACCATCTGAGGCTCTTGTAGTTTGCTCATTAATGTTGATCACTCTCACTTTTTGTGGACTAATTTCTCTTCCTACACTTCTATATTAATATTCTTAGATCTACCAATTCATTTTCTTAAGACCTTTTCTTCACAAGCCAACATTCACTACCATACGACATAAACATGTGTATGACTATTTTAGGAAACTTTTCATTTGAGTAGAATGTTATGAGCGGATCATATAACATTCTACTCGCTCACTTCCATTTATTCCGACCTACAACCATCATGTGGGAGTCATCCTCTTGCACTACTCAACTTCAAGATGGTCATATATATCACAACCATCAAGCTTGTACATTCAATTTTGACCCAACACCAACTTAAAGAGTCAGTTAACATATATGCGATTTGATATTCTGCCAGACCAAAGTGAGCTTGATCATTTTATGTTGTAATTTCTCACGAACCAAATGACATTCGACTTTTGTATGCTTCACTCGTTCATGGAAGATTGGATTGGAAGTGCAGACAATAAATTAGAAGGCTATTCAATGTAATTGATAAGAGAAATCCTTATCCTATATGTAGGAGACGGGCGAGTCGTACATATTCTGACACAACCCTAATGAGCCAAGACACACTTGAGCCAATATGCATATAGTCCCAACTACTAATTAACAAAATAATTACTCTCTAACACTCCCTCAAGTTGAAGTTTGGGAGAATCCCAAGTCAGCTTGCAAACAGACATACATACAAAGATACAAATAAGTAGAAAAAAGATAAACCCAACCCATACGAGTATTTCTTCCCCTCAAAATACAATAATGCACTCATCACTCAATACTCCAGATGATCCAAAACGAGTATGCAATCAGGTTGCAGAAGCTTCTCGATGAAAATGGTGACATTTGGAGCTGAATTAAATGTCAACGAGTGGCCATCAAAATCTTCATCACAACCTCTATCGTTGCAGTCCAGAGAGCGCTACTGGATCATAGTTCCTAGAGAGTGTTGGGACACAACAGTAGTAGTCTACGTGCAAACAAAGCACATACAAGTAAAGACTAAAGAGTCAACATGCGCAAGGCACAAGCAAACCAAACTACTAGAGAGAGAGTGCTTGCACTTAGCAACAAAATGTCGACATGCGCAAGGCACATACAAAGTCAATGTGCAAATAAAGCACATGCAAATAGCAGAATGTAAAGATGACATAGCTGGATAGAAGACCATGAGCGCAAATCAGATCAGTAGTCATTAACCGAACTTCAAGATGTATATAATAGCATAAATGAAGCTCCATAGAGATGGCAACTTAAATAATATCTTTCTCTATCTTTTTCTCTCCTCCATCTCACACCAACCATAGAAAGAAGCAAGAGCAGTCGAGGTGGAAAGTCACCAACAATGGCAAAGGTAATGGATATGTAGGTAGATATGTGGAGGATAGGAAGCGATAACTTCAGTCAATGTCCAACATGACTTGATTACTCAAATCTGGGTAGTAAAATAAATGGATCTTTGTGCGACCCAAAAATGTCATTTGTTTGGCCCTTAGGATTATATCAGGATCCATATCCGAATAAAGATCTAATTAGCAATAGACAATGTATAAGGAGGGCTAATTTTTTTTTGAGGGAAGTGTAGTAGGCGGTGCTGCAATGGACAAGACATGGGAAGCGACGACGAAGAATGCAGATGTTGTTTCCGCCTTTGCTTGGTTGAGGGTTAAGCCGTTGGTTCAAGTTGTTGTTGGATAGACACTAAGAGCAGGATAGGGGAAACAACAACAGTGAGAGGAGCCTAACCATTGGAGTTATAAATAAAGTTAATAGCATAGGGATTTGTGTAAGATGGTTGATGTGGGGATGATTCTTGTTTGTTGAATGTGTGTGCCAATAATTCTGACATGATGCTAGAGGGAAAAAGTCGTTCGAATTCTGAAGTAGTACACGTTGCGATTGCGTGAGGTTCAAATCGATGCTACGGAAGCTAGAAGGCTGTGATAGTAAAATGGATAAAGAAAGTGCCACTCACAACGATCCCTATTTTCCACATAGGAGCATAGTTCACACAGTAGAGGGAAGTTGTGAGTGATGAATTTTGACTCAAGATTGATATCTTAAGAGTTCCTCACATCAAGGACCCTCGTCGTCTAAAGGCTCCTTGGTGTATCGTAGATTGAGGATGTGGTAGGGTGTTGCGAGAATGAAGTAGTCACTGTCGATCATGTCTCGCCAAGAGGAGGCCACAAAACGAAACCGCATAAGCGATGACGCATGGAGCCATTTAAGAACACCTTCAATGATATCTGTCGGCAATACTTATATGACAGTCGTAGCTGAAGTCGTAGCCATCTCCGATGCGTGGCTAGTGCTTTGCTATATTCTCTATTGGTGAGGGCTATTCGATCACTATGCTGTTTTATAAGCTTTCTGAGTCTTAAAATGATGATCAAATATGGAGTTGGACTCAGACACATCAATACGATTGCCAAATTTATTTATTTTACTGATCAAACAACATTAATCATTTTGAAATTGCACTTATAGAGTATATGCGGAAGTATGAAATTTTGAGTTTTTTAATAATTTAATTATGATATATAAATGAATCAAAGACTTGCATATTTAATTTGTATAATTACATATTTGGACCCCAAATGTTGGAATAGATTCTAATATAAAGTTTGAATGAAAAGTAAAGCACCATTCAGAATGCATTCTAGAATAATTTAAGCATAAACTGTAATGAAGCACACACAAATTGGTTTAACACGAGTACATAACAATGAAGACTAGCCAAATCATACAAAAAGAGGCCCGCATGTCTTAGAGGTCCAAAACAACAAACAATAAATTAGCATGCGACTCATGTACAAAACATACAACAAAACAATACATCAAAAAAATGTTATCAATAAAAATATAATCTAGTTTGGGCCGAGATAACAAATGTCCATCTAAAGGTTACTGAGTAATTAATCTTATAAGAGGCTAAGTATATGTGGGCATCTTATGCTGCTCGTACAACCTTTTTTGAAAACACCGGTCAACGGATCTTTTAAGTGGTTCTCCCTGATCTTTATACAACTTAACTTTTGAGTCGATTGTTGATTTTGCGGGTTTTTCTCCCAGCATGCCAGTTCTTCAAGAAGATCCAGAGTAGGTTTGCGCTGTGACAAGAAAGTTACACCGCTTTCTAAGAAGATATTTTCAGTGACCTAAATCCTGGTTCCAAATTTGCTCTGAACAAACCACTTTACACTTTTGCTAATCATCCTACCAATAACAACATCTACATAGTCAATGAGCATGATGTATCTGAAGGACACTCACTGATAAGAGTGGGAGTGATCAAGGCTAGACCACTATAAACCAAACTCATGAAGAGATTGACTGAATTTCCTAAACCTTGCTCCTGGTTCCGGGTGACTTTTTGAGACCGTAGAGGGATATGGAGCCGACAAACTAGGTAAGAATCTCCCTTGAGTGGTTGCTCTATATAAATCTTGTTAGAATTGTCCCACACCGCTGAGCTCTGGGATAGGTCCTGGGCTTATAAGGTGTGTGGTCACTTCACCCATTGCCAATTGGTTTTGGGTTGAATACCACACATTCTAATATGGTATCAGAGCGGACCCCACGAGACAAGTGTGAGGACTACACCCTACCTAAAAAGTAACAAGTGCAAACACACAAAAGTGGCTGCACTTGAGGGGGGATGTTAGAATTGTCCCACACCGCTGAACTCTGGATAGGTCCTGGGCTTATAAGGTGTGTGGTCCCTTCACCCATTGCCAATTGGTTTTGGGTTGAATACCACACATTCTAATAAATCTCTTAGATAAATTGTAATGAAGGGAGGCATTCTTGTTATGATGTATGGATTAGGAGACGTGAGCGACCAAGGAGATGAACATCCTATTGTGATATTAGCAACAAGTGAGAATACACTTGTGAGGACGGAAAGGTGTCAAGAAGGCACCTTGGTTGGGTGCTTTGATGCTTTGGCTTAGCGCCTTAATACCTTGGTGGGCCAAGGCATCTCGCCGACCAATTTTAAAAATGAATTAAGTGTAGTTTGCCTATATGTATACATATATCTATCATTTCCATATATATATATATATTTCCCCTTCATATACATGTATTTCATAATTATATGTATATAGCTACATAGATTTATGTTTAATCCACTAATATGTTATTTGGTAAGAGAACATAACCATTACATTTATAATAGTATTTAAATAATTCGGTCAAAACAAGAAGATAATATTTCTAAACGATGTAATAGATAGAGAATCAATCAGTAAATAAAAAGTAATGACTATCCTTGATAACATAGTCTACAAATAAAACTCATTTGAAGGTGGTAATGTGCAAAACAAGAAATGTGTTTCAAAAGAAGTAAACATTAAATTAAATAATAGTTGGCACAATAAAAAAACAATAACAGATATTTGAACATTCGGACAAGAAAACAAACCATCAAGAGTCATTAATAAGGCATAACATCCACAAATAGCTTAAGTCGACTTGTTAGGCGAGGCACACCCCTACCGGTGCCTTGCCTCCTAGGCGAGCCTAGGCATGCTGCCTTAACAAGTATACGTGAGAAGGTTTATGGATAGTCACTCTCCATATACTTGATTGTAGCCCTTAGTGACAAGGCTAGCCTTTTTGTGATCAACTGATCCATCGGCTCCGACCTTCACTGAGAAAACTCGTCTGAAGACCGCAACTCACAGCCGTTTTATCTGTTGAAGCAGAGCAGGAACAAGACTCCGGGTGTAATTGTTCATAAGAGATGTCACTTCATCTTCCATAACCTGTCGCTAACCCATGCAAAATATAGTTAGAAATAGGATGAAAAGCACCTGATTGTTTCTTTTTGCGAAAGCTGCAAAGCACAATCGCCTCTATATAGCCCTCGTGTTGGACACGTTTTGACTTTTGACCCAAACATTTTGCGGACAAACCATGGCGTCTCCTATCCGTTTTGGTCATTTTTTGTAGCACAAACATAGCTGGACACGACCCTGACACTTCTTTGACGCAACAGTGTACCAACCGATGATGCAGTAGCCTATTTTAGACTGTGAAATTATGTGTGTCAAATAATAAAAGACGGCTACACGTTATATTGAGAAGAGAAAACCCTGCTCCTATATATAGGAGAACAAGGAAGCATACAGACACAACTTAAGCCTAATGGGCCAAGACAAACTTGGGCCCATATTACAAAACACTTAATAACATAAATAAACAGACTCTCTAGTAATGTGAATATGCAATTGAGTAGTCTTGTTATCAAGATAATCTGTTAATGTAACATAGAACTGAGATCTAAGACAAATGTCAAAGAAAGTCCTTATAAAGACTCTTATTGTAAATTCTAAGATGAATTCAATATCTTGAATCACATTTGGGTCTAGCAAATTGATTACTTGAGTTATAGAAAGTATATTTATTCTGGAAATCTGCTATATTAATTGAAAAATGCAACATGTTTATTTGTGTCCATATCTCAATAGATTTCTGATTTGAGCCACACCTTCCCAAGTTTATCTTTCTCAAAGTGTTCTTAACCTTTGACTCAGTGAAATGAAAAACGTTCTGTGCGGCCGCTTAAGCGGCCGCTCAATCGGTTCAGCAGCCCAGCCGTTTAAAATACCCCCTAAGCGCCCGATTAATTTTTTTTCAAAAAAACGGGCGTTTTTTTCCCGCTTAACCCACTTAATCAGCCGCTTAATCAGCCGCTTAATCGGCCGCTCAGACCCGTTTTTTTAAGAAAACTGCTACAAGCCTGTAACATTAAGTAATATTTGAAAGTAAAATAATTATTGACTGTAATATATTGAACTTATATACAATACATGTTCTATGATAAGCCTTAGTTAATTTAATATGCATACTTTGTATGTAAGACATAGTAATCGGGTACTGCTGTATATCCAAGTAAATTACATGTAACTAATCATGACATAGATTTTAGAATGCATACTTTGGTTAAATGTACTGCTGTAATTTTTGATCAAGTGATGATATGTAAATGTCGCAATAAGTTAGTAAGGTATCAATGATAAGTCTGCTGTAATGTGATGCAAAATAGTTATTGTATCATGCATATATACTTAATACTTTTTTGTTTTATAGTTGTATAGGGTGTTTTATGTGTGACAAGTCTATTGTTTAATAGTTTAGCTATAATCATTGTTTTATAGTTGTGCTATAAAGTATTTGGGTGTTTAGTATGGTTAATTAGGGTGTTCAGATATGTATAAAGGTTCCAAAAAGTATAGTATATATATGCATACATGTGCATTTTTTTATAAAATTGTATAGAAAATCAAAACCCGTTTTTTAAAAAATCGGCCGCTTACCGCTTAACCAGTTACAAGGTGCTGTCCGCACGCTTACCGCTTAATGTTTTTTAAAACATTGCTTTGACTGTATTATCCATCACATGCAGGCATTTTTTGGTCTTTTTATTGTGGATAACATATTGACATTACAATAATTTTGTGGTAGTTTTCCCATTAATTCTTGATATCTTCATCCGTGACCAGTACTTACCATCCTCAATTATTATAGCATTTCACTTGGTCTGATCACTTGTTTTTTGTCTTATGCATACAAGGAATCCTATTCTAACCTCGTTGACTTCCGGGTCACCTTCCTTTTTCTAGCTTGAATACTTGGAATGTTGCGATATCGTCATATCTAAGCAAGATCTTGTTTAGGAAGAAAACAAAGGCATCTCAGTAAGAAATACATAGCATTCGAAAACATGGCTCATAAAGGCAGTAACTGAATTCTGACCTAATTGATTGCTCCATAAGTAAATAAAGATTCTGGAGATATAGAAAGGCTTTTGAAATCTGTTTACTGAAATAGACAAAGATCAAACACTAATTCGTATGTGGAAAGGGGAAAACGACGGAAGTAAGAACCCTAAGCCACACGGCTAGGGTTGTTGCCTTTTCTTTTTTATTCCAATTCCAAATAGGGTGAGGTGTTACAATATATAGATCAAGTGTGGTACATGGATCCACCTTCAAGATCCATCTACCTCTTACAATACTCAGAAATAACCTAATACATATGCTCCCACCCTCATCAGCTTTGTCAGCCAGTTAAATGATTGTATCTTTTATTGCAAAAGTTGATTGTGGGAAAGTTTTGTAATTCATTGCAAATATCTGTTAGGTGCCCCCAGATGGTGAGTTTTCTGTAATGAACTATCGTATGACTCAAGAATTCAAGCCCCCTTTTCGTATCACTGCATTGATTGAAGAAGCTGGAAATAGCAGGGTAATCTTTTCCTAAAATTACAATCATATATTGCTATTATTCTTTGAGTAGCTTTTAGTCCAAGAGTCTGTTTTGAAAGAGATGTCCTTGCTTTCTATATTACTAGGCTGAAGTAATTCTAAAGATACGTGCTGACTACCCCCAAAGTGTAACAGCAAACACTATCATGGTACAGATGCCATTGCCTGCATATACAACAAGGTGCTGTTGGTTTGCGAGAAAGTTCATATTTATAGTATATATTGTTTCTGTTATATTCACATTGTTTCGAATACATTATGATTTTAGAGTCGAAATAACGAGTTTGTGTTGCTCATTAACGGGGAGTAGATACCTATTTGGTCGGTGGGCGGAGTGCATAACAGGGAAAGGAAACAAACTACAGAGCCAATAATTATAGAGATAGAGTAGTAAATAATGATAGTATAAGTATTTAAATCCCCTCTTAAAATGCAGTATAGATAGTCATTTTTCCCATGTTGGTAATTAGCATAGAGGACTTCCTTCACAGTGGCTTGGTAAAACCATTCACAGCGTTCTTCAGACTTTGACTTGAGGGGCAATCCAACTCCACATGTTTCGTTCATCCTTTAACAGAAAACAAGTCCATAACACAATAAGCAGGAATTTCTGCATGGGGATTGAATTCTTTCAGCAATGCCCTTGCCCATATAAGCTCACAAGTAGGGTAGGCCATAGTGTTATGCATCCATATGTTACATAGCCACCGTGATCTGCTTTTTTACTTATTCAGGCGACCAATTTTCCACTAGCGAAGGTTACCTTGCTGAAGACTTGCTATTCGTACGATCCCAATAGATTTAGAATCTGAGCAAGTCCCTTGAGCCAAAGTACTTTAATAAGTGGTTTATTGATAGCTTTGAATAATAGTATACTCGTTACTAAACAATATATTATACCTGAATAATTATCCCTATTGCCACCTTTTTTGCATTAGTGTTAATGATGGCACCAAGATATTGAAATGCAACTAAGACAGCTTATTTAATAAAAACAAGCTCTTAGACTTTGTTTGAAACCACATGCCACTTTCTTCAGTCGACATACTTAATTCTGCCACTAATGTAAACCATGGAGGTTTCTCTGTGAACATTTTCTCATGTTATCGTCAAGGTTACCATACATATCTATCAGGATTTTGAAACCTGACCTGACCCAGCCTGTTGAACAGTTACTTGACAAGTTTACTGGGTTTGCTGCGGCTGAAATGCATTTTGTTCCAAGACTCGAGTTTGATCTTGTGGCCGGACCAGTTCAACCACCGACCTAGTAACCCGGCCGATATTTGCTGATTTTATTGTTCCCTCCCCAAATGGTTGTCGAATTCGCATCCCCTTCCGCTCAAACCCAACATTCCATATAGTGGAATATTTGCTAAGTCATTTCTAACTAGTTTTAAGCATTGCAAAACCACTAGGTGGCTCTTTTTTAATGGGTGCTTCCACGCTTAATAATTAATCATCTCTTGCTCTGATACATTGGATTATATGTGTATATTTGTATAGAGACACTTACATATAAATATATAAAAGTAGTTAAGCACATATACATGCTATATGTATGCATACATATATATGTATATATATTGTGTACACAAACAGAAATGGATGTGTTTGTTTAATGAAATCCATATATGTGATGTCATCTAACATCACTGGGTCGACCCAATGGATGAACCAGAAACATGTGACTTGAAGTTTTGCGACGCATATGTCGAATATGAAAACCATCCATCAAGATGATAGAAATGCTAATCTGAGTGTGAATAGTTTAAAAGAGTTCACGTTCACGAAAACCTATTTACCGAGGCTCCTGTACAGAGGAGGTTAGATAGAAGAGGGACTAAACACTTAAGTGTTACATGAATCCACTTAAGTTTTTTACAGAATAAGCAAGGAAATCATATGTGGGCCTAATCTTAAAAAAATGTCAGCACTCTTCCTCAAGCTGTAGAGTACACATCATGCAGTCCCAACTTGTGACACAAATGTTGAAATGGGGCTGGAGCTAGTCATTTGGTGAAAGCACCAGCCAGTTGATCGCAAATCTTCACATAAGGCATGCCAATATTCTTTGCTTTGATGAGATCATAAACAAAGTGACAATCTATCTCCATATGTTTAGTTTGTTCATGAAAGAGCGGGTTAGTGGCGGCTGCTTTATTATCACAGTGGAGGGTACCATGAGATTGTACAAGGATTCCAAACTTTGAAAGAACTGATAGGACCCACTATAGATCGCAACAAGCATGTTTCATTGCCCAATATTCAACCTTTATGCTTGATTTGGAAACACTATGTGATCTTGCTCCCTGATAATATTTGTTTGCCGGTTAAGATATAGTTTCCAGAAGTGGGCAATCACTTGTCCAATCAATGTCGACATATCCAGATATAGAGATAGTCTTCTTTTGAGGATGTTCATTGAGAAAGCCTTTGCTCGAAGCATTTCTTCAAAATCTCAGAATTTACTAGACATTACTCCAATGAGATTGTAGAGGTCAGCTCATATGCTGACTTGACTACACCAACCATAAAGATGTCTGGCCCTGCGATAGTCAAATATATTAACTTGCCAACAACATGTCGATAGCGTTCTGGGTCAAGAAGTGCTACCGTCATTTTCATCAGTGTTTTAAAAAAAGGCCGCACGGGCCGCATAAGCGGCCCGTATATACTTAGCCGCTTATAAGGCCGATTCGTCGGCGATTTTTAGATGGACATTTGTTATCTTGGACAAAATTAGATTATATTTTTACATATATCATTCTCTTGATATACTATTATGCTATATGTATTGTACACGAGTCCGATGCTTATTTAATGTTTGTTTTTTTGGACCTCTAGGACACATGGCATCTTTTCTATGATTTGGTTAGTTTTCATTGGTTTGTACTCGTCTTAAACCATTTTGTGTGTGCTTCATTGGAGTTTATGCAAAAATGATTCTAGAATGCAATCTAAATGGTGCTTTACTTTTCAATGAAACTTTATATTTGAATCTATCTCAAATTTTAGGGTCCAAATATGTAATCCTACAATGTAAATATGCAATTATATGAGTAATTTACATATAATAATTAAATTATAAAAAAAATTCAAAACCGCATATACTTCCATATATACTCCCGCAAACTGCATATACTCTATAAGGTGACGTCTCCGCACGGCATAACGCATACCGCTTTTTCAAACACTGATTTTCATGCTTTGAATAGTAGTCTATAGGTGTAGACACATGTTTCAAATTGGTTAATCCCATCTCTTGGAATAAACTGAGGACACAACTTATTTAAAAGACATTAATCCATGTTGGGATTATGATGGTGATGGGAGACTTGAACAACAAGGCCCAACTAGCTTGTTGCGGACATGCGGAAGCGCGAGATCAACCGATCAAAACCGAATACGTACGACAAAGATCAACAACGAAGACACAAGCAACCACAAAGACGAGATATATAGTGGTTCAGCAAATTCCCAATGTGGGAGCCTATATCCACTGGCAAAGATGATATTATTGACGGAGAGACTACAGAGATGATGATCATAGGAAGAGAGTAGAAGAACCCAATCCCCTTTTACACACGAAAGCCAACTGTGGAAGAAGACGGTTGCTTGGAGGGGAGCTCTTGGAGGAGTGAAATCCTAAGGGAAGCCGTACATCTGTTTGTGGCTTTAGGTCTTTAAAAATGACAACTCTGATGTCTCTTCGTTCTTCATGTTTGGCACGAGTTGGGAGGGTCTATTTATAAGAATAGGATCTGTGGCCAAAGTGTCAAAGTCACCCGGAGTCATCCAGTCCGAGAACACGGTCTAGCCTAGTGTGTAAATCGAATTGCATACCAAAATATGGTCCAACTGGATCGTATATGGCAATGTATTAGAAAGCGGGAAGCAGGAGGCGTGCAAACAACACCCTGTAACCGATTAAGCGGTAGGCAGGCGATTAAGCGGGCGATTTTTGAAAAAGTGGGTGCTTATATTTTATATATTTTTATACAAAATTGCATGTATGTGTATATAAAAAGTATATTTCTAAGGAACTTTTATACATATCTAATCAGCAAATCAGTAATTAACTAAGTATTCATCATTACTTTACTACTAATCAGTATCTCTAATCACTAAAATCAGCAAGCAGATCAGTAATTGTAAATAACAAACTATGAATTATTGAATTAAAGTAATCACTAAAGTAATACTAACCAATAGTACCAATCATTAATCACTGAAAGCAGCAAGGAAATCCGTAAAACTAATCATGCATTAAAGTATAATAGAGCAATATGATATTTACCTAGATGCATTACAGCAGTACCCAATTATTACAGCTTAAACACAAAGTATGCATTCTAAATTAGGACTAGCTATATCATAGAACACTTAATGTATACAAGTTTCATATATTGTAGTCAACACTACTTGGACTATGTAATTAATTAATGTTACATGCTTACATTAGGATTTTTAAACAAAAGCGGGAAAAAAACGAGAAAAAAGCGGGAAAAAAATGGGAAAAAGCGGGTGAGGCGGGCAAAAAGCGGGCGATTTTGTTCAAAAAGATTAAGCAGGCGATTAGGGGCTAATTTAGGCGGCTGGGGGTCTTGGCCGCTTAAGCGGCCGCCTGGGCCGATTTTTAATTCACCGGTATATGGTCAGGCCTGGAGTGTTTATGGTCTGGCTCTGGAGTGTATACGGTATGTTTGGAGTGTATTTGTTGCTGCTGTCCTTGTCCAAATATGGTCCATGGGGATTGTATTGTAAATACACTTGTAAACACCCAAAATGCACTCCGACGATGCTGTAGCTTGGTGTGGACGTCTGGTTTATTAAGGAAGCTTTTCTAGAAAGTTTAAGACACTCTCTCAACAAGCTCCACCTCGTCTTCAACTTGAAAATGATGGAAGTAGAAAAACACTCGCAATCTTCTCTAATATCAGAAACCGATTAAGAATACCATCTCTTCCACATGCCCTACACGAGCACAGCCATAGTTATCAAGGCTCCCGCCTAGCCCCCCCCCCCCCCCCCCCCCCCCCAGGCTCTAGGAGGAGGTCGTCTTGAATTGGGTGCCTAGGCTTTCGGATAATTGAAGTGGATGCCTAAGGCTTTTTAGGTCCAAATTAAGATACTTAAAGACCAAACTAGCATGTATTAGGTCTGAATTTGGTCAAATTATATCCGATTTAGTTATTTTATGGAAGAAATAGATCAGATTTAAGCCAAATCAGATCTAAATTAGGTCTGATTTGGGGGAAATATGTCTTATTTTTGGAAATTAGCTCTGGTGCCAAATTAGGGCTCATTTATGTCAATGTAGGACAAACTAGGGGAAGTTACGTTTGATTAAGTCATATTATGCCAGAATAGGTCTGACAAAGTTAAATTAGGTCCAATTTAGATCATGTTAGGTCAAATTAAGGTCAAATAGGTATAGCCTAGGTCATGACAAATGTGATTTAGGTGAAGTTATATTGATTAAGCTTATGGATAACCAATACAAATGTACATAATGATGTATATATTTGAATATAGCTAAACATAATAATCATATATATATATATATATATATATATATATATATATAGAGAGAGAGAGAGAGAGAGAGGCTAGAATACGCTCGAGTGTATCCGGAGCGGAATACACTCAAGTAGTTTTTCATGATACAATATTTTTTTTGAAAATCTAATCCGTTGATCTTCTTAAACATCTTGTGAACAACTCATACGCTAAATTTGAGCACATTTGGATATGTATAGCTCATGTTATGAAGACCGCAAAAATTATGCTTTTCAAATTAGTTTCACGCGTTGATTTTGTTGCCCTTGGATGAGTGACTTACACTCATCCAAATGGGTTCAAAATTTGTATGTAGCCTATTTATAGTATGACGGTGAAGATCAACGGTTTACATTTTGCAAAAAATAGTCTTGATATGCAAACACGCTTGAGTGTATTCGTGCGATCCGTACACTCGAGTGTATTCTAGCCTGACTCTCTCTCTCTCTCTCTCTCTATATATATATATATATATATATATATATATATATATATATATATATATATATATATATATATATATATATATAAACAAATATGAAGAACGTCTAGAAACGCCTAGGCTCCCACTTAGGCCCCCTTTGGCTTCTCCTGGGTGGGAAGGACCGCCTAGCCGCCTAGACAAGTATGGGCAAAGCTCACGTAGAAAGAAGACCGACTAATTTTGAGAAAAGCTCAAACTTAGCTAACGGAAGAGTCTTCAACATCATGTCGACTGGATTCTCAGACGTTTCAATCTTCTTTATTCAAATCTTGTCTTCAACTGTGACTTCTCTAATGAAGTGGTACTTGACATCAATGTGCTTCGTTCTTTCATGTAACATTTGATCTTTGCTAAGATGTATAACTCTTTGACTATCACGATGAGCAATAATTTGTTCTTGAACCATGCCCAACTGATTCATTAAACCCTTGAGCCATAAAGCTTCCTTCAGGACTTTTATGTTGCCTCCATTGTACTCTGCTTTAGTAGTAGATAAAGCAGTAGTAGTTTGTAGAGTGGCTTTCCAATTGACAACTGGAGATCCCACTGTGAACATGTAACTTGTGAGAGATCTCCTCTTGTGTAGGCCGCTTGCACAATCTGAGTCCACATACCCTATCGTGATGACTTGAGCTCCACGAAAGACTAAACAAGTATTTGAAGTGCCCTTCTAATACCTCATAATCTTCTTAACTGCTTGCCAATGTGCCTTGCCAGGATGAGCCATGTAATGACGAACCACACTGACTGCATAAGCGATGTCTGGTGTAGTGTAAACCATAGCATACATGATTCTACCAATGACACTGGAGTAAGGTACATGGGCTATCTTTTTCCCTTCATCAGACTATGGAGATTGCGAAGGCGATAACCTAAAGTGAGCGGCCAATGGAGTTGAAATAGGCTTCACATCTAACATGTGGAACTGTAAAGAACCTTCTTGATGTACTTCTCCTGTGTTAGGATAAGCCTTCTATCTTTCCAGTTCCTTTGAATCTCCATGCCAAGAATCTTCTTAGCTTCACATAGGTCTTTCATATCAAATTCTCCACCTAGAAGTGATTTCAGCTTGACGATCTCAGATGCGTGTCTAGAAGCGATCAACATGTCATCAACATATAATAGTAGGTAAACAAAAGATTTGTCATCCAACCCTTTGTAGTAGACACATGCATCATGGCTACTCTTGGAAAATCCATTATCCGTCATGAAAGAGTCAAATCTCTTGTGTCATTGTCTAGGAGATTGCTTCAACCCATAACATGACCTCTTGAGCAAGAACACATGGTTATCTGTCTTTAAAATCCTCTGGTTGTTGTCTGTAGATTGTTTTTTCTAGTTCATCGTGTAGAAAAGATGTCTTTACATCCAGCTGTAGCAACTCTAGGTCTTCAATGACTACCAAAGAAAGAAGCACCCATCCAGAACTATGCCTGACAACGAGTGAGAAGACTTTATTATAATCAATGCCTTCAATTTGATTGTAGCCTTTTGTAATAAGGCATGCCTTGTATCCATCACCTTCTTTCTTCTTACAGAACCACTTGCAACCCACTACTTTCTCTCATTTGGGACGTACCACCAACTCCCAAGTTTGATTCTTGTGAAGAGATTCCATCTCTCTTCCTTCATTGCAACAATCCTTTGTGCATCATCATGACCTGTGATTGCTTCACAGAAATTGGTGGGCTAGTCAATGATATCCACATCAACGACGTTAGAAGGTCATAGGCTACCATGGAGTCACCAAAGCTATAACATTGGAATGGTTTAACATTCTGTTTGCCTTTGCATTTGCGCACTGTGAGAACTCTCTAGAATCTTCTCGTCGTCTTCAATAGGCACTGAATCATCTGGGACAGAAGATGGATCTTGTTCATCAACCTGTGAGCTAACATCTTCTTTGGTTTCTAGCTGTTGTGAGACACCTTGTAGAGAACATGTACAAGAGCTATTCATATCTTGCATGGTTAACACCATTGCAGATTCGTTAAAAGTAACGTTGCACTCTACCAAGAAACATGGTGAAGAAGGATCCTTGCTCCAAAGACAATATCCTTTCACCCAGAGTCATAACCAAGGAATACACATTTGATAGCTCTAGGTTCTAATTTGCAGTATTAGAATGTGCATAAGCAGGGCAACCGAATATACACAGATTCGAATAATCAATAGGTTTACCAGACCAAGCTTCTTTGTGGGTCTTGAAACTAATAGAAGATGATGGAGAACCATTCACCAAATAACAAGAGGTTGATATAACTTCGGCCCAGAAAGATCTATCCATGCCTGCATTGAGAAGCATGCATCATGCCTTTTCTAACAATGTTTTGTACATTCTTTTTGCTACATCGTTCTGCTGGGGCGAGTGACACACTGTACAATGTCTTTTGATCCCATGAACGCTGCAAAAATCATTGAACTCTTTAGAATAGAACTCCAAGCTGTTATCAGTCTGAAAAGTCTTTATGCTCTTGTCGGTTGGATTCTCAACAAGAGCCTTACATTGCTTGAAAGTAGAGAACATTTCGTTCTTGCTCTTGAGAAAATAAACCCATACCTTGTGCAATCAATGAAGGTCATCATATATTTAGCACCACCTTCGGAAGGAACATGAGAAGGGCCCCATAGATCAAAGTGAACATAATTTAGAGCATCCTTGGAAGAATGAGTTGCCATGTTGAAACTATTGCATTTGGCCTTCCCTATAATACAATGCTTGCAGAAATCTAATTTTCCAATGCTTTCGCCACACAAAAACCTTCTCTTGCTCAGAAACATCATCCCTTTCTCAGACGTGTCCCAAACACATATGCCAGAACCTTAGGCGTCTTTAGATGAAGTTCTATCCGCTCTGGAGCTTCAAATAGTTGAGCCTTGTAAGATGTACACTTCATAGAATTAAATTTCTAATTTTGATGCCATATCCGATGATTGACCCAAAAATAGTTTTTTTAAAGAATTTTGGCCAAAATTTTGATATTTACAGCCCTAACGATGTCGACCACCGAAAAAGCGAATTAAATCATGAAAATTGACCAGGACAGTCTAAACGCCGAGATCTACTCAAATATGCAATAAAATTTAATATTGGATGTGTGTGGGGGGTCTCCCACATGTGTAAGTGAAAGAAGCTGAACAATTTTGACATAATTTCAGTGACAATTTCGATGGCAAAAGGAAGGAATTAAGTAATGAAATTTTGGAAACACAATGTTTATACATATACACACAAGATTATATAATAAATTTATATGTTTAGAGGTCAAGTTGGGATCCATGTCTTGATGAGTGAGTGCACAAATGAACAAAAATCTTAAGTCTGCTACATTGTTAGACTGTTAAAAACTTCAAGTTACAACTTAGAGTCTAAAACTTACAGTTACAAGTTACAATCTTATGAACTACAAGTCTACAACTTGTATAAGCCTAGTGTTAGCACATAACTAGGTTACATGGGACATTTATACATAGATCCAAGAAAGAACTTTGTTATTTACTAAGTACTTCTCTGGATCTCTATAGAAGATGTAGAAATTGAAGAAGGTAATGTATAGATGGTCTAGGGATAGGGAAACATACTTTAGAATTAATAGAAATAACCTTTATAAGTAAGAGATATTTTTTTTGCCATAATACCCAAGATGTATTAGCAGTCCTAGGATCGATTTCTCAAAATTTAAGTTGTGTTTCTGTGCCATTTCACAAAATTACGGCCCAAACTGGGTTTTTTTTGTTGCAAAATTTCACCATGTTTTGTAAATTTTCACACCTAGGGTCAAAATTTTCGCAAAATTACGTCCCATTCATTGCTTTTGTGAGTAAAAAAAGGAAATTTTGAGAAAATTTTGCAATTTCTAGCAAAATTTGCAATTTCTAGCAAAATTTTGTTCTATAGTACAATTTATGTGAATTTCTCATTGCCTTCGTGAGGAACCGATCAATTTTAAGAATATCAATACCTCTATTTTCACCGGAGAACTTGCAGCCCTTGTTTTCAAGTATGCCCAATGAGATGAGATTCTTCTTCAAACTGACAACATGTCTGACGCCTGTCAATGTTTTGACTTCACCAACAAACTTCTTGATCTTCACCGTGCCAACACCAATCATCTTGTAAGGACAATTGTCACCCATAAGATAATCTCCACCTTGATGTGACTCATACGTATCTAAATAATCCTTACGCTTGATGTGGTACGCGCATGCCAAATCAAGAACCCAATCCTTCTTGTAGTGGTAGGACGACAATGAAGCAAGAACATAGCCATCGTCTTCAGAACGTCCATGAGCCACCTTTGCACGAGCTGCAACATCATTTGATTTCTCATGCTTTTGCTTCTTTTGCAACGTGTAGCATTCATTCCAAGTATGAATTGTCTTCTTGCAATAGTTGCACCTCTTTGGTTGATGTGACTTTGACTTGTTCTTCTTTTGCTTTGAACTTTCAGGGTCTTTGTCACGTGGACGCTCCCTTCCTTTAGCGGCCTATGCTTCACTTGTTACTTTTAATGAACTAAAATCCTTCTCTAGTTTCTCTTGAGACGTCAAGGCCATTTTGATTTCATGGAGTGAGAGTTTTTGGCTAATAGCATCATATCGCGAAGATTCTCTTGTAGGACGATGGTAGGGTACAAAGTTACAAAATTGTTTGGTCCTTGTCTTCTATCTTCACATCGATCTGCCCGAGGTCGTGGATGATTTCATTGAACTCATCTAGAAGAGCCGTCAAGGAATCACCTTCTATGCGAAGCATGAAAAGGTGCCTTCTTTAGAGCAAGCTCATTGGTGATAGATTTCTTCATGTAGAGTTCTTCAAGTTCATATGAAAACGTCTTTGGAGGTCTTAAGATGGATGACCTTGTGGATGACTTCATCCTCCAAATAGAGAAATATGCTTGTATGAGCCTTTTGATCAATCTCCTCCACCGGTCATCCATCATGGATTCCAGTTTCTTCTCCTTTTTGAGAAGAGTTTTGTAGACTCCTTGAGGCAAGATCACACTTGACTTGCAAGAGAGAGAGAGAGAGGCTCTTCATGCGATCAAACTTCTCGATGTTGTACTTTGACTTCATGGTAGAGATCCACATGTAGAAATCGCTCTGATACCACTTGTTAGGATTATGGTGGTGATAAGAGACCCAAACAACAAGGCACAACGAGCTTGTTGTGAAGATGTAGAAGCGTGAGATCGAGCAATCCAAATCGAATACATATGACAAATATCAACAACGAACAAGCAAGCAAACACAAAGACAAGATTAATAGTGGTTCACAAATTCCCAATGTGGGAACCTACATCCACTGGCGAAGATGATATTACTGATGGAGAGATGACAGAGATGATGATTACTAAAGATAGAAGAAGAACCCAATCCCCTTTTACCCTCAAAAGCCAACCATGGTAGAAGACGGTTGCTTGGAGAAGAGCTCTTGGAGGCGTGAAACCCTAGGTCCGTCCGTGGCTTTAGGTCTTCAAACAAAGATGTATCTTGATCTCTATTCGTTTCTCTTCATGTTTGGAATGAGTTGGGAGGGTTTATTTATAAGAATAGGACTCGTGTTCAAAGTCTCAAAGTCACCCAAAGTCATCCGGTTTGCGAATACGGTCCATCTTGGTGTGTAAATCAAACTGCATGCCAAGATATGGTCCAACTGGACCGTACATGGTCCATCCTGGAGTGTATATGGTTCGGGTCTGGAGTGTATACGGTCTGTCTAGAATGTATTTGCTGCTGCTGCTCTTGCCAAGATGTGGTCCATGGGGACAGTATATGGTCGATTGTTTGACCGTAATTACACATGTAAACACCCAAAATGCATCCCGATGATGCTGAGGCTTGGCGTAGACGTCAGATTTGTCAAGGAAGCTTTTCGAAAGAGTTTAAGACACTCTCTCAACAATCCCAAAAGGCGGATCTCCCAAGAAGTAGCAAAGGTCCCCTAGATCTCTAGTATGGAAGTTAGACTGTAGGGATTTCTTTAAATTGGAGATGCCTTAAGCATCACTGCTGGTAATGACCATGTCATGGACATATAGTGCCAAAAGAATGTGTCATTGAGATGTCTTTTATTAGAAAACAGAGTTATCGCTAGTAGATTGCTTGAAGCCAAGACTCTTGAGAACGGTGCTACGCTTGTTGAACCCCAAGCCCAAGGAGACTACTTCAACATGTGTAGATAGAGTGGCGAAGATGATAGACTTTGGTCAAATACTTCCCCTCTGCAATGATAATGAATGAAAAGGCTAAGAAAGAATTTAAAAAAACTTAAAAGCAGATCCAGTAATGTGCTTATTTGAAGTTAACTAGACTACATGGATGCATTTTTATATATATGCTTCAATAACACTCTCTAGACACCTCACTGCAGTAATTGCTGTAGTAGTTGCCTATTTTAGAGTGTAAATTCTGGATATACAACTACTATCTTGTCATTTCGAAAATATAACAGAATTGAAATCTAATAAAAAATTCAAACAAAAACTCTTAAAAAGAGTCCACATGCAAAATCTAAGATGACTTGATATTATAAATCACATTTTGGTCTAATAAATCGGTTCATCTAATAATCGATTATTCGTTCGGAAAATCTACTATATTTACTGAAAAAGTATAGATGTTTTATCATTTGATGTGAACATTTTAGTAAATATTCTGTAAATAATTTTCATTTTTTGGCTCATTTAACATCAACACATAATTGAACTGTAGAAAATTCTGGACAGAAAATGTGGGAGAAGAAAGATTTAAATACAATGATGTGATTTTGAATTCATGCATTCCGATTGACTAATTTTTTTTAGAAAAAATATCATGAAAATTTTGATTTCCCAATGGTGAATACTTTGAATACTTGGCTATGAGTACTTTAACTATAGGTGTAAGCAACAGCACAAAAGAAATGTACCCGACATATGTATCACTTCTTTTTAAAATATAATATCCCTAGGAGTTTGTGTACTAGAAAATTAAAAACTATGTTTGTAACTTTATGTAAGTATGTAGCAAAGAAAACACTAAATATCATGACAATATGTCTAGTCAAAGATGGAAAATTTAATTGTATGTTTTTAAATAAATGCATAACCAATATGATCAAGATACCTAATATCTAGTAATTATACATTTTAAGACAACTTAATAAAACTTGCACTAGTTGAGTTTTATATGAGATTGGAGTGACTACATAATGCATTATGCAAAGGAAAATTCATAACTCAATGTAAAAAAATACATCTATCCCAAGACCTCAACCAAAGACCATTCATATGATGTGCTAAAACCATATTACTAAATGTCATCGACATCTAGCAAATGTTCATTGATTTTATCTCTGTCGGAAGTCATGGAAGTTGAAGGGTAAACTTCTTTATTTAGAAATTTGGATGATGTTTCGACCAACATCGATGATGTCAATTCAAATGTCAACGATGTCGACCCAACCCAATAGAAGAAAGTATGAAAAGTCGAGCACTTACCTAGTTTTTGACCAACTTCGAGTATCTTGCTGATATTACGGTGCAATGACTGTGCTGATACTTCTATCTTTCGAGAAAATATTGGAACCAAAGGTAAGTATCTTCATTAATGTTTTTTGTTCTCAAGCTAAAATTTACTCATCTACCCATCATCTACTCGATCAAATTAACCCTAAGTTGTCTAACACCATTTCATCTCCAATATTTCACAATGTTTACCTACATGTAGATTTTTAGATATATACATGTGTTGGGGAATTCTAACACCTAATGCTGTTATCAATTATGCATAGTTTTGAAACCCGGCCCGACCCGACCCAGCCGGTTGAACATGTTGGATCTCCACCCAGCAAGTTTTGTGGGTCGGGTGGGGCTAAAACTCATTTTTGGCCAAGACCTGAAGTTAACCCAATGACCCGGCCGGTTCAACCACTAACCCGGTGACTCGGCCCTCGGGTCAAAGACCCGGACGGGTTTTGTTGGTTTTATTTTTCCTTCCCTAAATGGCTATTTGACTGATTTTAATGTCCTTTCATGCAACCCCAACTATTCCATACATTGATATATTCATGAATTGTATTTTATCACTTGTTTTAAGTATTGCAAGACAATTTGTTTGCTTCTTTATGAATAGATACTTGGTTTTGTATGTTTGATGTTTCATAATTCATCATCTCATGGTTTCATACAGTAGTTTATGTACGTATATCTACACACTTATATAGTATTATATGTACGGACATACATTTTATTGTAGCATACATGCATATACACACATGTACATAATAATATTCTGTATATGATGTCATGATGACGTCCCTGGTTCAACCAGGTCAACCCGACGGTTGGACCAGAGACCCATGACCCAGGAGCTTTGTTGGGTCGACCTCCGGGTCTGGTCTGAAAACCTTGCATTTATGTGGATATACATACCAACTATCAAAGTTGTATATTTCTACAAAAATTGGATTAAATGCTATTATATGTGTGTTTCTTTTGAAAAGTACTTCAGTGCAGTTCTGGAAATATTATAAACTGAAGTGCCAAAAATTTTGGATTCATGTCGATTTTATCTGTATTTATAATTGTATTGTTTGATATTCATATTGTATGCTTATAACTTTCTACCTATTAGCTGTCATTAACTCTTTTCTCTGATATGAAAAACTTCAGTGTCAAGGAATTCATGATCTATATGCTTTTTTGAGAAATCTCGACAGAAGTTATTATTCGTCCTCTCCTTCCCTACCAGGCTCAAACAAAAATGTTACATTACTATCATTAAAGTTGGTAGTACTACTACCATTAAAACTACTTTCAGAAATAAAAATATGCCTAATGCTTGGCGGAGGATCGACATAGCAAGGCCATCAATAAGCCTACTTGCTTCATGGTGGGCATGACGAATGGTTACTTAGCTGCAGAACTCTATAAGATGCACGACTCTACCTTTCCATTCTGCGAGTGTTTGGGTGATCATCGGGCCATTAGGTCAAAACTTTGACAGCAGTGCTATTGTCAGTCTCAATGAGAACTCGCTGAGTTCCTTTAGCTTTTGGGGTTTCCAAGGCCAAGCAAATGGCTCTCAGTTCAGCTTCCAAGACATTCTTAGTTCAATTTCCAAGGCCAATCAAATGGCTCTTAGTTCAGCTTCCAAAACACACGTAGTTCAGTTTCCAAGGCCAAGAAAATGTTAATCTATATGTTAAGAGTCTTTAGACATGCATTTTAGAAATTTATTGTTGCAGAGGTAGAGGTTACATATATAATGTCTTTAGCCAAATTTGATGATTTCACTTAACTTCATCAGGATTATGCTGTATTTTTAGCTTAGTCTGCATTGGAAATCTGTTCAAAAACTTCCTAAAATTTCCTCTAAGTTTCAGTTGCACACTTACTTTGGCGTCTTGTACCATGGCTAAAACCGATCTCACCTATTTCCACTACACCAAAAGAGAACGTTGTTTTAAGTATGTAAAAAATAATTATACCTCATACAAATCCAAATGATTGGCACACCTTACATCATATATTGATATTTTTGGTCTTCTTGGAGGGTAGTGGCTCTTGCACGCCTCTCGGCTCCACTTGTACTCCATTTCATCCATCTTATTGTGCTCTTGTGACACATATCATCTTGAATATTGCCATCCATATGGATATCGGAACACACACGGAGAAACTTATCACATTTTGGTACATCCACTCCATCTAACTTAGCACTCAACTACCACTCAAATTAGTAGACTGATTGAAATTAATGCATATACTCAATTTCTTCTACTAATCTCAATTCCATCAGATTCCAATGCATTTCTTTAACGTTCAAGTTTGAAATCCAATTTGACTCTAGATTCAACAATAACACAATTTTATTATAAATAACCTACACCAAGTGATATCAATGTTTCAAAAAACGGTTCATGCGGCCGCATATGCAGTTTGGACCCTTGACCGAACCACTTGTGAGAAATCAGTGCCTAAAACGGACCATGGCCGCATATAAAGGACATATAGCCGCATATACGGCCGATTAATCCCTGATTTATGAATGGTCAAACTGCTAAGCTGGCAATCTTTTAACGTCACCCCCTATTCTTCATGTAACTAAAACCACCACCTACATTTAGCCTACCTTCTACTACCATTTCCTCTATCTTTACATAACATTCAGCTATTGTTTTTATACATTTAACTCATTATTGCATATTTGTATATATTTAAGTTGTGTTTCATTGCATATTTGCATGATTGCATTTAAAATATGCAATTCTACAAATTAAATATTTAATTGTATGATTACGGTATATTTATATAGTTATAATAATAAAAAAATCCAAAACCACACACTCTTGCATATACTCCCCCATACCGTATATACTCTATACTATGACCTCTCCGAACGTACAACGCATACCACTTTTTAAACAATGATATCATCCCGACTTGCTTTGTCAACTCATCCATCACAAAAATGAACAAATATGGCTTCAGAGCTGATCCTTGATGTACACCAACTGCGATCGCAAAACTTGAACTGTTGTTCCCTTTAGGATTCTTAGTACTCATAATTGAGTTGTCATACATGTCTTTAATCAAATCAATGCATTGGGTTGGGACACACTTTTTCTCTTATTTACGGGCGCTCACCAAGACAGCCCCCTGGGGTCTAGATCCCAGGTGGCCAGCCTAGTTAAGCCTCTGGGCAGCTTCCGCAACCTGGGTGGACGCCGAGGCGGCTGCTGGACTTTTTTATATTTGTTTTTTGCTCTAACAAGCTGCTATATGACCGGTTTACTGTTACTCCCCACTATTACTAATTCACTGCTGCTCTTCTATTACTCATCTACTTCATGCTCCACAATTTTTTCCTTTCACCAAGAAGAACTTTGCTAATTTGACCAATTTAATGCTGATCCACCAAGTTAAAAAATGAAATGTCTAATTCCATGTTCAAAATTTTGACGAAATGGTCAAAATTTCAACCGAAATTTCTGTTTCCATGGCAACCGGACATCGAAATTGACTAACTAAACTCTCGAAAGAGGCAGATTATCGATTTTTTTTCTACTTTTTCATATACTATGTACTTCCTAGAGCATATTTTTTTGCACAATTTTGTGTCTTTAAGTCTATATATTGTGCTTGCAAACTATAATGACTTAATTTATTGATTTCACCATTGAAAATTGACATAAAAATCCCCATCGAAACAGTTTAGGATCATTCACTCAAAAATGATGAGACCCCATCCCCCACGTATCCAATATGAAATTTTATTACATATTTGAATAGATCTACACTAGTAGATCATTCTGGTAAGCTTTCATAAATTAATTTGTTTATTTTGCCGTCGAAACGCCCAGAACGGATTTATCGAAATTTCTGTCGAAATTTGTCGAAATTTCTGTTTTTGTGGTTACTGAAATGGCATCGAAATCGGACATTTTCTTCCTTGATCTAATTTTTATCATCTTTGTATACTTGCTGCAGTTTTATGTGATGTTATTTCTTCTTTCCCTCCCACTTTTCTATATTTTTCTTCTTTTTCCTCCATCAAGCAGCAATGTTGCTGGCTGCTGCTGTGCACTGATTTTGTTTCTTTCTTTTTGTTCTTAATTCTCCCCATCAATCTCTCAGTTGTGTTTTCTTTTTGCTCCACCAAGCAACAAATTTGTTGCTACGTTCTTCTTCTTCGTCTTCGTCCCGATGTTCCTTCTATTCTCTATTTCTTATTCATCCATCTCCTCCAACACTAATGCTCGTCCATTCTTATTCTTCCTTTTCCCAACTCCTCTTAATAATTCCTACCATATATTTCTTATAGGTTAAATATAACTATATGTGTATATAATAATTAGTATTTTGTGTGTGTGTGTGTGTGTATATATATATATATATAGTCAGGCTAGAATACACTCGAGTGTACAGATCACACGAATAGACTCAAGTGTGTTTGCATATCAAGACTATTTTTTTGGAAAATGTAAACCGTTGATCTTCACTGTCATACTATAACTAGGCTACATACACATTTTGAGCCCATTTTTCAAAAATCTAATCCGTTGATCTTCTTAAACATCTTGTGATTAGCTCATATATAAAATTTGAGCACATTTAGACATTTATAGGTCATGTTATAAAGACCGCAAAAATTCTGCATTTCAAATTAGTTTCACGCGTTGATTTTGTTGCCCTCAGATGAGTGACTTACACTCATCCAAATGGGCTCAAAATTTGTATGTAGCCTTGTTAGAGTATGACAGTGAAGATCAATTGTTTACATTTTGCAAAAAAATAGTCTTGATATGCAAACACACTTGAGTGTATTCGTACGATCTGTACACTCAAGTGTATTCTAGCCCGACTCTCTCTCTCTCTCTCTCTCTCTATATATATATATATATATATATATATATATATATATATATATATATATATATATGGCCATTCATTCGCTACCCGCATGGGTAACTAATTTTAGTTACCCGTGGATCTAATTTGTAATAGAAAGGTACCTGTTTGTAATGAGACTGATAGCGTTTGTAATGAGATGACCAAATTTGTAATACAAACACTCGTTTTGTATTACAGCATAAACTGCTGTTATAAATATCATTTTTACTGTAATCAGACGTGTAATACAAAACGAGTGTTTGTATTACAAATTTGGTCATCTCATTACAAACACTGTCTATCTCATTACAAATAGGTACCTTTCTATTACAAAATAGATCTACGGGTAACTAAAATTGGTTACCCATGCGGGTAGTATGTGTGTGTGTGTGTGTGTGTGTATATATATATATATATATATATATATATATATATATATATATATATATATATATATATATATGGGCGTCCCCAAGTAACGCCTAGCCGCCTATACAACTACACCTAGCCGCCAAGAAAAAGTTTTTCTTTAAAACTCACTAAAACACTTAACATTGTAGTCGATAATAAGCCTTTTTTAAATCAATGAAAACCATATGCAGATCTCATTTGTTCTCCATCGCCTCCCTATACGAAACATATCATTGTTGTGGATCTTTGAGGCTTGAAACCAAAGTCATTGTCTATGATGTGTTATTGATCTTAGCCTTTTCTCAATAATTCTCGCCGAGTTTCAGTGTGATACATCAACTGGATACTCTATAGATTGTGCAACTTTGAACATCTCCCTTGTTCTTGTAGATGGGCACTGTGCTAATAATCCTCTACTCATGTGCCATTTTCTTTTTCCTCACATTTCTTTCCCATTTTCATCCTTGTATAACAATCATGGACATTGTGTAACTTGTCGAGTGTAGGCGACATCTGACATCATCTAAGTATCCTTGTTAAAAATCTAATGGAATTCACTTTTCCATTGATTTTTGACATATTTTTCACTTGGCCCCCCTTTTCCCCATTTTCTTTCTCTTATATGGCCTATTTTATATATATCCTTCTCCGAGGCGAACAATTGGGGTTTCCATCTCGAGTCCCTTCATAGTGGAGCCATTAGTTTACCACCCAGGCTACTACCTCACCGACCAATTTCCTTAATCTTTTTTTGTTATTTATTGTAATTTGTAAGAAGCCCGGACATCCAAAACAAATATACCATTTTTCATAGATATATACAATTTCACTTTACATAGACATATACAAATTTCAAGTTTGTTGTTGGCAGGAACATTGAAATATCTAAGCTATGTTTGTCACTTTAACAAAAAGGGATTCATGTGAAAGAAAACTGGATTTGGACAGTGTGAATACTGTACATGGCTTGATTTGTTTTTAGTGCAATAGCAAAAAGAAAAATCCATAAATTGGGACTGGCAGTGGTTCCATATTGATGATATCTCTACTGTTTGGGTCAATTTCTACACATCATAAATATTTTAGATTTTTTCAGCGGATTGGGCCAACTTTGTCGGCATTTGGGTTTGACATTGTAGTATCCTGAAGTTTACATGGGTACAACATGTACAATATCACCAAAATTATGTTTGACTTCAAAGATTCTACAACAATGAATAGTAAATAAAAGATCCAACGGTCAATAACTTGGAACTATTTGTTTGGGAGGGAAGAAGGATTCACAAGATTATGGCATTGATTTCAAGGTGTTGTCTTTAAAAGGCTTTGTGAATATGTGTATATACAGCTTAAAAATGCATGGCTGCTGCTGATAACTGGAATGACACTTAGTGTTGTTGGGAGTTTGAGGAGATTATATTGCACACCTTGTGCATATAATACTGGTTGCCCCTTCCAAAGCTCGTAAGTACAAACTCTGAAACACAATGAGGCCGTAATTGTCGAAGAGGCACCACTGATGTATATGATTAATGGAACAAACGGAAGTGGGGAAGAAACTACAAACAAATCATTTTTATGTACAGCCATGTGTAAAGAAATCTTGAATTCCAAACTTTTAGATAGGACCAATAATACTTATATATGTGGTGCTCATTGACATCTGTAGAGGTTTGTCATTTTTTTGGGGTGGAGTGGGGGGACAATGGTTTGACACGCCGAGATCTTGATGGCATCTCACAGCCGATGGGTATGGAAATTTGTTGAAATCATGATGGAAATTATGATATATACCGGTCTGTTGAGGGAAATTGACAGTATAAAAATCATCCAAACTCAATGCAAGTTATGAGGGTTCAATATGAAGATCTGAGATAGTGTTTTTTACACAAGTTATGTGTCAAACCCATAGTTAGAGTAACCACTTAAAATGAAGCCTAAAATATCTAGTACTTTGTAGGTATGTATTGTCATTTGAATTCATAGCATAACACAAATTTATCAAATCAAAGGAAGATATTACCCAAACTGCCTATGTTATGACAGTAGAAATTTATTTAATTTGAATGAAGTTTGTATTTATTTCGTCTGTTCGTCCACTGACATACTGACATTTCCATGGGAATCTAAGTCTGTTGATAGACCACAAATGAAAAATTTATTGGAAATTACAACAGTTTTACAGAAATCAAAATCCTTAGCCATCTTATTGGACCGATTTCTGAGTAAAGATTAATTTTCGCATATAAATCACAGAATACATAACCGTGAGACATTTGCAAGAAATTATCAATATGTAACACCATTGTTGTTTAGACATTAGCTAAGCACCTTGCACTGTGGGTTCATGGGGTGGGCGACCTTTTCCTAAAACATGCAAAAGGGTACTTGGAAGGCAGGTTGCATAGTTTCTTTGAAAGCAAACTTTTTGTTATTTATCTTCTAGTAATTACATGTAACCTTTCACAATCTATCTTACATTTATATGGGGTTTGTTGCATAATAGTTTGTTTGGATTCTTGTTGTTATTCATCTGATATCTATATGATTATGTAAACCAATATGTATCACAGTGCCGCATGTTTATGTTGAAAATCTTGGAGAAATGTATGGGAATAGTTCTGTAAATTCTAATATAAACGGGAATGCATCTATTTTGTCATATCATTTACATTTTGTGCTTTCTGATTAAAAAAAATATAATCTGAGCTTAAGTTTGTCTTTTGAGGGGAAATTAGTGTGAACTCCTTATGAATAACTTTTATATCCAAAAACTTCTTCTAATGTTTCTTTTCATAGGTTCAAAAGATGGTTAATTAGGCATTTTCTCTAGCTGTATTTTCTACTTTTCAGTTTTGTTCAAAAGATTCTATGTTGTGTGCGCTTTATTTGGTTTTAGATACTGATTTCTGTGATTAAAAATGGTTGACTTTATAAGACTGGTTAGTTTATTGTGAAGGCATGACAAATCAATACTTTTTTTCCCCTTTAGGCTTTGTACTTATTCTTGTTAATTTATGAGTATTGCAGAGTAAGCTTCGACCAGGACCCTGGAGCTGTTGGAAATACGACTGATTTCAAAGAAGCAACTAAGAGACTGGAATGGGGACTAAAGAAGGTAGCAAAGCTTTGCCATCTAAGCCTCTCTTTGATTCGTCTTTTATCTGTTTTTTGCTACATATGATTCAGTGTATATCTATGTTGAACATGTCTGAATATTTCAGATTGTGGGTGGCTCTGAACACACTCTACGTGCAAAACTTACATTTTCACAGGAATACCATGGTATGAACATGTGTAATAGCTACCAAATTGTAGCACTTATGTTGAATGGTTGCAGTGGTATCTTGGAAAGATTATTTAAAACTATGCTCTTTTTATGTACAACTGAAATGCTTTTATACAATTTAGGAAACCTTACCAAAGAGGCTGGTCCAGTAAATATGACATTCACTATACCAATGTATAATGTATCTCGTCTTCAGGTTTGTTCATTAACTTTACTATACTGCTTCAAATTTTTGATTAATGTTGTCATAATATTAAGGTTCCAATAAATCCTCACTATGAGTTGTACTTCCGCAATTTGTATTTGTTGGATTTTTGATCGAACCATATGATTCACGCAGACAAAAATATCACAAAAGTTAATTGCGGGCACCATTTATCATCTCTTTTGTCCTATACTAATCTAAATGCTGGGTTCAAAATATCCAATTTTAGAAAACGATATAATGGGGAAAATCCCTTGTATTGCGTTTCTTATTAGATGTATAAACCTCTTCCCTATGCATAGGAGAAGGGAGGAAGCAATACAGACTCGAGCAAAGCCTTAATAATGGGCCAAATGCCCAAAACACATTTGGACCCATATCACAAATAGACCCATTAACAAACAACTTAATTAACTAAATACGAAGACTCTTAACACTACCCACTTTTTAGCATATTCTTTGATTAATACATGCGACGACTAGATTCTGGTAATTACATGGGAATCATTGCACATTTATTTCCAAAATTCAGAATAATACATACATTTTTCATAGAAGAAAAATGTCCCCATGACTACTAGATAAAGTGGAAAACAACAAAAAGCCCCAACATGCATCTAGCCATCTTCAGTCTTCAAGGTTTCTTTGTCTATGCTTCTCTAAGATGATCCTCCTCTGCTTCAGTAGGTCCGATGCATGTATTTTGCCCATGCATGAACCATGAGAGGAAAGGGCCAGTCATGTGGACCAGTACAAAATCCAATTATTTGAAAAGAAATAAATATCTGTAGCTATGAGATATCAATAGAATTGTAAGGATTAAACATTTCGATAAGTATCAAAAATGAACAAACAGTACCAAAGAATATGATCAATTTCCAATTTCAAGAGTTAAGAGTTTCAAAAAGACGAGATGACACATGTCAATATCTAATTTGCTTGTCAACACACACTAGGTTTCAATAAGTGTTGGGGGCAAACTATCCCCATCTCTACATATGAGTCATGAAAGCTTCATTCCATTAAACTAGAGGGCCTATGCCCTTGTTTGGATGTTTAAACAATGTTTATAAATATTGGAAGTCCTTTAAGGAGGAAAGCTAAAGTATAAATCTGTTACAGAAATCCAATCTATCTGATATTTGGGCAAATGTTTGCATATAGCTTATAGCTCAGTTGGTCTTTTGCTTTGGGGGAAGGTCTCCTGGCACATTTTACTTGGTTCAAGATTAGTTTTCATTTAAGTACATGCATATAGCTGCTATGAATTAGACTGTATTTCTGTGTTGTTGTAAAATTATTTATATGATACATCTTTATACTATGGGTAGAGTTTTATTACGTTGCAATCATCTTATTTTCAGTTTTAATAACATTCAGTCTGCTTTTATGTATTTGTCGGAAACAGGTCAGATACCTAAAGATTGCCAAAAAATCTAAGACGTATAATCCTTACAGATGGGTTCGATATGTTACCCAAGCGAACTCTTACGTAGCTCGTTTATAATGCACTGCGCTGTTGTAAAAGCTATTTCTCTTCGGAATTCCAGAGAGACTAAGATTTATGTTTTTTTTTTGTCCGAGCACAACCGTCTAACTTCCAGCTGTCGTTATATTATGTTGATTTTTTTTATAAAAATAATTGGTGGTTCTTGTGCATATGAGAAAGGCAGGCATCCAATTCACGAGGGCTGATTTTGTAACCCTGTTTAGTCTTTGGCGAGATGTGCTGGCATTATTCTGTGTGAGCTATCTATATTTTACCTACAAGAATCATCTTTTTGTGTAGATACTTTGTACGAAATCATGCATTGTTTGTTGGACACGACTTATGACTAGTTGAGTGTTTTCAACTAGTCTATTACGTGAAATTAACACTTTCTAAACAGAAAGAGGTAAGTTTATTGGACTCTTTGCCAACGAAACACACTTACAATTTACCACCATTTATTTTGAGTAAAAAATAAACTTCATTACCAACATGACATGACCAAACCACTTAATCTATGTACGATAGTCAAGTTGGGTTTGGAAATAAACCAGATTGATCTTATTTGTTCAACTCATAGTTTGGATGATTGATTAACTAGTTAGACCAAATTAACACTGTAATAATTTGATTACTAAATACAATTACTTATTATGATCAATTTAACTAGATACTACACCAAATCGCATTGTAATATGCATTCTTATAAAGTATAGGTTATAATTGTGGAAAAATATGTAACCAACTGAGTGATGCACTGATGTCAATAACCTCAATCATTTCAATCTCCTAATCGAAAGGAAAGCCAACTGTCAAACCACGAGTTTTGTCCCACTTGCTCATAGTTAGTTGACCATGGATAATTGTGGGTTGTTATAGTCCTTGACAATGGTCCTACTTAGCCTTCATTTAAGTGTGAAGACAATAAATACTCTAGCAATCTTCAATCACATTTTATGGTTGAGTTTGGTGGGCACAGACTATGCCTACCTATATATAGTAGAATACTAATCTAAGAGTCAAAAATTGTTGGTCAACTAATATTCTATGCTAATTAAGTTTATACTTTGTGTTACTATTACCACAAACAATGTAGAATGGTCTAATTGTTGAATTTTGTATTAACTTTATAAATAAATTGCAATAACTTAACCTTACCTTTCAAAGAGTCACTATTTTGACCTATATTTAGGTAAGTTTGATGTCTTGTCCACCTTTGTTCTAAATCTACAAAGCATCGAGATTGTTATATGAGTTCAGATCTAATTGAGAGGCACATTTGTCTCCTACAAAATAATCAAGGAATGATAGAAGAACAAATTATACTTGAATACAATCTAAATTGAGTTATATATATGATTTTCTTACTCATTCAATGTATACATGTGAGTGAGTACCAATGGAAGTCTTTTGCTAGACTCTTGAGACGAATAAGATCTTGAGCATAATTCTTAACTCAGATAAATGATATAAACAATAACTCAACTTTTAATGTGAGAACCCTAAGAGGTGAGATACTAAGATTTCTAAACACGCTTCAGGCATGCCATGGAACTTTAAGGCTCCTTACTTGTAGTTGTGTTGACAATGCATGTTTGTTGTGAAATCCCTTGAAGGAAGTTTTTTTTGATGATATGGTGCCTTGTTTGATGGAACTGATGGGATTAGTCATGGAATACATTTACAGAGGAATGTGTTGGAATGTAAGATAGAGTTGTAAACGTAATTGAAATTAATGCTAGCTTAGTAATATGGAGATGGTGAAGTCAAGTTGGATGGAATAATATCCCGATTTGTGATAAGTTTTGCCACTTGGGGTACATTGTTTGTTTGGAAGGTTATGTACATATAGAGGTCTCTAATAGTATCAATTTAGCACAAATGAAGCGAATGATTATTATTAGAAGTTAACACGATTGAAAGATTCCTCTTAGATTGAAAGGTCATTTATGTAGATTTTATACACCCAAACATATTGCGTAACCAATTTGTCTAGAACTGAATATACGCCCAAACATATTGTGTAACCAGTTCGTCTAGAACTAGATTTTAGATATTGAAGAAACAAAGTGTTGGAAATATAAGGGTGTCGTGAATAGGAATGCAAATATGGATGCGTGGAAAGGTGAGTAAAGGTCGTGTTAGAAATATGACAATTGAAAATAAGGGAGTGGTAGTATTGAGGACATACTATGACATGGGTGCCTTAAACATTTTGGATGTAAGCAATGATGTCATGTGCCAATTTGGAGTACAACGGCATGGCGGAGCCACATATAGGCATGGTGAGGCACATGCCCGACCCTAGCTATCAAAATGCACACAAACTAACCTAAATTTGACTCAAAATCTAAGTAGAAATACCAATTGTGCCTGCCAATTTAGTTTCAAAGGTCTTATATTGATGGTGCTCAACCTATCTAGAACTAGCTCTGCTAGTGCTGGAGTAATGTAGGGAAATATTTAGAAGAGGTAAAGGTAAACCTAAATGTATTTAGTGGAGAAAAATGGGTGATTTGTAGTTAGTGTATCTATTGATGCCTCATTTTTTCATTCATTCAACTATGAGGATTTGTTTTAATCTTTGGCTAATAATTGGATTACTCACGTTTATTCCAAAATTTCTAATATTTTTTCCTGTTTGATCTATCCTTGTCACATTTTTTTCACAAGTCAAGGGTTCATCTATTGAAAGTATCTTTCTCTAGATAGAAGTTCAATTTACCCTTTTACTGAGCTTTTTACAAGCATGCTTTAATAAATTTCTCAACTGAATGATCTTAAATGTAATATTAAACTCCCATTTCAATTGGAACTTCAGTTTAAAAAACCGATTCCATTTTTTTTTCAAGAAGACTTGTCCCTCAAGTTTTCATCTCTCCTCTTTCTCTCTTTTTGGAGTTCATTTTGTTTCCCAAAGACACAATACAAATAAAAAATTAAGTCCCTCAAGTTTTCATCTCTCCTCTTTCTCTCTTTTTGGAGTTCATTTTGTTTCCCAAAGACACAATACAAATAAAAAATTAAGTTCGTCATCCTAAATACAATCAAAAACTTCTAGAAAGGCAAATATTTAGATAGAAAAACTTTCTGGTTTTCTCCACGGGGGCACCCCAACGGATCGCTTTGTTATGCCAGGGTTTCACGTGACGAAAAGCCACATTCCTCCATTAGTCCTCACTTTGTTAAAAAATGATATGTGGGGATCCTTAGGGTAATTTTTAGTATTTTTGTTTCCCATTCTTGTTCTAATGGGATTCTATTTGCAAAAACATTTCTCGACGGTGAATCCTTGACTCTCACAAACAACTATTAATACCCCCCATATCAACCATCAACCTTCACCATTTTGACTCTCGTGAATCCATATAGCAAACTACCTCTCCTCTTTTATATTCTATTATTAAGTGACTAGAAGATTCTTCTTCTAGCTCATCGACTGTAATACCACAAAAGGCTGTTGAGATAATAAGAAGGCATCATAACCACTTGATTTAACTACTCAGACTTCTATAAATGCTTGCTTAAAGCATTGACTTGTTCAATAACAGTTACCATGACTAAATGAACTAGATATTGCCCATGTAGTCTAGTTTATTTTTAAATCATAACTGGCTACCTAGATGATCTGGCATGTAGATCTAGTTTAATTTACATTTTTTCTTAATTAATCATCTTGGTCATATCAATCTGCTCTCAATCTTCCCTCTATATATACCAAGATGTCATCCAAGTTGTTGGGGATGGGTCTCTAGCATGTGCCTAATGTGATTGGGATCCCATAAAAACTGGAATCTTTGAGGATGACAACAGAAAGTCACAATTATCTTGATTGCTCAAAGACACGCACACCCTTATCATGTTTTTGTGTTTTCATATTTTGCATTCTAAACAAAACTCAAACCAAATAATTTTCACAAACTCAAGATTTTGAATAACAATTATGATTTTCGAGCAATGTGGGATTGCCTAACACCTTCCCTAATTGTAATAGGATTTTCAACCTTGGTCTATTGGTCATGATTATGGCGTCTTATGCACCCTCGGGTGGAGTCATGTTTAAGCTTTTTGTGTTTTTCATCAATTTAAATAGTTACCTAAAATTTTCCTTATTTTTCTCATAAACAAGGTCACTTACTTGAATCCTTATCATTTTCATAGTTTCCTGTGAGTTTTACAAGCGGACATTGAGATTAGTTTTTCGCAAGATAATTACATAGGTATAAAGTATGGCGACTCTGGTGGGGACACTAGACAATCTGCGTTGCTTCTTTTATTTTCTTAAGTTCCTTTCTGATTTTTTTGTGGATTTCCTACATGTTTCCTTTTTTTACTTCCTGCCTACATTTTGTTTTCTTTTTTAGCTTCCCGATTCAATTTTATTTTTCTTTTTCCTTTTTCTTCCCTTTAAGGGATTAATTTTCCTTTTCCTTTTTGCTTCCCTTTTAGGGTTTCTTCTTTGGTCTCCTCTTTGCTATTTGTTTCCTATTTTATTTCCTAATTTCTTTTTTCCTAAATAAAAAAAGACAATAAAAGAGAGAGATGTCCTCCTTCATTAGAAAGATGTTAATTTCTTAATATTTTGTTAATTACCTACTCATATGCTTGGATTGGTTTTAGAAAGCAGGGGGACATTGAATGCCACTTGGGGTTTCCTACTTGCTCTTTAGTTTCCTTATGTTGCTATCATGGGATTGCACTCTGAAAGGTAAAATTTGCACACTTTCACTTCACAATCATACAAACCAATGCGTCTAGGGAACCAGTGCCAACACTTACGCTGGGTCTCAAGATGCGTCGTGGGGGGATTAATAAAAGGCATCGAAACTACCTAATGTTGAACATCCAAAGGCCTTGTGGACACTACTTTTCCTAGAACGAAAGACTAATTATGACCATCGTAGTCATAAGTTGTATTGGGAGTAGTACCCAAATATGATGAAATCAGTTAACTCCCACACGAGTACCATCACATCATAGAGAAGTTAAGTATCATCCCATACCATATAGGTCATGTTTGAGTGAGGACATAAATCACATCTATACTCATGGGCTAAAAATGGAAATCTATTTATCTTCTACATTTGTTCTTAAAATTGCAATGTGAATAATGTCTTATGATTTTGTTTACTATGAAACTATGTGATTGTTGTATGATTTATGTTTCAAGATTTTGATTCTTATTTTTTTATACTAGTAGAGCCAATTACATCAAGGGATTACATTGTAAAGGGTGGGAAAGGCTTGGAGATCTAAAAGATAAATGTGCTGAGCTTGAGGAGGACAATCATTCCAGGTCTAAGGTGAAGAAGGTTGCTTTGAGCAAGACTTTGCCAAATCATCAGTTAGCTTGTTCTGACTTCGTTTCTGGTATACCACTTTTGTGACACTAGCATGCCTTAAAGATTCAATGGTCTTGTGAGTGAGAAGAAGGTATTTGTCCGGGGGCTTCTTGAGTTGGGTGACCCATTGCACAACATTCCAGGAGTCTAAGATAATAAGCCCTTCAGAGAGGTTATTGAGGGAAGCAAGCTTTGAGCCCTGCAAGATGGATTTCAGCTCTCCCTCTATGGCGTCTGAGCCCAGGGAGACACAGGTAGAACCCTTGATCCATGTGCCTATTTGAGATCTGGCGATTGCACAAGTGCACATCAAATGTGTGATGCTAGAAATGGTGACATCTACATGGATGATAGTTGCAGACGATTTGATCATAAGAGGAAGAATTGGCCCTGTTTCTTCTGGATTGCTGTTGGGGGAGGGAGGAGGGCGAGACAGAGCTTGGGAGATCGAAGCAGTCTGGGCCAAACATTGGACAACAAGGATTGAGGAGGGGGTAGCTCTATGTTCAAAGATGTAGGAATTACGATTCTTCCATATTTTCCAGCAAGTCACAGCGAAGGTGGTGTCCCAATTGGGAATATGGTGAAGACTCTTGAGATTATACTCAAACCATGATTGGATATCTTGGAACGTGAAGAAGAGGGATGCGTCTGGGGGTAGGAGCTTGGTCCAGAATGAAGTAGCAGCACTGCAATACCTCATGGCGTGGAGGCAGTCTTCATCAGCACTGGTGCACACAGAACATTTTGGGTCCTCAGTCATCATCTTTTGGGTTCTCAGGGTGTTCGTGAGGAGCCTGTTATGGAGCAACAACCATAGGTGGGTTTGAATACGGTGTGGAATGCGAGTGGACCAGATTGCTTTGAAAAGCGGCATGTCTTCCTCGACTGACTGCGTCATGGCAGTGTAGGATGAACTGGCCGAGAATGTTCCATGTGGCGTCAGCTTCCAGATGCGTACATCCTCACCATGGATTTCATTGGGTGTAGGCATGGACAAGATGGCAAGAGTGGTCTTTTCTTCGAACCAGAAACGGAGGAAATCATCATATCCCAATTGTCGTCATCCTTGACCAAGCTAGCAACTTTCAGGTCAAGAAGTTCTGCCAGAATGGATAGGCCCGTCTTGATGGAAGGTGCATAGCCATTGTCAATCCACTCATCCGTCTAGACGAGAGTGTCCTGGCCAGAGATGGCTATCCGTCTTGAATTGTTGAGAAGAAAAGGCGTTAGGCTTCTGATGCTTCACCAGAGATGAGAGCCATTGGTGTTGGGGCTCCCTCTACTCAGATACTTGCTCGCCATGAGATGTACCCAAGGCATTCGTCGGTGTTGGATGAAGGTCCACACCATCTTCATCAGAAGAGCAACATTGAAATATCTAGTGCGCTTGATGGCTAGGCCGCCACGAGCCTTGGGTTTCATGACCTATTTCCAGGCCACCAGATTGATACGTTTATTGGAACTCCCGTTCTAAACAAAGTTCCTAATAGAATTTTAGATTCTATCACAGATGGACAAAGGGAGTTGGATGGATTGCATAATGTAGCAAGCTTGTGATTGCAACACAGATCTTGCTAGCGTGGTCCTTCCTGCAAGAGAGAGGATGTTGTTCTGCCATTGATTGATTTGTTTATGGATATTCTCGGTGAGGGTGAGGAAAAGCTCCTTACTTTTCCATCTATGAACAATAGGAATTCCAAGGTGGCGCCCTAGATTGCTCGTTTCCTGGATCCCTAACCTCATGTAGATTGAGTTCCTCACGCCCCTGGGTGTATTAAAAGAGAAGAATAGTGTGGACTTGTCATGCGATAGAAAGAGGCTGGAAGCATCGCTGAATTTCTTGAGACAAGATTTTATGAGCCTAGCTTGGTGTAAAGAAGCTTCCTCGAAAAGGATAATGTCGTCGACAAAGCTAGCATGGGTGATAGGGATCTTCAATTTAGAGATGATGATGGGCTTCCAAGAGTGGTTGGTGACCTCCAGAGCAATGAGTTGGCTGAGCCTTTCAAGACATAGAACAAAGATGTAAGGCGAAAGAGGATCACCTTGTTTCACTCCGCATGATGGTTTGAAGGAGCCAACAATGTCACCATTCCAAAGGATAGACGATTCCCCAGAGGTAATAATCTGCATGATGGTACGGATGATGACTGCTAGAAGAGAGGTTCTTGTGAGGGTGTCATGAATAAAATGCCAGCTCAATTTGTCAAAGGCCTTCACGAGATCAAGTTTCAAGGCTAGGAACCTCTTATTGCTTGTCTTCGATTCCATGGAGTGGATGACTTCCTGGACCAATGCAATATTATCACATATTCTCCGCCCAGGAATAAAGGCCGATTGACGGGGAGAGATCCACTGATTGAGAAAAGGTTTGATTCTGGATGCGAGCACCTTGGATAAAAGCTTTGAACAAACATTGTTCAGAGATATGAGCCGGAACTGGGAGCATGTTTCAGGAGTAGCAAGCTTTGGGATGAGGATGATGAGGGAGTCTGTCCAATTAGGGGGCAAAGCCTTGCCCTGGAACGGTAGCTGAATGAAGTTGCAGAGCTGCTGTTTCAAAGAGGACCAGTTCCTTTGGTAAAAAGCAGCATCCACCCCATCCGGTCCAGGGGCCTTGATCGGAGATATGGAGAGAAGGGCGGTATGAATCTCAGTTTCATGAGGAGTTTCTTCCAGCTTGGCAAGCTGGTCCGAGGGAAGGGCAGTGAATACACCTGGGAAGGCGATGCTGGCTTCTCTACGCACATCATGGTTCACCTCCCTGTACATGTTTGAGAAGAAGGAGAGGATGAGCGTGTTGATCTCAGATGGATCGGAAATCCAATTGCCATCGTCGCCCTTGAGACAGGTGATGTTGTTCTTCAGTCTTCTTGCTATGGTAAAGTAGTAGAAAAATGGGTATTGTTGTCCCCTAGTTTGAGCCACTCACATCTGGCTCGTTGCTGGCTCTCCACCTCCTCGCGTCTGAGAATGGAGTTGAGCTTGCTTTGTAATTCGATGGTTTCCATATCAGTGGTATGGTTGAACTGGATGGCTAAGTTCATCTGGTTCCACGAAATCTTGTTCGAGAGCCTGTCCTTTTCTTTTCTGTCAGCTTTCCTTTGGAAAGAATCCCAACGTTTGGCTTTGGCGAGGAAGGTGGTGCTTGCTGACATGAGATCTAGTTCTTGGGGCCATGCCTCTTTGAAGAAGTTAAAGAACCCTGGGGTTGAGTACCATCTGGCTGAGGTACGCAACGGAAGGGGTTTGTGGGTGTGGGAATGATGGGCGGAAGAAACCATAACAGGGGCATGGTCCGAGTGGTTCTTCTCAAGCACTCGAACATCCTTGGTAGCAAGCGTGTCGATCCAAGGTATGTTAGCCAATGCCCTATCCAGACGCTCGTGGAGGAGTCCTCGTCTGAAGGTGGTTCTGGCCCCCGAGGCTCCTAGGTCATAGAGGGAACAATCCTCCATGGCTTCTATGAAATCACAGCTATTGGCGACGTCGAAGGTGTTGCTGCCGAATTTCTCCGACAGATGCATGGCAACGTTGAAGTCGCCCATCACCACTCAAGGGTCGGTGATGGAGAGGGCCATAGCACGAAGGTGGCTCCACAGAAACTTGCGTCCACTCCTGGTGGTGCTGGCATAGACAAAGGTGAATAGAGAGCCTTGGATGTTGCAATGGACAAACTGCTTGTGTGAGAAGATGATATCCAGATTGACGTTGTGCTTCCAAAGCACCCAGATGCCTCCCGAGAAGCCAATGGCTTCGACTCTGTGTGAGTGCGCGAAGCCCAGTTTCTTGATGATGCTCATCGCCTTGCTACCACTGCATCTAGTCTCTATGAGACAAAGGACCGAGGCGTCATACTTTATGGACAAATCTTTAGCTGCGAGGTCGGTGTCCTTGTCACAGGCACCCTGTACGTTCTAGATGATGACTTTCATTTGTCGGTTTCAACCAAGGTTGATGTTCCCATCCTCCTGGCTTCGTCTTCAAGATCGGGAAGGAGAGATGTTTTGGTTCTCTTCCGGTTGGATGAACTGGAGTTGCCCCCCGATTGGATCACCTTCCTATTCCTCAGGTGTATCCCAACCGAGTTTCGTCTAGGGTTGCGGTAGGGGATGAAGGATGTGTCCATACTAGATGTGTCTCCCAACGAGAAGGGCATGGAGGTGAAGGTGTGCAGTTCCTGTGTACGACCAGTGAGGATGACATCTCCGATGGGGTTCACGTCAGTATGGTTGGTGGTTGTCTATGTGTTTGTGGTGCGGGAAAGCGGTTCATGAGTGGAGTGCGGCGAGGGATTGGATCGCTGCTTGGGTGCACCTTGTTGATTACTGGAGTTCTCCTTGTTCTGTTTGGAATTTTGCTTCCTCATCTTCCAATCGATCCCGTTGGTAATCCGATCAGCCACGTTGTCGACATCTATGACTTCAGTAGCATCATCGTCTTCTTGGTTGGTTTCTAGGGTTTGGAAGTGGTTGCTGGAGCTCACCATAGGCTTTTGGTTTGACGCCTTATTGCCTCGCTACTTGCGTTGGATGGGGCGGGCGTAGATGTAATCCGTGAAGCCCTGGACGGGTGATGGGGGCAGTAGGGGGGACATTACCCGAAGATGTTGTCTTCCTCGCATCATTTTCTACGGCTATCCCCTTGGAGCAATCTTTTTCCAGGTGTCTGACACGGCCACAGAACATGCAGATGAAGGGTATGTTTTCATATTCTATCCGGTAGAGGTTGCCTTTGATCAAAACCTGTGGGATTAATGGCTTGGTGAAGTCCAGTTATACCGCGATCCTGGAAAATCGGCCTCGGCGTTGAGAGAGCGTATTGGTGTTGACTTTTATGGTCTTCCCAACATGGTCACCGATTTCTGAAAGCAACACTTCTTTGTAAATATGGATAGGGAGGTTGGGGATACGAAGGCAAGCCATGAGCTTTGGGGGTGAAGAGGATTCCGGTGAGAAGTCCGGTTGCCAACGCTGGACTGATTGATGCCTGTGTAGGGTTGCTGCCTCGCGGAGGAGAAGGTCAGATTGATGCCTGTATTGCCAACCGGGATGTGGAAGACGGGACTCGGGCAAGGGTCGTTGTCGTCCTCTTGGCTGTCGTCTCCAAGGGGATCGCCGCCTCCTCCGGTCATGCTAGGGTTTCATAACCTTAAGATTTTGATTTTGATTCTTATTAATCTTGCAAAAATTGTTCATTTTCTTGCAACATGTTCATGGTTACAATACCAATCATGCCAACAATCCTCATTCCTACAATCTCCTTACATAAAAAGTCTTCCACATATTCAATTATCTTACCTAACCATCTCAGATTACCCTATGCCATTATGCTGTCAAGATTCCATCAGATCACCTTACTAAAATTTTACAACTCTTATCGTGTTATTAGCTTGACAAAATTTACTCATGTATGACAACTTACAATGAGTAGCTAGTTTCTATCTTTCTCGTGACCTAATTTGTGCTAGAATATTGATGAAATTAATTCTCAATCTATATCTTTCCCATTATGATATCATCACATGAGATTCTAAATCCATATATGGACCTTTGGTATCCATCAAAAAGCTATCGGTAACCGATCAACATCTTGAGACTATCTATCTTTGGACACCTTTGAAGCTTAAATGTTGATCAAAATGTGATGAAAGGATGCCTAATCAAGGGAACTCTTCAAGAGCCTTGGCCTTTTGAAAACCAAATTTCAAACCTCCATCCTAACGTCAAAAGGTTGCCTAACTTTACAACTCACAAGCTATGTGCATTCTTGAACAAACTTTATCTAGATTTGTACCATACAAACATATTTTCATCCCACTTCTACTCATGCTGGCATGCTTGATCTACCTGCTTGAAGGGCCTTCCAACTTACCTTGATCCTTTCAAAATGAGGCTTCCAAATTACAATGCTAGGATCATCAATCTTGGATGTAGCTTCAAAATCAAAGATAACTACCAACTGATGCTCTATGCATATTATTTCTACCTGGCCTAAAGGATTATAACTTGAAAAAGGTTTCACCCAATAGAATAATGGTCCACTCATCTTTGTCTACACCCCACAACGGTCCCCAATCATGACCTAACACTAAACCATCACCCACCTTCACTTTCATATCTAAGTGCGACCACACTTTAGTGGACTTGTGAATAGTGTGTATTGTTTTCTTCTCCATATATACGACTTACCACATATTGATATGGAATATAAAGTGACTTTTGGAAAATATAGCGTAGAACATCATTATATGCTCTATACGGTACATAAAAAAAGAAGAAAATGTAGCATTCATATATACAATTATGTAATAGAATAGAAACCTTTATACAATGACTAAGTCACGACTCAAGAACACTGAATAGGCCTAAAATGATATATAGAGACCATCCATCATAGGATGACAAGAACAAGTCTTGATAAGCTTCAAGACACAAATATCAAGATAGTAGTTATGCGGCAAATCAAAATCAATATGTGTCACCAACACCCTAACAATATTTGCAAGATTTTTGAAATAGGTGGTCAGAGTTCCTTTGATGAACAAAATAAATCTCACCTTCAGTCAGTAGATGAGTCTAGCATAAGGGTTGAGCTTTTGGGACTTTGGCACGATAAATCATTGGTGTTCCGTCTTTAGGATGGTTAGTGGTGGTAGAAGGATGGACATCTCAATCACTGGGAGTTTAGTCAATAGACATGTTCATACACATCTTTAGATGACAATATAAGTTTAAACAATGCCTTATCTAGAATCGTAATCACATGAGTATGAATATTGAATGTGTAGTTGATATCCTAAAGAGTAAGAAAAAGCTATAGCTTTAGAAATGCCATTGAAGGGGAGTGCTAGTGGAAATTCTGAGTTTTCCTTCAAGAGATTCAGTACATTCTTGTCTTCCAAATTGGTTTAGATGATTGGTCAAGGGGAACCAATTAGACTTGTATATCAACATGGAGACATATGCATGGAGATTTAGATTTAGCATCTTGATTGTTGTGGAATGGACTGAATTTGCCATGGAAACTCAATCAATATAATGAAAATTTTTCTTTTGTGTTAGATATAGGATGACCACTGGATTGGGGTTGCCATAGCTAGTGGTAATAGAGAGTCATGGCTTTTCGTGATGAATAAAAAACTCCATATTTTATTTATTGGGGTGGGGTTGGTTTATAATAGTAGAAGGATCGATACCATGATGGATTCAACATTTATTGTTGCTCTACAAATTCTAATTTGCAAGGAATTGGCAATAAATATAAAGAGAATATTATATTCACTACTACAGAAATATCGTTCAATGTCGCTTTTCTGGGCGTCGGTTATTAAGGAAAACCGACGCCTATAATATCAAGCGTCGGTTGTTTAGGCAAACCGACGTCTATATTCAAAGACCAGCCAGACACGGGTACCACTTTGTATTCAACGTCGGCTTACTATAACCAACCGACGCCTAAAAGCACCCGCGAAATCCAATTTTCGACCGAAAAAAATTTGGGCCACATACAACGTCGGGTTTTTAACTATTCACCGACGCCTATTTAAAATGAAATTCTACGCGAAAAGTTCCACTTTAGGTGTCGGTTATCCTTGGATAACCGACACTGATAATAGTTCCCGCCAACTAATTTGGGGTCGGTTTTTTACTATCAATCGACGCTGAAGATAATAGGCGTCGGTTGTTTGAAACAACCGACGCTATTTGGGAACTTAATAGCCCCGCGAAACAGAGAACTCTTCCCCATTTCTCTGTTTCATTGCGAACCTCCTGCTAGGTCTGGCGATTCTTACCGCCGGTGCTCCCCGCCGTCGTTGCCCCCCTCCCTCGCGCCGCCACCGCTGTTGCTCCCCCACGCCGCTGCTCCTCTCCTCGCCGCCGCGCCGCTCCTCTCCTCAGCTTTCCTCGCCGCCGCGCCACTGCTCTCCTCGCCGTCGGTGGCTTCTTTGGTGTTGTCCTTGCCGGCGCCGACTGCCTGTAGGTCTCTGCTCAGGCCGCTGCTCTCCAGGCTAGGCATTCTTCCTCTTCCTTCAAGGTACTGCCTTATTCCTCCTTCCTTCCTTCGCCTAGGCGGCTGCTTGGGCGGTGCCAAGGCACGCCAAGGCTGCTGCTGGACGTTTTTTTATTTTTTATTTAAGTTATTTACTTATTGGTAACTTGATAAGTAACTCATATCCATTGATGTTGAAGTAAGTTAGGAAGCCAGTTTGTTGACAGTGATATCTGATTATCCATATGACTTTTGGCTCTTCATCCTATTCATCATGGTGGCATTGCCTCATACTGTGGTCAACTAGGGGAAGTAACATTTGTCTGCAATGTAACTTATCAAAACATGTAGAATAAGTAACCGAAGAACTGGGAGTAGGAACATGTATAATGGGTACATCACAATGGTGAAAATTTAGCTCAAATGAGTGAATTGCTTGATTTTTTTTGAAAGCTCTAGTTATACTTCTTATATTTTAATGTGATGTTACTCTATGCATGTTTCATGTTTGGTACACGACTGAAGTAGCAATATATTAATAAAAAAATGATTGTCTTTGTTTCAATATTGTTGAATATATTGAGAATCCTAATCACCCTTCTTGCTTAATGATGAACTGTAATGCACACATGTGACATGCTTGGAATGTAAATAATGAACTTTTTCCTAAATTGCCAATCATGCTTTTAAAGACATCAATAATCACCCTAACTTGAAGAACTAGGATTGTAGGTATAAGAATGACAGCACATGTATTTGTTGGCCTAGAAACCCGTCCAAGATTTACTCATTAGGAGTAAATCTTGGATAGTCCCCGGTTTGGGACTGTTCTTGAACACCTAATCTCACTTAGGATGTAAGTGTATAATGTGTATTGGGTTTTCGAGAAAATTTCGGTAGCATTTCCCCGTTTGTTCTCTAAGTACATATGTACTTAGAGAACAGCGGGGAAATGCTGCCAAAATTTTCTTGAAAACCCAATACACATTATACACTTACTAGTGAGATTAGGTGTTCAAGGATGGGATAGGTGGTACACATTTATTATATATAAGAATGACATAAAATGTGTTTGTTGGCCTAGAAACCCGTCCAAGATTGACTCATTAGGAGTAAATCTTGGATAGTTCCCGGTTTGGGACTGTTCTTGAACACCTAATCTCACTTAGGATGTAAGTGTATAATGTGTATTGGGTTTTTGAGAAAATTTCGGTAGCATTTCCCCATTTGTTCTCTAAGTACATATGTACTTAGAGAACAGCGGGGAAATGCTGTCAAAATTTTCTTAAAAACCCAATACACATTATACACTTACTAGTGAGATTAGGTGTTCAAGGATGGGATATGTGGTACACATTTATTATATATAAGAATGACATCAAATGTGTTTGTTGGCCTAGAAACCCGTCCAAGATTGACTCATTAGGAGTAAATCTTGGATAGTCCCCGGTTTGGGATTGTTCTTGAACACCTAATCTCACTTAGGATGTAAGTGTATAATGTGTATTGGGTTTTCGAGAAAATTTCGGTAGCATTTCCCCATTTGTTCTCTAAGTACATATGTACTTAGAGAACAGCGGGGAAATGCTGTCGAAATTTTCTGGAAAACCCAATACACATTATACACTTACTAGTGAGATTAGGTGTTCAAGGATGGGATAGGTGATACACATTTATTATATATAAGAATGACATCACATTATACACTTAGGATGTAAGTGTATACCCTAATCTTTTCCTAATATATACTTGTTTCCTAAAAAATACTTGTTTTCTCTGATCATAGAATGGATAGATCATGGATGTCCATTCGTAATCGTTGCACCTAGAGTTTATATCTGGTCTTGATCAGTTTATTAGATTTGCCGAGGAACATAGGAAAAAACCTACAGATTGGTTCTACTGTCCATGTAGGCATTGCGGTAACAAATTGAAACTCAACACTGGTGAGGAAATCAAAAGTCATGTCATGTGCAACGGGATTGTACAAGGCTATACAGAATGGCACTGGCATGGAGAGATTTCAAAATCGAAACTAGTAGATGTCGATAGCAGTGCTTGGGTGGAAGAAGAAATTGCCTCCGATGACGTAAATGTGAACGAACCTGTTCCAGCAGACATCGTTGATGCGATGCTGGATAGTTGTAGGGTAGAGCACACCGATCCACCTCCTATCTTTAGAAACATTGTGCATGATGATGAGATACCGTTATACACATGCTGTGCTAAGTTTACGAAGCTTAGCGCTGTGTTGAGATTGTATAAGTTGAAAGCTAACAATAGATTGAGCGACAAAAGCTTCACTTCACTGTTGACTTTGTTGAAAGAAATGCTTCCTGAAGGAAACGAGCTGCCAATCTCAACATACCAGGTAAAGAAAATGTTGTGCCTAATGGGAATGGAGGCCAAGAAGATACACGCATGCCCGAATGATTGTGTATTATTTCAAAAGGACTATGTAGATTTGAAAGATTGTCCAAAATGTGGTGCGTCAAGGTATAAATTGACGACTTCGGGGGAGTCCAAAACTGGTTCTCCTGCCAAGGTGTTGTGGTATCTACCTATAATATCACAGTTTCAACGCTTGTTTGCAAATCCGAAAGATGCGAAGAATTTGAGGTGGCATGCAGATGTTAAGAAAAATAATGATGGGATCCTACGACATGCGTCTGATTCCCCACAGTGGAAGAAGATTGATCTATTGTACCCCAAATTTGGTGAAGAAGATAGGAATCTAAGACTTGGGCTTTGTACAGATGGGATGAATCCGTACGGGACATTGAGAAGCCAACATAGCACTTGGCCAGTCATGCTTGTTATATACAATCTTCCTCCCTGGATGTGTATGAAAAATAAGTACGTTATGTTGTCATTGTTGATATCGGGCCCTAAACAACCCAGAAATGATATCGCTGTTTATCTTGAACCTTTGATTGATGACTTAAAGAAACTTTGGGCTGAAGGTGTGATGACCTATGATGCTTCAGCAAGAGAGACATTTCGTTTGCACGCTATGTTGTTTTGCACTGTTAATGACTTTCCAGCATATGGGAATTTGTCTGGATATAGTGTCAAAGGAGCTAAAGCGTGTCCTATATGTGAATAAAACACTGATTCAATAAGACTAAAATATGGCGGCAAGACTGTATATCTTGGTCATTGAAGGTTTCTTTCAAAATTCCATCCGTATCGTAGGAAGCGCAAAACATTCAATGGATGGAATGATGAACGGAGTGCACCTAAACCTATACCAGGGGATGTTGTTTATGCAAGAGTAAAAGACATTGTCAATGAATTTGGTAAGAAATCACAATGTAGTATGGCCACACGGAGTGACAATTCTTCATTCAAGAAGAAGTCAATATTTTGGGATCTTCCTTATTGGAGTTCTTTGACAGTCAGGCATTGTATCGATGTAATGCACGTTGAGAAAAATGTCTGTGATAGCATCATTGGTACTCTGTTAAATATACCAGGTAAGACTAAAGATGGGATAAAATCTAGACTGGACCTACGTGAAATGGGAATAAGGTCAGAATTAACAGAATTACGTGAAATGGGTAATAAAAGAACATACTTACCTCCCGCTTGTTACACGTTGTCTAGAAAGGAGAAGAAAACTTTTTGTGAATGCTTGGTAAATGTTAAGGTGCCACATGGTTACTCATCCAACATCCGTAGATTGGTATCAATAAAAGATCTGAAGTTGATAGGTCTTAAATCTCATGATTGTCACACTCTAATGCAACAAATATTGCCCGTGGCAATTCGATCTATATTGCCGAAGCATGTAAGGTTTGCAATTACCAGACTTTGTTTCTTTTTCAACAGTCTATGCAGTAAAGTTATTGACCCTGATACTCTCGATAATTTGCAAAGAGAAGTGGTTGTTACCATATGTCAGCTTGAGATGTATTTCCCTCCTTCATTATTTGATATCATGGTACATCTTGTTGTCCACTTGACTAGGGAAGTGAAAATGTTGGGACCAGTTTTCTTGCATTGGATGTATCCCTTTGAACGATACATGAGCATTTTTAAAGGTGATGTTCAAAACCGTTATCGGCCTGAAGGGAGTATTATTGAAGGTTATGTGGCAAGAGAGGTTATGGATTTTTGCGATGACTTTCTCAGTGGTAATGACACTCCTGATAATGACAAGAATATTGAGGAGGGCAAAGGAATTTTGGGATCACGGGTGAAAGTAATCAGCCGTGAGCAGTTGGAACAAGCTCACTTGTATATTTTACACAATATGGACGAAGTGAGTGTTTATATCGAGGAACATACCAATTTCATAAAGAGACAACATCCTCGAGCAAGTTCAATGTGGCTTGCTAGAGAGCATAATAAGACTTTTACTAAGTGGTTTGAAGATAAAGTCTTACATCAACTATCTCAAACACCAAATGATATTACAGAAACTATCAAATGCATCGCCTTTAAACCAAAACCAAATATTATGTCTTATGAAGGGTTTGACATTAATGGATTCACATATTACACAAAGCGCCAAGATGATAAGAGTGTCGTCCAAAATAGTGGGGTCACTCTTCAAGCGTCGACTATGTACTTTGCAAGTGCAAAGGATAAGAGTCCACGTGAAGCTAAAATGTCATATTACAGTGTCATTGAAGACATTTGGGAGTTTGACTACATAGATTTCAAAATTCCGCTCTTTAAATGTAATTGGGTTGATAACACCAAAGGAGTTATAGTGGATGAATTGGGTTTCACTTTGGTGAACTTTGAAAAGATTGGCGAGAAGGGTGAACCATTCATATTGGCATCACAGGCGAAACAAATATTCTATATCGATAATCCTGTAAATGATAAATGGTCGGTTGTTCTTCATGGTAAAAGACAGTTCATTGAAGATCCTATAGATGAAGAAGAGTACTATGATAAGTATGATGACTCCAGTCCATTCTCAGTTGGGTTGCCAACTCCACAAAATATTGAAGCTAATGATGACTTATATGTGCGCGAAGATCACAATGAAGGATTGTTAATTGATAAAAGATCACAATTTTAGAGACATGTATGTTTATACAAATGTTAAATGTTTGCCTTTTTCTAGTTAATACAAATGCTAAATGTTTGCCTTTTTCTAGTTAATACAAATACTAAATGTTTTCCTTTTTAATGACATTTTCAGATGGCTGACCATGATGAGCATGATGTCCATGATGAGCATGAAGTCCATGATGAGCATGCTGTCCATGACGAGCATGGCGAGGATACCAATGTAAGTTCTAAAAACATATCCTGTATTTCTATAAAATTCATTATCCTCTAGTTATGTCATATATCTTATATTTCTATATTGGGCTAGTTCAGTGTGTTTATTTTTGTCAAATTTTAGGTTGATGATGCACATGTACCCACTAAAGCACTGGAGCAACTTGATGCGCAACACCAAACACTTAACAAGAAAAGGGGCATCACTCTGTTGAAGAAGTTAATAGCGCTTAGTGGCAGTGGATCCAAATTGGTTGTGGAGTTTGATAATGGAGGAAATGCAATTGGAGTGAACTACAATAATTTTGTAAACTATCTTGGGTGTACCACTCGGAGCCATTGTGGTGTTAAGTATGATAATTGGCATAAAGTTTCTCAGGGGAAAAAAGACTTGATATGGAAGGATTTATGCGTGAGTTATTATTATTTGCAATTCTATTTTGTAGATTACAAATTCTATTATTTGCAATTCTATTTTGGATACTAGTTAATAACATTTCTATTTTACAGAATCTGTTTGCATTAGATGAGAAGTTGCATCGTAAAAGTGTGATGCAACGCGCTGGAAAGATGCTTAGGAATTATAGGACAAATCTGAACAGAGAATACATAAAAGAGGGTGATAAGAAAAAGAAGTCAGCACTTGAACAATGGAACTTCTTGGACAAAGAAGATTGGGACAATTTTGTTGCTTCAAGAAAATATGAAGAATTCAAGGTATTAGGTGTCACTCCCAATTTAATCAATATACATTGTATTCATCTATTCAAGATTAACATTTAGTGATACTAACCAAATCATTAATGTGCATACTAACTAGGCCCTCAGTGACGCACAAAAAGCAAGGCGTGCACTGAATGTGCATGACCACACTATGGGTCCAAAAGGCTATGCAAGCGTTCGCCAAAGACTACATGCGGAGTCTGCGGCTACTCAGGAGTCTGCTCCTACTCAGGAGTCTGCCACACCCATGCCTCACCATGATATCTGGATAGCTGGGAGGCAAAACAAGAAGGGTGAAATAAAGAAGCTCATAACTGCTGAGGCGGCTGCGAAAATGGTAAAATACAACTCTTAGAGCAATCGTTTGAATATTGATTATTTGTGGTGTTAACTTACCAAATTCTGTTGATGGTGATTAGCGGGAGCTGCACGAGCAGAGGAAACAAGGCACGTTCATCCCTCAGGGCACAAGGGATGAATTGACAGTTGCTCTGGGTAACCCAGAGCATCCTGGACGTGTTAGGGGTGCATGCGCTGGTGTGGGCATCAAAGCATTCTTTGGGCCATCCCAGCGCAAACCCAGAGCGGGACTTTCTCAAGAAGAGGTAACCTATTCTTTTTTTAGAATGTTACTACAAAAGGAAATTCAATAATAAGAAGCTAATGTTTCTTTTATCCATGTATAGGAGAATAAGAGAGTCGAGGATATAGTTGCTAAGAAGGTCAACAATGTAGTTGCTGAGAAGGTCAAGGAAGAATTGCTGCGGTGGCAGGCATCTCAGGCTTCCAATCAGCCTATGGCAACCCACTCTTCTCCTGATGCACAGACTGCGAGTAATCCTGGAGACCCATCGCCTAACACGTCTGCTGTAAGTATTGTTTATGACATTGTAGCTAGTCTTTTCAAGATGATATGTATATATGTATAGCATTCTTTACGTAAATTTGTAGGCATTGAAGCCATGCCGCTTTAGAATACAAGACTATGTTGTTGCAGAGGCGCAGGCTTACCCGTCCCTTCCTGGGGAAAGGTTTCACGGGACTCTAATGCCACAGGGCTACGTTCGTGTGGGCCCATTACGTTTGTTACCCGATTGGAGGGAAGCTACATTGCCATATCCCCACCCGGATATTGATACACTTGCTGAGGCAGAAGGTGGGGTCATATTGTGGCCCAAAGCAGATGTCGTCTACACTACTGAAATTGTAAGATAAATTTACATTGATTTAGACTGTTAATGTGTATATATGATATCAACTAATCTGAAATTATATATACAAGTTAAAAAAAGAAACCAAGAGCACCTAGGCCTCCACCTCCACTTCCCGCATTACCAACTTGGGTTCCAATTGACCTAACATACCCGTTAGGTCCTGCTTGTAGGGGAATGGCATGTTGGCTACGGGCACATAATATACATTGCCCGATAATTGTTTCTTTAGATGCAGATTATGCAGGTCAATCATACGATAGCTCTTTATTTATACAAGATATTATTGAGCTATTTATGTATGATTGACTGAATACATCAATGATAGAGACATGGATAAGGTGAGATCTTGTTTATACATCCATATACCTTGTGTAAGATCCGGTGATCTAGTTTCTTATATATTAATGCATACGTAATACATGTTTTGCAGCTACTTAGTCGAAGATCATTGCAAATAATTTGCATTTGATCATGTGGGATTTTTGATTCCATCATTGATTAGTATGGTAGCTAAAGACCCTGATAATGTTCAACAATACTGTATAGATGCTTTTACAATTTTTGGTCAGCAAAAGAAGACGATAATAATAGCTCCATTCAATGTCAAGTAAGTTTACTTTATTTATAATTTGGACTTAAGAAAATTCCATTTTTATTGTGCATTTTGAGTTATTAATTGTTAACTTTTTACCTCTAGCGGTAAACATTGGGAGTTACTAGTTATTGTCCCCGGGACGTTCACTGTTTATTATCTAGATCCCGCGGGAAGTACATTAAACACTAAAATTGGACACGTAATGAGAATGCCATTATTCTGGTGAGAAATATTTCATTTTTGTATCTGTTAACATCTGTTATTACATTACTATTTACTTATGTAATTTACTGTGTTATATTAACATGTAGGGGTTTAGATGCATTCAAAAAGGCTGGAGGAACGGTCCCAAGGAAAAAGAACCAACCAATAAATTGGCAGAACGTACAAGTAAGTTCCCGACTCCAATGTATATATTATTGATGTGAATTGTGCTTAGTTGTATTATTTTATATGTTTCAATTTATAGTGCGCTACACAAGACAATGGCTGGGCATGCACATACTATGTGATGCGATTTATGCAGATGATTATCAAACATGCCGCATTGGACATCGATACCATACATGAGGTATTATATATAGTCTCATTAGTTAGTATGAAATATATCAATCTTATTTTTATATTATTACTTATATATATACATCATTCTCTTTGCAGGTGTTTAAAACTGACAACACTATAGGTAAACGCTTAAAAAATATACATGCTCCATATACGATGGAAGCATTAAATGAAATAAGAGAAGAATGGGCAAAAACCATACAAGCAGTGACAACTGTAAGATATAATTGGGATGTTGATAGCGATAATGCATGATACTTTGTAAATGAATATTTCTGAATGTTAATACATGTATTTGAATATTTTTATATGTGTGAATGTGAGAATTGAATTGATGTCTGAATGTATCTACTTGTGTGAAATTTTCCTTGGGACTTTTGCAGGTTTGTGGCCTGTTTGTAGGCTGATATCAATAGATGTCGTAAACCTGCAGTTCAGAAAACTGAACTGCAGGTTCTCATCCTGCTGACCAGCCATTGCAGGCCTGCAAATTGATATGAAAAAAAAATAGATATAGGCGTCGGTTATTTGCAGAAAATCGTCAGCAAAGACCTACATCGTCGGGTTTCTGAACAAAACCGACGCCTAATGTGGCAACAACCGTACTGGAAATGGCGTCGGCTGTTCGTGTCAAACCGACGCCTATTTAACATATAGGCGTCAGTCTTTTAGTAGATAACCGACGCCAAACTGGTTCGCGCCACAGAAAACAGCGTCATCTAGGACACTTTCTACGTCGGTTACCAAGTAAACACTGACGCTATAGTCCGTATAGGCGTCGGTCTTTTAGTAGATAACCGACGCAGAATGTGTCCTAGATGACGCCGTTTTCTGTGGCGCGAACCCTTTTGGCGTCGGTTATTTACTAAAAGACCGACGCCTATATGTTAAATAGGCGTCGGTTAAAAAACTGACGCCGAAGTATTCGACCTTTAGCGGCGCCCACATAGGCGTCGCTCAGAAACCGACGCCAAAGGGGGTTGAACAACCGACGCCAAAGGCTGTTTCTGTAGTAGTGATTCCTACATATGGGATTAAGAGAGAAAGATTTCTCCCCCTCTCCCATGTCCATGGCGGAGGCCGAACGTCCGAGAAGGTGATAAATCAAGGCGGCAACTGAGATTCGAACCCAGGTCCCTTCATGAGGAGACACCGTGCTTGACTACTTGAGCCACTCCTTGTCGGCATTATATTCCTATATATGGTTTCCTTGTAGGAGGTTGTGAATGACTTAAAAGAGTTAGGATTCATTATTATAACATAGGAGCGACTGGAAAATCTAATTGAGGCATCCTACCGAGAATCATTACTCTCTCTTACGTGGAAAGAGTGCCACAAAACCAATTCCTCTTGCGGTGGGAAAAGTACAGGAGCATTTAGAATGTTAAATGAAATATTGGTCAAACTGATATTTAGAGAGATCAATGGTAAACATGTTTCCTTATTAGGAAAGGAAAGGTCTTGTAATTATCCGGCGTGAGTTGTTGGCACATCGATGATGAGGCAGTCCATTTTGTTAATAATCAAAAAGCTTCGTTCGATTGAAGGATTAACCACGACCTCACAGTTGAGGTGAAGAGTGATTGAAGGCTGCCAGGATGAAATGACTCCAGGAACTCTGGAGAAGGACGCAATGGTAGTTGGAGGAGCATGGCAAACACGAACTACCGAGGAATGTAAAATCAGTGATGGAATTTCCGATGTTCAACAAACTACGACATACACAATCTCGTTGAGGTAAACAAATGTTAGAAATGAACACCGAAAAGTTCAGGAAACAAAGCAGAGTATAGATGGAATGACTGTTGCAGGTAATAGGTTGCACCGATCATGATAACAGGTGGACAATGTAACACGAATATATGGACACAGTATTATGCAATATGGTTGTATCATGTGGAACCGAAACACAAATTAATATGGTTATTGGAACACGAAAATTGAGCAGCAACAGATTGTCACATTCAACACATTATTATCTCAAGGCATTAGTGCCATAAGACCATGAATGGGCTGAGCGTCCTATACAATTAATGCTGACAAAGGATTGCTACAACAAAAACATGTCCGTCTCCAAATATTGAAAGACTGTGTCTATGTCGATTATGTCCATAAGATCGGATATGGAGTGTATGGATTTGCAGACTTCGTGGTAACACAATTTTGGAAAAAGCTATGCTCTTCTTCTTATACTGATTTATCTATCACAATGGTTTTCTCTTCCATGTGGATGGCAGCTTTTCATGTTAAATCTTGTATGTCGTTATGGTGGATGGGATTCTTTACGCTTGGTTAGTCGTTGGGTTTGAATGTTTTCTTTGCTACCGTCTCATAATTTCCCAATAGTTCTTGACCGACAAGACTTTCACCCAAGCCGGCTTATCTATCCAGTTGCTTGAACGACTCCTAAACTTTGCGGGAGCCAACTTGACTAACCAACACGAGGAAGCTAGGCGACAGCAATCCATATTCAAGCAAGCTATTATGAAGACCAAATAATAGCACCTGATCAAAAAAGAGAAAACACTTTTAACTTCAGAAAGACCCCGATCAACTGATAAGCTGACTGATTTACACGACTATACTTAACTCCTTCCTTTCAGTTCTCCGTTGATAAAAGGAATCTTTCCCTTTCCTTTGGTAATTTCTTGATGCAGTAAAAGAGCTACGCCCTTGGTAATAGTGGTACTTGCTGCGGGGGACACGGTTAAAGCGACAGCTACAAATTGGCTGAGAAACCATCATCATGTTAAAAGCAGGCATTCAGAGGGAAACAAAAGTTGAAAATCGAAAGCAACTCATTGCATTTGAGACCAGCGGGTTCAAAGTTCAAACCTGAAAGGGTCTTTAAGAGGGCTCGAGGAAAGGGCACCGATCTACACATCATTAGCATCGCCGAAGGGGTAGGCATGGATTGTACAAGCCATGTAAAAGGGGGGTCCATCAGCTGGGGACCGATACGTCTTGATCTGTTCTACAAGATTTAGATGGTGCAGGCAACGTTTCAGAACATGTATGCTGTCTTGTTTCCTGTAATGTCCTTTCTTTTTGCCCTCTCAATGGAAGGGTGGAAAGGAGAAAACGCTATCATATGCCTCAGCTTGGCTGTAGCTTATTTGTAATCAACACGGGGTCCCGAAAAGGGTGTATTGGGTAGAGATGAAGCAAAAGGTGCAATTCCAAGCCTTGTCTCTGTAGGGATACCCTAAGGGTCATAGTTTTGTTGGATCACCCTTTTTGACTGGTTGGTTTCCTTGGGAGGGTACAACCTGGGAACGGAATAGCTAGGGGTTCAGAATTGAGTCGCTCTTGAGACATGCGGCCAACTGTTCGGAGTGAGGGGTGTCTCTAATCTTGTGTCCCTATATTGTCGGCCGGACATTCTGTAGGATACTATATATAGTGCTTAGGAAATGTTTTTGGGATTTTCTTGATTGACTGCATTGTGATTTGGGAAAGTACATTTCTGTTGAAGCGGTCTATACCTGGTCAAAGGAATCAGTAGTTCTTTAACCTTACGTAACCCCTTCTTTACTTAGAATATATTATATATATATATATATCCCTCGGGATTTGCTGTTCCTTGTTTAACAAGGAGCAGGCTACAAAATCCGGTCCCTATAAATCGATGGGCAGAGACACGTGTAAATTGATAGTGGAAGGAGCAGCCTACTCCTCGTAGAAAGAGGAACAACAAATCTGAACTCATATATATATAGCAGAAACTGATGCCTAAACCAAACTGCCATTTTCTATCTGATAGAGATATCAACAATTGCTCATGCTGATTATCGAAACAAATAGCTAGTTACGTCCAACTGTCTGCTTGTGACTTCACCGATAAGCTCATAAAGGACCGTATCATTATGCTTGATGCTACTGGTTTTGGATTAAATGAGGACGTGTAATAGTAGAACTATAAAGACATATTATGTGGCAAGAGTAATCAGCTAACTCGCATGCATACTAATAAAAAGACTCAGTCTGTCTCATTGTTTTTGTTTGATTTCCCGTCATCATTCATTTAAAAAGGCCACATCCAAGAATATTTTACCATGCATGCCAATCTGTTGTCGCTTTGTTTTTTTCTCATCGACTAATAATTTCAGCAGCGGCTCTGTGAAAGCCGCGTTCCACAAGTTTTATCAAAAGCTGTGGAGCTTTAGTCAAAAGAACGCCCACACAGAACGACATGAATCGAGCCGATCAAGAGAAGGTGTCTCGCTCCATGGGGAACTGGAAGCAACACAGGAACATGCAGCTTGATTGATTGCGTACGTAGATCTATCCAAGCCCGACAGTCATGATTCTCGTGCATGCAGCTGCTTGCTGCTTCCGGAAAGTAGTCGTTGGAGTTAGGGCTCGCGCCGACTGACGTAGTAGCTGACGCGCGGTGTGCATGGAATCCCCGGGACGTATGGGGGACATTGTTCTGCAACCTCACTGCTGCAGGCGTTTCTTCATTGACTGTCTGGTTCCCGAGTCCAGATGATTCCTTTCCAGTTTCATTGGCGGGGCCCATCCATTCTGCTATGATCAGGATTCACGAGGACCAGACGATTCGTAGGTCTAGGTGCCCTAGAGGGCTTTGATAAGGCAAGTCACAAGCTCCCCTTCACCCGTAACAGTTCTCGACGGAATCTATCATGGTCTTTAAACGCAACGTTAGTTACCACAAAAGAATTAGAAGACTGTAGGGTTTCATTACAATTCGAGTAGCATGCCTCAATCCCATGTCAGTTACAATGTTCTAATTTTTTTCCTCTTGTACTGCCTGCTCTATCAGACCAAAGGGTTCAAAGCTCCCATATCCGACCCTCTCTCCTGTGGGTGCGGGGTACATGAGAAAAAGCTCCCCATGTAGGGTGTTAAAGTTATGTCCTTATCCATCAATTTGACAGGACCAACTCTTCTATACCCGACATATGCCCCCGTCTCTGTTCCCTGCACATCTTGACCCTCCAATTGTGCGACCCACGAAAGAAACACATCTAGGATTTATGAGGCAAAATGTCGCGGGCACATGAGATTTGAATCCTAATTTGACATCGTTTAATAAAGAGAAATATAATTTACGCTTTAAATTTTGTCTATTCAGGTTAGAGTTGGACATAGATGTCCAAATAAAAAAACAAGTTGGTTCATAATTCACTTTTTGTCAATCTGAATATTTGGATCGAAAGATCCAGACAATACAAGCTCTAGTAAGTGATCAAAGTAATGTATACCATGATTCTTCAACACTTTAACACTTAACCATCACATAAGATAAATGTATTCTATAATAAAGATATATCATTTGTAGATTAATAGAATATTATCAAAATCTCAATGTAAACATAAAAGATAATAAAATCCGAGATTGATTCCTAGGTTAGACATAAAAAAGTTGGGTTGGCTCTGGTTTACCAGTTTGCAAATAATCCAACTTTGTGTGAGTTTTAGGTTGAGCTATTTTATATCGACCTAGATGTTATAGGACGTAGAATCAATATGAGACTAATTTTGTGACACCATACTTCTCTCCTCCTAAACTTGATGTTCTAATTGTAGTAATGGAACAAAGTTGGTTCATTGCTTAGTACCTTTATGTAGTATGGTAGCTTAACCATATACTTCCACCCTTAGTGGTAAAGGTGGTTGACATAAATATGGTGTCATTCTTGTATTAATCAACGACAAGGATGACTCTCGGTATATTTATCATAGTAAAGGGACTAAGTCAGTTCATTCCTTGGTCCCTTTATATGCTTAGGAAGCTTACATAGTTCAACTGATGGTAATAATTGTGGTCGAGGAAAAGATGGTGGTATTCTTATAGAACTCAACATGTAGGTGTGGTGTAAGGTAGTTCCTCATAGTTAGATAACAAAAAAGACTTCTTCTCTTCCCCTACCTTGTGTATTATACATACAATAATGGACTAAGTCTTTCTGTTCATCCACCCTTTCATAAATTTTGGTACATTGCATAGTTCCATAGGTAGTGATTAAGCTAGTTGTAGGAAAGACATTGGTTGTCTTGTAGGAATAAATGGAGGACTACTTGGAAGACATTAGGATAGGTAAGAAAAAGTGGTGAATCCAAGAAAAGGATCTAGGGATATGCCAATTTAGGGAGACTAATTATGTCTTGTAAAGATCCTTCACTGGCATACGGTGAGAGAGATTTTATAGAGATAATTATTAAAGGGAATGTTGAATGTTAGTGGTAAGTACACCAATAGGTGTCTCTGGTACATTCAATGACAATTTAGAGGATCATTCAATAGGATTATGGAAATACCATATGAAAGGTTGGAAGAGGAGATATGCCATTTTGGAAGCTAGTTGGTATGATAGGAGGATGGACAGTTGAAGAAGGGATACAGTGGTGGTTGCAAAAATGACCCTACTAGAAATAATATATGGAGTTGAATGAGGATGGAAGTGGGATTATGTGAACTAACTAATCAATAAGATGGTGAAAACTATGGTAGGGTACCTTTTTTATTACTAGATAGGGACACATACTACTACTATGAAGGAGGCAAGGAGGGAGTATGGAGGGGAATTGAAGAGTATTAGTGCGGTGAAATTTGGGTGTGGGATGTGTCTCTATAATGAAAAAGGGAAATTTGTATGGAATGTTAGATGAACATTGTATCGATGACACACGTGGATCACAAGAAAACATTGTATCAATTGAAATTAGATTAACAACTTCCAAATTCAAATATGGGTGTTGTAATGATAAAGAGGAGATGGTAAATAACCTTCTTTCTATAGTGGATGGTAATAAAGGTGTGGATGGAGGAAAAAGAGGTGACCTATATGTTAAGGATATCAATACAATAAGGCAGTGGAGAAGTATGTGTTGTTTTTTAGGTGAAGTCTAACAAGAATAATCATATGGGGTGTTGTTGGAGGGGGACTTCCTTTTGATAGTGATGTGTTGTATCTAGGTGGAGAGGTGTGGAAGTTTCTAGAAAATGAAGTAATAGAAGGATGTGTCACCAAATTTCATTGTAAAAAGCTATTTGGGAAGGGTGTATCTTCATATATATAGGAGGATCTGAGTTTATAAGAAACATGTTGAACATATAGATTCTTGTAGGAATTTCTGAAGATGATGAAGTCCTTGTTATAAGTTGTTGAATTAAACTAGATGTGGGGTCTGAAGTTGAATACAAGAGAAAATGCTTAATGGATGCTGGCATAAGGAAGGTGGGGGAGGGAAGTTTGTGACATGTATATTGATGAGAAATTGGACATGCAACTAAGATTCTTGGTCTAGATTAGGGTAAATGATGAATTCAATAGTATAGAAATGTTCTACAACGTTGGTTGAATTTTCAAAGGAAACCGACGAGATATGATATCTCGTCGGCTGCCACGATAAAACTGCCACAATGGGCTAACTCAGAAAACACAGACTGCACTTTATTTATCCGTCGATTATGCATATAGAAAACTGACAACATAGAGCGCCCTCGAAAATACAATTTCAAGAAACAATTTGGGAGATATTCTACTTCCCTACAAAAACTCTAACTCATTTGTTTCTCATATAATGAGTGATGAGATAGAAGCATAATCGTTAGAATCTGTGTGGTCAATTTCACGTACACTAACCAATGAGAAAGGTTATGCACCAAACATCTCACAATATCTTTTTCCTCCAAATTGGATTATCTGTCAGTTTGTCATGAAAGAAACTAACGTCGTAGGTGTCATTGGGACACATCATTACTCGTCTATTTTTTCACAATTGACCGACAATATAGGTTCACACGGACATATATTTTGTCAACACTTTTTGTCCAATAAACCGACGTTATAAGGTACTTCGTCAGTTTTTTTTATAATAACCGATGAAATGGGTTTTAATTAAACCTCATGAGAAACTCCTCTTTCCCTTCTTTCTCCTCCCCGTGAGAAACCCCTCCAGTGCTCTATGACTCCGTGTGATTCTCTACCACCTTCGACGTCCCCAACCCCTCGGTAGCTTCTCAATAGCCCCCATTGTCACTTCAACATCATCATCCCCTACCCTCATCGGCCCTAGCTCCTTTGATGCTTCCTCTGCCGATCACCACTATTTCCAATTGCCACTGCTACTGGCTGCCACTCCTGTCACACTACCTCCATCGTCATCCTCCTTCTTCGACGTCACTAGCTTCTTCCATCGGTTTGTCCTCTCCTCCTTCCTCCTCTCTCCTCCTTCAGTTATCTCTATCTCCCTTCTCCCTCTACTCCTTCCTCCTCTCTCCTCCTTCCCCTGTCCTATACGATTCAATATTGAGAAGAAATTGTGCAAGACAGGAAGGAGGAGAGAGGAGGAAGGAGGAGAGGAAGAAGAAATCAAATTGTGTGGAAATTGAAGAAATGTTCTCTATGCTTTCAATTATAGCGAATTGTGACGACTGAGAAGAAATCATATGAACTGTGTGGGAATTATGATGAGTTGTATGGGGATTTTGATGAATTGTATGGAAATTGTGATGAAAATACATATATAATGATTATTGCATGCTTTTCGTTGATTATTTAGTTTTTTTAGGTCTCTATGTTGTACTTATGTATTTAATCAGAATTGAAAATTATTTCTAAACCCTAATATGTAAATGCTAATCTATAAACTATAATATATAAATCTTTTATTCTAAACCCTAATTCTAAGTCATGTTGTTTGCCTAGAAACCCGTCCAAGATTTATTCACTAGGATTAAACCTTAGATATCCTAGGCTTGGGATTGTTCTTGTGTACTTCATCTCCCTTAGGATGTTAATGTTAATGCATGTTTGATTTCCATATTGTTTCCCAACATTTCCCCTTTTCTCTCTGGGTACATATGTAGGTGGGTATTTTTCCATCTTCAGCGGTGTACTTGGAGAACTGTGGGGAAATGCTACCATAACTTATTGAAATAGAACACACATTATATACCTACTAGTGGGTTGAAGTGCTAAAAATGGGATAGGCGGTACACATTCATCTATATGAATGTTAATATATGATTATGGCTCAATTCAAACATATTTTATTCTAAAATTAACTTGTAAGAAAACACTTGATGAGCTAATCATCTCCCATATGATGACAGAATGGATCAATCATGGATGTCTAATTCAAATTGTTGCACTTTGGAGTTTATCAATGGTCTTGATTGATTTGTAAGATTTGTAGGGGAACATAGAAAATAACCTAGAAATAGGTTTTAGTGATCATGTAGAAATTGTAGTAAGAACTTAAAAGTTGACACTATTGACATGATAAAAAATCATGTCATGTGCAATGGGATTGTATAGGAATATACAAAATGGTACTAGCATGGAGAGATTCCTATTATGAGATATGTATATGTTGATAATGGTAGTTGTCTCGAAGAAGAAATGGCTAATGATGTTGATGTGAACGAACCAATTCCAATAGACATGGTTGATGTCATGCTAGATAGTTATAGGATAAATGTTACATATCCACCTTCCGTTTTTAGGAACATTGTGCTTGATGTTGAGAAATCATTATACCTAGATTGTACTAAGTATAGGAAGTTGAGCATTGTGTTGAGGTTGTATACTCTGAAGGCTAACAATAGATGGAGTGACAAAAGCTTCACTTCTCTATTGTCCGTGTTGAAAGAAATTCTCCCTGAAGGCAACGAGCTTCCAATATCAACACAGAAAAGGAAAAAAAATGTTGTTTCCAAAGGGAATGGAAGCTAAGAAAATACATGCATGCCTGAATAATTGTGTGCTATTTCAAAAGGACTATATCGATCTGAAATAATGTCCAAAATGTGGGGCATCTAGGTACAATAGGACGACATCGGGTAAGACCAAAATTGAGTCTCTTGCCAACTTGGTTTGGTATCTTCCTATAATACAATAGTTTTAATACTTGTTTGCTAATACCATAGATGCACAAAATTTATCTTGGCATACAAAGGTAAATAAAAACAACGATGGTATGCTATGACATATGTATGTTTTCCCACATTGAAAGAAGATTGATTTATTCTATCCTGAATTTGATGAAGAACCTAAGAATTTAAGACTTGAACTTTGTACCAACGGGATGATTCCATATGGAACATTAAGCACCCAACATATCACTTGGCATGTCATGATATTTATATACAATCTTCCTCTATGGTTGTGTATGAAGAATAAATACGTCATACTACCCTTGCTGATATCAAGACCCAAATAACCTGACAATGATATTGATGTTTACCTTCTCTAATTGATGATGTAATAGTACTCTGGGGAGAAGGTGTTCTTATTTATGATGCTTTGTGAGGAGAGATGTTTGATTTATGTGCTATGCTGTTTTGCACTATTAATGACTTTTCAACTTATGATGTAAAAGGATCCAAGGCATGTCTTGTATGTGATAAAAATATTGATTCAATCTGACTAGAACATGGTGATAAGACTCTATATATTGGTCATCAAAGGTTTCTTCCAAATGTGCATCCTTATTAAAGGTTGCATAAAGCATTCAATGTCTCAACTAAGGAACAAAGTGCCCCTAAACCTATTCCATGAGAGGATGTTTATGCATGAGTAAATAACATTACAAATCGTTTTGGTAAGAGACCATGTACTACTTCTACATGTGAAAATTCTTTATTCAGAAAGAGGTTGATATTCTGGGATCTTCCTTACTAGAGTTCTTTGACAATTCAACATTATATCAATGCCATTCATGTTGAGAAAAATGTTTGTGATAACACATTGGTACTCTATTGAATATAAAAGGCAAGACTAAAGATGGCATCGAATCTAGAATGGACCTACATGAAATGGGTATAAGGAAAAAGTTAACAATAAAAGTTAGCAAGGGTCGCCACACATATTTACCTCATGCTTGTTACACTTTGTCTATAGTCTATACAGGAGGAGAAGTTTTTATGAGTGTTTACTTAATGTTAAGGTACCATATAGAAACTCATCCAATATGGAGGGCAAGTTCACCCCTCAGAGCACGCACAATGAATTGACGGTTTCTCTAGGGATGGAATAGCATCTTGGACATGTTAGGGCTGCTGGATCTGGGTTTGGCTCATCCTAGAAAAAGCATAAATCTGCCAAGAAAGGGGGAATGGACTAAGAGGATGTGCAATGATTGATAGGTGTAATCTATGATGCAATTTAAGGCTTCTAAGATAGCACAGATCCTCCAAAAGTCACAGATCATGTACAACATCACATGTCTGAGGAGGGTATTGAGAGTACTCCTTGTGACCAACATGGCACGATTGGGGTAAGATTCAATCCAAGTCAATTTATATGTAGTTTTTGTACATGGTGATGAAGTAATCCCTCAAGTCAATTTATATGTGTGCCAATTATAATGGTGTGTTTCATAAAATAATAGGCATCTGAAAATAATGTCTTGCCATTGATGCTCCATCATACAACATAATGGCTGATGTCAAGATTTTTCCACACTTTGATACAGTTCATGGTGTTCCCCTTCCTACTGATCATGTTCACGTGTCCATCATACATTCATTCTGGCATGGAAAGAAACACCACTCCCATAGGAGCACTCTTAAGCCACCACAGTCAGAAAGGTTGAAGGCGACTATACTGGGTGTCCCAAATGGCTCCTTGTATTTCTTGATATATGAGAAATGTATATCAAATTTATAAATATTCGAAAGCTAATAGGAGAATACATACATGCATACAACAAAAACTAAGAATCCCCCTAGGGTTCTAAAGCCTCCTCCCTCACATTTTATTCTACAACAGTTGTTCGACTCCTTGGGCCCTAACTGGACAATATAGATCCATCAGATACCATGGTGATCGACCTTCAAGAGGATTTCATAGATACAAATCGCAAAACTATTAGTTTTACAAGTGTTTTTGAGCTATTTCATTATTAATTATAGAACACAGCAATGATAAAACTTTAGATACAATGATTTTGAATCCTTATTATATGTGAAAAAGTATGTTCTATAATTGTTTGCTATATATCAATTGATTATTGTATATATATGTTCAGTCATTTGTATTGCATGGCTGCTGAGTTTAGATTATCAAATATGACATTTCTAGTGTCATCAATGATCAGCAATGTAGCTAGAGATTTGAGTGATGTCACTGACTACGTCGCTACCACGATGAAGGTTTTTGGTTCTTCTAAGACTGTAATCATAGCTCCCTTAAATGTTGTGTGAGTTTTTTTTGTTATCCTTCTATTTGCTTAGAAATATGCTTTGGTAGTTATTAGTGATTGTTCTCGAGATCTATATTGTGTATTTCCTTGATCTTTCAGGTATAAAACTAACATCAAATGAGGGACACCCAATGGAATTGTTGATTCATGTGTAAGTATATTTTTCCTTGCTCAAAATATTTGTTAGTGTTTACATCATATGAAAGTTTAATAACGCAACATATTTGTTAATTTAACTTATAGGGATATGAAAGAATTCCATCTTGGTGGATGGAAAGTAGATAAAACAAGAAATTAGTAGCTTGGAGGAGTGTTAATGTACATAGTCTTCTCACTCTGATGCATATATATTACCAACTTAGCTTATTTACATTTATTAACATAATTGTAAATCTAAAATGTCCTTTATAAGACAATGATCAGACATACAAATATCATGTGATGATGTACATGGACAACATTATCAAGCACACATTACTATATATCCAACGTACAACATGTTGGATCCTAAGATGGGTGATTGGATGCTCTAGAGGGGGGGTGAATAGAGCTGAATGCACTTAAAAAAATCATTAGATCTTCAAGATATATCACAAGATAAGGTTGCTAAATAGGAAGTTTGAGTGAAACTAATTCATACATAGCAATGGATAGAGAGATTGAACAAGCACCAAGTGACAAGCTATGTAGTGTGGTTCAACACTTCAAATTAGAAGTATGTCAGTCCACTACCTAGAGAGGTCAACCTCTAAGATTTCTTAACCATTGCACTCTTATATTCATTCATAAGACTTACAATACATGACCCACCAAAGGACTTACCTATTCAATACAAATAGTCTTCAACCTTACCAAGGATTACCCACTTTGTAACGAGTCTTCAACCTTCTTCAAGGACTTACTCACTCTTGCACAAGTCTTCAGCCTTCTAGGAATTACCCACTCTTCTTGGATATTCAACCTTTGACTTAACCTTCACTCAGAGAAGCTTTCACTAAGCACTAACACACTTGAGCAAGGAGTCTTCTACCTTCACCAAGGGATTACCCACTCTTGCTCCAAGTATTCGACCTTGATCTTCACCAAGAGACTCCTTCCCTTGTTCTTCTTCACCTCTCTTAGCCAAGAGAGAGAACCTTCATCTTCATGATTGAAATGAGAGATTGGGAGGTGGTGGGAGTGAGAGCCCCACAAGAAATACATGTAGGACTAGCTATCTTATAAAATCTCCTACTCACTCTAATGGATGATGCAAGTGATTAATCTGAGAGACAGGAGGCTATAGGATGCACTCAACTATATATTAGGAACCTTATATAGAATTTTCATTGAATTCTAAACCTAGTAATGAAGCCCAAGGGGTCCTATTTATAGTTGGGGATGTCTCTTAGCCTTTGGAAACACTTAAGAATGAAAACTAGCCATTTTGTGATTGTCAACAGATATATTTTCGATTGCTGCAACTTCACAACGGCTAGAAACACTTTTCTCCACTTTTTCATATAGTGCAATCAGTCGAGTTTCTATAAAGGTAACTCGACTGATCCCACTATGTGACAAGACCAATTTAAGCCATCAGTCGAGTTTGTCCCAGGATAACTCGACTGAACCACATAAATCATTTTTGGTCTGTAGAGGGATCGGTCGAGTTATGTGAAATGGAAACTTGACTGATTAGAAGTCATTTTCAAGATCAAATCAGGATTGGTCGAGTTTGCAACTTGACCGATGAACAACCTGATGTGAATTTTGAAAAATGTCTTTTGAGTGTTTAAATATTTGATCTAATTGCTCCTAATTTTTTTCTAAGCTTAATTACAAGTCATACAATCATTACAAGTAATTTACAACATGATTCTAATGGTTTACATCACATTAAAAAAACTTGCACTTGTGTTTTCTCCAAGTTGAGATGCACAAGTTAGGGCACTTGGAGTGTGTCTATACCTAATCTGAAATCACTCAAGTAGAAGCATTAGACTCAAAAAAATAGAATGGTTAGTCATCATCAAAATAGGAGTTTAGTCAATTTAGAACTTGACTCCACATTCTCCCCCTTTTGGAAGATGACAAACCATTCCATAAATGTATTAAAAGCATTTAAATAAAGTTATACCTTTAGAGAAACCTAGGAGTTTCATTAGAATGGAGTTCATATGCTCCCACTCAATTGATTCTCATGGAGTTCTCGTACTCCCCCTCAATTGATGCTATTTCTCCTACATGGTTAGCTTTCATAACATTAATAGAATACTATGTCTTATACTCATATATGTTCTACACATATATGTCTTCTCCCCTTTACCTTCTCTCCTTTACATGGACATTCTTCTCCTCTTCATGTAAGGCATGCCTTCTGCCTCTTTTGTCAAAAGAAGACATACCTTTCTCCCCCTTTGTCATTTTGAAAAGTGGGGTTATGAAGAAATAAGAAACACCACTTGTTAAAAGAAAGGAGATAACAAAAAGTTATAAGGAGAGTAGAAGAGCATATCTAGGGGCTTGTCCAAGCATAGAATAAAAGCAAGCTAAAGCATGAACTTGAACAACCCAAAATGCAAGATAAAGTGCTATAGAAAAATAATAAATCACAATTTTGACCCTTAAGATGATGGTATCCATCCAAAAAATGTCATGACTCATTGTAAAGTAATGAGTTATTCTCAGAAGGTCGTTTCTACATAAAAAACACTAGTCTTGCATCAAAATCTGACACTGGAGCAAAATATGCATAAAATTTCAAGTATGCTCCAAATTCTACCTACAATGTAGCTCTATATATCCTTCATCACAATTTCAGGAAAGCAAGTCAAGATAGTAGATATGTAAGTTAAGGAACAAGCTTGAGCAAGTATGGCACATGATACAAGCATAGCATATAGTGAGTACCACTTGATGAACAAGGCTAGAACTACATGTATACAAATTACTAGTAGATGATATCACAAGTTAGGACTACTAGTAGGATCTAGATCATAACAAGAGATACCAAAAGATACACAAGATAAAGCAAGCTATGAGAAGATGTAGAGATATATCCAAATAAAGAGACATGTAATTTCATAAGCATGAAAGGATATAAATCACCAACGAATATGCAAATTTACCCAAAAGATGATTTACCACTAAGAACCTAAATGTTGTATCCAAACAAGATATACAACTATATATATGTAGCAAGTTTGAGCACATAGAAGAAATTTAAGACACAACCAAGAGATCCAAAGAGATCATCATAAAAACCTACAAAACAACTCAAAGTAAGTAATTACAAGATATAATATACCGATTTAGAGTAATTAGAGATATAGAGTTATAAGCAAGAAAGGCAATTTAAAAACATGGCAATGAGCACATATATAAAAGGCACCAAAGGGAGTGTCAAAGAATACAACAATTGGTTGAGAATATCTAGTTGAGAGGGAAATTCTCATCCAAAAAGCCAACTGTGCATTCTGTGCACAATGCCATCGGTTGAGTTCTGTGTTATGGCAATTTGACTGACAACAGTTGTTGGCAACACCCATTGGTGCTTATCGATCGAGTTTGAAACATGACAAATTTGACTGACAAAGTTGCTGTCAAAAAACACATATATTTCCTAAAAACATATTTAGAAGTATGCTAAAAATATAAGTCATATCCAACCATGTGTAAGCAAGTTAATAATGTACAATGAAAGCATTAGAAACAATTTTTGAGCAAGAAAGTGAAGACAATCACAATATACCAATTTTGACTCAAAAACCACATGCATAGTGCACACTAACTTGGCAAAACACACTATGATTGAAAATGAGCAAGAAAAATATTGCCTCTATGCTTACCATTGCTTTCCCACTTGTTTCCATCCCCTACACATCTCACCTTTCTTTTTTCATCTGGATTGAGAAGTCAATTTACAATTCAATAGCTCAAGTCAATCCATTTGCAAGTATCTATAAGAATAAAGATGAAATGGTCCCCAATCATATTTTTGGGTCCAGAGGGGTTAGCTTAGAAACCCAAATCCTAGTGCTCTTGGGTGCTTTCCTAAATGGGAAACAAGGATAATAATGTCCAATATCATTGCAATAGTTGCATGTGCCTATAGCCTTGGAGATAGAGGATTCTCCATGGAAGATTGGAGGTCCTTTACCTTTGATGTTCCTTTGACTTCCATCATACCCTAAACCATGTCTACCAATTTGTTTAGTATTATGGTGTAGGATATCATTAAGATTATTTTTACTAACTAAGAATCTTTGCAAAGAAGATCTCAAACTATGATTATCACACATAAGAGAAGAAATAGTAGAAGACAAATGATTGATATTATCTCTAGCATGCAAAAGATAATTTTCTAAGCAAAGATCTTTAGTTAAATAAGAATCTCTATCAATATGAAGAGCAACAACATTATTCTCTCTACTAGTAGAACTAGAACAAGATTCAAGAATATTGATTTTGGCAAGTAAGGAAGCATTTTTATTTTCAAGTAAAACAATCTTAGAAAGATGAACACCATTTTCAGATTCTAATCCTTACAAAACAAAATATTTGTCCTCATTTTCAGTTTTAAGAACATCAATATCATGCATGAGAGAATCAACAATCAAAGTATGCTCTTCATTAGAACTAGGCATATGAGGTTGAGCTTCTAGAAATCTAATATTATCAAGCAAACTAGCATTTTCAAGTTTAAGAGAGTCTACTTGGCTAAGACACGCATTTCTATCATCAAGCAAGTAAGGATTAACATGTTCAAGATCATCTAATTCTACATGCATATTATCAACAATTCTATCAAGCTTTTTCCTTTTCTTTTTAGAAGACTTAAGAGAGGTATAAGTAGCATTAATTATAGCAATTAGAGGTTTTTTTATCTAAAGAGTTTAGATTTACCTCATTTGAGTCTTCACTTGTTGATGCCCTAAAAGAAAAATGGCATTCTCCTTCATCAATAGAGCTTGAGCTAGATCCTCCACTTGATTCTTCACTTGAGTTTGAGTTGGAGGATCCACTTGAGCTCTTGTGCTATTTCATCTTCTTCTTGTACTTTACTTCTCTTTCCTAGTGATGATGGGTCTTCTTGCCTTGTAAACAATCTATCTTGAAGTGACCCTTCTTTCCACACTTGAGGTACCGAATGGAGGAGGAATTCTTGCCTTTGTAGAATCTACCCTTAGAATACATGACATCTTCTTCAACATGAGAGGATGGAGAGGTTTGTACCATAATAGCTTCAATTTGAGCCTTTATTTTAGCCTTCTTCATTCTCTTTATCTCTTTCTCCTTTTGTCTTTCAACTTCTTTTATCTTGTCAAGTGTGACTTCATGGGCTTGTAGATTTCCAATGAGCTCTTCAATGGGGATATCATCAAGAGACCTTACTTCTTCATTGGAAGTCACTTTGGGTTCCCATCTCTTGGGGAGAGTTCTAAGGATCTTAGAGCTGATCTCTCCTCTACTCATAGGATGACCTAGGATGGCAATGCCATTTACAATAATGTTGAGTTTTGGGTACATGTTGTCTATCTTCTCATCTTTTCCCATCTTGAAGTTCTTAAGAAGCCCTTTGAGCATGTAGACTTTGCTTTCCTTCACTTGAGTTATCCCCTCATAAGTGATGCATAACTTTCTCCATACCTCATAGGCCGTCTCACAAGAGAAAATCCAATTGAACTCGGTGGGGTTTATGGTGGCATAGAGGATCTTGATTGCTATTGCATTCAAGGTGGCTTTCTTCATGGTAGATTCATCCTATTCTTCTATCTTCATCTCTGGTAACTTGTATGGATGGTCCACCATTTGCCATAGCTCAAGACTTGACCTTTGTATGTAGAATTGTAGTGTTCTTTCCCAATAGAGGAAATTGGTCCCATCAAAGATTGAAAGGTTGACCAAGTATCTCCCTCCTTGGTAGTCACCCATCTTCTCCTACTTGTTGAAGTATGCTTGGAGAAGACCCGCTCTGATACCAATTGTTGGATCCTAGGATAGGTGATTGGATGCTCTAGAGGGAAAGTGAATAGAGATGAATGCACTTAAAAAAAATTCATTAGACCTTCAAGATATATCACAAGATAAGATTTCTAAATAGAAAGTTTGGGTGCAACTAAAACATGCATACAAAAGGAGAGAGAGATTGAACAAGCACCAAGTGACAAGCTATGTAGAGTGGTTCCACACTTCAAATTAGAAGTATGTCAGTCCACTACCTAGAGAGGTCAACCTCTAGGATTCCTTAACCATTTCACTCTTATACCATTCATAAGACTTACAATACATGACCCACCAAAGGACTTACCTATCCAATACAAAGAGTCTTCAACCTTACCAAGGACTAACCCACTTTGTAATGAGTCTTTGACCTTCTCCAAGGACTGACCCACTCTTGCACAAGTCTTCAGCCTTCTAGGAATTACCCACTCTTCTTGGATTTTCAGCCTTTGACTTCACCTTCACTCAGAGAAGCTTTTACCAAGGACTTACCCACTTGAGCAAAGAGTCTTCTGCCTTCACTAAGGGATTACCCACTCTTTCTCTAAGTCTTTGGCCTTAATCTTCGCCAAGGGACTCCTTCCCTTATTCTTCTTCACCTCTCTTAGCCAAGAGAGAAAACCTTCATCTTCATGGTTGAAATGAGAGATTGGGAGGTGGTGGAAGTGAGAGCCTCACAAGATATACATGTAGGACTAGCTCTCTTACAAATCTCCTACTCACTCTAATAGATGATGCAAGTGATTAAATTTAGAGAGAGAGAGGAGGTTGTAGGATGCACTCAATTACAGATTAGGAACTTTATATAGAGTTTTGTATTGAATGCTCAACCTTGGAATAAAGCCCAAGGGATCCTATTTATAGTTGGGGATGCTTCTTAGCCTTTGGGAACACTTAAGAACAAAAACTATCCATTTTGTGGCTTCATCAAATATATTTTCGATTGTTGCAACTCCACAACAACTTGAAACACTTTTTTGCACCTCTCCGTATAGTGTAATCGGTCAACTTTCTATAAAGGTAATTCGACCGATCCCACTATGCGACAAGACCAATTTAAGCCATCAGTTGAGTTTGTCGTGGGGTAACTCGACCGATCCACATAAATTAGTTTTGGTCTATAGAGGGATCGTTTGAGTTATGTGAAATGGAAACTCAACTGATTAAAAATCATTTTCAAGATCCAATCAAGACCGGTCGAGTTTGCAACTTGACCTATGAACATCCTGATGTGAATTTTGGAAAATAGCTTTTGAGTGCTAAAATATTCAATCTAATTGCTCCTAATTTTTTCTAAGCTTAATTACAAGTCATACAATCACTAGAAGTGATTTAAAACATGATTCTAATGGATTTATATCATATTACAAAAATGTGCACTTGTATTGACTTTGACTTGTCTTTCCTCCAAGTTGAGATGCGCAAGTTAGGCCATTTGGAGTGTGTCTATTCCTAATCTGAAATCACTCAAGTAGAAGCATTAGACATAAAGAAATGGAATGGTTAGTCATTAGAAAAATAAGAATTTAGTCAATCTAGACCTTGAGTCAACACAACAAAGGTATTATTATTAGTCTTAGATCATAATTGATGAAGTAATCTCATTTGACAATACAAACAGTTAAATATAATTAGAATAACTTATCATTCTCTTTACATATTTTTGACATTACTAAAGCCTATACGCTGGAGTGACTGAATGACCTACGCAAAGAGTGGGCAAATTGTTTCATCAAGCCTATGGTGTTGTCAGCTAATTTGCATGGTTGATTGATATTTGTATTTAATTGTGATGTCAATATTTTGTTTTATTTATCATACATGTGGACTTCAGCTTTGTGGCAAATGATGTATATATATGTTCATGCATATGTGTGTGAAAATTGAATGTGAAGTGCATGAGGATTGGAAATTATTGAGTCCACTTTCTAATGTGTATTTGTGCATATGAATGAAATTGAATGTGTGGCTAAAAACTGAATCAATTAAGTTGTGAGTTCTGCATATTTCTATGCATTGAGTTGAAAATTGATAGAATATATATATATATATATATATATATATATATATATATATATATATATTCTTGCAGGTTTGCTAGCCCACTGTTAAGTTGTGATGCCTTTAGAGCCTGTAGTTATAATGAACTACAGGCTTCAGAAAGGCTAGTAGCGGGCAGTAGGTCTACAGACCTGCTATATAAAGAAACACATATATCTAACAAAGGGACCTGGGATCGAATCTTAATCGCCTCCTTAATTTACCACCCTCCCGGACATTCGACCTCCATCACATGCATGGGAAAGGGGGAGAAAATGCCTCTCTTAATCCCACAAAAAAATGCATATATCATCATTTATTTTAAAAGAAACGAACTACATATACCTAATTTGTCAGTTGTGTGAAAAAACCCGACACAAATCCCTTACTTTCACTATTTATTCACTTAAATTTTGTTTGTTATTTCATAAGGAACCAACTACATAATTGAGCATTACCTCATCGGTTCATAAGAAACTAATGACAAATCCCTTGCTTTCATTGTTTATTCACTTAAATCTCGTTGGTTCTACTTGGAATGACTGAAGAGTAAGTGCCAAAGGAAACAATATTTTTTTTACATGTCATGTGTTATTTTTTTAGTTTGTATGTAATGTGGAATCGATGATATACATCTATGTTGTTGGTTTTGTTTTTCCAAAGTAATTGATGATGTATGTCGTGATTTTTAGTATCACCCACTTAGTCATCGACTTATAACTACGAGATAGGACCAAAATAACTAATGAGATAGGACATTTCTGTAATAGTGATTATAAAGTTGTATACTACATCTAGTCGTAAGGATAAATGTATTCTCAAAATGAGATATGAGATTTAGATAATTGAGGTTGATAAGGGTTGCTAACAAGGATGATAAATGATATACTTTCTTACCATATAGATATTGCAACAATTGAAGCAATTCATGAGAGTTCTGAGAGAAAATAACAGGGTTTTAAGTATGTGTATAAAGAGACTAATCAATTTGTAAGAATACTCACTAATTTTTAAAATTTACTGGTAATATATTACTTAATCACATAACCAAATGAAATGCTGACTCTACTTAGATATTTTAGTATGGACTATTGTGTCTTGGATTACTTCATATATATTATGAGTGGATTTAGATCCATCATTACCATTAAGCTTGGTCCTTTTTCCATCCTTTGTGACTTACATTAATTACATCACTAAGGTTTGGTGTAGTCATAGATCTCCTACATGAAAAGCATAATCGATTATTGACTATGGTGTCCTACTAATCAAACTAAATCTACATATATAGGGTCATAGACAAGAAAAAACTTAGTAAGAGTCGTAGGAATTTGATAACATTTATTATTTGATTTCATGGCACTATATATAGAGAGGTGCTTTATATCATTTATTGTTTGTTTTTCATGATACTATATTTATATAAATGTGTTCATTGTATGCAAATAGGAAATTTGTCACTATATTTATTTACTAATCAAAATTGATTTTTATCAAAAAATTTTACATTTGAAAGTTTTAGTGCTCTCTATAATTTTAGGCTAATAAATCGAATGAAAATGTGTACATGATACAAATGGTAAAACAACCCCGACGATGGTGTTTTCTTAAGAGTAAGTAAGTGACTTTATGTTTTTTCAATCATAGGGTTGGATTTTAGAAACACATCCTAATCTCTCTTTCCATCTAGATCTAAAATAAATCTCACAAAAGCACAAATTTAACTCAAGTTATTTCACTACTAGATTAAAAAGGTGTAAAGTCCAACCATATGATATTTTTCTTCATCATAAAAATGATTTTATGTCATCCAGTTATCATCTACACAAAGTGAATTTAAATAATACTAAATCACCCAGCATAGATACATTCAGGTTCGAGTGCTATACTTTTGTGAATGAGCTATGAGATGATTGATATTCTACGATACATTATCAACTCTATGATTTGTTATTCTAAAAACTACATACTTTGAGAACAAACATAGAGCATGCATATATTATGTTTTTCTTTACAAAGTACACGAGATTTACTTAGATATTGATACATTTTCATTGTGTTTTCGTTATTTCAAATAATTGATTAATAATGTACAAATTAGATGTCGTGAACTTGTTGAGATGTGCTAACCATGATTTGGTTGAAAATATTTGGGGTTTGCAAGTTAAAACTTTAGCTTGGCTTAGATCAAGTTTCATGATGAAAAATGCATTTAATAACTGGATGTCAAAATGGTGATGGACCTATATCTAATTTATATTGGTGAACTCAATATTAGGTTAAAATATCTTGAACTTGTTGAATCATACTTTCATACTAAATAGATTAGTGGAAAATGATGTTAAACCTAGGTTTACTTGGGTTTTGTGCCATTCATGTATATTTTGATGCTTTTAGAGTGCGAATCAAGAATGTACCTTAAAAAAAATCTACAACGATTATTTGAGATCATGTTATCAACATATTAAAAACTTGAGAGAAATGCCATTGTTGGCTTAAGGATCTAAGATTTTTGATTCGGTTTAAGTCGCTATAAAATATGCCTAGTCAACTAAACTGAACCCAAATCAAACCTATGGTCAACTAAAGTTCTTCTTGCATCCTAAAGTGATTTAATATGGATTGGATAGATCTTTTTTTTGGATAAAAATTTGAAATCAAAATTTAGTTGATTCGGTTGCTTGGATGCCAAATAATACATTGTTAGATGAAGTTTTGGGTGAAACATTAGTTAATATGATGATTAAAATAAAAAATATGATGTTTGAACTTGTTTATTTATGTTCCAAGCACATTATTTGGTCTATATCAATAAATAAAGATCATCATATATAATTTAATACATATCACATCTAGACATCTAGACTGAGAAAGAAAGGAGTGAAGTTTAGATTTGGAAAGAAAGAGTTAGATGTTTGATAATTTTGGAGTTCTAACTTGCTTTTATGGTGGTATATGATGGAAAAGTAGTGTTTACTGTTAAGATTCTTATAGTATTCATCATCCTATACACTTCTCCTACATTCATATAATATTTCTCTATGAAACGTGAACCATCCTAATTCCTCTTCCCCTATCTATTATTCATGATTTTTGACTAAATTAAGTGGTACTATTATTATGGTTATGATGTTGTGCATATTGGTTAACTTCTAGAAAATTTAACAACAAGAGAAGTACAAGAAATATATTTATGTATATGTGACGAATTTAATCCTTTCTAGAGACAAAACATGTTAAAGCCTAGTTTATAAAAATTGATGATTAGTGGGTAGGTCGACGAGCAGTAGCTCGGGTGGTCAAGCATGGGTGCCCCACACGAAGGGTCCCAGATTTGAATCCTCCTGATAGTGTTGTTCGAATATGAATTTCCCACCACGTCATCTGGCCTGTGATGTGTCTTGTTCGGGATCCCAATGTGTGGGCAGATGGGTTCCCCGGGTTTACCATCCCTGATATCTAGACACTCGCCTTGGGAGGGGGGGTTCCCCGTTAATAAAAAAGATGATTAGTGGGTAGGATTATCTGTACTTATAGCATTCGAGGTAGTTATATTGGAAATTTCTAGAAACATGTATACCATTTGTTCTAGATTCTTTTGATTGTGAAAACATAGGTTCGTTTTTGTATGTAATGTGTGTTATAACTCATTAACAATACAACTTATAAACAAATCATTGCATGTTGTGTTAATAATTCTTATACTAGATTAGCCAAGTATTGATGGCTAGAGATTGGCTTTTCACGATACAATGTGGTTTATTAGTATTTAAAACTAAATATTATTTCATATATTTGTGGCATATAAGGATTAATTTTAGGGATTTCAATGATAATTTACCCTTTTAGGTTTGAGCTATTAGCTCAAGTGAGTGAAATGGATTAAAGTTTGTTTAAAGATATTTTTTTTAAAGAGATGAACCATGGGGCTCGTAGATGTTTAGAACAACCTTACTTAATTTTAGCACATCCTATTAAGCTAATGAGTATTTCACAATGATAATAAAAATGTAAATAACTAGGTGAATTCTATGACAATGCGAAAATCCACTTTTGGATGAAAATAATAGGTAAATACCTAATAGATAAGATCATATAAATTAATAGTAATGTTATTGTTTAGGATTTATTACTAAATTTTGAGGCAAGAAGTGTTGTTCTGTGTTCAATCCTGACACTTTATGGTATTTTAAAGTAAAAAAATCTTATAGAAGTATAACTTTTCTTACATACCAGATACCTCTGAAATGAATAAGAGTAATCCTTATGACATGAGTAGAGGTAGTGATAATATACTATACTTAATAAATGAACTACAATAATTGGAAATGGAAAATCTTTAATTTCTAAAATTTTATTGGAGGTGAATATTCTTGAATATGAGTACCTAAAGGTTACAAATGGTTGAATAAAGGGTGTATGGAGTTATGTCACAACATTACATTGATAGCTATAATGTAAATGAGTTTAGTCAATATCTAATGTGACATATTCATTTTAATAAATTCAACCTCATTTTAAAAAATAGCTAGATCAATATTAAGCAACCTTGAATGAGAAGTGATATCATATACCTATCAAGTGGATGTATTGGTATAAAGTATTAAACATGGACAGAAAAATTAAATGCATTATTAATTAGAAATTATAAATATATTAATCAAGTCTTGACCCTAAAGAGGATGACTCTTATATTGATAAGGCATCAAAATTCTTTGAGAGAAAAATAAAAAAGGATGATTATTTGATTGTAACATATATTGTAAGAGGATAACACATAATATAGAAGGATAATTTTCATGACATATACATCATTTAGGCTTTCATTGAAAATTGTCCTACATATGAATCCAGTTTTCAAGCAAGTATTGAGATGCTCGTCTGGTGTGCATTTTTTTACTTCTGTGACACAATTAATCATGGGTTATAAATATGTTGTGTATGATAATTGGTTAAGTGTAATTATTTAGTAGATTAGTTTATGGATATGAATTTACTTTATATGTCTATATTTACCCGACCTTCTTAGTTTTAACCTCATAGTTATTTTTATTAATATATATTATTTGATTATCAAATTATACCTAATTTTATTACTTGTTAAAGAAGTTCATTTGTAATTATTTTATTTTCTTGTCTATTATTAAATACAACCTATAAAGATAATATGTACATGGATATTGATCTGTGTGAATTATTTCCAATTAATAAATATATTGTCATATTGTGCTAATGGTTCATAGAAGAACTATCAACTAGACTTGTAAATTAACGTGTGTTGGTATCTTTTAAGCTTATATGCCTGTTTAATGGTGATATATCTGTAACTACATAGAGTTGGTGGCTTCCACTCATTGGAGCTCTATTTGAATATCATGTTAGTTTTTGATAACATTTTAGAGTGTAGTAATATCGTAAGTAAGGTCAATAGATATTAAACTCGAAAGTAGAATGTGTTTTCAAATGTGTGCCCATGTATTCTAAATTTTCAAGTGGATGTGTTGGGGTGATTTTGCTATATATTTTGTTTATTTCACTATTGTCCACGTAGCTTAATGAAATTTGGACAATATATAGATAATTAGACTGAATGTGTTGTATTGAGATCATATGTTGTGTTTTTGTTAACTAGTGGATGTTATTTTCCTCTTGTTGCTCATGTGTTCAGACTGTAGGATATTTTCTTGGTCCTATCGACATGTTGTTAGTAGAGTTTTGTGTAATTATGTATTTAGATAATCAAATTAGATATTGTAAATTGTAGGTTTACATATTCTAGTTTTCATTTTCAGATTATGGTTCTTGTTAGAATAAGTTTGTTTTAGTCCAAGTACACTTTAGTGATTTCCATTTGTGTTAACCTTAAGGGTGATCCATAAAAGAAGTATTGAATCTATGTTGAAATCATTCTAGTCTAGAGTTTCTGATGTGTGTATCTTTATATGTTTGAGCGTCAAATTCTATTTTGCAAAATGGTCTTCTTGAGTATCTATATCTCACCCCTACCGAGAGGATGTAAAATATGATTTATTTTTATCGACTCTATATCTTTATATATTCCTTCTCCATCTCATCACATTGTGAGCAGTAAGTCCTATGAAGTCTTTGTGTTTTGATTGATACGAGTTTGTATGATCTTAGCATTAATTAAATAACATTTAGAAAGCTAAATGTACACCTCATTTCATGATTTTGATGTAATTCATGTAAAAGTAAATAATTGTTTCAACTTTATTATGTTGTGTTTTATATGGATAAGTGAGCCCTAATAGAACATAAAGATTGGATAACATTGAAAATATTTGAAATAAGGGTAAATTAGGTCAAATGATCCCTAGTTTACTTGACGAATTGCTTGTGTCTTGCATGCAATCTATTTTATTGAATAAGATTTAGTTGTTATTATTCTTTTCTCATCATACATGTTGTATGAATATTAGTTTGTGATTTAGAAAAGAGAAAGACTAAATTTTTGAGGAATTATGGTTTACAAAGATGATTCTTTGATGACCTGTTAGATGGTCAGAAGCCATCTAGTCACCACCTGATGATCTACAATGTTGCAATTAACTTCATGGATGTCCTCTAGTCGTGTTGTGGTAAGGTAAACATCCAAAAGTCATACAATTCCTTCCTTCTATCAATGCCAGAGCCACCTCTAGTAACTTTTTGCCACTCCCATCAGGAATATTTCATCATCTCTCTACCTATGCTAATGCCATTTATCATGATCTAATACTATGAAACTAAGGTGATAGAAAGTTGCAATCCATATGAATAAAGGTGCCCAAGTCTCCATACATATTCATGAGGATTGCCTTCCATATTGTTGGCTTTGTGCGAAGTCTGCTATCTTTCTTATTGTTTGCATGTTATCATAGTCCAAGAATCAGTAGTTGGTGAGTGGTCCAATTGAACTATGGATACGCAAGACAAAGGGGAGACAATATGATGATGATTATAATTTTGTTTGGAAAATCTTGTCTCGATTTATGATGTGTTTTTATGTAGATAGCCATTCATGTGAGTGGACCAAATAATCCGGTTAGGACTATTTTCATATAAGATGTTAGTACAGTTAGTTCGTGTGCAATACTTGTAATGTGTATTTTTCTTTAAATTCTTCTAGAATAACAGGATCATTGGAAATATAATTAAGAAAATAAAAGGAAATATTATATATGTAAGCCTATTCTATACCCCACCTTGAAGCCATTGTTGATGTTGTAGAAAAGCCCTACAACTAATACATGAAGATATTTGAAGGGTTGTACTGTTCTTAGTTAATATCAATTGTTTGGCTTTTTTGTTCTCTAATTTGCAATCAAATATCTATTTTTTAACAAAATTTACTTTTAGGAAATGGATAAAATGATGCATGTATGCCAATGTGATCTTTCTTGCATAGTTAGAATGTGCATGGATGTCATTGTTGCCAACAATGGACGGTTCATAGACAACAATCTGCATCGATCATATTATACATGTGGATACAAAGATGCTTAAAATACAAGTCGTATGATGGTAGAAGTGCAGCCCCTAGAACATTACTTGACCAAATTGATTGTATTGAGGGACACAATGATAGCACAACTCATCTATGCATGAATAAAACACTAAAAATGGTCAACCTATTGTGTCTATGTATCATCTCAAAAGTAAAACATGGATAGGATGATATTATACTATTATTAGGAGAAGAAGTGACTATATACATGAATGACTTTGCCTCCCAACAAAATTCTGCAACATCCACAGAGAAAGGAGGCATTAAATGTAATGTTTTACTATTAATTTTGTGCATTGGTAGTATTAGTCATTTTTTAATACAAATCACTAACTGTAGCAAGATCAATTGATCAGATAACAATTTATATCTTTTATATCCTTCCACTAGTATGATTTTGGCATGTGGTGTTAACAAATGTGACATCAGTTTTATAGAAGACCGACACAATAAATCTTCAATGCTGATTTCATAAAGAAAGCATCATAATAAATTGGCAGTGGCCATTGAGGGAAAAATTGGAGTAATGCTTTTGTTAATGTGTCAATTTCGTAACCTAGAATGGTCATGACAAATAACCTGGGAAATCTATTTTTCTTGGAAAATTTGGGGGCGATAAATTGTCACATCAGTTCCATGTAAAATGACCCAATATTCTCCGTAGTTGTGCTACCTACAAAATAAGTTTCCCTATAAACATTCTATGGTGTTGGTTTTTATAACAATAAAAATGACTTAATATTTTCAAAGTGAAATGCTAATTACGATCAATTACGACATCGATTAATCGATCATTTTTGACATTGTAGTGTTTTTGAGATGCTCCCCTGGTAAAACTTTCCCCAAATTATCCTCTTACATCAATTTTGCAAAGAAAACCAACATGCTATGTCTTAGTTTTTATAGAAGTGTGATTTCAATTTTGTTCACAGACTGATGTAGAAATGCTTCACTGTTACATCATTTTTGTACCGAAACTGACATAATATCAAACTCAAGGGCTTTTCAGATACAACATCAATTTCTGCTTCAAAATTGATGTTGTATGTATATTAATAACACCCATGTTTTCATTATTTCCCCCATTATCTCTATATCTTCCTCAATGATTCCCAATGTTTCCCAGACAACCACTAACTCCATCCCCCCTCCCTCTCATGTCACTACCTACACTAGAAATCGTCATTGATGTTGTTGTGGGCTACTACTGCTATAGGTCGGTGCTACACCATTACTACCGGTGATGTTGCTACCTACTACTGGTGCCACCACCTCGACTCTCGTTGGTTCCTATGCTGACGTTGGTGTTGCTACTGCCACCACTGCTAGCAAGGCACTTGGACAACAATTGTTGTTGACGTCTATTTTGAGGTAACTCTTCCATTGATTGTTTTTTCTTTATTATTTTCTTTGTGTTTACCATTTTTGTATAATTTCATTTCTATACAGTTTTTATTTAAATTTATTTCCTGTATAATTTCTTTATAAGCTTTATTTTTGCATTGATTTTTTATAATAGGAATTAATGTAGAATAAGCAACCTATCTAATTAGCATGGCAAATGCATGTATAATTTCTTGTTATATTTGTCTAGCATGTATAATTGTATAAATTCATTTATGATGAATGTTCATTTATTATCTATGTTGAGTGCATTATTCAATCTGAATATTTTATGGACAATTAATTACACCTAAGAATTAATACACTAGATTGATTTGAATTTACCAAAACTAACTCGATTTATACTGAAAGTGGTATGAATTTAACTAAATTCGGATCCATAAACCCTAAATATTAATTCCTAAATAGACATATATCTTGTTGTCCTAGACACCCATCCAAGATTTATTCATTAGGAGTTAATATGGATACTCCCACTATTCAGGATACTCTTGAACACTTAACCTCACTTACGATGTGAGTGTATAATGTGTTTTTAATTTTCAAGAATATTTTGATAATAATTTTCCCATTTGTTCTTTAGGCACATATGTAAGTGGGTATTTGCCTATCTACATCAGTGTACATGGAGAAGTTTGAGAACATTCTATGAAATGTTCATAATAGAAAAACACGCACTATACACTTACTAGTGGGATTATGTATTTAAGAATGGGGAAGGTTATACATATACATTAACATGAATGATAAATACCATGTTATGTTGTTGGCCTAGAAAGTCATCCAAGATTTTGTCATTAGGATTTGATCTTGAATAGTCTATGGTTTAGGACAATTCATAAATACTTAATATCACTTAAGATGTGAGCTTATAATGCATGTTTAGTTTTTAAGAATATTTTCATAGTCGTTTTCCCATTTGTTCTCTATGCACATATGTAGATGGGTATTTGCCTATCTACATTGATGTACTTATAGAACTACAAGGATATGCTTCTGAAATATTTTTGAACACCAAACATGCATACAAACTTATTAATGAGATTTAGTGTTCAAGAATGGGATAGGTGGTACACATTAATCAATATGATTGATAAATGTTGTTGTAAAAACTTATTTGGTTTCAATTCAAACATATTTTATTTAAAAATTAGTGTACCCGATCAATTTAATACTTGATGAAACATAAATTTAGGCCCACAATGTTTGATATCTATTGGAAATCACTGCGCCAATGAGTGTACCAATTGTTTTGAAGAGTTTATAATATTTATGGAGGAACATTGGAGACAATTTGGAGATAGATTTTATTTCTCCCATAAAGTTGTAGTAACAACTAGAAAGTCAACATTTTTGATGAAACTAAAGTCATGTCACATGCAATCTAATTATACATGGCTATACAAAGTGGCATGGCATGAAGAAATTCTACTATGAGGTAAGTAGATCTCGATATCAGAACTTGTGTGGAAGAAGAAATGTTCATTGATGTTGATGTGAATGAACCAATTCTGAATGACATAGTGGATGCAATGCTTATACTTAGGTTGTACTAGGTTTACCAGACTGAGTGTTGTTTTGAGATCATATACCCTAAAGGCTAATAATAGGTGGAGCAATAAAACTTTCACGTCTCTCTTCTCTTTGTTGAAAGAAATTCTTCTTGAAAGAAACACATTCAAAACAAAGAATATACTATGCCCAATGAGAATGAAGGCTAAGAAGACACATGCATTACCGAATGATTGTATGAAAAGGACTATATTGATTTGAAAGTTTGTTGAAAATGCAGGGCGTCAAGGAGAAAAATAACAACTTAGGGTAAGACCAAGATTGTCTCTCCATCAAGGTGATGTGGTATCTATGTATAGTACAATATTTCAATTATTATTTTCTAATTTGGTGGATGCACATTATTTATCTTGGCATGTAGAGGCAAAAACAAACAATGAAAGTGTCATAGAACATGCGTATGATTCCAATCAATGAAATAAAATTGATTTATTTCACCCTCAATTTGATGGAAAACTCAAGAATTGAAGACTTATACTTTGTGCTTACGAGGTGAATTCACATGGTACAATAAGTAGCCACCATATCACTTTGACTGTTATGGTTTTATATACAATTTTACTCCTTTGTTGTGTTTGACAAATAGTACATCATATTGTCAATGTTGATATTAGGGTTGAAATAACCTGGTAATGATACATATGATTTACCTTAAACCTTTGGTAGATGACTTAAAGAAACTCCATGAAGAATGCATTATGAGTTATGATGCTTTACATGAAGAGACTTTTATTATGCATGCTATTTTGTTTTGTACAATTAATGACTTTCCCACATATGTGAATTTGTCCAGATGCACTGTAACACAAACTGAAGTGTGCCCTATATGTGAAAAAACATTGACATCATATGAATAAACGATGGAAACAATATTTTATATCTTGGTCATCAAAGGTCTCTCTCAAAATCTCATCCTTACTGGAGGTTGACAAAGCATTTAATTATTTGACTGAATAATGAAGATCCCCTAAACTTATGTGAGGGGAAGATGTTTATGAAAGGGTAAAACGAATAGTAAAAAATGGTAAGAGACCACATACTACCCCCAAATGTGATATATCTTCATTCAAGAAGAGGTCAATATTTTGGGATCTTACTTATTGGAGTTCCTTGACAATTAGGCATTGTATCAATGCCATACATGTTGAGAAAAATGTACATGACAAAGTCAATGGTACTCTATCCAATAGACCAGGAAAAACTAAAGACAACATCAAATACATAATGAACCTACATGAAGTGGGTATATGGAGAGAATTAACAATAGAGGTTATAAGTTATCCACACATATTTTACTTTTGCTTGTTACACTTTGTTTATACTAGAGAATAGATATATTTATGAGTGCTTGCTTAATGTTAAGGTAACACATGGATACTCTTCTGATATATAGATTGGTTTAAATTAAAGATGAAAATTTTATAGGTTTTATTCTCATGGTTTTCACACCCTAATGCAACAAATGTTATACATATCCATTCAATTTATATTGTTGATCATGCAAGGTTTGAAATCACCTGGCTTTGTTTCTTCTTCAACACTATATGTAACAAATTATAGATGTCGAGAATCTTGATAAGTTGCAAATAGAAGTTATTATTACCTTGTGCCATCTCGAGATGAATTTTCCTCCTTCATTCTTTGATATAATTGTGTATCTTATTGTCCATTTGACTAAATAAGTGAAGATCTTAGGTATAATTTTCTTGCATTGAATGTATCAAGAGAAAATATCCATAATTTGGTTCAATATTGCTTACTAGAGACATAATCAAACACATTAGGCGGTTTGCAGATAAAGTCTTCCATAAACTATCTCAAGCTCTAAATGGTATTGTTGAGAATGTTAAATGGGTCACTTTTAAATAAAAAATGGATGTTAGATGTTACAAATTGTTTGATATATATGGATTTCTGTAAATGGGTGATCCCACTATTTTAAATGATACTACTTTTTTTTTATTTTTTTCCTGACCACAAAAGGTAGTGTCATTTAAATAAGTAGGGTTACCTTCAAGCATCTTTATTGTATTTTTCTAGTGCAAAAAATAAGATTCCACGAGAAGGTAATATATAATATTATGGTGTCATTTAAGACATATGGTAATTTGATTACATAGAGTTTAGAGTTCTGGTAATTAAGTTTAACGACCCCCTTGCCCTATTATCCCCAATTAAGGCGGACCAAGAGGGAAAGGGCCATTATCATATATATAAGATCAAGGTTCATTGAATGGAAAAGAGTTTCATAACAATATGAAGATATGATCTCCTCAAGGAAGTTACATGGAATGGAAATCTAAATGTTGCAACAAGAAATAAATTTGACTATCTAAATCTTCCATAATAACTTTAAGCATCTTTTCTTTTGTGCCTTCTTCTCTAGATGTCCATCTTTCAGATTAATTGTAGTTTGATATAAAATGACATGAAATAAAAATGCAGTCGGTATATTGAGTATGTGGGGGAAACAAAATATGTGCATGTATGTGTAACAACATAATCAGCCATAACAACAATAATGGTTGCAAAATTGAACATGCATTTTCTTCTTTTAACCTCTCAACCCTTATCCTTCCATTCTCTGTGGTGTACCCTCTATTTAGAAGAGCCTCTTCATGGGGAACCCTCTCTTTAGGGTTTGATCCTTGTAGTGGACTTTTATAACCTTCCCTCATCCGTTCTAGGTATCATATATATGCCTTCCTTTCTGGATTTGACATGTGGTGATCTTCCTTTCCAGTCTTGATCACCAGTCATTCCCATCATGACTTCTTTCACCCCATGCTCTCTAACTCACCAAAAATCATTTAGGGTTTGAGTTGGTTACATTTATATAAGATGATACTCATAATGACTTTATGGATTGCATGAAGTAAATAAACAATCAAGCAGTTTTATTGCAATCCATTTGGAAAACTTTAGAAAACACAGAAGTCGATAAGGAGAGTGTTCATAGGCGTAACCACATACCTTTCTCAAATATAACTCAATGTCCGAGAAATCAGGAGTAGATGCAACAAAACAAGCAATCACCCTATAATTGATGCACAACACCCAATTATTACTATTATGTTCACAAAATACCATTTATGACTAACTCATGCTCTAAGTTAGGGTTTTGGGGTCAAACTAGGGTTTCATTAGGGTTAGGCTTCCCAAACCCTAATTATCATATTTTAATGCCTTTAATTTAGGAAACCCTAATTTTGGTAACATCTGAACTTTGAACCCAAATCAGATGCAAGATGCTCTTTTTATCCAAAAAGGTGAGACTTTATCCATTAAGTTTGTTTGAACAAGTTATAACCATCAATTTCATAATTATTAAGAAATTTGGGTTTCTATACATTATATTACATTAAAGTTTGCATCTTTATGCATTTTTTGAATTCGGGACAAAATAGGTCATGGAACCAATTTTATTGGATTCTTTATTTTTTGGATCAAAATTATACGTTTATGTGCCATATGTGGACCTATTGTTCAATTTCTAGGTTGTTTACAAAATAATTCATTTTGGGCCAATTACAACCAGCTACCTCAGCGGCTGATTGAGCAAAGCCCATGCGTTGTGGGCCACATTTGAGCCAATTGGCTCATGGCATGTCAGCAACATGCATTGCGTGGCTAGGGTGAGAGAAATCGAGAAAGGGGGACAATAAAAATGAGTATAAACCTCACCACAATTGAAGATGCGAGGGCAGAGGAGACCTTTTGCATGTTGTCTTCTTCAACCTCTACTACTTCATGAGTAAGCCTAGTCTTGGGAGAGTGAACCTCAGTGTTGACTTTGAGCCTCTACGGTCTCGGGAGACAAAGAAGAGTGTTGCTTCCTTCGTCAAACCTTGCCAGATTTGAGGGTGGTGCTTAATTTCTCAGAGGCGGTGTGAACAAGGAGAACATCGAGGACAATCTTTTGTGTTGCTTGATCAAAAGAGAGGGTGAGAGAATGGGGCTAGTAGGAAAATTTGAGGCATGGTGAGGAGTTGTGAATCAAGAACAATCTTTTGAAGAGGTTGGTGGTTTTGTTGGGGTATATATCCCTTTATATAGGTTTGTGCTTTGGGGAGTTGGCTGGTTAACAGTTTGTGATTTGGGGAAACTCTTAATTGCTTCCTAAAGTAGGAAAAACCTAGGATGGATAAGCTCAAAATCTCCTCCCACATTTTTTAAACAATTTCTTGATGCTCATACACACAGATGAGAGAGAGGGGTGTGTGAAACAAGGAACTGAAAACATTGTGCTTGGTTTCCTTCTTAGTCAAAAGTAGGAGATGGTACACTGACGTTGGATCATGATCCTAGGGTGCACACCTTTATTAGAGGGTCGCCCATTTTCCTAATACAAATAAAACTATGACATTTGAATTTATTAATGCATTAATGCTTTCACTTGAGGAAATCTAGTTAAATTCATAACTCTCTCTCCTTTTATCCAATTGGATTCAAATTTGAAAGGAATATTTTATCAATTAAAACTTGGTGTGGGCAAGATTTGGGGCCAAAATACAAAAGTAATGATACATTTCTTTGTCTCTAAGTATCCCCTTTAATTAATTTACTTAAAGCATCAATTAATTTCTTTTCCCAAACTTGGAAAGATTTCTTATTTTCTTTTTAAGTACAATATTAAATCGAATCAAATTCATTAATTACATTCAACATCTCTTTTCTAGAAAATTTCTTAGAATTCCATATTAAATACCAATTGTCCATTACTTTTAGTAATCCTTTTATTATTGGAATTTTCCACTCTTTATTTAGTTAATATTTATCAATGGGTTATTGAAAATAGTAAAACACATGAAATCTATTTTACATGGAGAATTTTCATTCTCAAGACAAAACTTTCAAACAAGACGTATAAAATACCAAGATTTCTAATAAGTCCTCATAAAATCAATATTTACATTGTATAAATATATGTGGAAAATCATGTTATAACATCCTTCCCCTCTTAAAACAATTTTATCCTCAAAATTCAATTATTCATCCAAAAAGTTCGATATGAGACTTTTCATGTCCATTTTTAGCTCCCAAGTGTCTTCATCTTCACCATGGTGCTTCCAAAGAACCTTTACCATATCAATCTTTTTATTGCTCTACTCTTTCACCTTAGAGTATATTATCTTCACATCTGACTCAGGGTATGTCAACCTCCCTTGGAGCTCTATAGGTTCAATGTTTGACATATGGGCTGAATTCTTCACATCACACTTCAAATTGGACACATGGAACACATCATGCATCATACTATATTGTGGTGGTAAAGCTAGAGGATAAGAGGCCTCACCAATCTGTTCTAAAACCTCAAACGGACCCACATACCGGGGAATCATTTTTCCTCTATTTTTAGTTATAGCTCAGAGGGGTTGTATTTTCAGAAACATGTGATCACCTACAGTAAAGTGCAAATCCGTCCACTTTACATCAACATATGACTTCTGTTGATTCTGGTCTCTCTTTATCCTCTACTTGATTAAAGGACAACCTTATCAACATATAATTGTAGTTCCTATGACCTACGAAAGGTCCTCTAACCGACATCATCCCAATGAAGCGCTGACCGACACATAATCCCATAAAGAGCTTCATACAAAGCCATCCCGATACTAGATTGATAATTGTTGTTGTGGGCAAACTCAACTAAGGGTAGGTATTATTCCCATGATCCACCCCAATTTAGCACACATGCTCGCAACAAGTTTTCTAGGGTCTGGATTGTTCTTTCTAACTATCCATCCGTCTGCGGATGATAGGCTATACTAAATGTCTACCTCATACTGAGTTCTTGTTGAACTTGTTTCCACAACTTTGAGGTGAACTTAGGGTCATGATCAAAGATAATCAAACATAGAACACATGTAGACATACTATCTATATAATGTAAAGCCCATCTAGATCTGATACCTTGGCAGTGGTCTTCAGGGAAAGGAAGTGTGCTGACTTGGTTAGGCGGTCCACCTCAACCCATATAGCATCATGTCCCTTTCTTGTCTTGGGAAGACCCACCACAAAATCCATGGTGATCTGGTCTCATTTTTACCTAGGAATCTCAATCGATTGTGGTAACCCACCAGGTCCTTGCTCAACCTTCACCATATGGAAGGTGAAACAACTAGCCACCTGCCAAGCCATGTCTCTCTTCATTCCTAACCACCAAAACTACTACTCTAGGTCTTTGAACATCTTAGTGGTGTTGGGGTGTACAATATACTTCGATTATGAGCCTCTTGTAGGATGCGAGCCTTTAAAGGTGAATCCTTAGGAACCCAAATACATCTTTTATATAAGATTCCACCATCCACACCCACTGAGAGGTGTGTTTGATGCTTCACTATCAAACCCTTCATCCTTTCTAACTCTGGGTTGGCTAACTGGGTTGTTACAAACACATTCAACAAGTTGGGCTTGATTTGGATATTGACCAAATGAATTCTATCAGCCAAAGGCTGTGGAACACATTGAGAAAAATCTTCCAATCTCTTCCACTAGTTAACCAAACCAACCACACAACTGAGATGTTTTTTACTGAGGGAATCGACTACCATATTGGCCTTAATGGGATGTTAGGCTATGGTGAAATCGAAATCCATTAGGTATTCCATCCAATGTTGTTGTCACAAGTTTAGATCTTTCTGAGTCAACATGTATTTCAAGATGTTATGGTCGGTGAAGATGTCAAAGGTAGCCCCATACAGATAGTGTCGCCACATTTTCATGGCATCAACAATTGCCACAAGTTCCAGATTTTGAGTTAGGTAATTCAACTCATTGGGCTTGAGTTATCTATAAGTATATCATAATATATTGAGTATGTGGGGGAACAAAATATACACACGTAGGTGTAACAACATAATCAGCCATAGAAACAATTATCATTACAAAATTGAACATGCATTTTCTTATTTAACCTCTCAACCCTTATCCTTTCATTCTTTGTGGTGTGTACTCTCTCTAGGGGAGCCTCTTTATGTGGAATCCTTTCTTTAGGGTTCGGTCCCTGTAGTGAACTTTCATAGCCTTCCCTCACTTAGGATTGGTTTCATACATTAGCCTTCCTTTCTGGGCTTGGCCTTTGGTGATCTTCCTTTATGGGCTTGACCACTAGTTATTCCCATAATGACCTCTTTTACCCCATGCTCTTTAACTCAACAGATATTATTCAGGGTTTGAGTAGGTTACATTTATATAAGATGATACTCATAGTGACTTTATATATTGTATGAAGTAATTAAACAATCAAGAAGATTTATTGCAATCCATTTGGGAAACTTTAAAAACATAAAAGTCAATAAAGAGATTATTCATACGCGTAACCACATACCTTTCTCAGAGATGACTTGATGTCCAAGAAATCAGGAGCAAATTTAACCAAACAAGCAATCACCTTGTAGTTAATGCATAATACCCAAGTATTACTATTGTGTTCACAAAGCACCATTTAGAGTTGGGCCCTAAGTTAGGATTTGGGTCAAATTAGGGTTTCATTAAGGTTAGGCTTCCCAAACCCTAATTATCATATTTTATTGCCTTTTAATTTAGGAAACCCTAATTTTGGTAACATTTGAACTTTTAACCCAAATTATATCCAAGATGCTCTTTTATCCAATAAGGTTAGACTTTATCTATTAAGATTGTTTGAACAAATTATAACCATCTATTTCATCATTATTTAGAAATTAGGGTTTCTATACATTACATTACATTAAAGTTTGTATCATCATGCATTTTTGGAATTCAGGATAGATTAGGTCTTGGAACCAATTTTATTGGATTCTTTGAATTTTTCTGATCAAAATCATATATTTATGTACCATATTTTGACCAACCGTTTAATTTCTAGGATTTTTGCAAAATAATTCATTTTGGGTCAATTACAACCCTCCACCCCAGCGGCTAACTGATAAAAGCACACACACCGCGGGCCACGTTTGATCCAATTGGCTCACACCATGTTAGCGGCCCACAACACATGGATATGGCGAGAGAACTCGAGAAAGGGGGTAGAAAAGATGAGTATACCCCTCACCTTGCAACTGAAGATTCGGGGCCAGAGGAGACCTTTTGTAGGGTGTCTTCATCAACCTCTACTACTTTGCGAGAAGACTTAGGTGAGTCAACCTCAATGTTAACTTTGAGCCTCTATGGTACTGGGTGGCAAAAAAGAGTGTTGCTCCCTTGTCCACATCTCGCCCGACCTGAGGGTGGTGCTTGATTTCTCGGAGGCAGCTTGAACAAGGAGAACGATGAGGACTATCTTTGATGTTGCTTGGATCAGAAGTGAGGGAGAGAGAATGTAGATAGTGGGGAAATTTGAGGCAGGGTGAGGAGTCAAGTAGAGTCTTGCAAATAGGTTGGTGGTCTTGCAAAGAGGGTGAAGAGTTGGGAGTCAAGCAGAGTCATTTACAACCTCTCCTCTTATCACCACAAGATACAAAACCCTATCCATTGTGTTTCCTCCTTGCCTGAAACCAAGTGTCTTGGTAGAGGATAAACCTTTTCCAACTAGTCATAGAGGTGGTAGAAGTCTATAGAGTAGACTTAGTGTGATAATAGTCTCTTCTCTCCCTAGTATAGGTTCACCATCACCACTCATGGGTGATCTAGTCACTATACTCCCTCCTTTCATTTTCATCTTCCAATTTACAAACCTACAACTAAAGTAGGTTAGCTACACCACCAATGAATCTTGGCTACATACTCATTACTACCACTAATGTCAAGACCCTTGGAAATTGACTGCAAATGATGAGACCTCTTCCTGTTGATCTAAAATCAAGATCTAGGTCATTACTTTGGCCTTTACAAGTATTTTCCAACCAGTATAAGGAAGTATCCTTGTGGGCAAGGAAGGAGAAAGTTCCATCTCACTCGCACTAGCTTTGGTAGTTCTAAAGCTCATGTTCAGATGTTTTACAAAATGACAGAAATCTTCTGGGACACGCCATTTCTGAGAACTACACGATGTGTCTCCATGTGTAACTGACGCATAAATTGCTTTTCTTGAGGAGTACATAGTGTGTTGTCTGAGAGACACATTGTGTAGCTGAGAGCTGGTGAAGTCTTGGGTAGAAGTTGATCGGGTTGGACACAATCTGTCTTAATAAACACACACCATGTATATTGACAGAACTTCTGAGTGTATTTTTGGTTGATGCAACATGCCGTGTTGTCATAGGGACATATTGTGTTGCTGCTCTTCAAAGGAAAACAAGATCATCTATAAACTTACATGCCATGTGTTAAATGAAACACGTCGTGTTTCCTTCAGAATCTTCAAGAAAATCTTTGTGAAGTATGCAATCTCCTGGGAAATCCAACTAAGGTCAGATTTTGATTGGATTGGCCCCATTTTCTCATCATAATCATGTACCTATGGTCACAAATATGAAAAGAGTAAAACAACTAAATAGGTGGGAAATCAAGTATGATTAGAGACAAAATGAGATACAATTTGGATTGAAAGTATGTGCAAAAGTGGGTAAAAAGTCTATATAAAATGTGCACATCAAATCCCTCTAAGCTTGAAGTATTACTTGTCCTCAAGAAAAAGGGCATAGAAATATAAATGAAGAAAGTGTCAAGTAGATCCACCCATCAAATGAAATGGCAATAGGAATGAAACCAATCCAACCTTAATGATTGATTTATGCTTCTTAGCCATGAATTCAGCTTAAACATTGAAGTTTGAAATTTTAGTTCCGCAGTAGTTGTAACAATCTAGATGGAATAATCAACAAACATCACCAAGCAGAATTTAGATTAATAAACCAAACAAATACTGAATATGAAAATTGATACTCTCAATTATTAAGGATGCAAAAGATGAAATCCAGGTTAACATGAACAATTCAATAGCACTCTCCTTGTTTCCAAAAATAATGTGGCAACAATATGTGGGTTCCAAAATTCGGCAGCTAAGCTAGGCTTATTCACATGTGGAATGTCAGTTGGGGTATTTTACCCTCTTTTAAGTCGTAGCACCTAACCTTCATGGCCAGATCAGACTTATACTAGGCTAGTATGATACATGGTGGTTTAGCCATCTTTTCATAGGGTATATGTGTGAATTTTAAAAAATGACCAAGATTTTCACAAATGAGTCGGGTTCAGCTTAAGAGCTGCATAGCCTTGAACTACAATTCTTTCCCTAAAACATATGAATTTTAGTAGATTGCACAATCGACTGGAATTCATGCATTTATTTAATTTTTTTCCATCCAGAGGTTTGTTGAAAATGCAATAAAAAATAGGCAAAGGCATCTAGAATGCTAAATAATGTTGTGGGGTTGATTAGTCCAAAAAGATTGAACAGTTACATGTATTTGACAATCATGATTGTGGAAGGTGAGAATTCATGTTAGAAGCATAAACCAATTTTAAATTCTTGTTGTTGGTTGAGGGTTTCATTTAATTGGTGCATGACTTGTACAATTTTCTTCAAATAGTATTTATCCAATCAATATAGGACAAATAATTCATCTTAAAGGAACATCAATCCGAACACAATGAAAAAGATCTCAAACCATACTAGAATTTCTAGAACTTAAACATATAATAGAACAAAAACATGGAACAAGATGATGAAAAAAACTACAAAAAGAAATTACAACTACACTACCGGCCGATTTCTCCCCCTGTCCTCACTAAATCAATCAAACTCAAGTTGGTAGCAACCATGTACCTACCATGATGAATCATAGTGAAGGGCCAATGCCCTCATCTCCAACTATAAAATGCTAGCTAAAAAAGATCATCATCAGGAATGTATGTAGTAGGCAACTCATGCTGTGGTGGTGGTGGCGGCAGTGCAGACATGGTATAGTGGACTTGAGAGATATGCCACATATCCACCTCTGGAGCATGTTGTGCTAATCAGAGTACTTTTAACTAATTATGTCAAAATGGGTGTCCTGCTGATCAAAACAATGCTAAAGATAGCCATAAAGATGTTGGACAGTAGGCATAGCCCAGATGTACTCCGTTTGTGTGTTAGTGGAGGGTGTTGGTATGTATGTCCAGAGAGCCAATCATATGATGATTATGATGGCATATTATATAAATGATTTGATTATTAATAAATGCAAGATTCCAATTCATTTCATTTCACTCAGTTATGAGATAATGGGAACATAATGAATGTATAAAGAATGGCATTACTCATTGACGTATGTCTTCAAGTATGTGACTTGAATAATGAGATCATACATATGTTAAGAGTATGTATATTATTATTATATCCCTGTTCGGATGTTACTATGGAAGGTTGATAGACAGTAGTAACTATTAAGACTAGAGTGTGTGTTGGTTGATGATAGAATCCCATAGTCATGATATGTGATATCAAACCAAGTACATAGAAACTTGTTAGGGAACAATGTATCAGACAAGACCCACCTTGAGAGTGACACATGGAAACCATGCTTGGTGGTCATAAGCATATCTCATAGTGAAGGTGGTGATTGTGATTCTTAGACCTAAAGTCACTACACTCATCACATGTCATTCAGTGTGCTTTGCCATTATCCACCATGATCCTGACCAAGGTTTTCCATAAATGTGATGATTGGATGCACCGTGACACATGGTGCTGACTGTGAGTCATGTAGATGTGATTTGTCCCTCCTATAGGAGTTTGATATCTAGGCTACTTGATAAGAGAGAGTGAGAAAAGAATGCACATGCACATGTGAATAAATATATGATATTGTGGTCACATATATATCAGACAGTCTACTCTGGATCAAGGAACATGGATTGAAAATTGAGAGGACATCGAGTTCATTATGGAGTATTAAAGACACGGGAATTAGAAAATCACTGTAACGCCTAACACAGATTGTAGGTTAAAGTTATTCTCCAACTTTCCTAATTATTTGGGTAGCAATGATATGTGACTAGGCACTGCTCTTTGCTTGTGATGCCATAAATCAGTTATGGATAGTCACTACCAAAATAATATGGAACCTACAGGGTCACACACATAGGATACACCTAGAAGAAGAGTTTAATCATGAATGATAATAAAATTGATTGCTAAAGTGTTTAGGTATTCAGTTTAAACAACATTGGTTGAGAATTGACTTACTGGATAGTTGAACCGACCGGTTAAAGTGTTGAACTGATCCTTTCAGTGCAGCAAGTCAATATAACCACGTTTAGCAATTTTGGACTTTGAACCAACCAGTTTAGGAAGTGAACCAATTGGCTTAGGTCCATGAACTGGATGACTTAGGTTGTGAATTGAGCGATTGGTAGATCAATTCGATTGATTCTAGGATTTGTGCTGACATCATGTTGTGCATTAAATTAGATATTAATTGCCAATATAATTGCGATTGGGAAACATGATGAAACGACTAGTTCATTGGGTGAACCGATCAGATCACATGCCAACCAAATTATTTTTTCCTGTCGCAGGTTACAAAAATTTGTAAGATTTTGGTCTCTTGCACTCTCACACAGACTAGGAACCCTGACCCCTCCTATAAATGGAGGGGTATTGTGGGCTTCCTAGATACATAACTCAATTTCCTCTGACAATTATTGTCCTCTCTAGTTGTGGTAACCAAGAGAGAGCCTGAGCAAGTCCTACCCAATAAAGGGAGGGTTAGAAAGAGAGAACAATTGTGGGAGAGCTAGTTGGTGACTAGTACACCAACGGGAGGGACAACTCCTTCCTCTCTCTTCTACTAGAACAACAAGAGTTATAAGTGGTCTGTGTGGTCTTCCATAGAGACGTGAAGGTTGTTATCTTCCGATAGGAGAACAATGCCAGCCTACTGTCTATGGTGAGACCAGGAGCTACTGTAGATGTAATCCCAGTGCAACTGCGCGACAAATGCAATGAGAAATAGTCAATGAACTTGCTCCAGGACCATGTATGAACTCGTCAAAGCATCCTTCACATTATATAGTTGTTGACATGATCTTGTTGTTCTGGGTATATGGATAGATAAAATTTTTATTTCCTCTGCCTACTCTATGTCTATATTTTCCTATAGTGGTATCAGAGCCATTTAAATTTTATATATTTTGGGATAATCGGTAAGATCATATTTTTGGTTTTCATCATTTATTTGTTAAATTGGACGGTGCAAATACTTAAACTACTTAATATGTATATCCGATCAAACACCACATATAATTCCAAACTAATATATATATATATATACATATATATACACACACACAAAATTTACATGCATCACCCTAAAAGTGAGTTTTGTTGGTGGATGTGTAGCATGGTTATGGACAATAATCCAAATATCTGTCTGTGGTTGGATTATCTCAATTTTCATATTGAGCCTCTACCTTCTTCTTCCCAGTGTAAAAGTATTATTCTTTCCTACCTTTGCTCCCCGTGAACATAACTTGAGGTTTCTCTTTATAATGTAATAAGTTTTATATAAATAGGATAATTTATTTTCTTGCAATGACGAAGATGATGATTAATGTCATTCGGGCCAAACGTTCCACATAACAGGCCAACTAGGTGGAGGACCAAGGAGGAAAGACTGCAGGAGAGTGAATCGACTGACTGGTGGACCCGACCAATCGTTTGGAGGTGATCAGACATCAGCGGGATAGGAGGTCAGATGACCAACAGACCGGTCAAGAGGTGAGCTGATCGGTTCAAGGGTTGAACTGATCTACCCAATTTGAAAACACAGATCTAAACCAACAACATGTTATTGCATATGATGTAGACCTAAGTGGTAGTAATTCCTTATGACTCCAAGGAATTACAATAGTGTGGCCATAACCATCGCTAATGTTTTATATTTCATGTTTACGTTGTGGGATATAACATGTATATGATACATACTATATATGTGGTGATTGGATAAAGTATATGTATTTTTGAATACAAACTCCCTCAATTAAATATTAAGTTTTAGATGCTTTCCATAAGAAACATACATGAAAAGCTTGATCAACTAAGTGTGGGTACCCCAATGGTGATGCACTATCTATCTCGTGAAAGTGTGATGGTAATAATGTGAGCCTGCTAAGCAGAGTGTATTATTCTCGTGTTGACTTTTGGAACAGGCTTAACTATGTGTCCTTAATGAGATTAAGCACTAGAGGCATGAAAATGACTATGTCAAGTAGTTGCACATATCATATATCCAAGAATTACATAATACACAATTGACAAATGTTGTCTACCTTAATGATTGACTATGGACACTGGCATTGGTTGGATAGTAGTTGAATTATTTTGGATCTTGGCTCACTAAAAGAATGTATGTTGTAATCTTTTGAATTGATATGTGAGGGTTATCAATTTGAATATAATATTGGGAGTGATAATTAATTAAAGATCTAATAAACATCATCAAATTTTATACATATCAAATCAAATAAAAATGAGTTTTAGACAAAATTGTAAATTCTTTTATAGAATCAAATGGAAACAAACAACAATACCATTTTCTCTATGATTGGTCCTTGAGAAGTAAAGGTTAAATGGGAACAACTTCTAAGTCTGGTTCAGGACATTGAGAACAGTTCTCACACAAGAGCTCAAGATCTATGTCCTAGAGACACTAAAGGCAAATGAATCTCTTCCAAATGCACCTAAGGTTGATAGGGATTCTTACAAGAAGCATACAGAAGATGTCATTGATGTCAAGTGTCTGATATTGTGCTCCATGAACTATGAGTTTTAAAGGCATCACAAGAATATGGATGTAATTGAGATGGTCACACATCTTAAGAACATGTTCCAAGATTAGGCAAGATAGGAGAGATATGATGTGTTCAAGGTGTTGTTCAAATATAACTTGGCAGAAGGAGATCTAATAGGTCCTCATGTGCTCAAGCTCATTGGGTATGTGGAGAAACTTTCTAGACCAGGATTCCCCTTGAGTCAAGAGTTGGCCACTGATATGATTCTGTAGTCTCTTCCAGAGTCATACAGTCTGTTTGTCATGAACTACAACAGAATGACTTTAACAAATCATTGAGAGAGTTACTAGGCATGTTGTGAATAGACGAGGCACAAATGAAGAAAGACAAGACCAAGTCTGTGATTATGATCAACAAGACAAAGGGAAAGTCTAAAGGCAAAGTTAAATCTAAGAAGAGTTATAAAGTTGTCCAAAAGCCCAAGTCTTCAGACCTCAAGGCAAAAGGAGGAGTAAAGGAGGGATGCAAATGTCACCACTGTTATCAAGTTAGACACTGTAATAGGAATTTCCCTCTCTTCCTGGAAGAACTAAAGAAGAATACGGAAGAGGTAGGTGTCTCTACTTCAGGTATAAATGTTATAAGATAAATTTGATTGCTTCTTCATCTTGGTATGTGATACCAAATGTAGATATGACATACGTTGATGTGTAGGATCTGATAAAAAGTAAAGCCTTTATGAAAGGACAAGGATGAACTGTGATGAACAAGAGTTGCTACAACTTCAGTCCATATTTAGAATTTATCTTTTCTCATTGGGCATGTAATAGAATTAGTCAAACTGCTATTTCATTATGCTGATAAATAGAAACATTTTACTTTATACATCTTATATGAACAAGATGATTATAAATAAAGAATTGTTAATGCTTCTATTACTGAGATGTGATCTCATATGGAAATGCCCCAAATGTCTTATGATCTTTATGAAATTGGATCAAAAGATGAATGCTCATAAAATAAATACCAAATGATTATAATTGATAACTCAAACAATCGATAGCATTGTCATCTAGAGCACACATACGAGAAATGCATTTCTAGAATTCATATTGACGTTTATCTAGAATCTTTTGGTTATTGAATCAATAAGAGACATGCAAGTCTTATGTGCAACATGACAAGCCACCTTTGACTAGGTGTAGTGGGAGAATAAACATTCTACAAGGACAAATATATAATTATGTACAAAACCCTTTGGAATGAATGGTATATAATTTGTTTATACTTCATTCATTTACTGATAATATGGTGATATGTATTCAATAAAATACAAAACTCTTGAAATGTTCAAGAATATTACATGTATGAATTACACAACATCCTAAAAGGCCTCCGCCTAGGGGTGGTGGGTATCCCCCGACAAACTAAAAAAATGATCAAAAGTTGAAATACTGTACAAGAATTGTTTGAGACCCTTCCGGAATAAATGTGAGAGTATATCACAATTAAGTCCACTTGAACATGATGATGTATCAAAATGAAGGAATCACATCATGATTAGTCATGATATAATTATCATTTAATCTAATCTTCTAATTTCTTTTAAAGGAATATGCTAAGCAGTAAAACAATGCATCATCTACAAATGGTTTTAATGGACAACATATGAGATACGTTATGGGAATGTCCTGATGTGTCCTTTAAAACTTGTACAAGAAAATAGTTTCTTAAAAGTATTCAATCACATAAATATTAGTTTGTTGAACACTAGTTATCGCAAACCAATGACAAAAGTGTTTATTGCTGGATGACTGAACTCCATTCGAATCAGTGGGAGAAAAGTAGAAATCAAAAATTTCAAATTCAAAAAAGAACATTTGAACTTTAGGAGGCACAATGAGAACAAAGAGATTCACAACTGGTTGTGGAATCTCAAGTTCTTTATGTAACACACAAAGCTCATAGTTCTGGTAGAAAACATCTGAGATAAAAATATTGTGAATCCTATAACTCAGATAAGTTATGAGTTGGTCATAAGATGATGAGCCAACATTCAACTAAAAACTATTGAGGGACTAGAGTCTGAGTAATGTTTTGAGGCCATTATATCTAGAATGGAATCCATGAACACCAATAAGGTTTGACCGTGGTGATGCCACCTAAAGGGGTGAAACCCAAAGGGTGCAGTTGGGTTTTCATAATGAAGACCAAATGGATGACATAAAGGATAGATTAATTGAAAGGTTTTGAACATGATGAAACCGATTTACCAACGAATGTGCTTGTTATTGTATCTTGTTGAGACTATGTAATTTGGCATATGAAGTTTACAACCACGTTCCTTAATAGGAATTAATAAGAGGACCTGTATGTGACACAACCTAAAGGTCTTATGACTCTATTAATGTAAATAAAGGCTATAAGATACAATGTTCAATCTATAAATTAAAACAAGCATCTTGGAATTGGAATCTTTGTTTTGACAGTAAAAGAGTTTGACTTGAGTCAAGATAAAAGATGAAATCTATGATCACAAAATATTTAGTGGGAGCATATATATATATAAATATTCCACATATTGATGAGGAATGACGTTTCAATACTGAGTATTGAAACTTGTCATGTAAATCACCTTCATCATGAAGGATTAGGTGAAACGCTCTATATAATATGAACTAACATCTATAGAGATAGTCCTAAAAGTTTTTTAACCTAATAATGAGAACATATATTGACAAAATGTTGAAAGGGTTTAGCATGAAGGATTCCATAAGAGAGAATCTATCCATAAAGATGGAATCACTTTCTCATGAATTTGGTGTTCCGATTGTTATGAAGAATGGAAGAGATGCCATATGCATTCACATTTTATCTATCTGCAATATAATGTACTCATCCCATCATCTTATATGTGTTGGATATGACAAGAAGATATTAGTCATAACCAATGAAGGTCATTGGAATTCCATAAACAATATCCATTAATACTTGAGAAGAACTAATGGAATAGTTGTTGCACTATGGTATAAAGGAAGAATTGCATGTAAAGGGTTACATTGACGTAAGCTTACAAAATGTCTAGAAAATGATTGCAATATAAAAGTGTGTGTTTAATTTTAGAGAAAATTTATTAGTTGGAAAGAGTTCTGAACTAACAGACCATTAATTTAAAATTCTACAAATAAAAGTTGAGTATTCTTACGTTAAGAACACATGAATGGATACTATATGGATCTAGAAATTCATGTGGGTGCACTTACAAATGTTCAAACCATTGATGACACAATAGAAATACTATGCCAAACATTAAAGCTACTGGTTAGGCAAGGAATATCATATATCTTATTACAACAATTCCATATCATATGAGATATTGTACAACAAAGAGATGTGAAACATACAATATACCGACTATACCAAAATGTCCCTAACCCACTGGATTAGCACCTGCACAGTAGAAACATGATGGATATGTTTAATTTGTGGGTGATTGGCTCTAAGTGCAAGTGAGAGTTTGTTGGTATGTATGCCCAAAGAGCCAATCATATGATGATTGTGATGGCATATTATATAAATGATTTGATTAATAATAAAGGCAAACTTCCAATTCATTCGTTTCACTCAGTTATAAGATAATGAGGAAACATAATGAATGTCTAAAGAATGACATTACTCAATGATGTATGTCTTCAAGTACGTGACTTGAACAATGAGATCATATAGATGTTAAGAGTATGTACATTCTTATCATGTCCTTGGTCAGATGTTGTTGTATAAGGCTCGTAGACAACACTAACACATGAGACTAGAGTGTGTGCTGGTTGATGACATAATCTCATTAGTCATGATATGTGATATCAAACCAAGGACATAAATACTTGATAGGGAATAACATATCAGATAATACATACCTTGAGAGTTACACATGGAAACCATACTTGGTGGTCATAGTCATCTCTCATAGTGAAGGTGGTGATTGTAGTTATTAGACCTGAAGTCACTACACTCATCACATGTCGTTCGGTGTGCTTTGACATCATCCACTATGATCCCAAATAAGGGTTGCCATAAAGATGATGATTGGGTACAATGTGACACATGGGGAGGACTGTGAGCAATGTAGATGGAATTTTTCACTCCTACATGAGTTTGATATATACGCCACTTGATATGCAAGACTGGGAAAAGCATGTGAATGCACATGTGAATCAATATATGATACTGAGGTGACATATATCCCAAACAGACTACTCTGGATCAAGGAACATGGATTAAACATTGAGAGGATGATGATTCCATGCCTTGAGTTCATTCCAGATATCAAAGATAAAGGAATTAGACAATCACTGTAACACTTGACAAAGATTGTAGGTTGAAGTTTTTCTCTGACTTTCCCGATTATTTGGGTAGCAATGATGTGTGATTAGGCACCTCTCTTTTCTTGTGATGTCATAAATTAGTTATGGACATTCACTGCCAACGTAACATGGAACCTATGGGTTCACACACATAGGATACAACTAAAAGAAGATTTTAATCATGAATGGTACTTAAATTGATTGCTAAAGTATTTAGGTAATCAATTTAAACAACATTGGTTGGGTACTGACTCACTGGATAGTTGTTGAACCTATCATTTCAGTTTGTCAGGTCAATAGAACCAAGTTTGGCAATTATGGACATTGAACAGATCAGCTCAAGAAGTGAACCGATCAGCTCAGGTCCATGAACTAGTCGACTCAAGTTGTGAACTGAGCAGTTGGTGGATCAATTTGATTTATTTAAGGATTTGTGTTGATGTCATGTTGTGCATTAATAAGATATTAATTTCCAACACAATTGTAATTGGGAAACATGATGAAATAATGGGTTCACTGGGTGATCCTATTGGCTTACATGCCAACCCATCAGATCACTGGTGAATCGATCATTTGCATATTGTAGGTTACAAAAATTCATGAGATTCTAGTCCCTTACACTCCCACACAGACTGGGAACCCTAACCCTGACCCTCCCATAAATAGAGGGGCACTGAGGGCTTCCCAGAGACACAACTCGATTGCCTCTGAAAATTGTTGCCGTCTCTAGTTATGGTAACCAATAGAGAGTTCGGATAAGTTCTACACCATAAAGAGAGGGATAGCAAGGGAGAATAGTTGTGGGAGAGAAAGTTGGTGACTAGTACACCAATGGGAGGGACAACTTCTTCCTATCTGTTCTACTAGAATGACATGAGTTCTAGGCGGTCCATGTGGACTTCCATAGAGGTGAGGACATTATTGTCTGCCTCTACGAGGACAACATCAGTCTGTTGTCTGTGTTGAGACCAGGAGCTGCTATAGATGCCATCCCAGTGTAACTAGAAGACTGCTACACAACTACTGCAATGAGGAATAGTCACTGGACTTGCTCCATAACCAGTTATGAACTCGTTAAACCATCCTTCCCATTGTATAGTTGTTGACGCGATCTTGCTTTTCTGGGAATATGGATAGATAATTTTTTTGTTTCTGCTACCTACTTCCTACCCATATTTCCATATAGAGGGAGGTAGAGATGAAGCAGTAGAAACATTGGAGGTCTCAGGTTGGTCCCCAAAATCAGACCCATCATAAAAAATGAAGTTCTAGTTGTCTTTGTTTGTTAGGGTAACTATAGGAAAATAAGGGAGTTCAATGTACTCTTAATGATCAACAAAGTATGGCCTGAATTTGTTATCATCAGAAGGACCCCTAACAATCAATACAGAAGAGATAAGAAGCTTGGGATCAATTAAGTTCCTTCGAAGAGCATCTTCTAATCTTCTAAGTTTAGCATTGACCTTGCAGATGATTTGGGTTATCAATTCTCCAATCTTAATGTCGCCTGACTTGTTACATTTGATCTCAAAGAAACGGTAGAAGATATAGTAGTCAACATTAATTTTGAAGTTGTGCAACATAGCCCACATGAAAAACAGATCTAGCTTTCCAAAAAGGACTTGTGTTTCTTTTCTTGCAAATATACAAGTGTTAAGAATCATGTGTATATAACGTAAAATGGGGTTGTGGATATGTGTTGCCTAGATTTTGCAACCTCATGAATTTTGTCCTCGACGATCTCCCTCCAAAATTCATCACTTTTAAATTAAAGAGGGTATGACATTTCTTATTTATAATGGCATTGAAAGGTTTCACAAATTTGTTTAAAAGTGAGCTTGTAACCATGACCCAAAAGTTGGAAAGTAATGTTTTAACACATATGGTTTTATGGGGTCATCCTCAACCTTTAGGGTAGTTAGACATTCATAAGTAAGCCTAGTGTAGGTGTGGCTTACTGTGTAGCATGTATAATTGACCCCTAGCTGGTCAATCAATCCTAGGGCTTCATCCTTGAAGCCAAGAACCTCCAAAGTCTCATCACAGACAAATCTTGTAGGCAGGACCCTATTGGTGATCATGGTTTGGTAGGTCTTGTCCTCCTCCTTTGCGACAATGAACTGAGTGGAGGAGATGTATTCTAGGGAAGAATAAGAACTCTCCCCTCGATGGTGCTTTTCCTCTCGCTTGATAGGGGCCATTTATGCTTTGATGTAGTTTCAAAAAATTGGAACACAACATGTAGAATGTAGGGCATGATGTGTGCTTTGAGCGAAAAGAAATTGCTAATGCATGGTTGAGCACAATGTGTCTCATGAACTACACAACATGTGTTATGCAGAGTGGGCGACTCATACATCGAAGATGAGCTTTCCCTCGCGGCATGTTGGATCCGGTCACATCATGTGTTATTCACCCAGCGGCGAGCCTCAAGTCATGGATGATGTAGATTGAGGGAGCGAAGAAGTGGATATTAAGGTTCCACTAGTAGTGAGGATGGCAACTTGATAGGGGGGGCGGTGTTGACATTGCTCGATCAGATTTGAGCTAACAACGACGATGGAGGAGTTGTTGGCTCAGTGAAGATGGTGGCATGATCGGTGTTGGAGGCGTCAAGGATGGATTCATAAGAGAGTGTGCACGGTTGGGCACACGAGAAAGGGCACACAATATTGCAACTGTTGTCTCTATGCTTAAATAGGACATGTGTGAATGCTAGGGTGGGAAGAGAAGTTTTCAATTTGGGTTAAAACCATAGTTCAACTCCCCGAACACATCATGTCTTATGAAATGCATGTCGTGTACTAATGCATATATTCAACTACTTTTATTTTTGCCTTGCCTGATAATGACACACCTTGTATTTTTATTCACACACCGTGTCCTGAGGGACAAGTCATGTGCTAATTACCACACATCATGTAAGTGTTCAGTATCTCATCTTAGAATAGAATCATGTAGAAGACATGTCGTCTATAAATTTACAGACGCCATGTAACTTTACAATCAAGTTGTTGATATCTTCAGGCTAATGAGGATGTGCCATGTGCAAATTTACACACGTCGTGTGAGTTTCCAGTATCTTATAAGCATGTAAATGACCTTGCATACACGTCGTGTGGTGGTTTACACACGTCATGTATGTTTCTAGAAACTTTCTTGATAAATCTTATGGAATAGTACACGACATGTATAAATATAAGCACATCGTGTAATCTGGGTTCTTTTCTTAAACTTTCTTTCATCTATACTGACACACTATGTATTGTGTATGACACTCCATGTCTAATTGAATTTATACAAAAATAAGTTCTATTCTTTGACATTTCTTTAACACTTGCAATGATGATGATATGTATGACATAAGTGTTGGTATGTATGCCCTGAGAGCCAATCATGTGATGATTGGTGGGATACATTAAGATTGATTTGATAAGAATCAAAGGAAAGGCTCCAATTCTTTCTGGTTTAGTCATATGAGATAATGACAGAACAGATTGAATGTCTAGAGAATGACAATACTCAATGATGTATGCTTTCAGGTTCAGGACCTGAACGATGAGATCATACGGATGTTAAGAGTTTGTACATTCTTATTATGTCCCTAGTCAGATGTCATTGTGGAAGGTAGATAGACAAAAATGACACACAAGACTAGATTGTGGTGTTGGTTGATGACAAAATCTCATTAGTCATGATATGGAGATATCAAACCAAACACATAGGTACTTGTTAGAGAACAAGTTTACCGGACAGACCCACCGTGAGTTTGACACATGGAACCATGACATGGTAGTCACAGTCAGTAGTCACAGTGATGGTGGTGAGTGTGATTCTTTGACCTGAAATCACTATACTCAACACATGTCGTTGGGTACACTTTGACATCATCCAACGTAGTCCTGAAACATGGGTTGTTATAAAGGTGATGATTGGGTGTCTTTGACACATGGGGCTTTTGAGGGGTGAGTGATAGATATGGGATTTGTCCCTCCTGAGGGAGTTTGATATCCATGGCCACTTGATGAGTATGATTGAGATAGGTGTGTGCACGCATGTGTGAATCAATATGCAATATTGATGTCATACATATCTCCTCCAATCTACTCTGAGATCAAGAAAGTGAATGAACGTTGATAGGATGATTGTTCCATGCCTTGAGTTCATTCGAGATATCAGTGACAAAGGAATTATACATTCACTATAACACCATTCATAGATTGTAGGATTGAAATTTGTTCTCCAACTTTCTATTTCACTTGAGTAGCATTGATGTGCGACTAGGCACCGCTCTTTGCTTGTGAAGTCATAAGTATTATGGACTTTCACTGCCAATGTGAAATGGACCTGTAGGGTCACACACATAGGATTTAACCTGGAAGAGGAGTTTATCCACAAACAATGTTTAGATTGATTACTAAAGGAGTTTAGTAGTTCAATTAAACACTCAATTAATTGATAGCTCAAAATCATAGTATTCAAGGTGTTGGATTGATTTATTAGAGTATCGGATTGATTGAAACTACAATTGACTATTTTGCACAATCTACACTTCCAACCGATCAGATCATATGATGAACTGATCAGCTCATCTTGGTGAACCGATCGGCTCAGGATAGGGTGAACGGACCGGTTCAAGGGTTGAACCGATTGGCTCAACTGGTCCAACCGAGCAAGTTTGGAAAGTCAGAAGACTATTTTGCAAATACAATTTGTTTCACTTGTACAAATTCGATTTGGATAAGGATTAATATTTGATTAATTGGAAACAAATACAAAATTCAATTTGAGTTGGATCAGGACCACAAACCGATCAGCTCAGAGCACCAGATGATCGGCTCAGGTCCCAAACAATCGGCTTAGGGCCTGAAACGATCGTTTCAGGGTGTGAAACAATTAGTTCATCTAGCGCAGATTGGTTGTTTTGTGGAAAATCTTGAACCCTTATACTCCTGCATTAATCCCGCATTTCCCGGGATAGATAACCCTGTCCCATGACCCTCCTATATATAGGGGTATTGGGGGCTTCTCAGGAACACAAATCAGTGCACCAGTTGCTCTGCAAAGTTGTCGTTCTCTCTGGTTTTGGTAACCGAGAGAGCCCAAGCAAGTGCTACCCAATAAGGGAGGCACATCAAGGGAAAGACAACTATAGAAAAGCGACTGGTGGTAGGAGAGTGTGTCGGTGACTAGTATGCCGACAGGAGGGTGTGACTCCTTCCGATTCCCTGTGGGACAAGGAGATCAGAGTTCTAGGTGGTCCGTGTGGACAACTGCAGAGGCGGGAGACTTCTATCGCTCGAAGGACAGCTATCAATCCCAACAGTCCCAGTTAAACCAGGAGCTGCTCAGACACCGTCCAAGACTGAAGGTGAAGACCGCGCAAGTTGTGAGGTCACGTCGCCGACCAAGCCTTGGGACAAGGTATGCCTCCACAAACCATCCTTCCTATTGTATAGACGTTGACGCGATTCCTTTAGACTGGGTTTGGGAGAATTTTTTTTGTTTCCACTGCCTTCTCTATCTCCCTTAAAAACCCAATAGTGGTATCAGAGCCACGTCAACTGCTCTATACTTTAGGATTATCGATATGATCAATTTTGGTTTGTCACCTTTATTTATTGCATACGATGCGAATAAAATTGGCTTTATGCATGTTTCATCCTAAATCCACAAATCCCAATATACATATATGATATGTAATATGAATCCACTCATACACGTCGCCCTTAAATGAGTTTTGTGGTGGATATATAGCGTGGTTATGGCCAATAAACCATATATATGTGTGCTTGGTTGTATGTGGTTGCTTGCATCTCGGTCTGCACACTGACTCCCTACCTCCTTATTCCTGATGTAACTCGAGATAACTCGAGATTTATTTCCTACCTTTGCTCCCCCCGAATGTAACTCGGGGTTTCCCAATTTAAATGTTAATAGGATAGATCTTTTATTTCCTATTATGTCAAAGAACGGCGGACAACCTGACGACAACTGAGACGGTCAGTTCAAGGAGTGAATCAATCAGTTGGTGATCTAGATGACCGGTTCGAGGAGCGAGACGATTGGGTGGTGGCCATGAGGAGATGCACGATGACCATGTGAATCAATCAGTTGGAGGAGCCAACCGATCGAATGGTGGCACCCAGACGACCGGCCAGGACGAGCAGGTCATTCATGTGATGAGTTGATCAACTCGGATGGCTATAGCACTTCATCATGGATAGGTTGCTTGTGATGTAGACCTAGATGACCATGATTCCTCTTGGCTCGAGGAATCAAATTAGGATGGCATAATCATCGCTTTTATCGTTCGTATGTTTTCTGTGGGATATATCATGTATATGATACGTACTATATATTGTGGTGATTGGATATGTATATATACCTATAAAACCAAATCCCTCATTAAATATTAAAGTTTAGATGCCTTCCAAATGTGACACACATGAAAAGCTTGATCAACTAAGTGTGGGCACGCCCTAGCGTGGTGCACCGTCTATCTCGTGGAAGCGTGAAGGATGGATATGTGGGTTTGCCCTAGCAGGGTGCATATTCATCGTGTTGGATTTGGGTTGGTCTTAACAAGGCGACCTAGATAGGATCTAGCACCTTGAGGCATGGAGGTGATCATGGCAAGGAGTTGCATATGACATCTTTCAAGAGTTTCATATGATGCAATTGGAAAAAGTTTCCTACCTAGAAGATCTAAGTTGTGGGTGACAACCCTAGCTGGTCCATGGCTCAGAGGATTTTAGGATCTTGACCCACTAGAAGATTGTACGCTGCAATCTTCCGAATTGATGGTGAGGGCTATCAATTTGAACAAAATAAGTGGGAGCGATAATTAATTAAAGTCCTAATTATAACATCCACTTTTCAAATCAATCAAATAAGACAAAATTGAGTTTTGACTAAATTGCATATGTTTCCTTTTGTAGCACAAATGACAACAAACAACAATCACTTTTCATTGCGATCGGTCCTTGAAAAGGACAAGCTGAATGGGACTAACTTCCATGATTGGTTTAGGACATTGAGAATTGTTCTCACTCAAGAGCGAAAACTCTAATGTCTAGGATACTCCAGTTCCAGAGGAACCTGCTCCTACCGCACCAAAGGCAGAAAGGGATGCTTATAAGAAGCATTATGATGATGCCATTGATGCAAAGTGCTTGATGTTGTGCTCCATGAACCACGAGTTGCAGAGACAACATGAGAACATGGGTGTCATTGAGATGATTCAGCATCTCAAGAACATGTATGAAGATCAAGCACAACAAGAGAGATACGATGTCTCCAGGGCGTTGTTCAAATGTGTCATGACAGAAGGAGATCCAGTTGGTCTTCACACGCTCAAGATGATTGAGTATGTGGAGAACCTGACGAGATTGGGATTTCCCCTGAGCCAAGAGTTGGCTACTAACGTGATGCTGCAATCGTTGCCAGAATCCTACAGTCAGTTTGTGATGAACTACAACATGAACAATTTTGACAAGCCGTTAACAAAGTTGTTGGGCATGTTCAGGACAGTCGAGACATAGATGAAGAAGGATAAGCCTAAGTCTGTGATGATGATAAGAAAAAAGGCAAATCCAAGCGCAAGGGCAAGGGTAAAGCTAAGAAAGGTTCTGATGCTAGCCAGCAGCCCAAGTCATCTTCAGCTCTCAAGGCCAAGGGAGTCGTGACCAAGAGAGGCAATTGCCACCATTGTCAAAAGCCAGGACATTGGAAAAGGAATTGCCCACTCTATCTAGAAGAACTAAAGAAGAAGGAGGCAACAGACGTCTCCACCTGAAGGTGTCATGAAATAAACTTGTATCATTTTTGAGGTATATGATACCAAGATATAAAATGTAAAGCACTCAATACATGGGGCAAGTGTTGCCTCCATAGACAGGAGTACTTTAGTTTATTTTCAGCCTTGAGGGCATGTAATAGAGTTATGAACTGCTATTTCATATTTTCCAATGGATAGAAACACATTATTTTTTCATATTGTATGACAATGGTAGCAATTAATAAAGTTGATGTTTCAATCTATGTGGCAATGCCTTGCTTATCTTGTGGTACTTGGTATGCATAAGATAAAATGATACCTAAAAGTTATTGATAACTCAAACAATCAAATTAGCATAAATCGTGAGAAATTCATTTCTAGTTTCCATATGATGGATAAATCTAGTAGGCTCTTTTGGCTAGAGAACCAGTAAGAGACATGAACCTCTTAGACATGATTAATCAATCTTCACTAGTGGTAGTGGGAGAATGATTATCCTATTAGGTATAATACATGTGATGTATTTACATACCTATTGGAGCAAATGCTAATACTTCAAGCGGTGTTTAGATAAATACCAATATGAATATCTTGAAATGTTCAAGAATATCATAGATGAAGTATGAGTTTGGTAAAGTGATGATTCTTGATGAGATCAATGAATAAAATACATAAACCAAATGTTTGAGATCCTTATGAGTGATTATGATAGTGTATCATAGTCAGCTTGTGATAAAGGCATGGTGATGTCTAAATCAAAAGGAGTCATACTCTAAGGAGTTAGAGGATGATTGTCAAATACATAAATTCTTCTTAAATAAAGAATATCCTATACTAATAAAGGACATTAAGAATCACAAAGAGTTGTGAGTTCTTATATCCTTGACAGATACACCTTGATTATCTATGTGATGAGTTGGTCATGTGATGAATCGACTATCTAGATGAGTATGAGGAACTGGATTTTGAGTTATGGTTTATGACCATTACATCCTAAATGACTTCCATGTGAACCATAAGGTATGACCTTGACGGTAGCACCCATTGGGATGAAATTCATAAGTGCGAATGAGTCTTAAGCGTTAAGACACACAGATAACATTTTGATAAGGATGATGCTTGTTAATTGCAACTTAATGACTAAGATATTTGGCATACAGATACTAAAACCACATTCCTATAAAGGAATAAAACAAGGATGTGTATGTGACACAACCTATAAGGTTTATGAATCCATTAATGCAAATAAAATCTATAAGTTGCAATGGACTAATCAATGTGATTGATTGAGTACAAGCAACTCAGAACTGTGATCTTTACTTTGATAATATAGTCAAAGGGTTTGACTGATATGACAAAGATAAAGAAGGGATCTATGATTTAGTGGGAGCGTATTTGCATTCCACATATTGATGAGGAATGGAAATGTTCTAGAATGGAAATCCAAAGTAGAAATTATCTTAAAGGAAGATAGAGACGTTTCCTATGTTATAGGAATAGAGATCTATAGAGATAGTTCTAAAAAAAACTCTTAACCTAAAAGAGAGAGCATACATTGGCGATCTATACTGAAGGGTTCAGTATGCATAGATTTAGTGGGAGAAAACTTGTCCATGTTACATGGAGTTGGTATCCCAAGGCCAAGTGTTCAATTCTTATGAAAAATGGGAACACTAAGAATAGATATGAATCTATCATGTATGTAATCATCCCATCATATTGCATGTATGGACATGGTAAGAACAAAACACATTTATCATCTTGTATGTAGGACATAACAATATGATATGCTCATAACTCGTATGTGGGACATGACGAGTGGATGTCGTTCTAGTTCCAGTAAGGGTTACTGGAATACCATAAGAACTTGATAAGTGATAGTTCTATGGAAATAAGGAAGGGTTGAATGTAAAGAGTTACACTGATGCAAACTTCCAAAAAGAACAGAGAACTAATCGCAATATATATGGGATATATAAAAGTGAATGTTTGTTGATAAATGGAAACATTCCAATAAAGTTGTTTAAAAGGAAATGTCGAGTATCCATGTGTTAGAGAACAAAAATGGATACTATATGGATCTCAAAGTTCATAGAGATGAACTTATAGATATTCTGGTCATTAATGACAAGTAAGGAATACTTGGTCATGCAAAGTAGCTAAAGGTTAGCAAAGGAATACTAGGTCGCATATTGCAGCAACTTCATCTCATACGTGTGACATATAGTGAAGAGATGAGAGACATGCAGTTAATACCGACTTTGGCAAGGTGTTTCCATAACTCACTATGTTAGCACTAGAGCACAGTAACATGTGGGACATGTTTGAAGATCACTATGAATATGATTCAAGGGAGATTGGCTCACAGTGCAAGTGGGAGTCTGTTGGTATGTATGCCCTGAGAGCCAATCATGGGATGATTGGTGGGATACATTAAGATTGATTTGATAAGAATCAAAGGCAAACTTCCAATTCTTTCTGGTTCAATCGTATGAGATAATGATAGAACAGATTGAATGTCTAGAGAATGACAATACTCAATGATGTATGCTTTCAGGTTTAGGACCTGAACGATGAGATTATACGGATGCTAAGAGTTTGTAAATTCTTATTATGTCCCTAGTCGGATGTCATTGTGGAAGGTAGATAGACAAAAATGACACACAAGACTAGATTGTGGTGTTGGTTGATGATAGAATCTCATTAGTCATGATATGGTGATATCAAACCAAACACATAGGTACTTGTTAGAGAACAAGTTTACCAGACAGACCCACCGTGAGTTTGACACATGGAACCATGACATGGTAGTCACAGTCAGTATTCACAGTGACGGTGGTGAGTGTGATTCTTTGACCTGAATTCACTACACTCAACACATGTCGGTGGGTACACTTTGACATCATCAAACACAGTCCTCAAACATGGGTTGTTATAAAGGTGATGATTGGGTGGCTTTGACACATGGGGCTTTAGAGGGGTGAGTGATAGATATGGGATTTGTCCCTCCTGAGGGAGTTTGATATCCATGGCCACTTTATGAGTAGGATTGAGATAGGTGTGCACATGCATGTGTGAATCAGTATGCGATATTGATGTCATACATATCTCCTCCAATCTACTCTGAGATCAAGAAAGTGAATGAATGTTGACATGATGACAATTTCATGCCTTGAGTTCATTCAGGATATCAGTGACAAAGGAATTATACATTCACTGTAACACCATTCATAGATTGTAGGATTGAAAGTTGTTCTCCAACTTTCTATTTCACTTGGGTAGCACTGATGTGTGACTAGGAACCACTCTTTTCTTGTGAAGTCATAAGTGTTATGGACTTTCACTGCCAACGTGAAATGGACCTGCAGGGTCACACACATAGGATTTAACTTGGAAGAGGAGTTTATCCACAAACAATGTTTAGATTGATTACTAAAGGAGTTTAGTAGTTCAATTAAACACTCAATTAATTTATATCTCAAAATCATAGTATTCAAGGTGTTGGATCGATTGATTGAAACTACAATTGACTATTTTGCACAGTCTGCACTTCCAACCGATCGGCTCATATGATGAACCCATCGGCTGAGCTTGGTAAACCGATTGGCTCATGAGATGAACCGATCGGCTCAGGATAGGGTGAACCGACCGGTTTAAGGGTTGAACCGATCGACTCAACTGGTCCAACCGAGCAAGTTTAGAAAGTCAGAAGACTATTTTGCAAATACAATTTGTTTCACTTGTACAAATTCGATTTGGACAAGGATTAATATTTGATTAATTAGAAACAAATATGAAAGTCAATTTGAGTTGGATCAGGACCACGAACCGATCAGCTCAGAGCACCAGACAATCGGCTCAGGTCCCAAACGATCGACTCAGGGCTTGAAACGATCGTTTCAGGGTGTGAAACGACCGGTTCAGCTGGTGCAGATCGGTTGTTTTGTGGAAAATCTCGAACCCTTCTACTCCTACATTAATCCTGCATTGCCCGGGATAGAGAACCCTATCCCATGACCCTCCTATATATAGGGGTATTGGGGGCTTCTCAGGAACACAACTTAGTGCACTGGTTGCTCTACAAAGTTGTCGTTCTCTTTGGTTTTGGTATCTGAGAGAGCCCGAGCAAGTGCTACCTGATATGGGAAGCATAACAAGGGAAAGACATTTACAGAAAAGTGACTGGTGGCAGGAGAGTGTGTCGGTGACTAGTATGCCGACAGGATGACTCCTTCCGATTCCTTGTGGGACAAGGAGATCAGAGTTCCAGGTGGTCCGTGTGGACAACTGCAGAGGCGGGAGACTTCTTCCGCTCGGAGGACAACTGTCAATCCCAACAGTCCCGGTGAAACTAGGAGTTGCTCAGACACCATCCAAGACCGGAGGTGAAGACCACGCAAGCTGTGAGGTAACATCGCCGAGCAAGCCTTGGGACAATGTATGCCTCCACAAACCATCCTTCCTATTGTATAGACGTTGACGTGATCCCTTTAGACTGAGTTTGGAAGAATTTTTTTTTGTTTCCGCTGCCTTCTCTGTCTCCCTTAAAAACCCAACAATAAGGGCCTAGATTTTTACATTCAACCATGGGAAACTTATTTTAGAAAATGGAATGTTCTTGAGAAAATGCAAGTAATGAAATCTATCTTAAAGTGGGTTCAACTCCCACAAGGTCCTCCATTTAGAGTCTGGAGTGAGACTTGAGTCAGCAACATCAGGCATCTGAGAGGGAGCAGGAGGCTCCCTAATCTATCTTCTCTCCATTGGTGTAGACTTTGCAACGTTGACTGTTAACTTGGAATGAAGATTATTTTCCTTACAACTCCACAATTCTGTATGGATAAACCTTCAACACTAGGAAAGGTACGGACCATTTTGAACACAACTTCCATGGAAAGAGTTTATGCTTGGAATCAACAACAACACTTGGCTTCCCTCTTTGAAATATTTGTTCTAGATCCTCTTATCATGCCATTTTTTACTTTCTCCTTGTAAACTTTAGCATTTTCATATGCGTCTAATCTGAGCTCTTCTAGTTCCTAGATTTGTAGAAGCCTTCTTTCTCCTACTTTCTTCAGATCATAGTTGAGAAATTTGATTGCCCAAAGTGCGCAGTGCTCGAGTGTTACAAGTATATGACAAGATTTTCCATAGACCAACTTTAATGGAGTCATGCCAATTGATGTCTTGTATGGTATTCTATAGGACCACAATGCATCATCTAATTTCAATGTCCACTCTTTCCTTGAGCTAGAGATTGTCTTCTCTAATATTGCTTTTAATTGCCTATTTGACATCTCAACTTGTCCTGAAGTTTGTAGATGGTATGGTGTAGAGATTTTATGCTTGGCACCATACTTGCTCAGTAAATTGTTGAAGTTTCTCTCATTGACGTGACTGCCTCCATCAGATATGACTGCCCTTGGAACACCAAATCCCAAAAAAATAATCTTTTGGAATAACTTCTTCATTGATTTTGCATCTAGAGATTGTGTAGGAATTGCATCTATCTACTTTGATATGTAGTTGCATGCCACTAGGATGAACTTGTAGTTGCATGAAGAGGAAAAGGGGCCCATGTAGTCAATGCCCCGTACATCAAAAAATTCAATCTCTAGAATGAAGTTCAATGGCATCTCATCCTTCTTTGAAATTCCTCTTGATCTTTGACACCTATCATATGTTTTAACAAATGCATGTACATCGCTAAATAGAGTTGGCCCATAAAAACCTACCTTTAGAATTTTGGTTGAAGTCTTGTCTCCTCCAAAATTTCCTCCACAGGGAGAGGAATGATATTCTGAAATCACACTTGGGTTCTCCTCGTTTGGAATGCATATCCGGACCAACCCATACACACATTATTTAAACAGTAGTGGATCATCCCAGTAGTAAAAGTTCACATCATGAAGGAACTTATTTTTCTGTTGATAAGTAATATCTGGAGGAAGGCATCCGATGGCTAAATAGTTTGCAAAATCGAAAAAAACATGGTATCACAAGTGAATTCATAGCATACAACTTCTCTATAGGCAGATTGTCATCAATAGGATTATTGACTTTAGCACTCGTGAAGAGGCGTGAAAGATGATCAACCACATTGTTCTCTATTCCCTTCTTATCTTTAATTTCCAATTCAAATTCATATAACAACAATGTCTGAAGGATCAGATGGGGTTTAGCATCATTATTGTTCATGTGATATCTAATCACAACATGATTATATAGACAATGACTTTGGATTCCATAAGATATTGTCGAAATTTATCAAAAGCATAGACTATGGCTAGCATCCTTTTTTGTTGTGGCATAATTGATTTGTTCATCATCTAAGGTTTTGCTTGCATAATAAATAGCATGAAGCTTGTTGTCTCACCTCTGTCCTAATATTGCCCCTATGACATAATCACTGGTATCACATATTATTTCAAATGGTGCACTCCAATCTGGTGGTTGAATGATAGGGGTTAAGATGAGTAGCATCTTTCAATTTTTATAAGGTTGTTTTGCATTCTTCATTGAATATGAATTCCACATCTTTTTCCAATAAGGAGAATAGAGGCTTTGCAATCTTTGAAAAATATCTAATGAATCTTCTATAGAACTTTGCATGTCCCAAAAAGCTTCAAAATTCTTTCACTGTAGTTGGATTTGATATCTTCTCAATGGCTTCTACCTTTGCTTTATCAACCTCAATTTCTTTTCTTGAAATGACATGACCCATTACAAGCTAGGATTGTACCATAAAATGACACGTCTCCCAATTGAGAATGCGGTTGACCTATTTACATCGTTGGAAAACATTAATTAGATTTAACAAGCAATCATCAAAGTAACTTCCTTAAACATTTAAATAATCCATAAAATTTCCATAATCTTTTCTATGAAATCATAAAATATAGCCATAACACATCTTTGGAAAGTGGCGGGTGTATTACATAGCCCAAAAGCATCCGCCAATAGGCATATGTCCTAGAGGTGCATGTAAAGGTTGTTTTTTCTTGATCCAACAGATAAATAGGAATATGAAAAAATCCACTATACCCGTCTAACTAGCAAAAATAAAAATGATTATCAAGTCTATCCAACATTAAATTAATGAAAGGTAGAGGAAAATATGTTGATATAGTATGCCCAAAGGGCCAATCATATGATGATTGCAATGAGACATATGGTACTTGATTTGATAATGATAAAGGTAATTCCGTCTATTATGTTTATCTCACTCATGAGATGATAACACATACATGATAGATATCTAAAGAATGATGTGACTTGATGACATATGTCTTCAGGTTCATGACCTGTACAATGAGACCATATGTATGATAAGAGTACATACATTCTTGTTGTATCCCTAGTCGGATATTACCATGGAAGCAAAATAGACAATAGTAATACATAAGACTAGAGTGTGTGTTGACTGATGAAAGAGTCTCATTAGTCATGATATATGATATCAAGTCAAGCACACAGATATATGTTAGAGAATAGTATATCAGACAAACCCACCATGAGAGTGATACATGGATACCATGTAATGGTAATCACAATTGTTTCTCATAGTGATGGTGGTGATTATGGTTCTTAGACCTAAAATCACTACACTCATCACACATGATTGGGTACACTTTGACATCATCAAATGCATTCCTGAAACATGGGTGTTATAAAGGTGATGTTTGGGTGACTTTGACACATGAGGATAGACTGTGAGTGATAGAGATGGGGTTTGTTCCTCCTACAAGGAGTATGATATCCAGGGCCCCTTGATAAGTGAGATTGAGAATTGTATGGCAATACTCATGTGATTCAATATATGATATGTGAACTCTCATGCATCTCAGACAGTCTGCTCTAGGTCAAGGAACATGAATTGAATGTTAAAGAGGATGACGTTCCATGCCTCGAGTTCAGTCCAGATGTCAAAGATAAAGGAACTATACGATCATGGTAACACTAATCACATATTGTAGGTTGAAGTCGTTCTCCAACTTTCTAAGTTACTTGGGTAGCAATGATGAGTTACTAGATTCTTCTCATTGCTTGTGATTTCATAAGTTGTTATGAACATTCACTGCCAATGTAAATTGGAACCTATAGGGTCACACACAAAGGATACCCCCAGAAGAGGAGATTGTCCATGAATAATATTTAGATTGAGACTAAAAGTGTTTAGGAACTAAATTAAACATTCAATTAACTGACTGGACTTAAAAATATCAAGTTCAAGTGTTGAACTAGCTGGTTAGAGTGTTAGTTGGACGATTGGAGACTGCATTGGCAATGTCAAGACTGTCAACCGACCAGTTCACCCTTGTGAGCCGATCGACTGGTGTGAGCCAACCGACTGGTTTTCTTGGTGAATCGGGTGGCTCATAGTCCTTCCAAATGAGAAAATTGGGATTTTCCTGGTTGGAGGAAAACTTTTACATTTCACTTGTTCAATTTGACTGGAATAAGGATTAATCTTTGAATTAATTGGAAACGATTGAGGAAAGTCAATTGCAGGCAAGTTTGGGAAGTGAAATGATTGGTTCACTTGGTGAACAGACTGGTTCACACTCCCAACCAACCGGTTCACTTGTCAACTGATCATCTCACCTTGCCAAATGACCGTTTCAATTGTGAAATGATCAGTTCACCTTCCACAGTGCAAATTATTCATGGAACTTTTAGATCCTTCTACTCCCTAACAGACTGGGAACCTTGACCCTGCCTTCTACTATAAATAGAGGGGTACTGGGGGCCTCTTAGAACACACAACTCAGAACATCAGTTTCTCTACAAAGTTGTTGTCCTCTCTAGTTTTGGTAACTGAGAGAGCCTGAGAAAGTTCTACCTGACTAGGGAGGCACATGGAGGGAAAGATAACTGCATAAAAGTAGTCTGAGTTTGGGAGAGTAGGTTGGTGTTGGTACACCAACAGGAGGGTCGTCTCCTTCCTGCTAGTTCTTCTAGAATAGCAGGACTTCTAGGTGGTATGTGTGGACTATCTACAGAGGTGGGAGATGTCTGTCACTCAGGAGGACACGTCGGTCACAGTCCGTGGTGGAGACCAGAGTCCATGACAAAGACCAGGAGTTGAACAAACACCGTCCAAGATATGGCGTTGAAGTCCGCACATGGCTGCGAGGTATTATCACTGGGAAAGCCCCAAGACTGGGTATATATCTTTAAAACCATCCTTTCCATTACATAGTCGTTGATGCGATCTCATGTTATGGGTTAATGGCCAGTAATTTTTTTTGTTTCCACTTCCTACTCTGAGGCCATAAAATCCAACAGTGGTATCAGAGCCACGCCAACATACTGTGTTTTGGGATAAATCGATATGATCGGATTTTGGTTTTATCGTCATTTATTTATTGCATACGATGTGAATATTTAAAATGACTAATGTGCATATCTGACTACATACCACATGCGACCACAAACTAATATACATATATGATATGGTATATATGCAATTGATACACGTTGCCCTAAAACAATTTTGATGGTGGATGTGTAGCATGATTATGGCCTATAAACCCTATGTGTGCTTGGTTGGTTATGGTTTTTTCATATCAATTTGCATACTTAGCCTCTACCTTCTATTCCACATGTAACTCGAGATAACTCGAGATCCTTTCTCTTCTACCTTTGCTCCCCTCGAATGTAACTTGAGGTTTCCCAAAGATTATGTAAAAGTAGGATAGTTTATTTTCTGTTACATCGAAGAAGAAGATGCTCATCACCAGACGAGCCGACCACCTGGAGGACTGAGGAGGATAACAAATGAGCCAGACCAACCGAATGATGGCCCAACCGCTTGTTGGAGGTGTCCAGACATCATAGGCCAGGCCACCCAACCAACCGACCAGGAGACGAGCCGATTGTGTCATAGGATGAGCCAATCAACCCGGAATGGTTCAAGCACAAAGATCCTCATAAACAACAAGTTGCATATCATGTAGACATTAGATGACCGCAATTCCTTGTGGCTCCAAGGAATTACAATAGGATGGCCATAATCATCACTTTTATCATTATTTTATATTTTCTCGTTGTAGTTATAGCATGTATATGATACATACTATAATAATGTGGTGATTGGATATATATGTACTTATATAAAATCCCCCATATATAATATTAAAGTCTTGGATGCCTTCCATATGTGGCACACATGAAAAGCTTGATCGACCAAGTGTATGTTACACCAAAGCGTGGTGCACGGTCCATCTTGTGGAAGTGTGATGGTAGACATGTAGATTCTGCCAAAGTAGGGTGCATGTTTCTCGTGTCAGCTTTTGGGTCAGACTTAACTGGTGATTCTTAGAGAGTCTAAGCTCCAAAGGCATGCATATGATCATGGCAAAGAGTTACACATGTCATCTATCCAAGAGTTGCATATGATGCAATTTGAAGGATGGCCTACCTAAATAGTCAAATTGTGGGCGATCAGCCAAAGCTGACTCATAATTTGATGAAATATGGATCTTGACCACTAGAAGATTGTACGCTACAATCTTCCGAATGAAGAAAGGACAAAACCTATGATAATGATCAGCAGAGTAAAGTCCATTGACTAAAGCAGGATCAGGAAGTGTTCTGAAGCCAAGCTTAGGTCCAAGTCTTCATCACTCAAGATATGGAGAGGGGTAAGTTGGAAAGGGAAATAAACTCTTTATAGAGGATCTCAGAAAGATGAAAGAGATGGAGATCTCTACTTCAAGACTTGAGGGGAAGTGAGCTAGAAACTGTGTGGAGCAAGAGTTGCTACCACGTTGCAATATGACATTCATGGGCATGTAATAGAATTAGTGAATTGCTATTATATACCTTCCATCAATGAAAAACATCATACACCTTGTATGGGCAAGAGTGTTATGGACTGATGTTTCATTTTAAAGATATGATCTTTGATGGCAATGCCTATGTCTCACTAACTATACTTGACAGTTGAAGAGACAAATGTGTATGACACATGTAATGAATGACATGATATCTCAAACTTGAATGCCTATAGCATAGTCATCTGTAGTGCATAAATGAGATGCATTTCTAGAAATCCATATGATGGTTATCTAGACTCATCTTGGTTATTGAACCAATAGAGACATGCTAATCTCATTCATTATGCAATATGACAAAGGTTCTTCACTAGATGTAGTGGGAGAACAATTATTCTATTAAGGATTATACATATTGATGTATATAGACCTTTTTAGAATAAATGCTAAAGGTAATCAATAGTACTTCAATATATTTATTGATGACCTCAGTAGATATGGAAGTTTGTATTAAATAAAAAACAAACATGAATCTCTTGAAGTATTCAAGGAGATCATAAATGAAGCACATAATAAACTTGGTATAAGTATTAAATTTTGATATGATCGATATGGAAATACTATGAACCAAGAGTTTGAGAATCTTTTGGAAGATCATGATAATGTATAATGATGGACTCCACCTGAAACACAATGATAGTATATCAGAATGAAGGAATAACACCTTGTTGAGTCAGAGTGTGAATACTAGCTAAATCTTCAAATTTCCTTTTGGGCACATGCTTTACACTAGGAATAAAGAGAATCACAAAATGTTGTGGAATCTCAAAGTTCCATAAGTAACACACAGAAGTCATGGTTCTAGTAGAACAAGCCTAGAGCTTGAATGATATATGATATCTTATGGACAAGAAGGTGGTGAGTTGATCATATGATGAGTCAACAGTCTACCTAGAAGCTAATGAGAACCAGAAATTTAGATATGAAGTCATGAAATCGAAGATAAACTCCATGTACATCAACAAAGTATGACCTTGGTTGATCCACCTGAAGGGGTTAAACCCATCAGGTACTTTTGGGTCTTTCAGAAAAAGACTGACATGGAGGGTAATTTGGTTGCAAAGAGTTTCTAACAAGTTCAAGGTGTTGAACATGGTGAAATCTTTTTAACAGTTACCAAGGATAAATCCATCAAGATAATGATTGCTATTGTAGCTTAATGTGACTATGATATTTGGCATATGGATGCTAAAACTGCATTCCTTAAATGGAATATTGTGCAGGGTGTGTATGTAACACATCCTAAAGGTTTTATAAATCCAATAATGAAAATAAAGTCAATAAAGCTGCATAGATCAATCTTTGGATTGAAGCAAGCACCTCAAAACTGGATCTTCAATTTGACAAGATAGTCAAAGAGTTTGACTTGAGTCAGAATCAAGATGTAATGCGTGATTACAAGAATTTAGTGGGAGCATATATATATTCCACATATTGATGGGGAATATCATCCTTATACTACAAAATCTGGCAACGAGGTGCATTCTAAAAGGTTTTTAGAGAAGCATCCTATGTGATAGGAGTCAAGATCTATAGAGATAGATCAAGGGGGCTTCTTGACCTAAGAAAGAGAACATACATCGATAAGATGATGAAAGGGTTTAGCATGATGAGAGAAAACATGTCCATGTTTCATGGAGTTAGTCTCTCAAGAGCCAAGTGTCCCAATTCTTATGAAGAATAAGGAACACATGGATAGATGCTATATGCATTCACAATTAGATATATCACGTATGAACTCATCTCATTATCTTATATGTATTGGACATGACAAAAAAATATGAACTAATTATGTTGTATGCATTAGACATGACAAGAATATACAAACTCATCATCTTGTATGTATTGGACATGACAAGAAGATATGAAATCATCATCTTGTATGACAAGATGATATAAATATCTAGTTATCTCGTATGTATTGAACATGATGAATTGAAATATGTCAAACTCTAGTAAGAGTTATTGGAATACCATGAAGGACATCTTTGTGACTTGTGAAGTTCTAAAGGGAATAGTTCTTTAGTTATGGTAATAAGGAAGAGTTGGGTGTAAAGAAATACACCGATGCAAGCTTCTGAAATGACAAAATCATGTTTGACCTTGGAATAAGAATTGTTAGTTGGAAATATTCCAACATAAAACAATTGATTATTTTACAATAAGAAGTTGAGTACCTTAGTATTACGAACACTGTAAAGGATACTATATGGATCTAGAAGTTCACATGGATGAACTTGTGGTACGTTCTGACCATTGATGACTCAGTAGTAATACTATAACAACAATGGAGCTAATGGTTAGGCAAAGGAATATCAGATAGCATACTATGACACTTCCATCTCATACGAGTTGTCGTACAATGAGGGGATGTGAAACATGCAATATACCGACTTGAAGCAAATGTTGCTTGCCTGCTATAAAAGCACTTGTATAGTAGAAACATGATGGACATGTTGAGATCACTTAGAATATGATTTGTGGGTGATTGTCTCTAAGTGCAAGTGGGAGTCTGTTGGTATATTATGCCTAAAGAGACAATCATATGATGATTGCAATGAGGCATATGATACTTGATTTGATAATGATAAAGGTAATTCCATCTATTATGTTTGTCTTGGTTATGAGATGATGACACATACATGATAGATGTCTAAAGAATGATGTGACTTGATGACATATGTCTTCAGGTTGAGGACCTGAACAATGAGACCATATGTATGATAAGAGTACATACATTCTTGTTGTGTCCCTAGTCAGATATTATTGTGGAAGTAAAATATACAACAATAATACATAAGACTAGAGTGTGTTTTGAAGGATGACATAGTCTCATTAGTAGTGATATATGATATCAAGTCAAGCACACATATATATGTTAGAGAACAGTATATCAAATAGACCCACCATGAGAGTGATACATGGATACCATGGAATGGTAGTCACAATCGTCTCTCATAGTGATGTTGGTGATTGTGGTTCTTAGACCTAAAATCACTGCACTCATCACATGTGATTGGGTACACTTTGACATCATTAAACACATTCCTAAACATGGGTGTTATAAAGGTGATGGTTGGGTGACTTTGACACATGGGGATAGACTGTGAGTGATAGAGATGAGATTTGTCCCTCCTACAAGGAGTATGATACCCAGGGCCCCATGATAGGCGAGACTGAGAATTGTATGGCCATACTCATGTGATTTAATATATGATATGTGAACTCACATGCATCTCAGATAGTCTGCTCTAGGTCAAGGACCATGGATTCAATGTTGAAGAGGATGACATTCCATGCCTCGAGTTCAATTCAGATGTTAGAGACAAAGGAACTATACTATAATGGTAACTCTAATCATAGATTGTAGGATGAAGTTGTTCTCCAACTTTCTGAGTTACTTGGGTAGCAATGATGAGTTACTAGATTCTGCTCATTACTTGTGACATAAATTGGAACCTGTAGGGTCACGCACAAAGGATACCCCTGGAAGAGGAGACTGTCCATGAATAATGTTTAGATTGAGACTAAAGGTGTTTAGGTACTCAATTAAACATTCAATTAACTGAATGGACTCAGAATTATCAAGTAAGTGTTGAACTAGCTGGTTAGAGTGTCAGGTCGATTGGAGACTGCATTGGCAATGTCAGGTCTGCTAACTGACCAGTTCACTCTTGTGAGACAACCGACCAGTTCACTTAGTAAACCGAGCGGATCACAGTCCTGCCAACTGAGGAAATTGGGATTTGCCTGGTTGGAGGAAAACTTTCACGTTTCACTTATTCAATTCGATTAGAATAAGGATTAATCTTTGAATTAATTGGAAACAATTGAGGAAAGTCAATTGTAGGCAAGTCTGGCAAGTGAAATGATCAGTTCACACTTCCAACTGTCTGGCTCACTAGTGAACCGATCGGCTCACCTTGCCAAATGACTGTTTTAGTTGTGAAACGATTGATTCGCCTACTGCAGTGTAAATTATTCATGGAATTTCTAGATCCTTCTACTCCCGAACAGATTGGGAACCCTGACCCTACCCTCTACTATAAATAAAGGGGTATTGGGGGCTTCGCAAAATACACAACTCAAAAAATCAGTTGCTCTGCAAAGTTGTTGTCCTCTCTGGTTCTAATAACTGAGAGAGCCCGAGCAACTGCTACCTGACTAGGGAGGTACAACGAGGGAAAGACGACTGTAGAAAAGCAGTATGAGTTCAGAAGAGCAGGCTGGTGCTAGTTTACCAATAGGAGGGTTGTCACATTCCTACTAGTTCTTAGAACGACAGGAGTTCTAGGTTGTCCGTGTGGACTATCTATAGAGGCAGGAGATGTCTTCTGCTCAGGAGGACACATCAGCCGCAATCCGTGGTGGAGGCCAGAGTCCATGGCGAAGACCAAGAGCTGCACAGACACCGTCCAAGACATGGCGTTGAAGACCACACATGGCTGTGAGGTATTGTCACTTGTCAAGCCCCAGGACCAGGTATATCTCGCTAAAACCATCCTTCCCATTACATAGTCATTGATGCGATCTCCTATTATGGGTTAATGGCCAATAATATTTTTTGTTTCCTCTACCTACTCTGAGGCCATAAAACCCAACAAAATGGTCTTTTCTTGTGTCTTTATTTAGTTTTCTATAACCAATGCACATTCTCCACCCAATTACCACTCTTATTTGTATAAGTTCATTGTTGTCCCCTTTCATTACAGTGGTTCCTCCCTTTTTAGGTACAACATCTATGGCACTTACCCAAGGTATATCACTGTTAGGATAAATTATTCTGGCATTTTTAACTTTAATATCTCTTTCTTAACAACTTTCATCATGTTTTGATTTAACCTTCTTGGTGGTTCTATTCAAGTCTTTTAGCATCCTATTCCAAGGCTATGCGATGCATAAAAATGGAAGGATTAATTCCTGTAAGGTCATGAATGGAATAACCTATTACATCTTTGTCAAGGCTAAGTTCTTTCAACAATTTATCTTCTTGTTGTTGAGTCAATTCAGAGTTTATTATGACATGAGAAGTAAAATTTGGGTCCAAGAAAGCATACCTTAACCCTGGTGGGAGAGGTTTAAGTTCTACCTTTTTTCCTTGTGTAGTGGTGTCACTTGCCTCCTTCTCGGTTGATGCTTCATTAGATGATGGATCTGATGCAACTTTTGAATTTTCTTCACTAAGAACAATCTTCGAGTCTTCTTTTTCTTCTTCAGCTTCAATATCATCAAAGACTTGTTCAAGATCATTCTTGTCTTCCTCTAGTAAGTTATCCATGCTATCCATCAAGTAGATATTCTTTAGTGATGGGTGCTTTCATAGCATCATAGACAAAAAATACTAGAACATCATCTCCTACTCTGACAGTCAACTTCCCCTCTCTCACATCTATAATACAACATATAGTCCTGAGAAATGGTCTCCCAAAAAGGATGGATTTTTTCAGATCTCCATGTATGTCTAGGACTACAAAGTCACAAGGAATGTAGAGCTTCCCTATCTGCATAGGGATGTCTTCAACAATCCCTCTAGGTTATTTAATTGATAAATCAGCCAACTGTATTGACATTGAGGTAGGTTTCACATCTCCCAAAGCTAACTTTTACCATAGGGAAAAAGGAATCAAGCTAATACTTGAACCAAGATCAACTAAGCCTTTGTAAAAATTTGAATCTCTAATTTTGCAAGGGAGAGTGAATGCACCTAAATCACAATTTTAGCTTGGTCAGGCCCCTTTCTCTTTGTGAGAATGTCCTTTAGGAACTTGTCATTTGAAGGCATTATAGCTATGACTTAATCTAATAGAAGATTTACCTAGAGCTTGTTCAAAATATCCATAAACTTGTTGAGTTTATCATTATCCTTTGTATTAGAAAACCTATGAGGGAAAGGAGCATTAGGTTTGGAAAAAGAATCACCTTGTTGTGAATTTTCAACAGTCTTCTTCCTTTGTTTTCCAGTTATCTCTTCTATAGTTATGTCAATAACTTCATCAGATTTTCTCTTTAAAGTTGGTGAGGATCCACCAATCACTCCTCCACTCCTCAGTATCACGGACTTGCATGTCTCTTTAGGATTCATCTCCAGTTGGCTAGACAAGGAACCAGAAGGTGTTCGTTAATTAGCAATAGCTTGTTGTGCAATCTGGGTTTCTAACAATTTTTTATGAGTAGTAATGTCGTCCATCTTGGAAGAAAGTTGTTGAATGGCATCTTTCATAAGTTGGCCATGTTGACAGAATTCCTCATTTTGTTTTATTTGAGCTGAATAAAAACCTTCAAGAAGAGTTTCTAATTTTACTTCAGTTGTTGTTGTTGGTTGAAATTCATATTCACATAGTTGTTGATGCCTGGTGGATTGTTTGCCATTGGTGGCCTGCTCCCTAAGTGCAATGCTTGTTGAGTTTGAGTTTGTTGAGTATTTTGAGGATTGTAGTTGTGGTAGGAGAAATTTGGATGACCCCGCAAACTTGGATTATAGGTATATTCAAATATGGATCGTAGGGTTGCTTATTTCCAAATCTTCCTACTACATTGCATTGCTCCACCTCAAATGGGATGAAAGAAGGATAGCTTGAGGAAGCTACCTATCACATGATTTCATTTGCATCACAGATCAGATGTACAGGTTGAGCTAGTTGACTATTCAACCTCTGAAACTTTTGCATCAAGGAATCCTAATTTGGTAGAAATTCGATCAATGACATCAACTACATGGACACCTGCTTGTTTTCTGGAAGAGATAGAGGATGAGGGAGGCTGATTACTCCTCTTAGAGCTCCAATGGAAATGGTTGATTACAATGTCTTCAATTATAGCATAGGCCTCCCTATAAGATTTGTTCATTAAAGCTCCATTGGCTACAACATCTATTGACATCCTGGTATTATAGTAAAGCCCGTTATAGAATGTTGGAAGACACATCCAGTTGCTGAGACCATAGTGGGGACAAAGACGTTGGAGGTCCTTAAGCCTCTTCCATGTGTCATACAAAGTCTCTCCATCTCTTTGAGAAAAGTTGATCAGTTAGATTCTAAACTAAGCCGTCTTGCTTGGTGGAAAGTATCTAGCAAGAAAGCCCTTTAATAGTTCTTCCAAACTATTTATGGAGTTTCTTGGAAAAGAAGAGAACCACACCTTGGTTTTTTTTCCTTAAAGAAAATGGAAGCAAAAGTAGGTGTATACCATTAAGAGAAACACCATTAATCTTGAAAGTGTTTAGAGAATTCAGATACATGAAGATTAGGGTCCTCCATGGGAGTCCCTCCAAAATAGTTTAGTTGAATCATGTGCATTATTGTTAGGCTGGTTGAGAACTTATTTTCCTCAAAATATGGGCTGTTGATAGCCCCATTTATGTTTATGACATAGGAATAGTGAAGTCCTTACAAGGACAATCGTCTTTCGTGATTGTCTCTTAGTGGTCCAGTGAAGACGGTGGTGAAGATGAAGGTGATGACGGTTGTGAGTCTCCCAATCTTGAAGAGTTTTCACCCCTCCTTGCTCGTCTATGGCTTCTCAAGGCATGCTCCATATCTGGGTCTAAGAAGACATATGGTTGAAGACCATGTTTCAAATGTTGCATACAATCCTGCAAATTCACAAGTAGGTGAGAACACTTTTTTTTGGTCGGCAAAAAATCGTGTTACTATAAAACCAAAAACTTTAGGTACATAAGTGCCTCGAAATAAAATAGATCTATGTGCCTCCACACAGGAAGAGCACATCAGATCAGGACCAGGAAAACCTCAGATATCAGAGAACTAAGAGCATCATAGAGACCTATCGGGAAGAATAGACTAGGAAAAGAAGAAGAAGGTCACATAGAAACATTAGTAACACCCACAGAGATATCTATGTGAGTCTCCTAGCTAATTAATTGGAAACCATTCGCCAGACACATCTTAATCTGCAACTAGAGTTGACTGATAGATGAGAGATGCATAAGGAGCAAAAGAGAAATGCATGACCTGTCACATCATACAAACTCCCTGGAGATAGGTGATCTGCCACTTCTAGCCCAGCTCCATACAAGATAGGTAACTGTACATGCGACATATACAGACTAATGGAACCCCATCCAGAACAAAACCTAGGTCTTCAGCGTCCAGCCATCATCAATCCATGAACACTGACAGTCTGCATACCCACATAGATGTGTTGCATGAATAGAGTCCAACCAGCCACCTACAAATCAGGCTTATCAACAGGATAGCATGCTCGCTTCAGACTGAGTATTACACCTAATAAGATACCAGCACACCCAACACGGAAATACCAGACAAAGGATTCTAAACGGATCCTGAGAAGTCAATTATAGGAATCTCTTCAGATCCAGTCCTCCTATGTTTCTTCTTATTTTTCTTTGACCTTGGTTCCTTGTTCACCCTAAAATCCTCTAGCACCTCTGGGTCAAGATCATCAGAACTGATCAAAGATCCATCATCAGAATTCCAGGAATATTTCTGGTGATAAACCAAGGCTATCCCTGTATCCTGTGCAAGATGCTTCAAATAGGGAGGGGTAGCAATCGACTTGGAATAAGAAAGCTCCCAGTCCAAGTTCAATGTGCCCACACTCTCTGCAGGAGACCTGCTCTTCATATCTGGTTCCAGCTGTACAAAATTGGGAGCTTCATCAACCTTTTTCTCAAAATCTTGGATAAGCCTAGGATCGTCTTCACAGAAGGGGATGTTCTCCTCAACAGGGCGTCGAGCACCTTGCCTCCTTGTACTCTTCCTGACTCTTAACTGTAGTTGACTCGGCATCGGCCTGCTCCCTATGGCACTAGGACAAGAGGGCAGTCGGTGGCTGAACTGAGAGCAGCCAGAGCATATTTGAGGCTTCGCCACAAAGCTGACCTTCAGGTTTCTGGGGCTACCATCTACTCTGACTTTAACGTTCCATGGGAACTCGGAGCTAGCAGCAACCTCCACACACACAGTGGCGTCGCCCAAGCAATGGACAGAGAGGCTAGCGTCGTCAATGTCAAGGGGCTTACTGACTAAGCTCGCGAAGCCGTTGAGTCTCTTTGCGGTCCAGTGCATCCCTGGATTCTCGAGCGTGATCCACACTGGGAGTTTGGGGAAGGAAAGCGGCTGGAGCGGAAGACTAGGCTCCCAAGCCTGGACGACGACGAGAGACCCGTCCATCATCCACGGTGCCTCACTGAGGACTCTCCCCCTTTCCTTGGTCGTCGACAACTTCACGATGAAGCCCTCCATTTCCTATGCAACGATGTCGAACGCACCGTTGGGTCTCCACAGGCGGCGGATCCAGCCGTGTAGCTGACTACGGAATGGTTTCCTCCCCGTGAACCTAATCGAGGCGTACTCCTGCCACGAAGGGAGGGGTTCGTCCTCACTTGAGATGGAGAAGCATCTGACCCCATCGATGATTTCCGGCTCGATGAAATCGATAGTGGGGGCAACTTCGCAAGGTACCCCTGATCTGTTGGTGGACATCCAGTCGACCACTTTGCAGCTTGCTGATGAAGACCTGCTCACCTCTGGCGGCCGAGTCGTAGGAGCAGGTGAAGCGGCAGATTTTACTGAGGTGGACGAAGTCGTAGTGTTGACGCCGGTCTGGGGTGACGGGGTCCCTCGCGCTCCTTCGGCCTCGCTTGATCTCACAGGAGGAACCGATACGGGTTCTGGTGGTGGTATCCCCGTCCCTGGACTTGCACCACACCTAGGGTTAGTCCCCCTCCCACGACCTCAACCTCCCCTTCAGTAGGTGCGAACACTTAAAAAAACAAAAGATATGGTAGATGATAAAAGTGATGATGGAATGATGAAATAGGGGGTGGGTGATCTAGTCTCCCTTACTAAATAACACTTCTTACTATAATGGAATAATATCGATGCTCCCCAACAATGGTGCCAAAAACCTGTTAGTCGTATGGACAAGTCTTAAAATTTATAACTCGAGCACTACCCTACAAGTATATGGGTGCGTGTAGTATGTTCGAGATCATCCAAGTAGTAGGGTAAAACTAGTCACAAGTGTGTTAATTTTCAATGATCTAGATCGATTTACTAAGATTTGTTTGGTTTAAGTTGACTGTTTTTCTAATTAAAGAAAGAAGTAAACATTGATCACTTAAGAAGAGATTTAGATCGGATTTAAAAGATCTAGGTTATGAGACTTAACTTCCACATCATTACTCATGTACAACTATGGAAATTAACATACTAATTAACATTCAAAGGAGGTTGTTGTCATCATACACGTCCCGGCGATATGAGATGACTCTAATCTTGACATAGTACTCTTGTAGTTATATTAAGATTCAAACCACAATCTTGGAACCTCAAAATAATCCCAACCACTCTCGTGGTCTAGAATACATTGCCAATATGTCTACTCCCTACTTCTCTATGTATCTTACCAGATCACATAAAGAAATATATACATGTAAGCAAGATGGTCATTAGTACATACAAGCAATTAAACACCATAGATTATCTTGGAGCAGCAAATTAACTAGCATTAATAAAGAGATCTGAGTTCACATGAGTAATGATGTGAGAGATACTCTCCCACTACCAAGAAAAGGAAGCCTATCTGTTGATGGTGATGAAGCACAATCACATGCTACAAATTTTGAAGTTAAACAAGACTAGAGAAGAAAAGAACAAGGGAAATCCAAGCAATGAAGAAGAACAAGGTAGAACTTTGGCTTGGAGATGAAATTCCTCCCAACCTGGTGCTTCCTCTCCAACAACCTTCTCTCTCAAGAGGTCTAAATGAGGTGGAGAAGCTCTTGCTGCATTCCTTCATGAAAAAATGGAGAAGAATGGAGGTTGTTACAACCCCAACTTTTGGGTTCATTTGGTGAGAAATATAATTTCTCATATTAAAGATATTGGCACAAATAATGGTATAATTTGTTTTGAATAAATGGATTTCGTTTATAATAGCCTTGTTGGTTGTTTTGTGGGCTTTATTGGCTATTGGGCCCAATAATAAGGAAAAGACAAAGCAAACTCCATTATTAATAAGAAATGGAGAAAAGAAAGGTGTAGAAACCTCTAGAAGGCAAAAGTATCTAAACTGAAGCTGGATTTCATGCCTCTTGGGTTTGTTGTGTCCCAAGGAGTCCAAAGTTGCAAAGATACTGCAACTAGAAAAGAAAAGATCAATTAAATATTTCTTTATTAAGAAAGAAATTGAAAACAATGATAAAATGTGGAAAATAAGTGGAAAGAGGTATAATTGAGTTATCTTTGGTGGTTTTTCGTATCCATAATGTTTCTAATGTTAAAATGAATTCCAATAAGGAAAATAAAAAGAGAGATAATGAGAAATCCTCAAAAAGAGATATTTCGATAAGAAATAAATAAGATAATGAGAAATAATAGATAAAAGGTAAGTAAAAGGCTAAGGGATATTCCCAAGATGGGATTTCGAGCCATTAAGGTTCCTTGAGGTTCAAGGAACTCAAAATAATAATTTAATGGCAAAGGAAAGAGAAAATAGGTGAGAAATATATATAATTGAATAATATCTTGAACTAAAATAAAAGGCACGTTTTGTTTTATATAATGATCCCAAATTTGGCAGAGAGGTATATTAAGTCATTATTAAATTTCCCTCAAAATTTGGGATCAATTGGATAAACGGTTTAGGATATATGATTTTTACAAAGTGTGGAGGAAGTTATTAAATATAAATGATTTTTCATATATATTAGAGAAAATGTTTTTGGCGCATGGCTGATAACCGTTGGATCTAGGATCCAACGGTGGCTGCACCTCGACTCAGATAAGGAAGGGGGGATAGTATGGGGAATCTTCCCGATCATTTTACTCTACACATAATTAAAGTGCAAGTCGGGAAAGTGCTCCATTAGTTTCAGGAGTCCAATTGGAACTAATTGGCCTCTTGGTTCTGCCGATTCTAAGAAGGATTGGGTTTTGCCCAATGTACAGGCTGGGGTCAAACTCCCTCAACAATAAGAACAATCAGGTTGTCCCTATGTTATATATATAGGGGTAAGAACCCTTCTCAAAGATCAACGCATATGAGGGGCGCCCGAGTTTCTCCTTCGTGGTACCCTAGTTGGGCCATCAACCGTGGGAGAGATGCCCTATTTCTGAGCAGATGTCGGCTAACGGGGAGGACAACCTCGACCACCAATGGAGGTGGGAGGAGCTGTTGCGAGTTTATGGAAGGAAGGTGGTGGGCAGGGAGCCTTTGCCTGGGCGCCATGACCACCGGAGGACGGAAGTCAACTCCGTTGTTGACCTTCGAGTAGGTTTAGATCACGAGCAAAGGGGATCGCGAGGTTGAAGAAGGAAAACCACGCATTTACCAAAATACCCCTAAGAGCATGGACCGGCTACCACTTTAGCCCAGGGTCACAGAGGTCTTTTCACGCCCTGACTGAAGTTGCTAACAAAAAGGGGGTCGATTGGCTGATGTGGCGGTCAGTGATTGGCCCAAAAGGTATTTTCTTCACAATTTCCTAATTAATTATTTGTAACTCCGATGATAGCAAGTAATACATGAAAATTGATCAAGATATCTCAAGGAATCCAACAAAAATATAACGGAAGCCTAATTTTTTCTTGAAATTCAAAAAATGTAAAAATGCTATCTTTAATGGTTTAATTAAGGAAAAACCCTAATATTCGATGATTAAGGATTTGGGAAGGGCTATGTGAATGTTTAAAGTTGACATTAACCTGTTGTTAATAAAAGGGCAAATTAGATAAAAAAGGATGAACTTTGCATGTAATTAGTTTAATTTAGAGTTTCATGTGCATGAATATACTTTAATGGGCCTTCAAACCCTAATATTGGTAAATGCGACTCTTAATGGCTTTAATTATTCAAAATCATGAATAAAGCTAAGATATGACGATTCTAAGCTATTTCGATTATAAAAGTTCCAAATTGTGGATAAATATCCTTAATATGATACTTAGGGTTTTCTAATGGATAAAGGTAAAATAAATGATAAATAACGTTCATATGTGAATTAGACCGTAATGAACTACGAATTGATGATAAATGAGAATAATGACTTTGTCATAGATTAAATGGATAAAAATGGTAGCTTTAATGTAATGGACTTAAGTGATGAGTAATTGTTTTGTTTCTGAAATTAAGGTTATGTGTTGTTAAAAGGTAACCTTAATAACTTTCATGAAGGTTAGATGAGAAAATTAGGGTTTAAAAGAGTAAGGAGAAGTAAAACCCTAATTTCAAAGTAAACCCTAAAAATAGGTAGAAACCCTAAAAGTGGACTAGAAACCCTAGGAAGCGAGTTAGGTTTAATAGATTTTGATGGCATGATCAATAATAGGAAATTGCATGATTATTTCAAGATCTTGTTGTATGTGCTTGCTTGCTTGGATTTTTTACTTGCATGGAATATTTCTTTCTCAAATTAGCTTGACAGGTACATGGTTACGCTTATGAATAATCGCTTTAGTTTCACGGCGATTCCCGAACAATTTTATCAGTTGCCTGAAAATAACTGTTGGATGCCTTTTATTGCAACTATAGAGTGACTATGATTATCACTATAAATGTGCATACATGACTGGCTCAGATCCTGGTCCTCCTTTGTGGCTTTGCAAAGGCTAAAAAGGGTAACCTAGAGCAAGGTCTAGGCTATCATGAGTTAGAAATTGGGCTACCCACGTGTAGTGCCATGAGACTCTTTAGCACACCATGAGTTAAGGAGTGGGTTACCTACAGGTAGTGCCACGTGACTCAACCCTAGAAACTGATTCACCTGTTAGGTGGGATCATGAGGGGTTTAATGGGGATCTACCATAAGGAAGGTAGCATCCAGGTCCATTGCAGGGACAACACAGAGGCTAGGGTATGTAAGGATTGAGCAGTTATGCGAAAAACATAAAGTTGTTTGTTTAAAATCATAATTAGCTGCAATATGTTGTTATCATAGTTGCACAATTATTTTCTCCCCCACATACCAGCTTTATGCTGACTGGCATTTTGTTTATTGGTATTTTAGGTACAAATGAAAAGAACAAACAGTAAAGTGGCATATGTAGAATTAAATGAGAATTAAAGTGCAAAGGAGGATTAGTTAGATTAGTATCTGTGTGGATAGAAGTAAAGAAATCCCAGTTTTAAAAAGTTATGTAAAAAGTTTATTTTATTACAACTTTTCAGTATAGTCTGGAAGAATTTAATAATTGTTATTGATTATTTGTCGAACCTTTGATCCGGAAATTGGGATAACGACTCTGACCTCTCGGTCTCCCTTAATTGGGGGTTTACCGGAAGGTGGGGTCGTTACATTTGGTATCAGAGCGTAGGTTCCTCATTTCATCTTTAATAATTATTAAATTTTACAAACTCCGTAGAACCCAAGGGAGTTATATTAGAGGATTTTCTAAAAGACTGAGGTGTCTAGAAAAGGATCACGTCTGGGGGCTGGCAAGATTTTCCTCCACACCGCTAGTCAGAATATGAGGACTCCTGGATTAGTATGACTGCCTGTCCGATGTCTTAGGATCTGACTCGAAATAAGATACCTTTAGGACTCTCTCATCTTGTTCATCCCTTCTCAACTTAAATGTTGTTAAGGATTATAAGGATTAGGGTTTTCTCTCTCTTTTCCCTCACCCTCTTGAGGTATGGGTAAGGTTGATAAGGATTAAGGAATCCTCCACCAAATTAATGAAAAGCATGTAAATAAGATGTCATGGACATAAGCTTAATAGATTAAGCATAAAAGAATAGATACATGCTTAGGTCGTATGACATAAGTTGTCATGCTCTCAGGAGAGACCTGAGGCTAGACCTTCTTGTTGGGAGGATACGTAAAGAGAGTTAGTCTTGGAGGTAGAGATCTCCAGTAGAGATCTGGAACATCCTCTGAGGATGATGTTAACCCTAACCCTAAGTGAAGGTTAGAGAGAGCGATGGCATGATGACATGATGTCATGATAGACCAGATGGGTGAACATGCTTTTGGATGCCCGTATGAGTCATGAGAGGTTGGATGACCTAGCACCTTTGGCAATCCAACCTTGGGAAACGGTCGTACATGTTAAAGAGAAGGATAGTTCCTTCATTGATGAGGTTAGAAAAGGACCTATAGAAACCCTATGGGCTTATGAAAGTAGGGCGTAGTATGCACCCAGAGCACGTCAGTGGTGCGAGCAGTAGGCTAAAACCCTATCCAGGAGAGTATGATGGATAGCTTATGAGATAAGCAATAATCTTGAGCAAAAATAAGTTGAACATAGGATTCACCCAGGTAGGGATATGCTTGTGAGTTTGATCCACCTTCATGGAGAGAGGACCCCTAATAGTGAGGTTGGTTGTAGGATTAGCTCCAAAGAGAGAGAGCATGACCCAAGCAAGAAGGTTGGAAGCCTAGACTCTGAGATATGAGGAAAAGTGGGGAGTTGAGGATGATGCGACCTTAGTGGATGATTGTGGTTGCCTCATGCTTGATCCCTGGAGACTGATGATATCTAGGTTTCCATTAGAGGAACCAAACCCTAGAGAGAGGATGATGCTTCTGGTACCTATGTACCTGTGGTATAGGTGTTTACCTTCTGATATAGGAAGAAGAGTTCCTTAGAACTGGAGATGTTTAGTAAAAGGTTATGATGCCTTGTACCTTGTTGGTTGTCCTTGAGGAGGACTCGACTCTAAAGTGCTTCTCAAGTAGAAGGATGACAGGAAGTGCATGTCATACCCTATACAGGCTTGGCTCGTGGTTAAAAGTTGAGCAGGTAGTTGGACATCAGAAAAGTGGACCTAGGGTTCTTGGGCCTAAGAGGGGAAGTAGTGTACCTGATGCTCATGATGAGATTTGAGTTTCTATAGATTCGAGCATGGTACTCCTCATGGTTAGAGGAGAGGGAACCCCTTAAGTTTAAATGTATGTTTGATGAACCCCTCACGGCTAAGTTGATGACATGGGAAGGTTTGATCTTGATCCAATGTTGAGGATGAGAACAAGTGTGACCTAGCATGGTTTAATAGGTGGTTTGCTTGTGCCTTAGTAACTTGCTAGGGTTAAGCATGCTGATGTGAATATAAACCCTAAGGATGTTTGTGACCTTGTTGTCAAGGGTTGTAGTTCCTCCCATCCTGGGAGAGGGACCCTTTGGTAGGGTGTATACCAGTTTGGTGGGTTTTGAGGAAACCTAAAGAGGTCTCATAGGATCTTGAGAAGCTAAGTGAAAAGTATATGGTATGAGAATGAACCTATAGACCCATAGATAACCATCTCTAAGTGCATCTGGATGTGTTACCATGGAGGTAACCGGTATGGGGCCTGACCAAGGTAGGTAGGTCGCCATGACCCCTGTGAATGGATGAAAGTCAGCCCATGAATGTAGGGAGAGATGATGAAGGCTTGGGTGAGGTTCTAAGTTGGACATGTACTATAATAGAATCCTAAGTCTATCCTAGGGTCAGGTAGCTAGGGATAAGACCGATGCAAGTGAGAGTTTCCTAATTCCCTAGTTGCACATGACCATAGGGTCAGGAGGTAACGACTATCATTGTCTGAGAGCCACGGGTTAGGAGATTGATCACCTTCATGAACTCATGGGACCCAAAGGACAGATGAGTAGGGCACTCTCTGGATTCATAAGGGAAGAGGGATGACCCCAAGAGAGTTGGCACGCTATAGACCTAGAGGAAATGACCAGGGATTGTGTGTGGACCCAAGTAGGTTCGAGACCAGTTTTCCATGGAAGTAGCTTTGATATCGAGAATGATTGGGATGTTGAGACATAAGATGCACATTTCAAATTAGATTTAAAGGTGTACTGGCAAGGTGGGACGTACCATATCTACTTTTGGAATAGGACGAACTCTATATTTGGACTGTAGATAAATGCTTATTTCCTCTTGTTATGGGAGTGAGAGATAGGACAATACACATGCCATACACCAAGGATAAAAATAATGTGAGTTGGAACGTTGCTACGAGGTATGAAGATAGAGATGATAACATGCCCTTATGGAGTGAATGATACATGGATGGTTTACAAACACTAAGAGTTATAAGGTAGTAATCTTATGAGGATGTTTTTATCATAAGCTATGAGGTTGAGTTCGAAAACCAAGAGAAGGAGCTCAGAGTTTTCTTGATAAAGATAGACTTAGAGTTTGAGATGAGATGATAAGTGAAATACATGGAGGTGTATGTCTTCAATGTTACCTAACACCTAAGGATATGAAGTGGTAATGGATGCTCTAGATGGGATGCAGCTGCCTAGTTTGGCTAGAGGCTAGAAGTGGTAAGTTGGCTAACACTCAGATATAATGAGATTTGTTGAACAAATTAGTAGTTGTTTGGTTAGCCAGCCTAGGCCTTGATGCAATAAAAGGATGGTTGTATATCCTCAGATACACTTCTTTGGAAACGAAGGTGATGAAATCCTGGCTAGAGTGGTTTAGGATTTATGAGGAACCAATCTTGAGGAATCATGACATATAGGAGATCATGATCACCGTATACCGTGGTACTATTGAGATAGTAAGTGACAGTAGTATTTTGGATGCCTAAGATGAAGTTGCACATGGCTTGTCACCATGCAAGCCGGGAGGTGAAGGATGAACACCAGTAACTCTGTGCATTGATATAAAGAATAAAGAGTTCCCAAGAGGGAATGGGAGTTCATCACTATGGATGTTGTGGTAAGTCTCCCCTAGACCAAGGAAGGTCGAGATGCAATATGGGTTATGGCAGATCGCCTTACCTATATGACATGAGAAAGAAAGAGTAATGTCAAGGGATAGATCGGGATGAACTACATATGAGAGAGATGGTTCAACTACACCATGATGTGAGTTCAAAAGTTCTTGAGTATAACCTAAGGATACACTTCCATAAGGTGGAAGTAGATACATGAAGAACTCAATGTTAGTACAGTTTATCACCCCTAACTAATGGTTAGTATGATCTAGACTAGAGGGTCTAATGAGAGCATGTGTGCTCGTTCAGGGTGATACTAGAGACAATTTTTGTCCTTTGTAAGATGTGATGATAACCACCATAGCCAGTATCGGGATGTAAAGAAGCTCTACAAGGGAGGTTGTGTCGGTCACCACTTCACTAAGATGATGTTGGTGAAGGGACCTCACGAAGGTCAAGAAAGGACCACACTGCATGCAGATGAAGTCGCTTTGATCATGTAATGGCTGAAAGGAGCCCAGTGATGACATGAGTTGTACGCTAATGCAAAGAAGACTGACATGCAGTTCACTGTGGGGGAATATGTGACATGAAAATCCGACCCCTCTAAGTTATAGCTAAGAGAGCTCAGTCTCCGATGGATGGGTTCTTTTGAGATGGATTGGTGGAGAGGGTTATGATTGACCTTACCCCTCAAGATAAAGTAATGGGTGATGAATTCCAGGTGTCCAATTTAGAGCACTATGTGAGGTACCCAGACCATGTGCAGAGCAATGAACCTAGTGAGCCCCAAGGGAGGCTGAAATGACCTGAGGCACCTGTAAGGTTTATAAATGTCAAGGTGAAAGAACTTAGAGAAAAGAATATGTGATGATAAAGGTTCTTTAGAAGCACCATGGATAAGGTAAAGCCACATAGGGGCCAATGATGGACATGTAAAAGTCTTATCCTGAATTGTTTATTTGCTTGATGGAATTTTGAGGACAAAATTCATATCAGAGGGGAAGGATGTTACAACCCCAACTTTTGTGTTCATTTGGTGAGAAATGTAATTTCTCATATTAAAGATATTGGCACAAATAATGGTATAATTTGTTTTGAATAAATAGATTTCATTTACAATAGCCTTGTTGGTTGTTTTGTGGGCTTTATTGGCTATTGGACCCAATAATAAGGAAAAGACAAAGAAAACTCCATTATTAATAAGAAATGGAGAAAAGAAAGGTGTAGAAACCTCTAGAAGGCAAAAGTATCTAATATGATGGCGGATTTCATGCCTCTTGGGTTCCTTGGGTCCCAAGGAGTCCAAAGTTGCAAAGATAATGCAACTAGAAAAGAAAAGATCAATTAAATATTTCTTTATTAAGAAATAAATTGAAAACAATGATAAAATGTGGAAAATAAGTGGAAAGAGGTATAATTGAGTTATCTTTGGTGGATTTTCATATCCACAAGGTTTCTAATGTTAAAAGGAATTCCAATAAAGAAAATAAAAAGAGAGATAAAGAGAAATCCTCGAAAAGAGATATTTCGATAAGAAATAAACAAGATAATGAGAAATAATAGATAAAAGGTAAGTAAAAGGCTAAGGGATATTCCCAAGATGGGATTTCGAGCCATTAAGGTTCCTTGATGTTCAAGGAGCTCAGAATAATAATTTAATTGCAAAGGAAAGAGAAAATAGGTGAGAAATATATATAATTGAATAATATCTTGCACCTAAAGCAAAGACACGTTTTCTTTTATATAATTATCCCATATTTGGTAGAGAGGTAGATTAAATGATTATTAATTTTCCCTCAAAATTTGGGATCAATTGGATAAACGGTTTAGGAGATATGATTTTTACAATGTGTGGAGGAAGTTATTAAATGTAAACGATTTTTCATATATATATCAGAGAAAATGTTCTTGGCGCATGGCTGATAGTCGTTGGATCTAGGATCCAACGGTGGCTGCACCTCGACTCAGATCAGGAAGGGGGAACAATATGGGGAATATTCCTGATCATTTTACTCTGCACACAATTAATGTGCAAGTCGGGAAAGTGCTCCATTGGTTTCAGGAGTCCAATCCGAACTAATTGACCTCTTGGTTCTGCCGATTCCAAGAAGGATTGGGTTTTACCCAATGTCCAGGCTGGGGTCAAACTCCCTCAACAATAAGAATGATAATTTTGTCTCTATGCTATATAAATAGGGGTAAGAACCCTTCTCAGAGATCAACGCATACGAGAGGTGCCTGAGTTTCTCCTTCGTCGTACCCTAGTTGGGCCATCAGCCGTGGGCGAGATGCCCTATTTCTAAGCAGACGCCGGCTAGAGGGGAGGACAACCTCGACTACCAATGGAGGTGGGAGGAGCTGCTGTGAGTCCGTGGAAGGAAGGCGGAGGGCAGGGAGCCTTCTCCTGGGCGCCATGACCACCGGAGGACAGAAGTCAACTCTAATGTTGACCGTCGGGCAGGTCTGGATCGCGAGCAAAGAGGATTGCAAGGTTGAAGAAGGCAGACCACACATTTACCAAAATACCCATAAGTGTGTGGACCAGCTACTACTTTAGCCTAGGGACACAGAGGTCTTTTTGCGCCCTGACTGAAGTTGCTAACAAAAAGGGGGTCGATTGGCTGACGTGGTGGCCAGTGATTGGCCCAAAAGGTATTTTCTTCACAATTTCTTAATTAATTATCTATAACTCCGATGATAGAAAGTAATACATGAAAATTGATCAGGAGAACTCAAGGAATCCAATAAAAATGTAACAGAAGCCTAATTTTTCTTGAAATTCAAAAAGTATGTAAAGATTCTATCTTTAATGGTTTAATTAAGGAAAAACCATAATCTTTGATGATTAAGGATTTGGGAAGGGCTATGTGAATGTTTAAAGTTGACATTAACCTGTTGTTAATAAAAAGAGCAAATTAGATTAAAAAAGGATGAACTTTGCATGTAATTAGTTTAATTTAGAGTTTCATGTGCATGAATATACTTTAATGGGCCTTGAAACCCTAATATTGATAAATGTGACTCTTAATGGCTTTAATTATTCAAAATTGTGAATAAAGCTAAGATATGATGATTCTAAGCTATTTTGAGTATAAAAGTTCCAAATTGTGGATAAATATCCTTAATATGATACTTAGGGTTTTTCTAATGGATAAAGGTAGAATTAATGATAAATAACGTTCATATGTGAATTAGACCATAATGAACTACGAATTGATGATAAATGAGCATAATGACTTTGTCATAGATTAAACGGATAAAAATGACAGCTTTAATGTAAAAGAGGCTTAATGGACTTAAGTGATGATTAATTGTGTTATTTCCAAAATTAAGGTTATGTGTTGTTAAAAGGTAACCTTAATAACTTTCATGAAGGTTAGATGAGAAAATTAGGGTTTAAAAGAGTAAGGAGAAGTAAAACCCTAATTGCAAAGTAAACCCTAAAAAGAGGTAGAAACCCTAAAAGTAGACTAGAAACCCTAGGAAGCGAGTTAGGTTTAATAGATTTTGATGGCATGATCAATAATAGGAAATTTCATGATTATTTCAGGATCTTGTTGTATGTGCTTGCTTGCTTGGATTTCTTACTTGCATGGAATATTTTTGTCTCAAATCAGCCTGATAGGTATGTGGTTACAGTTATGAATAATTTCTTTAGTTTCACAGTGATTCCCGAACATTTTTATCGGTTGCTTGAAAATAACTGTTGGGTGCCTTTTATTTCATGCAACTATAGAGTGACTATGATTATCACCATAAATGTGCATACATGACTGGCTCAGATCCTGGTCCTCCTCTGTGGATTTTCAAAGGCTAAAAAGGGTAACCTAGAGCAAGGTCTACGCTATCATGAGTTAGAAATTGGGCTACCCACGTGTAGTTCCATGAGACTCTTTAGCACACCATGAGTTAAGGAGTGGGCTACCTACGGGTAGTGCCATGTGACTCAACCCTAGAAATTGATTCACCTATTAGGTGGGATCATGAGGGGTTTAATGGGGATCTACCATAAGGAAGGTAGCATCTAGGTCCACTGCAGGGACAACACAGAGGCTAGGGTATGTAAGGATTGAGCAGTTATGTAAGAAACGTAAAGTTGTTTGTTTAAAATCATAATTGGTTGCAATATGTTGTTATCATAGTTGCTCAATTATTGTCTCCCCCACATACCAGCTTTATGCTGACCAACATTTTGTTTATCTGCGTTTTAGGTACAAATGAACAGAGCAAAAAGTAAAGTGGCATATGTGGAATTAAATGAGAATTAAAGTGCAAAGGAGGATTAGTTAGATTAGTATCTGTGTGGATAGAAGTTTAGAAATCTCAATTTTAAAAAGGTATGTAAAAAGTTTATTTTATTACAACTTTTCAGTATAGTCTGGTAGAATTTAATAATTGTTATTGATTATTTGTCAAACCTTTGATTCGGAAATTGGGATAACGGCTCTGACCTCTCGGTCTCCCTTAATTGGGGGTTACCAGAAGGCAGGGTCGTTACAGAGGCTCTCTCCTGAGTAACCACTTCTTGCTCCAAAATCGCCCTTCCTCTACTCTGGTATGTTCTTTAGACAAAATGTTTTTAAAAAATGATGAGAGATAACATCCCCATAAGTGAGTTTTTGTATTTAAAATGAGGGATGATTATTTTAAAAAACTACAAAAATTGACTGTGACATGCCATATTTGAGAATTAAATGGTGTCTCCATGTGTAACTGATGTGTAAACTTCTTTGCTTGAGGAGTACACGACATGTTTTCTGAGAGACACATTGTGTAGCTGAGAGATGGTGAAGTCCTAGTCAAAGTTGATGGTGTTGGAAATGACGTATCTTAATAAACACACACCATGTATGATGATATAAGTTATGAGTGTATCTTTTGATCGGTGGTCATTGCTCTTCAGAGGGAAACAAGATTATTTGTAAACTTACATGCCTTGTTTTAATTAACACACATCATGTATCCTTCAAAATCTTCAAGAAAATCTCTTTGAAGTATGCAGTCTCCTAGGGAATGCAACTAAGGTCATATTTTGGTTGGATTGGCCCCATTTTCTTGTCATAATCATGTACATGTGGCCACAAACGTAAAATGAATAATAAAATTAAAAAGGAGGGAAATCAAGTATGATTAGAGACAAAATGAGATGCAATTTGGATTGAAAGTATGTGAAAAAGTGGTGTAAAGTCTATATATAAACTGTACATCAAAGCCCATTTCTAATTATGTTATAATTAAATCTTTCTATTTGAGTTCAACTAATCAAGAGTAATTAAAGAAAAAATAGTGTTTTAATATATGAAATTTTATATAAGTTTAAAGATTAAATAATTAATCAATTCATCATTTGGGGTTAATTATAAAAATTTACCAATTGATTAGCTTTAATGCAAGATTGGCATTCTAGAATCATTCTAATTCTATTTGATGAAAAAAATTAAAAACATAGGACATATTATATCAAATTTGTTTGAAAATGCATTAAGTGCATTGAGTATTTAACTTCCAAGTAAAGAACTCAAGAATCAAATGTTTTTAGAAGGTGAAATAAGTGTTAAAAGTTGATTCCTCACGTCTTGTATAGCCAACCTTCCAAATTTAAGGTCAATTGGATTTCCTTAGAACATTTTTAACTGGTTCAAAACCCAAGCTTTAATACACATAATTTAACACTACAGTTACATATATGTGTCATTATCTACTATTTTTGTCTCTTAGTAACATGCAAAGTATATTTCACAAAACAACAACAATATTTGATCTTGGTTGGCCTTTCACCCCTAGATAGAAGTCATCCCCATATTTTTCCACATGTGTGGGTTTGGTCCTCCATGGACTTTTCGATCTCTATTCAACCTACTGATGTCTAGATCGATTGGTTTCAGGTCAAATAAGAAAAACCCAAAGATTCAACCTCCATAAGGAACCTACACCTAATGGCTTAACCTGATGTTCCCATTTCCTTGCTGACTCACTACTCCCTCTTTCTTACTCTCTATATGTAAATGCACGTGGTTCCCTCCCCTTCACCCCCGCTCCTCCTCTCTCCCTCTCTCTTCTAATATTCATTCCTCTTCCACCCTTCCATCTTCTCACCTCATTATGCAAAACCCTATCCGCCATGTTTTCTCCTTTCCTGATGCCAAGCATGATGGCAGAGGATAAACTTTGCTAATTGGTTGCATATACACTAGAAGGATGCAAATCAACTTAGTGCGGCAACAATCTCTTATCTCTCTAGTTCATGGTTTTCCATCGCCACTAATGGGTGATCCAACCATCATAATCCCTCCTAGCACTCTTATTTGATCTATGTATAGACCTATAATTGAAATATATAATCTTCAACACCAATGAACCTTAGTTACAAATTCCTCCCTACCACTAAAGCCAAGATCCCTTATCAAATGACTATAAATGATGATACCTCTTCCAGTTGATTTAATGAATCAAGATCTAAGTTGTCCCTTTGACCTTGACATGTCATGGTTGACTAAAAAGGAAATTTCATTATGGGCATGGGAGGAAAAACTTTTCTCTTTAATAGATTTTGTAGTTTGAAGCTCTTATTTTGATGCTCATGCACCTCTGTGATGACACAACTGGGTGTTGAGCTAAGCATTGAACTTGGGGCTTTGAGTGTAAATCTCAAAGTGTCAGTATTCTAATCATCTAAAGGGCCAGATTGATCTGACATTCATCCACATTGAGCATCTTGAGGAGACTCTCCTCCCATCACATACACTCATGACTACAACTAGAGACTTCAACTCTACCAGACTTTGATAGTGCACATGGATATAGAAGGTTTTGCAACCACATTGTACCCAACATTAAGAAGATCTAACCTCATTGTTGATCCAACAAGTGGGACAATGTTCAAGCACATGCAACTAATATTGAGTCAAGGATAGTGATTGTGAATATCAGTCCTAACAACTAGGTTTGTTTCCTATAACTCTTATTTTCATAAATGCAAGTAATGAGTGGTGGTTATAATAACTATGATAATACATCAAGTAATATCGATAATCACGGTAAGTACTAAGATATCTCATTCCTCTAACTTCATCACATATGTAGATAGATAAGAGTACATATATACATAGTAGGGTACAAATAAATGTACCTCATAATTCAAAAATCTTTTTCTATTTTCTCATTGATGAGAACTCAAACTATAAAATAATATAATAATAGATAGAGGTAGATGCTAAAAAATGTTAGGATCTACAACAAGAAAGGGTTTATAAATCTGATTATCCAGTCTAATATATATATTTTATACTAATAGGAATGATAAAATGCATTCTAAGATTGACTCATACAAATTACCATATTAGCTATGTGGGGTACTAGTTGAGTAGATATGTGGTCTATGCATATTATTACACCCCACCCCCCCCCCACACACACACACACACATATATATATATATATATATATATATATATATATATATATGTCCTACATATATTTAGAATTATGTCACCAAAGATGGATCTTAGAACTAAAATAGGAATGTGAAAAATCATATGATCACAAACAAGACTAAAAACCTTAATAATACCATCAAATAATAATTACTAGAATCATAACAATATGCATGGTTATACTAGGAACATATACACATGATCATTGCGGTTTAACTAACATAGTGTGATTTTAGGATGAAAACTTGTCTTTTTGGATCAAAATATACCACTAGAGTTAACCTTTATCTATGAAGAACATGTGTGTGCAACTCCTATTTTAATCTAGGCATTCATATGCCTATACCAATTCTCTACAATGAGTGATCCTAATGATTATTATCCCTCTTCAGATATCTAGAATGAAATTTCACATTTCTCAATTTGAACTCTTATGAATTCCTTTGGATTATGGGCTATCATATTGCCTTGGGTCTATGTTCCCCTATCATGCCACTTGAATGTTTATTCTAAGTAATGACCAGACAAATATATCTACCTCTCTATTTTAGTTGTAACCATTAGGGCTTGCTATTCTTCCCCATGTGTGTCATTTCTACTTGCTTTATGTACAAGGGTGTATTATTTCTTTTAGGGTGTGCTATTCCACCCATTTTTATCTTAGGGCGTGGCATTCCTCCCATGTTGTGCTATTTCACCCATTTATAATTTTGGGTGTGTTGTTCCACCCATGGTGTGTGGTTTCTCCCATTTATACTTTAGCTCATGTTGTTCCACCACCCATGATGTGCTTTCTCCATCCATTTTGGCCAGTGATTAGTGGTGTCTTACCCTACTTTAGGTAATTTTATTCTATGATATATATGCATGTAATTGTTTTATTTTGTGGAATAGTGGTTGAATAATGGCAAGACTCTGTATAATCTCTCATTTCTTTTATGTATAAAAGTCTCATTCTCTTATTTGATTTTTATTGAACTTAGCTATATAACAACATTCCTGTAACACCCCGATTTTCATATTGCATAAGAGGAAGCTAATTTTTTTCAACTTGGGTGTGTTACAAACATGATACTCATCATAATACTAATAGAAGGAAATTAAATAGACTAGTGTATACCATATACTCTCATAAATTTCTAGGAAAGAAACTTGTTTACATCAAACTCTATATGAAAGTCTAAATACATGATGCAAGAGCTTGCACATTGCCTTAGTATCTTGGATCGTATAGATGGTGCCCCACTAAGCAAACCTCTTAGAATTGTTGATGTGTCCTTTCTCTTGATTGATCTTCCTAGATATTAGTATTTGTGGACATTTCGTCCCTAGCCATGCATAAATAGGAAAAGTTAGAGTAAGAGACATTGAATTTCTAATAAGATGAATATGAAGATACTATAACCGAAAGATGAACTAAGGTATGAAAGCTATAAACTTATACTGAATTGATGTGTCTTTTATTCATATCTTTTATTTTTTGTGGCCACCAGTTATATGATACATCCTCTTCTATGATACCAAAGTGTCCTTTATGGTGCAACACACCCTCTTTTGGCACAACATACCCTCTATTGACATCAAAGTGTCCTCTATAGTGCAACACACCCTCTATTGGCACAACATACCCTATGTCGACACCGAAGTGTACTATATTGTGCAACACACCCTCTATTGGCACAACATACCCTATATTGGCACAATGTACCCTTCGTGACACCCACAATGCCTAGCACAGTGCACCCTCCAGATCCTCCCTGGGCTCTCTGATGAGGAATTATCCTATAATACATGGTTAATGTTCTGATGTCATTTTCTATCCTTGTTCTTAATTTCTTATATCTGAATCTAAATCTCTTATCTCTGAATATGCTCATAATTTCTTATCTTTGAATCTTAATCTCTTATCTATGAATCTATTTTTAGTTTCTCATTTATGAATCTTAATCTATTATATCTGACTATGTATCTCTATTATTTAATTCTAAATTGAATCTAACTCTGAATCTAAAACTTGATATTCTTATTGTCTAGATAAATTTAATCTAAAACTCTAATTTAATAGAATGCCATAATTAAATTCTGATATCTGACGTATGACATCTGAAAGTAAGGCTTGAGAAAATAAACTGAATTGAATCTAAATGTGGATCTAGAATTTGATATTTTATTGTCTGAATAAATATCAATATAAACCTCTTTAATTTAGCAATTATATTAAAAGTAATATCTGAGCCTAAGGTCTAGAGAAAATGAAGTATACTGAACACAGAAATATTGAGTGTCTAAAAGTAATGGGCAATATGACTCAATTTAGACAAAATCTAATTGTTCAAAGCATGAATGGATATGAAATGAAAGTAACTTAGTCTCTAATTTACTTTGTAGGGAGGTAATAATATTGAAATTCAATGGAAATGTCCCACATACCTTTGATGTTGATGATTTATTTAATGTGTTTTCAATTTCTTTTTTGATAACCTAATCACCTAGACATCAACAAATTTCTATAAGTCCATGTATGTTTCCATTTTTCATTTTTAAATATTAAACCCCCATCTCCTTAACCCTGTACACCAAAATGTGATTCTTACTTAGACTCTAAAACTCTAATATAAAACCATGATAAAAATCTTGTCATTGAATGTACATCAAAACTCTCATGAATAATCACTATAACATACATACTCAAATAAGCCATAAAAAATCACTTAATGTACTACATATGAACACATTAATCTATGATCACAAGAAAACCTTCAAACATAATCATAGGTCTCTAGTTACCATGATTTGGTTGGATCAAATGTAATTATCAAAAACTCTATTTCATAGCGGTTAAGTATATATGTAATGTAATATCTAATCAATATCCATAAAATGCATCACATAACATCCTCTTGAGTCTAAAACCAAATACTAATTTAAGAAAGTATGAAACCTCATCAAATCATTGAAAACAATAATATACCACGTGATAAGGTCTGGAGAAAAATATCAAACCATTTTGTAGTCAAACAATGAGTGAAATATCCAAAATGTCCTTATTAGGATTTACATCAACAACCTTATTAAAACTTCAAATCAAATTGATCATATTTTGTAATCATTTTAAACCCATGAAAATATACCTATCATATTATAAAGTCATTTGATGTTTTAATGCATAAAACATCAAAATCATATATATTCCAACACACATAACATATTAAATAAGAAACGTCAAAATAATATGCAAAAGATATTTTTAGGACATAGTACACTCAAAATCTTTTCTAATGACATCTTGAACTCCCCAAACAGACACCCAAAACTCAAGTTGTGCTTTTTAAAAAAGTTATTTTAGTTTTACTTGATATCAACACCAACTACTGAAAGCACACAACTGTGCATCTGGGTGTGGATCGGCCTAAAACTTCTCTAACAGCTCAATTAATCACCAAGCGAGTTATTTCTATCATGTGTGTGGCCATGTTTCTGTTCTGTTGTCTTCGTCTTCATTGCAAACTAAAACATCAAGACCTTTGACTGGGGAAACATCACCATACCACAAAAGTACCCTCCCTTGGCTAGGAGGAGTCCTCTAGTACCTCTTGGATTTATCATGTCTACCATGCGTCCTCTTGAAACCTTCTTCTCACTATAATATGACATTTTGTGGTGAAGGCAAGAGATCTAGAAGATAAGGAAGGTCTCTATTGGCACACTACTATATCATATGTGCAAGAGGTCAAAGAAATGTGGTAGTTTCAACAACCCCAGTTGGTTCCCTTAGAATAGTGTGATTGTACATATTAGACTGACTCCCTTATTTATTGTTTTGTTCTATGTTGTAGAATGTAGATGTTGAATATGATAAGGATATATTCTAGATAATTTCAACAAAAAGGTCAAGTCCAAATAAAACATTTACTTACTAAAATATCTATCCTCTAAAGTGATTATCTCAACTAAAGGGTACATTTTCTCCAAATACATACCAGTCCATGATCTAGGAAAATAACCAAATATAATACTATACCATTTAGCCAACTATTCAAAACTAATCATGCAACGACCCCGCTTCCCCGTAACCCCCAGTCAAGGGAGACCAAGAGGTCAGAGGCGTTATCCCAAAATTCAGGATCAATGGTTTAACAATTTAATAAAAAATAATTATTAAATTCTATTAATACTAAACTAGAAATCTAGTATAAAATAAAACTTTTGCATACCTTGTAAAATTAGGATTCTAAGACTTCTATCCACAGAAGAAATCTACCTATCTAATCCTCCTTGAATATTTAGACTTTAACTTCACAAACATCCGTTTTACTATTTGTCCAATTTCATATTTGTACCTAAAACGCCGACAAACAAAACATCAGTCAATATATTGTTATACTGGTATGTGGGAAAAACACAACATCAGAAATAGGCTCTAAAAACCTAAATATGGCAAATAGATGATTAAAAATCCAAATTACATTTTCAATGTATCTTCTCGATCGCTTTTACCCTAAACCCTGGATTAGGGTTTTCTCCTTACAAGGGACATAAGGCCACCTTCTCCATCCCAAGATTGGTGCCTAGGGTCACCTCTTGGGTGCCCAATGGTCTTCCCTCTGGGGCTTGACCAACTCAAACCTTCCCTCCGGGGCTTGGTCTTGCATCATACATCAGGGTGGTATGTAGGTTTGAGAAGTACACTCATAATTAATTGTTATACACAGTGACTTTATGAGATTGCAGAATTGAATAATCAAATAGTTTAGGTTGCACATCAATCGAGAAACTCTATGAAATTCCATGAATCATAAGGCAATTATTCATGAATTAACCACAAACCTAATTTGTAGATTTCACAGGCAAATAGCAATTCCAAGCAAGCAATCAATCCAAGCAAGTAGTTCAACCACACAATCAAGAATAATGAAAAACACATGTACTCTATTTACTATGCACTTTATCAATATTCTATCTATTCAACTTACACTTGCTTTCTAGGGTTTCCTACTCCTTTTTAGGGTTTCATTAGGGTTTATCTTTAACTTTCCATCATTATAGCTACAAACCCTAAAAACAACAAAATTGGATGTAAACCCTAATTAGCTCATTAAAATCTTCCTAACAGGCTTAGGACCAACTCTACATTACTTTCCTCAAATGAATTTCGAATTAATCTCACATGAGCAACCATTCACCCTAAATTAGGATTTCTATGTTCATCATAACATATTCATGTGTACAAAACCCTATAACAAGAATTTTATCATCTTAATCAGATTCAATTCTTATTCTTTTTTTAGGGACTAGAACTTATGTATTCATCCTGCGCTCTAAAGCAGGCCAAAAGTTAGGTAAATTGACATCAAGTCTATCTAAGGGCCAGAGTGGTGTATTACAATGAAAGGAAAAGGAGTTGCATGAAGATAAAGCTAGTTTTGCAGTTCTGTCAGCAGCTTGATTCAGATCTCTTGGGATGTGCATCACCTGGAGTTGATGTAATGCTGCCTTCGTGACGTGAAATTTTCTCCAGAGTTGCTGGAGCCTCGGTGAGTTGCAGTGTGACTCTTGTACCAGCTGCACCGATAGGCTGGAGTCAGAAGCGATAATAGTATTATGCATATTCTTAGCCATACAGATAGAAGTTGCAAAGGTAATGACAATGAATTCATCATGCAACGTCGATGAGGCTTTGAGGAAGATGCCTTCTCCATGTATAAAGTGGCTAGAGTGATCAACGATGTGAATACCAATACTAGCGTCCAAAGTCATACGTTGAAGGAGGCATCAATAAACATCGAATGTTCAAAAGGGGCAGGGTGTGTAAAGGTAGCAGATTGGGAGCCATGCATGACAAGATTACTCTCATTCTGTCCTTGATGAACATAAGCTGATCATCTTCTTTGGGATGATGGTTTTCATGAATTTGTTTGTTACGACTGTTCCATATGTGCCAACAAGCCACTACGTACAGTGGGGTTGGTGGGAGAGATGAGCCAATTGATCCAGTCTTCCACATCTAGCTGGAAAAAAGTCGGACAGAGCATTAAGCTTCCTCTAGATGCCTCTACAGTAGTTGCAATCCCATAGGCAATGTAGTAGTGTATCGTCCTAGTTGTTGCAGAGAGGACATAAGATATCCACATCTAGATGTCGTGTCTTTTTCTCAGTATTTGTAAGCAAAGCTCGATGTTGAAGAAGCCAAAGAAAGAGCTTCAAACGTTCATGTATTTTGAATCTCCAAATGGATTTCCAAGCACCAGGGTAGTGCATTGGTCATCCTCTTTGAGCTAGGTATAGGCACCACTGGATGTCAAGTTGCCCATAGGATTGGGGGGCCAGATCCAAACGTCTGTACTGGTGTCACCAGAGGGTGGAGGGATGTGTAGAATAATCCTGTAAGCTTCCAGTGGCATATAATTGGATATGAACGCATAGTCCCACTCACCATTATCAAGCCGAAGAGAGCTGAATTTCAAGTCATGTAGTTCAGGTGGGATTACCCAAAATGGGTTGAGCTCTAGGACAGAGGTCCCATTCAACCATTTATCCATCCATACACAGGTGTCTAAGCTTGAGACAATGCTTTTATGGCACACACTGGGGATTGTATTCATGTTGTGTTTAATGAAGGCCCAGATCGAGGAGCATGGTTTTTTGAAAACACGATTATTCCTCATGTACTTTTCTGTAAGGATTTTAACCCAGAGAGCCGAATGGTTATTTAAGAAGGACCAAACATTCTTCAGCATTAGGGAAACATTTTGATCTCGTGCATTCTTGATGCCCAGTCCGTCGTCAGCTCTATGTCTCATTACCTTTTTCTAGGACACAAGTGAGTTTTTTCTACTCTCTTCCCCCCGACCAGATGAAGTCTTTAATATATCAGTTAATGTCATCACAAAGAGAAGGGGACACCTTTACAATTTGCATGGTGTAGGCCAAAATTGCTTGTAGTGTTGCTTTTGATAATGTTATTCTTCCTATCGTGGAAAGGTGTCAGACAACCCAACTCGACATTCACTCTTTGATGTTGGTAACCAGGTGCTGGTGAGTGCTTTTATTGATTCAGTGATGGAGGATTGGAACTCCAAGGTACCTGCCAAGGTCGTTGGTGTGGGCAATCCCAATGGCTTGAGAGAATGCTCGCTTTTCTGATCTAGAGGTGTTTGCTGAGAAGAAACAATGTGACTTATCTTTTTAAATTGTCTACCCAGAGACAATGCTGAACTGGTTAATGACTTCAAGAATAATATTCGCTTGATTCACACTTGCTTCAGCCATTAATAGAATATCGTCTGCGAAGAACACATGGGACAGAGGTGTTCCACGTTTAGTCAGTCTAATTGGCTTCCATAGATTGTTGTTAATAGCTGCATTGATGGCCTGGGATAGACGTTCCATGCACAAAACAAAGACATAAGGGCTTAGAGGGTCACCTTGGCGGACACCCCTGACTGACTTGAACGTCGGCATCAGTGCACCTTCCCATAGGATAGAGGTGCTGCCACTGGAGATGATATTCATAATGAGGTTTACTATAATAGAAGGGAGACCTGTCTTCTTGAGAGTATCCTCAATGAAGTGACAGTTCATGCAGTCGAACGCCTTGGAGAGATCTAGCTTGATGGTGACCCATCGCTTGCCACTAGTCTTTTGCTTCATGGAGTGAATAACCTCTTGAACTAGAAGGATGTTGTCACTTATCCTCCTACAAGGTATGAAGCTGGATTGATTATCTGAGATCCATGCATGGATGAAAGGTTTTATTTGTTCTACAAGAACCTTTGAGATCAACTTGAAGCATGAATTGTTGAGGGAGATAGGACGGAGCTTTGAGCATCTTTGGGGTTGCCTAACCTTAGGAATGAGGATCATATAAGATTCGACTGCTTTGTTGTCGATTAAACCAGTGTTGAATGCTTGTTGAATAGTTTGAACGATAGAAGAGCCAAGCTTGTGCCATTGATTTTGAATAAACTCATTATGAGCCCCATCAGGGCCAGGTGCCTTGGAGGGGGCCATTAAGAACATAGTCTTCTTGATTTCATCGTGTCCAGGAGTGCTAGCAATAAGGTTGAGCACTTGTGGGGGAAGCTCTTGGAAAGAGCCTATATAAGTGGTGATAGTGGTGTTAGGACAATTCCCTCCATCTTGATGTACCAACATCTGATGAAAGTGGTTGTGGATGAGCTCCTTCATGCTAGTAGGGGACTTGACCCAGTCACTACGATCGTTCTTCAGCCTGTTGATTCTTGTGGCATGTCGTCTTGCCTTCACATAGGAGTGAAAGTATTTTGTATTGTCGTCTCCACACTTCAGCCAATGAATGTGGGCTTTTTGTTGACAGTCAAGTTCTTCAGTGAGCAAGATGTGGTCGTACTGATCTTGTAAGCTAGCAGAGAGCAGGTCATTAGATATATTAGGATTGACGCTATCAATTACCTGGCAGCGTTCCAACTTGGAGGTGATGGATGATTTTTCTTTATGCTTCTTCCGCTTGGAGTCCTTCTCCCATTTGAGCACAGCAGCTTTGAAAGGGGGTGAAGCCTCAATGAAGGATTTAGAGCTATCCCATGCAGGCATTACTGACAGGTTGAAGTCAGTCAAGAGCTTCCAGCTGGCCTTAGTTCTGAACACGACTGGTTTAGCTTCGTTGTTGATGGAGCTTGAGAGGAAGATGGGGTTATGGTCAGAGTTAAGCCTTGGCAAGACCGAGGATTGAAAGCCCCCTTCAACGTCTAGCCAAAGGTTGTTGGCTACAACTCTATCAAGTTTTTCCAAGAGATGAAGGTGCTTGAAGGTGTAGAAGAAGACATTCATCTTGATGTCAGTGATACCTGTGCTTTGGAGCGTCTGATTAAAAAGTCGGCTGTTGGCTCTGTCAAAGTATTTGCCACCTCTTTGCTCAAAGATCTCGAGCATAGTATTAAAGTCACCAAGGACAGCCTAGGGGTCATTAGTGTTAGTTGAAAGCTCTAATAAGTGAGGCCAGAGAAGCTTCCATTTGGAGGGGATGGGGCTTGCGTAGACGAAAGTAGCAAACCATGAGCAGTTGCCTATGGTTCATGATGATCTCAACATGACACCTAGAATCATCCCAAAGTATCCAAATTCCACCAGAGAAGCCAAGAGCTTTGACACAGTGGGAAGAGGGAAAACCAAGCTTCTTAATGACGTTAATAGCTGATGTATCACTACACCTTGTTTCCAAGAGGACAAGGATTTGCAGGCGGTATTTGATTTTGTATTCTTTCAAAAGTAAAATTTTGTTCTTGGAGTGAGCTCCTTGAACATTCCAACAAATAATACTTGACATAGATAAAATGATAAGAGGGGGTTTTTAGATGGTGGCTAGCAGACCCTGGGCCTGACCTTCATTTGCCTGCCCAGCATCTACAGTTATATTCATGGGGGACGCTACCCCTTCGTCCATAGCTTGACTCTGCTCGATGAAGTTGAGGTTCTTCTTGGCACCTGTTGAGTCTTGTCGGTTATCTTCCATGGTAACTTTACCCTTCTTGCGCACCCTTTCAGGGCTAGTGTGTACATGTTGATACACTATCTTATGATTTCTTAAGAGGACGCCATTACTTCCTTGTTTTGAGTTACCCCAGTTGAATTTATTTGAGAATACATCTGACTTATTGTGTTGCTTCGTACCACCAAATACGAAGGCTTCCCCATTGTTGGGAGTCAAGTTCCTGCCCTGAGAGACTTCATCATCAATCAAGGTGACTGAGGTCTCCATCTGAGAGTTATCCTGGGAGTTCTTGTCCCCCGAGGGAGTGTGTGACTGTGGCTTCTGTTTCGGGTGTGTCATACCCTTCTTTTTATTCTTTTTGTTCACTACTACCTCCTAGTTGGAGGTTTCACCAGCATCTGTTGCTTCTGGTGCTGCATGGGGGGTCAATGCAACCTGCTTAGGACCTTTGGCATGACCCGTTGTGGACTTTCTCTGTTGAGTAGAACTAGGGTCCGCCCTCTTGTCTTGACGCCGTTGCGGTTTGGGAGCATGTGTAGCTTCAGTATAAATGTAGGGTGTAAGGATCGCTGTCGTAGAGGTGGATGCAGTCTCATCGGGGACGGAGGGTTTAGAGTGGGAGCACTACTTCTCCACATGTCCTAGTTGACCGCATGACATGCATACAATGGGCATGTTCTCATACTCCAGCCTCACCATTGAGCATGCTGACAGTAGGGGTTTAGATGTGTCAACTTCAACTTCCAGCCGTGCGAATTTCCCGTGGTCACCAGCGATTGTTGTATTATCAATTTTTATAGTTTTCCCTACCAAGTTGCCGATGCACCAGAGCAGTTGGTTTTGGAACAGGAAGACCGGGAGGTCCTTGATCCGAAGCCAGACTATTAGTTTTCTTGGAATAGGGTTGGACGTGCAGAAATCCACATATCAGGATTGGACAGAGAGATAGTTTTCAAAAACTGTCCAGGGGCCGCCTGTCATGGCCTTCACATAATATGTTTCGTTCGCCAACTGGATGATATAGTACCCCATCTCCAGGTCATTGGCTCTGAAAGAATCAGTTAGAGACCATAGGACCGAAAGTCGATTGATAAGGGTTTGAAACCCTATGTTGCCTACAATCAACTTGACGATGACTGCATGTTTCTAAGGCTCCAAGAGGGGCGGCAAGGAAGATGGGTTGATAGTGATAGCTGGAAGGGCACCACTCTTGTCCACCCGAATATCTTTCTCGGTGAGAGCGTCCGGAGAGACAGGAGGGAGCAAGGACGATGCCTTGCGCCCTGTCATTGCATCCTTGTAGGAGCGCTCATTAGGTTGTTTTGGGTTGTCAGTAGTATTTGTAGAGGGGACACAATGTTCTTCCCCATAGCGAGGGGGACCAGGTCCGCGACCACCCCCTCCTCTTCCTCCTCCTCTCCCTCTGTGGCCACGACCGCCGCTGTCGCTAAACCCTAAGCGGTCTCCCATCGTGTTATCTTACTATTATGGGAATATGGATCAATTCTTATTCTTTCTCTCAACAGGTTAATATATCTCAAAATAACCTAATTAAGACATTAAATCCAATTTATATCACAAATTAGGGTTTTACCATAATTCCATATATTAATGATGGTAACTTTAGCTACTTTTAGAACTACGATCTGATTCAGACTCAACAACTATTTTTATTAGATTCCTTGTATTTTTTTTGATAAAAAATCATATATTACATGTTTCCTTTGGAGCTACCAACCGTTACTTATGATTAATGCAAGATAAACTTATTTTGACCAATGACAGATTGACACGTCACATAATAAGTTACCTTTTTTTCTGGTCCGCGGATCACGGCTTGGATCAGCCTAACCCGACACCCGGGCCCGCTTCCTCCTTTGTCTCCTTCGCGCGACTACCCAGCACAGAGGTCCTCTGTTCCACCTGGAAAATAGAGGATCCGTCGCCAACGTATTTTCACCCAGTGGCGGAGCCAGGATTGGATCTTTGGGGGGACCAAAAAAAATAGTAAATGTGTTCAAAGAGGATTGAACTCTACAACCAATAAATCCTCCTACATACAAGCCACCAATGAGCTACAAGAAACTTGATGACTCCATGCGGTATTTGTTGTATATGAATACATACACATATATAAAAAATGTGGCAACACAAGACTCAAACTTGCGTCGCAAAGTTAAGGCATTAAGCTACTAACAAGTGAGCTACAGATGGTTTTCTATGATCTTTGTCTGGACATTTTATATATTATAATACATATTATTAACATATGTATATCTATACTACTATAAAAAGAGCGAGTTTGATGCTGCGTTCTCCTTGATTCACTCTTTTCTCTCATTTTTTCAAGGAATTTTGCTCATACAAATATTTATTCTCACACTCTCCTATTAACTTTTATCATCTTTAATTCTATATTTCTCTCTCCATCCCACGGAAACGTTCCTTGTTTCTATCATTTCAAACAACCAACACAAATATTTTTTAACGTAGAAATTCTTTCACAGGCAAGTCCTCTCCCTGTACATTTCCAATAAATTTTATATGTCACGTGCATGTGCGCGTGTGCGTTCCGTAGTATACACATATGTTAACTTATTTTTTATTTTTTTTGGAGTCATGGCCCTTCTTGCCCCCCTCTCACTCCGCCCTTGTTTTCACCCTTCCTTCTCTGCCTCGGTGTCGGATCATCGCTCCAACCTGACAAGGCTTCACCCCTCTCTCGGCCAGCAACGTCGCCCTCCAGACATGTCCAGCCTAGCTTTGCCCTCCGCCAAGCCGCGCCCCTGTTCCCCCGCGGAAACAGAGCACAGTGCCGCCGTGAGGCCACTGCCCTTGGTCACTTCTCCGGCATCGATCTCTTCCTCCAGTAGAGCCCCGGCTAGCCGCTGTCGCAAGGCCCTCCTGCCGGAAATAGAGCACGGCTCTGCTCCCAGGGTGACGCCTCTCCAGACACCAAGATCGCGCCCGACCGGCCTCCTACCTTGCGGAATCACGAACGAACCCCCGCGGAATCACAGATGAGCCTCGTCCAGGTCCCAAGCCTTATATAGGCAGAGACCGGTGGCGGTTGAGTCTGTTCCTCCACGGTAGTTGGGGAAAAACCCAATCCTTCTTGGAGTTGGTCTATCCAGGCATGCTTTTGATACGGAATCACCTTCCTGATTCGACTAAATCGCTACCAGGTTGGCACAAGAATAGGAGAGGGATCGAATCGCGGAATCAATAGGAAACGTTCTGTTCCTGCTTTCCTCCTTGCACTGGAACTGGACGATGATCTCACACGCCAACAATGTTGAATTTCGATTGATATTAGAAAAATTGTGACATTACTTGATATCCTCTTAACTTTAGGAAAATATTACAAAATTCATATCACCCAAACCGTTTATCCTTTTTATCTCAAATTTTAGGAAAAAGTCCATGATGACTCATATTTCATGTGTGCAAAGTTTGGAATTCAAACTCGGAATTATGAGAGATATTTATTCATATGCAAGTTATCTCTTAATAAGGCATATTTTAAGCATATTTTCTCTCTCTTAATCTTTTATATTCTTAATTTGGATTCCTTTTACCATTAGAAACCATGTGGACTTGAAATATCATCCATGATGATTTTATTATTCATATTTCCACATATTTCTCATATTTTTATCATTATCTCAAATTTCCTTCTTACAATGCATTATTTGGTTTCTTCTTTTTCTTTTAATCATATTGGACTCATTAAAATATATGATCCATGAAATCACATGCAAAAAGGAGATATAGCAAAGGGAATCTATTCAATATATATAATTCATACAATTTCCATAATCATACTTTATTGGGGGAAATTGCATTTCCAACCATATGAACTCGAAAATTGGGGTTGTAACATCCTTCCCCTCTTATAGGATTTTTTCCCTCAAAGTTCCACCAAACATAGAAACAAACAGGATAAGACTTTCTCATGTCCATCATCGGCTCCCATGTGGCTTCATCCTCTCCATGGTGCTTCCAAGGAACCTTTATCATCATATATTCTTACATCTGAGTTCTCTCTCACCTTGGTATCTCATATCCTCATAGGTGACTCAGGATATGGTAGATTCTCTTGAAGCTCAATAGGTTCATGGCTTAGCACATGGCTCGGGTACATCACATAGTGCTCTAGATCAGACTCCTACATCATGTTAACCTGAGGGGTAAGGCTAATCATGAGCAACTTCACCAATCCATCTCAAATAGACCCATGTATCAGGGACTCAACCTTCTCAACTATAGTTCAGAGAGGTTGGGTTTTCATACCCATGTCCTCCCACAGTGAACTGCATGTCAGTCTGCTTCGCATCAGCTCATGACTCTTGTCGTCCCTAGGCTTTCTTAGCCATCGCTCGATCAAAGTGACCATCTGCACACATTGTGGTCTCTCTGACCTTTACAAGGTCCTCTCACTGACATCATCCTAATGAAGCGATGACTGACACGACCTCCCCTACAGAGCTTCCTACATCCCAATACTGTCTATGGTGGCTATCATCACGAGCAAACTCTCTTAGGCAGGAACTACTCCCACATATCACCCTGAATGAGTACACACACTCTCATCAGACTCGCTAGTCTGGATCATACTCTCTTGACCGTCTATCAGTCATGGGTGATAAGGTGTACTAAGCTTCAATCTAGTATCGAGTTCTTCTTACACCTACTTCCACATCATGAAAGTGAATCTTGAAGTCATACTCAAGAACCTTTGAACTCAGATCACTGTGTAGTCGAACTATCTCTCTCTTATATATAGTTCAACCAGATCTGTCACACAGATGGTGCTCTCTCTTAGGCAAGGGATTAGGTCAACTTGGTAAGGTGATCTACCATAACCCATATTGCATTATGAACTCCTTTGGTCCATGGGAAACCCACCACAACGTCTATGGTGATCTACTCCCATTCCCTCTCGAGGAATCTTCATTATCTGTAGCAGCTCACTGGGTTACTGGTGTTCGGCCTTCACCTCTTGGCATGCATGGCGACAAGCCACATGCACCTCTATATACTTCTTCATCTTAGATATTCAAAGTTCTACTATAAACTTTAACCATCTTGGTAGTACTACGGTGTATGGTGTACTTAAAATCATGAGCTCCTGCATGTCATGATTCCTCAGGGTTGACTCCTCAAAAACCCTAAAACACACTAGTAGTGGGTTTCACCACCTTCCTTTTCCTGAGAGGTGTATCTGATGTTCTTACAACCATCCTTCTATCTCATCAAGCTCTAGGTTGGCTAACTAAGCAACCACCAACTCGACCAACGGGTCTGGCTGTATCTGGGTGTTAGCCATACATGTCCCACGAACTTAGGATTCACCTAACAACCTCTTCTAACCTCTCTATTGGCTAAACAAAACAGGTGTGTCTCGGCTAAGAGCCTATGTTACCACATTAATTCCTTATGTGCTAGGTGAAGACATAAACCTTCATATACACCACTCAACATCCTCATCTTGGGACTAGGTCTAACTGAGTCAAGAAAACTTCGAGCTCATCATCTCGGTCATCAAACTCAAACTTAATATAACTCATAAATTCCATACTGCTCTTGATAAGAACGTCCTCATGATGACTACCTTAGTTCTCTTCGTGTTTGTAAACAATACATTCCATGTACTCTCCAAAACAGTATGATACTTTCTCTATCCTCAAACATTATAGCAATGTTTCAACTCACGTCAGTTTTATCCTCAGTGTATGGCATGCGTTTTTCCCTATCTCTCACACCCATAACGAGAGGAAATAAGCATTTGGTTGCAGTCCAAATATATTGTTCTTCCCATTCCAAGAGTAGAGATGGTGCATCACACATCGCCAATACAATTTCCAAACTAATTTGAAACGTACATCACATGTCTCCACATCCTGAACATCTCGACTTTAGGTTTACATTCATGGAAAACTATTCCCAAGCACTCTTGGGTCGTTACACAATCCTTAGTCATCTTCTCGAGGTCTGTAGGGTGTCAGTACTTTTGGGGTCATCCCTTTCCCTTATGCATCCAGGGAGTGCCTACCTCAAATTGCCCTTTGGGTCCCATGAAGTCATGAAGGTGATCAATCTCCTAGACCATGGTCCTCAGAAAAAGATAGTTGTTACCTCCTAACCCTATGATCTTATGCATCTAGGGAACAAACAACTCCTACTCCCATCGGTCTTATCCCCACCTGACCTGAGTATTGACTTCAGATTCCGTCCTGGTATAACTCAAACTTGAATCATTACCCAAAACTCCATCATCTCTCTGGGCAATCATGGTCAAACTTGCATCCTTTCATAGGGATCATGGTGACCTACCTACTTTGTTCAGGCCCCATACAGGTTACCTCCATGGCAACATATCCTTGTGCCCTTAGAGATTGTCACATATGGGTCTATAGATTCATGATCATACTATGTGCTCTCGACTTAGACCATCAAGCTCCTATGAGACCTCTTTAGGTTACCTCAAACCTAAAAAAAAGTTGATACTCGCCCTACAGAAGGGTCCCTCCCCAGGATGGGAGAAAACTATCTCTTGATAGCAACAAAGGTCACAAACGTCCTTATTTCCAAGGTTTACATCATCATGTGCATGCTTAGCCCTATCATGCCACTTATGCATGTAGCTAACAAGAAGCTATCCTACTAAGCCACTATGAGTTCCTTAGTAAGTCATACTTGTTCCTTATTCCTCAAAATTGGACAATATCATACATGCATATGTCACCAACCTGTGTGAGAGGCTCATCAAACAAACAACTCCATTTAAGTGGGGTTTCCTTTTCCTCTAAACATGAGGGGGTGCCATACTCAAATCCTTAAGAACTCAAATATAATTGTGAGCATTAGGTGCACCAGGTACCACTACTTCCGCTCTTTGGTCTAGGAACCCCAGGTTTACTTCCTATGCATCAACTGTCTAACTGCATGCTCTACTTTTCAACCACAAACAAAACATGTACAAGGTATAGCATGCACTTCCTACTATTCTTCCATGTGAACCATACGTCAGAGTTCTACACAAGGACAACCAACTGGGTGCAAGGCCTCACAACTTGTTACCATACCTCCTTGGTCCAAGGAATTCTCCTTCCTATACCTAAAAGGTAGGCACCTATAACATCTATACATCGGTTCAAGAAGCCTCTTTCTCATCCTAGGGTTAGGTTCCTCTAAAGGCAAGAAAGGTACGACAAGCCTCCAAGGATCGTGCATGAGCAACCACATGCATCCACATAGGTCGTCCATGCTAGGTCATATCACACCCAACTTCTCATGATTCTTCATGTCCTGTAGCCAAGGTCTCCAACCTTCTTCATCGGGTCACACACTCTCTCTCTAGAGATAACCCTACAATTGGTCCCACAATCGGAGGTTCTCTCTCTCTTAAAAGATGGGTCAAGCTCTTAAGGATACATGTCTATCCCTACTTGGGTGGAACATACTATCCAGACCTATATCCGACCAAGATTATCTGAAATTCTTCATGCTCCTCTCATGAACATCAGGCATAACCATTCTGGCCTAGGTCTAAAACCTATTTGCATCCTTACTCCCACTCTCTTCTATGAGGGTATGTGCCTCTTTCTTACTCATATATATATCTATAGGGTTCCTATAGGGTCACCACTAATCTCTTCAATGAGGGGCTATCCCTCACCCTAATAGGCACGACCACCCAAGATCGGGTCACAGAAAGGAACTAGGTCAAACAATCATGCATGGTTCATGCCTCTCATGCGTACACGAAACCTCTATGCATGTCAACCCATGTACATACCTACATGGTCAACTTATGATATCCAACTCATCATGTCATCTCTTCCTCTACTTCCACTTAGGGTTAGGGTTAGCATCATCCTCAGAGGATGAGTCATGTCACTACCTATTCCTAGAGGCCTCTGCCTCCAAGGCTAACTATCTCCTCATCCTCCTACAAGAAGGTCTAACCTCAGGTCTCTCCTGAGGACAGGACAACACACACCATGCAACTTTAAGCATGTAACTAATCTTTAATTTACACTTAAACTATTAAAACTTATGTCCATGACATCTTGTTTACATGCTTTTCATTATTTGGTAGAGGATTCCTTAATCCTTATTAATTGTATCCCAACTACAGGAGGGGTGTGGAGAGAGAGAAACCCTAAGAACATAGAATCCTATATGAATTAGGGTTGAGAAGGGAAGAAGGCAGATGAGAGAGTCCTAGAGGTATCTTACTTCGAGTCAAAACTTCCAATTTCAGCGAGGCAGTCACACATAATCCAGGAGTCCTCATAGACTGACTAGCGGGGCAGAGGAAAATATTGCCAGCCCTCGGATTATGATCCTTTTCTAGACATCTCCATCATTGGAAAATCCTCTAATAACTCCCTTGGGTTCTACAGAGTTTGTAAAATTTAATAATTATTAGAGATTAAATCCAAAACCATCGCTCTGATACCAAATGTAATAACCCCGCTTCCTGGTAACCCCCAATCAAGGGAGACCAAGAGGTCAGAGGCATTATCCCAAAATTCAGGATCAATGGTTTAACAATTTAATCAAAAATAATTATCAAATTCTACTAATACTAAACTCGAAATCTGGTCTAAAATAAAACTTTTGCATACCTTGTAAAATTAGGATTCTAAGACTTCTATCCACAGAAGAAATCCGCCTGTCTAATCCTCGAATATTTAGACTTTAACTTCAAAAAATTTCGTTCTACTGTTTGTCCAATTTCATATTTGTACCTAAAACGCCGAAAAACAAAATGTCAGTCAATATATTGCTATATTGGTATGTGGGGACAAACACAACATAACAAATAGGCTCTAACAACCTAAATATAGCAAATAGATGATTAACAATCCAAATTACATTTTCAATGTATCTTCTCAACCACTTTTACCCTAAACCTTGGATTACCCTCTCTTAGGGTTTTGTCCTTGCAAGGGACATAAGGCCACCTTCTCCATCCTGAGCTTGGTGTCTGGGGTCACCTCTTGGGTGCCGAATGGTCTTCCCTCTGGGTTTTGACCAACTCAGACCTTCCCTTCGAGGCTTGGTCTTGCATCATACATCAAGGTGGTATGTAAGCTTGAAAAGTACACTCATAATTAATTGTTATACACATAGTGACTTTATGAGATTGTAGAATTGAACAATCAAATAGTTTAGATTGCACATCAATCAAGAAACTGTGTGAAACGCCGTGAATCATAAGCCGATTATTCATAAATTAACCACATACCTAATTTGTAGATTTCACAGGCAAATAGCAATTCCAAGAAAGCAATCAATCCAAGCAAGTAGTTCAACCACACAATTAAGAGTCCTGAAAAACACATGTACTCTATTTACTACACACTTTATCAAGATTCTATCTATTCGAGTTGCACTTGCTTCCTAGGGTTTCCTACTCCTTTTTAGGGTTTCATTAGGGTTTATCTTTAACTTTCCATCATTATAGCTACAAACCCTAAAAATAGAAAAACTAGATGCAAACCCTAATTAGCTCATTAAAATATTCCTAATAGACTTAGGACCAACTCTACATTACTTTCCTCAAATGAATTTTGAATTAATCTCACATAAGAAACCATTCACCCTAAATTAGGGTTTCTATGTTCATCATAACATATTCATGTGTACAAAACCCTATAACAAGCATATTATCATCTTAATAAGATTCACTTCTTATTCTTTCTCTCAACATGTTACTATATCTCAAAATAACCTAATTAAGACATTAAATCCGATTTCTATCACAAATTAGGGTTTTACCATAATTCCATACATTAATGATGGTACCTTTAGCCACTTTTAGAACTACGATCAGATTCAGGCTCTACAACTATTTTTATTAGATTCCTTGTATTTTTCTGATAAAAAATCATATATTACATGTTTCCATCGGAGCTACCAATCGTTAATTATGATTAATGCAAGATAAACTTATTTTGACCAATGACAGATTGACACGTCACATAATACGTTACCATTTTTTTTCTGGTCTGCGGATCACGACTTGGATCCTCCTAACCCAGCACCCGGGCCTACTTCCTCCTTCATCTCCTTTGTGCAGCTAATGCGGATGTCCTCTGTTCTGCCAGGAAAACAGAGGATCCGTCGCCAACGTCTTTTAGCCCTTCCTTCTCTACCTCAGGTTCGGATCATCGCGCCAACCTGCCAGGGTTTCGCCCCTCTCTCAGCCAACAACGTCACCCTCTAGCCATGCCTAGTCGAGCTTTTCCCTCTGCCAAGTCACGCCCCTGTTCCCCCGCAGAAACAGAGCACAATGCCGCCGTGAGGCCACTGCCCTTGGTCACTTCTCCGGCATCGATCTCTTCCTCCACTAAAGCCCCGGCTAGCCGCCGTACAAGGACCTCCTTCCGGAAATAGAGCACGGCTATTCTCACAGGGCGATGCCTCTCCATGCACCAAGATCACGCCTGACCGACCTCCTATCTTGTGGAATCACGAACGAACCCCCGCGGAATCACAGATGAACCCCGTCTAGGGTCCCAAGACTTATATAGGTATGAGACCGGTGGTGGTGGAGTATGTTCCTCCATGGTAGTTGGGGAACAACCCAATCCTTCTCGGAATCGGTCTATCTAGGCATGCTTTTGATATGAAATCACCTTCCCGCTTCAACTAAATCGCAACCAGGTTGGCACAAGAATATGAGAGGGATCGAATAACAGAATCAATAGGAAACATATTGTTCCTGGTTCCCTCCTTGCACTAGAACTGGACGATGCCCAGGAACCGTCAAATCTCGATCTTATGGATCAGATCCCATGCGCCAAGGAAGGTGAATTTCGATTGATATTAGAAAAATTGTGACATTACTTGATATCCTCTTAACTTTAGGAAAATATTACAAAATTCATATCTCCCAAACCGTTTATTCTTTTAATCTCAAATTTTAGGGAGAAGTCCATGATGACTTAAACTTAATGTGTGCAAAGTTTGGAACTCAAATTAGAAATTATGATGAACTTTTCTTCATATGCAAGTTATCTCTTAATAAGGCATATTTTAAGCATATTTTCTCTCTCTTAATCTTTTATATTCTTAATTTGGATTCCTTTTACCATTAGAAACCATTTGGACTCGAAATCTCATCCATGATGATTCCATTATCCATATTTCCAAATATTTCTCATATTTTTATCATTATCTCAAATTTACTTCTTAAAATGCATTATTTGGTTTCTTCTTTTTCTTTTAATCATATTGGACTCATTAAAATATTATGATCCATGAAATCACATGCAAAAAGGAGATATAGCAAAGGGAATCCCTTCAATACATATAATTAATACAATTACCATAATCATACATTATTGGGAGAAATTGCATTTCCAACCATATGAACCCGAAAATTGGGGTTGTAACAAATCATATCATGAATCAAACCCTTAATATTAATGAATTGTTTACTAAAATTTTCCAAATTCACACACTAGATCTACATTTTTAGTATCATTGTGCTAGAATAATTTTTAAAACATACTTGTTGACTACTAAATTGCATTGATTACTTGACCTTAAATCATCTTCAATTTTACACATTGATTACATTGTTTTCCTTTCTTTAGCTAAAATAGTCTCTCATCATTCATAACTGACTATGTAATTTTCATTCACACCACAACAATTCAAAAGGAAGGTAATGGTGGAATAATGACACTTTCTTAATATCTAATTAATATAGCCTTTTCTTGACACTATTATAATTAATTATTCAACCATCTAATGTCAAAAAAAACTAAACATTTATTTCACATCCTATAAATCTTAAATAAACTACTATTTATTATATTATCATTTTTTATTATTCTAATAGAAAAATAGAATTAGTTATTTTTGTAAGCATTCTATGTCCATTAACTCCTTTATATACCAAAGATATTCGCACGAAAGACTCTAATTTAGGAAAGATAATAAAATCATTTATAAGGATATAAGACTATATTAATTTAACTTTCACATATATTTCCCAAAATAAAAAGTAATATGATCAAAATTACAAAAAAATATTTGACTAGGATTACTCACCCCTACTATGATATTATACTTACAAAATGGTAAACAACATTCAGTTGATGTAACTTCCATTTTTCTTTAAAATCACATTCAAATACCCATAGTTAGATATCTATTTTCCATATTACTCTTCCTAGTTGTGTTGGAAAGGTGACAGGTCAAAACCCACACTTTTCTATAGCCTCCAATTAATAATCTGCTCTTGTAGATTTGATCACAATGTAGTCAATTATCTAAATCTTGGAATGTTAAAAAGAAAATCATCAAAATTTTCCTTCATCTTCCTTTCTACTTCTATTTTAATATATGGTTTCCATTTTGACTAGATGTGATGAATATATGATTAGAATTATAAAAAATTTCCTAAAAATAACAATTTTAGAACAAATCTTAATAACTTCTTAACATTTATTTCCAATCCAAAATGGCATAAAAAGTTCATAATAAATACTATAGAAAATGTCTTATATATTTACTTCCTAAAAGGATTTGACACCTAACCTCTTTCTAACTAAAAATCAATTCAAAGTTTTTCCTATTATTAATTACTCTCAAAACGACCATGAAATATTTTCCAAAAGAAATTACTAAAAATTGTAGAACCTCAATATCATTGTGTTTGACCAAGAGTTTGATATTTGTTTTGTTATGATTTTAAAATCTCAAGAAACAATTCATTTACCACCTCTCAAATTATTTGATTTATTTGATAGTGAACCACATCTAGCCTTAATTTTCTTGAATTTATTTTCTTATTTGAAGTTAACCAAAAATCATAAACTTTGATCACTACTATGTATTTATCTAAGGACGATAAATAAGTTCTTAGAATCTCAAATTAAAATCATTTAATATGTTAACCACTAATAATCCCTTTTTTTGAGAGTAAAAGGATCGATTCATTACCTGTTAGCCATATGCCATCTACAATTGGGAAGAAAGATACAAACAGAACACACAAACATCATGTTCAGTAATCCAAATGCACTACAACTCATATTGGAACGATAGAGAGACATTTCTGCATTTATTATTCTTCCTTGAGGCCGTCTTAAGCAACTTTTTCTGAAGAATTCCTTCAACCTGAGCATTGAGTAGTGGTAGAGGAGCTAGAGCAAGACGGTGTTCTGCTCATATATCAACTCAAATGAAGCCATATAATTGAGTAATAAGATCAATCCAAAGCAAAGATGAGATCTAGCCATGGCTAGAGATCTCATCGCTCTCCCAAAGGGAGGTCGCAGCAAAGCGCGATAGATAAACACCGACTAGTGGCAGCAAAAGGCAGATAAACTGCCAGACCCACTGGCTAAACAAGTCAACAAAGATAGAAAAGAGGCCGAAACACTGGGAAACCCAGAGCTCAGAAGCCTTCACGACGGAAGGGCTAGAAACCTTATTCAGAAAATGCAAACTACTGAAGGGGGTGGGGGAGCTCGATACCACCAGATCTGTGAGGAAGATGGAACCACCAATGCCACTCCACCTTCGATTCGGCCAGAGGCCCGGTGGGGGAAACAAAGCCGAAGCCGCTCCTCCCAAACCACCGCCCGACGCAGCATGGGCTGAGATCATAGTCAGGAGGCCAGCCCCGCCGTAGCAGAAGAGGAGAGGGTGGAGGAGAGAAGACGGTCGTCCACCTGAAATAGACACGATAGAGATCGAGCTGAGTCAAGGCCCTAGGGGAGTAGGGTGGCATCCGCTGGTCACAGAAGCCCCCTCCCCCGAGCCCGAAGTCGCCCTCTGCGAGCCCTAGGTCGTCCGCCCTATCACCAGAGCGAAAGTCGCCATCCGCACTGATGACCACGGGCGTATAATAATCCCTTTTTTGTAAATAATATATATCTTTTTATATGAATATTATTAAATTCAAACACTTGGTTAGAATGTATTTATCATTATTTCGATAATGCACATATATTTTTGGAAAATTAATTAACACAAGGCAATAGAAAAAATACCATTTTACCCCTATTGTGATTATGGACAATTAATGGGCTCCAATTGGACATATAGATCATTAGATCCAATTTCGCGTATGTGTCATGTATTTGGCTTGGGCCTCATAAGGATAAAATTATATACATTTTAATACTTAGAATTTTGGATATTAGAAACCCTCTCTTTCAAGGGAACCCCTCTTTTGTACTTACTTATCTTATAATGCCCAACTATTTAATTATACATATATTGAATAGTTACTAATAGATACCTTTTCTTTTGTCTTTCCTCTTCTAGATATTGTTCCCAAACCACCCAAATGTAGGTGTGTAGCAATCAATGACTCAGGAGGACTTTGAACCCTAAACCTTGAACTTTGAAAGACAACTTTGGACCGAAATGCTATCCTCCACAACTGAGCTATTATAATTAATTATTAGATAAAATATTATTTTTTGTAATGCCACCCAATATGTGTTAAATGATGTAATGAGATGAATATTGAAATTGTCAACTTTCTCATTGCTACATGAAGACTTTGATTGGTACATCATACTTGAGAAATAAAAAATTCTCTCTCACTCTCTCTCTCTCTTTATATATATATATATATATATATATATGGATCATCTTTAATACACCCATAGGTAGCTTGATTTTTCGCTACCTGCCCATCCAAAAGAGTAACTATATGGTACACAAGAGTAACTCTGAGATCAACAAAGTAACTATGTGGTACACAAGAGTAACTCTAAGATCAAAAAAGTAACTGCGCAGTTAATATACAGTCAGTAAATATATGGACGGGTTTTTTGATTTGGGGGGGGGGAATGATATTCTTTTTGGATGAATTTTTTTGGGGAGCTAGATAAAATGCTCCTCTACAATTGCAAAAAAAATTAAAAAATAATATCAGGAAGGGTGCGCGGGTAGCTATCCGCGTAGGTATTAATTAAATCACCATATATATATATGTATATATATATATATATATATATATATATATATATATATATATATATATATATATATATATATATATATATATATATATATATATGGGCATTCATTCAATACCTGCGTTGGTAACCTGGATTTTGCTACCCGTCAACCCAAAAAGTAACTATATGGTAAGAAAAATAACTCGTAGGAAAAAAAATAACTATGATGATAAAAAAGTAACTATACGACTAAAAAAGTATATCTCGGCAGAAAACACAACAATATATATATATATATATATATATATATATATATATATATATATACTTGTTATAGTTGTTACAAATGTAACTACCTATGCATGAAAAGTAACAATTTGCAAGGTAAAGTAACCCTCCACATGTCAAAAGTAAGAAACTCCAAAAAAAATAGCCGAGATAGTGGGTGAGTATTAAATACATGTCCTATATGTGTGTGTGTATGTTTGTTTGTGTGTGTGTGTTAGAATTGGATAGATTTATTCCTCAATTAAGTAAAGAGTAGATCCACTCTCAAGTTTCACTTCTTACATTGGTTTTATTTTGGAGTGAATTGGAGTACAGTGTCACTAACATACATCATCATGCACGCGCTCCACCTCTAGGAATGCTATCCCCTAGCTCCAACAACCTATAGCCCGAAAACAACCTAACAAAGAGCTAGGGTCATAGTGATTGCAACTTCACATTCTTGATGGAGAGAAAATTGCATCTCATCACATAAATAACACACTTAGACTCAACTATCAGACAAATTTGCCCTATATACTACCCTTTTTACCTATTTAAACCTCCAAAAGTATCAATCAACCTCCATACCCGCCCAAAGCATCTGCTTCGAGCCACCAAAATACACATCGTCATCCAACCTCACATGAAACACCTGCTTCGAGCCAACAAAAATTCACATCTACATCCAACCCCATATGAAGCAACTACTTCCATCCACCAAAAACACACACCGGGAAGCTAGCAACCTAAAACTCTCTCTTCTATCTAACTTCCCTACCCTAAGGGACCACACCAACCTGACCATGTCTACGTAATTGGGTGGAAATCCTTGCATGATACAACCACATCACACCGAGAACTTAACATGGAAGTGTACAAAAGTGACACACATTAGTCATAATAGGTGACCAATGTGCCCTAACTTGGCGCACTTTTGCCCACCCAAAGTAGCCAAATCAACTAGATAAAATCCCTTAAATCCCATCAATCGATGAAAATATAAAGCAACCCTTCTATTTTAAGTCCAAAGCATAAAAAATATCTACATAAGATTGGTTTATATATATGCATGAATGGTCATAAATCATCAATTAAAAAAAAGCTAATAAAGCAAGGTCAAAGGAAAGTAGTGTTTAGGATCTTACACACAAACCTTAGAAATTACATCATTGTAATTTACTTTTCTACTTTGGATATATCAGATGAAATATATATATATATATATATATATATGTATATATATGGGATTATCTTTAATACCCGCGCGGGTAGCTACCAGTGCACACTTCCTGATATTTTTTTTTATTTTTTTTTGGTAATTGTAGAGGACCATTTTTTCTAGCTCTCCAAAAAATTTGATTCAAAAATAATATCATTTGCTCCCCCCCAAAAAAATAAAAAAATCCCATCCATATATTTTCTGATTGTATATTTTCTGCACAGTTACTCTTTTACTATCAGAGTTACTCCAGCGTACCATATAGTTACTCTTGTTATTTAGCAGAGTTACTCCAGCATACCATATAGTTACTCTTTTGACCCGAGTTACTCCAGCGAGTAGCGAAATTTCTGGCTACCTGCGCGGCTAACGAATGAACAACCTATATATATATATATATATATATATATATATATATATATATATATATATATATATATATATATATAAAGAGAGAGAGAGAAAGAGGATCGGGAGCCTATACCCAAGGTTATAGGAAATTCCCTTTACCAAAGTCTATTTAGCATCGTTCAAGTGGTATTTGAAGTAATCTAATCGTATGGATGTAAAATATATGATTTGGGTTAGGTGCTGGTAAAATTTTATGATGATTACATTTTTACTTTGTTAGATATCAAGGAAATTATTTCAATGGTTGCTGCTGATTTTCAGAGTTACCATTCATTGGTATGATCGTAAAACTTTAAGATGAAGGTGCTAGACATATCTGATTAGAGTGATTTTTGAAACACAACTTATCTACCTAATATACTTTATATCCATAGGGTTTGATCATGCCAAAAGTCTTGAAAAGTGTGCTAAATAAGGTTTTGGTATTGAAATTTCTTATCCCTTAGGGATAGAGTCCCTTTTCTGATACACACACAAATATATATATATATATATATATATATATATATATATATATATATATATATATATATATAGTTAATAGTACTATCCACCCGAGGTCCTTTCATAGTCTCAACCGCTGGTCCGATCCTTGGCATACCACACACCTCATTGTTGATGTGTAATTCTCAACTCTTATAGTCTATATATATATATATATAATTAATATTTCATAGTTCAACCTCTGGTCCAATCCTTGGCATACCACACACCTCATTGTTGATATGTAATTCTCAACTCTTGTGTTTCAAAGGATTGATTTTGTCATCGAAAAAGGACTAGCGTCGGAGCTTGTTTCCCGCCTGTCTTCCATTTCGATGTAAAACTCTCATCTTATACTGAGGGGTACTGCAAATGCATCAGTCCTTTTAATATCCAACAAATGCAACCAACTCAAACACACTCTTGTTGTTCTTAACTTCTATACATTATGGGTTTTGGATATTACTTGTCATCTCTCTCATCCACCTGGAAATTATAACATCTCTTTGGAAAATCGAATTTCATTCACGTGTCATCATGCATGCCTTGTTAATGGAGAACAACAAAATAATTGTTGGCACTAAATGCATTCTAGAGAATGAGGAGTAAGGTGAGAATGGCTAGGTTCACATCATTGTGTCATATGCTTTCGTGACTCTCAGGATGTCACTCCTTTATTCTTCACTTGTAAGTTTACTAAAAATCTATAGAATTGCTTTGTGGATTCCAATCATTGTCCAATACTTCGTATAAGTGGACATACATTATATTTATAACATGGCACCACAATCATAATTGGCATAAACATTGGTTGATTCTGACTGTTTATATTTTTTGAAATATAAGGTGTGAACGAATATGGGATTTTTTGATATCTATCATATAAATTGTGTCCGTTTGTACACCACTATCCTTTAATTATTTCGCTCTTGGGTTCCCCTCCCAGTTGGTTATGATGCGGCAACATTGAAGGTGAAGGTGAAGGTGAAGGACAACCCCCCATCTAAGTCTTTTATCGTTCATAGACTAATATTACAACGATCTCTCTTTTGAGTCCTTACTTCAGGTTTCTCATGATGAGGTGGCTTGAGCTTAATTTCTCAACTCTTAGCACCATCAAGGTTCATTTTTGAAGCTCCGCGTCTAGGGAGGTGTCCATGATGCTGCTGCTGATGACACATCCTGATCATCATTGTTCGTTTGTTGTTGTTGCAACTATTTTTTTTTTCCATCTGATGTAGGATGTTTAAGGGATCACACTCCCTTTTTATATATTCTCGATGAACATTTTCTCTGTCTCTTGCGGTTCACATCATCAACTGATTGGGACCCTTTCTCTAGTATATGTGTGGTAGCTTCTTGTACACTCACTAATTTTGGTATATGTTATCACTATTTTCATTGATGGTCATTGAAATGTATGCATATATAAAGTGGAAGGTAAATAAATTGAAAAAGTATGAGGAATGTTGATCCATTGGTTCAAGGATTGCTTAACCGCAGTGAACATGGAAGTTAGTATATTCTTTTAGATGGAATGCATTATAGTGCCTCATGTATTTATACTGGAATTGAGATGCCGTATTTGTATTGTTTACAAAGAGAACTTCCATTTTCCTAATCGTGCAAGAAAATATTTACCTGCAGACGAGGGAAAAGCTTTCCAAGTACTTAACACCAGCGAGATCCTATGTAAGAAGTTGCATAGAAAACGGGAGTAGGGGGGTTATATACTCGATCATCCGAGTGCTTGATGAATTACATATGCTCACAAGAAGATAAATGCGCTTGAGAAGATGAATAGGCGGGAACCAAATTGCTACAGAAACAATCCTCCATGTCTGTTTTCCTTGACGTCCTTGACGAGCATGCACAGAAGCACTAGTGTCGAAGCAAATGTCGGATGTGTTCCCCAAAGCTGTGGCTGCGGCCGTCATTCGCCGTCAAGTGATCTTCGGCCACTGTCACTGCTATGAACAACTCTCCACCTTTTCTTTTTGACGTCTTCGCTCTCTCTTTGGAAACTAACAACTAATAATAGCGCTTCTATTCCCAACAGTAGGACAGGGTGCAGCGTTCTCGCATCCTTTTACCGTTTTTGCACTTTTACCATCTAGTGATTTTTACATAGTTGAGGGACTTTTTACAGAGTTGGGAAGCCTCCTCTGCGGTCCCTTTGAAGTCTTTTGATAATATTCATCCTCTACCGTTTGCCTACATATCACCTTTATATCACCTTAGACCTTGTCATATGGGGTACATATATGCACAAAGACTCGTTTTAACCGTGAATCAGACAAGATTTAATATATACCGGCGACCAGAACGCAGCGTACACCATTTTATTGACAAACATAGTGTTTCCATGTACTTCCGTACCAAATTTATAGTCCCTTTAATGTCTGTACTTAGTGAATGTCCAAACGAATTTGCAAGTGTGATTAAAACCTTTTAATCGGCCAATGAATTTCATCAAAATATCTTATTAATAAATTCCGAATACAGAAATTTGTATCCGTGTTAAAGAATAACTTTATTTTTTTTAATAACAATTTTGGTTGTAAAAAAACGTATTAGTAACATATCAGGTTGAATGCTGTTTAAACATCTATATTAACAGTCCTGAGATTTGATTTTGAATGACATTAATAAATGATACATGTAATGTATGCCGTTATTGTTATATTATTAAAATCATGATAAAATAGAAATACTAACAAAGCACACAATTAATGTTTATTTAGGACCAGTATTGTTACCACCATAGTACCAATATTGTTACCACTAACAAAGCTCAAATTGACTTCCACAAGGAGATCCCCTATCTCCATACTTCTATATCATTGTTCCATCCATTTTGGATTAGTTCATTCAACTAGGCACTATTAATGATTGATAGACCCATTGTGTCTAAACAACATCATTCAGTATGCAGATGACACTATTATCTTCATAAAATTAGAGGATCTACGAGTCATCAACACCATCCATATCTTGATTTTTTTTAATCTTTCAGTGCTCAAGATTAACTTTCACAAATACACCATCATCGATACACATGTGTCATCCAATGATGGGGTAAAATTCCAAACGCTCCTAAAATAAAATACTGGAATATTACCAACATAATACATTGGTTTACCCCTCTCACCTTGGCACATTCCAACAGCTGAATGGGACCATGTCGTCGAGAAGAATAAAAAAAATCTCTCCTCATAGAAGAACTATTATCTCTCACTTGCTGACAGAATGACTCTACTTGATGCATCGCTCTCTCCTATCATCACATACCATCTCAGTTGTATGCCACCTCCCATAGATTTATTAAAAATAATGAAAAAATTAGGAAACATTTCCTATGGGATCACAAACAGAGGAGCACACACCTTGTCAAGTGAGACACCATATGAAGCCCCAAACAATTCAGAGACTGGGATATCATCAACATATAGATTCATATATTATGTCTACCGCACAAGCTCACAACATCCGTATGTCAGAAGGAACAACATCTATAAACTAACATCACTATTGATAAATAGTATTCTAAACATAACACATGGGACTACATCTCTAATAGCTAGTCTCACTCTAGTAGGAATTTATTGCCTGAAGCATCAATATATATGATGTACCATCAACACCCACCACACCACAGACACAAGAAACCTTATTGAAAGGAGAAATGATGGAAAGTTATAACCCCCATTAACCACCTCACTACCCTAAAAATATCCCTCATATCCTGGGATCACATGGACAAAACTATTTTACAAAACCTTTTTATATAATCTCCCCACCACTTCTAACTTGGAAGACATGATGACTCAACTGCAAATGGATATTAGGACATGAGTGACATGAAAATAGGGACACAAATACAATAACAGAGATACATACACATTCTACACCTACACAATTCACACATTTCAACACAAGAAAATATGAAATATCCAATGCCCGATTAAAGTACACATCATTCATTAGCTCCAATGGAACAAATTCTTCTAATGCACACTATAGATAAATAGGATGCTAGAATTCATCCATTTGCCTTAAGTGTTGAACACACAAATAATCTAATCAACATTTTTTTTGTATGTCACACGACCATATACATATGGTCACACTCCACTAATGCTACCACCATTAAGACATGCCCTACACTCAATATGCATTATAGATTTTCACATGACATTGGTCATCCTAGAGGAGCATATCATAACAAATTTATTTCTACTGCGATCATTTGGGTGATGAGTTGAGAGGAACAAAAGATTTCATGAGAATAGCTGCTCATATAATGAACAATTGATAAGGTTGACACAATCTACATATGACGATTATCTTCTTTGTAGATGATGAAGGTATTAGACATATCCAGGCCATCAAGACCACTCCAGAGGCTGTAGCCAATAATAATGGACAACATATCGCAGATATGATACAAATCCTAGAGGTAATAGATGGGAATTTGGGAGTAATATGCTTTTATGTCATCCCAATATGGGGATGTACTAAAGAGACCCCACCCCGAACTAGACAACATGTTTTCATCATGTTCTATTTTCATCTAGCTATGTTACTGTGACGAGCAAGGATTTGCTGCTCCTATTTTTATAGGGAGCACACTACTCCTAATCTGAGGGCTTTACACGTATATGAATGGATTAACATCATCAAAATTAATCTAATGTGACTTACACACGGCATTAATCCAAGTAGCGTGCAGTGTGTTCCTTGCCAAATGAGGTACAACAAATCCTATGAGCACTGTTACACCTCTAGTGATAACAACCAACATCATATGGACCATATATATGTACTTTTCACCTCTATGCAGTTGCATATGCAATTATCTATATTATATATCCAGAATAATTATTAAATAATATCATGGTAAGGGATTTTATAGGGATGATGCTGGACTAAAATGATGCAAAGTTTTGCATACTTAGTGTTATTGTGATAATCACATAAGGATATTTTGCATAATATAACTCTACTGATTGAAGTAGTATGATTCAGATAACAAAATATGATTAGAATAGCAATAGAATAGTGCAACTATCTAAAACGTGGCATTTTCAAGTTTTAATAAAAGTGGGGAACTAACCAATCCAATGACTGGTCTTGACCACTTCTTTTTATCTTTGTTTTTGTGAATGTAATAATCATAACAACAACAACAACAACAACAGCTGCAACAACAACAACAACAATAACAACAAAAACAATAACAATAACAACAACAACAACAACAACAACAACAACAATAATAATAATAATAATAATAATAATAATAATAATAATAATAATAACGATGATGATGATGATGATAATAGTAATAATAACAACATTAGTTTATCACTCTTGCTATAGAAATAAATCACAATTTGAATAGAAATGTCATTATAAACAATTTCAATGTACCAGAACATACTTGCTCATTTTATAATGACTACTTGGTCAGTTACACTAATAATTTTTAATTAAAAAAAACAATTACACTGAAAAAATATAAGATAGAATTACGAATTTCAAATGGTGGTTTCATCAAACTTAAATTTACACCCCTTGCATAGCCCTATTTTTTCTTTTAAAATATACATGAAAATAATTTTTAGTGAACACGCTCCCAATGTAAAATACACTAATTTCCTTATAAAGTAAGTAATAAAAAACTTGACTATTTCTTTGATTTTAAGTGGACACAATGTTTATTTCACTCCATGCCATCAATCAGTGTTGGCGTATGTCCTAACACTTTTAACGAGGTTGAAGATTTTTTGGTCCTAAAAAATTCTGTCTTTTTGTATTTTTTGATAAAGTTTATTTATAGTGTAGAGAAAGAAAGAAAAGCTTTACAAAAAATGTATATAGGAGGGGGGGGGGGAAGAAAAAAGTGTACAATGAGAAACAAAAGGATTAGAAGTGTAGAAATGTAGAACAAAAACTTCTAAAAACCACTAGAATCGTTAGAAACCAGAAAAAGAAGAAGTCTAGACAAAATCATCACAAGAAAGGTAGACATAGTCCTTCACTAGAAGCAAGGGATTCCAGGTGTTGAATACATCTTATAGAAGAAAGGCTGATGATAAGTCAACATCAAATCATAGTTTCACAGATGCCTAAGCTTTGGGTTTGATTCCTTTCTCTATCATCATCAAGTGCATAAAATCACCACTAGAAAGAATAATCAATTAAAATAAAAATTGGAGAATAAAAGACGGTGTAGAAGAATCCCGTCACAAGAACATAAATAGCATAGTTCATAAAAAGACAACAAATAAACTCCCATAGAAGTAAGTTAAGAATAGACAGAGGTCAGCACAGGGAAATAATGTCCAATACAATCCTTCTATAAAAAATTTCTAAGGTATGAAACTTGTCATTATGAACCCTCAGATTCCTTTCAAACCAATAATAAAATGGAATGAAAGCATAAGCTGGTCTGGAGGAGTTAGCTGTTAAAGAGCAAGAGTCCTTTCAACAGTTAGGAGAAAAGGTAAATAACCAACATCAATGGCGTACTGCCAAAGAGTCTTCACATATGAGCAATGGAAAGTGACATGGGAAGAATCCTCATATCCATTCATACATAGGAAGCAAATTGAGGCAACATCGATATCTCTCCTTCTAGTGTAATCTTTTGTAGGAAGTTTATTGAGGGCAACATTCCAAAGATGATGCATACATTTTTTTGGAGCCTTTGTATCATGGATCCAACAAAAGGTTTCTTTCTCACTATCCTTGATATGAATTAAGTTCCACATGTATGTACAATTAGGAAAGACCATCAATGGTAACTTTGTCTTAAGATTCAATTTTGAGATTAAAGTCATTGATAACCTTAAAAAGGACACTTGATGTTCTATTAGAAGGAATGAACCAAGCACAATTATGGATGATTTCATTGATAACGGTAAAATCCTCCATGGAGTTTTGGGGGGGGATAATTTGCCTATTTTTTCAACATCTTTTCTAACAACATTAAAGTCATCAATGATAATCCATAGCCTAGAGATAGTATGACAGATGTTCTTACTACTATTCCATAAACGTGATCTAACGATATCACCATTGTAGCCATACACAACAATGATGAAAAAGAAGAAATTGTTGAAGAAAACTTGAACATGAATGCGCTGATCAGATTCCTACAAGGTAGTGATATTGCAATTCTTCCAAAGAATGGAAACTCTACCCAAAACATGCAAAGAATGATTAGAAGTCCAAAGATAACCAAGAAAGTATTTATTCATGAAACTTGAAGATTTAGAGCTCCTCAACTTAGTTTCATTCAAAACCAGTATATCACTTCTGGAATGTCTTAATTCATTTTGAACTCCTTTGATCTTTTTTCCGATCCGCCTAACATTTCATGAAGTGATGCTAAAGAAAGGATTCACCTAATTCCAGGTGTGCTGATGACCTCAACATCTATTTCCTGATTGATAATTTCAAGACCTCCAAAGGAGTTGTGCATGGGAGAGAAATTTGAGTTAGCCATAGGTTGAGAAATACCTAATGGAATTGGAGTGGTCAATTGATAAGGATTAGTAGGATTTGATTTAGAAAAGTATTTGGGTGGAGACTTACTCTTCCTCTTAAGTTCTTGAAAGCCATCAAGCTTTTCTTCTATAATAGGATTTGTATCTTTGGAAAAAACAAGGATAGGAGTAGAAGGTATTGAGTTTGAACCTTCACCATTATTTTGCAGTTTGATGACTTTAGACTTGTGAGATACATCAACTTTATCTAGAATAAGATCCCCTATAGAATCTACTTCTTTCTTCCTTCCATCTCTTATAGAGACTTCATTTTTATCTTTAACATTAGAATTCAGAATATTAGTAATCACAGGGATAGGAGTGGAAGGCATTGAGCTAGAACCTTCACCAAACTTTTGTAAATACTGTTTAATGAGTTCAACATTATGATCCGTACATACTTTGTTCAAAACAAGTTCTCTAGTAAATCTTTCTTTCTCAGTAGCAACAAAGATAATCTTTGCTTCTTTGGACTTTCATTCTTATCTGTATCACTAGATCCATCTTTCTCAATAGACATAGTAGTAGTACAAACTTCCTTATCTTTCCATTTACGTCTCAGTTCATTAAACAAAAATAGAATAGAAAGTCTCTTCATGACCAAAGAAGTAAAAAAATTGCATTTGTATGTCATCCATTCATAATAAATAAAGATAATATGAGAATCACCCTCATCACTAGTTAAAGTAATCTTCTCAGAAAATTTTGAGTCAAAGGGAACCAAAACTTGGAATCTTGCACATTCCATTCTAAACCAAAGCAAAATTGGCTTATCAGTGAAAATAGGAATCTCAATGACTGAGCCAATCCTTCCAAAGATCCTTCTATCCCATAATTCCAAAGGGACTTGATAGAGACAAATCCAAATAGGTACTTCTTTGAGTTTTTTCTTAGTAAAAATGTCTCCCTGACTCCACTTTCTAAAAAGTATAAGTCTGTTTTTAACAGACCAATTGCTAGATAAGGCATGATTTAGGTCAGACACATTAGAGAATTTGACTAAGAATATACCATCATTACAATTTAGAATATCCATAGGACCCTCTGGATTCTAGTACAAGGTGAGGTAGTTGATGAGTGTCGGAATATGAGGCTTGAAATCCAGAATGTAGCACGTCACACAGTTGCTCCATTTGTTGGTGTTCTCCTTTATTTTTTATTTTAGATAAATTAAATAGCCATTTGCAAACTCCACTTCTTTGCATTGCAAAGCAAAAGATCCAGATACTCTAACATTTTTCAGGAACTACGACCAACCGATTGGTTAATTGAAAGAAACAACATCATCGACATGCTTTAGATCTGCTTCCTTCTCTACCTTCCTATTCCAGACCTGAGTCTATCGACCATGGTACTATTTCATTGGTTGGAGGTGCTCCGCCACCTTTCCTTTTACCCCCCTCATTTGCCCTCCTGGTTTGCTCCACCATAAAATAAAATAATTTTTGAATGAGGTTGAAGATTGATTGCATATAGATAATAAATGGGTTTTTGGTGGAGAGAAAATGATAGAGAATGGAAACATGACTCCAAGTGATGTAAGGCACCTTTTGTTTACTAGATTACATTGCATCGAAATGTATTCCTAGTTCTACCAAAGTAAACATTTGGATTGCAAACTCAGACAGTAGAGAGAATTATAATAATAAGAAATATTAAGTTCTATTTTGATAGCAAATTTTATTGGGCGTCACTGTGTTGCTCTAGTTCCACAATATTGTAATAACTAAGACAATCCTCACTTTATCATATCTATAAGAGACAATAATAAACATAATTTGAGGTGCTAGAAACCTAAATATGATACAGATGCTAGTTTAATTAAAGAAAAAAACAATGTATGTCATTTTTATAGAACAATCTCCAACTTAGAAATATCTTTTAAGGAATCACATACTTAAGGCCGAGATTGACACTTTGCTTGGTATTTTTTGTTTTGTGATTATATCATAAACTTCCTATAGAATCTGTAGTTACAAGAAAAAGTAGATCAGACATTTATAAGTACTAGTATGTGCACGTGTGATGCACGTCTCTAAACTATTGTTATAACTTTTGATATTTAACACCTATTTTTAAATAATAAAATAAAAATATTGGCTACATATAATCATCAAATAAAATCAAATAGTATTGTGTTCTTAAATGATTCTTTTCTAATTTTAAATATTTATGACAAAAACATAGTTTCCATTAGCTAGCTACATTTATTAATATTTCACTCTAAAAGTTTAATATTTATGCCACAATTTTTTTAATTTCTATCAACTAGCTACAATTTTAATATTTCAGTCTAAAATGTCATCCATATGACATTACTCAAAATACACATTCTATAGAATGTGCTTTGTTCCCAGTAATAATTCGATGTTGTGGGATATAAAATATCGATATCTGAATATCATATTGACACATATTCACCCAATGAAAAAATACTAAGTAAAATTATGGATTATCCTCTAACAAGGACTAATTCTCTTTTCTAATTAATTTGGTAAATAAAATCATGACAAATAAATGTTATGTGTATTTGAATAAAAGAAATAATATATGTACACATTATAATAGTTTTATTCAATACGAACATGAGAATGGATTTTTTGAATCATGAAGTATTCTATTTTAAGTCATATTTGATGGATGTGACTCAGAGCACCCATTATTGTATTTTTAGTGAAATAGTTCATTGATTTGTACCACCACAAATGAATTATGATTTTTCTTTTTCATCAGATTCATGAATCATCCTTTGTTGTTTCTTACATGCAATATTTTCTATAAATACATAAAGTATTGTCTTATCAAATATTTATAAATTTTTTTTGATTTTTTATTTCAATAACACTCTTTCTTATTTTGGTACGTAAATATTGAAAAAGTGGAGCACATATTTTCTTGACAAAGTTCTTCACTTAGTGTTGTGCTTTTTTTGCAAAATATTTATGAAATGGTACCAAATATATGCTATTATTTTATGCATATCTTCTAAGTTAAAGATGACATAGCTGGTAAAGTATAACACATTTGGCAAACTCGATGATCCCCAATGAATGGATCTAAGTTTGGAGATATGCATTTCTTAATTTACGATCCTCCCATGCTTCTTAGTTTTGTATTGGCTTTGGGAATGGGTAGAGAAATCTTTATGTGTTAAACTGAATATGATGAGATGCAAATAAATAGTTTGGTTTGTTAACAATATTTACGGACAATTTCTATACAATATTATGCCTTACATAAAAAATGAAAATATCTTTGAGTCCTTGTGCATATGTTTGATTAGCATGGATTAGATCCCATATGATTGTTGGGATTTTAGTACTTTTTTCAATTATAAGAAATAATATGTAATAATGTTAATAACTATAATACATATTGTAATGGGTTTCAATATATGTTTAAACTCCATTTACTATGCTATATTTAATTTATTTTAATAGTCTATGATTATGCCCATTGATTGTTCTCAAGGTTCAACTATAATACCTAATATGTTGAAAATATTAAATATTTAAAATTAAATAAACATTCAAAGTTAAACATGAAATTTCTTGTAAAATTTATTCTATCATATGTACTAACAAAAATGCACCAACATAAAGCTATATTAAGTGTGAAATCTTCTATATGTATTGATATTTGCCCTCTTAGTAAAGTCATAAGGCTATTGTTCATCATACCATCTTGTTGAAGATGTAAGCAGTTTCATATGCTAGTTAAATGATATAATTAATTATGTTAACAATGTTAAAATATCACCTTTAGAAGGAAGTAATAGAAATAAAAGAATGTTGAGATTATACTACTTCAAAACATGCTTGTAAGCTAGTTGACAATTTGGATCACCTCTCCACAATTATACTCTATTTTTATGCCAGCGATCTTCACCAACACAGCCCCTTTGAGTAAAGATAAATACAAGCAATGTGTAAAGCATTAATTGGGTAATTCTACATCATATATAAGTCCATTCCTATGTCTATGTTAAGGAGACAAATGCCAACAATAATTAAATTACCAAGCAACACATCTTTTAAAACCTGCTCAAGTGCATCATTATTGGTTGGAAATTTTATGTTGCATCATACATGAACTTTACATACAGAATTGACTTATTTTCACCAAAGAATCATGCTTTAGAACTTTTATCATTGATCTCCAACAAACTATTAAAAACAATTCCCATGTTAATTATGCTACCCCTCCTAAGTTCATTGTCTTGTGGGAGTTGAATTATCTAAAGTCTTTAGGATAGCAATTGGCTTTTTATAATTAAAATAAACTTGTGTGCATTTTAGTTTTGATCACTTTCTAAACTCCATTGGTCAGAATTTGAAGATATGTCTTGTGGCCATAGTGAGTTGCATGAACCAGGATGACTAATTATTTGAAGATACATGTTATACTAAATCTATACACTGAGGCGATACATGAAGAAAATATTTGAGCAAATCAGGGAAAGACATGGCATTCTTGATAGACACATGCATGTGACGTATGTGTTTGAAAATCTTAATTCATTAAATAAAAATAATATATTTTATAAATCTTGTCTAATTTAGAAATATACTAATGTTCAGAATATTTAAAAAGTTGTGAGGTATATAGATAAAGTCTAGATGTCCCTAAGTTGACATTTACAAAAATTAATTTTTATAAAACATATACATTTTAACTCCTTATTTTTGTAATGCCTAACATAATATTATAAACAAAAAAAATTGTTTACCACTTCCTATTTTTCATTTTCATATGATCACTATAAAAGGTGGTTTCTTTTTCTATATTGTAGAAGTTATAGATTTTAATAAATAGTGAAGGACATAAAACATATACATATGCAACGAAGCAAATTTTATAAATACAAATATTTAGCTTGTAAATTCGGTTATCAATTATTAAACAAGTCCATAATTTTTTTTAAAAGTAATGTATGAATTCATAGAAGTAATATTTCATCATCTTTAGAGAAATGATTTAACCATTTGGTATATTGTTATATATTTTTAATAGATTGAAATGATGCACGCTTTAAAGTTCAATTAAAACTTGCGGAGTTTCATTACTCTTGTTGTGTGTATCTTAGACTAAAAATCTTTCTTCCATTTCTATGAGTACATTTCCATAAAATTACTACCTTTAAACGAGCGCTCATATAGTATTTGATGCTAGAGAAATATTTATAATATTTTCCCCGTTGATAAGTTAACTTTATAATTAGTGATTAGGTAAAAAAACTAAAATGTCACAATTTGATAAAAATATTTCTGGGAGTAACACCTCAGTGAAAATAATTCTCAAAATAATCCACTTTTCTAAAAAAATGCCACATGAATTGATGTTTTTATGATCAAAGTTGTGAAAATGCCACTGTAATTGGAGCTTTTAATAAAAAAAATAAAAAAAGCCAAAAGAGAAACTTTCTTGGCGTTTTTGCTTTGTTTTTTTTTGTTTTTGATTGAAAGCTCCAAATGCAGTGGCATTTTCAGAATTTTGATCAGAAAATGCCAATTCAAATGAAGTTTTATTAGAAAAGTGGGCTACTTTGAGAATTATTTTCATGGAGGTGCTATTCTCGGAATTATTTATATCAAACTTGCCATTTTGGTTTTTTTCCTAGAGATTATATATAGTAGTGAAAAGTCATTTTCAAACTACAACATCCAATTTTTTTTGGTGCAAGCAGAAACAAAATTAATCATTACTTTACGTGATCCTTCTGTTTATCTTTTCAAGAACATAAACTTCCAAACTGATTTGAGTGACTGACATATACAATTTCTTTCTAAACCTTTAATTGCTTTATTATCCTAGCAAATATTGTGATTTTGTCTGTAAATAACAGCTGATAGAAGTTCCTAAGCCATTTGCTTAAGAATTCAAGCAGAACAGAAAAAGACATAATCATGAGGGGAAAAAAAAATATTCATAAGGCAACGTGTTAGCCGCTTCAGTTGCTATAATTGGTACAAGGATTTTGTAACATAGAGATGCATGAGGGCAATCATGTTCACGTAAAAACTATTGAATGGATTAAAAGTCAAATATAATTTACATACCTACTGCATTGGTTATTTCAGTTGAAAACTACCATCTATCCACAGCTTCACGTAGCTGTAGCTGGCCGGGTTAGCATATAAAATGGATGAGGAGAAATATCTACTCTACATGAAGCTGACAGCATACAGTGTTGCCTCCCTTGAAAGAATAGTTTGACATGTCTCGTCGGCCTTATGAGATTTGAGTGGGTTTATGTGGGACCATACTCCTCACATATGAATGAATGTTACTATATCAAACTAACACAAATAGAAAATTCTTACCTGAAGAAGATCCAAAGGAATAAACGTTTCAATGCTGGATTGCCAATAAAGAAGGGAGTTTCTCATTAAATATTCACTCTTTTCTAGTCATTACAGTTATTTGATGAAGTTCTAACACATGTAAAATGAATGAGGTATGTATGTGTAAATGAATATATATAAAGGATGCAAAATGTTAATTTATATGAGCTAAAGTGTTCAATTGTTTTAAAAACATATGATATTGATATAGTTGTGTTCCTCATTTCAAGATTCCAAGAGAAAAAGCATCAGTGAAAAAATATGATAATAATACAACATCTAAGAAGAGAAAGATGGCCTTACTCCAGATCCTACCTTGAAGCTTGGACTCTTGCCAACCCACAAACAACAAACATTGGTCTTCATATCCTAAACAACACAAAAAGTATCAAAACTCACATAAAACAATGGAAACTACAAAACCTTACGACCTTATTTGAACTCCAAAAAAATCTTGAAGACCAGTTTCTCTTTGTTGACAAGGACCCATCTGCTGACCCTACTCTTGTCCTTTCTATAAAAGCCGATCTTGACCACATAAACAACTGTATTGACACAAGATGGAGACAAAGGGCAAAAATCTCTTGGGCTAAAGAAGGGGATAAAAATACAAATTTTTTTCACAAAATTTGTAACCAAAACTTTAGAAATAATTCCATAACCCATCTAATGATAAATGGCAGACTCACATCTCATAAACAATCCATTATAACACACATAAAAAACCATTTCAAAAATATCTTCAATAACAACCACAATCCTATTTGTCTCAATAACTTACAATGGAACACTATTTGTCAAAAGAACATAAAAAATCCTCATGATCTCATCAAACCCTTCACCCTTGAAGAATTACAATCTGCTATCTCTGACCTTGGTAAAAATAAATCCCCCGGACCTAATGGTCTTAATGTGGAATTCTATTTGGCAAATTGGAACCACTATAAAAAAGATTTCCTTGCTTTTTTATTTGCCTTCCATGCCAGTACAAACCCACACAATATCATCAAATACAAAAATAAAACTTTCATCACCCTGATCAAAAAAATTAGTCAGCTTGAAACCATTACTCACTCCCGTCCTATCAGCCTCATAAATACCTCATACAAAATCATCGCAAAAACATTGGCTAACAGGATCAAACCTCTCTTGGAAGACATCATCCCTCTTAACCAATCTGCCTTCCTAAAAAAAGAAGCATTCAAGACGCCTTCTTAATGGTAAATGAAACGATCCATCTTTGCCACAAAAATAAATCCCCTCTTCTAGCCATCAAACTTGACTTTGGAAAAGCCTTTGACTTTGTAAACTGACAATGCCTTTTAAAAACTCTTAAGGGCTTCGGTTTTCCTGACAAATGGATTTCTTGGATCCATGCTTGTATATCAACAAACCACTTCTCCACTATCATCAATGGTGTTCCCTTTGGTTATTTCCATAACTCTAATGGGCTTAGACAAGGGGACCCTCTCTCTCCTTACCTCTTCATCATCCTAACTACTATCCTCTCTCGCATGATTCAGATGGGCAAACAAAATGGTCTTATCTCGTCTCCCGATGTCTGTAAGGAAAATATCATTCAATTTGCAGATGATACCATCATCTTCTCATCCCCAGAAGAATCCTCCGTTCAAAATATTTTTAGAATCATCGACATCTTTTCATACATCTCTGGGATAAAAATAAATATACAAAAATCTTCCATCTTTGGGGTAAACATTAATCAATCTTCTTTGGAGCACCTTAAAGACTTCCTAAAATGCAAGTATGAAGAATTCCCTATCAAATATCTGGGACTCCCCATCACCCCATACAACATCACAAGTGCTATTTGGAGTCCCATAATTTCAAAAATAAACTCCAAACTCACAAACTGGGCAAATTACTTCCTTAACCTCTCGGGTAGGCTCACCCTATTAAATAGTGTCATCACACCAATAACTACCCACTACCTGAGCTGCATTCCCTTACCCTCAAAAACAAAATCCATTCTAGATAAAATTCGGAGAAATTTTCTTTAGAACAACTTCCACAAACTGGACAAACCAGGGAAACATTACCATCTAGTAAATTGGAAAACCATTTCGGCTCCTCTTGATCAAGGAGGTTGGGGCAATCATCAACATTGAAACACACTCTCTCTGCCTTATTGCCAAAATCACTGACAGTCTGATTCAAAACAAAAAGAAAATCTGGACCAATCTCATCAAACACAAATATTATCAAATCTCTCCACCATGGCATCAAATCCATCTGAAAATAGCCTCCCCGCTTTGGAAATTCATCAATAAAAACATCTACATGATTACACAAATCACAAACACTCCACCTCATTCACACAAAAATATCTCCTTTTGGTTTGATCCATGGTATGAAAACAACTCTATCTTCAATCTCAGACCATCCTGGAATATTCCAAATAATCTCCTCAACATAAGGATTAATAAAGCTCTCTCGCTAATCACCAGTAATAGATCAAATTCCCTTAAAAGATGTATTCTATCCCAGGTAAGTCAAAATGAATTCAGACATCTAACTCTCTCCCTAGAAAACAACACCCCAAATACCATCACTTGGAAATGGGGAAAAATATTCGATAAAACTTGCTTACAACTTCTTCTCCTACAGAGGTATCTCCCCTTCATCATCAAAGATTTGGAAACAGAAATGGCCACAAAAATACAAAACTTTCCTTTGGCTTCTGTTACACAACAAACTTCTTTCAGGTGAAAACATCACAAAAAAAGGTTTCATAGGCCCATTTAGATGTGCTCTTTGTGAAAAAAATAGTGACTCGGTCGACCACATCTTCTTTAAGTACACTTTTTCCCAAAATATCCTTTCACACTTCATGAGAAACTGTCTTCCTGATCTCCAGGAAGCCACTTTCCCCATTCAAACAACACCATTAAGACTTTATAAGAATTTCAAAAGCAGTGATCTATTCACCACAATCTGCTGGAATCTTTGGTATGAAAGAAACAATAGAATCTTACAACAAGAAAAATTTGGCCAAAAATATTATAACTCAAATAGATGCCGATCTTCACATCCTTACAAACTGCAGGTAATCTAGCAGATGGGAGGCAGGAAGACTCCGAGGAAGGAGAATCAGAAGCTGCTTTTCTTTGTGACCTCAAAGCAATGATTGACGACGAGACTGGTGTTAGTTTGGTGCAACAACAACTGTGATTCCTCTTTCAAGCTTAGGTTATTATAAACAACTAGGGCGCTTCAATTTTTAAAACACCAAGGGGCTTGTTATGGGGTGTCTCCCCCTCTTTATCAAAACACTACTTTCATCAGCCAATGTTTTTCCTTTTAGTTTTATTTCTGTTGCTTTATCAAACATTCTGTAAGTGTTTCACATAAGCAGGTTTCGCTTGCTTGATGTGCTTTCAATATATGACTTTACCTTTCCTCAAAAAAAAAAAAAGACTACGTTCATATTAATGCACATATTGTCAAATTGTCCTCGAGTATCCCTCTTGTGGTGCTTTTAATGGAAAACGTTGGATAGGACAATAGATATAGTACAGTATGATTGGTGGTCAGAGCTTAAGGTTTACTAATCTGCAAAATGAATTTGGTAATTCATTAGACTGCTGCAACTCACCATTAATCATTTGTACCAGGTCCGGATACATCTAAGTAGCCTCCACGTTGGCTATCCCATGTATAGTCGGGCTGCACCCATAATTGCTGGTTTCAATACATGCACCCTTATTCATCGACAAATGAATTCACGGACTCATTACAACATACAAGGTTGCCATGGTAAAGGCAATCGTGGTGAAGAACGACAGAAGAAAGGCAGCTCATAAATTCTATCCATGGATGTCAAATGTTGAATGCTATTGCATCAGTATGCTCCTGACGAGAGATGGGGTGGTCATCCTCAAGAAACGCTATTGGGATGAGCCCTTTTTCTTGACGATATTGTTTATGAGCTGCGAAACATTGACTACTGTTGATTCCGATCCCCAGACGTCCCAGTTCTCATGCACCTTCGTTTCACTGATGATTGTCGCCAGTCCGGTGCATCCTGGAGACTTACCAAGCATATGAAAATTTTCTTATTCTACTTCATGCTTGGTCGATTTTAAAGAAGCGCCGATCTGTTATGGAGCAAACCCTCATGTGTAAGTGGGGTTATGTTGTTGCTTGTTCAGTTTCCCACATCAACAGTTACGCTGAACAAATGCTTGGGGGAGACGGAATAGGAGAAGAAAAGTGGCATCTATCTCAAGCGAGCTCAGTTGAGATGCACATGTTAGATAAATAATTACTGTAGCTATTAGTTACTGTAGCAACTCGTTACTGTAGCGATGTTACTGTAGTAATCATTTGTTTAGCATGAATTAAGCCCAATGTAGTACAAAAAGTACATGTGAGAATGTAGTGTTGTCCCTAGTGCAAATGACAAAGAAATTTTATCCCATATTGCTCACTCCTAAAACTTTTGTGGTCCTCATATGTAGGATCACATGGGACACTAGTGTCCAAATGAGTCCTAGGAAAGATGTATACTCACCTCCTTGGTGGGTGGAGTTACCACCCCGGGCCGGGCCGGACTCAGGCTTGGGCTTGTGGATTGTGGAGAATGACTTCCGGCTTCTTTTTGCACTAGGATACGACTAAGTAATTAATTACTCGTGTAATTAATTGTTTCTTTCCTATTCGGATTTCTTAATCCTAACTGGAAAGTGTTTCTCTTTTGCGGATTATTCCGTATTGTGTACAAGAGCAACCGAGTGTACTGAGAACAGGATTAGGGACGTATGTGACTATATATATGCCTTCGGTCATTAGGGTTAAACACACCAAAAAACAGTCCTCTGCCGTCGTGTGTTTTGAGAGCCCTAATCCAGAGTGCGAGAGCTGTCGTCTCGGAGTCGCTTCGTGGAGTCGTTCTCCTGTGCAAAGTGTGACTTCTCCTTCCCTTCACTGAGACGCAACTGTCAGGCGGTGGTTCCTGCGGTTGCTGTGCTGCGCCGATGGTGGTGCAACGAGACGACGTCGACTGCAAGCGACGTGTCTGTTCCAGGTTCGTGCCAGATCGAGACTGGGAGAACGGTGCCTATCCGCGAGGATTGCCGGGCACTGATTTCTTTAAGTAACACGTTCGTTTCTCAACGAACGATCTGGTTTGCGAATCTAACTTCTGTTTTTCTGTTCTCCTACTTTGTTTGATCTTTGCTTCTTATTTTGGATCTGCCTGAATTGTTAATTACATTGCACCTGTCGCTGTTGCATGAACGACAATAATAAATTTTAACAACAGTCTTAAAGAAATCATATTTCTGTCGTTAATTAACAATGGCCGGTCAGGGTGGTTAGGGATGTAAAATTGATACCAGCAATATGTCTGAAAAATTTACTAGTACCAACTTTGCCCGTTGGCAGAGTCGGATGGAAATTAGGCTGAATATTGCGGGTTATGATCAGTACTTAGTTGAAACTGAACCTAAATCTGATGAAACAATTCCTGATAATGCATATATAATTGCTAATTAGAAGAAGGGTGATAAAACGTGCCGCGAGTTGATTCTATTTGGTTTAAATAACAAACTGTATGATTCTTACTCAAAGCCGTCAGTCACTACGTCCAAGGGTTTGTGGGAATTGTTGATTAAGAATTTTAGCACTGAAAATCAAGGTGTTGAAAAATACCGCGTGTCCAAATTTCTTAAGTTTCAGATGGTTGAGGGTAAGTCAGTTTCCGATCAAACACATGATCTACAACTCCTAGCTCATGAACTCTCAGATGACAAGATCACTACAACAAATATCAGTGTTTTTCCACGCTATAATATAGGGTTTATCCACGCTGAAAAGCGTGGAAATTTATAATATCCACGCTCAATATAGCGTAGAGATAGCGTGGAAAAAAGAAGTGTAAAGAATTAACCATGCTTTTTCGTGTGATATTTTTTTTACAAAATATTGTGTGGCATTCAATTATTCACGCTTTTTGGTGTAGATTTTTATCCATTTTTTTGTGTGGTAACTAATTATCCATGTTTATTAGGGTGGAAAGATTGTTATCGTTTTTTCACATTTTTTTGGGTAAAATTCTTATATACAGTAAACAGCGTGGAAAACTTTACAAATATGTCATACAAAGAAAGCATTGTTCGTTGTTCATACGTCAAAAACTATGAATATTAAAATTATTGTATTTAGAAGTCTATATATGTGTGTGTATGTGCCTGTGTGTGTCTTATCCTAATTCAAATTCTACATTTCTGATTGTATGCAAATATAAATGTAAAGACATCAATATGTAGACAACAAAATAAAAAATATTTTCATTACTTGATTCTTGTTCTACATATGGAGTATACATTTGAAGAGAAAAGATAAGAAACAAATATGTATTTGTTCTTTACACAGGGAATAGTCCCAAGAAAAGATACACCCTAGCTACAACGGTTCAGCATTGCTGCGAGCAACGAGTGGATCACTCCCATTAAATATTCATTGGCACCGTATTATTATAAGGGAAGATGTCATTTTTCCAGAACTTCCTCGCGTTGCTCTCCCTATATTCTTTAAATCACTTGGTCGATTAACATTTTATTCTATGAAAACATCCGTAAGTTCCACACCGTGAGCTTCATCTGTTGTTTGAGTCCGGATGATTAATTATATTGCTTCAGTATGTTCAACCAGAACTTGATCCATTTCAGGATTATCGACTGTATGATTTTCTGTGATCTCCATGGATTTGTCATCATCAACAAACTCTGTCTCGATTACTGTTTCATTTGCAAAGAGGTGTTTGTTGTTTCCACTTTCTGGTCCATAGCTTTGTTGCAGGTTGCGTCCTTCAAAAGAACCTTGAGAGTGTTCTTCCAGATCCATTGCCTTAGATTCATCAAGTACTGCATATATGTTGTTCTGCCGAGAGTTAGGAACCTTTGTGTTCTTTATAGCTTGAGTAACACGAGCAGCTCTTCTAGTGTGAATGTTTTTCCCATAAAAAACTACCACCGATCTTCATCCTGTAGCCAGACCCCTGCTTTTTCAATGCCTTGTCGTTGGACCTCTGTGTCTGTGGACAGCAGAACAACCAAACAACCTGACTGCTCGTGAGCATCAGAGACAGCTAATCACAATGTCATGACACCAAATCAGACCGCCCAGACGTGAGCCATGCCATATCTTTCCGGCTGCACAAGCAAATCGGGCAGGTTTGTTCCTACACATATTGCAGAAAGACAGAGGTAGAAATTAGATTGATGTGGATTTCCGTTCAAGCAAACAGAACTAAGGTAATAAATAGGAAGATGACCATATTCAATTTACTATTTTCTTACCTGCGTTAATGATAAATCGATCTGGGGGTATGGATTTTCCCTAGGTGTTGGCAATGGCTGTCTAACAGACTGTCTCCACCTTGAGGAATCCCTTTCAAAGGAGGTCAAACACATATTATTTGAAGAAGTTAGAAGCTTATATATAGTATACAAATTATTAAGTAAATTACATGGTAGTTGCATAATACTGTATATGCATACCCTATAACAACAAATTGCATAATCCTTTCATATTGTTCAAAGGTTTTCCCCATCAATATTTGAGCGAACTCCAAGTCTTTGCAAATCTGACTTCCTTTCTTTGACATTATCGTGGTCAAATTCACAAACTGAAACATTCGACAGTTTAGTAACACATGACCGTGAAAGTAGCTTCATTGAATATCTTAACAATACAGTTATTAATTGGAAAGTTGGAATGCGTGCAATATAAAAAGATAACTAAAAATAAAAGAATGTAACCAAAAAAATAAGAATTACCTTGAAGTTGTTCAAACCGTCTCGTGGGATGGAATTAGTAAATTTATGAATTTGATCCCATGAGCTTTGATCTCCAACACCCACCAAGAATATAGAGAGAGGATAGTTCCTGAAGTCATGATTTTGCCAACAGGATGCATATATTATCACTCGACTTCATAAAATCAAGCGCACCAACAAACTGAGAGAGATTTACAGATAGCACGTAAAGTTTCTTGTTCTTGCAAGCTCCATGCATAGTTCTCTGTGTTGGAACCCCTGTTGAACTGTATAACCAAGCAAAATAAATGGTTATACTTACAAATTATGAAAAGCATGAGTCTGTTGACTAGTATAAGCATATAAACTTTTCTGCACTACTTTGTTGATGATATAAAATCATAGTATGTTGAAAGGGTGATACTTTATGACATGCTATACATTTACTTATTGTTTTGCTATCCAAAATAAGATATATTTAGATTTCATGTTAGATATAATATGTTGACCATTCTATTATGTATTCGAATCTTAATTAGACACCAATGCATTTCTAATATATAGTTTTTTTCTTATAATATAATCATCGTCGCAATTTGTTACCCATCTTCCTTCCATCTCGATATAATTCTTTTATTTGACTTTTTATATTTAATCATTTTGATAGATGTTTAAAGTGTTTTATTGTCTGCAGCCTGAAAACTTGCGTGCCTCTACTTTAAGTTGTTTTCTTGATGTGATAATGTTTCAGACCTAACGACTAATTCAAACATTAATGAAAACAACTGCGTGTATGCATTACTTAGTTCTGCCGTCAGCTTTGAATAACCCAAATGACGCATTACCTGTTCGTCAGCAATGATTATGAGGACATGGTATTGCCCCCCACTTTGGACAACATCGCTTATAACCATTTCGATGATTGGTGCGAACGATGTCAGTCCTGCAATTACAAAAAGTCTTGCATAAGAAGACGTCAAGCATATACCTCGTTACAATATTTTGTAACCGAAGTCATGCAAGTTGATACCTGACAAGTTAACAAGTAGGACTACCCTTCTATAGCATTCTATGGCCTCGTCAAAATCTTGGATCAACAACACCTGTGCTTGGAAACCAAAAACGTCTTTATCCTTTGTGGATGCGAAATATGAATGATATATCATAGTTAGTAGGTTGCTTCTTATATAACTTCTATGTCACATATATGAACGATATGAGGTTTAGGTTTAGCATTAACATCACCAAACCCATACATCTGAATAGAGTTGATGTTTCTATTGGAAGAAAACACTCTTCCAACAGCAGCGATTTCTTCCTCGTAGGGATTCCTGGATCCGCCGATGTCGTGGAGATTTTGGCCATGGAATGAGTCCTTGTATGAGATTGTGACAATACAAACATGTAGATGGTGATGGAAGAAAATCACCAAATCAACACGGACAGTACGCAGTGTCTGACTGTGACGATGTAAAAGGAAAAGTTAATTAGGATTTTGTTTGTTTGTTTGTTTACAAACATGTCATGTCTCTTAATGAGAAGCAAACTTTTTGTTGTTGAGGCTAGATATTGAGAAGTTCAATTAACCTTCCGTGCTAAAAATATTTAAAATTGTGTATGTTTGTATAGATAATGTTAGTTTAGAATAAAAAACATTTAACTCTATCTAGAGGGCAGTAGGAGTAGATAATGTAAATTAAGCCTATCTCTATAAGAGAAATGTTTACAAAGTTTAGCACACGAATATAAAGCTTGTTATTTATAGACATGCATAAATACCAATATTCTAAAGGACTAAAATCACTAATGAATTGCAGATTGGGCAAGCATTGTGAATGTCAAAGCATACCTTAGTCCCAAGGACATTTGTTATGAAAAATGCACAAAACAATGTGAGCAAAGATTCCATTGAGGTCTTCTTCCTATCTGCAACCACCTTTACAGACTTGACATAGTCTAATGCACGATTAAAATTAACAAATCAGTTGAACTCTCTGTCTCACTCTCTAGGCATATATACTATGATTCTGTTGTAATAATAAAAGAATTACTTGAACTCTTATTGAGTTTCTGAGATTGACTATAACAACAGATCAAAGGTGGATGTTTTTTGGGATAGAGCAACCTAATCATAGAAATTAGCAATAGTGCTTAGAAATAGAATATCTTGAGTTCCCCATCCATTCCTCCATGCGCTGGTGCTGTCGTCGAGCTCCTAGTCTCTGAATGCACCCCAGCGCCGTCAACACTCGTTGCTTTTGGTAAAATCAATTCCAAGTATCAGTTTTGGAGGTCGGATACCATATCTTTCAAGATTTTTGTCCATATGAAGAGAAACCAAGAGATCAGGGGCAACTCCACATGTTAGAGATAAATAAAAGACTTGGAAGTATAATGTACAACCTTAATTTTTGTGATAAAGGCTAGATTGTCATGGCATGCTTGAATAAGAAAAGTCTAGAGCTGGCTCTTGGGGTTGTCACCTCAACTGCTTTATTGATCAACAAAAGGGAATACAATACTCACAATGAACTTGGAAAACCTTCTAGTGATCTTCAAATATGAATTTGCAATATTTCTATTAACTTCGATGACCTTGCAGCTTGTAATATTGAAGTTACTGGGGAAATTGTGAACATGCCACACCCTAAATTGTGAACATGCCACACCCTATGTGAGCATGGGGAACTTCTGTTAATGCTCTCAAGATTTAGGTTTCAGAACAAATCCTTTCCACTACTAGAAAGACGAAGACATGGAACTTGAGCCCTGTTCAGTCAATCCATCATCTCCAATAGAGAATATTTGTAATACCTTGATTGCATATTCTAATACAGATAATTTTTTATCTTGTATCAGTGAAGATGACAGCAATACCAGTTGTTCTAGTGCCAGGAATGTTGAACCATCATCTACTTCAGATTCAGAGGAAACTAGCCAACACTTAGAATATCAAGTCAGAATGCAATTCTTTCTCAAAATGATAGAATACCTAGAAGCAGTAGAAAGCATGATCAACACCCTCATAGTCATCATAATGTTTAGGATTTATTTTAAAATACTACATAAGAAACATATATCTATGAGATGAAGAAGTAGAAATCTAGAAGTCAAATAATTGAATTGGCCCAAATTAATCCACTTAAAGGTCAAGTTAGCATACATCCACTCTGAATTTGGTCAAAGCAGATCAAGTATAGTCATTTTAGGGTAGAAATAGGTCTGATTTAGGGTAAAAGTACACCAGGAAGCAACACCAAGCTAAGATCATTTCTATTGCAGAAGCATACTAAAAGGTATGTCAAGAAGAATCGAGGACTTAAAGATATTGAATAGATTTCAAGATTTACAAAACAACATGAGTATGATCACAGTTAAAAGAATACTATTACCTTGGATGCAAAATGAATAATATCGATGATTAAACCCATCACATTAAACACAAAGTTCCTTCTGATCCTGCATGCAATCTTTCGAGTTGTGCTCCACGTTGGGCATAATAGGGATGTTTCATACCAGTAAGCAAGTAGATGGATTTCGTCCTCAAATTCATAAAATCTCAAGGAAGCAACTGAACAAAAGAAAAATCCTACAAAACATTAGCAATCAATAGCAAAGAACATAATACGATATGAAAGAGAAAGAAAAAAAGCAATGAACAAGCCTTACTCAACGATAGAAAAGCATCAATCCAGCCAAGTTCTGATCACTCAACACCCATATAATAAAGCTAGCAATAAACTAATCCAAACAAAAATAGCAAATACCTTGGACAACATATATAGAAGTATTCCTAACACGATATTAATTTCAATATTTGTAATACAACTAGCAAGATAAAGATGTGAAATCTATGTCTCTACAGAAAATAACGTGAAGACATCAATGAGACATTAGTCGGCTCTGGTTTACAAGTACACAATAATTAAGAAAACACAAAAGAAAAGTAGTTTCTTCAAAAAACTAATCCCATAAGAAATGGATAGCAGCCAAACATGGCATCTTCTACTGCAGAAAACATACCAAAAATCATACCGTATCCTATCTAACTTAAGCTCGATTTCTCATATTGCTGGCATCTCTGTCTTGATTTCCCTCAGTGTTGGAAGAATCACCATCAACCTACAACATCATGTAAAAGCTAATTAGAACATTAAGTGGGTCAAGTTGGTAGACAAGTTCCAAAACATAAGTACATGATAAAACCACATGTTATCACTAGAAATCTATTCTCATAAAGCTACTTACTTCTTCATTATGCATGCTTGTTGTGTTCACATTCCCTTCAACTTGATCATTGATTACTATGCCATTTCTAGCCAGTGCAGAGTTCATACAGCGAATCTGGTCCTGCAATTTTGCATAAGAATTCTCCATAAAAGCAAATTTCTCGTTAACGTTTGTAGATATATCTAAGTGGTGACTCTTCCTCAAATTGGCTTTCAATCCAAACACTTGGCTTCTAGATACACCATGTCCATAACCGACTAGGTGTTGATTATGATTATCCTCATCATACATCATTTCATTGAACACCTCATCTTCTATTGTCGCTTTAGGCACTTCAGGTTTCTCAATGAGGTGTTAATGTACTAACTTTTCCGTAGTTTCCTATGTAATATTTATCAAAATAATTTTTAGTTTGCATGTCACATTTATCAAAAAAACCTTGGTGGTTTTATATAACAAACCACAAATTCTTCTGTATTTGTATTTTTCACATAACTCCCATCTTTTTTACGGTGAGTGATCCTCCATGCTCCCAAGGTACTAGGTTCCCTATGCTCAATTGTTTCCTATTCAAATATAAATAAAAGTAAGACATAAATTTGATGAGATAATCAACTTCATTTTGTATCACAAATGTTTACATGTACACTTACAAATTCGAATTTCTTTTGACCAAAACTCTTTGAACCTGTAGTATGGTTATGAGATTTTTGAGCACGTGATCTCTTTCCTATCGCTGACAGGTTCTACAAATAATAGCATATTCATGAATCAAATAAGATTATAAAATCAGGAAAATATAATCCATTTCAAGTTGAAGAGTACAACTTACCTTTCCTTTGGTAGAAAACCAATAGTTCACTAAGAGAACCCACTGTTCTTTGATCAATTTATCTGGCACATTGCTTGCAATGTGACGTTCAGCCTTATTGGGATCAAAGTAGAGTTTTTTTAGTTGATGTCTATAAGTTCTCCATTTCCCATTCACATGTGAAAGAATCATTTGATTGATCTCCAAGTCAGAAGGAATGTGAAACTTACCCTAAATCACCACAAAAAAAGATTATTCTAAATAAGAAATAGTTCATTTGGAACATGTTTCTACAATGGAATGTTATTTATCATGTAAATAAAGCCAAAATTACTTACACAAAGAGGAGTTACTTACCCTAGTGAGCTTTACAATCTCTATTTTATAGCAATCATGAACATGCCACCAACTATGTTCACCAATTGGGCATAGAGCTCCCCGCTTTGCTACCTCGCCAAGAAACCTCACCAAGACATGTCCTCCCCTCTGTATGGGTTGCTTAAATTTATTGAATTTCACAACAATTTTCAGACCTGTCTGCATAACCCAGACTTGAGATAAAGGAATTTGACCTCTCTTTTTCACAATCTTTCCATCAGAATCTACAGTATGAAAATAAGAGATGCATGAACTTTTAATTTATGATACAATAAATGAAAAAAGATAAAAAAAATATAAATGATCATCACCTATTGTTTCTATGAAATCGTCTTCATTGAAGGATATGTTGTCAGTCCATTCCACACCTTCAGGGCCTGTTGGAATTGGTTGGGATTCTTGCATTTCATCCACACAAGTTTCTTCACTAAATGGATTGTCATGATGATAAGACGTAGATTGATGATGGTCATATATATTTGGCTCAGTACACCTTTGAGTTGCTATAGTTCTCTTGCTTCGCCACATGTTTTGCCTAGTCAATGGAAAAATTTCTACAAATTAGGAAAATACAACAATATATGAGAAGGTTTCTTTATTGTTAAACATTACCTTATCGGAATGTTACATTTTTGTACTGATTGGAACTAATCACTACATACAATAGACATGCATTGGATCATATAAAAAACCAGTTCATAAATTCACCATCTTTCCATCATAACTAGAAAAAGGAACTTCAGGAGCCAAAAAATATTGAATAAAATGCATGGAATCAAGCTTTCATAAACAAAGCTTTGAAACGTACTGTAACTGTTATACAAGAAAATACTCCAAATTTAAAGACACTAGAAATCATACAGCTAAAACTTTCACACCGTCAATCCATATAAAATCATGGGAAATTATTTAAAGAGGAGACAACATGAAAATCTACAAAAGACTGATACATTCCAAATCACTTACTGGTTGTTGCTTCAAAGTAATATAGACCAATTTTATGTAAGTAGACCTAAGTAGATCTTCATTATTATCAAAAAGAAGTTAATAGAAATGAATAAAAATATAGTTTTGACAAACATGCTTCATCAAACTTTCATTTTGATACAACTATGTGGCAATGTCATCATTGAAAAATGTAGGGACTACACCTACATCAAATGCATCTCTTGTCTTATACTCCACAACATGTAACCATGATTTTTCTTTTTCATCCTCTACATAAAAAACTTGCTTAGCTTGAGATGAAAATATGAACGGATCATCCTTCAATAATCTTCCTGTGTGCATCAACTTAGAGAAATTTGCTAAAGGATGGTTTCTCCCATCACGTTTGAAAGCCCTGGGTGAAGTTATATCTACCCAATCACATCTGAATAACACTACTTTGCAACTCCCATAATAATCAAGTTCATAAATATCTTTGAGTTTTCCATAGTAGGAATGTCCATCAGTTTCAACCATGACTCCAGAATTTTGTGTCTTCTTGTACATTTCACGATCCACTGTATGAAACTTGCACCCATTGACTATAAGACCCGTAAGACTCTTTGCATAGGCATTCAATCCACGAGCTAGAGCCATTTTTAACTCCCCTTCTTTGTTGCTCACATCAATTTTAGGTGCCTATAAAATTAGAATTAATATTAGGTACATTGAGTTTCTCTAACAGAAAACCCTTGAAGTCTACATCTATACTTGTAGTACCTGAGAGTTCAACCATATATAAAAGTCTTCTAGAATCCATTTATCTTCTAAAGTTTGATCCACTGTTGTTCCTCTTTGAAGACATTCATCTCTTTTTTGATATAAAAATTCTCTACAACAACACTTTGGGTTAGCTTAGTTTAAATATATTATATATGAAGTTCCACAACAAGTATGATACATCTTACTGTTTAAAGTCCTTCATAATGTCTTCACAATGGAGAAGAACATATCTATGTGCTTTTGCCATGCTTTTATCATCAAGCTCCATGACTTTTACTACCCCAAGATGGCGTCCATCGGAGTTGAACAAGTATAAACCCTTTTTGGGAATAGTGTCATCATTTCTTTTTGGTTTACTAAAAGTTGTCTCGGTTCCTTCTATATATCTAGAACAGAAAGTAATCGTCTCCTCCAAAATATATCCCTCTGCAATGGAACCCTCTGGTCGAGCTCTATTCCTGACATAGCCCTTCAAGCGAGCTAAATACCTTTAAGAAATTATAAACATAGTAATATCAAGATTTACTCCTTCAAAATTTTATTACAAACAAAAGACTAAACGGTTAAAAGACAAATCTAACCTTTCAATGGGATACATCCATCCATACTGAATTGGTCCACCATATTCAACTTGATCAACCAAATGAACCAATAGATGCACCATAATAGTAAAAAAAAGGAGGAAGAAATTCCTTTTCTAGATGACAAAGTGTTTCAACGATGCTTGTTTGTAACTTATCAAGATCACCCAAGTCAATACATGTAGAGCACAATGACTTGAAGAAATATGACAAATTCGACAACACATCTAAAACACGAGTTACTCCAGATGCTTGTAAATCTATGGGAAGTATATCTTGCATAAGAATGTGGTGATCATGACTCTTTAGGTTTTGCAGTTTTCTTTGCTTCACATTTACACATCTAGAAAGATTTGAAGCATAGCCATCAGGCACTTTCAACTTAGCTAAGACACTTAAGAAGCATTCCTTATGTTTTGTGGACATAGAGTATGGAGCTAGGGGCATAAGAAAACTTCCATCTTCTTGAGGTTTAAGCCAAAAATGTTTCCTTATATTATTTTCCTCAAGAAATCTTCATGCATTTTCATCATCTTTGCACTTCCCTTCCACATTTAAAAGTGTTACCAATATATTCTCACATACATTCTTCTCTATATGCATGACATCAAGGTTATGACGAAGAGGATTATATTCCCAATATGGCAAAAAAAAATGCTTCTCTTCTTCCAAAGACCCTCCTCTTCAGCAATATTATCATCATCAATAGTAGCACTACTTGTGGAGACATCTTTGAATTTTCTTCTTCTCTTATTATTATGACTCCTTGGACCTTTTCCATATTTAAAGGAAAGTCTTTGTTGTTCCCGAAGTACATCACATCCAGATTTAGGAATAGGAGCACAATCATACTCCTTAGTCCCATCAAATAGATTGCTTTGTAGTCTAAAAGGATGGTTATCTGGTAGCCATCTACGGTGACCACCATAACAAATCTTTGAACCACATCGATAAGAATGAGTAGATTCTGCACAACAAGGACATGCAAGATAACCTTTGGTGCTCCACCCTGATAACATAGCATATGCAGGAAAGTCACTTATGGTAGACATCAAAGCTGCTTGCATCTTAAAAGGCTCTCTACTATCAGCATCAAAAGCATCAATTCCATCCCATAATAATTTCAACTCATGTAACAAGGGTTGCATATAGACATCAATATCATTTCCAGGACTAGATTTTCCAGGGATTATCAAAGAAAGAATCAAGGAATAGGGTTTCATACATAGCTAAGGAGGCAAGTTATTGATACTAAGAATAAAAGGCCAAGTACTATAATTTGTATTTTGCATACCATAGGGATTGAAGCCATCACTTGCAAGGGTAATCCTCACACTACGAGTGTCTGAAGCAAATCCTGGATACATCACATCAAACTCTTTCCATCTCTTTGCATCTGCCGGGTGTCTTAATTTTCCATCTTTGGATCAAACTTTCTCATGCCATATCATATCTTCTGCTATATTTGAGGACATGTACATCCTTTTCAATCTTGGAATTAGAGGAAAATACTTCATAACTTTTGCCGGAATTTCTTTCAAGCTAGAACTATTTTCATTCTGAACATCACCCACATTACTTCTTTTTGTCTTCCACCTAGGATTTTTGCATACACTGCAACGATCCTTATCTGAGTTTTCACCCCAATACAACATGCAGTCATTGGGACATGCATGTATATTTTCATATCCAAGGCCTAACTCCTTAATCAATTTTCTAGCTTTGTAATAAGAACATGGAAAAGAGGTTAACTGTGGAAAGGCATCTGACAGAAGCTCTAACAATTGTGTGAAAGATTCATCTGGCCAATGAAACATACATTTAAGATTAAATAATCGTAAGAGAAATGAGGGTGTCGAAAAGTTAGTGCAACCAGGATAAAGTTCTTCATTAGATAGTTCCACCATTTTTCTATATTTCACATCATCTTCAGGAATTGGGGAACTATCACTTTGATGATGATCGGTGTTGTCAGCACGAGTATCATCACATGTGTCTTCTTCATGACCTACACCTATCCATGCATCACCCATATTAGTAGCATTTATTCCCAGTGCATATCTCAATAACCCTTCCATGTCATCTTGACCTACTAAATCAGATTCATGATTAGCAAATTGTTCATGATTTCCAACTTGTTGGTTTGCAGTGAGATTTTCAAAAAGATTTCTTGGTCCATGGAAAATCCAATCCTTATAATCATTGAAAAATCCATTGTATACTAGATGTTTTTCCACATCATCAATGGACAATTGTTTTTTCCAAGCGACTTTACACTTCCTACATGGACAAACAATTTTTCCATTTTCCATTCCAATCTTAGCATATTCAAGAAATTGATAGATCCCATCAATATAATCTTTAGAAGAAACTGGTTTTTCAATCCAACTTTTATCCATATTATACAGCTTCAAGAACCTATTTATATAATAGAAAACATCATTTACGAAGAAAAACACATCTATAAAATACAGATATGTATGTTTGAGAAGAAAAACATATAAAGGTTATCTCAAGTATTAATTAGTCAAAATTTCACCACTATAAAATCTCACATTATCTGTAAAAGACTTAACTTACCATAACTCAGTCAAAACTGGGCATAATTTAACCTAAATGGGGCCTAAAATAACTTAAAAGATGCCTTATTTTACTTAACTTGAGCAAATCAGACCTAAAACGATTTAACTTGTCCTCATTTTCACTGAACAGATTCTATTTGTGCAAAATCATAGAAATGACATCTCTTGTTACCTATATTAGACTTAAATTTCCATAACTTGGTCTAAATTAGGCCTACTTTGTCCTAAATGGGACCTAACTTGCCTTAATTTGACTAAATCAGACCTAAAATTACCTTTGTTATCCTAGTTTTAACTAACAAATCTCTTGACCATAATCACACCTAATTCAGCTAGACCAGGCATAGTTTGAAGGAGGGTATTATAGATTTTCTTCCAACTTTAACCTTATTAGTCATATATCATTTTCAGGTGGTTAGCTAATTCAAAGGATATGGTATTATACATATTATATATGTATACTAAGAAGTGAATTCACATACTTACAAAAATACAAAAATAAAAATGCCCATAACGTGTTATGCACCCCTTGCGGCACGCTGACCGCCTAGCCGCCTTGATAGCTTTGATAAACACTATAACTTTTTTATTTTTAGATATAGTCAAGGTTGTCTAGTAACCTAGACAGTGCCATCATGAATTCCTAATCCATAGGAGCTAGCAAAGAACCTTCCCATCCCATCGTGAATTCCTAATCCATCACTCTCTAGACCATTAACAACCCACCAAGAACTCTGTGGACCATGCTGGAATAGAAATGATGCTGACGTACATGGATGAACTGTCATCTCACTCATGAGTCATGATACCTGATTCACACTGAAAGGGCCCGAGTGATCCTATTTTCACTCAAAATTTGGCTCCACCTACCAAAGGTATGTAAAATCAAGAGTTTTTCTATACATACCAGAAACTGAACCAGAAATAGGACCCCATTTGTCATTTTGCATGCATAACAACAAAAATGGAGGAGGAATTAACTACTTTCCTCCTCCATTTTTGTTGCTATGCATGCAAGATGACAAATGTGGTCTCATTTCTGGTGCAGCTTCTGTTACCTATAGCATTTTCCTAAACTCAGCCACCTATGATTATCAACATACCAGAGGTATGTAAAATTTCTGGAGGCATTTCCATATCAGACTTATGTACGGCTACCAACAACTGGTGACTAAACAGAGCAGCTTTAAGTCTAGTTTGGAGAAATAATTAGGTTGGTGGGTATCATGTCAATTAAGAAAGCAAAAGAACAAAGGAAAAAATAGAAAATGGATAATGTGAAAAACAAGAAAGAGAAAGGTTAAAAAAGAAAGCACCGAAGAAAATGAGAGGCCGTAAGCTAAGTGATATGACTTGGCTTCTTAACCTCCTCAATTGTAAGTGATTGTTGCTTGATCTTATTAATAGGTAGTGCCACTGTGGAGAGAGGTAATAAGAGCCTGCACGACTTCATGGAACTGACTGAGGAAACCGCAAGAGGAGGAAGATAAATTAAATCCAAATTATGTGGATGTCAAAATGTTTTCAATCCAGATCGAATATGCGGATTCTGATTATCTATTTACAGGCTTAACTGTGGTTGCCTATAATTTTTGAACGCGGTGAAGGTTTTTGTTTTACATTTTCTTGTTCAATTGTAGTGCCATGTGAGAAATATTTATTATTTTATGTATCTGTTTATTTTTTAGGCTTTGCTGAATGGCCAAGTAACAGCCCTAGCATCTGAGCTGTGTAATTTCTTGTCAGACTAGTTAGACAATGAACTTTGTCAACTTGCAAGTTGATCAGGTCAATAAATATTATATTTTAAAAGGGTGTAGAAAAATTTAGAAAAATAAGTGCTATCTTGTTTCATTCCCGCTTTGCACTTCATTATTTTTAATATTAAAAGTGAGATATTGCTTTGTGACATCTGATAAAGCCTGAACAGGCATACAAATACCCTCTGTAGTTGAGATTTGTCATCAACTGACTAATTTTGGACATCTGAGAGAGCGTAAATTGTATGCTATAGTGGGCCATCAATGAGCTGATACATCAGATTTCCATGATCCTTTTCTAATTTGTTTGAAGTTAGTTTATAATTTTCTATTATACATTATGCATGACACTACTGCAAACAACATACCTAGCAATTTCAAGGTAGAGGGTTACCTTACACTGTATTTTGCAACACCCAGTTAGAAGTTGATCTCCTAAGACAGTGGACACAAAGGAAGACATCATTGAGTTTATTCAAAACAATAGGGATGCACCAGCCAAAGTTAAACCTCTGAAAGATGAACCATGATATATGATTGTAAGTTTCCTACTCTTTTTTAATAATGTATAGTGCTACTATTTCTGATAGCTTCTGAAGATAAGAGTATGAGCTCATATTTTGATGACAAATGAACCTTTTTTTGTTGATTTAACTCATATCTGGGATCACAAGAGACATTCTATTTCTGTCATGAATATCAAATAAATGCAACCTACCTGGGGTATAAAGTCAAAGTTACATTTTCTTTCATTTGCCAAACCTGAACATAAACCTAAATATTGTGTTGAAGCATAAAAACCACATATGTCTCGAAGAGAAGGAAAAAATTCAAATCACAGAGGGACCACTAAAAATCCGTGTAGTTTATACTTGAGCAGTATTTATTTTTCAAATTGGTGGGGGTTTTACCGTCGAGTCTCAATAGTTCATGCAGCAGTGGGTCATGCAAAGCTGCTGATCGACCTGAGCTTGATGCGACAGTCTGCAATATTTCCTAGCATTGCGTGCTTCTAAGGCTCACCAAGCTATTGTAGTGAATCTCCAACTCAAATGCAAAATCATATTACCACCGGTTAGACAAACGACCCTTATTTCTGATGATAAAATTCTAGCATTTATGCTGGTAGTGGTACTCGAAGCATACAATACTAACAGAGTAAGTGTATGAAATACTGTAAAATGTACATTACGTAAGCATGAATATCTGGTATTTGGGGTTCTGATTTGTGCATATATACATTAAATGAAGCATTTCGTTTTGAGCCCCAATGCAAATGTTTTTGTTGTTAAAGTATCATTATCTTTTTCTGCACGACTAATAAACGAGATACACAGCGTATCCCTACTTTGAATGTTTTCTCCGGAATGATACATTAGTTTTCCAGTTGTTTCCAGGAACATTGTGTTTGGTTGAGTGCAGTTGTATCTGAATGTGTAAGAGGAATACACATCGTATCCCTACTTTGAATATTTTCTCCGGAATGATCTTTGGTAAACAAACTTCTATCTATGCTAAGGCCCTATCTGGTTAGGATGCATTTGAAAACATCCTGTTTCAACTTCAACCTCCTCACTGGGATTCCAGAGTGGTGTATTTACTACATTTCATTATCTATAGCTTCAAACTATTTCAAATCAAACGAAAGAAAATGGATGAATTGAGTTGAAGCAATATCCAACCAAATGATTGAGTTATAGTTTCGATTGCAATGTTTTGCAATTCCTGTTGCTGAAATCAGCTATTGTCTTTTAATTGATGGCAACCAAATTAAAGAAGCCCTAATGCAATCTCTATAATTAAAGAAGCCCTACGGCAAAGTTTATTGTACTAACACTAACCACTATCACTTCCAGTGGGGATTTTGAAAATCACAGTGGGAGAGCAGGCGTTTAGCGTTGATAGGGGAACATGGAGTAATTATTCTCGGATTATAAAGGATGAAGGGTTTACGAAAGTCAAAAAGTTTGTTTACAAAGATGAATACAGAATATAAGGCACCTTTGATTACAAAACCGACAGAAAGTAAGAAATCAACTACCTGAAGCTATGGACGATCTCCACAGAGCCCAATCCCGTCCTCTCCTTGCTCCACCAATCCAAACGAAAGCTCTCCCTCAGCGTTTCAGCAAAGCTTGTCGCCGTCATCTCCTACCGACGTCTTATTCTCCCAGCGCCGCTGCCTTCTCGCAGCGTCGCCCCAGTCTCCCACCATCGCCGTTACTACCTGCAGTTGTCTCCAAGCATCAACGCCAACCGAAGTCAAATACAAACTTCTGTGGCACTTTCCAAATAGTGGATGCTGGCGGGGTGATAGGAATGTGGGGAGAAAAGGGTGCGACAAAAATGAAAGAGGGGAGGACATTTTCACAGTGACCGGAGGGAGAGGGGAAAAAGAAGGGGTTTCCACATTGCGTGGAGGGAGAGGGGTTGCGAGAAAGGGGGAAAGCGGGTGACTCGGTCACTTTCGCACAATAGCCCCATCCATGCTTTTAACACCGTAAAAAAATGGTGGTTAATATAACCCATTTATTGTAGTGATGGTATTGTCTGAGAAATTTGTAGTTATGTCTATCATAGAAAAGTTCCCTAAGTCTTGGGAATCATTTGGTATGTCTCTGAAGCATTGCAAAGGGACACACACCATGGATGAACTAATGATGGATATTAATATACAAGAAGAACACTTAAAGGAGAAAGGGGTCAATGTGCCTACTGATGCAAATCCAACTGTTAATCTTACTTCTACGAAAAACACCAAAGATAAGAAATCTAAGAATGCACATAAACCCAAGGCAAAGATCCAAAAGAAACCGAAGAACAAACCTTGTTGGACTTGTGGACAGGTTGGCCACTGGAACAAGGATTGTCCTACTAAGAAGGCAAAGAAAGCTACCGCATCTGCAACTAAGGAGGCTGTGGTCAACATGATGACTACATCCTTGAACCTCAATGATGGGTACGTGTCTATTAAACCTGAAATCCTTTCTATTTTTGAACCACTTTATTGGATAATTGACACTGGGGCTAATGTACACGTGTGTGCTGATAAATCCTTATTTGTGTCTTACCAGGCCTCTCGAGGTCGGTCAGTGACTTTGGGTGATTCCAGCTCTGCAGAAGTCAAAGGGGAAGGACGGGTGGACTTGAAGTTCCCTTCGGGGAAGGTTTTGACTCTTAATAGGGTCAGACATGTTCCAACCATTCGACACAATATCTTTAGTGGCGTCATATTAGTTAGGGAAGGTTATAGAGTATATTGTAAATGTAATAAGGCTATTATTACATGCCTTCGTGATTCTTTGTTTTTTGGCAAGGGGTACTTATGTGATGTGGAGAATTTGTTTAAGATTCATATTGAACCAGTTTCAAATTCCATTTTAAATTTGAATGATTATAGTTCTGGTTGCATGGGTCTTGTTTCATCCGATGTATGGCATTCACATTTGGGACATGTTAATGTTTCCTAAATGAAGCGTATGATGAATCTAAATTTGATCCCTAAATCTGAAATTAGCAACAATAAATGTGAAATCTGTGTACAAGCTAAATTGCCTAGGAATCCCTTTCATTCTGTGAATAGGAATTCAGAAATTTTAGATTTAGTGCATACAGATATCTGTGAATTTAATGGTATTGCTACGAGGGATCAAAAACATTATTTTATAACTTTTATTGATGATGCGAGTAGATATTGTTATGTATTTTTACTTAGAAGTAAAGATGAGGCATTATATAAATTTAAAATTTATAAGAAAGAAGCCAAAACTCAAACCTGTAAAGTACTTAAGTGATTAAGGTCTGATAGGGGAGGAGAGTATACCTCAAACTTGTTTTTGGAATTTTGCCAATTTCATGGTATAGTTCATGAGGTCACTGCTCCTTATTCAGCACAATCAAATGGGATAGCTGAACATAAAAATCAAACCTTAATAGATATGGTAAATACCTTACTCCAAACATCTGGATTACCTAACTTTATGTGGGGGGAAGCTTTGAATATGACTTGCCATATTCTGAATAGAGTTCCCCATAAACATTCAGAAAGTAGTCTGTTTGAGTTATGGAGAGGAAGGAAACTGAGTCTCAAATATCTTTGAGTGTGGGGGTGCCTTGCTAAGGTACTTGTCCCTGAACACAAAAGGAAGAAATTAGGACCGAAAACGGTTGATGCCATATTTTTGGATTATGTAAAGACAAGCTATGCTTACAGATTCGTGATTGTAAAATCAGATATCTCTGGCATTGAGGTCAATACAATTGTGGAATTATGTGATGCAACATTCTTTGAGGATGTGTTTCTTATGAAAACTGGTGTGCCCAATGAAGTTTCTCAAGAAGATTCATTTACTACAGGTTCCATTCCCGAGCACGTGGAAAGGATGACAAATGTGGGGGGCGACTCAGAACAAGCTATTTCTGAATCGGATGATTCTGAAGAAATAGTTGAACCAAGGAGAAGTAAATGGCCTAGGACATCCAAGGACTTTGGAAGTGAGTTTCTCACTTATAATGTTGAGGATGATCCTGTTACTTTTAAACAAGCTATGGAATCTCCAGAGGCTAAGTTTTAGAAAGAAGTCGTTAATGATGAAATCTAATCAATTCTCTCAAATGGAACTTGAGAATTGGTGGATTTGCCTCTTGGTTGTTCTGCAGTTGGTTGCAAATGGATTTTTAAGAAGAAACTTAATGTAGATAGGACAATCAATAAGTATAAGGCTAGGTTAGTTGCTAAGGGTTACACACAAATGGAAGGAATAGATTATTTTGATACCTATTCACCTGTCCCGTATGACCACAATCCGAGTACTTATAGCATTGGCTTCCATTTATAATCTATATATCCACCAGATGGATGTGAAGACCACATTCTTACACGGCGATCTTCAAGAAGAGATATATATGGAACAACCTGAGGGATTTGTGGGTCGTGGGAATGAGTCCAAAGTGTGTAAACTTGTTAAGTCATTATATGGCTTGAAATAAGCCCCTAAGCAATGGCATGAGAAGTTTGATTCTTTGATATCATCGTTTGGCTTTGTTTCTAATAAATTTGATAAGTGTCTCTACTGCAAGATTGTCAATAATGGATTCATTTTGTTATGCTTATATGTCGATGATATCCTGCTTTTTGGTTCCGATATGAAAGTAGTAAATGAGACAAAGTCATTCTTGTGTAGCAAGTTTGAGATGAAGGATATGGGTGTCACTGATGTGATTTTAGGGCTTAAAATCATAAGGTCTACTGATGGTATAACTATCTCTCAGTCTCACTATGTTGAGAAGATACTGGAGAGATTTGAGTACACATCACGTAAACTTGTTAAGACTCCATATGATTCATCCAAACCCTTGTTCAAGAATGAGACTGGGGTTCCAGTGTCTCAACTACGATACTCTCAGGTTATCAGAAGTTTGATGTATCTTATGAACTGTACACGTCTAGACATTGCGTTTGCCGTGAACAAGTTAAGTAGATACACCAGTTATCCCGACAAGACCCATTGGGAAGCTCTTGACAGAGTTATGAGGTATATATAGGGAACACGTTCCCTTGGGCTGCATTATGGTAAACATCCTTCTGTAGTCGAAGGATATAGTGATGCAAGTTGGATTGCCATGAATTCTGGGAGTAATGGTGTCTCAGGATATGTATTCTTGTTGGGAGGAGGAGTTGTTTCCTGGAGGTCTAAGAAACATACCATATTGTCTCGGTCCACTTTTAAAGCAAAGTTGTGTGCTTTAGATGAAAATGGATTGGAAGCTGAATGGCTACATGGACTTATGTCTAGTTTACCTATGGTAATGAAGTCGCTTCCTGCAATTTCAGTTCACTGTGATAGCACCACAACTATTGCTAAGATAAAGAGTTCTAAGTACAATAAAAACAATGTAGATACATCCAAGTCAGATTGAAATCTATAAGGGAGTTAGTGTCTAATGGGGTCGTGGCTGTGGACTACGTCGGTACCAAAGATAATACAGCTGATCCTTTCACTAAAGGTCTTACCTTGGCTTTAGTGGAAAAATCCCGGTTGGGAATGGGACTAAAACCCTTATAGATTTGTAGGTAGTAGCAACCCAACCCAAAAGAGTGTATATCCCACAAATTGGGTTCAATGTGGTAATAAAAAGCTGTCCGGTAAATCAGATGACACTATGTATTATTGTTTGATGCTTCTTGCATCTATGTGTCTATTCCCTGGGAAACCTGTTAGTGTCATGACTGCAAGTTAGTAAGAGAGTAGTCTCTTAATGGTGTCAAGTCTTAGGACATGATGTTAGAAGTACATCCTTGGAGACTCCAACTAAGTGATTGATGTTGTGTAGGCCGCAACAGGAGAATTGAGTTGTTCTCTGTTATCAATCATGATATAAAATTTTGTATGTATGGCCTTAATGCATTGTTTTCTTTACTACCATGTCTTTATTGTGTTGTTACCAACCTATACTCTTGTACCCAAGGCTCATTTTTAAGACTTTTGTTCACCTAGTTCCTACGGGGGTCATAGTTGGATAACTCAGGTAGATTCAAACCGAAATGTATCTGCTGAAAGCACAGTATGGAGGACTGAATGGTAGAGCACACTACACATTGGACTTTGTGGGGGATTGTTAGATAAATGATTAATGTAGCTATTAATTACTGTAGCAGCTCATTACTGTAGCGATGTTACTGTAGTAATCACTTATTTAGCATGGGTTAAGCCCAATGTAGTGCAGCAACTACATGTGAGAATGTAGTGTTGTCCCTAGTGCAAATGGCAAAGAAGTTTTATCCCATATTGCTCACTCCTAGAACTTTTGTGGTCCTCATATGTAGGATCACATGGGGCACTAGTGTCCAAAGGAGTCCTAAGAGGGAGGTATGCTCACCTCCTTGGTGGGTGGGGTTACTGCATCACAGCGCACACACGCACGCGCGCCACACCACGCCACGCCTGGCCGGGCCGGGCTCGGGCTCGGGCTTGTGGATTGTGGATTGTGGATTGTGGAGAATGTCTTCCGTCTTACGACTTCTTTTTGTACTAGGATACGACTAAGTAAATGTTTCTCTTTTGCAGATTATTCCGTATTGTGTACAAGAGCAACTGAGTGTTTGCGTCTCACTGGGAATAGGATTAGAGACGTGCGTGGCTATATATATACCTCCGGTCATTAGGGTTAAACACACTAAAAAACAATCTTCTTCCGTCATGTGTTTTGAGAGCCCTAATCCAGAGTGCGAGAGCTGTCATCTTGGAGTCGCTTCGTGGAGTCGTTCTCCTGTGCGAAGTGTGACTTCTCCTTCCCTTCACCGAGATGCAACTATCAGGCGGTGGTTCCTGCGGTTGCTGTGCTGCGCCGGTGGTGGTGCAACGAGACGACGTCGACTGCGAGCGACGTGTCTATTCCAGGTTCGTGCCGGATCGAGACTGGGAGAATAGTGCCTATTCACGAGGATTGTCGGGCACTGATTTCTTTAAGTAACACGTTCGTTTCTCAACGAACAATCTGGTTTACGAATCTAACTTCTGTTTTTCTGTTCTCCTGCTTTGTTTGATCTTCGCTTCTTATTTTGGATCTACCTGAATTGTTAATTACATTGCACCTGTCGCTGTTGCATGAACGACAATAATAAATTTTAACAACAGCACAATGCAAGTTCACGTCCTTGACAATTGGCATTATCGATCTTACTCAGAGAGACTAACATGGTATGCCTCAACAACTTACACGACAGTTAGGATTGTGTGGCTTGTGGTGGCTCTGAAGTGTAGGGTAGTTGAAGGCAACTTCATCACTATTTCACCACCGTTGTGGCATGCAAGTGGATTGTGGAAAATCTTCCGTATACTTGGCGGTTGGATCTGCCTGAATTGTTAATTATATTGCACCTGTCGCTGATGCATGAACGACAATAATAAATTTTAACAACAGCACAATGCAAGTTCACATCCTTGACAATTGGCATGATCGATCTTACTCAGAGAGACTAACATGGTATGCCTCAACAACTTACACGACAGTTAGGATTGTGTGGCTCGTGATGGCTCTGAAGTGTAGGGCAGTTGAAGGCAACTTCATCACTATTTCACCACCGTCAGTGGCATGCAAGTGGATTGTGGAAAATCTCCCGTATACTTGGCGGCAGTTTTAAGGAGGATGGAAACCCTAAAATTGAAGGATGGAAAATTGGTTTTGAAGTGGATGGAAAATTGATTATTGTGTAGTGCCCAACAAGTTAGCCAAGGGGAAAGATATTAAGAGGTAAAACAACCTAATAAAAGAATCTGTTGGATACGTTTGACGGAGGAGTGCGGCCATTATCAAAACGTATCGGAATATTTTACAACCGCAATGTAATTCTTGTGAGAAGTCTAATCTACGGAGGGCATTTGACGGAGGAGTGCGACCATTATCAAAAAGTATTGGGAGATTTTACAACCACAATGTAATTCTTGAGAGGAGTCTAATCTACGGAAGGGATTGTGAGGACGGAGATGAGTAGTCGTGTTTAGTAGAGTAGAATAGTAGATTAGAAAATACGAAAGCAAGTTTCTATTTTTCCACTTTTTCGTACAAAAATAGCCGTCTGCATATCTCGTGAAGAGCAAAAATTATATGAAAACGTCCACATTAATGGAGGTTTCAGTTTTTAAGAAGAGGATATTTATTTAGATCAAAGTGATGGTTTCTAAGAACAAAACTTTTTAGATTTACCTGTGTCATTATCCATTTCCACGCAGATGCACTATTTTCCCTTCTATGAATCCATTAATTTGAAAACGAAATCATAATTTGAAAACTAAATCATAATTTGAATCCTGATCACGGATATGGTTAGTGGATTCCGATTTGTAACCAATCCTTTTGCATCCGTACGCACTGTTTTCTTTTTCTCAAGTTAAAATACGGCTCAGAAAATACTTTTTGATTTAGTCTCATAAAAATTCCATCGTATAAGTGTTTTGCGAAGTGGGACTGGTGGCAAATCCTCCCTTTCTTCCAGTATCACTCTATATATACGTAGCATAGCATATATGGGAAGGATATGGATACGTGGTTTAGCCAGCTTGGGTTGGTGGAACATTACGAGATGATCGAGTTAGTTAAAGTACGAAGAAAGAGCTAGAGAAAGGTACGCGAGGTGTGGATCTGCTTCGTATCTCCACATTGCACCAGTGTATGAGTGGGCCTTTAAAGAATATGCAATATCTTAGCGTATATTTGCTCATCCACCGAGGTGTGTGATCTTCGCTCGCTGCCTTCCTTTCCAGGCTCCGCAGCATAAGTTGGCGATCTGTATCCATCCACTTGCAACCTACACTTCCCAACAGCTCCTTTGTTCTCCTTCTCTTCTCGTCTTCGTCGTCTTTTTGTTCTCCATCTTCTTCTTCTTCGTTCCGTCCAACAGCAGCATCCCGGTCGTAGGCTTCATTCACGTATAGTTCTGTATCGTCTGTTCCGGGGATGTTTCCTCTACGCGCCCCTCCCGTAGGTTCTTATCATGGACTGGGCGGCGCAGGCGGCGGTGCCATTGACATGGGGTTGTTTGATTTGACTGGTTACACCGGTGCCGGTGGTGGTCTACATGGTCCTTCGGCTACAACAATGTACAATACCAGTGGCATGATGACCGTTACTCCATCATCGGCTACCACCACAAGCGCTTCTGGGTTAAACACTGGGCGCGTTCCCAAGAGCCACAGTGAAGCAGAGCGTAGGCGGCGACAGCGTATCAATGCCCACCTAGCCACCCTACGGGCCCTCATTCCCAACGCGACCAAGGTACATCCATCTCTCGACCTTTTCTCTCTACATCTGCATAGTGTGCAGTTAACTTGCACCAACCGGTTCATATGCCATGTCATTAATTGTACCGGTGCTGATTAATCTTGTATAATAAACCCATGTCCACAACCTCGCAGATGGACAAGGCGTCCTTACTGACGGAGGTAGTTCGGCAAGTGAAGGAGCTCAGGAAATGCGCCGAGGAGGCTACGGCTGCCGTCGCCGCCGCCGATGGCGCGCCTCGCGGCAGGGATCATCAGCACTACATCATGATCCCTGGGGAAGCCGACGAGGTGCGATTGGAACGGCAGCAACCTGGTCTTGTCCGCGCGTCTGTGTGCTGCGACGACCGCCCTGGCCTCATGACCGACCTTGCCCACGCCATTCACTCCGTGCAGGCTCGGGCCGTCCGAGCCGAGATAGTCACCGTCGGCGGCCGGACCAAGAGCGTTTTGCTAGTAGAAGGCACTGGTATGATCGAGGGGGAAGAACGGCACCGCCACGCGCTGTATGCTGCGCTCAGGGCAATCCTACACAAGCCTGCCGGCGGGTCTGGAACCCTAGTCGTCGCCGGTCAGCTAGCTTCTGGTGAGCACAGGAGGACGAGGTTTTCTCGACCGCTCGGACGAACCTGATTACAATAACGTAAACAAATCAAGTATGTTTGTACTTCAAACAAGCAGGCAGCAAGAATGATCAGGTATTAGGATAGCCTTGCTGGCCTCAATGTTGCTTTCTTTCTGAATTTTTGGTGTTTCTTCTATTCCCTTTCTTTCTCTGTCGCTCCCTTCTTTCTATGCCGTCTTTCTGTCTCTCCCGTCTTTGTATGCCAGTAGCAGGGGTGGGCCTGTTAGCACAGTGGATGCTGTCGTCGCCCTCACAACATCACTGATCTTCAAATATATTACTCCATATTGCTTACATTTTCTTTATCTTTACTACTGCTATGTGTGAATCTCCTTTTTGCTGCTTCACCAATGAGTTTAAGATCAGATCTGTTCACATTTAGAGATTTGTACTGTGGACTAATCCGATCTCTTGATTTTCTGGGTCCATGATTGGAAAAGATGCTCCGTGTTTTCCCAATCGAATATGCACTACATGATTAAATATTTCCTGTTCCATACATCATACTAGATAAAAAATATACTCTTAGATCTGGTGCCTGTAGGTGAAAATTGAGCCTGCAGTGCATCTTTTACCAACTGCAGGGTGTCCCTTTTTGGACTTGTGACTTCATAGTTTATTTGGTTTTCTAACTTACAATCGTTTGCCAAGATGTGATTGGTTGCAACGCACTGCACCACCATAGAGTAAAATTATCAATGGTATCAGCCGATCAACTTCTTTATGGATCGTTTTCTGCTGCTATCATGCCTTGGTTCCACAGTGCTCGGAAATGACTGCCTAATTCTCGATAATATCTAGTTTGATGAGATGCTTCTGTTCTTGTTGTATTGAGGGGTTGTTGATTAAGGAGGTGTATTACGGCTGGGCAGAAAACCACACCAGATCATAGAACTAAACCAAATTGAACCAAACCAGCTAGTTCAGTTTAGCTTTAGTGGGGATAATGGTTTGATTTGGTCCCAAAAAATATGAAACCATTAAATAATGGTTGGATTTGATTTGAAATTGTGGTTAAACCAGTTCAAACCAAACCAATATATGTGTCTGTGTATTAATGATATATATGTACATGCATATGTATATAATGTAGAAGGACTCTTTTGAATTTAATTAAGTAGTACTTAAGAAGTCTGTATATGCTCAAATATAAAATTAATCCAAACAAATAAATCCTTGTTTTCATTAAAACAATGTGGTATAATGTATACCTATTTGAAATTAGGAGGACTATGTCAATGCATAGATTATATTTGTGTTCTTATAGAGGCACATTTCTAAATGATGTCTACTTTGAGCTAGTTTATCATGTTACATGGATTTATTAAGATGATGACACGTTTATATTGCCCATAAAAAACTAGTGAACAACATCAAGTTCTTTTATAAAACAGTTTCAAATCAAACTAGTTATCTTTCTAAAATGGTACTCTACTCTAATTTAACTTCTTATAGGGTGATCTTAAGTAAGAACATGAGAACTCATCTGGTGGCCAACTATAATGTTGCTCTGATACCATATTGTAACACACTCCCTAAGCACACACATGCACATAGAGGAAGCTACACAGAGTTATCCATAAATCGTGCACTCAAGGAGGTATTATGTAAGACTGACATTCATAACAACAATATAATCAATCACACAACCTTTAAATGTAAACATTCTCATCATTGTTCTAATAAAAACAAACATAAGGGATATCACATGGAAAACTAACTCAACATCTCAAGACATAGTCTCTAGTATAAAGTTCTAAACATTAAAAATATATCCGAGTCTATAAACCTGAGGATCATTTTATAGTTGTCACCCTACCAGATCTTATCCTGTTCCATCCTTGTGCTTGAGTCTTTGGGATCCACTTCGCTCCTGCTTCTCACCTGTAGACATCTCGTCCCCAACCATGTATTGGAAAAATGGTTGTTAGCGTAAGTGGCATGAGTATTCTAATATACATATTACTGAAGAGATAAAATGCTACAATATCTCTGAACATTATAAATATGAAACTAACATTAAACTTAGTATAGGATCTGAAATATAAATATATCTTCTTTCTTTAGCTTAGCTCTAATATTTTAACTTTGTCTTTCTCTGGAGACCTGTACTCTGGTACTTGGGTCTCATGACCTACACGTATGTACCTGGGTCACATAACCTGTACTTTGGGCCTGGGTTATATATCTCTTATCTTTATCTCTTTCATCATACTTATAAATGATATTATGTACATTCTCTGAACTAATGCATCTTTTATTTATGACTTTTATCTGATTGTGGCCACCATTATATAATAAGTTCTCTATTGAAACCGAAGTGTCCACTATGGTGCAACATACCCTATGTTGGCACACTGTGCCCTCTGTTGACATTGAAGTGTCCTCTATGGTGCAACACACACTCTGTTGGCACATCGTGCCCTCTGTAATGGAGTAAACACTCCTATGAATTGGCAACAGATGCCTCTGAATCATCCCAGGACTTTCTGAATGAGGACTTATCATATAATGTATTATGTGAAGCTTCTGAGTTGATTATCTTAAGTCTAAGCTTACATTTTATGAATCCAGACTTATCTAAAACTGAATACTGAGTACTAAACATGTATTGAATTATGAATCTGAATCTACATCTAAATATGAATAATCTCAATTATAAAACTAAGATTGGGTCTAAACCCTTATCATGTATCTTAATCAAATATTTGGTTACCCACATATTGAGTAGTCTAAATCCAAATCTAAATTTGATATTCTTATTATCTCGATAAATAGTAAACTGAAGCTCTATTTAAACATGATGATTTAACATAATTCTACATCATATTTTGACATCTGAGTTAAAGGCTTAAAAGAATTATCTAGTCTGAATATAGAAATATCAAGTATATAAAAATAACTTAAGTACTAAATATCCCAAATAGGATTTCTAACATAATAACATAGTCCCTTTAAAGTCTCATTAAATCTGATCTCAACATGAACCTTACTGCATTCATGTGAGCTTAAATCTTAAATATTAATATATCTTCTAAATTTAATTATAAATTAATGCACTCTACTCTTATATCTTATTATGTACTTAGTTCTTAGATCTTAATCATTTAGGAAATAAGAAAACACTTTGTTCTTAGATCTTAATCTACTTAATAAATCGTAATAGAATAGTTCTACTTGAATTCATAAATAGAACATTATCCCACATTATTAAGTATGACTATATTTCTTAAATATATTGTCTTGTAGCTTATTCATTAATATGAATTATTACTAGGAAATCTTGTAGGAATATGATCCTTTACTTTTCTCATGAACCTGATTCAAGAGTCTCTATCATTCTTAGAAATCTTAATAACAAATCTCTTCTCGAGATATTAGGTACATGAAAGGGCATAACCATGAATGTTTGAAAAATATTACTTGCATATCTTAACATAAAATCTTAGAACACTGGATCACATAAATCATGAAATCTTATAAAATTATGCTGAATTTGATAAATATGAATACTCATGGACATGAACCACTTACCTCTCTTGAAGAAAAACCTAATTGCCCCTCTTAGGTTGAATAATTCATATTCACGTTCTTGGTTGATTGAAACCCTTATTACCCTGTTGAATCATTGAACATTCATTAACCATTAATCCTTAACTTGGTTTATAGGATTTCAATATTATGTAATTGTTCATGACAACTCGAGGTCAAAGTAGACCATAAGACCGACTCAGGATTGTTTTGTGTTTCATTATTTCTGCACAATTTTATAAAATTGTATGGATTTATTATGATTTAGCAAAGTATCGGCGAATAGAGAATCACTAAATGTCCAATAGGATGATTATCTATTAATGGCCAACGAAGCATAGCCAGACCATCAAGGCTTGTGGCATGGTCTTGCAAGCCCAAGGAAAACCGTGCGGTCAAAGATCAATTCAAATAATTAAAAACCCATAAATATCCTAGCATGCGTGACATTAATATCAAATGCTCTCGGATAGACAACAATCAACCAACCTCTAATCATAGTCTCTAGTTTTCCATCACAAACAACACACAACGGCCAGTGAAAAATCATACTTTCTGAATCATCGAGAATAGAATAGTTTAAGAAATTAAATAAAGGACATGAGTCTGTCTAGATCCACCGAAGACAATGCACCCAGAATCGTCTTGTTTAGAGGTCGTGAATACAAGTAAGCCATGTTACTGATGCAGTTCGTCAGAAATAGGGAAAGAAAAAACAACGTGCAAGCAGCAAGCGAATAAGAAATCAACCAACTAGTCGAGAGATCAAAACCAAGCGACGAGGATACATGCCCAGCAAGATAGTAGATTTCAAGGAGGAAGATAGTTCCTGGTTGTTTACATCAGAAGTTGATAGCACATGGGGTTGGTGAAGCTTTGACTAATCTAAACCGAGTTCGTCATCACTTGATGCATTCTGTACGCTCTCAAGTGTTACCAGCGGAGAGCTCCATGGTGATGTCATTAATAGGTCTTGTCAGTAGATCAATGTAGGGAATCACACAAGAAGTTGATGGTTGGGTGGGTTTCAAGAGATCAGGGGATGGTCCAATCATTTTGAATTGGACAGAGGTAGCCTAGGGGCAGAGAACGATTGCAGTAGGCGGCACACAAGGAAAATTGGGTGTTTCTTATAGAGTCAATTTTAGGGTTCATATAGAGGCTTATATGGTGCATAATCCTCTCCCAAATATGAGGAAGGAATTTGTTTCCAAAATTGTCATCAGGAATGCGAGAAAATTGGAGAGATTGAGAGTTCAGGAACTTTGGGTTTCGGTTCCTCAGAGTCCATTCAGACGCAGGAAGTGAGTGATGAGGGACCAATCCCCAAATCTTCATCCTACGAGTGGGAAATAATCCACATATTGTGTGAAAGCATGATTAGGACTATCTACACCTGACTTAGGCACAAGGAGATAACCAAGATGTATAAATATCAAACCTAGGTCAAACAATGGTTAGATAAATCCCCTTTCTTCCATAAATTAAGAAAGATAGTTACGGTTATCTAAACTCAACCAAAAATTAACCATGGGCTCATTTTTATGTATATAAAATTATTGTGTCATTGGATTCCTATCCTGACAATTAACAACCCTAAGATGAATTAATATCATTTAAACATTAATAATACTTTGCAAATCATAGAAATGCCATTTTCTTAACAAGTTTGGTAAGTAAATACAAATCTTTATTATGTGTAATAGTTTAAAGAATTACATCATTCAAGATTCGATATCTTGACTTGTAATAAAATTTTAATTTAATTTAATATTCTCATTATTACTAATTATTCCTCTTTGAAAAAAATAAACTCTATTTGAATGCCTTGGGGATTGTGACATAGTCATGTCATATAGTAATAAGACCAAACAATCTCTCAGGCTTACATAATAGGCCCTTGGTTTTTTTCATATATATATATATATATATATATATATCTGTGTGTGTGTGTATTCATTTGAATACTTAATTTAACCATATTTTAAATTGAGTCCTTTTTCTTAAAATTTGGGATGTAACAATTCTACCCACCTTATATAAATTTCATCCTCAAAATTTAATTAATCTAGACACTTAGAATTTCACATGTTCTATGCATTCTAAATCTCTAATATTATCTTAAATGATCACAACACATTTAATGCAAGTCCTTATCAACGTTAAACATCTAAATCTGACTAACATGTGCATACTACAATGGAAGCTTGAGATCTACCTCATACTGCCATCATCATAGCAAGGAACCCATTTTGTTACTTTTTAGAGGAAGTTACAAAAGGGTTTTGGTTCCATTGGAGTTAAACTTATTTATCTGTGTCAAAATGTCTACCCTTCATATGCATTTTTGGTCTTACTATGTGTATGATTAGGTTTATGTTACTATATGTCTCAAACTTTTAATGCCAACACTTATTTTCTTTGTCACCTTTGGATACATGCCGGCTAGTCATATATGTAGAGGTGACATGTTAGATCATACTTATCTTGGCACTTCCTCATGCACATGTCCCATACCACATGCACTTGAAAGGACAATACAAGCATGATTATGCACATAACATTCTCTCTACAAAACCCCATAAGCATGTGTCCCATAACACAAACATGTGGGAAAAAGAGAGAGAATGCTATATACAACTATAGTATTAACATCAAAAGTGTAAAACATCTAGGTACATAACCATAATCCTTATTTGAACTTTTGTCTCCTATTTAAAGCTCTACTTAGATTTCTAATATCATTCACTTTCTTGTTCTATACATAGGGCTACTAGTTATCTAGCTAAATTGGTACTATACTCTAACTTAACTTCTTATAGGGTGATCTTAAGTAAGAACAAGATAACTCATCTAGTGGCCAACTATAATGTTGCTTTGATACCATATTGTAACATTCTCCCTAAGCACAGACATGCACATAGAGGAAGCAAAACAGAGTTATCCATAACTCGTGCACTCAAGGGGGTATTACGTAGGACTGGCATTCATAACAACAATATAATCAATCACACAAACATTACATGTAAACATTCTCATCATTGTTTTTACAAAAAGAAACATAAAGGATATCACATGGAAAACTAACTCAACATCTTGAGACATAGTCTCTACTCTAAAGTTCTAAACATTAAAACATATAGCTGAGTCTATAAACCTAAGGATCATTTTATAGTTGGCACCCCACCTGATCTTATCTTGTTCCATCCTTGTGCTTGAGTCTTTGGGATATACTTCGCTCATGCTTCTCACCTGCCGACATCTCATCCCTAGCCATGCATTGGAAAAATGGTTGTTAGCGTAAGTGGCATGAGTATTCTAATATACATATTACTGAAGAGATAAAATGCTACACAATATCTTTGAACATTATAAACATGAAACTAACATTAAACTTTGTATAACATCTGAAACATAAATATATCTTCTTTCTTTAGCTTATCTCTCTTATCATTTTACTTTGTCTTTGTATAGAGACATGTACTCTGGTACCTGGGTCTCATGACCTGCACGTAGGTACCTGGGTCACACAACCTGCACTCTGGGCCTGGGTTATATATCTCTAATCTTTATCTCTTTCATCATACTTATAAGTGAGATTATGTACATTCTTTGAACTAAGACATCTTTTATTTATGACTTTTATCTGACTGTGGCCACCATTATACAATAAGTCCTCCTTTGTTGACACCAAATTGTCATCTATGGTGCAACACACCCTCTGTTGGCACAACGTGCCCTCTGTTGGCACCGAAGTGTCCTCTATGGTGCAACACACCTTCTGTTGGCACAACATTCCATCTATAATGGAGGAAACACTCCTATGAATTGGCAACATATGTCTCTAAATCATCTTGGGACTCTTTGAATGAGGACTTATCATATAATGTATTATGTGAAGCTTCTGAGTTAATTATCTTAAGTCTAAGATTAATAAATTATAAATCTGGACTTATTTGAAATTGAATACTGAGTACTAAACATGTATTGAACTCTTAATCTGAATCTACATCTAAATGTGAATAATCTCAATTACTAAACTGAGATTCGGTCTAAAACCCTTATCATGTATCATAATCAAATATTTGGCTACCCACATATTGAGTAGTCTAAATATGAATCTAATTTTGATATTCTTATTATTTGGATAAATATTAAACTGAAGCTCTATTTAAACATGATGACTTAACATAATTCTACATCATATTTTTGACATCTGAGTTAAAGGCTTAAAAAAATAATCTGTTCTGAATATAAAAATACCAAGTATATAAAAATTACTTAAGTACCAAATATCCCAAATAGGATTTCTGACATAATAACGCAGTCCCTTTAAAGTCTCACTAAATATGATCTCAACATGAACCTTAATGCATTTGTGTGAGCTTAAATCTTAAATCTTAATAGTTGACTCTTTTAAAAATCTTATCTTCTAAACTTAATCATAAATTAATGCACTCTACTCTTATATCTTTTCATGCACTTAGTTCTTAGATCTTAATCATTTAGGAAATAAAAAAACACTTTGTTCTAAGATCTTAATCTACTTAATAAATCCTAATAGAATAGTTCTACTTGAATTCATAAATAGAACATTATCCCACATTATCAAGTATGACTATTTTTCTTGAATATATTATCTTTTAGCTTATTCATTAATATGAATTATTACTTGGAAATCTTGTAGGAATATAATCCTTTACTTTTCTCATGAACCTGGTTCAGGAGTCTCTATTATTCTTAGAAATCTTAATAACAAATCTCTTCTCAAGGTATTAGGTACATGAAAGGGCATAACCATGAATGTATGAAAAATATTACTTGCATATCTTAACATAAAACTTAGAACCCTGGATCACATAAAGCATGAAATCTTATAAAAATATGTTGAGTTTGATAAATATGAATACTCATGGGCATGAACCACTTACTTACCTCTCTTGAAGAAAAACCTAATTGCCCCTCTTAGGTTGAATAAATCATATTCACATTCTTGGTTGATTGAAACCCTTATTACCCTATTGAATCATTGAACATTCATTAACCATTAATCCTTAACTTGATTTATAGGATTTTAATATTATGTAATTGTTCATGACAACTCGAGGTCAAAGCAAATCATAAGACTGACTCAAAATTGTTTCATTTTTCATTATTTCTACACAATTTTATAACATTGTATGGATTTACTATGATTTAGCAAAGTATCGGAAAATAGAGAATCACTAAATGTCCAATAGGTATGATTATCTATTAATGGCCAATGAAACTTAGCCAGACCATCAAGGCTTGTGGCATGGTCTTACAAGCCCAAGGAAAATCGTGCGGTCAAATATCAAGTCAAATCATAAAAAACCCATGAATATCCTAGCACAAGGAAGAAAATGTCCGATTTCGACGCCGTTTCGGTGGCCACAGGTACAGAAATTTCGACAAATTTCGACAAATTTCGACAGAAATTTCGACAGATGCGTTCCTGGCGTTTCGACGGCCAAATTAACGAGTTATTTGATGAAATTTTACCAGAAGCATCTACTAGTCTAGATCTACTCAAATATGCAATAATATTTCATATTGGATATGTTTGGGGGGGGGGGGTCTCCTCATGAGTGAGTGAAGAAAGCTAAACTATTTCGATGGGGATTTCGATGGGGATTTCGATGTCAATTTTGATAGTGAAATGAATTAGTTGAGTCATTATAGTTTGCAAGCACGATATATAGACTTAATGACACAAACATGTGCAAAGAAAATATGGTCTAGTATGGTAGGACATCTAGGTGGGATGACAGGCTGCCGCTGTACCGAAGCAATGTTGATCTGATCATCTGATTATGAGTAAGTATTAACTCAAGGAAATCAAAACTTACAAGTTACAACTTCAATTAGAACTTACTAGTTAGTAGTTACTACAAGTCTGCAAGTATACAATCTAAGTTTATGAAGTAGAAACTTAAAAACATGCAATAATAATAGTATTCCCAATTTTCCATACATTATTGTAGTACACTGCACTCCATACCTGCACACTGCACTAGTTGAAGCTTGAGTGTCTTGGTGGTTGTTGTTGTGGTTGTGGTTGTCCATACACAACTTCATTAATCCGATCTACATAATCCTTCCAGCTCAAATGATGCCTATAGACGCTATTGTATGTCTCAACATGGTCTAAATATATTTGACCATACACATTCTTCAGCATCCCATGTTTTGGAAAAAATTCCATAAGATCTTTCTCCTGATCGTCAATACTAGGAACTGTAGGAGGCAATGATGATGATGCACCAGATTCGCCACCATAGACATAGCCACAGGCTGGGAAAAGATAACCACAACTAGCACCTTCAGTAGGTAAAACATAGCCATAGGCTGGGAAAACATAACCACCACTAGCATCATATCCAGAAGGAGTATAAGCAACACCAGATTCTCCATAGCCATAGGAACCATAAGGAGGTTGTTGTTGTGTTAGGGGTTTTGGTTGTGGTTCTGGTTGTGGTTGTGAAGGTCCAAATCCAAAAATACTATCAGCAAGAGTAGATGACAGTTCCTTATCAGAAATACTCAAACCCGATACTGATTCATTTAAGTCAGAAAAATAACCACTATACTCTTTATGACCTCGAGTTTTCTTTCTATTATATGTCTTTTGAGCTGTTGGGTATTGAGTTTGAGTAGGGTCAGGTGGTGCAAATTCAGCCCTTGGGCCAGTGACATAAGGGCGATCATCATCTTCATTTGTATATCCTTCCCATCCTTCAATGCCACCACCACCTCCACCACTACCTCCACCTCCTTGACCATCATTATTGTCATCGTCATTGTTGTCATCATCACTAGCAGAAGGAGACTTTGATGATGAAGATTTTCTTTTGGAACCAGATCTAGTAGCAGCACCACCAAGTTCAGCATTCACAGCACTTTCAATGTCCATGTCATCATTTAAATGTGCATCCTCTTCCTCTAGTCTTTGAACGGGGCTGCGGTCATCGTGTGCTTCTTGTTGATCTTCAGCCCGAGCAGGTTCAAAAGTTTCTTCAAGTGTTGCATCTGGCGTACCCGTAGCTCCATCTAAAACTGGGGCACCACCAATCTCATTCATCCATTCTTGCAATGGATCTTCATCATTATTATCGGCGCCGACAAAGGTGTACGCAATATCAATGGGATCATGCACAACTGAGAGATCCACTTCTCTGAACTCTGGTTCTCTAAGATCTTTTGCCCTCAATCTCATATTGTAGTGGACGAAGACCAAGTCGTTTAAACGAGCAACCCCAAGTCTATTCCTTCTTTTACTGTGAATAAGGTTGAACGTGGACCAATTCCTCTCACATCCACCAACAACAGCTGTTTGTGATAGAATTCTCAAAGCCATTCTTCGTAGCTCGGGACAACCTGTGCCATGCCACAACCACCACTCACAAGGAATGCTTTTATCCCTATCTTGAATAGCATTTGGATGCGCAAAACAGCCCAACCCTTCTCTGAATTGTCTTAGCTGCATATAAGGAAAATAAGCAGAATTTTAGGATGCAATTCTAATTACATAATAAAATTATGTATTACATAATAAAATGGTGTAAGGTCTGAATTAAACCTGATTCATTATAGTCAGTCTCTCCTCAGATGTTGTAACAAGTCTATTTGTCACATCCTTTATTGCTGAAATGAAGACACTATTTGAACCCAATTTGTATTTGTACTGGAATCGTGGATTCAAATAATGTGCTGTAAAGATGCATAAGCATGCATTTAGAGAGAGAGCAACACATTTATTCCAATATAATGAATAACAAGTTATAAGTCACAAGTAACTCACCAGCTTTGTGCAAAGGATGCATTAACATGTTGTCCCATCTTTTTTTAATAATATATAAATATTGTGCATGAGATCGGGGAGCCACTACTTTTATGGTCTCTTTTAATTTTTCAATGGCCTCATACAACCACGGAATGGTGGGTGACTTATCTCCATCTACTAACCTCAGCACTTTGACAATTGGCTCCATTATTTTCAACAGATTTGTTATCTTATCCCAAAAACTCCTATTATTTACAAGTTCTTCTATCTTTGCTCCCAGAGTTGTTCTACTTTCCTTCATTGAGCTCCACTCAACACCAGCAAATAACTTCTTCAATCCATCTCTCTTTCCCTTAAGGCTCTGAAGTGCTAAAAAATGAGTAGCAAATCTTGTGACTCCAGGCCTAATCAAGTCACCACCACAATATTCCTTCCTCCTCATTGCTTCCAATAAGAATGAGTGGTTGTAGATAAAACCTTTAATGGTTCTAGCTTCAGTAACCACTGCTTTCACATGACTCAACCCCCCTACAATAATTCAAACATGGAAATGATGGTTAAATCTTAAGTGATTATATTAATAGAGTCATAGATATATGATATATCTTGAAGGTATAAGTAATAGAATTTGAAATTTTGAATTACCTATATCTTTCAGCATCAGGTCGATGCAATGGGCTGCACAAGGTGTCCAATATATTGGATATTGCTTCATTAACTCTTTCCCAGCTTTCTTGAAGTTTGGCCCATTATCTGTCACTATTTGGACAACATTTTCCACCCCAACATTTTTCAGAAATATCTTCATCTGCTTCTTGATGTACTTACTATCCCGAACTTGATCAGATGCATCAACGGAACCAAGGAAAATTGTGGAACCATTGCAGTATGCTAAAAAGTTGATTATTTGCTTTCGGTTACCCGATGTCCACCCAGCACACATCAGCGTAACTCCATATTCAGACCACCTACAATTTGTAATGCAATAAATAAATGAATCTCAAATTCTCAACACTAATTTTCATATAATAAAAAAAAATCATAAATTATATCATTCATACCTCTCCTTTTTTTCATCAATCCACTTCTGGATCTCTTCTTTCTGTTGAGGAAGGTAAACATTCATCAACTCATATGCAGTTGGGGCTTTCACACCCGGGCCAGCTGCCCCCGCAGTCCTCAAGAGGTGTTGCAAGTATGGCTCAGACGCCGCATGTGCTGGGATCCCATGTGCAAAGAAAAACTTTCCCACGGCTTTTCCAACTTTATTCTTTGCTCCAGAGAACATATCCTTCAACCTCTGTTGAGCTGGTTGAGATTTTCTAATACCTGGCTCTTCAGCATCTAAGCCCAACCTTCCTCTTGCAGTACTAGCAGATCTGAACAATGAAGGAATGCCTCCCTTCTTTCTTTTCACCTGACCAGATGGCATGCCATCCTCAGTTAAATCAACTACAGCTCTCCCTGAACCCCGACTACCACCACCAACTTCATAAGCAGACGGTCCAATTCCCCTTCTATACTCATCATGTTGTTGTTTTTCCCATGCAGACCTCTTAGAATCTCTCAGGGCCCTCCTAAACATGCGTCGAGCTTGGGGGGTGTCATAATCTGGGGGATATTCTACATCAGAGTCCTCCTCAGCAGACGAACCATGTCCTCCCTTATAACCAAACAAGGTATCCACATACAGCTGGTCTAATTGTTTCTGTTGCTGACGTGTTTCTTTCTTAGCTTTCATCATTTCAATAAAGTCATCCCTCACTCCTTGAGGGCATTTCTTGCACTTGGCCACATTCTTATCCCCACCAACAATATGTGCCTTGAACCTAGTAATTCCTCCACCTCCAATCTTTTTGTCGCAGTAGTTGCAAACCACTTGATGTCTATGACCACCCATGGGTTGGCAATGCCCCCATGCAAAATCAGGATTTGGACCCTTTTTACCAGCTTCAGCTTGGTTCTTACCCCTCCCAGCACCCACATCTCTGTCACCATCATATGAACCATTGCTAGAAGAATTCGCCATCACCTGCGAAATATAAAGAATAAAGAAAAACACTCATGAGTCATGTCATTACATTTAAATCATGAATTATGTAACATATTTACAAACATGTACAAGTAGAGTAGAACTAGAAGACAATTGCATCATTTTAGTGTCTCTTAATTTTTTAGAATATAATTTATTTTACCATTTTAAGTTTTGAAATTTCTTTTAATGATATTATATAGACTAATAGAGTAAACTCAATTTTATAATATGTTTGTGTTACTTCAATGATTTATGATACTAAATAAGTAGACTAGTAGAGTATAAATGTATAATCAATTAATCATGCTAAGACATTTTATTGAATTATTATTATTTTTTAAATTGTATTTTTTCTTTTTTTTTTTAATTACTGAAAATAATTTTTAATCATATAAAAAGACTTGATCTTTATTCTAAATACGTTTAACTTATTTTAAGTATTTTATCATACAAATATTAGGTTATTATAGTATTATTTATGCAATTTCTAGTATTTAGAAATCATTTTATTTAACTAAAATAGAAAGAAAAAAATAATTAAGTCTGATTTTTCGAAAATAATAAAAAGTACATAATTTTTTACCTCCAAAATGCATTTTTGACCTTAATCTAAGTTAATATTAGTATATATTGTTCATATAAGCATGAATCTAGGCAATTCCATGTTAAAAAATGATTTTTTAAGCAAAAAAGATTAGATTTTAGTAGTAATACGGGTTTAAGTTATGAATTTAGTGATATTTATTAGGATTCATGTTTAGATCTACACCATTTAAGGATTTAATGCATAGATTTACCATTTTTGGTAGATCTAGTACCTTGAATCTAAGAGAATAGAGAGAGAAATATAGTAGGAGGAGAGATTAGAGAGAGAGAATGGGTAGAACATTAGATGGGGGGGAGAAGAAGAAGAGGATTAGAGAAAACATACCTCAAAATGCCTCAAAATAGCCTTTGGAACCTTCAAAATCGCCTAAGCACAACTCTGCAGATCACGTCTTCTATTTCGGCGGCACAGTGCTGCGTGCCGAGCCGCATCGGCGAAATAATAGCCTAAACTGGCCATTTTGCAGCGGTACCCCCCCTGTTTCGGCGAAATTTGATAAAACCGCCGAATTTTTTTTTTACCGGCGAAATTACATACGTCACAAGAGGTTATGCTGTTTCTATATCCGATTGCCATCGGTACCGAAATAATTGGCGAAATTTCGCCAATTTTGACGAAATTTTGAACATTGTCCTAGCATGCGTGACATTAGTATCAAATGCTCACAGATAGACAACAATCAACCGACCTCTAATCATAGTCACCAGTTCACCATCATAAACAATACACAACAACCAGCGAGAAAGCATACTTTCCAAATCATTGAGAATAGAATAATTCAAGAAATTAAAGAATGGACATGAGTTCGTCCGACTCTGTCGAAGACAATGCACCCATAATTGTCTTGTTTAGAGGCTGTGAACACAAGCAAGCCATGTTACCAAAGCAAGTCTCTAGAAATAGGGAAAGACAAAACAACGTGCAAGCAGTAGGTGAATAAGAAGTCAACCAACTAGTTAAGAGATTAAAACCAAGTTACGAGGATACATGCCCAACAAGACAGTAGATTTCAAGGAGGAAGATAGTTCCTGGTTGTTTACCTCAGAAGTTGATAACACATGGGGTTGGTGAAGATTTGACTGATCTAAATAGAGGTCATCGTCACCTGATGCAATATGTACGCTCTCAAGTGTTACTAGCGGTGAGATCCATGGCGATGTCATGAAGAGGTCTCGTCAGTAGATCAATGTAGGGAATCACACAAGAAGTTGATGGTTGGGGTGGGTTTCAAGAGATCAGGAGATGGCCCAGTCATCATGAATTAGGTAGAGGTTGCCTAGGGGTAGAGAACGATGGCAGTAGGCAGCACACATGGAAAATTGGGTGTTTCTTATATAGTCAGTTCTAGGGTTCGTATAGAGGCTTATATGGTGCAAAATCCTCTCCTGAATACGAGGAAGGATTTTTTTTCCAAAATTGTCATCAGGACTGTGAGAAAATTGGAGAGATTGAGAGTTTGGGAACTTTGGGTTTCGGTTCCTCAGAGTCCAGTCAGATGCGGGAAGTGAGTGATGAGGGATCAATCGCCAGATCTTCATCCTACGAGTGGGAAAGAATCCACATATTGTGTGAAAGCATGATTAGGACTATCTACACTCGACTCAGGCGCAAGGATATAACCAATATGTATAAATATCAAACCTAGGTCAAACAATGGTTAAATAAATCCCCTTTCTTCTATGAATTAAGAAAGATAGTTACATTTATCTAAACTCAATCAAAAATTAACCATATGCTCATTTTTATGTATAGAAAATTATTGTGTCATTCGATTCCTATCCTGACAATTAACAACCCTAAAATGAATTAATATCATTTAAATGTTAATAATACTTTATAAATAATAGAAATGCCATTTTCCTAAAAAGTTTGGTAAGTAAATATAAATCCTTACAATGTGTTATACTTTAAAGAATTACATCATTCAAGCTTACATATCTCGAGTTGTAATCAAAATTGAATTTAATTTAATATTCTCATTATTACTAATTATTCCTCTCTAAAAAAAATAAACTCTATTTGAATGCTGGTGTGATTCCCACCAAGGCTACACACTAGACAACTAGAGGTGGCTAGATGCAACCCTAAGGGAGGACACACATGTGGATCTTTCAGAATTTATATTAGCCCTAACCAGGTCGATCACGATACCAAATAGGTCACCCGCAAGCGCACATGGTACTATTGTAGTATAGGTGAAGGGCAAGCGTAGGGGTCGATCCACAGGGACAGAGGGGGCACTAGAGCTATGTTAGCGTTGGTTATGTTCCTAATGCGGAGTCTAGGGTTGAAGGGTTTAAAAGGGGTTTGTTTTGTGATTAATCTAAGTGAACGAGCGAGAATGGTAGAATTGAACCTAAGTTATCTTAAACAAGCAAGTTTAACAATCTAGGTTAATCAACTAACTAAGCAAGAGCAAAGGTAAGTTACACTACACTAGAGGATCAAGAAGCAATTTAGAAATTAAGTTAACCACTATAGCAAGAAAAGATCTAAATTAACCGTAACTATCAAAACTAAGCAATTGACTAGGTTAAGCAAGAACAACTAGACTATACTAGCATACGCTAGAAAACAATACAAGTTGAGTTTTAAATAAGATGATTAAGGTAGGTGGGCTGTTTGGGGATGTAACTTTAATATTAGTTGGGGGAGGTTATTGGACAAGCATGGTTCTCATCTTTCATCTGGATTACCAAACCAAACAATAAGACAAATGCTATTAGAATGTACCCTATACTACTAGTGGAAGACTAGGTTTAGGTGTAATTCTAATAGGATTAGCCAAATCTAGGTTTCTAGGATAATTGGTATTGAGAAATTGAGAGCCAAGGGTAGAGATGGGAGTAGAGATGAGGGTATTTGACCTCATGCCACTAGCCATTCTAGCCTTTAGAAAACCATAGGCAATCACATCAATCTCACTTATACTAGTATCTTAGGTCTCATACCAAGTAGTAGGAGAGGGGGTAGGCATGTAGGAATAAAGGGGACTATCTAGGGACCCCCTATTGGGACCTAGGAGTCATACCTAAGATTTCCACATGCATCCCAATTCTCCTAGAAACATGGTATCATCAAGCACTATCAAACAAGCAATTCATAGCAAAAAACATAGATCACAAGCTTGGAAATGGGATAAGAGATAAAAGCATGGAGCAATCATTATTGATAAAAATAAGTTCATTACAAGCCAAAATCCCCCCAACATGGTATCAAAGTCACATTTTACCCCCAAACAGCCAACCAAGTGGGGCTTAGCTACACATAATCAATGAAATGGCAAGAGAATGGGGAAGAAACTCCATGGAGCTCATGGAAGAAGCCTCCTTCTTCACCTCCTAGCTCCTTGGGGATGTCCTCTCTCCTCCAAAGGTGCAAATGGGCATGAAGATATGGGGGATTATGGAGTAAAACCTAGAAAACTAGGTTTCCAAGGTGAAATGGAGATGGAAGTGGTGGGTGGAGAGCATAAATGCAAGGTGAATGCGCTAAATGCTCAAGGAGTGGGTGGAGAGGAGTAATGGTGGCTAGGAGAAGCTAACCTAGTACTATGGCCGCCACCCATGTATATATAGGTGGTGGTGGAAGCACTAGGGTAAGTAGGGGTATTGTGGGAAAATCAGTGCAGAAAGTGGTAGGTCTTGGGTGGCAGCACGGCCGTGCTGGCTAGCATGACCATGTTGGGTGGAGGTGAGAATGGCCGTGGTGGAGGGGAACAACCGTTATGATGAAGTATAAAATCACAGGTTGGATAGTGTGAAGCGAAAGCTGGTAGCACGGTCGTGTTGGGTAGCACAACCGTGGTGGGGTTTAGGTAGAACGGCCATGTTGGGTAGCACGACTGTGGTGGTGGAGTTTGAGAGGAGGTCATTCCCAAGAGCATGCCCATTCCATTCTTTAGCTAGCACAACCGTGTTGGGTAGTAGGACTGTATTGGGGACTTCAAAGAACGATCGTGCTGGGTAGCATAGTCGTAGTGGATGAGTTGCTGTAGCTTGTCAATTTTGAAGTTCTCTCTATAACTTTTGCATCAACCACCATGGCCATTCTGTGGCACCATGTCTGTTCTGGGGTCTTCACAGGCAATTTGAGCTTGAACCACCATCATCCATGGATTTCTTTGCTTGATGTTGATCCTCGGCCATTGAAGGTCGTTTGAGGGAGCTTTGGGGCCTTCTTTGGACCACTCCGTGAGTAAAGGAACCCTAGGACTCTTTCCTTCTCTCTCATTCATCCTAATCATGGTCCATGTACCTGAAATGAATGTAAAGATCATCCATAAGTGCATTTGGCAATGATAAGCATATTGGGGTAATTAACCTGTAATCTAACATGTCTAGATGTGATATAAGTACAAAATGGCACAAGTTGAAGCCCTAAAATAGGGCCAAATAAAATGCCTTGTGGATAGTGACATAGTCATGTCATATACTAATAAGACCAAACAGTCTCTCAAGAGTACACCTACATTCTATTATAATTTTTTTTTGCATAATAGACCATTATTTTTTTTTCACATATATATATATATATATATTCATTTGAATACTTAATTTAATCATATTCTAAATTGAGTCCTTTTTCTTAAAGTTTGCGATGTTATAATTCTACCCACCTTATATAAATTTCATCCTCAAAATTTAATTAGTCAACCCACCTTAGAATTTCACATGTTCTATGCATTCTAACTCTCTAATATTATCTTAAAGGATCATAACACATTCAATGCAAGTCCTTCTCAATGTTAAACATCTAAATCTGACTAACATGTGCATACTACATTGGAATCTTGAGATCTACCTCATATTGCCATCATCATAGCAAGGAACCTAGTTTTTTGATTTTTAGAGGAAGTTACAAAAGGGTTTTGGTTCCATTGGAGTTCAACTTATTTATCTGTGTCAAAATGTCTACCATTTATATGAATTTTTGGTCTTACTATGTGTATGATTAGGTTTATGTGACTATATGTTTCAAAATTTTAATGCCAACACTTGTTTTTGTTGTCGGCTTTGGATACATGTCGGCCGATCATATATGTAGAGGTGACATGTCAGATCACACTTATCTTGGCACTTTCTCATGTACATGTCCCATACCACATGCACTTGAAAGGACAATACAAGCATGATTATGCACATAACATTCTTTCTACAAAACCCCATAAGCATGTGTCCCATACCACAAACATGTGGTACAACTACAGTATTAACATCAAAAGTGTAAAACATCTAGGCGCATAACCCTAATCCTTATCTAAACTTTTGTCTCCTATTTAAAGCTCTACTTAGATTTCTAATATCTTTCACTTACCTGTTCTATACATAGAGCTACTAGTTATCTTTTTAAATTGGTACTCTACTCTAACTTAACTTCTTATAGGGTGATCTTATGTAAGAGCATGAGAACTCATATGGTGGCCAACTATTATGTTGCTCAGATACCATATTGTAACACCCTCCCTAAGCACACACATGCACATAGAGGAAGCAACATAGAGTTATCCATAACTCATGCACTCAAGGGGGTATTACATAAGACTCACATTCATAACAACAATATAATCAATCACACAAACATTAAATGTAAATATTCTCATCATTGTTCTTACAAAAAGAAACATAAAGAATATCACATGGAAAACTAAGTCAACATCACGAGACATAGTCTCTACTCTAAAGTTCTAAACATTAAAACATATAGCTGAGTCTATAAACCTGAGGATCATTTTATAGTTGGCACCCCCACTAGATCTTATCTTGTTCCATCCTTGTGCTTGAGTCTTTGGGATCCACTTCACTCCTGCTTCTCACCTGTGGACATCTCATCCCCAGCCATGCATTGGAAAATGATTGTTAGTGTAAGTGGCATAAGTATTCTAATATACATATTACTGAAGAGATAAAATGCTACAATATATCTTTGAACATTATAAACTTGAAACTAACAATAAACTTTGTATAAGATCTGAAACATAAATATATCTTCTTTCATTAGCTTAGCTCTTATCTTTTTACTTTGTCTTTCTCTGGAGACCTGTACTCTAGTGCCTAGGTCTCATGACCTGCACGTAGGTTCCTGGGTCACATAACCTACACTCTGGGCCTTGGTTATATATCTCTTATCTTTATCTCTTTCATCATACTTATAAATGAGATTATGTACATTATCTGAACTAAGGCATCTTTTATATATGACTTTGATCTGATTGTGACCACCATTATACAATAAGTCCTCCTCTGTTGACACCGAAGTGTCCTCTATGGTGCAACACACCCTTTGTTGGCATAACGTGCCCTCTGTTGACACTGAAGTGTCCTCTATGGTGCAACACACCTTCTGTTGGCACAACATGCCCTCTGTAATCGAGAAAACACTCCTCTGAATTGGCAACATATACTTATGAATCATCCCAGGACTCTCTGAATGTGGACTTATCATATAATGTATTATGTGAAGCTTCTGAGTTAGTTATCTTAAGTCAAAGCTTACTAAATTCTGAATCTAGACTTATCTAAAACTGAATACAAAGTACTAAATATGTATTGAACTCTAAATCCGAATCTACATCAACATATGAATAATCTCAACTACAAAACTGAGATTGGGTCTAAAACCTCTATCATGTATCTTACTCAAATATATGGCTACCCACATATTGAGTAGTCTAAATCTGAATCTAAATTTGATATTCTTATTATCAGGATAAATATTAAACTGAAGCTCTATTTAAACATGACGACTTAACATAATTCTACATCATATTTTTGACATCTGAGTTAAAGGCTTAACAAAATTATCTGGTCTGAATATAGAAATATTGAGTATATAAAAATAACTTAAGTACCAAATATCCCAAATAGGATTTCTAACATAATAATGTAGTCCCTTTAAAGTCTCATTAAATCTGATCTCAACATGAACCTTACTGCATTCATGTGAGCTTAAATCTTAAATCTTAAATCTTAAATCTTAAATCTTAATAGTTGAATCTTTTAAAATCTTATCTTACAAACTGAATCACAAATTAATGCACTCTACTCTTACATCTTATCGTGTACTTAGTTCTTAGATCTTAATCATTTAGGAAATAAGAAAAAACACTTTGTTCTTAGATCTTAATCTACTTAATAAATCCTAATAGAATAATTCTACTAGAATTCAGAAATAGTACATTATCCCACATTATCAAGTATGACTATATTTCTTGAATATATTGTCTTGTAGCTTATTCATTAATATGAATTATTACTAGGAAATCTTGTAGGAATATGATCCTTAACTTTTCTCATGAACCTGGTTCAGGAGTCTCTATCATTCTTAGAAATCTTAATAACAAATCTCTTCTCGAGATATTAGGTACATGAAAGGGCATAACCATGGATATATGAAAAATCTTACTTGCATATCTTAACATAAAGTCTTAGAACACTAGATCACATAATACATGAAATCTTATAAAAATATGCTGACTTTGATAAATATAAATACTCATGGGCATGAACCACTTACCTCTCTTGAAGAAAAACCTAAATTACCCTCTTAGGTTGAATAAATCATATTCACATTCTTGGTTACTTGAAACCCTTATTACCCTATTAACTCATTGAACATTCATTAACCATTAATCCTTAACTTGATTTATAGGATTTCAATATTATGTAATTGTTCATGACCACTCCAGGTCAAAGCAGACTGTAAGACTGACTCAGGATTGTTTCGTGTTTCATTATTTCTACACAATTTTATAACATTGCATGTATTTACTATGATTTAGCAAAGTATTGGCGAATAGAGAATCACTAAATGTCCAATAGGTATGATTATCTATTAATGGCTAGCGAAGCTTACCCATACTATCAAGGCTCGTGGCATGATCTTGCATGCCCAAGGAAAACCGTGCGGTCAAAGATCAAGTCAAATCATTAAAAACCCATGAATATCCTAGCATGCATGACATTAGTATCAAATGCTCATGGATAGACAACAATCAACCAACCTCTAATCATAGTCTCTAGTTTGCCATCACAAACAACACACAACGGCCAGCGAGAAAGCATACTTTCCAAATCATCGAGAATAGAATAATTCAAGAAATTAAAGACTGGACATGAGTCCATCCGGCTCTGCTGAAGACAATGCACCCAAAATTGTCATGTTTAGAGGTCGTAAACACAAGAAAGCCATGTTTCCGAAGCAGGTCGCCAGAAATAGGGAAAGACAAAACAACGTGCAAGCAACAGATGAATAAGAAGTCATCCAATTGGTCGAGAGATCAAAACCAAGCGAGGAGGATACATGCCCAACAAGATAGTAGATTTCAAGGAGGAAGATAGTTCCTAGTTGTTTACCTCAGAAGTTGATAGCACATGGGGTTGGTGAAGCTTCAACTGATCTAAACAGAGCTTGTTGTCACTTGATGCAGTTTGTACGCTCTCAAGTGTTACCAGCAACAAGCTCCATGGTGATGTCATTAAGAGATGTTGTCGGTAGATCAATGTAGGGAATCACACAAGAAGTTGATGGTTGGGAGGGGGGGTTTCAGGAGATTAGGAGATGGTCTAGACATCGTGAATTGGGCATAGGTAGCCTAGGGACAGAGAATGATGGCAGTAGGTGGCATACATGGAAAATTTGGTGTTTCTAATAGAGTTAGTTCTAGCGTTCGTAAAGAGGCTTATATGGTGTGGAATCCTCTCCTGAATACGAGGAAGGAATTTGTTTTTAAAATTGTCATCAAGACTGCGATAAAATTGGAGAGATTGAGAGTTTGGGAACTTTGGGTTTTGGTTCCTCAGATTCCAGCCAGACGTGGGAAGTGAGTGATGAGGGATCAATCCTCAAATCTTCATCCTATGAGTGTGAAAGAATCCACATATTGTGTAAAAGCATGATTAGGACTATCTACACCCGACTTAGGCGCAAGGAAACAACCAAGATGTAAAAATATCAAACCTAGGTCAAATAGTGGTTAAATAAATCCCCTTTCTTCTGTAAATTAAGAAAGATAGTTACACATTATCTAAACTCAACCAAAAATTAACTAGAGGATCATTTTTATGTATAGAAAATTATCGTGTCATTGAATTCCTATCCTAACAATTAACAACCCAAAAATGAATTAATATCATTTAAACATTAATAATACTTTATAAATAATAGAAATGCCATTTTCTTAACAAGTTTGGTAAGTAAATATAAATCCTTACTATGTGTAATACTTTAAATAATTACATCATTCAAGCTTCCATATCTCAAGTTGTAATCAAAATTTAATTTAATTTAATTTAATATTCTCATTATTACTAATTATTCCTCTTTGAAAAAAAATAAACTCTATTTGAATGCCTTGGGATTGTGACACAATCATGATATATAGTAATAAGACCAAACAATCTCTCAATCTTACATCTACATTCTATTATAATTTTTTTTGCATAATAGACCCTTGTTTTTTTTTCATATATATATATATATATATATTCATTTGAATACTTAATTTAACCATATTCTAAATTGAGTCCTTTTTCTTAAATTTGGGATGTTACAATTCTACCCACCTTATATAAATTTTTTCCTCAAAATTTAATTAGTCTACCCACCTTAGAATTTCACATGATCTATGCATTCTAACTCTCTAATATTATCTTAAAGGATCATAACACATTCAATGCAAGCCCTTCTCAACCTTAAACATCGAAATCTGACTAACATGTGCATACTAAAATGGAAGCTTGAGATCTACCTCATATTTCCATCATCATAGCAAGGAACCTAGTTTTCTTCTTTTTAGAGGAAGTTAAAAAAAGTTTTAGTTCCATTACAGTTCAACTTATTTATATGTGTCAAAATTTCTACCCTTTATATGCATTTTTGGTCTTACTATGTGTATGATTTTGTTTATGTGACTATATGTCTCAAACTTTTAATGCCAACACTTGTTTTCTTTGTTGCCTTTGGATACATGCCGACCGATCATATATGCAGAGGTGACATGTCAGATCACTCTTATCTTGGCACTTCCTCATGCACATGTCCCATACCACATGCACTTGAAAGGATAATACAAGCATGATTATGTATGATACCATATTGTAACACCCTCCCTAAGCACACACATGCACATAGAAGAAGCAACACAGAGTTATCCATAACTTGTGCACTCAAGGGGGTATTACATAAGACTGTCATTCTTAACAACAATATAATCAATCACACAAACTTTAAATGTAAACATTCTCATCATTGTTCTTAGAAAAAGAAACATAAATGATATCACATGGAAAAGCAACTCAACATCTCAAGACATAGTCTCTACTCTAAAGTTCTAAACATTAAAACATATAGATGAGTCTATAAACCTGAAGATCATTTTATAGTTGGCACCCCACCAGATCTTATCCTATTCCATCCTTGTGCTTGAGTCTTTGGGATCCACTTCGCTCCTACTTCTCACCTGCGGACATCTCGTCCCCAACCATGCATTGGAAAAATGGTTGTTAGCATAAGTGGCATGATTATTCTAATATACATATTACTGAAGAGATAAAATGCTACAAAATATCTTTGAACATTATAAATATGAAACTATCATTTAAACTTTGTATATGATTTGAAACATAAATATGTCTTCTTTCTTTAGCTTATCTTGTATCTTTTTACTTTGTCTTTCTCTAGAGACATGTACTCTGGTACATGTGTCTCATGACCTATATGTAGGTACCAGGGTCACACAAATTGTGCTCTGAGCCTTAGTTATAAATCTCTAATCTTTATCTCTTTCATCATACTTATAATTGAGATTATGTACATGATCTAAACTAAGACATTTTTTATTTATGAATTTTATCTGACTATGGCCACCATTATACAATAAGTCCTCCTCTGTTGACACCGAAGTGTCCTCTATAGTGCAACACACCCTCTGTTGGTAGAATGTGCCCTCTGTTGAAACCGAAGTGTCCTCTATGGTGCAACACACCCTATGTTGGCACAAAGTGCCCTCTGTAATGGAGTAAACACTCCTATGAATTGGCAACAAATGCCTCTAAATCGTCTTGGGACTCTGAATGAGGACTTATCATATAATGTATTATGTGAAGCTTCTGAGCTAATTATCTTAAGTCTAACATTACTAAATTCTGAATCTAGATTTATCTGAAACTGAATATTGAGTACTAAACATGTATTGAACTATGAATCTGAATCTACATCTAAATATGAATAATCTCAATTACAAAACTGAGATTGGGTCTAAAACCCTTATCATGTATCTTAATCAAATATATGGCTACCTACATATTGAGTAGCCTAAATATGAATCTAAATTTGATATTCTTATTACCTAAATAAATATTAAATTGAAGCTCTATTTAAACATGATGACTTAACATAATTCTACATCATATTTTTGACATCTGAGTTAAAGGCTTAACAAAATAATCTGGTCTGAATATAGAAATACCAAGTATATAAAATAACTTAAGTATCAAATATCCCAAATAGGATTTTTGACATAATAATGCAGTCCCTTTAAAGTCTCATTAAATCTGATCTCAACATGAACCTTAATGCATTCATGTGAGCTTAAATCTTAAATCTTAAATCTTAATAGTTGAATCTTTTAAAAATCTTATCTTCCAAACTTAATGATAAATTAATGCACTCTACTCTTATATCTTATCATGTACTTAGGTCTTAGATCTTAATCATTTAGGAAATAAAAAAAACACTTTCTTCTAAGATCTTAATTACATAATAAATCCTAATAGAATAGTTCCACTTGAATTCATAAATAGAACATTATCCCACATTATCAAGTATGACTATATTTCTTGAATATATTATCTTGTATCTTATTCATTAATATGAATTATTACTAGAAAATCTTGTAGGAATATGATCCTTTACATTTCACATGAACCTAATTTAGGAGTCTCTATCATTCTTCAAAATCTTAATAACAAATCTCTTCTCGAGATATCAGGTACATGAAAGGGCATAACCATGAATGTATGAAAAATATTACTTGCATATATTAACATAAAATCTTTGAACACTTGTTCACATAAATAATGAAATCTTATAAAAATATGCTGAGTTTGATAAATATGATTACTCATGGGCATGAACCACTTACCTCTCTTAAAGAAAGACCTAATTGCCCCTCTTAGATTGAATAAATCATATTCACATCCTTGGTTGATTGAAACCCTTATTACCCTATTGAATCATTGAACATTCATTAACCATTAATCCTTTACTTGATTTATAGGATTTCAATATTATGTAATTGTTCATGACAACTCAAGGTCAAAGAAGACTGTAAGACTGACTCAAGATTGTTTCATGTTTCATTATTTCTGCACAATTTTATAACATTGTATGGATTTACTATGATTTAGCAAAGTATCAACGAATAGAGAATAAAAAAATATCCTATAGGTATGATTATCTATTAATGTCCAGCGAAGCTTAGCCCGACAATCAAGGCTCATGGCATGGTCTTGCAAACCCAAGGAAAACCTTGCGGTTAAAGATCGTCAAATCATTAAAAACCCATGAATATCCTAGCATGCGTGACATTAGTATCAAATTCACATGGATAGACAACAATCAATCAACCTCTAATCATAGTCTCTAGTTCACCATCACAAACAACACACAACGGCCAGCGAGAAAGCATACTTTCCAAATCACCGAGAATGGAATAGTTCAAGAAATTAAAGACTGGACACGAGTCTGTCTGGATCTACTGAAGATAATGCACCCATAATTGTCTTGTTTAGAGGTCATGAACACAAGCAAGACATGTTACCCAAGTAGGTCACTAGAAATAGGGAAAGACAAAACAATGTGTAAGCAACAAGCGAATAAGAAGTCAGCCAACTGGTCGAGAGATCAAAACCAAGTGACAAGGATACATGTCAAATAAGATAGTAGATTTCTAGGAGGAAGATAGTTCCTAGTTGTTTATCTTAGAAGTTGATAGCACATGGGGTTGGTGAAGCTTCAACTGATCTAAACAGAGCCCGTCGTCACTTGATGTAGTCTGTACGCTCTCAAGTGTTACCAACGGTGAACTCCATGGTGCCATGAAGAGGTGTTGTCGGTAGATCAATGTAGGGAATCACACAAGAAGTTGATGTTTGGGGGGGTTTCAGGAGACCAGGAGATGGTCCAGTCATTATAAATTGGGTAGAGGTAGCCTAGGGGTAGAGAACGATGACAATAGGTGACGCATAAGGAAAATTGAATGTTTCTTACAGAGTCAGTTCTAGGGTTCGTGTAACATCCCAGGATTTGAGGCCTCAGATAAAAAGATCTTATAAGGAATGATCTGGACTACCCATATCACCAAGGTGCACCTCCTTTTCCGGGATCCCATCACTAAGAGCCCCATAGTTAAGCGTGCTCAGCTTGGAGTAGTACTAGGATGGGTGACCTGTCGGGAAGTTGATCCTGACATGCGTGTGAGTGAGGACAAAGTGCACAGTTAAGGCTAGTGGTGGTTTGTGGGGATAGTCATCATTCCTGAAATTCTACTAGAGCCTTGGGCAGTGGGCCCAGGAATTACAGTTCATATAGAGGCTTATTTGGTGCAGAATCCTCTCCTAAATATGAGGAAGGAATTTGTTTCTGAAATTGTCATTAGGACTGCTAGAAAATTGGAGAGTTTGAGAGTTTGGGAACTTTGGGTTTTGGTTCCTCGGAGTCCAACTGGACGTGGGAAGTGAGTGATGAGGGATCAATCGTCAGATATTCATCCTATGAGTGGGAAAGAATCCACATATTGTGTGAAAGCATGATTAGGACTATCTACACCCGACTTAGGTGCAAGGAGATAGCCAATATGTATAAATATCAAACCTTGGTCAAATAATGGTTAAATAAATCTTCTTTCTTCTGTAAATTAAGAAAGATAGTTATGGTTATCTAAACTCAACCAAAAATTAACCATAGTCTCATTTTTATGTATAGAAAATTATCATGTCATTGGATTCCTATCCTAACAATTAACAACCATAAAATGAATTAATATCATTTAAGCATTATTAATACTTTATAAACAATATAAATGCCATTTGCTTAATAAGTTTGCCAAGCAAATATAAATCCTTACTATGTGTAATACTTTAAAGAATTACATCATTCAAGCTTCCATATCTAGAGTTGTAATCAAAATTTAATTTAATTTAATATTCTCATTATTACAAATTATTCCTCTTTGAAGAAAAAAACTCTATTTGAATGCCTTGGGAATTGTGACATAGTCATGTCATATAGTAATAAGACCAAACAATCTCTCAGCAGGCTTACACCTACATTCTATTATAATTTTTTTGCATAATAGACCCTTGGTGTTTTTTCATATATATATATTCATTTGAATACTTAATTTAACAATATTCTAAATCGAGTCCTTTTTCTTAAAATTTGGGATGTTACAATTCTACCCACCTTATATAAATTTTGTCCTCAAAATTTAATTACTCTACCCACCTTAGAGTTTCCCATGTTCTATGCATTCTAACTCTCTAATATTATCTTAAAGGATCATAACACATTCAATGAAAGTCCTTCTCAACGTTAAACATCGAAATCTGACTAACATGTGCATACTACAATGGAAGCTTGAGATCTACCTCATATTTCCATCATCATAGCAAGGAACCTAGTTTGCTGCTTTTTAGAGGAAGTTACAAAAGGGTTTTGGTTCCATTGGAGTTCAACTTATTTATCTGTGTCAAAATGTCTACCCTTTATATGCATTTTGGGTCTTACTATGTGTATGATTAGGTTTATGTGACTATATGTCTCAAACTTTTAGTGCCGACACTTTTTTTCTTTTTGCCTTTGGATACATGCTGGCTGGTCATATATGCAGAGGTGACATATCAGATCACACTTATCTTGGCACTTCCTCATGCACATGTCCCATACCACTTGCACTTGAAAGGACAATACAAGCATGATTATGCACATAACATTCTCTCTGCAAAACCCCATAAGCATGTGTCCCATACCACAAATGTGTGGGAAAAAGAGAGGGAATGTTGTATACAAATATAGTATTAACATAAAAAGTGTAAAACATCTATGCACATAACCCTAATACTTATTTAAACTTTTGTCTCCTATTTAAAGCTCTACTTAGATTTCTAATATCTTTCACTTACCTATTCTATACATAGGGCTATCTAGTTATCTTTCTAAATTGTTACTCTACTCTAACTTAACTTCTTATAGGGGGATATTAAGTAAGAACATGAGAACTCATCTTGTGGCCATCTATAATGTTGCTCTAATACCATATTGTAACACCCTCCCTAAGCAGACACATGCACATAGAGGAAGAAACACAAAGTTATCCATAACTCATGCACTCAAGGGGGTATTACATAAGACTGACATTCTTAACAACAATATAATCAATCACACAAACATTAAATTTAAACATTCTCATCATTGTTCTTACAAAAAGAAATAAAGGGTATCACATGGAAAACTAAATCAACATCTTGAGACATAGTCTCTACTCTAAAGTTCTAAACATTAAAACATATAGATGAGTCTATAAACCTGAGGATCATTTTATAGTTGACACCCCACCGGTTCTTATCCAATTCCATCCTTGTACTTGAATCTTTGGGATCCACTTTGCTCCTGCTTCTCACATGCCGACATCTCATCCCCAGCCATGCATTGGAAAAATTGTTGTTAGCGTAAGTGAAATGAGTATTCTAATATACATATTACCGAAGGGATAAAATGTTACAAAATATCTTTGATCATTATAAACACAAAACTATCATTTTAACTTTCTATAAGATTTGAAACATAAATATATCTGTTTCTTTAGTTTAGCTGTTATCTTTTTACTTTGTCTTTCTCTAGAGACCTGTACTCTGATACCTGGGTCTCATAACCTATATGTAGGTACCAGGGTCACACAACTTGCACTCTGGTCCTGGGTTATAAATCTCTTATCTTTATCTCTCTCATCATACTTATAAATGATATTATGTACATTCTCATCTTTTATTAATGACTTTTATCTGACTGTGGCCACCATTATACAATAAGTTCTCCTATGTTGACATCGAAGTGTCCTCTAAGGTGCAACACACCCTATGTTGGCACAACGTGCCCTATGTTGACACTGAAGTGTCCTCTATGGTGCAACACACCCTCTGTTGACACAACGTTCCCACTGTAATGGAGTAAACATTCCTATGAATTGGCAACAGATGCCTCTGAATTGCCCTGAGACTCTCTGAATGAGGACTTACCATATAATGTATGATGTTAAGCTTCTGAGATAATTATCTTAAGTCTACGATTACTAAATTCTGAATCTGGACTTATCTAAAACTGAATAATGAGTACTAAACATGTATTGAACTCTGAATTTGAATTTACATCTAAATATGAATAATCTCAATTATAAAACTGATATTGGATCTAAAACCCTTATTTATGTATCTTAATCAAATATCTGGCTACCTACATATTGAGTACTCTAAATCTAAATCTAAATTTGATATTCTTATTATCTGGATAAATATTAAACTGATGCTCTATTTAAACATGATGACTTAACATAATTCCACATCATATTTTTGAAATCTGAGTTAAAGGCTTAACAAAATAATCTAGTCTAAATATAGAAATACCAAGTATATACAATAACTTAAGTACCAAATATCCCAAATAGGATTTATGACATAATAATGCAGTCCCATTAAAGTCTCATTAAATCTGATCTCAACATGAACCTTAATGCATTCATGTGAGCTAAAATATTAAATCTTAAATCTTAATAGTTGAATCTTTTGAAAATCTTATCTTTCAAACTTAATCATAAATTAATGCACTCTACTCTTATATCTTATCATGTACTTAGTTCTTAGATCTTAATCATTTTATAAATGAAAAAGCATTTTTTTCTTAGATCTTAATCTACTTAATAAATCCTAATAGAATAGTTCTACTTGAATTCAAAAATAGAACATTATCCCACATTATCAAGTATGACTATATTTCTTGAATATATTATCTTGTAGCCTATTCATTAATATGAATTATTACTAGAAAATTTTGTAGGAATATGATCCTTTACTTTTCTCATGAACCTGGTTTAGAAGTCTCTATCATTCTTAGAAATGTTAATAACAAATCTCTTCTCGAGATATTAGGTACATGAAAGGGCATAACCATGAATGTATGAAAAATCTTACTTGCATATATTAACATAAAATCTTAGAATACTAGTTCACATAAAGCATGAAATCTTATAAAAATATGTTGAGTTTGATAAATATGGATACTCATGGGCATGAACCACTTACCACTCTTGAAGAAAAACCTAATTGCCCCTCTTAGGTTGAATAAATCATATTCACGTTCTTGGTTGATTGAAACCCATATTACCCTGTTGAATCATTGAACATTCATTAACCATTAATCCTTAACTTGATTTATAGGATTTCAATATTATGTAATTTTTCATGACAAATCGAGGTGAAAGAAGACCATAAGACTGACTTAGGATTGTTTCGTGTTTCATTATTTCTACACATTTTTATAACATTGTATGGATTTACTATGATTTAACAAAGTATCGGCGAATAGAGAATCACTAAATGTCCAATAGGTATGATTATCTATTAATGGACAGTGAAGCTTAGCCTGACCATCAAGGCTCATGGCATGGTCTTGCAAGCCCAAGGAAAACCGTGTGGTGAAAGATCAAGTCAAATCATTAAAAATCCATGAATATCCTAGCATGCGTGACATTAGTATCAAATGTGCATAGATAAACAACAATCAACCAACCTCTTATCATAGTCTCCAGTTCACCATCACAAACAACACACAACGGCCGACAAGAAAGCATACTTTCCAAATAATTGAGAATAGAATAGTTCAAGAAATTAAAGACTGGACATGAGTCTGTATGGCTCTACCGAAGACAATGAACCCATAATTGTCTTGTTTAGAGGTCATGAACATAAGCAAGCCATGTTACCCAAGCAGGTCACCAGAAATAGGGAAAGTCAAAACAACATGCAAGTAACAGGAGAATAAGAAGTAAATCAACTGGTCGAGAGATCAAAACTAAGTGACAAGGATACATGCCAAACAAGACAGTTGATTTCAAGGAGGAAGATAGTTCCTGGTTATTTACCTCATAAGTAGACAGCACATGGGGTTGGTGAAGCTTTGACTGATCTAAACTGAGCTCGTCGTCACCTTATGCAGTCTGTACGCTCTCAAGTGTTACCAACGGTGAACTCCATGGTGATGTCATGAACTGTGTCGTAGGTAGATCAATGTAGGGAATCACATAAGAAGTTGATGTTTGGGGTGGGTTTTAAGAGATCACGAGATGGTCTAGTCATCGTGAATTGGACAGAGATAGCCTAGGGGCAGAGAACAATGACAGTAGGTGGCACATAGGGAAAATTGGGTGTTTCTTATAGAGTTAGTTCTAGGGTTTGTATAGAGGCTTATATGGTGCAAAACCCTCTACTGAATATGAGGAAGGAATTTGTTTCCAAAATTTTCATCAGGAATGCTAGAAAATTGGAGAGATTAAGAGTTTGAGAACTTTGGGTTTCAGTTCCCCGGAGTCCATCCGGACAAAGGAAGTGAGTGATGAGGGATCAATCCTCAGATCTTCATCCTACGAGTGGGAAAGAATCCACATATTGTATGAAAGCATGATTAGGACTATCTACACCCGACTTAGGCGCAAGGAAGTAACCAAGATGTATAAATATCAAACCTAGGTCAAACAATGGTTAAATAAATCTTCTTTCTTCCATAAATTAAGAAAGATAGTTACTGTTATCTAAACTCAACGAAAAATTAACCATAGGCTCATTTTTATGTATAGAAAATTATCGTGTCATTGGATTCCTATCTTGACAATTAACAACCCTAAAATGAATTAATATCATTTAAACGTTAATAATACTTTATAAATAATAGAAATGCTATTTGCTTTTCAAGTTTGGTAAGCAAATATAAATCCTTACTATGTGTAATACTTTAAAGAATTACATCATTCAAGCTTCCATATCTCGAGTTGTAATCAAATTTTAATTTAATTTATTATTCTCATTAGTACTAATTATTCCTCTTTGAAAAAAATAAACTCTATTTGAATGCCTTGGGGATTGTGACATAGTCATGTCATATAGTAATAAGACCAAACAATCTCTCAGGCCTACACCTACATTCTATTATATTTTTTTTCATAATAGACCCTTGATGTTTTTTCATATATATATATTCATTTGAATACTTAATTTAACCATATTCTAAATTGAATCCTTTTTTTAAAATTTGGGATGTTACAATTCTTCCCACCTTATATAAATTTCATCCTCGAAATTTAATTAGTCTACCCACCTTAGAATTTCACATGTTCTATGCATTCTAACTCTCTAATATTATATTAAAGGATCATAACACATTCAATGCAAGTCCTTCTCAACGTTAAACATCTAAATCTGACTAACATGTTCATACTATAATGGAAGCTTGCGATCTATCTTATATTGCCATCATCATAGAAAGGAACCTAGTTTGATGCTTTTTAGAGGAAGTTACAAAAGGGTTTTCGTTCCATTAGAGTTCAACTGATTTATCTGTGTCAAAATGTCTACCCTTTATATGTATTTTTGGTCTTACTATGTGTATGATTAGGTTTATGTGATTATATGTCTCAAAATTTTAATGCCAACACTTGTTTTCTTTGTCGCCTTTGGAACATGCCGGTTGGTCATATAGGTAGAGGTGACATGCCAGATCACACTTATCTTGTCACTTCCTCATGCACACGTCCCATACCACATGCACTTGAAAGGACAATACAAGCATGATTATGCACATAACATTCTCTTTGCAAAACCCCATAAGCATGTGTCCCATACTACAAACGTGTGGGGAGAAAGAGAGAATGATATATACAACTATATTATTAACATCAAAAGTGTAAAACATCTAGGCACATAACCCTAATCCTTATATAAACTTTTATCTCCTATTTAAAGATCTACTTAGATTTCTAATATCTTTCACTTACCTATTCTATACATAGGGCTACTTGTTATCTTTCTAAATTGGTACTCTACTCTAAATTAACTTCTTATAGGGCGATCTTAAGTAAGAACATGGGAACTAATCTGATGGCCAACTATAATGTTGCTCTGATACCATATTGTACCACCCTCCCTAAGCACACACATGTACATATAGGAAGCAGCATAGAGATATCCATAACTCATGCACTCAAGGGGGTATTACGTAAGACTGGCGTTCATAACATCAATATAATCAGTCACACAAACTTTAAATGTAACCAACATAAAGGATATCACATGGAAAACTAACTCAACATCTCAAGACATAGTCTCTATTCTAAAGTTCTAAACATTAAAACATATAACTGAGTCTATAAACTTGAGGATCATTTTATAGTTGACACCCCACCAGATCTTATCCTGTTCCATCCTTATGCTTTACTCTTTGGGATCCACTTCACTCTTGCTTCTCACCTACGAACATCTCGTCCCCAACCATGCATTGGAAAAATGGTTGTTAGCGTAAGTGGCATGAGTATTCTAATATACATATTACTGAAGACATAAAATGCTATAGAATATCTTTGAACATTATAAACATGAAAGTAACATTTAACTTTGTATAAGACCTAAAACATAAATATATCTTCTTGCTTTAGTTTATCTCTTATCTTTTTACGTTGTCTTTCTCTGGAGACATGTACTCTCGTGCCTAGGTCTCATGACCTACAGGTCGGTACCTGGGTCACACAACCTGCACTCTGGGCCTGGGTTATATATATGTCTTATCTTTATCTCTTTTATCATACTTACAAATGAGATTATGTACATTCTTTGTACTATTTATGACTTTTATCTAACTATGGCCACCATTATACAATAATTCCTCCTCTGTTGACACCAAAGTGCCCTCTATGGTGCAACATATCCTCTGTTGGCACAACGTGCCCTTTGTTGACATCGAAGTGTCCTCTATGGTGCAACACACCCTCTGTAACGGAGTAAACACTCCTATAAATTGGCAATAGATGCCTCTGAATCGTCTCGGGACTCTCGGAATGAGGACTTATCATATAATGTATTATGTGAAGCTTCTGAGTTAATTATCTTATGTCTAAACTTACTAAATTCTGAATCTGGATTGATCTAAAATTGAATACTGAGTACTAAACATGTATTGGAATCTGAATCTGAATCTACATCTAAATATGAATAATCTCAATTATTAGACTGAGATTGGGTCTAAAACCCTTATCATGTATCTTAATCAAATATATGGATACCCACATATTGAGTAGTCTAAATCTGAATCTAAATTTAATATTCTTATTATCTGGATAAATATTAAACTGAAGCTCTATTTAAACATGATGACTTAACATAATTCTACTTCATATTTTTGTCATCTGAGTTACAGGCTTAAAAAAATAATCTAGTTTGAATATAGAAATACCAAGTATATAAAAATAACTTAAGTACCAAATATCCCAAATAGAATTTCTAAAATAATAACGCAGTCCCTTTAAAGTCTGATTAAATCTGATCTCAACCTGAACCTTAATGCAGTCATGTGAGCTTAAATCTTAAATCTTAAATCTTAAATCTTAATAGTTGAATCTTTTAAAATCTTATATTCCAAACTTATTCATAAATTAATGCACTCTACTATTATATCTTATTGTGTACTTAGTTATTCGATCATAATCATTTAGGAAATAAAAAACACTTTGTTCTTAGATCTTAATCTACTGAATAAATCCTAATAGAATAGTTCTACTTGAATTCATAAATAGAACATTATCCAACATTATCAAGTATGACTATATTTCTTGAATACATTCTCTTGTAGCTTATTCATTAATATGAATTATTACTAGGAAATCTTGTAGGAATATGATCCTTTATTTTTCTCATGAACATGGTTCATGAGTCTCTATCACTCTTAGAAATTTTAATACCAAATCTGTTCTCGAGTTATTAGGTACATGAAAGGGCATAACCATGAATGTATGAAAAATCTTACTTGCATATGCTAACATAAAATCTTAGAGCACTGGATCACATAAAGCGTGAAATCTTTTAAAAATATGCTGAGTTTGATAAATATGAATACTCATGGGCATGAACCACTTACCTCGCTTGAAGTAAAACCTAATTGCCCCTCCTAGGTTGAATAAATCATATTCGTGTTCTTGGTTACTTGAAACCCTTATTACCCTGTTGACTCATTGAACAATCATTAACCATTAATCCTTAACTTGATTTATAGGATTTCAATATTATGTAATTGTTCATGACAACTCGAGGTCAAAGCAGACTGTAAGACCGACTCATGATTGTTTTGTGTTCCATTATTTCTGCACAATTGTATAACATTGCACGAATTTACTATGATTTAACAAAGTATCGATGAATAGAGAATCACTAAATGTCCAATAGGTATGATTATCTATTAATGGCTAGCGAAGCTTACCCCGAACCATCAAGGCTCGTGGCATGGTCTTGCAAGCCCAAGGAAAACTGTGTGGTCAAAGATCAAGTCAAATCATTAAAAACCCATGAATATCCTATCATGCGTGACATTAGTATCAAATTCTCACAGATAGATAGCAATAAACCAACCTCTAATCATAGTCTCCAATTTGCCATCACAAACAACACACAACGTCCAATGAGGAAGAATACTTTCCAAATCACTGAGAATAGAATAGTTCAAGAAATTAAAGATTGGACATGAGTCTGTCTAGCTCTACCAAAGACAATGCACCCAAAACTGTCTTGTTTAGAGGTCGTAAACACAAGCAAGCCATGTTACCAAAGAAGGTCGCTAGAATTAGGAAAAGACAAAACAATATGCAAGTAGTAGGAGAATAAGAAGTCAGCCAACTGGTCGAGAGATCAAAACCAAGCGACAAGGATACATGCCCAACAAGAGAATAGATTTGAAGGAGGAAGATAGCTCCTGATTGTTTACCTCAAAAGTTGATAGCACATGGGGTTGGTGAAGCTTCGACTGATCTAAATAGAGCTCATCATCACTTGATGCAGTCCGTACGCTCTCAAGTGTTACCAGTGACGAGCTCCATGGTGATGTCATGAAGAGGTCTCGTCGATAGATCAATGTAGAGAATCACACAAGAATTTATGGTTGGGGTGGGTTTCAGGAGATCAGAAGATGGTCCAATCATCGTGAATTGGGAAGAGGTAGCCTAGGGGCAGAGAACGATGGCAGTAGGCAATGCACAAGGTAAATTTGGTGTTTCTTATAGAGTCAGTTCTAGGGTTCATATAGAGGCCTATATGGTGCGGAATCCTGTCCTGAATACGAGGAAGGAATTTGTTTCCAAAATTGTCCATAGCCTATTTCACCCATCCCGATACAAACCTCCAGGGAGGATTCTACGGTGTTCAGGGAATCCACTATTACTATTGTAGTTTTACTGACTACTTGAGCTATTGGTCTAAATTCACTGATAATACTTATTTGAACGCATAACATATTGGTTACCCTAATCTTAGGGTTTCTCATTTATTAGATGCTTAACATACTGCTTACCCTTCTCTTAGGGTTTCTCATTTCTCATGCACATAGAATAATTCTCATATGTTCAAACAAATATCATGTCTAATGATATAAACATTTACATTCAACATTTCTCGTATTCATGCATGGCATCAATGACATCCCTATCTAGGGAAATGCTTTTTCTATTTTCTTAAATTACCATAACAACTTATGCATTTCATGTTAATTAACTCAGCTATATATTTTTGCATCACAAATCAAAATGTGTATGCATATAAAATGATATTCAACTAGAAACTTGAATTATCACATAAATCATTTCAATCAATCATGCATATGAAACCCTGGTATGAATTTAACTAGGGTTTCCAAGATATTCATTAAAATATCATGCATCAATAATAACATTAAATAAATGAATTTATAACAATAAAATAATCACATTAGTTAAATTCATGAAAGTATTCACAAACTTCCAACTTTTCATTCAATTAGGGTTTCACTCTCTTAATGATATATCAAGCAAACATTGATATTATTAAATGAAATACAAGATCTTATCTGAGATATATATACTACACATTCAGATAAAACAATCTTTTGTAACCAAGGAGATTCAGCTAGACAAACTTCTTTATTCAATTATACAACAAATTTAGTCATAGTAGAAAACCCTGGATTTCACTATTTTCATATAAACTCTAAAATTACTTTAGGAATTCTCATTTAGATAATTAGTATGCATTTCTAGTATGATTTATCAACTAGAATCCATCACAATAGAGAAATAATATATTTTATATCATCTTACAAAAGCTAGGTCAAAAGGGTAGTTTAGGGTTTGTAGTCACATACAAAACAAGTAATGATTATTGATCATTTAACTCATTTTCGTGCAATCTACTATTTGAAGGAAGTACCTACTCACCCTATGGTGTGAAAATACCTTAAAAATGCAGCCCATCTCTAAAAATCTCAAACTCTTATCAAAACTCTAGCAAATCACTAGATACTTTTTCCTTTCAACTTGGAAACCCTAGAAATGGGGGATTATGAAGAAAGAGTGAGAAAAGGGGAAGATTTGATACCATTTCAAATCAAATCAGAGGAGGGACGAAATCTTGACATGTGAGAGAAGATTCACCATGCAAGGTTATGCAAAGAAGCTAAACTTACTTGATTTCATCATATCACGGATAGAGAAACACTAGATCAGCAATTCCACCACTTTCTTCTCTCAAACCCTAACTGTCCCTCTCTCTCTAGGATTTCATTTCTCTAGAATGGATCAAAAAATATGAGAGATACTTGGGTTCTAACTTTCCCATATGGAGCAATTTAGGTTCTTGGATAATTACACATTAACCCCTCACTATACTTTTTCTTATTTCAGCAGATTTTTTTGTTATAAAAAAGTTACTGTAATTCATTTATTTCAGAGGTCAAACATCCTTAAAAAAATAATGAAAATTTATTATGATGCTTGAAATGTAATTTAATAGCTCAATTATAAACTTCAGATCATTTATAATTACCAATAAATAATTAAAAATCAAACACCACACTGCTAAACAACACTCTGTCAGCATTTCGGTCGAAGTATAGTTTGACCGAGAACCACATTCATAGAATACCCAAATATTCTGAAAATTTTCTCCAATATGTATGATTGAGTTATCCATATCATATCCAAAATTCAATAAAATAAAAATTTGTATAAAATATGAAAAATCATTTACCACACTGCTATCCTGATCAAATTCCATATTCATGAACTATCAAAACCCTATTTTTTGCCGATTAGAGTTTACATTTCTCAAACCCTAATTCTTCAAACTAAAATCATAATTAGAGTTTCTTCTTAGGTTTAAAACATCACAATTGAGCTACTATCATTAATCAAGTCTAAACCATGTTCAATCTAATCAAGCATGTAATCATTCAGGTAAACCCTAGTTTACCAATTAAGCACAAATGTGGTCATTATAATGATACACCAACGATACTTCTTTAGATCCAGATCTGGTATGGGAGTGGAAGATAGAAACTCCTATCAAAGAAGAGGATGACAGATCTTCTCTCTCCTCCAACTTTCATCTTCAGAGATCTAAGACCAATGGAGGTGGATGAGAATGATTCTAGAGTTCAGTAGCACTTAGTTGCTCTTGATGATCTAATGCCCCCTTTTGTGTGGAGTCGGGGGCCTATTTATAGGCGCTACCCACCGACTTAACACCCTGTTGTGATTGCCACACATGTCTCGACCAAGACCATTGTCACGGTCATGACCTTCAACAAAGGTAGTAATATTTGTCTCAGTCATGGTAAGGAAGTATTGTTACGAAAATGACTCCATCAAAGGTCATCACGCATTTGCAGTCACAAAGACATTCTTGATCGCAAATGGTGTTGAGATTGCTTCTTTTATCTAGGTCATGATTGGTGTCGTGGTTGTAACATATTCTCTCAGTTAACATCCTACATTGCAGCTGCGGTGGATCATCTCGGTCGTGACTAGGAACTGTTGATCATTGGCTCTGTCTCAGGAAAGACATCCACGAACCATTATGGTCGAGATGGTGTCACAGTCGTGACTTTCTACTGGTGGGTATTAAGTCAGATCCAAATATTGTTCAAAGATATTAAAATAGATAAAAAAATCCTCAAAAGGGATGTTAATATAGAAATCAAATAGGTGCAAAAAGTTCACAAAATGAGGTGTTATCAACTCCCTCAAACTTAGAGTCAATCTCGTCCTCATTCTAATAGATAGGATCAAATCACAAAGAGATGAGCTATAGATGTTTTTCTTTTTGATAGACACACCATTATAGAGTTATCTCATTCTTAAAGAAAAACCTTTGTGACATGCTTGGTTCAGATCCTGAGATTCTATTACCTCCCCTTCATTTCCAGAGTTGCATGACTTGGTACCTTTGCCAATGCCTTTTGTAATAAAGGACTCTCCCTCACAATGATCTCCCTCCCCTAGGTTGCTGAATATACTTGTAGACGGTTCATGCAAGGGGTAGCTTTCACACCCTACCTTTATTTTGGTTGCATCTAAGCTATTGTGCGTGGGTAGGTTTAGGTTTTCAGTGTTTTCCTGCACTCCTTAGTATTCCTCAACCATGGTTTTGTCATAAAGACAACGTTTCCCAAGTGGGTTCTGATGTAGTGTCAGGTGGTTGTACGAGGTTTGCTTCGTAATGTAGGTGGGTATAACTTGGCTTCCAGATTCTATTCCCAGGCATGACATATCTGCATTCATGAGTACAACAATACAACAGTCATATGGGATCTTTCGACATCTTTTTAGGCACAACTCTCATGATTTTTTTTGTATTTTCATTCTCTTAGGTTTGGGAGAGGGTTTGTAGGACTTCTGGGTGGCCAGACCTTTTTTTATACCATTGCGGGGATATTTGGAATTGGAAGGGACAACTATTTCCATATTATGGGAGGTGGAGACTTTCTATCTAGAACTGTCAGGATAGGGTGATTGGTCAGGAGTGTGGCAGGTAAAGTCCTCCTATTTCCAGGGGTTTCATAGATTCAAGAGTGTTCTTCTGCTTAACACAATGATTTTATGTAAGAATGAGATAATTTCATATTGTTGTATCTCTTACTTTTATGTGTATTGGTAGCTCATTTGCACCACTCTAGAAATGAGACAAATAAATCTAAGAAAAGAGAAAGTTGAATTATATAGGGATATGTTAAAGCTACAAACTTTAGCTAGAATTTGTTTTAAATTGTTTACTATACAGAGGTAAAGTAAGAGTTTGTACAAATGGAAGTTAAACTTAAGTGTTAAAATTGTACCTCTCATGCCCATTTATAACTCCTCCCCCAAAATTATCATTAACTTCGTCCCAAAGTGTCAAAAATGAAGGTGTAGGTATAAATGAGCTTTTTTTATATATTTTTGTTGGTTTTCAAAGATTGCTCATTTTGACTGCAACAACATGTTGGCATATATTCCATGGAGCGTGTGATATTTTTCTTGCTGCATGGTTTCAACCTTCATATTCTTCAGGGCCAGTGCTGTCATCCATGGCAGGAAATAGAATCCACAATCATTGGACAAGTGCATCTGTTGTGGGCTTCTGTGGTAGAATTGTGTCTTTTTGTAGTCTTTTCCCTTTATATGCATGTATCCCTATTCGTGATTGCAAATCATCCTGATGTTTGCTTCCGCACATGTAGTTGCTTTCTCTTATGTAGGGGTCTTCATAGTATTCATGTTTGTGCATTTGTTTGGTGTGAAGGCTGAACCTGAGCTGTCATATAGAGTCACAGTCTTTGCTATGACATTGACTACTAGAAGGGTCCAATGGTTATCATATAGAATAGGAAATAATACATAGTTTGGAAGAGAGTTCATCATACACACTTGCAAGTGCTTTTTTTCACCTAGCTTCTTGTCTTTTAGAATGTCATCGACAAGCAAGAAGTACGCCATGTGTACATTTTTCATGTTGTCCCCTAGAAATGATTGGTATGCGGACATGGTGCTCACTGAAAGGTACCCTCCTATTTTCAAACTTTTGTAGAGGTCATCCTTTAGCACACAGATGCCATCCCTTTCGAAGATTACATTCCCTGTAGTATCGCCTTCCTTCAGGCAATTCATTAGTAGCTACAGAGATTCCAATGAAAGGCCTTCACAAGCCCATCTATCGAAGTTCTAGAAAGTAGGCAATATCTCACCTACTGGCCCATCTGGCTTAATTTTGGGCATATAATCGTCATTAATTTCTCCTTCTTCAGGCTCATCACTAGTAGGTTCTTCTTGCTCTTTCTTAGCTATGGGGGTGACTTCTTGCTTGTCTATAGCCTGAGTTTGTCGTTCTTTATTTTGAGTGGCGTCTATAGGATGATTGTTTGAGACCAACCCCTCTTTCCAAGTAGTTTCCCTAACAGGTTCATCAGTATCAATCCATAGGGTCTTCATTTGTTCTTGTCTTCTTTTTAGGAAAGGGGACTCATTTGTGAAGCCTACATGGTACCACATATGAGGGCATCATAGGATCATTGAAGAAGCAACGATCATAGATCACTTCCATAGCATAGACACCATGTACATATCTTCATTGTAGAGGTCTTCTAGTGGAATTCCCGTGTTAATGGATTCCATCATTCTTATCACAATAAAAGCACAATCCCCTATCCCTTCCTCTTCCTGAGGCACCTTCTTACATATAGAGTATTGTTTCCATATTCCATGGTGGCAGTCTCCTGCTTCTTGGATTACATGTTGTAGACACAATAGTACCTTCATGATATCCCTGGCTTCCTTCCTTTTGCAGATTAGGGAAGTGTTGTCCAACTCAGCAGCACAACAATTATACACTATGGTGCGACGCTCATAGAGATTCACAACTAATAAAGCCCAGTGCTTGACTATCCTCATAGGTAGGGTTACAAATAGGGTATCTACCCTATTTACAGCTCATTGCAATTCTTTGACATCTTCATAATTAAACCTTTGATCGAAAAGCTGCCCTGCCAGATGAGTTGTTCCAATAAACACTGGTTGCACTTTCTCAGGGTGAAGGAACTCTTCAAGTAGTATCACACAAAGCACTTTAAATTACTTTTTGTGAACATGTGCTCTTTTTAGAAAGATCCCTCTAAAGTGTTCCCTAGTCAAAGACCTTCCTTTGTTATGATATAAAACATCTATGCCTGGAAGGTTCTCATCTAACACATCCATCATAACATGGACATCCCTGTATGTTATTCTACAGAGTGATGCCATGTCCATGCCTTCCATTTTGCACGGGAGAGGTGGAGTAGCACCCAACTCTTCTTGATCAGCAAGTGGGATTCACTTTTTGGTTAGCTCATTGATAAAGAACAAAGTGAGGCCGCCTTCATCATCTTCTGATGTTCGCTTTCTAGTCGGCTATACAGGAGAAGTTGGGGCAACACCAGTTGGGGTAGGCTCTTCATTAGTCTTTTTCTCACTTAGCTCTTCTTCCACCTTGTTCTTGGTTGTAATTTCTTTAGTGGACTCTTCTAGGAGTAGGTTGCCTTTGGTGGTGACTTAAGATCTGATTCATTTAGTGTTGCTAAAGTTTCCTCCATATTTCCATCAAATATGATGTCGCCACATTTTTTGTGCTCCCCAAAATCTAGATAGATGTCATAGACATCTAAAGAACTACCTAGTTCTATGATGCAATGCTGGAGTGTTGAGACATCAACGTAATTGGCTAACTTTCCACTAATCTTTTCTGTTGGGTGAGATATGTTGGCATCAGTGGGGTCTGCCTCTGGGGGTGTTGGGTCCTCAGTTATGGAAGTGGAGTTCAAATCTAACTCGAGTGCTAATGTGTTCGTCATGTTCTCATCAACTCCTTGTGGTTCTTTAGGTTGTGGTGACACCTCTTTGCGGCTCGCTCCTCCCTTTGGGTGGTCCTTACATTTGTGCTTTTGTCTTTAGGTGCTGAGGGTGCACCCTCTCCGCCTACGTCATCATCCTCATGATCTGGGCTTGAAGGGCTTGAGGAGGTGTGATATGGGGAGGGGATGGTCATACTCCTTGACCTCTTTCTATTTCACCAATTTTCTAGCTCCTGGCATTCTACTGCTATTTCTTTTCACTCTTCCTCTAACCGTTGATGTTCATTCTTTAGGTCTTGCAACACCTCCTCATACCCTTTTCGAATCATCTCTTTGTCAGCTCAAAAGTTATCCCTATCTTTTTTGAGGTCCACCATTTCATTTGAAATAGTGTTGATAGCCCTCGTCATCATTGCCTGGTCATTGATCACCTCTTGCATGAATGGAGGAAGCGACTCAATTTTTTCATGTAAACCTTGTACCTACATCGTTAGTGTGCACATGCTAGAGGTGATATGGAAATTAACTTCATTTTAATATTACATATGTGACCATATGATATCAAATTGATGCCCTAACACATCACCAAAGGTTTGTGGGCATTGTTGTTGTTCAGATGTAGGTGTTGATGTGTTGTCGTTGCTGCTTCAGGGACTGGTTGTGAGGGCTGAGCTAGTTTTTCTTGCACACTTTCCTTTACTGCACTTTCTTCTTTTTCAACATCTATAAATTGTGTAGTTGTTGATGCTTCAGGATGCTCGGGCACTGCATCGGCTGTAGGAGGGTTTAGGCATGCTTGGAAAACTCACAACCATGGCTTCATTGCTTCTCAACCTCTGGAGTTCGTTCTTTCACGGTGACAGAGGTTCTTCGCTTGTCGGTCACCTCTAGGTTTAGCAATTCCCACACCTTGTTTGAGATGGGGGGTGCATTATCGAACCCATCATTGTGGTGAGTTGGTGTTGGGTTTTACATGGTTAGAGTAGGTAGCGGAAACAAAAATTTACTTGACCATAAACCCATAACTAGCAGATCACATCAATATCTATGTAATGGGAAGGATGATTTTAGTGAGATATACCTGGTCCTGAGGCATGCTCAACGACTATACCTCACAGTAAGTGCGGTCTTCAACCACCTATCTTCAACAACATCTGTGCAACTCCTAGTCTTGACCCAGATTGCAGTTGATTGTCGTCCTCCTAAGTGAAAAAAGTCTCTCGCCTCTATAGATAGTCCACACAGACTATCGAGAACTCTAGTCATCCTAAAGAATGGACTAGAAGGAGTTGTCCCCTTCAGTTGGTGTACTAGTCACCAACACACTATCCTACAATCAGTTGCTTTTCTATAGTTGTCTTTCCCTCGCTATTTCTCCCTAGACAGGTAGAACTTGCTTGGGCTCTCTCGGTTACCATAACCATAGAGGACAACAACTTTGCAGAGCAACTGATGTTCTGAGTTGGGTGTCTCTGGAGAAGCCCCATGTACCCCACTATTTATAGTAGAGAGCAGGGTCAGGGTTCCCTGTCTGTGCGGGAGTAGAAGGGTCTGGAATTTCCATGAACAATTTGCACTTCGGTAGGTGAACTGGTCGTTTCATAAATGAAACGGTCATTTGGCAAGGTGAGCCGATTAGTTCACTAGTGAAACAGTCAGTTGGGAGTGTGAATCGGCCAGTTCACTTAGTGAATTGGTCATTTCACTTCCTAGACCTACCTACAATTGACTTTCCTTATTTGTTTCTAATTAATGCAAAGATTAATTCTTGTCCCAATCAAATTAAACAAGTGAAATAGAATTTTTTTCTCATAAACCGGGACAACCCAACATTGTTCGTTTGGACAAGTGAACCGATTGGTTCATCGGAGTGAATCAGTAATTTCACTGACAACATCCTATTGGTTCACCCCATGAACCGGTCAGTTGGCGGTCTAGATTGTGCATAACACAGTCAATTCAATTCTCAATCAATCTGACACTCTAATCACTTTGTTCAACACTTGAACTTGATGATTCTGAGTCAAATCTATTGATTGAATGTTTGATTGAGTACCCAAACACTGTACTAGTCAATCCAAACATCTTTCATGGATAAACTCCTCATCCATGTTAATCCTTTGTGTGTGACCCTATAGGTCCCATTTCACATTGGCAATGAATGTCCATAACTAGCTTATGACATCACAAGAAAAGATCGGTACCTAGTCACACATCAGTGCTGCCCAAGTGAAAAGGAAAGTTGGAGAACAACTTTCAATCCTACATTATGTGATTGGTGTTCCAGTGAATGTATAATTCCTTTGTCTCTGATATCCTGAATGAACTCAAGGCATGGAGTTGTCATCCTTTCAATGTTCATTCATATTTCTTGAACTAGAGCAGACTGTCTGAGATATGCATGACATCAATATCATATATTAATTCACATGTGCATACACATGCCTTTCTCAGTCTCATTCATCAAGTGGCCTGGACATCATACTCCCTTAGGAGGGACAAATCCCATATCTATCACTCAGTCTATCTCATGCTTCATAGCCACCTAATCATCACAATTATATCAACTGTTGTTTCAAGACTGCGTTTGATGATGCAAATTGTACCCAATCACATTCGACAAGTGTAGTGATTTCATGTCTAAGAATCACAATCACCACCATCACTATGAGAGATGATTCTGACTACCATTTCATGGTTCCATGTGTCACTTTCATGGTGGGTCTATCCGATACACTATTCTCTAACATGTATCTATGTGCTTGGTTTGATATTATATATCATGACTAATGAGACACTGTCATCAACCAACACACACTCTAGTCTTGATGTGTCATTGTTGTCTATCAACCTTCCACAATGACATATGACTAGGGACATAACACGAATGTACATACTCTAAGCATCCATGTGATCTCATTGTTTAGGTCCTTAACCTAAAGACATACATCATTGAGAATTGTCATTCTTTAGACGTTCAATCTGCTCCATCATTTATCTCATAATCGATTGAGCTAGAATAAATTGGAAGCTTGCCTTTGATTATCAAATCAATCGGAACATATGCCAATCCAATCATCATATGATTGGCTCTCTGGGCATAGATACCAACAATTGGTTCATCATCTAGAGATGGCTGCTTTTCCGCTTCTATCTTTCTAGAAGTAGCGTCTGATGTCTTGTCTTTGCATTTCCATATCGTCAGTTTCTTCCTTTCTACTGGCTTTTTCTATTCTATCTCCAGCTCTGGTTGTGGCCCAACTCTAGTGCTAGTAGGTGAATGTGGATCTACAACTCTTCTAATTGCATTGGACTGCATTTTATTCAACTCTTCTTTTGTGGTTCACAGCTTGTGGGCATCATAATATGCTATCTTTGGGAGATGGAGCAACATCTTTGAATAGGACTACTTGTAGAAGAGTTTTTCCTTCTTCTATACAATAATGCCAACAGTTATGAGGTACTTGATATCTATCTTCGTGTACCCTTCTATTTCCTCATATATTCTGAATTTCTCAATTGGCAGGAAGTAGGAGGCAATTTGGATCATGATCCCTCCCATGCAGAGATCCTTCATCTTCTTTGCGTCCTGTCCTGCAACAGTATATAGTTTCTCAATTAGGAGGCTGCCTATGTTTACTGGTCTTTTGTTTAGCATTGATCAGATGAGGAACATGTCTCCTTTAGAAACTCCCCCTACCTCTGATCTTGTAAAGATCATGTTTGAAGTTATTTTCTACACCACTCTGATAAAGCACGAGGAGATTTGTTTTGCCTTTGAGTTCTTTGGGATATGTGTATGTTCTCCTGTGAGCTTCTCCCACATCTTATGGCTGCTATACCCAACAGTGTTTGTATCTCCTTGTGCTGCTGAGCATGCCTTGGCTTCTTCATTGATATCTATGAATATTTTGTTTAAAATAACCTCTGTCACATAATACTCCTTTCCTCCCATTCTCACCTATAGTTTGAAGTCTTCTCCTGCTTCCCTCGTTTCTCTGTCATCGATATCCACTACTTCAATTAAGGAAATGAACTCAACAGTGAGGTCTGTCAGAGAGATCATCTTAGCTGAGCTGATATGGTGCAAGTTCACTCCCTTGAGGAAATCCATTACTCTGTCATGGATTCTTAGCTTCTTGAAATCTTCGGCTTCAATGAACCTTGTAGGCTTGAACACCGTAGTCATCCTGATCAGCTCATAGCCAGATTTGTGCACCGAGTCTCATGGTATGAAATCTATTGATTGCCCTACTTTTATAGCCTTTACACTTGGTTCTTCTATCTCTTCTATTCCAGAGTCAGCTTGTTGTATCAGGTCCTCTGAGTCAACCTTCACCACCCTCTTCAACTTCTTAATTTTGGTTATCACTGGCGTAGAGGCCTTTTGCTTCCCCTTCTACTTAGGCTCTTATTCTTTAGACTTGTACTCTGAAGTCTCTATCTCTGTGGTCCCCCGAGACTCCTCAGATTCCTCTGGTGTCTTCTGGTCCAAAATATATTCATACTTATTCTTTATCAGCTCTAGTCAATGTCTCTTTCCTGGTGATAGATCATGGTGATCATTCAGTGCTTTGGTGATTTTGTTTGAGGGCCTCTTCTTCTCCTTTGAGAGAGGTCACCTTCTTTTTCAAGGTGTCAGTCGTCGAAGTTGACATTCTATAATTTTTAGCAACCTGTTAGGTACTTGATAGTCAATATTGTACATGATATTAATTCCTATTCATGCATTTATTTTTTATTCTTCTTAGTGAAATGGTCGAGACAAAGATCAAAATATAGAACTGTCGTGACCGCGACATCAAGATATGTGTTTGTCGTGACTGTGAAATCAAGATATGTGTATGTCACGACCACAACATGTGTCGTGATCAAGACATGCCAGAAACATAAAAGAGAACATGTCACGACCATGATGATTAGAACAGTTGTCGCAACTGTGATGCAGGCACAACTGAAAACTTGGTTCTCTAACTTAGTCAAAAAAGTTCATGAATTGAGACTACAAATGCACGTCGTGACAAAATATATTCTCAAAGTCAGGAAAACAAGATGGATTGGAAGATGGATTGGTGGAAGATGTGGAGGGTAAACTTAAGAGAAAGAATTGAAAATGTAAGTGACCATTAGTTAGAACAAAGTGGTCGAGACTGCATAGCTAGCGCGTTGTGGCTAAGGGGTTGGTTTGTCTGAAAGGTCACAGTCGGGATGACCATTGTGATTGTGACAAATGTTGTGGTTGCGAGCGGTCAGAAAACATAAAATAAAATGAGGTGCATCGCGACCGATGCAACTGTCTTGTCCAAGGATCAGTGTGACTGCGACACTAGATGGAGGGATGAAGGAAGAGGTAGAGAGGATGGAGGTAATTGTCAATGCTGAAACCAAGCCAAATTGAAACAACAGATAGCAACCAAAAATGCGATCGCAGCCAAAGCACGAGAAGCCAAAGGGTAGAAATTAGGGTTTTAGGAAGACGATAATCAGAAATGAGGAAAGGAGGAAAATGATTAGCGTGTGGAGAAGAAGAAAGCACAAAGACACAAATCAATTAAAGAGATGCTTCAGAGAAGGAGAAATGATCCCGATACCTTCCTAGAGTCAGAAAGGAAGATAACAGAGGGGGCAAGGGAGAATGGTGAAGTCAGCAGCGGCGATGGTGGGTGCTCATCACTCCAGAGGGCCTCCACAAATGTCTTCCAGTGATTTAGTCTCGATCACAATTGCTCCATGACTCCTCAATGCTGCCTTGCTAGGGTTCTTTAGAGCACAGTACGAGAGAAAGGGAGAGAGTAAAAGGGAAATCACTATTGCAAAGACTTTCTTCTTTTATATTTGGTGGGTGTCGAGACCGCGACAAATGTCGCGACCGTGACGAATATGACGGTCGAGACACGTGTCTCAGTCCCAATGCTAAACTAACAAAGAAACTGTCTCGAATGCAACTGATGTCACGACCAAGACACTAAAAAGTGTTTTGATTGACACAAGGATTTTTAAGAGAAAACATATATGTTTTGAACGAAGCAACCTCATTGCACATCATTAAAGCAATTTGAAGATATATTAATAAATATGGAGATTCAGTATAACAAACTAAAATTTTGGGAATATTATCTTTGTGACCCTTTTTCAAGCTTTTCCTTTCTTTGCTATCATTTTTGGATTTGATGTTTATTTTTTGGAAATAATAATGGTTTGGTGAAAATTTGTTCATTATTTATGCCAACAAATGGGTATATGCACAAATACCTCAATGAATGTTTTAGTAAGGGTCCAAAATGCAAATTTACCACTTATGTGGAATAATGATAAAATAATTCATTCTAGAACATTCCTGAGTATTTTTGAACAAGGAAGAGATAAAGGAATGAATAATAACTCCTTAAATAAGATAATGTGGTGTTGAATTAATTAATGTGAGAAATAATGGTAATATTGGATAATGGACTAAAACTCATAAAAGGAAGACTAATTGATTAAAGATAAGTTGAGATTCATTTTCCTTAGGTTTGGTTTGGCTTTGAGGCCAAGTTCTATAATTTTGGAATGATAATAACGGTATCTCTTTTATTTTAAAAACAAAAGGTGAGTTTTCCTCAAAATATGAAATAAAATACTTAATGACTCAAAAAGTGGAAAATAATCTTAGATTCTTATTCTACACATTAAAAATAGCCTTTGGGTGAATTTTCATGTAATTTGGATAATATTTAATATACGTGTGAAGTTAGGAGAGAGAAAGTGTGTAGAACCTTCAAAATATTAAATAAATATACAAACAACTACAATATGTAAAATTAATGCCAAATTCGTATCCAAAGAACTTAATCAGACTTGTGGGTGAAGTTTCATTTAATTTGGAGAATCTGATAACCATTTAATATGTCACACATGTTATTTGCCTTCGATTTGTTGTGTGTAATCTGGGCTGTTAGATTCTTGATCAGATGGTTCCCAGTCATCCTCTTCCACGTGACTAAACAGGAAAGGGGCTGCCAGTTTTTGCAATTGGTATTTCTTGGATTTCTCCCCCATTTCTCCATCTTTTCTTGAGATTCTTTCTCCTACAGTTTCAAAATTGAATTATACATCATTCGATCCCTTAAATGGGACCCCGGGTTGAGTATTTCATAGATTCCCAATTTCCCCTGTCCTCCTTCTTGGGACTCCTATCTCTTTAGGACCTATACCCATCTGCATATATATATATATGCCTTTTTTTAATACCCACGCGGGTAGCCTGGATTTCGCTACCCGGCAGCAAAAAAAGTAACTATTCTGGCAAGAAAAGTAACCTACTATAAAAAAGTAACTATATTGATAAAAAAGTAACTATGCGACTAAAAAAGTAATCCCGTTCAAAATACATAGTAGATCTATATGTACCCATGTTTTGAAATCTGCTGTTGCAAACGTAACTATCTATGCACGAAACTTAGCAGTTTGCAAGGTAAAGTAACCCTCTGCATGTCAAAAGTAACCAACTTGAAAAAAAGTAACCAAAATGGGAGGCGGGTAGCTACGCACGCAGGTATTAACGACAGGCTCATATAAATATAAATATAAATAAATAAATAAATAAATATATATATATATATATATATATATATATATATATATATATATATATATATATATATATGGGCATTCATTCATTGCCCGCGCGGGTAGCCTGGATTTTGGCTACCCGACAGCCCAAAAAGTAACTCTCCTCGCTAAGAAAGTAACTATGCTGTAAAAAAAGTAACTATGGTGTCAAAAAAGTAACTTTGTTGGCTAAAAAAGTAACTCTGTATAAAATATACAACAGATATATATAAGGACGGGTTTTTTGATTTTGGAGGGGCAAATGATATTATTTTTTGCTAAAATTTTTTGGAGAGCTAGAAAAAATAGTCCTCTACAATTGCGAATTTTTTTTTTGAAAAAAGATGGTCGGAATGGTGGGCGGGTAGCTACCCGCGCGGGCAATAAAGATGGGCCCTATATATATATATATATATATATATATATATATATATATATATATACTACCCCCAAACTTCCGCAAGACTCCTTAGACTATTTTCCTCAGTTCAATTTGGTCCTAACCCTACCTCATCGGTGTTATGAGTTCCGAGAGAGGCGGCTGACATCGGTAGGTTGTTCTCCCCTTTTGCCTTCACTTGGACGAATTCTTCTTGAGGTTAGACTCAATATCTTCTATTATTCAATTTTGTGCTTTTAGTTTGTTGTTTGATCGCATGTGGTGGATTCCCCCAAATCCACACAAGTTGTAGCTCGTGGGACACCAACCATGGTGTGGATATGAGACGAGGATGATACTCCCTCGTGATTTCCCAATTTCACCCCTCTGTTTCCCTTTTTATTTGTTTTTTCGCTTAAGGGTATTTTAGTCATTCTGCCTCTTGGTTTCTTTGGCTTGAGCGAGGTCAACAGGACAATTGGCTGACTTACTTGGCCACCCATGATTGGGCCAAGTTAGTGGGCCCAATCTTCTCTCTCTCCCTCTCTCTAAGTTTATTTCTTATTTGGCAATTTGTGATTTTCTGATTGGTCAATATTGTAAAATTCAAAACTTTTGCTCTTGTTGTCCAAAAATTAAAGTAAAATATGTTTTGGAATAAAAAAATGTGATCTTTCTAATAAAAATACTTTCTAGGTTTGGTATAGTTTTGTTAAAAGGTGTTTTCTAAATATGATTTTAATGCTTAAAATTCACCAAAAATACACTTTAATCATCATAACTCCAAAATCAACAAAATTATATATTTTCTTAATCAGGATAACCATATAAGATCAATGGTGATATTTTCAGAGTTTGATTTAGAGTTTGGTTCAAAGAGTCTAGAAACTACAATTTTCTTTACATTAATGCATATGATAAACCCTAATACATGATTATACGTTGAAAATAGGAAATATGGACCTTGGACTCACTTAAAGTGGTGAAAGTGAATAATTTAATTACATAAGAGAGGTATGTTCTTTCCTTTCACCTAAGTTGGGAATAATTTCTAACCCTAACCTAGTTTCCCTAATGAGGATTTTATGAAACCCTAATTTCTTATTTGTTTATTCCTTTACTATATTTGCCCCAAAATCAATTTTTTTATTTATTTCTTGGCTCTTGTACCCCACTCCCATGTTCTACTATTTGATGCCTATACTTTCCATAATTCTTTAGCATGTTGATTTTATTAGACTATTTAACTAGTGTAGTGGTACTTATGCACAACCAACCATAGATAGGGTATGTGTAAATTCTCCTAGGGGAATTTGTTACTCTCCCCAATATAACATATTTGTAGGTTATTGGATTCTGTTACTCTCCCTGACCTATTAGTTGAGGTTAGGTAGGAGCCTCAACCCTACATAGTTTACGTAATCAATATTAATCACACATGCAAACTTTTACTATTTTTGTTATGGCAAGCACCTCTATTTATTTATGCCTCATACTTTTGACCGTCTTTATCTTATGATGAAATCTTAGCCTTTATTTCCATGTTATTTCTTTACCTTTTGTTCTGGTTCACTATAGACACATACCTTCTTTCTTTCTTTTGTTGGGTGTCTTCCCAACCACATAGGGTTTGATCCAGGCATTGGGAAAGGCCTAGTATTGGAGTGGTGTAGTAGGAGCATGGAGGACCAACCTAGGATTAGGATATGGTGTACATGGCTTTCAGCATGGACCTATCTCAAGAAGTTATCTATTCGAGACAAAGTTGGTGTAGTTTAGATTTCCCTCTATCTAGATGCTTTTTCTATTTTAAACCCTATATGGGAGATATGATGAAATTTTGTAGTCTTTTGAAGAATTAAATATAGTCATGATTTTAGTCCGTTGCTATACACTTAGGTCTTTTGTATACCACTATATAAAGATTTGAAAAATTTACACCTATTTCATCATACCTTTTGATTATGTTTGGGATAGATGTTTTATTTTCAAATTTTTAGTAAAGGGGTGATTTCACTCTTTTACATTCAACATTCTCCATCTACTTTAGAGGAATTCAAAATACATAGAGAGAGAAAGTCCAGAGTTAAGCATGTGAACAAATTAGACTAAAATGAAAAAAATGGAAAGTTTGTAGTATGAAAGAAGCGGTAAACTCTTGGGTTGCCTCGCAAAAAGTGACAATTTAAAGTCTTTAGCTTGAATCTCTCATTCATTTCTCATTCTTCTTTGGTCTGCTTGGGCTGTTGCTAACATATCTCATCTGTTGTTGGATTGGGTTCCTCCAATCTGAGTTTTGATCTCCTTACAGAGGCCTCATCTTCATAATATCTCTTTACTCTGTGTCCATTCACCTTGAGGGAGCCAGTCTTATCACTGGTGATTTCCATCATTCCAAATGGATAGATCTTTACCACAGAGAAAGGGCCATACCATTTAGTTATGAACTTTCTAGGAAATAGCCTGATGCTGGAGTTGAATAGAAGAACCTTATCCCCCTCATGAACATCTTTGTTTTTCAGGTAATCATCATGCCACACCATAGTTATTTTCTTATAGATACGTTTATTCTCATAAGCATGCAACCTCAATTTTTCAAGTTCTTGGTGACGTTTATTGGTACCTAATTTTTTTTCCAGTGTATACTATTCTAGACAAGTGGTCAACCACCATGTTCTTTGATCCTTTCTTGTCAATGATTTTGTGATTGAACTTTTTTAGGAACAAAGCCCATCGCAACAGTCTTAGTTTTGTGTCCTTTTTCTGTATAAGATACTTTATGGCCCTGTGATCCATGTACACTTTCACTTTCGACCCTATTAAGTAGGATCTAAACTTGTCAAAAGAAAATACTATTGCTAACATTTCCTTCTCGGTAGTGGTGTAGTTTACCTGAGCTTCATCGAGAGTTCTACTATCATAGTAGATCACATGGTGCTTCTTATCTTTTCTTTGCCCTAGGAAAGCTTTTATGGCGTAATCACCGGCATCACACATGATTTCAAAAGGAATCCCCAATCAGGTGCATGAAGTATCCGGGCTATGGTCAGGGCAATCTTCAAGAAATTGAATGCTTTAAGGCACTTATCAAAAAAATCAAAATGAACATCTTTAAAAAGAAGGTTTGAAAAAGGCTTCATAACCTTTGATAAATCTTTTGTAGTATCCAACATACCCCCGAAAACTCCTCATTCATGTGATGAATTTTGGTGGTGGTAATTTTGGTATATATTCTACCTTGATCTTATCCACTTCCATGCATACCTTAGAAATTTTGTGCCCTAGCACTATGCCTTCTGTCACCATAAAATGGCATTTTTACCAATTAAGTATAAACTGCTTCTCCTCATATCTTTGTAAGACCTTTGACAAGTTTTCAAGGCATCTGTCAATGTCGGGTCCATATATCGATAAGTAGTCCATGAATACCTCCATTATGTCTTCCATAAAATTTGAGAACATGGATATCATGCACCTTTGAAAAGTAGCAGGTGCATTACATAATCCGAAGGGCATTCTTCTAAAGGCATATGTCACATAGATATAGGTAAAAGTAGTTTTTTCCTGATCATCTGGGTGGATGGGGACTTGATAGAACCCCAAGTACCCATCGAGAAAATAGAAGTAGGATTGTCCTGCTAACCTTTCAAGAACTTGGTCGATGAAAGGTAGAGGGAAGTGGTTTTTTCTCATTGCAACATTTAGCTTGCGATAGTCGATACACCTTCTCCACCCTATAACTGTTAGAGTTGCTACTTCATCCCCATTGCTTCCTTTCACTACCATCATCCCTCCCTTCTTTGGTAAAATGTGGATTGGGATGACCCAGTTGCTATCATTGATGGGATAGATGATCCCTGCATCACGTAGTTTTATTATCTCTATCTTTACTACTTCTTTCAACATCTAATTTAATTTCCTTAGTGGCTGAACCAGTGGTTTAGCAGCCTCTTCCAGATTGATTCTGTGCATGCATAGAGCTGGATTGAGGCCCTTGATATCCTCCATAGTATCCTATAACCTTTCTACGCAGTCTGAGTTCTTTCAATAGCTTTTCCATCTATTCGTTTGTCAGCCCTGCATTACCTATCACTGGATTCCTCTCTTCATCATCGAGGAAATTGTACTTCAACCCTTCATGAAGTGGCTTTAATCTTGGCTTCAGTTTCAATGCTTCCTTCTATTCAAGGGTTTGCTTGAGTGACACATACTTCACTATTTTAAAGGTTACTTCTTCCTCATCACTGAACTCCTCTTCATCAGGTTCATTCAAGTAATCTAGAACCTCAACCACTTCTGAGTTTTCCAGACTGGTGTTAGGGTTATCCACGGTTTGCTTGAGTAGATCAAAAATGGACTTATCCTTTTGCACTTATTCACAGTATTGCTTATAGCTATCCATGAAGTAAGCTGATTCAAATAGAGAGGGTCCCCTCATAGAGTCTTGTACATGGAAATCTATGTGATCATTACCGACACACATAGTAATAATCCATTTTTCCATGTCTATTAGAGCTCTTCCTGTGGCAAGGAAAGGTATTCCGAATATCATTGGACACTTTAGGTCCTCAACAGTGTCAATCACCACTATATTACATGGTATAAATAATCACCCAATGTGAATTGGGAAATCTTCTACCATTCTCACTAGTTTTGTAAAGTTGTATTCATCCAATTTGATTCTCATTCCAGTTTTCACCATATCTATCAATCCAAGCCTTTGATCTAGGGTCAGTGGCATAAGGCTAATGCTCACCCCCAAGTCGGCTAACCCTTTTCTTTCTACATTGTATCCAACACAAAAAGGTATATTGAATGTCCTTGGATCTTTCTTCTTGGTTGGTAACTCAGCTTGAACAAAGACACTTGACATTTTGACCAGTTGTATTGTCTTGATGTGGTCCCCTCTCCTTCTTTTTGTGATTAAGTCCTTGAAGAATTTAGCATATGTAGGCATCTCTTAAATTGCATATAGAAACGGGATATCCAGGTGTAAAATCTTTACCGCCTCCATAAACTTCTCATATATATTTTTGAGATGAGCCTTAATTAGTCTATTGGGAAAAGGGACCCTCGGAGGATAGGGATTTCTCTGTGTAAAGGACTCTTCTACATGATCTGGTTTATTGGGCTTTGCACCTTTCTTCTTTTTGAATTTTTCTTCTTTCTTATCCTCATTAGTGGGATCTTCTCTTTCAGATTATTCTTTCACGATTAATTTTTTAGGTTGTGACTCATTACAACCTATTTCCTCTGTGGTGTTCTTATCACCGAAATCTTCCAGTGTCCTACCAGATCGAAGGGTGTCCATCTTCACAGTCTCTGTGTTTGATTGGATCTTCCCTAAAGGATTCTTTACGAGCTCTTACAGCTGGGCTAGCTATTGATCAATCTACCTTTGATGTAATTGAATGTCTACCATCTAATTTTTCATCATGGTTAACACTCCTGAGTTAGTGATGGTGCTTTGAGTAAGATGATCATTCACCGAAGCTTACCTTTTTGCAAAATTGAATAGTTGAGCAATCGTGTCACAATGGTTGTTATCCTTGGTCTGATTCTGATTTTGGTTTTGTCCCTAATTTTTATGGCTCGCATTTTTGTTTTGATGTTGTTCTTGATAATTGTTCTTATTTGATTGATAGCTAGTACTTTTGGTATACTGAGTCAATCCACTTTTTTTCTCTAATCTTGGGGATATCTTAGATGAACTACCCAATTGATGAGAATTCCCAACATCATCTTGGTCGCCATAATTGAATCCCGAATGATCTGGATGTGTGAAATTTACATAAGAGACATTTTCTATTTCTTCTTCACTTTCACTTTCTTCACTTTCTTCCGATCGTGTATACATACAATTATTGATTCAATGGCCTCCTTTACCACATGTGACACACTTCATGACTTTCTCAATAGGTTTATTGCCTTTGCCTCCAGTGTCTTTTGGTTTTTTGAGATTAGTGACAATCTTCTAAATTTGTACCATGATGTTTCCAGAGCTTTCACTTTGATTGAAGGTCCTTCAATGCCAACCTTCTTGGCTAAGCCTCTATCACTTTTCTCATACTCCATATCTACTTACAGTGCATCCATGTTGTCAATTATCTTCATATTTATTCTTGGCTTATTTCCCAGAAAATTATTATCGATAACTACATTCAACGAGGTCCTCTATATGGGAGATAGCCCATTGTAAAATGTTGTCACTAGAAATCCCTTGCGGTAGTTGTTGGGAGGACAATCCCTTGAATATTCTAGATACCGTTCCCAAGCTTCATGAAGATTATCTCCAGCTTTTGCATGAAGGAAGTGATCTTTTGCCTATTTAGAATGGTTTTCTCAGTGGGATAGAATTTAGTGATGAAAGCATCAACAATGGCCCTCCATCTATCTATAGACTGGTGAGGTAAGTTAAGATACCAAGATAGAGATTTATCCTTTAGAGAGAAAATGAATCCCTTACATTATATGATTTCTTGAGGCACTCTCCTTATCTTGATGGTGTCACATATGATTTTGAAGGCGTCAAGATGATGGTAAGGATTCTCATTCTTTGAATTCCCTCAGAAAGGCTTGTTCTTAATCATTGAGATGACAACATGTTTTAGCTAAAAGTTGGCTGCATTGGATCATGGGACAATGATTGGGCATCTCGATTCATTAGCTCTAGTAGCAGTCAAATCTCTAAGAGTTTTATCTTCTTCATCGTCTTCCTCCCCGTTGTTATCGTTATCATGTTTGCGGTCATGATGATTTCTTCTATGTCTTCTGCGGTCGCAGTGGTGGTTCTCATGATGATGGCACTCCTATTTACATCATTGCTCATGGTCGTCTTCCCGTCGCTCCTCCCATTCTTCTTCGATTTTTGGAGGTGGATGAATATATTAGATTCTTGCATTCTGATCCTCCCCAGTAAGGCTACCGTCTCTATGAGGCAGGATGGTGTCTTGAAAATAGGGTGAGGTGTTTTTAAATCTACTTCATTTCAGGATACCTAAATAGATCACATAGTCAAGTTAAAAAACTCAGACATGTTAAAAGAAATATTCTAAGCAATCAAGATGTTTCAGATTTAGAGTTTTTGTGCAGTCAAGCTTATTCCTAAGCTTGAGGTGCGGGTGTATAGTGGGTAGAATCATGTTTCTAATAGGTGCATTTTTCCTTGTCCCCAGCAACGACACCAAAAAGTTGACCAGAGAAGATCTAGAGTAGTCAGACTCTTAGATTTATAACCCGACACTCGGGCCTCTGCAACTATTATATGGGGTCTGTTGTGGTAGATCGGGGTTGAACCACATGGACAAGGTTGGTATGTGCTAGGAACGTAGAGAATTAGACTCAAATACACCAAATGAAAAGATAGATTAAGATGGTGTTCCCTAAGGAATGAAGTTACTCCAAACAAAGTAATAAAATCTAAAATATGAAAACAAAATAAGAGAATAAGGTCAAACAAGAATTATGTAGCCAAAGCATGAAAGGGAACCTGGATCAGGTTTCACCTACTAAGATCTCTCACTAACACACAATACTCACACCCCTTTCTATACCCTTAGAAAGATTACAAGCAATCATCATATATGTCTATTCCCTCCTCTTTTGAACTTAGGATAGATCTAGATTATAAGGTTTTCTCTCTCTCAATATGACAAACAAACAACCACAAAGCAAATCATATAACCCTTATCTTTAGTATTCCAATATTTTAATGCATTCATACTACTCCATAACACTTATATAAGGCTAGTACTACTCTTTCAAGGCACTAACAAACACACATCACAAGATGGTAGCTAAGCATACAAGTGAAGTGTTAAGAACAAGAATATGTAGATAATGCTGCTAGGGGCATATATATATTCAAAGGGATGCAAGAATATTCATGTTGGGAGAGATTTAGTGGCTACTCCCAACCCAAGTAAGGTGTTTAGCCACACATGTTAACAGGCAGCATAACAAAGTTACAAAAGTGTAGATACATCAAGAATAATGAAGAGGGGGAAGGTACAATGTGAGGAAGATAATAGATCTAAAGAAAGAAGGAGGTAATCCACCAACAATACTTCTTTAGATCTAGATCTGGCATGAGAATGGAAGATGGAAACTCCTTGTCTCAAAGAAGTGGATGGTAGATCTTCTCACTCCTCCAACTTTCATCTTCAAAGATCTAAGACCAATGGAGGTAGATGAGAATGAATCTGGAGTTCGGAAGCACTTCGTTGCTCTTGATGATCTAATTCCCCCTTTTATGTGGAGTTGGAGGCCAATTTATAGGTGCCACCCATGGAATTAATGCTCCATCACGGTCACGATGCATGTCTCAACTGGGACCATTGTCATAGTCATGACCTTCAACAACGGTAATAACATTTGTCTTGGTTGTGATGAGGAGGTATCATTATGACCTTGACTCCATCAGAGTTCATCATGTGTTTGCGGTCACGACATCATTCTTGATCATGATTGGTGTCACATTTGCTTCTTCTGTCTGGGTCACGACTGGTGTCACGGTCGTGACATATTCTCTCAGTTGACATCCTGCATTGTGGCCACAATGGATCGTCTCAATCACAACTGGTGTCACGGTCACATCTAGGAACTACTGATCATTGGCTCTATCTTAGGCGAGACATACACAGATCATTATGGTCGAGATGGTGTCACGGTAGCAACTTGGTACTTGTCTACATGGATTGGGAAAGGATATTAAGTCAAATCAAGATATTGTTCAAAGATATTTAAATAAATAGAAAAATCCTTAAAAGGGATGTTAATATATAAATAAAATAGGTACAGAAAGTTCACAAAATGAGGTATTATCACCTATCCATTGATGGCCTAGCTATCCATGGAACCATCATATTGCTGGACATTATGTCAAAAGTGTCCTTCCAACCCCATATGATGTAATCCACTATCCTCCCTTCTTTTCATTGAAACTTGATGACCAACCTTGTTCCTTCATACAGAGCACCTAGGACATTGTCAATGTTAATTCTCAAGAAAAGAAACGCTTTGACCTCCATATTTTGATTTTTTACCACCCAATCTAGTGGTATCTATTCTAACCACCATACATTATCTTTAGATAAACACTCAGATTCATCTTGCATAAGTGACTATTCGATTTTGGCCACCTTCTTAAGAAGGTCATGGATCTTTAGATGTGCACGACTGGGACTCTTTCCTCTTTCAGTCTAATGTGTTCCTCTTCCTTTGCATCATATGTCAATCTTTGTTGCACTATTGATAGATATTTTACCTTCATGATATCAATCCACATTTGTTTAATTAATTTGGTATCCCATTATAGTGATTAGCACAATGACCTGACCAAATCTTCAAAAAACACCCTGAAGCCATCAAATTGTTGAAATAATAACATATTTTGCTCAACATGGAGGTAATATCACCCTAGTATCTTGGTGGTTCTTCCTCCTCCTCAACCATCCCTTTAGCACCAATGATTTCTACATAAGACAATGACAATGTTTCCATATTTGATTTTTTTTATTTGTAGACGACATTTGTGATAATATTCATAGATCATTACCATTTGAATGCTACATCACATTACCTTTTCATCTATGGTAATAGATCACATCCACAATCTCGAAGTAACAATGCGTGCAAATCATGGTATTCCATTATGCATGGGTTTTTTTTATGATCCATGTGTTTTTGGCTATAACAATGCTCTTACGCATCATGGATGACAACTCACCTCTCATGTCTAGATCCTACACTATCCTCCATTCCGTTTGTGACTTGCATCCACTCTCCTATTCAAGAGATGGATGTATTCTTATATGAACATGGTAGATAGTCATTTTGTATCCCAGTGGTGTTATCTATTAAGAAATCTCTCTCTAACTCTCTATTCAGCATTGAGGTCAATAATTGTCACATCCTTTATATGTGCTTAGATATCCATATCTATCCATCAATGGATCCAAAATAGTGAATTTATTATGTGGATAAATCACCTCATGAGTTGGATTAGTAGTGGGAAGATCATCCATATTTCCTCTTCCATGTTGGATAGGAACAATATCCCTTCTCCATGTATAGGGGCTCGAGAGGTCATCACTAATCACGACCTAAGAATCCCAACAATGTTAACTCACTGTTTTGGCTACATGGATAACTAGTGTTATTTAGATGCATGTGAATTATTGCACAATCATTGCCTAAATACATGAGTGATAGTCCTCCTAATACATGCTACCTCTTGGAATATACAATGATTATATACCATTTCACAAAGGAGGGCATCCATCTCTAGTGAAGTTTTCTTAGAGTCATGCCATTGGATTTGAAATGCATTTCTTGTTGTGTGTATATTGTTATCGGTTCTTACAGAGCACATGATTGATTATTTTCCTCATTCAAGAAGACTACAAGTGGTTGCACCTGGTTCTTAACTACAAAGATATATAAAAATGATTAATTGCTTAAATTTTTTTAAACTTCATTACACATGTTTGTGTTTAACATTGGAATCTCATGTAGTTTAGAGTTGGAATGCTTTAAAACTAAATATTTACACCCAACATATATCGATAAAATCATCCTAGTCCCAAAAAATACACCCAATCTAGATCCTCTTTCTACCTATTGAACTTGAATTTGGTTCTATCTTGTGGGAAGTACCTCTGATCCTATATTGGAGGAATGTATTTGAAAAAGGGAATACTAATTTGTTCATTTCCGTACTCATTATGGTGTATTATATTATGGCAAGTTGTGGTGTGAGGCCATCAGTAACTACTTGACTCTAAGAGTTTTAAGTACAAATATTTTCAAAAACAAAGTTGGTCCCCTTAAAAAATAGTTTTTTATCTTTTTATTATTTTCACTTCATAGTGTATGTAAAAAATAACACTTGTTAATGAGTATAATGAGAAGGTGTTTGCATAAAATATACTTTTTTATTACACACTACCAACCATAAGTTAGTGTCTACCCTTAAGTATTTAGGGTAAATGAGTAGTTACTCACAAAAAGAAGAGAAGGATATGAAGATCACACAGAGACACAAGCATTTACATATTTATGATTTGATATTTGGTTCCATTTTACACCAGAAAATAGATAAGCACACATTTTTCTTTAGTGTAAAAAAGTATTTAATCAAGTATGAACAATGCTCTGAGTATAAGTAACACATGATTGAGCACATAATAAGCCCACCATTTTTACCCTCTTGTTGGAAACTTAAGGGTTTGATCTTAAATGACCTAAGTGGTGACCATCCTTTAAAATGACGATGAAAATTATTTCAGATATGAATAATACCTAAAAATTCATTATTTTGGATCAAGGATGAGTAGACCACCTTAAGTCACTCTCAATTGCTAAAACCCCTAATGTTTAGGTCATTGTGACATATAAATGTGAAAACCATTGATTCACCCTAAATTTTGATGAATCAAGGTTTAAGTAAATCTTATGACACCCAATCATCCAAAGATCTCAACTATTCATTTAAGGTACACTTTCCTCATATTTGAACCGACTACATAATTTCCTATATAGTCAGATACGTAACTTTTGGATGAATCTTGGATACTTTTTTGTTTGAGATATTGTTCCCTATGAATAAGTTTTGCTTTTTTATACATAGGTTGATTGAGCCTGGAACATAAGAAAATAAAAGAACTTCCATTATTGTCGAGGATAGTGTTTCTTACAAAAATGGCTAGGTTCACACTTCTTTTAGAAGTATCTAGTATTGCCTCTCCTTTAAGAACATGATAAGTATTGCTCTTCATTAACAAGATACCATATACTTGTTGCAACACACTTCTTTGAAAGTTGCTAGAACTTGTTCTGAGACTTTTTGATTTAGAAATGAAAAAAAATCATCATAAAATAGGAAGGAATTTTGCAATGACTTGATTTTTGTACAAAATGTCGATATTATTTTAGAAGTCCTTCCAAGCACACTTATTCTTTAAAATTAAAGTATATTGTTTTTGACATTGTACTTGTGCATTCTCACTGACTGTGAGTTTTGAATTTATGATTTTGAGAAATATGGTGGACCACTAAGATCATACTTCCACAAATACACTATACTACTCTGATGACAAAGACTGAACATGTTCAGTGGATTGTGACATATAATATTATATGGGATGGTTAGTTCTTGTTAATCCTTTTGTTCTAATATGTTATTTCTTATTGTATACACCAATATGTTATTTCCTTTAGGCCTTTAGAGATGGGAACTTCAATCCCTCTACCACTATTTAAGAAAGGAGATTGTGATTGCATAAGAACAACTACATGATAGTTGGTATGCACACTCTAATATGTCGGAAGCAAATAATTTCTTAAATCTATTGAGCCTAAGAATCCCCGTAAGTCTACATCTTTCTATAATGGGAAAAGGTATCTTTTTTTTGGGAACATGGTCAACTAGAAATATTGATGTTTGTGATTCTTCATCCACTTTGAAGAAAACATGGCACTTCTCTAGTGGTAAAAACTAACGTGTCTGGGCTCATGGTTTTGACTAGTAATCACCTCGTATCCTTCTCACAATGTTGAATGAGGTTCCCTACTCTTCCTTGCCTGAATTGATATAACTGGGCCAAAAGGTTCTCCTTTGAAACCCTAGAGCGTCTTCCCTCATCTCATATTTTCTCTAAGGAACCCTAAGAACATACATTAGAATGAAGTACAATGACCTTTAATCTTGACTTGATCTATACTCTTCTGATCGTTAGGTAGCATGAAGAATAATTAAAATGTGATATAAAACTTGTACCGATATCATAGTATAAAATGATGAACTCTTGACCCAACCTATGCGATACAAATGATTGATCTTATAGATGACCCCACAAACCTACAATCAAGGAGACCGATCCTCCGAAACTAAAAGGATGGGAAGGATAATAAAGAAATGAAATCTGGATATTTTGATATTATCAGAAAATAAACTTTTTAATTATGGGAAAAAGGAAAATGATAACTTCTTGCAAATTGATCTCTTTAACCTAAAACTCAAATCATAAAATTTTGACTCGATGGTAATGTTGAATATATGCATAAGATTGATTTCCTAAAAAGCACCTAGATATGGATCATTCATCCACCTTGGATACGATTGATAATGAACTTAATGATATCACAAAGTATTGCTAGATTGTTGTTTATGGATGAATGGTCACACCTAGGGTCTGTATAGGGATTCAAACCTATCTTTGAATGATTGGACCCATACTATTTGATATTCAATTCTTTACCCTTGAATATCCAAACTTACATGGTTAGGAGCCTATTTAGTCCATAATGTTTAATGCTAACTCGAGATCCTGACCTTTACATGATAGTTATATGACTACATTTATATTCAATTATAAGTCAATGAGCTATTGACCTCTAATTTTGAATACAATTTTTGAGTAAAATTGACTACACCATGATTACAACTTTGAGTATTAAAAAATGATATGAAAAGTAGATGGTCCTAGTCTATTGAGGACTTTTTTTGGATTTTGGGAACAAAATTCCTCTTTAAGGGGAAGGATGTGACAATGTGAATTTTGGCCCAATTACAATCTAATTAGTCTCTTTCCCCTCAATTGACTTGAGTTCCTCACTCCTGATATTTTCCATAATTAATGAGATATGATTAACTTCCATGTTTTGTATCTCATTTATACACATAATTACCAAAAATCTAAGTTTGAAACGTTTTATAAATCTTTGGTTTTATATCTTGATCATCCTTACTATTTTGACTTTGGACTTCATTCATTATATCTTGCATGTTTGATAATTTTGTGACATTATTTGAGAATTTTATACATAAACATACTTGCAACGTATAGAAATACACCTTGAATTTGACTTGTTAGTCCTTTGGATTATTTCTGAATTTAACTGCATCCTTGGATCCCAAATGTTTTGTAAATATTATTAGATTGGATCCAAATTTCACAAAAATCAAAGTTTCCTAGCTCCCTCTATGAATTTCCTAAGCTTGCACTAAAAACCACTTTTTTTCTTTCTATATGAGATGGATTTAGGATTATTGGACCCCTCCCCAATCCATCCAGGGAGGGGTTATGGTTGCTACTACAGTAGACACAGGTAGGAGAAAACTCTAGACCTTCAAACATCTAAATCACCCTCATCTTTGATATGTTTCACATGTTTAAGGGTGTGTTGCATTTGTAAAGAGTGGGACCCAGAGGGGATCCACTCCCTACGAAAACTTGGAGAACAAAACATCCATTCCAAACACACACAAATGGTATGCTGGAATAGGTGTAAAATTTTCAAATATCAAATAATGGTATACAAAGGACCAAAGTATAGCGGTGGACTAAAAGTTTCATGACTACAATTAATTTTACAAAAGTACATCATCATCTCCCATGTCGGGTTGACATGAAAGATACAACATAATGATCTAGATAGAGAGAAATCTAAATCATATCAAGTGTGTCTCCAAGCAACATCTTCATGAGTTAGGTCCATGTTGGAATCCATGTACTCCTTATCCTAAGCCTGGGCTGGTCCTCTTGATCTTATTCCACTTCTTATCCTAGGCCTGGGTGGTTGAGATCACCATACAAGGGGATAAAACACAATGTATGTATCAAACAAGGAACAAGAACAAAGAAAAGTATAACAAGGAAAAAAAGGGTATAGATTGACCAAGAATAAGGAGGGTCAAAAATATGAGGCACATATCAATTATAAATCTTGGAATAAAATATAATAATAAAGCAGCATGTATGATTAATAGTATCACTAAATTAACTAAGTAGGGATGAGGCACCTACCAAATCTCAACCAGTAGGTGAGGGGAGAATTGACACATTCCAGTCACATACAATATATAGAAAGGTGGGAAGAATTGACACATTCCCCTGGGTGAAATAACACACGCCCAAGCTATGGGTGGTTGTATAGAGGTACACTACATTAGCTAAAAACTCAAGCAAATCACCATGCTAAAAGAAATAATATGGCAAGGCAATATTTAACATGAAATAATAGAGATATGGCCCAAGGATCAAAACCCAAGAAAATAATGAAATAATTGAACCAGAAAGAGTAATGTTAGGAATCAAGGTTTTAGTCCATGCCTCATTGGGAATTTAGGATTTTGTATAATAGATACGCCCAACTTAAAGGATAAAATGCACATACCTTGACTTGAGTATACAAATCAAAGATCAAATTCTACCCTTCCAAGTCTAAAGTCACTCAAAGGTACATATAATATTTTATTCATTAGTTAAGGTTCAACATATGTTATATAGGTGGAAAACCCTAGAAATCCAAAAAATCTGGTAAACTGACTCTTGATCTTGACATGATCTTCGGTTCAGAGTTTGTTTCTAATATCTTGACTCAAAATTCAACTTTATAAATCATTATGTAGCCTATAATTAATATTAAGATCATAAGTAAAATTAAAACACTAAAAATGCAAACTATAAAACTTGGAAATCAGGAAAGAAAACTAGTTCCAAGAGATAGAAATTTCTAACAATTCCAAAATATATTTTTGTGTAATTTTTGGATATTCCACTAAAAAGTTATATATTTTATAGTTCTATATATTTTTACTGATTTTAGTATGTAAATGATGTTCTAAAGAACATTCTGGTCTCATATTATCATTCTCAACTATACATCATGATAGGATATTTCGTGATATTACCATACCATGATAATTATGACAAAATAAAAGATGGAGAATGTAAGAAGATGGAAATACTCAGGCGGCAAAAACTCCCAAAATAAGGTCACGAGGGGCAAATCGAGAACATACATAGGAGCCTTTTGCCAACCCTTCCCATGCCATGACAGACGACGTAGACAAGGTTTTGGTGGATGAAAAAATTGGAAAAAAATTATTTGGGTGAAATCAAGTGGCATCAATAACTTAGAAACAAAGAAGAGGGTATAGATAACCTTATAGAAAGATCTATTGTACTATCATAGAGAGAACTACTGTCAACAAGAGAGCTTACAATGAAGAGAAAATCAACTTGACAATGATTTAGGTTCAAATGGCACAAGAGAAAGAGTGGACAAGGGCTAGAAGAGGTATGGTCATAGGTATATATATAAATGGGGTTTGGTTTTGCTGCTTTGGGAGGTAGAAACTTCTAGATCCTTGGAGAACAAGTTTGGGTGTTTCTTGAATACACAATTTTAGGCTTCGAATATGGTATGGATAGATAAAGAGTTCAATTTGTAATCCAATACAATTTGTTTCATAACATTTCATTGAGAAACAAGAAAGTTATGCCCAAAATACCAGATATCTTCATTTCATGTTTACTATTCATGCTGCAATGAAAGTCATTTAATACAACATTCCAACTTTGATCTTTTGATACATTAAATGTATAACTTTATATAATTATTTGAGGGTGCAAATGAAGTCTAAATAAACTCAAATTTGATATTCTAGCTAATATTGGGGTGAGGAATTTGATTTTTGTATTATTATTTATTTTTGAGGACTTTCAATATTTTATTAAATACTTTTAAATCGTATCATTTATTTATTCCTTAAATGAATTAGAGGCATGTACAAAACTCGCTAAAAATATAAAACTTGGTCCATAAGCAATACTAAATGTGAGGAACACAATTTTCTCATTAATTATTTTTTTTCACATTATTATTTAATATTTTGTTCTTTAAATTATATTCTCTCTCTGAAATTAACTAAAATATTTAAAATTGTCCAAATTAGATGAAAATTTACCCGTAGGCTAGTTTTGGCATTTAGATGCGGAATTTGAGATTTATTTTCTCTTTTGGAGTCATTTAATAATTTATTTAATATGCTTGTCTCTAATTCTTTTTTTTCTTTCCCAATTATAATAAAAATAGTTATTATGATGCAAATAATGTGAAACTTCACCCACAAGTAAACTAAAACATGTGAAAAATGAATTTGGCATTACTTTTATCCTTGAAGTTATTTATCACATTATTTAACATTTTGGGCTTGTACATACTTTCTCTCTCCTTTTCTACTCATGAACATTAACGATTATCCAAATTGCATGAAAATTTACCCATAGGATGAATTTAATGTTTATATTATGAATCTAAGATTAATTGCAACTTTTCGAGTCATTAGTATTTTATTTCATATATTTGAGAAAATTCACCTTTTCTGTCTAAATAAATAGATATAATTATTATTATCCCAAAATTGTGAAACTTTGGTCTAAAAGCCATATCAGATCCAAAGAATTTGAATATGAAGTTACTTTTATCCAATGAGTCTTCCTTTTAAGAGTTTTACTCCCTGTACACATTATTATCATTATTGGTCACATTAAATCAGTTAATACCACATTATCCTATTTAAGGATTTTCTATTTATACCTGTTGTCTTTCTTGCTCCATAAGGCCAAGGGAAGTTCTAGAATGAAACCATATTAACAATACATCACTTAAGTGGTATTTGTGCATCTTAGACCCCAATTGAAACATTAATTGAGGTATTTGTTCATAAAACCATACATTGGCATGAACAAAGATAAAATATACTCCAAACCACTAATAATTCCACAAATTCAACATCAATGAAAAAAAGGATAGAAAGGGTAGGAAAATTTTAGGAAAATGACCAAACTGAGAATATATCCATATTTTAGTTTATTACAACACTCCACCCCTTAAAGGATTTCTTCCCTGAAATCTCAAGCAAAGAGGGAATGGTGAGTACATAACATCTCATATCTAAGCTCCCATGTTGTTTATTCCAAACCATGGTATCCACAAGACTTTGACTAGCTCAATCTCCTTGTTCTTCAACTACTTAACATGGGAGTCAAGAATCTTCATAGGCAACTCCTCGAAGGTCAGTTCTCATGGATCACTTAGGGTTCCACTATTAAGATTTCTTTTTATGTGATATAATACAATTAACATTTTAGGCTTAATATAAATATATTTATTATGATATTACATCATCCATATTATTCTTTTAGCTGTGTCCTATTATATTCACTTTGTTTCCAAAAGAGTTACATTTCATTATTATGCAACAAATGCTGCATATATTTCTTATTTATCTCATTAAGAGTTTAGCACAATTATGGGTTACTCAATCATCTCAATATTTGTTAATATATAAGATCATTATCCTTAATAATTTGGATTTAAACCCCATTATCCTCATATTATCACCATATTGGATTATATTAGATGACTTTTCTTGAGGTAGGCAATCTTATCCAATTTGTTATTAAGTCTACAATTAATCCAAATAATGTCACATTAATTACTTCCACCTACATTAAACATCTATACATTTTCACATTACCTTTCTTACTCATATTGATTCCATCATTAATCCTTTATTCATATTTATCCTCATATTGTTACCAATTAAGCATATTCATTCCCACATTAGCCATTCATGCAAATTTATGTAAACCCACATACTTATTATATATATTTGAATCATTAGGTTTATATTAATGAACAAGGTGAAACATATTATATATTAATGAATTAATACAAGATTAGATGATTATATACCATTCATGTGTATCAATGTATGCTATCTGATTATGACACCAAACATCCTTAATGTATCAAGAAAGTCATCAAGGATGCATATGTCAGAGTTAGATGATTACAACTTTAGGATTCAGATTAACATGATCATTATACTTTAGTTATACCTTCTTAGCATGCATTAAGCCCAAAGTTAGGTTCCAATTATCTTTCTGATCATATCATTAGGGTTTATTAGTTGATTCAATGGTCAACATCATTCATCACTATAAGTATTAATATGTGAATTACTTATATTATGTGAATTAGAAATTCATTAGGGTTCAATCACATGAAGTATCTTTTAGATGACTACTATATGTTCAATAGTATATTTTCAAACATGTGGGATTTCAACTATAACTTGTTTTGGTCAATTCTAAGGATCTGAGCACACTAACCCCTTATTCATGGAGTTAAGGTTTCTAGAGTCAGAGCAGCAAGATTTTGATATACTATGTAGGGAAATATGGTTGTAGAATAGGTAGCGGAAACAACATTTTTATCTACCATATTCCCCATTGAACAATAGATTGTGTCAATAACTATAAGATGAGAAGGATGATTTCAAGGATATACCTAGTCCTGGAGCAGGTCCAACGAAATCTCCTCTTTCGTTGTAGATGCTCAACTATCTTCTAGTTGCACTGAGACTCGACTCTATGCTGCACATCCTGGTATGCACCATGGAACCTAGCCTCAAACGTCGTTGTCTACAACAACTCCTCTCATAACAGACTATTAGTTGATGTTGTTATGCTAGCGCCAGACAATGGCCTCCCACCTCAAAAGAATTCTACACGGACAGCCTAGAGCTCTTGTTGTCATGCTAAAACGGACATGAAGGAGTCATCCCTTTTGTTGGCATACTAGTCCCCAACATGCTCTCCCATAAAATGATCCTCAGTTGTTCTCTCCCATAGCTATCCCTCCCTAGACAGATAGGACTTGTTGGGACTCTCTTGGTTACCAAAACTAGAGAGAATAATATTGTCAGTATCATACTCTGGGAATCCCCTAGTACCCCTCTATTTATAGGAGGAGTTTGGGCCATGGTTCCCAGTCTATGCAAGAGTGGAAGGGATCAGAAGATCTTGAATTTTTGCAACCAGTGAACACCCAAACACTCGTATGGTGACCTAGAAGGTCTTCTGGCATGTGGGAATGTCATCTCGCACTGTGAGATGGTCATTTTGCATGTTTCCCAATCACTTACAAAATTGGCAATTTGAATCCAATTAATGCACAAAATGATGTCACCACTAATTCCTCGATGTAATTGAATTTCCCACAAATTGAGAAATCTCGCTCACACGAGATGGTCATCTCACTCACCCAGTGAACCAGTCGGTTCAACTGATTGAAACAATCATTTCACACCTTAGTTTGAGAAGAACTTAGCTAATTCAATTCCAATCAGTCTCATACTCCAAACAACCATTTCAACTCTTGAGCCGACCGTATTGCACTCCAAATGACCATCTTACTTGAGTGAGCTGATCGTTTGGTAGTGTAACCTACTAATTTGTTGCGTGAATTGAATACCTAAACATTTTAGTAACCAATTCAATCATTATGCAATATTAATATCCTCTTCTAGGTCAAGACCTATGTATGTGACCGTATATGTCCCATATCATGTTGGAAGTCAATGTCCATAACTAACTTATGACATCAAAAGCAAAGAGTGGTGCCTAGTCGCACGTCAGTGCTACCTAAGAGAATGGAAAGTTGGGAACAACTTCAACCTACAATATGTGATTAGTGTTACAGTGTTTGTATAATTCCTTTGTCACTGATATCTAGATTGAACACGAGGCATGGAGTAGTCACTTTCTTTAACATTCAATCTTGTTTCTTGAAGCAAAGCAGACTGTTTGAGATATATGTAAGCTCAATATCACATATTGACTCACATGTACATGGCCATGCATTTCTCAGTATCGCTAATCAAGAGGCCTAGCATATCCCAAGTGATCTCACATGACCATCGTGCTTCTGCTGTGAAAGTGCCTTTGTCAAGGGGTCAAGAACATTGTTCTCAGTTGGTACTCTACAAATTTTTACATCTCCTTATTATATGATCTCTCGTATGATATGGAACCTCCTTTGTATATGCTTGGAGTGTTGATGCAATCTGTGTTATTTAGCTTCTGCAATAGCTCCATTATTGTCACAATATAGATCAATTGCGTCGCTGATGCTTGGAACAACTCCAAGTTCAGAAATGAACTTATTTATCCACACAACCTCCTTTGCCGCATTCCATGCAACAATATACTTGACCTCTATTGTATAATAGACAATTTGTTCTTGCTTGGAACTCTTCCATCTTACAACTCTGTTGTTTAGGAAAAACATGAATACTGATTGTGATATGTAATCATCTTGATCAGTCTGGAAGCTTGCATCAGTGTAACCCTTTACCACCAACTTTTCCTCTCCGCCGCAGACCAAGAATTGATCCTTAGTACTTCTCAAATACTATCCAGTGAGCATCTCTTGGGTCTGACTGATATCTTTTCCTCATGCTCAAGGCATACAAGACATCTAGACAAGTACATAACATTGCATACATTATTTATCCAATTTCTAAGGCATATGGAATCAAACTGATGCATTCCCTTTCTTCATAAGAATTGGGACATTGAGCTCTAGAGATGGGGATACCATGACGCATAGGTAGGTTTCCTCTCTTTGAGTTCTCCATGTTGAACCACTTCAATACTTTGTTAATGTATGTGCTTTGACTTAGTCCAATAAGCCTTTTAGATCTATCTCTATAGTTCTTTATCCCCAAGATGTAGGATGCTTCTCCCAAGTCTTTCATAGAAAATGTATTTCCATGCCATGTTTGTACATTTTGTAAAGTAGGGATGTCATTCCCTATCAATAATATGTCCTCAACATATAATATGAGGAATGTCACTATGCTCCCACTAACCTTCTTGTACACACAAGGTTCATCTTCATTTTGAATGAAGCCAAACTCTTTGACTATCTCATCAAAATGAAGATTCCATCTCCAAGATGCTTGATTCAATCTAATGATTGACCTTTTGTAGCTTATAGACTTTATTTGCAAACTTTGGATTTATATAACCCTCAGGTTGTGTCATATACACATCCTCAAGAATCTTCCCATTAAGGAATGTGGTTTTAACATCCATCTTCCAAATCTCATAGTCATGATAAGGTGCAATAGCAAGCATGATCCTGATGGAATTAACCATGGCCATTGGAGAAAATGTTTCATCATAGTAAACACCTTAAACTTATCTGAAACCCTTTGCAACCAATCTTCCCTTATAGGTTTGAACTTTTCCATCCATGCTAGTCTTCTACTTGAAGACCAACTTGCACCCTATGGGTTTTACCTATTCAAGTGGATCCACCAAAGTCCATACCTTGTTTGTGTACATGGATTCCATCTTAGATCTCATGGCTTCAAGCCATTTCTCAGACTTTGGTTCCTCTAGAACATCTTAATAGGTTATTGGATCATCATCTATGACCAATCACTGTCGTTGTGAGTCACAAGATATCTAAATCTTTTAGGCTCAAGGCATGCACTATTAGATATATGAGGTTCTTGTGTTACTTGATGAATTTGAGAGTCCACAACAACTTGTGATTCTCTTGGTTCCTCTTGTTCATATATTGGTTCTATGTTCTCTTGTTAGTCTCAAACCTCTTCAAGTTCTCCTTTCCTTCTATTGATTCCTTTGGAAATGAAATTCATCTGAAGGATTGCAACATCTCCGGCAACAAACACTTTGTTATCAGGTTGGGAATAAAAGTAATATCCTCTTGTTTCATTAGGATATAAAAAAAATAACATTTATTAGATTTAGGACCAAGTGTATCAAAAAAAATTCTCTTAACATAAGCTTATCATCCCCAAATCCTCATAAAAGACACTTTGGAACATTTCCCATGCCATATCTCATATGGTGTCTTTTGAACTGATTTATATGGTACTCATTTTAGTATAAACACATCAGTTTCTAGAGCTCACCCCCATAAGGTAGTCAGAAGCTTAACTAAAGTCATCATTGATCTCACCATATCTAACAATGTGCTATTCTTTCTTTCTAAGACTCCATTATGTTGTGGTGTTTCATGTGGAGTCCATTGTTATACAATCCCATAGGCTTTAAGAAGGTTCTCAAACTCTTGGTTTAAGTATTCTCCTCTCGATCAGAACAAAGTTCCTTAATGTTTTTACCAAGTTAGTTCTACACTTCATTCATAAACTCGTTGAACTTTTCAAGGGTTTCTGACTTATGTTTCATTAAATAAACATAGCCATACCTACTAAAGTCATTACTGAAGGTAATAAAGTACTGATACCCACCTCTAGTGGTTGTTCAATCAATATGTATGAGTCCTAATAGATCACTTGACCTCTAATTGTTATTAGTGAAAGGGTTCTTATACATCTTGCCCAGTAAACAAGATTCACATGTCTCCAATGATTCAAGATCAAAAGAGTCTAGATGACCATCCTTATGGAGTCTAGATATGCGATTCTCATTTATGTGCCCTAGACTACAATGCCAAAGGTATGTCTTTTTTGAGTTTTTTAGTTTTAGTATTTTAGTATTTACGTAATAAACATCTATCTTTAGATCTAATAAATAAATACCATAAGACATTGGGGCACTGCCATAAAAGATCCCATCTTTTGAAATAGAACATTGACCATTTTTAATATGGAATTCAAATGCATCCGTGTCCATAAAAGATACATAAATGATATTTCTATTCATAGAAGGTACATAATAGTTGTTCTTCAACTCTATTACAAGCCTGTGGGCAGAGATATACTATAGGTTCCAATTGTGTTGGCCACAACTCTTATGCCATTAGCAACTCGTAGTTCCACCTGGCATTTTCCTAAAGACCTACTTCCTTTCAGGTCCTGTATATGAGAACATATGTGAGATCCACATCCAGTATCTAGTACCCATGATGAATAAGTAGATATATTTATCTCAATAATGTATATACCTAAAGTGGAGATCACCATCCCCTTCTTCCTCTTCCTAAATGCCTTCAAGTACAAAGAATGAGTTCCTCTTGTACTTCTATTTCTCCTTATCTTGAGTGTTGAAGATTTGTATTTGGGCTCGATCTCAGAACTCTTCTTGTCCTTGCTTTGATCAATGGACTCATCTCTATTGATCATCATCAAACACTTGTCCTTCTTCAATTTTGCTTCAGCATGAATAAACATGGAAATCAAGTTTAACATGTGATCATCCACATTATTCACACGATGATAGGAAACAAAGTAGCTATATGATTCTGGCATTGACTTTAGAATCATATTCGTGGAAAACTCCTGGCTCAAGGAGAATCCCAATTCTTCAAAATGATACACTTGTCCAATCATATTGAGCACATGTTCTTCTACTAAGGTTCCTTCTGTTAGATTAGACTCAAGCAACACCTTTATGATATTGTCCCTGTGACAAAGTGGTTTCTGGCTTAATTCTGAGGATGGAATTTCTTTTAAGGTGTGTAGGATGTGATGAAGTGGACTTTTGGAATCTTAAAATGTCCAATGACACAAGTGAAGCCATGCATGTTGAGTTGTTTTGAGAATTCAAAGCGTTTTAGTAAAGTTGGAATGTTATTTGAGTTTTATATAATGATTAAGATCCATAAGTTTATGCCTATTTGAAGAATTTAATTGAATGGTCAAATTGTTGAGTTTTTGCACCAAAATCGAATGAATTGTACCTTGAGGTATGGTGAAGCTATGGTTAAATTTTGGTGGCAATTGGATGTCCCTAGAGGAATTTATTAAGGTTCGAAATTGGTGAAATAAAGTGCATATTTGATGACTTTTATACCTAAGTAGGGCTTGATATTGGTGTCACACGCCCCTTTTGTTTGGAGCCAGCTGCATGGCCCTTTTCTAGCCCTAGATCTCAGATCTAACAGCCCAGGCCCTTGTAACAATGAAGCCATGGATTGGCTTGTAGTTGGCTTTGATCCGGGCAGTCTATGACAGATCTAAGGGCTACAACTTGTAACCAACCTCCAACCATTTGGGGCACAGACGTGGAGCGGTTGTGTCCCACCTGCTATGCCACCACCACTCTAGATGTGCGTCGAGGGGTAAAGTGAGCAGACAGTTAGCCTCACATCACTAAGAGTAATCTTTTCAGCTAGCCGATGCCTCATTCACAGCAGACGAGCCTGACGATGGAGAGCAACCTCCCGCCCACCAATGCCTCTCAATAGTAGTGAGATTTTGGTAGTCGAGGTAGAGTCCGAAGAGGAGAAATTAGTGTTTGATAGTGAGTTAAGGAGAGGGATAGAGACTCTCCAATTCCATGGGAATCTCGACATCAATATTCCTAGATAGCTGAAGGCAGCGCACCCCACACTGGCCTCGTGCGGCGCCCAGTCTGCAGAGGCATGTGTTGGAGCCCAGACGATGGAGGATCCACGTAGAGGAAGAAGGTGGAACTGATGCATCTAGCCTTGTAGATTCATGTTGAGGAGGAGCGGAAAGAGCGGGAAGGGTCATCTTTGTTCGGGGACGCCACAGAAGTAGGCTGCCTAGAAGCCTCGTCGACCTGGAGATCTAGAGGGCGGCGTAGGTTCTGGTGAGGCCATAACCTCACGGACATATGGGGTCTTCTTCCGGAGAACAGAGGAGTCGGGAGGAGATCTTAAACTGACTAGGCTAAAGAAGTGAATGATCGTAGATGGTGCAGCATCAGTTTTCGTCAGCGTTGGTCTGGGCGGCGGCGCACGAGAGACCAAGTCACGTAGACTCGTGCGTCGGCGTTAGGCAGAGTCGATGGGGTCGGATCTCGCCGCTGGAGCTCGTGACCCAGGCGACATCGCCCTCAACGAGAAGGCAAGAAGAGGAGGACTCAAGGTGGCATCTGCAGAGGAGCTCCGCAGAGCCCTAGCCCCAACGGCGGCACAAGAACCCTGGTCGTGCGTTGAGAATCGACGGAGCAGGCATCATGCGAGGAAGAAAGAGAGGGACCGACCGACCCAATTTGAGCAGACCAAGATTGCTTAGAACTAGATCCAGTGAACCCAGCTCAACTTGGGAAAGGAGGAGCTGGAGGCCACGCCCTGAGTTGCCACGTGGCGGCTAACAATCGGCCAGAAGAGGTAAAATCCAATAATCTTACATATCTTCAATAAATCGCAATAATTAGCTCAATGCTCAGAAAAATACAAATAAGGTACCAAACTTCTCAGAAAAATGAGTAGAACACAAATAAAGCAAAATATCAGGCTTTTGATACAAGAATATTAGTGATATCTTATTAGTTGTGAAATGCTTAATTGATGGATAATAAATATCAAACATTGGCCTAAAATTATGAGAATATGTCAGTAAATCAATATTCATGCTTATAACCCATTGGTTGTCAGTGATTATGATGATGATGCACGAAATCATGTAATTTACTCCATATGGCTAATTAGGACTTTTAACCCTAAATAAAATGCAATAAATGCATACATGCTCAATAAATGCTGAAATTTACATAGTAAGCTCATATCAGTAATTAGAAGATAATATGTAACTCTGAGTCAGTTTATATAAATGGAATTAATGGAAACATGATGATGATTCTTCACGTGATATAAAACCCTATATGCTAAATGAATATGATCTAGAGTTAATATGTACACATAATCATATGTAATCAAATAACTAGATTATTGATCATAATCTGGAATACAACATCGGTAATGTCAATCCTAGATAACAAGATGAGATAGATAATAAATAATCATGAAAATACCATAATGAGATAAGATAAACCCTAATGGACATGATTAGGGTTAAGATGAGATGTAAGATGAGGAGAACCTGATGATAGTATATGGTCTTGTTTTGATCAAGGGTTTGACCAAGATATAGTTGATATGAGGATCTGATGATTAGGTTTCTCTTTGGAAGGTACGCCATTACCTCTTACTTGGCTTATTATACAATATTCTTGTGTTATATGTGTAGTAAAATACTTGGCATATGATATTGGATGAAATGATTGTTCTTGTATGATATGTTGCATGATTTTCCATGAGTACTTCTATGAACACATCAAACATAATATATCTGTTCCATTATATGAAAGCACTAACTCTTTGGTAGTGTGCTTGGAGGTGACCTAACTCTTTGGTAGTGGTCACATTGTACATATGACCTAACTCTTTGGTAGTGGTCTGACCTAACTCTTTGGTAGTGGTCACCTTGTACAAATGATCTAACTCTTTGGTAGTGATCATAAAGGCCTTGAGATATAATGGAAAATAAGCTTAAAATATGTGTTCTCTTTTGTTAATGAATATCTTTGTGCAAGTATACGCTTTTCTTATATTCTTCTGTTACTACCAAGTATTAGTTTTATCTTATTGCCAAGATATGATGAGAGGTATATAAAAGACACGTAGGCGTACTCAGTACAATATTATTGAATATTGTGCTGACGTGTACCGCATGTAATCTTTTGTTTAGGTTGTGGTTATGCTCTTGAAGATCCAGGATAGTGAGAGTTGTGTAGCGAGCTGATGTACAAGTGGACATGTTGTCTTAAGATCCTGTAGTTTAGTTGTAGTACATGTATATGTAGAAGTTTGCTGTTCAATATGTAATATCAAATGTTGTAACAATTCATGTTGTAATCATATGTTGAATGGTGAACATGTGTTGTGGTTTGTTTAATTGTTCATGTGCATGTGCTACTGATTGTGTTTCCTTCTGACTTCCTCTGATTTTCTTCTTCTTAGCCTAGTGTGGGATGTTTAAATTGGGATTCTCACTGAGGTGAGGGTTTCAATTTGGACGTCACACATCATATTAAGTTTTAGAAAATCCGGGGACATCACAGTCCCTTTCTTACTTTGTAAGACCAAGTGTCACTTTCTTAAGATGTTTACCATCTCAAGAACACTCATGTCCTCCCACTACTCATGCAGCTCATAGTTTACATAGCTAAGCATAAGGTACTTCATCTCTAAGGCATCATTGGAATGCTTCCAGTTTGCATCCACTTGTGTCCTAGGTGCATCAGGAAAATGTATTTTTGGAACTGGTTTATCAAGGGTGTAGAGCTTGCACTCTTCATTGAGAACCCTTCTCAAAATCCAAAACTAGTCGTGGAAATTTGTCCCGTCTAGTTTGTCCTTCTTAAGGACCGATCACAATATGGCTTTGTTCATCATTTGAGTCTACAAGAGAAAATTTGCATTTGTCAAAAACTTCTGATTTGATTCAAAAAATTTGAGGATATTAATTAGTTCTTTAATTATTATCACTTCCACTATTTTATTATGAATTCATATGCCTCACATATCAATTTAGAATATTGTAGCATACAATGTTCTATTGGGCCAGATCCAAGATAATTTGACTATGGCTTGACCAGCGCCACAAAACACAGCCAACTATCAAGGTAGGAAGCTTTTGTCAATTACATCATATGCAATTCTGGATAGATGATATGTGCAACTCCTTGTCGTACTCATATGGATGCTTCTGGGCTTAGATGCTCTAAGAATCACTAGTTTAAGCCTGGCCCAAAAACCAACATGATAGATATGCACCCTATGAAGGTAGAACCTACATATCTACCAACACACTTCCACAAGATAGATGGCACACCACGTGAAGGTGTAACCTACACTTGGTCAATCAAGTTTTTCATGTGTGTTGATTTTGGAAAGCATCTAAGACTTAATATAATTTTTATTTGAGGGATTTTGTATTTATAAATACATATAATTTATCCAATCACCACATATATAGTCCCACAATGAAAACATGCAATAAAAATGATGGTAATGGCCATCTTAATGTAATTCATTGGAGCCACAAGGAATTATCACATCCTAGGTCTACATCACTTGCAATGACCCATTGTTAATGAAAATCCATGCTTGCCGATACGGGTTGATCAGTTCAACTCTTGAACCGATTGGGTCGCCTCTTGCCCGATCATTTGGTCATCTCACCGGTTGACTGGCTCTTCTATCCAACATCTGCTAGCTCCTCTAGCCGATTGGTCGGGCCCACCAGTCGGTTGGTTTAGCTCATCCTTATAGTCCTCCTCAGTTTTCCATTTGGTTGGCTCATCTTCTGGATGGTTGGTTGGCATTGTCTTGAACATCTTTCTTCTTCTTCATAATAGGAAAGTAAAATATCCTACTTTTACATAAATATTGAGAGTTACATTCGAGGGGAGCAAGGATAGGAAAGAATTAAGTTTACATTGGGAAGATAAGATAGAGGCTTGGTACATAGACCGAGATAAAAGGATTAACCAACCACACAACCATGCACATATAATAGGGGTTATTGGCCATAATCATAGTACACATCCACCATCAAAACCACTTTTAGGGCGACACATATAAATTTCATATAAATCACATATATATTAGTTTGGGATTATCACGGTATTTGATTGGACATGAAATTATTCACATCACAAGCAATAATGGAATGAAAAAACCAAAATTTGATCATGTAAATTATCCCATAATATAATAAATTGACACTGTCTCTGATACCAATATAGGAAATATGACTACAAAATAGGCAGTGGAAATAAATTTTTTATCTACCATATTCTCCATAGATCAGCATATCGCGTCAAAAATTATAAGATGAGAATTATGGTTTTGAGGATATACCTGGTCTTGGACTAAGTCCAACAACATCTCCCCGTCATTGTAGATGCACAACCATCTTCTAGTTGAACTGGGTCTCACCTGTCTGTTGCGCCTCCTGGTCTGCACCACAAACTGCAACCTCAAACATTATCATCTACATCACCTCCTATCACAATGGATTGTTGGTTGAGTTTGTTCTCCTTGAAGTAGACAATGACATACCTCCTCCAGAGAAGTCCACACAGACTACCTAGAAATCCTATCATTATTCTTGAATGGATAGAAAGGAGTCGACCCTTCTGTTGGCATACTAGTCAACAACTTGCTCTCTCACAACAATGATCATCAGTTGTTCTCTCCCGTAGATATCCCTCCCTAGTCGGGTAGGACTTTCTTGGGATCTTTTGGATACCACAACCAGATAGGATAACAATTGTCAGAGCAAGTAATTCTCAATTGTCTGTATTGTGCTCGTGGAAGCCCTCATTTATAGGAGGGGTTTGGGCCAGGGTTCCCAGTCTATGCGGGAATGGAAGGGACCAGAAGATCTTGGATTTTCACAACCTACGAAGACACAAATAGTCATCTGGTGACCCAGATAGTCGTCTGGCATGCAAGACGGTAGTCTTACACTGTGAGATGGCAATTTCACATGTTCCCCAATCGCATATAAAATTGGCAATTTGAATCCAATTAATGCACGACATGACGTCAACACTAACTCCTTGATTCAATTGAATTTCACACAAACTAAGTAATCTCTCCCAAGAAAAATGGTTGTCTGGTAAGCCAAGCTGATCCAGTCGGTTCAATAGATTGAACCAGTTGGTTCACACCTCAATTTGAGAAGAACTTAGCCAATTCAATTCCAATCAGGCTGATACTCCAAACCGCCATTTCAACTCTTGAGCTGACTGTCTGTCACTCTATACGACCATCTCACTTGAGTGAGCCAATTGTTTGGCAGTTTAGCCACCTAATTTGTTGTGTGAATTAAATACACAAATATTTTAGTAATCAATTTAATCATCATTCAAGATTAAACTCCTCTTCTTGGTCAAGACCTATGCCTGTGACCTGATAGGTCCCATATCTCGTTGGCGCTAAATATCCATAACTAACTTATGACATCCAAGCAAAAAGGGGTGCCTAGTCACACATCAGTGCTACCCAAGTGATTATAAAGTTGGAGAACAACTTCAACCTACAATCCATGCTTGGTGTTATAGGGTTTGTATAATTCCTTTGTCACTGATATCTAGATTGAACTCGACACATGGAGTAGTCACCCTCTTCAACATTCATTGTTGTTTCTTGAATCATGACAGACTATTTGAGATATATGTAAGTTTAAAATCACATATTGAATCACATGTGCATGACTATATATTTCTCAGTCTCGCTAATAAAGAGGCCTAAGATATCATATTCATGTAGGAGGGAGAAATCCTATCTCTATCACTCACAATCAATCCCCATGTGTCACAGTCACCCAATCATTACCGTTATAATAACCCATGTTTTAGGACTACATTTTATGATGTCAAAGCATACCGAGTGACACGCGATGAGTGTAGTGATTTTGGGCGTAAGAACAAAAAACACCAACATCACTATGAGAGATGACTATGACTACCATAGTAATGGTTTCCATGTGTCAGCCTCATGGTGGGTCTATGTGATACACTATTCTATGACATATATGTGTGCTTGGTTTGATATAGCCATAATATGACTAATGAGATTCTATGATCAACCAACTCACACTCTGATCTTATGTGTCATCTTTGTCTATCAACCTTGCATAATAGCAACTGATCAAGGACATAATGAGAATATATGTATGTACTCTTAACATCCGTATGATCTCATTTCTCTAAGTCACATACTTGAAGACATACATCATTGAGTAATATTATTCTCAAGACATTTATAATATTGCAACATTATCTCATAATTTATTTAAACAAAAGAAATTGGAAGATTTCCTATATTTATGAATCAAATTAATTACAAATTATGCCATTACAATCATCATATGATTGACTCTTTGGGCATACATACTAACATATTGCAGGACTCTGTCCCCTTAAAAAATATTCATCCTTAAAATCAACATATCTAAGATCTATCAAGGTACTACTACTACTACCCCTCCACCCCTAAAAAGGTTTGACCTACCAAGTGAAACTAAGCTAGAGGTAAAAGAGTGAGTCTAACTAAACCATGTACAAGATCTATCACTTCAACCTCAAGGTCTAGTTTCTACAGGTAGACTACCCAAACATGTAGTCATATGGGACGTATGAGAATTATATTGGGTATTCATCTCCAAAAAAGTCCACAAGGTCACCACATTAAGTTCTCTGAGTATCCAACATAGATGTCTAAGGCTACTATTGCCTATAGGCATGCTATTTCAGAGAGTCAATATCATCTTAGGCCAGGCATGTATCATATGGATCCATGAGTCCTTGTACACCAAGCTAGTGGCATGGAGGAAAATCTTATCATATCCCAAATCCTGATCCTCTCTAGACACCCTTGCTTTCATATTATGCCCTAATAGCTAGCTAATAGTCTCATCACATTAAGGTTAACTAAACATGCTCCTAATGTGAAACTTTTATGATCCTAAATCAATCTTTCATCATATCAAGAGTAGCATAGATTTATTCCAGGGAAAACATATCACTTAAAGGGGAACTATGTAAGGCAAGGTTTCTAATTAGGGAGAAAAACTTGAAGTAGTCAGATTCTGACTGCCATGGGCTCTGATACCATGTTGTAAAGAGTGGTACTCAGAGGGGATCCACTCCCTGCTAAAATTTGAAGAATAAAACATCCATTATAAAAACACTCAAAGTGTATACTGGAATAGGTATAAAATTTTGAAATCTCAAATAATGGTATACAAAATATCAAAGTATAGCTGTGAAATAAAAGTTTCATGACTATAATCAATTTTACAAAAGTACATCATCGTCTCCCATATAGGGTTTACATGAACGATACAACATAAGTGTGACACCTCGTCACGTTGAACGCGATTAATCAAAACATAAAACACGATTAACTTAAAATTAATCACACAGAAAAAATGCGGAATAATTAAAACCCAAATTCACATCAGGAACAAGTTCAAAAACATTAACATAAAGGTCCATCTTTTCCATTCTCATATATTATAACAGGAATTTACATCTATGCTCAATGGTTTCATCCACCTCCTATGCACAAAAGAATCATTTACATGTACATGACATATCTACATACACTGGAATATGTGAAGAATCTCATGTCGATACAAATAAACCATTGGCTGATAGCTCTTAAAGGTAGCTCATCCATAAAGGGGTAAACCCTAAAATACCCTTGAAGAGAAACACCTCCAAACAAAGGTTCAACTAGGTGCCCCATTGCTCAAAAATCTCAAGAATGATAATATAACATCTAAAGAACGTAAATAATGTGGCAAATTGCATATAAAACCACTCAATTGGGTAAATTACATAAAATTCCAAAATGTGCATAAAATTACATAACTTGCTCAAACAGTGTCCAAATTGGAACAAATTTGAAACTTAAGCTTGTCATATGATTCCAAAGCATTTCACAAGGTTATATTAGGCTTATAAGAACTCAAATATGGTAATTCATCTTATTCAACACTTTAAGTAAGTTCAGGGGCCTTACAATAAGGATCTTGATAGAGGGAAATCTAAGCCATATCAAGTTTGTCTCCAAGAAACATCTTCACGAGTTAGGTCTATGTTGGAAGCCATGTGCTCCTTATCCTAAACCTGTACTGGTACTCCTTGATCTTATTCCACTCCTTGTCCTAGGCCTGGGTGGTTTAGATCACCTAGCAAGAGAAGAAAACATGAGGTATGTGTCAAATAAGGAATAAGAACATAGAAAAGTATAACAAGGAAAATAAAGGGTATAGATTGACCAAGAATAAGGAGGGTCAAAAGTATGAGGCACATATCAAATATAATTATGGCCAAAAAAGAAAATAATAAAGCAACATGCATGATTAATAGTATGACAATATTATTAAGCAGGGCTGAGGAACGTACTAAACCTCAACCAATAAGTGAGGGGAGAATTGACATGTTCCCAGTCACCTACAATATATAAAAATGTGGGGAGAATTTACACATTCACTTGGGTGAAATAACACATGCCCAAACTCTGGATGGTTGTACAAAGGTACACTACATTAGCTAACAACTCAACCAAATCACCGTGCTAAAAGAAATAATATGGCAAGACAATATTTAACATGAAATAATAGAGATAAAGGCCCAAGGATCAAAACCCAAGCAAATAATGAAATAATTGCACCAAAAAGAGAAATAATAGGAATCTAGGTTTTAGTCCATGCCTCATTGGGAAATTAGGGTTTGGTATAATAGATACCCTCAACTTAAAGGATAAACTGCACATACCTTGACTTGAGTATACAAATCAGAGATCAAATTCTACCCTTTCAAGTCTAAAGTCACTCAAATGTATGCATAATGTTTTGTTCATTAGTTAAGGTTCAACGTATGTTATATAGGTGCAACATCCTAGAAATCCAAACATTTAGAAATTTTGGTAAACTGACTCTTGATCTTGACATTATCTTGGGTTCAGAGTTTATTTCTACTATCTTGATTCAAAATCCCAACTTTATAAACCATTATGTTGCCTATAATTATTATTAAGATCATAAGTAAAATCAAAACACTAAAAATCCAAATTTTAAAACTTAGAAATAAGGCGAAAAAACCAATGTCAAAAGATAGAGGAAGTCCTAATGATTCCAAAACATATAATTTTTTGTAATATTTGGAGATTTTAGTAAAAAGTTATGGATCTTACAGTTCTATATATTTTTACTGATTTTTGTATGTAAATGATGTTTTAAAGAACATACTGGTCTAATATTATCATTCTGAACTATATACCATGATAGGATATTTTGTGATATTACCATACCATCATTCACACGAAAAAAAAAGATAAAATGTAAGAAGACATAAATACTCATGCAGAAAAAACACAAGAAATAAAGTCATGAGGGGCAAATCGGAGAACATGCATAGGAGCCTTTTGTCAGCTCTGTCCATACCATGGCATACGACGTAGAGCAGGTCTGGGTGGATGAAAAACTGGGGAAAAAATCATTTGGGTGAAATCAAGTGACATCAAAAACTTAGAAACAAAGAAGAGCGTATAGAGAACCTTACCCAAAGATCTATTGTACTTCTATGGAGAGAATTGCAGTCAGTGAGAGAGTTTATGGTGGAGAGAAATCAACTTGGCGGCGGCATATAATGACGACTTAGGTTCAATTGATAGAAGAGAAAGAGTGCATAAGGGCTAGTAGAGGTATGAGAATAAGTATATATAAATGGGGTTTGGTTTTGGTGCTTTGGGAGGTAGAAACTTCTAGAGTCTTGGAGAACAAGTTTAGGTATTTCTTGAATACACAATTTTAGGCTTCGAAGAGGGTATGGATGGATGCAGATTTTAATTTTCAATCTAAAGCAGCTTATGTTGCAAAATTTCATTGAGTAACAAGGGAGTTATGACTAAAATATCGGACCCCATCGGTTCAAGTTACTACCCAGACGACGGATCTTCAATGAGTCATTTAATATAACCTTCCAACTTTGATCTTTTGATGCATTAAATGTACAAAACATTCTATAATTACTTGAGGGTGCAAACGAAGTCTACATAAACTCAAGGTTATCTAATAATGAGGTGAGGAATCAGATTTTATCATTAGTTTTATTTTTTAGGACTTTAGTATTTTACTAAAAACTTTTAAATCTTATCACTTATTTTATTCCTTTAGTGAATTTGAGACATCTAGAAACTCTATATAGACATGAAACTTATCCTATGAGTAGTACTAAATGTGAGGAATAAGATTTTTCCATTAATTATTTTTTTAACATATTATATAATATTTTTGTTCTTTGAATTATATTCTCTCTCCTAAATTAACTAAAATATTAACGATTGTCCAATTTAAATGAAAATTTGCCCTTAGACTAATTTTGACATATCGATTTCAAATTTAATATTTATTTTATCTTTTAGAGTAATTTAATAATTTATTTAATATATATGATTCTTATTCTTATTTTCTTTCCCAGTTAAAATAAAAATAGTTATTATTATGTAGATAATGTGACACTTTAACCTCAAGCAAGCTAAAATATATGGAACATGAAATTACAATTACTTTGATCCCTTGAATTTAATTATCATATTATTTGACATTTTGGGCTTTTACATACTTTCTCTCACCTAATCTATACATGAACGAATATTAACAATTATCCAAACTGCATGAAAAATTACCCATAAGCTAATTTTAATGTGTAGATTAAGATTATAAAATTAGCTACCACTTTTGGAGTCATTTAATATTTTATTTCATATTTTGGAGAAAACTCACCTTTTCTCTTCTAAATAAAAAATATATAATTATTATTATCCCAAAATTGTGAAACATGGCCTCCAAGCCATATCAGATCCAAAGAATTTGAATCTGAAGTTACTTTTATCCAATGAGTCTTCCTTTTAAGAGTTTTACTCCCATTACACATTATTAACATTATTGGTCACACAAAATCATTTAATACCATATTATCATATTTAAGGCTTTTCTATTTGTTCATTTTCTCTTTCTTACTCCATATGACTAAGGAAAGTTCTGGAACATAATTATTTTAATACTATATCACTTAAATGGTAATTTTGCATCTTAGACCCTAATTGAAACATTAACTGATGTATTTGTACATAAACTCATGACATTGGCATGAATAGAGATAAAATATACTCAAAACCATTAATAATTCAACAAATTCAACATCAAGGACAAATAGGATGGAAAGGGTAGGAAAAACTTAGGGAAAAGACCAAACTAAGAATATACTTAGATTTTAGTTCATTACAACATTCTTCTTGAGAACACACACCAGATTCATGTATAATTTCTCACATATACTCCAGTCTTTGTGGAGCTTTAAAGATCCAAAACTTGGTGCCTCTATGGAGTTTTAATCCTTGTTTTAAGTGCTTGTAACCATATGCATAGGTCATATGCCCCTATATAACTCCCCTTTGACTCCTTAGTACACTCTCACAAAACAAACCATCACTTGGATTGCACCCTCACCCCTTCTTCCCTTATTTTTGTCCCAGTTCTTGGTTGACATCTGTCTACTATAGTAACAATGATGTCTCCCCTCTCTCTTTCACTTTGCAAGGTACTCTATGTCAATTTCTATCTAAGATATTTTATTAATAACATATCTCACATACTTTATCAGAAGTGAAAAATATTATAGTCAATTTTGACCATGAGCATGAGACAAGGCTAATGATAATTTTATCAAGGCATAATTCCCATTCCATTTCTCTAAGTGTTCCTATATGATGACCTCTGATTATGATTCAAAAATCAAGATTTGAGCCTTTAATCCATATTCAATCATGAATCTTCTGATGTATACTCTTGGGAATCAGTTACTTGATGACATAATATTGTCCAACACTTTAATACTAAATCCTGATTGGATGGTTAATCAATTCTTGATCTTAAGATTACACTCATACACATAAAATTGAAGCCTTTTCGTAACAAGTTTTAACCCCATTTTGTTATTTTGTGAACATGAGTAAATCTAATTTATGACAAAGTTGTGAAATATAATGTTGACTATTTGGGTAATCTTACATGTTAACTTTGATATTTGGACATATATTGACCCTAGGGAATATGTTCACCCTCTTGTTGGAAACTTAAGGGTTTAATCCTAAATGACCTAAGTGGTGACCATCCTTTAAAATGATGATGATTATTATGTTGGATATGGATAATACCTCAATATTTGTTGATTTGGATCAAGGATGAGTACAACACCTAAAGTCAAATAAGGGTCTAAAAACCCTAATAGTTTGGTCATTTTGACTAATAAAGTTGAAAACCTTTGATTGACCCTTAATTTTGATGAATCATGTTCTAAAATAATCTTGTGATACTCGATCATTATAAGATATCGATTATACATTTAAGGTACACTTTCCTCATATTTGACCTGACTGTGGTACTTGTTATATTGTCTGATATATAACATATGTGTGCATCTTGGCTACATATTTGTATGAGTTATTGTTCTCCATAATTAAGTTTTTTATTCTTTTATTAAACCTGGAATATAAGAAAATAAAGGAACTTCCATTACTATCGTGGATTGTGGTTCCTATGGAAGTGGCTAGATTCATACTTATTTCTAGAAGTAGCTAATATCACTTCTTGAAAAAGGGTCTAAGGATCTCTCTCCATTAAGAAGATGTCATATACTTGCTAGATAGCACTTCTTTAGAAGTTACTATAGCTCGTTTTTAGACATGTTACTTTAGGAATAGAAGAAATCATGATAAAATATGAAGAATTTTTCCATAGACTTGATTTTTGTCCAAAAAGTTGGTATTATTTTAGAAGTCCTTCCAAGCACACCTAATCTTCAAATTTGAACTATATTATATTCAACAATGTACTTATGTGTTTGCACTGACCGCAAGTCTTGAATCCATAATTTTAACCAATATCGACAGACCATCAAGAACACATTTCTACAAATGGACTATGCTACTCACATGACAAAGACTCAGCATGTTCAATAGATTGTGAGGGATAATATTATTTAGGATGATTAGTTGTTAATAATCATTTTGTTTTGATAAATTATTTCTTGTTGTATATGCTAGTGTGTTATGTTTTTCACGTAGTTTGAAAATAGACGTTGAATCCCTCTACCATTGTGTAGGCAATGAGCTCGAGAATGGAGTAAGAACAATTTCGTAACATGGTGCTTTTGATGTCTCTAAACCGATGCATCCAAATACCAATATATATAGGTTGTGAGGCTATGTAAAGTTAGTGTGGGTGACTATTTTAGTTTAGAAGGTGCACAATATTTCTAAGTGTCAATCTTGTAAGAGATTGCTCTGAATTTAAGAGTGCAACCTTTGTTGTAATATTGAGTTATGCATTCAACTCGTCCTAATTGTTTTTGTGTTGGTTGCATTGATATACAAAGATTCTTCTCTTTCTCCATCCTTCTTTTCTTAGTGTTAAACATGCTATAGGATTCGCTAGTCCTGTGTAAACACGGAGTAGCCTAAATCCCTACCCTCTTAAGGCAACTGTTACGACCATTTAATCCAAACCAACAGATTTAGTTACATTTACACATGTCTAAAGATAACCAAAAGTGTAACATACACCGTATTCAAGCCGTGGGTAGCAAATCTAAACTCGTTTAACACTACCACAGTTGTGAAGCATTAAGTTTTTCTCTTGTGACTTTCTCATCTGGATCAAATCCAACAGAGGATCTTTCCATCCGTTATTCTCTCTTTTGCAATTCTATCAAGTTAATGACTAGTTTAGTTGTTAAGTTTGTTGTTGATTGTAATGTAAGTTGTGTATTCAAAAGTTGGTAGGATGCCAGAAAAAAGTCTAGTAAACACAGATGGTATATTTCTTGTTCTTAAAAAATAGCCCAATTACACTTTTCAGTACAGGAGGGCACAATAAATATCATTGTCTATTGGACATCATTTTAGTCAAATCAAAATCATATTGTTTATAGTTTTATGTAAAGTAGAGCGTTCATCCATGATGAATTTTCTCTATCAGAAACAACTTTAACAACGTATTATAATATAACATACCAAAAGTACTACTTTCTATGGAATATGATTGCCTAAAGTACTAAATTACAATCATTTTCTTACAATACCGGGTAGGCCATGTGCCCGCATCTTCGGCCTACATACGGCTTCTACACTGCTCTATTACTGCTGAATAAGTTGCTGAGAGCCACAACTGCCTTTCTTGAGATAGCTTCCTGGCTACGCGAGCAAGCTCCTGAGCATTAGTTCTATCGCCATTGCCGACAAGATCAACAAGACCAGTATCGACGTTGATCCTAGACACCAGACTATTAAGGAGGTCCATCCCAATTTGCACTAAGTGATTGAGATTCTCTTTGGTTGTGTTGTCCATCAGGGATTCATCCCCAACTAAACCATCATACTACATATATAATGTCCATTATATTCTAATATTTCAAGGGAGTGAAAATATTCATATTTACTAACTAATTTTGGTAATAAGGTATTACCTGTATGCGGAGGTAGTTTCTGTTGCAGCCAATTTAATGGAAGAGTGTGCAAGCATGAAAGTTTACCATAAGAGCTTCCCTGAGAGTAGATGTCGATGATGGGGCTTGAGCCGATGCCCATGTCATAGACCCATTTCAATAAGCCCCATACAACCACTTGGTAGGCGTTGTACTTGCCGTCTACCTTGTCCAAGCCAGTTCCTAGGGAAACGATGAGGAAGCGACCATAATCCACTGGGCTGATAGCATGGAAGTCCTTGTTCCTTCATGTGAAATCAACTGTCATGGCTCCTACTTCCACCATTGTCTACTTTATTTTGGGTATAGTATACAAGAAAATTACTTCATGTATGAACCACATCCAAGTTATACATTGGTAATGAGAGTAAGGAGGTGCGTTATTGGTATAGTTTTGATTTTATCTTTTCTTATTAAGTGTCAAACCTACAAAAGAAAATCCGATCTTCAAATAATTAAAAATAAAAGCCCCAAATTTTTGTACTTATTAGCAAATCTACCTTATGTATGGATTTCAAGGGTAAAACAAATGTGTGAAACATTGGATGTACAGTCAAATGCCAAAACATTATTATATCAAATTATTATACTTCTCCATCTAAACAATTTCATAGTGTAATCTTATTTTGACGTGGCATCTCCGTACCGGTCCTCCTTCCCATCATCAAATGGAAAATGTTGCTCTTAGAAAAATAGAAGTATAAAAATGATTTTGCATTGTGAAATGAACCCGAATTTGTTCCTATTGTAGTAGTATAATTAATTGTCATAAACATTCACAATCCAAATGGATTCAAAATCCAAAGAACAGAATAAGTTCAATAAAGCAATTACCGGGTTGTTGGCGGCCACACCACCATCCACCATTTGGTACTCCCTCATCCCAGACCCATCTGCATCCTTGACCTTGAAGGTGTGAGGAGGAAGGTAAGTCAGAGCAGCGGAGGTGGCTGTGCACACGTCTGCATATGCAGGTTTCTTTGAGGGGTCTCTCTTTGCCTTCAAGGTGTAGTGTATTAAATGAATCATGGTCACATATTTAGCACGGTGGATGCAAATAGCTGGTAGTTTGAGGAAATGTACTTGCTCATTTAATTACTTACATCGAGGGAGTTGAATATGACGTGTTGCAACATATTGATGTTGAAGGAAGGGATGACAACATTGGTCAAGGCGTTGCTGATCTTGTGGTCACCGAGAAGCTCGTTGATTATGTCATGCATGTACTCACCATCATACTTGGGCCCAAAAAGTTTACCCCACAACCAATTTATGGGGTTGAAATTCTTGACAACATAAATGCATAATATATGAGAGCACTATTCGAGCTCAGAGACTACTCATCTACCTTCTTCATGTAGATCCAAAGAATTTGAATCTGAAGTTACTTTTATCTAATGAGTCTTCCTTTTAAGAGTTTTACTTCCTTTACACATTATTAACATTATTGGTCACATTAAATCATTTAATACCACATTATCATATTAAGGCTTTTCCATGTATTCATTTTTGCTTTCTTACTCCATATGACTAAGGGAAGTTCTCGAACAAAATTATTTTAATAGTATATCACTTAAGTGGTAATTTTGCATCTTAGACCCTAATTGAAACATTAACTGAGGTATTTGTACATAAACTCATAGATTGGCATGAATAGAGATAACATATAATCGAAACCATTAAAAATTCCACAAATTCAACATCAAGGACAAATAGGATGGAAAGGGTAGGAAAAACTTAGAGAAAGGGCCAAACTGAGAATATACTCAGATTTTAGTTTGTTACTACATTCTTCTTGAGAACACACACCAGATTCATGTATAATGTCTCACATATACTCGAGTCTTTGTGAAGCTTTCAAGATCCAAAACTTGGTGCCTCCGTGGAGTTTTAATCCTTTTTTTAAGTCTTTGTAACCCGATGCATAGGTCATATGTCCCTATATAACTCCCCTTTGACTCCTTAACACTCTCACAAAACCAACCATCACTTGGATTGCACCCTCAGCCCTTCTTCTCTTATTTTTGTCCCAGTTTTTGGTTTTCATCTGTATACTATAGTAACAATGATGTCTCCCCCTTTCTCTTTCTCTTTGCAAGGTACTCTACGTCAATTTCTGTCTAAATATTTTATTGATAACATATCTCACATACTTTATCATAAGCAAAAAATATTATAGTCAATTTTGATCATGAGAATGAGACAACACTAATGATAATGTTATCAAGGCCTAATTCCATTTCCATTTCTCTAAGTATTCCTATATGATGACCTCTGATTATGATTCAAAAATCAAGATTTGAACCTTTTATCTATTTTCGATCATGAATCTTCCGATGTATACTCTTGGGAATCAATTACATGATGACATAATCTTGTCTAACACTTTTAATACTAAATCCTAATTTGATGGTTAATCCATTCTTGATCTTAAGATTACACTCATACACATAAAATTGAAGCATTTTAGTGACAAGTTTTAACCCCAATTTTGTTATTTTGTGAACATGAATAAATCTAATTTATGGCAAAGGTGTGAAATATAATGTTGACTATTTGGGTAATCTTACATGTTAACTTTGATATTTGGACATATATTGACCCTTGGGACTATGTTCACCCTCTTGTTGGCAACTTAAGGGTTTAATCCTAAATGACCTAAGTGGTGACCATCCTTTGAAATGATGATGAATATTATGTTGGATGTGGATAATACCTCAAAATCTATTGATTTAGATCAGGGATGAGTACACCACCTAAAGTCAAATAAGGGTCTAAAAACCCTAATAGTTTGGTCGTTATGACCGATAAAGTTGAAAACCTTTGATTGGCCGTTAATTTTTATGAATCTTGTGACAGATGATCTTTCTAAGATATCCATTATACTTTTAAGGTACACTTTCCTCATATTTGACCTGACTGTGGTACTTCTTATATTGTCTAATATATAACATATTTGTGCATCTTGTCTACTTATTTGTCTGAGTTATTGTTCTCATGAATACGTTTTTTATAATTTATCAAACCTAGAATATAAGAAAATAAAGGAACTTCCATTTCTATTGTGGATTGTAGTTCCTATGGAAATGGCTAGATTCATACTTCTGTAGCTAATATCACTTCTTGAAAAAGGGTCTAAGGATCACTCTCCATTAAGAAAATGTCATATAATTGCTACATAGCACTTCTTTAGAAGGTACTATAACTTGTTTTCAGACATGTTACTTTGGGAAAAGAAATTATGATAAAATACGGAGAATTTTTCCAATGACTTGATTTTTGTCCAAAAAGTTGATATTATTTTATAAGTCCTGCCAAGCACACCTAATCTTAAAATTTAAACTATATTATTTTCAACAGAGTACCTATGTGTTTGCACTGACCATAAGTCTTGAATCCATAATTTTAACCAATATCGATAGACCATCAAGAACATGTTTCTGCAAATCGACTATGCTACTCACATGATAGAAACTCAACTTGTTCAACAAATTGTGAGGGATAATATTATTTAGGATGATTAGTTATTAATAATATTTTTTTTATTGTAACGTAAGTTTTCTGTTCAAAAGTTGGTAGGATGCTAGAAAAGAGTTTGGTAAACACAGACAATATATTTATTGTTTTTAAGAAATAGCCCAATTACACTTTTCAGTACGGGAGGGCACAATAAATATCATTGTCTATTGGACATCATTTCAGTCAAATCACAATCATATTGTTTATAGTTTTATGTAAAGTAGATCATTCATCCATGATGCATTTCCTCTACCCTAAACAACTTTAACAACGTATTACAATGTAACATACCAAAAGTACTACTTTCTATGGAATATGATTGCCTAAAGTACTAAATTACAATTATTTTCTTACAATACCGGGTAGGCCATGTGCTTGCATCTTCGGCCTACATACAACTTCTACACTGCTCTACTACTGCTGAATAAGTTGCAGAGAGCCACAACTTCCTTTCTTGAGATAGATTCCTGGCTATACGAGTAAGCTCTTGGGCATTAGTTCTGTCCCCATTGCCGACAGGATCAGCAAGACTAGTATCGACGTTGATCCTAGACACCGGACTGTTAAGGATGTCCATCCAAATTTGCACCAAGTGATTGAGATTCTCTTTGGTTGTGTTGTCCATCGGGGATTCATCCCCAACTAAACTGTCATACTACATATACAATGTCCATTATATTCTAACATTTCAAGGGAGTGAAAATATTCATATGTACTAACTAATTTTGGTAAAAAGGTATTACCCGTATGCGGAGGTAGCTGCTGTTGCAACCAATTGAATAGAAGAGTGTGCTAGCATGAAAGTCAGCCATGTCAGAGCTTACCTGAGAGTAGATGTCGATGATGGGGCTTGAGCCGCTTCCCCTGTCATAGATCCATTTCAGTAAGCCCCATTCAACCGCTTGGTAGGCGTTGTACTTGCCGTCTACTTTATCCGAGCCAGTTCCTAGGGAAACGATGAGGAAGCGGCCATTATCCGAGCCAGTTCCTAGGGAAACGATGAGGAAGCGGCCATAATCCACCGGGCTGATAGCATGGAAGTCCTTGATCCTTCGTGTGATCTCGGCTGTCACGGCTCCTACTGCCGCCATTGTCTACTTTATTTTGTGCATAGTATACAAGCAAGTTAATGAGTGCATGAACCACATCCAAGTTATACATTGGTAATGAGAGTAAGGAGGCGCGTTATTGGTATAGTTTTGATTTAACCTTTTCTATTAAGTGTCAAACCTACAAAAAAAAATCTGATCTTCAAATAATTAAAAGTTAAAGCCCCAAATTATTGTACTTATTAGCAAATCTACCTTATGTATGATTTTCAAGGTTAAAACAAATGTGTGAAACGTTGGATGTACAGTCAAATGCCGAACATTATTATATCAAATTATTATACTTCGCCATCTAAACAATTTGACAGTGTAATCTTATTTTGACGTGGCATCTCCATACCGATCCTCCTTCCCATCATCAAACGGCAAATGTTGCTCTTAGAAAAATAGAAGTATAGAAACGATTTTGCATTGTGAAATGAATCCGAATTTGTTCCTACGTCAATTTCTATCTAAGATATTTTATTGATAACATATCTCACATACTTTATCAGAAGAAAAAAATATTATAGTCAATTTTGATCATGAGAATGAGAAAAGGCTAATGATAATGTTATCGAGGCCTAATTCCCATTCCATTTCTCTAAGTGTTCCACCTCTAAGTATGATTCAAAAATCAAGATTTGAACATTTTATCTATATTCGATCATGAATCTTCTGATGTATACTCTTGGGAATCAGTTACTTGATGACATAATTGTTACACCCCGATCTCACAATTTCCTCAAATCATGAGATTAGGGCATAAGATAGGATTTATATATAACACAAAGAACACCCTTAACTTTTTATTTCTTTTCTTTAAAACTCTTGCTTTCCCGCATTGAACCACATAACATTTTAACAAGAGAATCTGAACATTTCTTTTACTAATCAGATTTCAATAGTAAAGATACATGTATAAGCATTCATGATGTCTCTCACACATTATGCACATGAAACTTGCTAATTAGCATACATATCACAGAGGAACAACATTACACATCGTATTTACAACTCTCTCTCTTATCTCTTACTGAGGACCTAGAGTGACAAGGACCGACTGACTCCACTAATCTCATACTTGACTCCTGTGGAAGATCTACACTGATGCTTTGACCATCTTCAAGTCCACGCGGTTAACCCTAAAATGTTTGAGTAGAGGGGTGAGCGTACTCGCTCAGTGAATGAGTACTTCAAAGAAACAGTCTAAGGCACTAATGTGATTACAGATATAACTTTGAGTAAACAATATGAAATTTAACAACAATAAATACTACACTGAGCAGTTCTAAAACAATATAATTGAAATAACAAGGAATGTAAATATTGCATCCAAAGCATAACTACTAGAAGACTATGCTCTAGTCTTCCTTAGCTCATTCATTCATAAGGAACTCTGTGAACCTATATGATCATATTTTAACTTATGCCCTGATCTATGCAGTGTACTCTGCATAGAGACTCACAGTGCACTACGACCACACCGTACAAGACTTAGCGACACACCCAGGAAATGCTAAGTCTGACTTTCCGTCCTGGTCTACTACAAGACCCACAGGCTCTCCGGCCTTCTCTGCACTCATCCTGAGTGCTCTGGACTCCTCCTCTAACCTGAGCACACAGGCGCAGGGAGTCAACACTGGGTTACCACCAGAATTACTCAACCGGTTGGTGTTGGATAACCCTTTACTTTATTTATTATTTTTCCCCAGTGCCACCGAAATTACTCAATCGGTTGGTGTTGGACACTGTCTATCAACCCTCGTGCCACCAGAATTACTCAACCGGTTGATGTTGGACACGAGTTTCACCCCTAAGGTGCAGACCTCTCAAAGGGGTTCTACGGTGTTCAGGGCACCTAAGTCTAACATTAATATTATAGATACATGTAAAACAGAAATCATAACTCATTTTTCATTTCTCACAAGGCTCACACGGCCTGTCATATCATATCATAAGAAACATCATAACTCATGTATTCAACATATATCATATCTCAGTAACATCCCTTTCTAGGACATGTCATATCTCATCACCTGCAATTTATGAGATATGTATTGAAAATAAGAAGCCCTGTAGTATGTAGATATCATCTCAGAGAGAACAAGCATATAAAGTTAAATGCACTAGAAACATACAATTCAACAATTAAGCATCACCACATCTCATATCGAGACCTTTCTTATTATCATAACATGATTCATTGAACACCCTATCCTTAGGGTTTCATTTGCCTTATTCATTCATCACATACCAACACCCTACTCTTAGGGTTTCATTTGCCTCATTCACCTTTTCATTTTTCCTCATTCACTTGTCACATGGCTCTCATAAGGATTTCATAGGATATAAGCATTCACGAAATAAAGATTGTTTCAACAAATCATATACAATCGATATATGTATGAAACCATGGAAATTTAACTAAATTTAGATTTTCCATACCATTCACTGAGATATCAGGTATCAATAATAGAATTCAATTAAGATAACCCATGAGGTACATCCTAACCACTTATAGGATTACTAGTCCTTTTCAATAAGGTTGAAACTCTAGTGATATCTCAATTAGGTTAAACCCTAATTGCATCATTTGATATAAATATGAAAAGCATTCTTACTAGGAAGTGTTGTATACGTTTCTGATGTGAATCTACCATTAAGGAGTCATTCAAACAGAGAAGGAATCCATAACATATCAATTTGCAACAACTTAAATCAAATGGACACATTCAGGATTTAGAATCACATGCTAAGTATTTAGGGATTTAGGTGCTATAATCAAATTCGTGCATTACACTGTTTGAAGGAAGAACCCACTCACCCTAAGGTGTGAAAACACCTCAAAACTGCAGCTCAACTCAGGGAATCTCGAACTCACATCAAATCCCTAGCAAATCTCCCAATTCTTCTTCCATTCAACTCGGGAACCTTGAAAATGAGGGATTATGAAGAAAGGGTGAGAAAAGAGGGAATTTCGACATCATCTTGGATCAAATCAGAGCATGGACGGAATCTTGACATGAGAGAGAAGATCCACCATAAAAGTCTATGCAAAGAATCCAAACTTACTTGATTTCACCATTCTTGGGACCGCAGAACCCTAATTCAGCAATTCCTCCTCTTTCTCCACTCAAGCCCTAACTCTCCCTCTCTCTCTAGATTTTCATTTCTCTGGAGTGAATGACGAATAATGAGACCTGTGTGTGTGTGTGGTTGCTCATATAAGTCAATTGAGCTGCTTGGGTCAATTGCATATTGACCCAACACTTAACTTTAATTATATTGGCTGAATATTCAGTTATACAAAAGTTACTGTAATTCGTTTATTTCAGAGACCTAACATTCTCCAACAATTATTGGAATTTACAAAGTTGTTTATAATTGATCTATAAAGCTTCAGTTAAAATTTTAGATCATTTGGAGTTACCAATAAATAATTAAAAATAGAACAGTGCACTGATATATTGCAGTCTGCAAAATATTCGGCCGAGTTTGTCCTGCACAAACTCGACCGACACCCTTACTGTAGGGATTCAAAAGTCATCCAAAAATTATGACAATTTAACAGAGCGTCTAAAACTGTGTTTTTCAAGCACAGTTAAAATTTGAGATCAATTGGATATACCAATAAAAAGATAAAATTCAATTACCGCACTGCTGTATAATTCTGGAAATGTGATCGGCCGAGTTTGAAACTCGACCGATAAACAGGTCAGAACCTTCTTCAAAAATTCTTATATTTATCAATATTGTTCACATTTTATATATCCAAATCATATCCAAATTTTAATTAAATAAGAGTTACACATAAAATACTAAAAATCATTTAGTGAGACATTCTACTTATCAAATTTTGTATTCATGTATCATCAAAACCCTATTTGGGCCGATTAGGGTTTATGCTTCTCAAACCCTAATTCTCAAGACAAAAGAACATTTAGACTTCTTATCATAGTTAAAACATCATATTTGTGTTATTGTCATTAATTAGATTTTAAGAATGATTATTCTAATTAATCTTTGCAATTGTCTAGGTAAACCCTAGTTTACCAATTAAGCTCAGATGGGGTCGTAACAACTCTCCCCCCCTTAGAATGTTTCGTCCTCGAAACATAAACCTACAAGAAAGATACATTAAAGGTTATTCTAAACTTCTAAATCCTTCCATGCCATTATATTCTTGTATTTCATACCCGAATGTAGTTTTCAACATTAGATCTTTTAATTCTTTACTAAATCACAACATATTTCAAATAGTTCTCAATGATATCAAGCAAATTCTCTATGCCACAGTCAAATATAGAATGCAAAGATAAACCACCACGCTTTCACTGCGCAACTCTGATACTCTAATACAACTATCTCAACTTATGCTGCTCAGAGAGTTCTATTGTTCTGTATCACCTTTAAGTGACAAAAGCAAGTTCACCATGCTGTTTTAAACTTTAATAACATGCTGCTCAGATAGCAAAACAATCTTGAATTAAAAGACTAGATTCAACAATCAATTGCACAATACTACTCTTGGCATCCCCATTGGGTCATGGATGCATGAGGTGAAGCATTACCACCTCATTCCATACTATCCTGTTTCGATCTTGGGACCTGTGGGTTATGGGCCCACACACAATTCAAAGTGTAACCATCATATTATATCATTTTAGAGTTTCAACATCAGTAATAAGGTAATCCACAATTATATCAGTCATTCAAGCATTAATCATACTCAATTACCATCACTCAGTTATATTAGAGCTAGGTATAACAAGCTACACCTCATTAGGGTTACTTGTCCAAACAATCTGATTATCATCCTTTTCTATTAATATGAGTGAATAAGTATGACTACCTTGTTCAGGGTATCTCTCCATGTGTTCTGACATCATCCAAACCGTATCACCATATCACAAATACACAATGGTAAGATGCATATCAGGTATGAATTACTACAACTATCATATGCCTTTAATTTAACATATAGCTTGCACAAATACACCGAAATCATATGTAGAACCAACTTCATATCTTAATATGCCTTCAACAAATCATACATGTAAAAACAAATACATGTATTACACAAAGCTAGTGCTTTCCCATATCTTTCTGCTCATTCATTACTTCTTTACTTTTTGCTACCTATCCTTTTCATATGATTATATACAACAAACATCATTAGCATTGAATCATTTAAGATAGGAATGGATTATTCATCATTCTTGCTATCACACAAGAATTTATTTCTTATCGCACTTCATCATACTGTATGTCACTATTACATTCACTAGATGACCCCACCAAGGTAGTTATGCACCATATATGATTCATTTTCTCTTATCATTTCATTCCCACCTTGCTCTCATTAAGGAATATATGGAAGAGAAGATGATTTTGAGACTTGGAATTCTTGTATTCAAGCATTCCCTTAATACATTCTCGTATGTAGTTTTACTTAGTTATCAACAGAGATATTTGATTAAATAGCACTTGCTTGAATCTCACAACCTCTTTATTTTATAACTTCTCCATCATATTTCAAACCCTATCTTACGTTTCATAGTCCTCTTACCATATACTACTCTTTAACCCGTCATCTTTAGTTCTAAATTTTTCTCTTATGTCCATGTTGCTTATTCATATGTATGGTCATGTATACCATGTTGCACATATTTCCTCCTTTATCTTTATACTATTGTGAAGTTAATGTTCTAAATTAATAGTCCTTCTATTAGTTTTTACTCATGTTGAATACATTACATATTCTTCATTTTTAAATCAAGTGGATCATGCATGGGTCAAACATAGTTTCTCTTTCAATCAAGTTTTTTTCTCTCCTGAATACAGTCTACCTTTATATGACTTATTCATTCGTTAAACTACACCTATGTTCTTTGCTTAGAAACTAGTTTGTTGTTCTAGTCTTATGAATTACATGTTCATACGATCCTCTTCACTTTTACTCTTTCGAAGACTCTTTACTTATATGGACCTATTGAATGCTCAACCCTATTCTCTACTTAGCCTTTGCTTTAGAGTTCATAAAAGCATTATACTCTATTCTATGATTCATTCTTCATGATTGATTCTTGTTATCTTGAACCATACATACAATTCACATATTTTTTCTATATTTCACATGTATAGTTCATGTAATATTAATCAATAAACTGATTATGAACTTCTTATCATGTTCTATTATTCCTCAATTAAGGGTTTCACATTTGAGACCCCAAAGTTGAACCTCAGATATCAGTTTCAACAAATTCTTAGTTGTTCTGATCTTGCCCATATGTTTCAACATCTTACTGTATATACATTCTTACTCTGATGTGGGTCTAATTATTCCAATTCTATTCTTATTATGCTATTGATAGGATTCATTAGATCCTAGTAACGCATCCTGCCAACCGGACCAGGCCAAACCTGAAGTCCTGAAGCCAAGAACTACAAAGGATTACATTCTTCCTGAACTGCCACTCACAACTCAGAAACTCGGTCGATTGCTTCACAACTCGGCCGATCCGCTTGAAACTCGACCGATCAACTTGCTGTTAGATTTCCTGTAAAAGAAACTCGGCCGAATTACATACAACTCGGCCGATCAGTTTGCTGTTTGATTTCCTATTAAGGAAACTCGGCCGAATCACATACAACTCGTCCGAATCGCGTACAGACTGAAAACCTAAACAGACCTGCTGATGTCAATTTCACTCGAATCAGCGGGCAAAACCATAGAAACAAAAGCTCATTCAAAGGTCAATTCTAGTCTACTTGTTACAAAGAATGATATCAATAAATGCTACAATTGCATGGTGTACAACAGATATTAAAGACCCATATTTCAAAGTATTGAATATTTCAATTCAAACGTATAAGAGCATTTCTATACATTTCCAACAAAAACAACATTATGAAATGTAAGTTCTATCTCCTTTTACATTTATGCTCTTAATTCTTGTTTCTTTTCTCGTTTTCTAACCCTAACATTTCTAGGGTTCCTCTCTAGCCCATTCTTCCACTGTATACCTGGCCAGGGTATACGTGAGAGAATAGACATAGTAGCTTGTACTGGCTGATCCAAGTACTCAGATATCGGGCCAGGATATCCAAATACTCAAATCCCCAAAGCTAACATCAAACATCTCCTATCTGCCACACATAGGACTCTAACTTACTAACTTAATGGTCCTTGACAACTCACCCTAAGCTCTGATACCAAGCTGTTACACCCCGATCTCACAATTTCCTCAAATCATGAGATTAGGGCATAAGATAGGATTTATATATAACACAAAGAACACCCTTAACTTTTTATTTATTTTCTTTAAAACTCTTGCTTTCCCGCATTGAACCACATAACATTTTAACAAGAGAATCTGAACATTTCTTTTACTAATCAGACTTCAATAGTAAAGATACATGTATAAGCATTCATGATGTCTCTCACACATTATGCACATGAAACTTGCTAATTAGCATACATATCACAGAGGAACAACATTACACATCGTATTTACAACTCTCTCTCTTATCTCTTACTGAGGACCTAGAGTGACAAGGACCGACTGACTCCACTAATCTCATACTTGACTCCTGTGGAAGATCTACACTGATGCTTTGACCATCTTCAAGTCCACGCGGTTAACCCTAAAATGTTTGAGTAGAGGGGTGAGCCTACTCGCTCAGTGAATGAGTACTTCAAAGAAACAGTCTAAGGCACTAATGTGATTACAAATATAACTTTGAGTAAACAATATGAAATTTAACAACAATAAATACTACACTGAGCAGTTATAAAACAATATAATTGAAATAACAAGGAATGTAAATATTGCATCCAAAGCATAACTACTAGAAGACTATGCTCTAGTCTTCCTTAGCTCATTCATTCATAAGGAACTCTATAAACCTATATGATCATATTTTAACTTATGCCCTGATCTATGCAGTGTACTCTGCATAGAGACTCGCAGTGCACTACGACCACACCGTACAAGACTTAGTGACACACCCAGGAAATGTTAAGTCTGACTTTCCGTCCTGGTCTACTATAGGACCCACAGGCTCTCCGGCCTTCTCTGCACTCATCCTGAGTGCTCTGGACTCCTCCTCTAACCTGAGCACACAGGCGTAGGGAGTCAACACTGGGTTACCACCAGAATTACTCAACCGGTTGGTGTTGGATAACCCTTTACTTTATTTATTATTTTTCCCCAGTGCCACCGAAATTACTCAATCGGTTGGTGTTGGACACTGTCTATCAACCCTCGTGCCACCAGAATTACTCAACCGGTTGATGTTGGACACGAGTTTCACCCCTAAGGTGCAGACCTCTCAAAGGGGTTCTACGGTGTTCAGGGCACCTAAGTCTAACATTAATATTATAGATACATGTAAAATAGAAATCATAACTCATTTTTCATTTCTCACAAGGCTCACACGGCCTGTCATATCATATCATAAGAAACATCATAACTCATGTATTCAACATATATCATATCTCAGTAACATCCCTTTCTAGGGCATGTCATATCTCATCACCTGCAATTTATGAGATATGTATTGAAAATAAGAAGCCCTGCAGTATGTAGATATCATATCAGAGAGAACAAGCATATAAAGTTAAATGCACTAGAAACATACAATTCAACAATTAAGCATCACCACATCTCATATCGAGACCTTTCTTATTATCATAACATGAATCATTGAACACCCTATCCTTAGGGTTTCATTTGCCTTATTCATTCATCACATACCAACACCCTACTCTTAGGGTTTCATTTGCCTCATTCACCTTTTCATTTTTCCTCATTCACTTGTCACATGGCTCTCATAAGGATTTCATAGGATATAAGCATTCACGAAATAAAGATTGTTTCAACAAATCATATACAATCAATATATGTATGAAACCATGGAAATTTAACTAAATTTAGATTTTCCATACCATTCACTGAGATATCAGGTATCAAGAATAGAATTCAATTAAGATAACCCATGAGGTACATCCTAACCACTTATAGGATTACTAGTCCTTTTCAATAAGGTTGAAACTCTAGTGATATCTCAATTAGGTTAAACCCTAATTGCATCATTTGATATAAATCTGAAAAGCATTCTTACTAGGAAGTGTTGTATACGTTTCTGATGTGAATCTACCATTAAGGAGTCATTCAAACAGAGAAGGAATCCATAACATATCAATTTGCAACAACTTAAATCAAATGGACACATTCAGGATTTAGAATCACATGCTAAGTATTTAGGGATTTAGGTGCTATAATCAAATTCGTGCATTACACTATTTGAAGGAAGAACCCACTCACCCTAAGGTGTGAAAACACCTCAAAATTGCAGCTCAACTCAGGGAATCTCGAACTCACATCAAATCCCTAGCAAATCTCCCAATTCTTCTTCCATTCAACTCGGGAACCTTGAAAATGAGGGATTATGAAGAAAGGGTGAGAAAAGAGGGAATTTCGACATCATCTTGGATCAAATAAGAGCATGGACGGAATCTTGACATGAGAGAGAAGATCCACCATAAAAGTCTATGCAAAGAATCCAAACTTACTTGATTTCACCATTCTTGGGACCGCAGAACCCTAATTCAGCAATTCCTCCTCTTTCTCCACTCAATCCCTAACTCTCCCTCTCTCTCTAGATTTTCGTTTCTATGGAGTGAATGAAGAATAATGAGACCTGTGTGTGTGTGTGTGGTTGCTCATATAAGTCAATTGAGCTGCTTGAGTCAATTGCATATTGACCCAACACTTAACTTTAATTATATTGGCTGAATATTCAGTTATACAAAAGTTACTGTAATTCGTTTATTTCAGAGACCAAACATTCTCCAACAATTATGGGAATTTATCACTTTGTTTATAATTGATCTATAAAGCTTCATATAAAATTTGAGATCATTTGGAGTTACCAATAAATAAATAAAAATAGAACAGTGCACTGCTATATTGCAGTCTGCAAAATATTCGGCCGAGTTTGTCCTGCACAAACTCGACCGACACCCTTACTGTAGGGATTCAAAAGTCATCCAAAAATTATGACAATTTAAAAGAGTGTCTAAAACTGTGTTTTTCAAGCACAGTTAAAATTTGAGATCAATTGGATATACCAATAAAAAGATAAAATTCAATTACCGCACTGCTGTATAATTCTGGAAATGTGATCGGCCGAGTTTGAAACTCGACCGATAAACAGGTCAGAACCTTCTTCAAAAATTCTGCTATTTACCAATATTGTTCACATTTTATATATCAAAATCATATCCAAATTTGAAGTAAATCAGAGTTACACATAAAATACTAAAAATCATTTAGTGATACATTCTACTTATCAAATTTTGTATTCATGTATCATCAAAACCCTATTTGGGCCGATTAGGGTTTATGCTTCTCAAACCCTAATTCTCAAGACAAAAGAACATTTAGACTTATTATCATATTTAAAACATCCTATGTGTTTTATTGTCATTAATTAGATTTTAAGAATGATTATTCTAATTAATCTTTGCAATTGTCTAGGTAAACCCTAGTTTACCAATTAAGCTCAGATGGGGTCGTAACAATAATCTTGTCCAACACTTTTAATGCTAAATCAATTTGATGGTTAATAAATTCTTGATCTTAAGATTACACTCATACACATAAAATTGAAGCATTTTAGTGACAAGTTTTAATCCCAATTTTGTTATTTTGTGAACATGAATAAATCTAATTTATGACAAAGTTGTGAAATATAATGTTGACTATTTGGGTAATCTTACATGTTAACTTTGATATTTGGACATATATTGACCCTTGGGACTATGTTCACCCTCTTTTTGGCAACTTAAGGGTTTAATCCTAAATGACCTAAGTGGTGACCATCCTTTAAAATGATGATGAATATTATGTTGGATATGGATAATACCTCAAAATTTGTTGATTTGGATCAAGGATGAGTACACATCCTAAAATCAAATAAGGGTCTAAAAACCCTAATAGTTTGGTCATTATGACCAATAAAGTTGAAAACCTTTGATTGACCCTTAATTTTGATGAATCATGTTCTAAAATAATCTTGTGACACCCGATCATTCTAAAATATCCATTATACATTTACGATACACTTTCCTCATATTTGACATGAATGTGGTACTTCTTATATTGTCTGATATATAACATATGTGTGCATCTTGGCTACTTATTTGTCTGAGTTATTGTTCTCCAAGAATACATTTTTATTTTTTATCAAATTTGGAATATAAGAAAATAATGGAACTTCCATTACTATCGTGGATTGTGGTTCCTATGGAAGTGGCTAGATTCATACTTCTTTCTAGAAGTAGATAATATCACTTCTTGAAAAAGGGTCTAAGGATCGCTCTCCATTAAGAAGATGTCATATACTTGCTAGATAGCACTTGTTTAGAAGTTACTATAGCTTGTTTTCAGACATGTTACTTTAGGAATAGAAGAAATCAGGATAAAATATGAAGAATTTTTCCATAGACTTGATTTTTGTCCAAAAAGTTGATATTATTTTAGAAGTCTTGCTAATCACACCAAATCTTAAAATTTGAACTATATTATATTCAACAATGTACTTATGTGTTTGCACTGACCGCAAGTCTTGAATCCATAATTTTAACCAATATTGACAGACCATCAAGAATAGGTTTTTGCAAATCGACTATGCTACTCACATGACAGAGACTCAACATGTTCAATAGATTGTGAGGGATAATATTATTTAGGATGATTAGTTCTTAATAATAATTTTGTTTTGATATATTATTTCTTGTTTTATATGCTAGTGTGTTATTTTTTTCACGTAGTCTGAAAATGGACGTTGAATCCCACAACCATTTTGTAGGCAATGAGCTCCAGATTGGAGTAAGAACAATTCCGTAACATGGTGCTTTTGATGACTCTAAACCGATGCATCCGACTACTCATCTATATAGGTTGTGAGGCTATGTAAAGTTAGTGTGCGTGACTATTTTAGTTTAGAAGGCGCAAAATATTTCTGAGTGCCAATCTTGTAAGAGAATGCTCTGAACTTAAGAGTACAACCTTTGTTGTATTATTGAGTTATGCATTCAACTCTTCCTATTTGTTTTTGTGTTGGTTGCATTGATATACAAAGAGTCTTCTCTTTCTCCATCCTTCTTTTCTTAGTGTTAAAAACTCTATAGGATTTGCTAGTCATGTGTAAACACATAGTAGCCTACATCCCTACCTGCTTAAGGCCATTGTTACGACCATTTAATCTGAACCAATAGATTTAGTTACATTTACACATGTCTAAAGATAACCAAAAGTGTAACATACACCATATTCAAACCATGTGTAGCAAATCTGAACTTGGTTAACACTACCACAGTTGTGAAGCATTAAGTTTGTTGCTTGTGACTTTCTCATCTGGCTCAAATACAACAAAGGATCTTTCCATATGTTATTCTCTCTTTTGCAGTTCTATCAAGTTAATGACTAGTTTAGTTGTTAAGTTTGTTTGTTGATTATAACGTAAGTTGTGTGTTCAAAAGTTGGTAGGATGCCAGATAAGAGTCTGGTAGACACAGACAATATATTTTTTGTTCTTAAGAAATAGCCCAATTACACTTTTTAGTAAGGGAGGGCACATAAATATCATTGTCTATTGGGCATCATTTTAGTCAAATCACAATCATAATGTTTATAGTTTTATGTAAAGTAGAGTGTTCATCCATGATGCATTTTCTCTACCCTAAACAACTTTAACAACGTATTACAATGTAACATACCAAAAGTATTACTTTCTATGGAATATGATTTCCTAAAGTACTAAATTATGATCATTTTCTTACATATCGGGTTGGCCATGTGCCCGCATCTTCATCCTACATACGAATTCTACACTACTCTACAACTACTGAATAAGTTGTTGAGAGCCACAACTGCCTTTCTTGAGATAACTTCCTTGCTATGCGAGTAAGCTCTTGGGCATTAGTTTTGTCCCCATTGGTGATAGGATCAGCAAGACCAGTATCGATGTTGATCCTAGATATCGGACTATTAAGGAGGTCCATCCCAATTTGCACCAAGTGATTGAGTTTCTCTTTGGTTGTGTTGTCCATCAGGGATTTATCTCCAACTAAACCGTCATACTGTATATATAATGTCAATTATATTCTAATATTTAAAGGGAGTGAAAATATTCATATTTACTAACTAATTTTGGTAATAAGGTATTACATGTATGCAGAGGTAGTTGATGTTGCAACCGATTCAACGGAAGAGTGTGCAAGAATGAAAGTCCATGATGTCAAAGCTTGCCTGAGAGTAGATGTCGATGATGGGGCTTGAGCCGCTGCCCATGTCATAGATCCATTTCAGTAAGCCCCATTCAACTACCTGGTAGGTGTTGTACTTGCCGTCTACCTTGTCTGAGCCAGTTCCTAGGGAAATGATGAGGAAGCGGCCATAATCCATTGGGTTGATAGCATGGAAGTTGTTACAACCTTGATTTTTGGCTTATATGTTTGTAATTGGAATTGTTTTAAAAGAAATGTACTTGGTTGTAAATTTGCATGATTTGTGATAAATATATGGTTTTCTTTTACAACTCTTCCTTGTGTATGGTTTTTTTTTGCATGGATCCTTTGGTAATAACGGGTCCAAGATAATAAAAGAGGAAGAAAAGTTAAAAGGGAATAAGAATTCCATAAATAATAATGAAGATTGGGATAAAGGTGAAAATATAAGAAATAAATAGATAAGTGTGGGTTTGATCATAATGAATGGTGTTTTGAACCCCACATGGATCCTTGAGATACAAGGAATCGTAATAAAGGAAAATAATGAAGTGGGAGAGAGAAAATATGAGGGAAATATATATATTCAAACAATAAATTGCAAATAAAGAAGAGGTTCGTTTTCTTTTGAATAATGACCCCAAATTTGGCACGCTAATAGATTAAGTCATTATTAAGTTTCCCTCAAAATTTGGGAATAAACAGAGTCATGGTTTGAGAGTTATGATTTTTATAATATTTCCTAACGTGAAAGGGTGTCAAATACATGTCACGATTATTTCTGAGGTTTTAATCAATTTTTCGATTTTGTACGTGTGATGTGATCCATTGGATCCTAGATCAATGACTTTCGCTCATCATCTAGTTCCAACTGAACTAGGAAACCTGCCGCAATAGTGGGTTCTTTCCATTCGATTTCTTCGCAGATCATTGCATGTGCAGATAAGAGAATAGGCTACTTAAGTTCGGGAGAGGATTCAAAAAACAATATACCTAGGTTCTTCATGCTTTGGAGGCGTCTAGAAGAAACACCTAAATTTCCCAAAATCGCAGACGATGACATGGGTTGGGAACCCTAGAATCGGCCCCCAATCCTATAAATAGGCCCCCACCGACTTTGTTCGATCTTCACGATCCCAAACGACCACTTCCCCTCTGCTCTCGTGCCTTGGATGCTAGTATTGGAGTTGCTCCGGTGAGCTCCAAGCTATGGAACTACCACAGGTGCGTCTACTGGGTTGAGTGGAGATGAGAAGCAGACACCGTTCGATCAGATTCCATGATAGGACGCGTGAAGGATCAACGACCCTAGTTGCTCCGTGCCTCAAGTCAACTGTGAGTGGGTGCGCATGCTGAGAACCATGCGATTTCACACAGTCAACGATGACTGGCGTTCCAACGACCAACATTTTTCTGAAAAATCAAAGTAAGTCACCTCTGTAGCCCAAAATTCCATAAAATCATTGGATCTTGTTTAATTGACTAAAAATCAATCCCTTGGATGAAAAATAAACATAAATATTTCTTTTTGATCAGAAAAATGTGATTTACATGTTAAAAATATAATATTGGTTCGTATCTGCTTCTAATTCGAAAGATATGCAAATTTGATGCTTTTAATGCTTTAATGGGACCGAAACCCTAATTTGTGAATATTAATGAGTGTAATAGACTTAATCAATGTTTCTAATCAAAGTTTGATCTTTTATGAATGAAAGGATAACCTTGAACTCATATGAATACTAAAATCCAAGTTTTGTGGAATTAGGGTTTCCTATGCTTAAAAGAGTAGTAAATAATGGAATTAGGGTTTGTCAACCCAATAAGCATACATTTGTCAAGTATTCATATTTTCACCTCCTTAACCCTATGTTGGCTTGAAAAGGGTAAAATTGAGACTTTTGCATAAAAGATACCCTTTGTAGCATAATTGTGTTTATAGAATCTAAAAGTAGGGTTTGTGGTTTGAGGAGATGGAAACAGGGCAATAATTGGAGAAAAGAGTAATAGAGAATAAAGACATAGGAAAATGGACATAAAAACCTAACTTGTGAATCAAATTAGTCCTTTGATGGGATTTAGAGTCATATAGTGACACATGAGTGTATGCATTTAATTTTAGGTTGACTTGCTTGATTATGATTTAGTCTACTATTCCTGTTTGGATTACAAATTCTCCTGATACATGTATGTGGTTACGCTTATGGTTAAATCATTTTAGTTTCCCGATGATTCCCGAAGTTTTATCAATTGCTTGGAAAACTGCTTGATTGTGTTTTATTTCATGCAATTATAAAGTGACTATGATTATCACTATAAATATATGTGCATAACTAGCTCAGATCCTGGTCCTCCTCTATAGCTCTGATGTTGATAAGATAGATGACCTAGTACATGGTCTACCCGCGAGGTAGGATTATCAGGTTATCATGATTCGATGTGTTGGTCTACCCTTGGGTAGGACCATACGACTCTACGACCCTATGTATTGATCTACCTATAAGGTGAAATCATGGGGGTTAGTTGAGATCTACCATATGAGAGGTAGTATCCATGTCTATTGCAGGGACATCACAGAGGCTAGGGTATGTAAGGATTGAGTAGTCATGTTTAAAATGTAAAGTTTGCTTGTTAAACCATAATTGCTTGCAATATGTTGTTACAATTAAATACAAGATTATTGTTTCCCCCTCATACCAATATAATTCGTTATACTGATCGCCGTTTCGTTTGTCGGCATTTTAGGTTATCAAGAAAATGGATATTCCTTTAAAGTGACATGGATGGAATAAAGCTTAATAAAGAATTGGAGATTGTAGTTAGATAAGTTATTTCCTGGGTAAATAATTCCACTTCCGATATTTTTCTAGGTATGAATAGAATTTTTTTTATTTCATTAAAAGTTTAGTTGTAGTAGAATTTGTTAATTATTGTTGATTATTTGCAAAACCATTGATCCTATTTTGGGATAACGCCTCTGACCTCTTGGTCTCCCTTAACTGGGGGTTATCGGGAGGCAGGGTTGTTAAAATTGGGATCAGAACTGTGGTTTTCCATTTCATCTTCCATAATTATTAAATTTTACACACTCTTTAGAGCCTCAAGGAGTTATTAGAGGATTTTCTGAGGATGGAGGTGTCTAGAAAAGGATCACTGTCCGGGGACTGGCATATTTTCCTATACCTCACTAGTTGGTCATGAGGACTCCCGGATGCAGTGTGACTGTCTGGCTGAAATCCAAAGAATTGACTCAAAATAAGATACCTCTAGGTTTTCTCATCTATCTTCATACCTTCTTTACCTATTATCTCTGAATAAACATTAAGAGCTTAGGGTTTTCTCTCTCTCCACCACCTCCTATGTTTGGGAATACAAAGTGTTAAGGATTAAGGGATCCTCCACCGAATAATAAAATGCATGTAAACAAGAGGACATGGACATAAGTTAAAGCTTATATCTTCCATGTTATAAATTTGTGCTTAAAAAGATTTTTTTTCCTTGTGTGTAACAACATGGCTCATGTGAAGAGCGTAGCTATCCCCGAGGCCACTGAGAACCCTGCTAAGGGTTGGTCTCCCCGTAAGAGTAGAGGATCTTCTAAGAAAAGGAAGAGGAACCATGGTGATGAGTCCTCAAAGAAGAGAAAGAGACTTGAGGGAACCTCAGAAGAAGGCTCAGACTCTAAGTCAGTTCCCTTCGACAACCTAGAGATGGACCAGGAAGAGGAACACATGTCCGAAGATAAGACCAAGTTTGAGGAGAACCCGACCGGTGGTCCAGGACCTGTAATGGCAGTTCATACCCCTAATGCCATGTGGATGGAACAATAGAAGAGGTTGACTGAGGCCATTAGTGCCCTGGCCCTCAGGGATACAGCCAGAGACAAGAATGGTGAACCACTTTTCATCCATCCCTGACTTGGAGTCACCATTCTGGACTTCGTCAAGTTGAACATTGAGAAATTCTGGGGAGAAGATAAGACTGAAGTGGTCCATAAAATAGATGCTTAGCTGATAGCGATCGAGAATGATTTCTGCATGCTGGAGGTACAACCGAACAAGAAGGTCCCTTTTGCTGCACATCTTCTGGAAGGAGCAGCCAAGATCTGGTGGGAGAACCACATCATGGGTCGAGATCTGAGTGCGGACTTAATGGCATGGACTGACTTCAGGACTATCTTCATAGCTAGATTCATTCCCATCTCAGCTAAGAAGGAGAAGGAAAGAGAGTTTACCAACCTGATCCAAGGTAACTTATCAGTCACAGACTTTGGCCGCAAGTTTCATATCCTAGAGTGTTTTTGGCACATGGTGGATGAAGAAAAATGAGTAGACCATTTTGTAGAGCATCTGCATCCTTCCATTAAGCCTCATGTGATGGAAAGTAAACCAAAAACCTTCACCGAAGCCTACAACACCACCCTAGACATGGAGAGGATGGTGATGCCAACTCAGAATCCACCTAAAGGATATTTGGGTTTCACTGAAGGTACCCAATGCCAAAATAATGATCACAAGAAAGGACAAGGGTGCAACCATACCAAGGAAAAGCATAGAGGAAAAGGAAAACCCTGTCATGAGAACAACCGACCTAGATGTCGCACCTGTGGAAAATGACATTCAGGGGAGTGCCTCTACAAGAAGAGGACGTGCTATTGTTGTCAACAGGAGGGATATCTTCAAGCCAACTGCCCTCTGCCAGACCCGAGGGGTCCAGGCCCAGTAGCAGCCCCACCTGTAGCAGCCCATCCCGTAGCTGCAGCCCCACCTATAGCAGCCCATCCTGTAGCTGCAGCCCCACCTGCTGGAGAAAGAAGACAAGCTCGAGTTTTTGCTATTGACAATGAGGAGGCTCAAGCTAATGCTAATCGGTTGATAGAGGGTAATAATCCTTAGAGTTTTCTATTATGTTTTAAGATAAGCATGTAATGGTCTAATGTATGGTGAAAAACAATGTAGGCATGCTTGAAGTCATGGGACACAATGTAAAAGCTTTGTTTGACTCTGGATCTATTAATACTTTCATTTTGAGAAATCTCACAACTATGCTTTGTTTGGATATCAAGGATTTAGGGTATATCTTGGATGTCACAACCCCAAGTGGTCAAATCTTTACGTCCCTTTTGAAAATTCTTATGATACCTATTAAATATAGAGAACATGAGTTCCCTATGGATTTTATATGCCTTGACATGAATGACTTTGATGTGATCATTGGTATGGATTGGCTTTATACCTATAGGGCCAATATTGACTGTAGGGCGAATAAGGTAATCATAAAGAAACCAGGTCACCCATTGTTCATCATTATGGGTAGGAAGGATGCTACCACCATCATGTATGTGTCAACTTTACAGGGGGAGCGGATGATAACCAAAGGTTGTCAAGATTTCCTAGCTGTTGTTACCGAGTTGGAGCCCAAGGTGCAACCCTTAGAGGAAATAGAGGTAGTCAGAGACTATGCATATGTTTTCCTGGATGATTTTCCTGGGATCCCTCCTGAGAGAGAGGTAGACTTTTTGATAGAGCTAGCTCCTAGGACAAACCCTATTTCATGAGGACCTTATAGGATGGCCCCTGCTGAGTTTCTCAAGTTGAAGAAACAACTACAAGAACTGCTAGACAAGGGTTTTATCCACCCTATCACATCACCATAGGGAGCACCAGTTCTCTTTATGAAGAAGAAGGACGATTCACTCAAAATGTGCATAGATTACCAGATGATCTACTAGGCAACCATTAAGAACAAATACCCTTTACCCCCGATAGATGACCTATTTGACCAGTTGAAGTCAACTCGAGTCTTTTCAAAGATTGACCTGAGATCGGGGTACCACCATTTGAGAGTTAAAAGTGAGGACATCCCAAAAAATGCTTTTAGAACCCGTTATGACCACTACAAGTTTGTGTTTATGCCTTTTGGGTTGTCCAATGCCCCGAGTGTGTTCATGAACCGCATGAACAGTGTGTTCCAACCCTTCCTTGACTCTTTTGTCATAGTGTTCATAGATGACATCTTGGTTTATTCTGATGACCTAGAACAACATAGAGAACACCTGAGTAGAGTCCTTGATATCTTGAGAAAGTAGAAGTTTTATGGGAAATTCTTGAAGTGCGAGTTTTGGATAGACTGTATCATGTTCCTTGGACACATCATATCTGGAGGAACCATCTCGGTAGATCCAGCCAAGGTGTCAGCTATTCAAGATTGGCCAGCACTGAAGAATCCTTCAGAGATCCATAGCTTTCTGGGATTGGCTGGATACTATCGACGCTTCATAAAGGATTTCTCAAAAACTGCTTTGCCTCTTACCAAGCTCACCCAAAAATATGAGAAGTTTGAGTGGCCGGACCTATGTGAAGCACGATTCGAAGAGATAAAGGAGAAGTTGACCACAACCCCAATGTTGAATCTACCATCCAGTAACAAAGGTTTTATGATCCTCACTGATGCATCAAAGATGAGACTCAGATGTGTGCTAGAGAAAGTTAGACATGTTGTTGCCTATACCTATAGATAACTCAAACCCAATGAAGTGAATTACCCAACACATGATTTAGAGTTGGCTACAATTATACATGCCCTGAAGATCTGGCGACACTATCTGCATGGACCCACCTTCGAGATCTTCACCGACCACCAGAGCTTGAAGTACCTACTAAATCAGAAGGGACTAAATCTACGACAGAGACGATGGATGGAATACATGAAGTATTATGATTTCATCATTGCCTATCACCCTAGAAAGGCAAATGTTGTAGTTGATGCTCTTAGCTGAAAATAGCTTAGGTGTGCAGTTGTCTTGTCTAGTCAGTGGAGAAAGCTAGAAGATCTTGTCGAGTGGAATCCACGACCGTTCGAAGACCGAGTCTGTTTGGCTAATATACAGATTAAACTAGACTTGTTGACTGAATTGGTTGCTGCCCAGATAGCCAGTCCAGAGCTTGGCAAGATGAAAGTTTTGCTGGAGAAACCTCAGACCCATCTCTCTATAGGAGTAGACGGTGGGATCCGATACCAGAGTCATATTTGGGTTCCTGAAGGGTCGTCTTTGAAGGATCGTATCTTGCAAGAAGCTCATGGTTTGAAGTACACAGTACACCCTGGCACTACTAAAATGTTTAAGGACCTGTAGCGGTACTTTTGGTGGCATGGAATGAAAAGAGATATAGTGGCATATGTGTCTAGCTGTCTCACTTTCTAGATGGTGAAGGTTGTACACCAGCGACCTGGTGGATTTCTAAAGTCGATTGAAATTCCTAAGTGGAAATGGGAACATATCACCATGGACTTTTTGGTGGGTCTCCCTAAGACCAAGAGAGGTCATGATGCAATATGGGTTACCAAGTCGACACATTTCCTCGCACTAAAGACCACTGCCAATGTGACAGACTTAAATGAACTATACATCCGAGAGATTGTACAACTACATGGTGTTCTGAGTTTGATCATTTCTGACCGTGATCTAAAGTTCACTTCCAAGCTGTGGAAGCAGGTACAAGAGGAACTTGGCACTAGACTGAAGTTCAGTACAATGTATCACCCCCAGAGTGATGGACAGTCATAGAGGACAATCCAGACTTTAGAGGATTTGTTGAGAGCTTGTGTGCTAGATTGGGGTAGTTCATGGGAGCAATACCTGCCCCTCGTTGAGTTTTCTTACAATAACATCTACCAAGCTAGTATCAGGATACCACCATATGAAGCTCTCTATGGGAGGCTGTGTCGGTCACCACTTCACTGGGATGATGTTGGTGAGAGGACCTTGTTGAGGTCATATGAGCTCCAAGTGTATGCAGATAAAGTCGCTTTGATCAAGCAAAGGCTGAAGAGAGCCCATGATCGACAGAAGCCATATGCAGATGTGAAGCGGACTGACTTGCAGTTCACCATGGGAGAGCATGTGTTTTTGAAAATATGACCCCTCCGAGCTATAGCTAAGAATAGAGGAAAGCTGAGTCCCCGATACGTGGGTCCATTTGAGATTTTAGAATAAATTGGTGAAGCTGCTTATTGTTTGGCCTCACCCCCTTAGTATAGTATGATGCATGATGTTTTCCACGTGTCTAATCTGAAGTGCTATGTGAAGGATCCGAGCCATGTGCTGAGCATTGAACCTATTGAGATCCAAGGGAGACTGACATATCTTGAGTCACCTATGAGAGTACTAGATACCAAGGTGAAAGAACTTAGAAATAAATAAATAGAGATGGTAAAGGTTCTTTGGAAGCACCATGGGGAGGATGAAGCCACATGGGAGCTGAAGACAGACATGGAAAAGTCATACACTAAATTATTTTTTTGATTAACAGAATTTTGGGGACAAAATTCTTATAAGGAGGGGAGGAAGTTACAGCCTCAATTTTTGGCTTATATGAGTGTAATTGCAATTGTTTCAAAAGAAATGTACTTAGTTGTAAATTTGCATGATTTGTGATAAATATATGAATTTCTTTTACAAGTCTTCCTTGTGTATGGTTTTTTTTCATGGATCCTTTGGTAATAATGGGTCCAAGATAATAAAAATGGAAGACAAGTTAAAAGGGAATAAGAATTTCATAAATAATAATGAAGATTGGGATAAAGGTGAAAATATAAGAAATAAATAATAAGTGTGGGTTTGATCATAATGGATGGTGTTTTGAACACCACATGGATCCTTTAGATACAAGGAATCGTAATAAAGGAAAACAATCAAGTGGGAGAGAGAAAATATGAAGGAAATATATATATTTAAACAATAAATTGCACATAAAGAAGAGGTTCATTTTCTTTTGAATAATGACCCAAATTTGGCATGCCAATATATTAAGTCATTATTAAGTTTCTCTCAAAATTTGGGATTAAACAGAGTCATGGTTTGAGAGTTATGATTTTTCTAAAATTTCCTAAAGTAAAAGGGTGTCAAATACATGTCACGATTATTTCCTAAGGTTTTAATTGATTTTCCAATTTTGCGCACACGATGTGATCCATTGGATCCCAGATCCATAGTTTTCGCTCGTCGTCTAGTTCCAACTGAACTAGGAAATAGGCTTCCACAGTGGGTTCTTTCCATCCAATTTCCTCACAGATCATTGCATGTGTAGACAAGAGAATAGGCTAGTTGAGTTTAGGAGAGGATTCCTGATAACACCAAATTTTGTGATGTTTTTGGCCCTTATTTCGTTATCATATATGCCCTTTTAAACTGTTTTCCTCCCCTTTTTGTCATATTTTTGCATGAACAGGCCACACAACGCTCTTAACTCAATATTATCATCTTTTACAGAGTTTCCCTTGATTTTTAACTCATTTATCAGCAAAAGGCCCGTCCCGACCCACGAACGTGTTCCACCTGCATCGACCTTCCTGCCAACCAGCCGGCCGATACGCTCACCGCCCGACAGGGAAACACGATACACTGCCGTGCGACATGAGGGTGTCGCGCAAAAGGAAGCGGACGAGCGACACGCCATTTACCCGATAGGGAGCCGGACTCGCCACGACCGCTGAAGCGTGTCGCACGATACAGGCAACCCACCGGCAGGCGCCACTCGTCACGATGACCGACAACCCGACATCCTTGTGCCGGATGATACACATATCGGGCACCCCTGAATCTGCAATAATAAGAGCCGATGAAGAACATGTGGCGTCTGAAGCACCATATCTTCCCCCAACTACTGCCTATAAATAGCAGCTATAGGACTCCGATGGGACGGGTCGGAATTTCTCGAAATCCAACTTGGGAAAGCATCTGGAGCTAGCGTGTCGTGCCTCAGGGTGTATTAGGCGATACTAGGTGAGCACTTCCCCATAACGAGAGGGAGGGACTGGTTCACTTAGGGTCGGCCCCGGGCACCGCTGCAGACTGATATTGGCCAACAAGGACGCCCGATAGGAGCATCTGATACTGAAAGCAACAGTCTGGCCAGACACAATACCAAGCCCAATACGTATCACCAGTCACGACTTATCGCCCGAGAGGGTGCCGCCCCACACGATCGTATCGGGCATGGGCGCCCCGCACGATACATCTGCCCGTCATGAGCGTGCTTCCTGAGAGGGTGTGCCGCCCGACACGGGTGTATCGAGCAAGGCACCCATTCGGTATCGGGCTGGAGGGTGTGCTGCTGTCTGTCGCCCTTCTAAATCAAGAAGGCGGCATTTATCTTTCCTTATTTCAGTCATTAACTTCCTTTATTTATGCAATGTAATCCGACCCTTATATGTTAATGGAATTAGAAGAGTTTTAATTATCTGCTATTTTATGTTTAGTACAGTTGCTGGATGATTGCTATGTTTAACATCTGAACACTAGCTTGTACACTTGGATCGCGTTTCGATTAGCTACCGAATCGTGTTTTCCCGTTGCAACAGCCTCAAGAGAGGTGTTGTGGCTCTAGTGTTTGGTCCGATACTGGAGTACGAGAGTGCCCAGGATCGGAGTTTCTTTAGTAACCTTTCTACTCTAACTTAAGTCTAGCAACCTCGAGAGGGGTGTTGATGCTTAGTTAGAAGTACCCGCTTCGAGAGGAGGGGTACAGGATGTTTCTGCTGCCGCTTGTTTTACCGAAGCTTTCTCCTTCGTTCCTTACTAAAGCGATAGTGTTATCTCCCTAATTCCGTTGCACGAAAACCCTAAAAACTGATAAATTCTTAAAACCTAATTTTCCTCGTAGCTCCAGTTAGAGATAGATTCCTTTTGCTTTATCGATCTTAGCCTGATGTTTCCTTGGGGAATTTTATCATCTCCTTTCCCTTACCAGAGTGTAATGTGTCGATTCCGCGTTCTCAACACTACCACCCTTGCCCCTGTGTTCGACCCTGTATATCTACTTCGAGCCCATAAACAAAGTTACGGGGGCCTAGAAGGTTTTGGGTTATAAATTTAAAAGTCCGACTACTTCAAATCTGCCTCCACTTTTTGGACGTGCGATTTAGGCCGGTCAACTTTTTGGCACCGTTTCCGGGGAAAAGGTAAAACGGTACTGTTGACGAACCCGAATCCACAAACTACACTCCAGTGCCTCAAGCTTAGAAATGAGCTTGACAACACTCTCTTTTTCCTTGTTTATTATTTTTACCTGAAATGAGTGATTCTTATTATTAATAACAAATTTTCTAACTTGATTTTTCATGCTATTCATCTACTCAAAAGGAAGGCATTCTGCTGAACTGAGCGCCGACACCATCAAACATGTCACATCGTGTTGAACCACCCCTTTCAGAAGGTGAGGGACATGCGAGAGCTAGACCCCACTCACCTCCACCTGAAGACAACGATTGCTATAATGGCAATGATCAGCCTGAAGAACCTGATACAAAGCAGTTCGAGGACGATCATTGCCGGGATATACCTCGTCATCATCAGAGGCACAAGAGGAATAAGAATAATCAAGACCAGCACCAGGGAGGCAACGATAGTGACGATTCAGATGAAGAAGAAAAGACCCTAAGGGAGTTAGCCTCCACCAAGGCTAACAATTCCAGATGTCCTGTTGTTATCCCGCGATTCAACGCCAGTAACTTCGAGCTCAAGCCATCAGTCATCTCCATGATTCAAAACAAAAGCTGTAGAGGGAGTTCTAAGAATGATAATCCCTATCACCATTTAGATGCCTTCAAAAACATATGTGACACCGTCAAGATGAGGGGAGTCCCACAGGAGGTAATCTATTGCAAGGGTTTCATCTTTTCTTTGGAAGATAAGGCTCTATCATGGTACCTGGGGTTGCCCCACCAAGCTCTAAATGGATGGAGTGCATTGTCGGATGCCTTGGTGAACAAGTTCTATCCTACTGAGAAGAATGTTCAAAACAGACAAAGGATTACATCTTTCATGCAGAAACCAAATGAGAATCTCCATGATGCCTGGGAACGATACCAAGAATATCAGAGGGACTGCCCTCATTACAACTATAAGAAAGGTTTCTTGATAACTACCTTCTACAACGGTCTAAAACCTGAGGAAAGAGTTTCACTGAATGCAGCAGCAGGAAGTGACTTTCTGGGGAAGAAGCCGAGCAGGTTCGAGAAGATCATCAAGAACATGGCCGAGCTGCAAGCCGACACTGACAATGATAGATCCGACAGGGGTCAAGCTAAGAAGGCTAGTGAAGGAACTTCCTTTGAATCCAAGGCTCTGGAGACTATCACCTCTTAGATCCAGAGGATAGCAACTGATGTAAAGCAGCTGAAAGAATCATGTGGAAAGGGAAAGAAGTAGGTCGAAAAGGTCATGAAGTGTGTCACCTGTGGAGAGGGTGGACATGGGGTAGATAACTGTATCTACACCCGACCTGACGCATTGAGTGAAACTGAATTTGAGGCTGAGGAGACTGAGAACATCTCTTTTGTTAATTTCAAGAGGCCAGATCATCCTGGCTTCAGTTATGGCAACAAAGAAGCAGCTGAAAACTCGCATCAGCTGCATAACGCCACCAAGCCACCTCAAGTTTTCGAGAAAAGAGGAGGACAGAGTCAATTCACCAGAATCACTTCCTTCCAGTCAAACAAGGGAAATTTCAAAGGACAAGGTAAATACCAAGGTCATCAAGCGACGAACACCAGTGAAGGACAAGGTCAAGCCAAAGAGCAGGGACAAGACAAGATTTCGAACCAACCAGACTTGGTTGGACAGTTATTCGATTTTGTAAAGAGACAAGACACCATCAATAACTAGTTGGTGCAGAGTGCACTTTCAAACTCAGGAGTTATGAATTCAATACAGGTCCAGATGGCGGATATGCAGACGCATCAATGCTAGATTGATCAGCAATTGGCCCAGATGGCCGAATTGATAAAGAACCCCTCGGGTAAAATACCCTCCAACACCGAAACCGCCAAAAAGGCAGGGGTGTGATCAGGAAGGACAGAGATCAAGTTGCAAGATGTGGATGCTGTTGGAGGTGAAAAGTAAAGGACCTGGACCTGTCGAGCTGGCAACACAAACTAAAACGCTCCTCGGGAGGCAACCCGAGCTTTTATTTTTTCTAAAATAGGATGTTATTTACTTTCTTGCAAGAAAAACATTATAAACATTTGGACTGTAATAAGGCGCGAGTCAGTGCATGTGCCACGTGCGCTGACTCTTTTGTTTTATGGGCCACCGCTCTATTTTATGAGCATTGATGAGTAATGCTATCTGAGGCCGGGAACTTAACCTTAGGCCAATGATGTTTTAGCCATCATTCGCTCCTTCACTTTGTTTTGGTTTTTCTCATCTAGAATTTTGTCCTGAAAGTTCTGTATCGGACGATCGTGTATCAGGCGATCAACACTTTTTCCTAATCGTATCGGGTAGCAGCTCAACTGGCATGCGGAACACGCTCGTCTCGGGAATGACCTGCCTCAACATCCGGAACGCATCCTGGATTTACCCGTTTTTACCCCCGGTTGGGATTGCTATAAATAGTACGGAGGTTTTACCGTATCGGGCTACTACATTTACTCTTCTATCTACATGTGTCGTGCAGTAATTGCTCCCTTTGCTCTTGTGTATTCCAGCTAACTTTTGCTCTCGTATCGCACAAAGTAGCTTCAGAATAACAAAGGTATATCCCGACAGCCTGCTTGCTCGACATGAAATTCTTATCACACACAACGTATCGGGCTGACGACTCTGGCTGATTTTCATGGTGTCGCCCGACACGTGTGTCACACGACACATCTTTAACACATGCTTGCCTGATACCCTATATCGGCCGATAACTGTGTCACCCATCCTTGGGCCGCCTCACTTTTTCTTGCTATTAGGAAGACCCTATCATGCACTTTGTTTCACGTGACCGTATCGCCCGACACCTGCTTATCGGGTAACAGGAACGACGCGTAGCTGTTATCTGCATGGTCTGGTTTTGTATCGCCTAGTGTGTTCTTTTGATGGATAGCATCCAGACATCATATCGGGCATAAACCTACGGTGATTTTTGAAGGCTACATGTCGCCCGACACAAGAATATCGGGCATGCATCGTATCGCCCTTTGTTAAGACCCGATACGGTGGTGTCGGGTAGTTTTTGTATCAGGCAGAATTTTATCGTGTAATAAATTTTAACATTTAATTGATTAATGAACTTGTTTAATGATAACAGAAATGGCCCACATAAAGCAAACCGTCGTTCGAGTTGACGAGCACGACAGAAGAATCGACACTGAGGCCGGAGCTGAAGCAACAATGGTCGGGAAGAAATGCCCGAATCCCGAAGCGACTGGGCCATCAACCGCTGAGAAAAGGGCGAGGACAGAAGGAGTAACGACTCCAGTGACAGCTTCAACTGCAGCGGCAGAACCCCTGGATCATACGACAGGAAGGTTCGTGCCAAGAGATAACGACCATGGACGTCGGTACTCAGAACTGGCGACTAAAATATACATGTCGAGAAGATTCTGCCACCAGTCTTCCTTCATTCAGTTGGGTATTTTCGAAAGACTGGAGAATGTCCTCGCCGCAGCAGGACTGAGGAAGATCTGCCTTAGCCGCTCCACCTCCTACATCAAACTCACAAAGGAGTTCATGTCATCCCTCCGCCGAGTGAAGAATACAATTGAAGACGTTGAAGAATATGGCAGAGCAGACAGAATGCAAGGGTGGCTGTACAACTCAGAGCACGTCATCTCTGAGAAATTGCTCAACGAGATCTTATCCTCCAGCGAGAAGGAGAAGAAGCTGCTGAACAACGGTGAAAGGATCACCGAAGGAGATGGGTTCAACCCCGTGGAGCTCTAGAGGAGGCTGACTGGCGAGTCATCATATAAGCCGGGAAGCAAGGTGGCGGCGGTGCACTCCTGTTTCTAGAGGATAGTGCACAAGCTGGTAGCATGCCTGCTTTTCAGCAAAAATGAGTCCACCAACGTCTACACCGAAGAACTCCACCTAATGTGGCACATGATGGAGGGCAAGGTTATCAATCTTGGGTGTTTCTTGCTAAACATGCTGCACCTGATAAAGGATGCCACCAAGGAATACTGCATGGGTGGCATCGTCAATCTGATTGCGGTTGGGTTAAGATACCCGAGGGAACCGCACAGTCTTTCGAGGACTAGGGGTGACGAGTTGATCGACCTCAAGTACCTCATGAGGGCCGACATAATAAAGAAGGAAGGGAGAAGCCATTTCTACAAGTTCGCAAGGACAAACACCCTCCTTCCACTCCCTCACTGCGCCGCCTACGACGTAGAAAAGCTGGTCTTTACCGCAATAGAAATTGAAGTTGTGGCGGTGGAAGCATTTTATGCAGCCACCACCGGTATTCGTGAGAGGGTGGCCGCTCGAGGAGAATCAATCCCTCTCGCCCGAGGCAGGACAAAGCTTCAACAACCTCTGCCGATCTAACCACCAGTCCAGAACCACCGACGACAGCAGTTGACAGAGTTGTCGTCACTCCTGCTATACTAGCCACAATCCTGACGATACCTGCGTGGCTGAAGAAGAACCGACAATCGTCGAGGTTGCCGAGACCACTGGGGCAGAAACAACAGTACAAGCCCCTGAGGGAGCTGTCGCGGAAGAGACAACCACAACTCCCAAAGCTTCTGTAGTGCCTTTAGAGGCAGAAGAAGCACAACCGGACGCCAGTAATGAGGTGTTCGCCGAGATCCTTGAGATGGAGCTCGGGGCGGCACAACTAACGCCGACACCGCCGCCAGTGTCCCTTATAGCAGCTGCTGAAGATATTGCCGACAACGTAGAGGTGGAGCAGCATCCACCCACACCGCAACCTTCTCCACCATGACAAAAAGGCGAGGTAGTGACGGCTGCAAGGGCACCGACGCCTCACCCAGCAGCATCCATCTCGCGGACGATCGAGATAAGGTCTACCTCGTCAGGTAGACCCTCACGCGATAGGAGTATAGTGAGGATGAGAGGGAGATCTACAAGAGCCCCTCCGTCACTTAGGAAAATGTGGGGGCACAAACTCGACCACTTGCGGGAGGTAATAGACAGCCACTCGGCTACATTTACTTCTCTAACCTGCAATTTTTCATTTTTCCAGTAGAGGATAAATAGCCAGGAACGGGAACTGCTGACTCTAGTTCGCCTTCCTGGCCAACTAGAGGAACTCAATGCCATACTTTAGCAGGACCTCTAGCGCCTCAACGTGATCGAGGAGAGGCTGAACAAAGGAGATGACCATCCGTGCCCAAGGCAGCTGAGAAGGTCTTCGTCGCCTTCTGGCTCAGGCTCTCAACCTTCCTCATCAGTAGCCTCGTCTAGATCATCATCCTCTTCCTCCTCCAGCGGGCCACCCCAACGCCCGAGGAAGGGACGCCACAAAGATCGGCCAACGGAGCTCCAACAGGACAGGCGAGCTCCCACGGTCTGGAAGAAACAAGTCCCTCAGTCCCCCTGGACGAAGCTGAAGATTACAACGAAGACATCAGCGTCGGGGAGGACTCTTCTGATGAATCATAAGAAGAAGGGGGGACATCTGCGCCGCCAATGAAAGGCACCCCTCCAGAGGAAGACGCTCGACAGCAGATGCATTCTCTGTGCCATCAGAGCTACCTTCTTTCGAGATGGCTGACTTCGACAGAAGGGTCATCGGCTACCTGTCGATCAGGGACCAGAAATTGCTGAATAAGGTCCTGAGGGCACAGGCAGATGAAGAAGACGTGGTCTGGAGCGACGACTACTTCTCAGTACGACGGGGAGCACTCAGAAGCATATTTCGCTCGCCAACCGTCGTCGGCAAAAAGCTGTTCAGGGTCCTGGAAGGTGCAATAATAGAGAACCTCAGCACCGGGACATGTCGGAGAACAGTATACAACACCACCCCGACCTTGGCCAGAAGGCTTGCGGTGGCCAACATGCTGCAACACATCGAAGAGCATAACATGAACATTGTGTTGGACCCATACAAACACCGCAACATATGGTTCCTCTACGTGGCAGATCTTAGGAACCATGGCGTCCAGCTGCTGAGCTGCAACAACAATGAGGTGCCACACTCCAGGCTTATTTTCAGTCGCCTGGAGGACAAACATTTGGGGCTTCTACCGCTACATCTTCTACGAGCTATCAAGCAAGGAGTCAAACGTCACAATGGCGTTTGGAACTTCTTTTCTATCCTAGACTTCCCCATCCAAGAAGAAGAGGGAAGCGGAAACAGTTCCTTCATCGGTTGCGCGCCATGGAGTTGCTCAACATTTTTGGATACTTAAGGAATCTCCAGGGCCAAAACTTTTACCACCTCAGGAGCATATACGCCCTGCTGCTGATCAAAGACATGCACTATTTCCAAGACACAGGGGTACCAGAGAGGCTGCTGGATAGCGACCTAGAAGGCGAATCTTTGCAGCCCAGCAGCACTCCAGAGAAAGAAGCTGAGTTAGAAGCAGACATCTATGGGGCAGGCAAGCAGTTAGAGATTCTGCGGGAAGTGCACGGATTTGAAGACCCTGCTTTGCCTAGAACATCAGAAGAACGAATCAACAATTTTGACCGCTTCTCGTGCTCTACACTCACGTAGGAGCAGGTTAATGAAATTCTTCTGAGGTTAGATGATTCTACCTCGACAGATGTCATCTACGAGGCAGACAGTGCCATAGTCCCAGTTGATGACTTAAGGGACATGGTAAAAGATGGAGGATGCTTGGCAATATCTGTGGCGGCCGCCTACATCCAAACACTAAAAACGAAGTTCGAACATGCATACATTGCTCATCCGATGATGTTCAATGACATCTGCCTCGCCGATGAAACAAGAGCAAAGCAATCGTTTCTGGCAGAGTTGGAGCACAGGGTTCCACGCACAATCTTCCTGCCCATCCTACATTAGAACCACTGGACGCTCCTGACGATGTACACTCGCTATCGAGCAGGAATCTTCTATAACAGCTCGGACAACAACAAAGATCATCCAGTGCAGTGTACGTCGACAGTGTTGACATCCCTCGAGCGCTTAGTACGAAAATACTATGACGAGGTGGCAGCACTGATACAACCATTCCTGGAGATGGCAGCAAGCAAATGGCACGAGCTTCAGTTCTGCCACTGCAGTCCACAACAAATTCCTCTATCCAACGACTGCGACATCTTCGTCTTGGAATGGATATCAAATGAAGCGATGCCCGACCAGCTCCACCACATCAACTACCACAACAAATGAGGAGAATATGTGTGGGAGCTTCTATCAGGCGCAGACGCGCTCACCAGTTAATCCCTCACTGAGTTAACATTACCCTACCCTATCTACTTCACAACTCTGGGACAGAGTGTGGAGTATGTTTGGGGGGGTACCATGTACCAGTGAGGGAGGTATAAAAATTTTCTTCAAACTATATCCTTTTTGTCCTTTTGTCCTTTTCCTATATCATGTGTACATATACATATACATGCTCATACACATACAAAATTTTGAAATTTTTTGCTTATTTTGTCTCCACACATATGTACAAAGACATTATATAGTAAAAACTTGATACGAATCCTTGCCGGTTTGTTTTCTATGTGTCTGACGAGATGCAAGTTTTGTTATGTCTTCCTGATAATGAAGCCTCAAACGACAAAAGACTACGACTTTCCATGCCAAAAATTGCGAAAAATAATCTTGCAACAGCTAAGAGACGTGTATGCAGAAGGAAAAAGCTGCCCAAACAGCAACAAAAATTCCTCTTGTTTTCCCTTACCCAACAAAAATCCCAAAAAAGAGAGAACAACCTTATGAGAGTGAATAAAAACATGAGAGTTGTGCCAAATGAAAAGAAAAAAAATATATATACACATTGGTTTTCCAAAAGTACCCATCTTTATGCATGGTAGATCTGGGGCAGTGGTACGTAGGATGTGAAATCACTGCTCTAAAGCCAACTGGCTTGGACTGCAGGGACCACTCGCCCGCTAACGGACCCGTACTTGGATGGACTGATGGGAAACAAGAAAAACCCAAAAAGCCTTAAGCCTACCCAAGCACACAACTTTCTGCCCCCAAAAGATGTTTGGTGTAAAAGCTAACTTCGAATCATGCACCCAAGTCTCGCTGAAGCTGTAGAGAACATTTTTGCTTAAATAAGGCAGGAGAAATAAAGTCTTTTGTTCGTGGTTGGGCCGCATTCTCTGTGAGACATCTCAATGCTCACTCAAACCCATGGTCTGAAAACTATATCGGTCAAGAAGAAGCATCACAAAACAAAATTTAAAGATTCATTGAGGACAATCAAAATGCTAAGTTTGAGGGAGTTGATAACACCAAATTTTGTGATGTTTTTGGCCCTTATTTCGTTATCATATCTGCCCTTTTAAACTGTTTTCCTCCCCTTTTGTCAAATTTTTGATAAATAGGCCACACAACGCTCTTAACTCAATATTATCATCTTTTGCAAAGTTTTCCTTGATTTTTAACTCATTTATCAGCAAAAGGCCCGTCCTAGCCCACGAACGTGTTCCACCTGCATCGGCCTTCCTGCCAACCAGCCGGCCGATACACTCACCGCTCGACAGGATAGCACGATACACTACTGTGTGATACGAGGGTGTCGCGCAAAAGGAAGCGGATGAGCGACACACCATTTACCCGACAGGGAGCCGGACTCGCCACGAGCGTTGAAGCATGTCGCGCGATACAGGCTACCCACCAGCAGGCGCCACTCGTCACGATGACTAACAGCATGACATCCTTGTGCTGGGCGATACACATATCGAGCACCCCTGAATCCGCGATAATAAAAGCTGATGAAGAACACGTGGCGTCTGAAGCACCATAACTTCCCCCAACCGCTGCCTATAAATAGCAGCTAGAGGACTCCGATGGGACCAGTCGGAATTTCTCGAAAGCCAACTTGGGAAAGCATCTGGAGCTAGCGTGTTGTGCCTCAGGGTGTATCGGGCGATACTAGGTGAGCACTTCCCCATCCTGAGAGGGAGGGAATGGTTCACTTAGGGTCGGCCCCAGGAACCGCTGTAGGCCGATATCGGCCAACAAGGACGCCCGATAGGAGCATCCGATACTGAAAGAAACACTCTGGCCCGACACGATACCAAGCCCGATACGTATCGCCAGTCGCGGTGTGTCTCCCGAGAGGGTGCCACCCGACACTATCGTATCAGGCATCAGTGCCCCGCACGATACATCCGCCCGTCATGAGCGTGCCGCCCGAGAGGGTGTGCCACCCGACACGGGTGTATCGAGAAAGGCACGCGACCGATATCGGGCTGGAGGGTCTGATGCTGTCTGTCGCCCTTCTAAATCAAGAAGGCGACATTTATCTTTACTTATTTTATTCATTTACTTCATTTACTTATGCAATATAATCAGACCCTTATATGTTAATGGAATTAGAAGAGTTTTAATTATCTGCTGCTTTATGTTTGGTACAGTTGCTGGATGATTGCTATGTTTAACATCTGAACTCTAGCTTGTACGCTTGGATCACGTTTTGATTAGCTACGAATCGTGTTTTCCCGTTGCAACAGCCTCGAGAGAGGTGTTGTGGCTCTATTTTTTGGTCCGATAATGGAGTACGAGAGTGCCCAGGATTGGAGTTGCTTTAGTAACCTTTCAACTCTAACTTAAGTCCAGCAACCTCGAGAGGGGTGTTGATGCTTAGTTAGAAGTACCCGCTTCGAGAGGAGGGGTACATGATGTTTCTGCTTCCGCTTGTTTTACCGAAGCTTTCTCCTTCATTCCTTACTAAAGCAATAGTGTTATCTCCCTGTTTCCGTTGCACGAAAACTCTAAAAACTGATAAATGCTTAAAACCTAATTTTCCTCGTAGCTCCAGTTGGAGATAGATTCCTTTTGCTTTATCGATCTTAGCCTACTGTTCCCTTGGGGAATTTTATCATCTCCTTTCCCTTACCGGAGTGTAACGCGTCGATTCCGCATTCTCAACACTACCACCCTTGTCCCTGTGTTCGACTCCGTATATCTACTTCGACCTCGTAAACAAAGTTGCGGGGGCCTAGAAGGTTTCAGGTTATAAATTTAAAAATCCGACTACTTCAAATCCGCCTCCAATTTTTAGACGTTTGATTTAGGCCGGTCAATTCCGAACACATTATACCTAGGTTCTTCGTGTTTTGGAGGTGTATAGAAGAAACACCTAAATTGCCCAAAACGACATATGACAACATGGGTTGGGAACCCTAGAATCGGCCCCCAATCCTATAAATAGCCCCCTCAACTTTGTTCAATCTTCAAGATACCAAACGACCACTTCCCCTCTGCTCTCGTGCCTTGGATGCTGGTATTGGAGTTTCTCTAGCGATCTCCAAGCTACGACGCCACCGCAGGTGCATCTACTGGGTTGAGTGGAGATGAGAAGCAAACATCGTTCGATCGGATTCCATGATAGGCCGCGTGAAGGATCAACAACCATGGTTGCTCCGTGCCTCAAGTCGGCTGTGAGTGGGCGCGCGGGCTGAGGACCATGCGATCTCGCACAGTCAACGATGACTGATAATTCAACGGCCACTATTTTTCCAAAAAATCAAAGTCGCCTCTCTAGCCCAAAATTCCAGAAAATCATTGGATCTTGTTTAATTCACTAAAAATTGATCCCTTGGAAAAAAAATAAAAGTAAATAGTGCTTTTTGATCAAAAAATGCAATCTACATGTTAAAAATATAATATTGGTCCGTATCTTCTTCTAATTCGAAAGATATGTAAAGTTGATGCTTTTAATGTTTTAATGGGACCAAAACCCTAATTTGTGAATATTAATGAGTTTAATAGACTTAATTAATGTTGCAATCAAAGTTTGATCTTTTATGAATGAAAGGATAACCTTAGACTCATATCTATACTACTATAAAAAGAGCGAGTTTTCCAGACAGTTCAAAAACACCCGCCCAAAGTCATATTGACCAATCACATACCACGGTTTTGCCAACGTGGCAAATGCTTGCACTCTCCTTCACTCAAGTTGCTCTCACGTTTTTTCAACTTTTTTTACTTCAAAAAACGATATCTATCTCCTATTAAACTACACCTCCACAATTCTCTCCAACTGACCACTCGCTCCATAATAACCCGGTAAATTATCTGTCTTTTTCTCCCATCAGAACAAAAACGTGCAACTATCCATGTGGAATGTCAACGTTCCACACGAAACGTCCGGAGTGGATCAAATAACTAAACTGTTTTTTCATGAATTTGAAACAAAACCATTTTGAAAATGAACCCCACTAAGAACACGTCTCTCTTCCACTAACAAATATCTCCATCCATTAAACAGCGAAACATGCAAAAGCTCAAACTATGCTTCTTTCCATCCCATCCATATCCATATTCATGATGAATCACAACGTCCGCTCACCATCTTCACCTTCTTCCTCATGGCGCTCGCCCTAGAGTCGCGCCGATGGAAGGGTGGGCCGTTCTCAAGGGCAAGGACAAGATCCAGTACAAACAGTGGGCGGTCAAGAACCAGTTCTAAATCGGACATACTATATGTTTCAAGTACTACAAGGACACTGCCATGGAGGTCGTGGAGGACGAGTACGAGTGTTTTCCACTCTGCACACCCGACCTTCTTCTCCAACATTGGGGACACCGTCTTCATGCTCAACCGATCTGAGATATTCTTCTTCATCAACGGCGTCACCGGCCACTGCGAGCGTGGACAGAGGATGATTGTGCGTTCGCGCCTCGGCTCCAACACACCGACAGCCACCTTCGGCACTCCTACAAACAAGACCGGAAAAGGGGGCACCGAGACTGCTTCCCCCAACTCTGGCGTCGCCACTGTGTGGCTTGCTTGTCTACTGCCGGACTGTTGGCAGCCTTAATCGGTTCCTTGTTTACTTTCTTCCACATTAAACAGCGAGTCTATATGGTCCCTAATTTAGACGTATTTAGTTTATGTTTAGTTTAGATGGGATGATATATCCAAGTTATATTTAGCATGAATAGATTTTGCTTCATTTGGCGTCGTCTATTGACAGTTTATTGAGAACTGTGCATTCATTTGGCATATATATTTATTGGTTAGTTGTTGAGATCTTGTTGGTCGGTTCAATTCTTAAAAAAAAGGTATGACATCACTTTTAATTCCTCCGGTGAATTCCTAATAACTCATTCACGATACCATCTTTATCCGGGCGCTTCTGAATTTCAATCGTATCTATACTAAAGATCGAATTTTTATAACTAACAATAAAAGTCAAGTGGAACGAGTAGTTTTCTACCAATATTTATTTCCATGCTTTTCCAGAAAGCGACCGTTCTTCTTATGGCACTGACGTTTACAAGTTCTATGATTTCTCTACTCTCCTTTCTTCATCAAATAGGATTTGAGTTTCCGTTACTGTGTGGACTCAAAAAGACTGATTGTTCTTAGAGTTTTGGATTCATAGTTCATCAATGGAATCAATCATCAATATTCAAATAGAATTTCTATGTTTTCTATTTTCGGTAATGTATCTAATTTTTCCCTCACGACATATCTGTTTTACCGGCGAATGAACTAACAACTACATGTCACTTCCACACGGTGTAGGTCTTCAAAGCATTCAGCATGCACTTACAAACTCTTCGGTAGAATTGACTGACGCATATTGTGTTGTTCCACTTGTTTTGTTCTTTCTACAATTAAGATTGTAAGTACTTTGATAATGAATATACTCGCATCTAAAATGCAGTGTAAAAGGTGTGTTCCTTATTTTTGTTACACCCCGATCTCACAATTTCCTCAAATCATGAGATTAGGGCATAAGATATGATTTATATGTAACACAAAGAACACCCTTAACTTTTTCTTTTCCTTTAAACTCTTGATTCCCCGCATTAAACCACATAACATCCTAACAAAGGAATATGAACATTTCTTTTACTAATCAGACTTTAATAGAAAAGATACATGTATAAACATTCATGATGTCTCTCACATCTTATGCACATAAAACTTGCTAATTAGCATACATATCAAAGGGGGAACAATATTACACATCGTAAATAAAACTCTCTCTCTCTCTTAACTCTTACTGAGGACCTAGAGTGACAAGGACCGACTAACTCAACTAATCGTGTGCTAAACTCTTGTAGCAGATCTACACTGATGCTCTGACCATCTTCAAGTCCACGCGATTAACCCTAAAAATGTTTGAGTAGAGGGGTGAGCCTACTCGCTCAGTGAATGAGTACTTCAAGGAAACAGACTAATGCACTAATGAGATTACAGATATAATTTTAAGTAAACGATATGACATTTAAGAACAATAAATACTACACCGAGCAGTTCTAAAACAATATAACTGAAATAACAAAGAATGTAAATATTGCATCCAAAGAATAACTACTAGAAGACTATACTCTAGTCTTCCTTAACTCTTTCATTTATAAGGAACTCTGTGAACCTATATGATCATATTTTAGATTATTTTTATGCCCTAAACATATGCAGTGTACTCTGCATATAAAGATCCGTAGAGAACTACGATCCCACCGTACAAGACTTAGCGACACACCCGAGAAATGCTAAGTCTGACTGCCAGCCCTGGTCTGCAGCAGGACTCTCAGGCTCACAAGGCTTCAGGCTCACAAGGCCTCACTACACTCTCAAAAGCGTGAACTCTAGACTCCTCCTCAAACCTGAGCACACAGGCGGAGAGTCTCACCGGGTTACCACCGTGACACAAGCACGGATTAATGTTGAATAACCCCTATTTACTCCAGTGCCACCATGACACAAGCACGCGTTGTTGTTGAACACTGCCTCTCTCTATCCTCGTGCCTGTGACTCCGCACAGTTATTGTTGCAACATGAGTTTCACCCCCCTGGTTGCAGACCTCTCAAAAGGGGTTCTACGGTGTTAGGGCACCTAAGTTTATTAATTGATTAACATATAACCATTTAAACATGAATATCACATTTCATACTTATTTCACATTATGGGTATCACTTGAAAACACATATATATCATTTGTCATCTTCAACATGACTCAGTAACATCCCTTTCTAGGGCATGTCATATCTCATCACCTGCAATTTACGAGATATGTATTGAAATATAAGAAGCCCTGCAGTATGTAGATATCATCTCAGAGAGAACAAGCATATAAAGTTAAATGCACTAGAAACATACAATTCAACAATTAAGCATCACCACATCTCATATCGAGACCTTTCATATTACCATAGCATGATTCATTAAACACCCTATCCTTAGGGTTTCATTTGCCTTATTCATTCATCACATGCCAACACCCTACTCTGAGGGTTGCATTCGCCTCATTCACCTTTTCACATGGCTCTCATAAGGATTTCATAGGATATAAGCATTCACTAAATAAAGATTGTTTTCAACAAATTATATACAATCGATATATGTATGAAACCATGGAAAGTGAACTAAATTTAGGTTTCCATGCTATTCACTGAGATATCATGTATCAAGAATAAAATTCAATTAAGATAACCCATGAGGTACATCCTAACCACTTATAAGATTACTAGTCCTCTTCAATAAGGTTGAAACTCTAGTGATATCTCAATTAGGTTAAACCCTAATTACATCATATGGTATAAATCTGAAAAAGCATTCTTACTAGGATGTGTTGTATACGTTTCTGATGTGAATCTACCATCAAGGAGTCATTCAAACAGAGAAGGAATCCATATCATATCAAATTGCAACAACTTAAATTAAACGGACATTTCAGGTTTTAGAATCACATACCAAGCAATTAGGGATTTGGATGCTATAATCAAATTTCGTGCATTATACTGTTTAAAGGAAGAACACACTCACCCTAAGGTGTGAAAACACCTCAAAACTGTAGCTCAACTCATGGAATCTCGAACTCATATCGAATCCCTAGCAAATCTCCCAATTCTTCTTCCATTCAACTAGGAAACCTTGAAAATGAGGGATTATGAAGAAAGGGTGAGAAAAGAGGGAATTTCGACATCATCTTGGATCAAATCAGAGCATGGACGGAATATTGACATGAGAGAGAAGATCCACCATAAAAGGCTATGCAAAGAATCCAAACTTACTTGATTTCACCCTTCCTGGAATCGCAAAACCCTAATTCAGCAATTCCCCCACTTTCTTCTCTCAAACCCTAACTCTCCCTCTCTCTCTAGGAGCTCATTTCTCTGGAATGAATGACGAATAATGAGAGCTGTGTGTGTGTGTGGTCGATCATATAAGTGAATTTGAGCTGCTTGGGTCAATTGCATATTGACCCAACACTCAACTTTAATTATATTGGCTGAATATTTAGTTTCACAATAGCTTCTGTAATTCGCCTACTGAATAGCTAACAGAAGCTCCAAAAATTATGGAAATTTTATATGTTATGAATAATAGAGTTTCAGACCTCCAGTAAAAATTTGAGATAATTTCTCGTTACCAATAATTAATTAAAAATCGAACAGTGCACTGCTATATTGCAGTCTGCAGAATATTCGGCCGAGTTTGTCCTGCACAGAACTCGACCGACACCCTTACTGTAGAGATCAAAAGTCATCTAAAAATTATGCCAATTTAACAGAGTGTCTAAGACTGTGTTTTTCAAGCACAGTTAAAATTTGAGATCAATTGTATATACCAATAAAAAGATAAAATTCAATTACCACACTGCTGTATAAATCTGGAAATGTGATCGGCCGAGTTTGAAACTCGACCGATAAATAGGTCAGAACATTTTCAAAAATTCTGATATTTACCAATATTGTTCACATTTTATATATACAAATCATATCCAAATTTGAAGTAAATCAGAGTTACACATAAAATACTAAAAATCATTAATTGAGACATTCTACTTATCAAATTCTGTATTCATGTATCATCAAAACCCTATTTTGGGCCGATTAGGGTCTATGCTTCTCAAACCCTAATTCTCAAGACAAAAGAACATTTAAACTTATTATCATAGTTAAAACATCCTAATTGTGTTATCGTCACTAATTAGATTTCAAGAATGATTATTCCAATTAATCTTTGCAATTGTCTAGGTAAACCCTAGTTTACCAATTAAGCTCAAATGGGGTCGTAACAAATCTCCCCCCCTTAGAATGTTTCATCCTCGAAACATAAACCTACAAGAAAGATACATTCAAGGTTATTCTAAGCTTCTAAAACCTTCCATGTCATTATATTCTTGTATTTCATACCTGAATGTAGTTTTCAACATTAGATCTTTTAATTCTTTACTAAATCACAACATATTTCAAATAGTTCTCAATGATATCAAGCAAATTCTTTATGCCACATTCAAACATAGAATGCAAAGATAAACCACCACGCTTTCGCTGCGCAACTCTGATACTCTGATACAACTATCTCAACTTATGCAGCTCAGAAAGTTCTATTGTTCTGTATCACCTTTAAGTGACAAAAGCGAGTTCACCATGCTGTTTTAAACTTTAATAAAGTGCTATTCAAATAGAAAAACAGTCTTGAATTAAAAGGCTAGATTCAACAATCAATTGCACAATACTACTCTTGGCATCCCCATTGGGTCATGGATGCATGAGGTGAAGCATTACCACCTCATTCCATACTATCCTGTTTCGATCCTGGGACCTGTGGGTTATGGGCCCACACACAATACAAAGTGTAACCATCACATTATATCATTTTAGGGTTTCAACAATAGTAATAAGGTAATCCACGATTGTATCAGTCATTCAAGCATTAATCATACTCAATTACCATCACTCAGTTATATTAGAGCTAGGTATAACAAGCTACACCTCATTAGGGTTACTTGTCCAGACAATCTGATTATCATCCCTTTCTATTAATATGAGTGAATAAGTATGACTACCTTGTTCAGGGTATCTCTCCATGTGTTCTGACATCATCCAAACCATATCACCATATCACAAATACACAATAGTAAGATGCATATCAGGTATGAATTACTTCAACTATCATACACCTTTAATTTAACATATAGCTTGCACAAATACACTGAAATCATATGTAGAACCAACTTTCATACCTTAATATGCCTTCAACAAATCATTCATGTAAAAACAAATTCTCATATTACACAAAGCTAGTGTTTTCCCATATCTCTTTGCTCATTCATTACTTCTTTACTTTTTGCTACCTATCCTTTTCATATGATTATATACAATAAACATCATTAACATTAAAACATTTAAGATAGGAATAGATTATTCATCATTCTTGCTATCACACAAGAATTTATTTCTTATCACACTTCATCATATTGTATGTCACTTTTACATTCACTAGATGACCCCACCAAGGTATTTATGCACCGTATATGATTCATTTTCTCTTATCATTTCATTCCCACCTTTCTCTCATTAAGGAATATATGAAAGAGAAGATGATTTTAAGACTTGGAATACTTGTATTCAAACATTCCCTTAATATATTCTCGTATGTAGATTTACTTAGTTATCAACAAAGATGTTTTATTAATTAGCACTTGCCTGAATCTCACAACCTCTTTATTTTATAACTTCTCCATCATATTTCAAACCCTATCTTACGTTTCATAGTCCTCTTACCATATACTACTCTTTAACCCGTCATCTTTAATTCTAAATTTTTCTCTTATGACCATGTTGCTTATTCATGTGTATGGTCATGTATACCATGTTGCACATATTTCCTCCTTTATTTTTTTACTATTGTGAAGTTAACGTTCTAAATTAATAGCCCTTCTATTAGTTTTTCCTCATGTTGAATACATTACATATTCTTCATTTTTAAATCAAGTGGATCATGCATGGGTCAAACATAGTTTCTCTTTCAATCAAGTTTTTCTCTCCTGAATACAGTCTACCTTTGTATGACTTATTCATTCGTTAAACTACACCTATGTTCTTTGCTTAGAAACTAGTTTGTTGTTCTAGTCTTATGAATTACATGTTCATACGATTCTCTTTACTTTTACTCTTTTGAAGACTCTTTACTTCTATGGACCTATTGAATGCTCAACCCTATTCTCTACTTAGCCTTTGCTTTAGGGTTCATAAAAGCATTATACTCTATTCTATGATTCATTCTTCATGATTGATTCTTGCTATCTTGAACCATACATACATTTCACATATCTTTTCTATAATTCATATGTATAGTTCATATAATATTAATCAATAAACTGATTATGAACTTCATATCATGTTCCTTTATTCCCAATTAAGGGTTTCTCATATGAGGCCCCAAAATTGAACCTCAGATATCAGTTTCAACTAATTCTTAGTTGTTATGATCTTGCCCATAAGTTTCAACATCTTACTATATGAACATTCTTACTCTGATGTGGGTCTAATTATTCAAATTCTATTCTTATTATACTATTGATAGGATTCATTAGATCCTAGTAATGCATCCTGCCAACCGGACCAGGCCAAACCTGAAGTCCTGAAGCCAAGAACTACAAGAATTACATTCTTCCTGAACTGCCACTCACAGCTCAGAAACTCGGCCGATTGGTCAGAAACTCGGCCGATTGCTTCACAACTCGGCCGATCCGCTTGAAACTCGACCGATCAACTTGCTGTTTGATTTCCTGAAAAAGAAACTCGGCCGAATTACATACAACTCGGCCAATCAGTTTGTTGTTCGATTGCCTATTAAGGAAACTCGGCCGAATCACATACAACTCGGCCGAATCGCGTACAGACTAAAAACCTAAACAGACCTGCTGATGTCAATTTCACTCGAATCAGCGGGCAAAACCATAGAAACAAAAGCTCATTCAAAGGTCAATTCTAGTCTACTTGTTACAAAGAATGAAATCAATAAATGCTACAATTGCATAGTGTACAACAGATATTAAAGACCCATATTTCAAAGTATTGAATATTTCAATTCAAACATATAAGAGCATTTCTATACATTTCCAACAAAAACAACATTATGAAATGTAAGTTCTATCTCTTTTTACATTTATGCTCTTAATTCTTGTTTCTTTTCTCGTTTTCTAACCCTAACATTTGTAGGGTTCCTCTCTAGCCCATTCTTCCACTGTATACCTGGCCAGGGTATACGTGAGAGAATAGACAGAGTAGCTTGTACTGGTTGATCCAAGTACTCAGATATCGGGCCAGGATATCCAAATACTCAAATCCCCAAAGCTAACATCAAACATCTCCTATCTGCCACCATAGGACTCTAACTTACTAACTTAATGGTCCTTGACAACTCACCCTAAGCTCTGATACCAAGCTGTTACACCCCGATCTCACAATTTCCTCAAATCATGAGATTAGGGCATAAGATAGGATTTATATGTAACACAAAGAACACCCTTGACTTTTTCTTTTCCTTTAAACTCTTGATTCCCCGCATTGAACCACATAACATCCTAACAAAGGAATATGAACATTTCTTTTACTAATCAGACTTTAATAGAAAAGATACATGTATAAACATTCATGATGTCTCTCACATCTTATGCACATAAAACTTGCTAATTAGCATACATATCAAAAGGGGAACAATATAACACATCATAAATAAAACTCTCTCTCTCTCTTAACTCTTACTGAGGACCTAGAGTGACAAGGACCGACTAACTCAACTAATCGTGTGCTTAACTCTTGTAGCAGATCTATACTGATGCTCTGACCATCTTCAAGTCCACGCGGTTAACCCTAAAAATGTTTGAGTAGAGGGGTGAGCCTACTCGCTCAGTGAATGAGTACTTCAAGGAAACAGACTAACGCACTAATGAGATTACAGATATAATTTTAAGTAAATGATATGACATTTAACAACAATAAATACTACACTGAGCAGTTCTAAAACAATATAACTGAAATAACAAAGAATGTAAATATTGCATCCAAAGAATAACTACTAGAAGACTATACAATAGTCTTCCTTAACTCTTTCATTTATAAGGAACTCTGTGAACCTATATGATCATATTTTAGATTATTTTTATGCCCTAAACATATGCAGTGTACTCTGCATATAAAGATCCGTAGAGAACTACGATCCCACCGTAAAAGACTTAGCGACACACCCGGGAAATGCTAAGTCTGACTGCCAGCCCTGGTCTGCTGCAGGACTCTCAGGCTCACAAGGCCTCAGGCTCACAAGGCCTCACTACACTCTCAAAAGAGTGAACTCTAGACTCCTCCTCAAACCTGAACACACAGGCGGAGAGTCTCACCGGGTTACCACCGTGACACAAGCACGGATTAATGTTGAATAACCCCTATTTACTCCAGTGCCACTGTGACAAAAGTACACATTGTTGTTGAACACTGCCTCTCTCTATCCTCGTGCCTGTGACTCCGCACAGTTATTGTTGCAACACGAGTTTCACCCCCTGGTTGCAGACCTCTCAAAAGAGGTTCTATGGTGTTAGGGCACCTAAGTCTATTAACTGATTAACATATAACCATTTAAACAGGAATATCACATTTCATACTTATTTCACATTATGGGTATCACTTGAAAACACATATATATCATTTGTCATCTTCAACATGACTCAGTAACATCCCTTTCTAGGGCATGTCATATCTCATCACCTGCAATTTACGAGATATGTATTGAAATATAAGAAGCCCTGCAGTATGTAGATATCATCTCAGAGAGAACAAGCATATAAAGTTAAATGCACTAGAAACATACAATTCAACAATTAAGCATCACCACATCTCATATCGAGACCTTTCATATTACCATAGCATGATTCATTGAACACCCTATCCTTAGGGTTTCATTTGCCTTATTCATTCATCACATGCCAACACCCTACTCTTAGGGTTGCATTCACCTCATTCACCTTTTCACATGGCTCTCATAAGGATTTCATAAGATATAAGCATTCACTAAATAAAGATTGTTTTCAACAAATCATATACAATCGATATATGTATGAAACCATGGAAAGTGAACTAAATTTAGGTTTCCATGCTATTCACTGAGATATCATGTATCAAGAATAAAATTCAATTAAGATAACCCATGAGGTACATCCTAACCACTTATAAGATTACTAGTCCTCTTCAATAAGGTTGAAACTCTAGTGATATCTCAATTAGGTTAAACCCTAATTACATCATATGGTATAAATCTGAAAAAGCATTCTTACTAGGATGTGTTGTATACATTTTTGATGTGAATCTACCATCAAGGAGTCATTCAAACAGAGAAGGAATCCATATCATATCAAATTGTAACAACTTAAATTAAACGGACATTTCAGGTTTTAGAATCACATACCAAGCAATTAGGGATTTGGATGCTATAATCAAATTTCGTGCATTATACTATTTAAAGGAAGAACACACTCACCCTAAGGTGTGAAAACACCTCAAAACTGTAGCTCAACTCAGGGAATCTCAAACTCATATCGAATCCCTAGCAAATCTCCCAATTCTTCTTCCATTCAACTAGGAAACCTTGAAAATGAAGGATTATGAGGAAAGGGTGAGAAAAGAGGGAATTCCGACATCATCTTGGATCAAATCAGAGAATGGAATGAATATTGACATGAGAGAGAAGATCCACCATAAAAGTCTATGCAAAGAATCCAAACTTACTTGATTTCACCCTTCCTGGAATCGCAAAACCCTAATTCAGCAATTCCCCCACTTTCTTCTCTCAAACCCTAACTCTCCCTCTCTCTCTAGGAGCTCGTTTCTCTGGAATGAATGACGAAGAATGAGAGCTGTGTGTGTGTGTGGTTGATCATATAAGTCAATTTGAGCTGCTTGGGTCAATTGCATATTGACCCAACACTCAACTTTAATTATATTGGCTGAATATTTAGTTTCACAATAGCTTCTGTAATTCGCCTACTGAATAGCTAACAGAAGCTCCAAAAATTATGGAAATTTTATATGTTATGCATAATGGAGTTTAAGACCTCCAGTAAAAATTTGAGATAATTATAGTTACCAATAATTAATTAAAAATCGAACAGTGCACTGCTATATTGCAGTCTGCAGAATATTCGGCCGAGTTTGTCCTGCACAGAACTCGACCGACACCCTTACTGTAGAGATCAAAAGTCATCCAAAAATTATTCCAATTTAAAATAGTGTCTAAAACTGTGTTTTTCAAGCACAGTTAAAATTTGAGATCAATTGGATATACCAATAAAAAGATAAAATTCAATTACCACACTGCTGTATAAATCTGGATATGTGATCGGCCGAGTTTGAAACTCGACCGATAAACAGCTCATAACATTCTTCAAAAATTATGATATTTACCAATATTGTTCACATTTTATATATACAAATCATATCCAAATTTGAAGTAAATCAAAGTTACACATAAAATACTAAAAATCATTTAGTGAGACATTCTACTTATCAAATTCTGTATTCATGTATCATCAAAACCCTATTTTGGGCCGATTAGGGTCTATGCTTCTCAAACCCTAATTCTCAAGACAAAAGAACATTTAAACTTATTATCATAGTCAAAACATCCTAATTGTGTTATCGTCACTAATTAGATTTCAAGAATGATTATTCCAATTAATCTTTGCAATTGTCTAGGTAAACCCTAGTTTACCAATTAAGCTCAAATGGGGTCGTAACAATTTTAGTGTTTTTGAGATAAGTTAGTTACCTTTACTAAATGGCATACACATGCATGATTAACGTCTATGTTGCATACACATGATTGACATATTTTCTTGTATGTTTTTGATAGTGATCCAGCAAAAATTCTGATTTCGTCATCCATAAAGGCCTCATGGGATGAGACTATATAATGTGGTTCTGAGCCTTAGCCGCCATTTGGACCTTGCACCCTAGGAAAAGGTGTCAAAATCAGCCGTGCCCACCTGCAATCCACTAAAGACTTCATTTTTTTCTTCACTATTTCAACAAGCATTGGGTTTTGCAATGCCCCTTATCGTGGACGGTACTGACATTATGATTGTGTGTTGCTTACTCACTTCATTTGCAGACGTTTCCCTCTTCAATGAATTTAACATTTCGTTATCGTCCAAAATCCACATTTTCATATTTGGTTGTAGAATTATTGTGAGTCACGAAGTAAGTTCAATCATTTGATTATTTATTGATCCAGAATTTACGGGATGAACGTGGAGATATAAATAATGAAATGACTAAACTTATTAGAGGTGAGACTCATGGTTGATTGATTATGTTGCGTAGAATTAGATGATTGTTAAACTTTGACTAAAGTAATATTCATACTCACTTTTCTTCATTATGATCACATTTCATTGTTTCGTCTATTATCATATTAATGGATAAGCTCATAAACTCAATATTTTGACAAGCATATGCAAGTTCTATTACCATCTCATTATTTCCTATTTAATTCTCTCATGACATTACTTTGTATTTTCATGATATTTATAGAAATAGAAAGTACCCTATTTTATACTTCTATAAATACATATCTTGTTCCTAAATAGAAAGTACCCTATTTTATACTTGTATAAATACATATTTTGTTCCTACTCTTTACGTCTTCATTGTCTTAACCTAATGGGAGTCACATCGAAAACTATGACACAATATTATCAAGTCTATATGTATGTTTATGACACACATGGGTGGTATACTATTTCATTATGTTCCACTTTCTTTGCATAAAATGTAATATTACATTGCTACATTATTATTGTGTCTTTTCATTGCTAACATTTGCTCTCTCTCTCCAATAACTTATTTTTTATTTTAATCTCACAAAATAGTTATTATGTACTTTTATTAAAAGACTCTAATACCATACAAATCTCTCTCCTACTATTATATATCAAAATATCTCCAATTGCTTTCAAACCAAACAACTATAACAAATAAAGACAATTTACTACATAATTTACAATTGAGACATGCACATTAGAAAATTATTTTCAATATCCTATACTAATCCGATTATTAGTTTCATATAAAACTTTATCAAAAATTCCATCTGACTCCACTCTTTTTCTTTCCCTCCAACTATCCCGTTACTCAATCCAAAATTTCACAATAAAAAGTACAAAGAATTATTTGACTACAAAAGGAATGAAATGCCTCCCCGAGTCTTGCAAAATGTATATACATATTTTCTGTCTCTATTTAAAAATTATCTAATAAACTTGTCATGTACAATATGTGATGTGCATGTGCACGCATGCCTTCATTCACTTCCTCACTAATTTTATCCGTAACTTTTATATTCATAGATATTAAGAAAAAATCGACAAGGAGTTGCTCAAGTTGTCAAGCATGGTGTCCCCTAATAAAGAGACTCAGGTTTGAATCTCAGTTTCTGCCTTAATTTACCACCCTCCCGGGCGTTCAGCCTCTGCCACGGGTGTGTAGCAAAAGGGGGGAGAAATATTTCTCTCTCAATCCCATAGATATTAATAAAAATATTAGATGTTATAATAAGAGCAAATTTTCCCTAATTGTTGACTTAAAATTAAAAATCATTTTAATGTTTAAACTAAACATGTAGAAGATTTTAAAATACAGCACCATACACAACTCTCTTTCATCTCACATTTTTTTCATCAGTTTCTCATTTGTTCTTATTTCTTTTTCATGTCTTTTATGTATTCATTATCTGCCTCTTTATCTCCATGCATGGTTCTACCATGCGCCACCCACATTCTATTATGGTGCATACATGACATATATTGTTAGTCATAATTGTCTATATCTAACTTTTTTTTATCTTCAATAGTCATTACATTTTAATACTAACATATATTTTCTTTCGGCTATCATTTATTTCCTTGTACACTTGTTATGGTATGTTGGTCCACAATGTGCAATTGTGAAAATATGGCATTGTTGTGAAAAATAATTACCTTTATACATTCCCCACTCAGAGTTTCAACCCCTACAACATGACAATTCTTTAATAAATTTCATGACTAACACTATCATAAAACATGTTCACAATTTTATATTATTATTTCTAATACAATAATACATATTTACTTTAAATTTATTTGAAAAACACAAATATATATTTTTATTTATTCAATTTTAAAAATATCTACTAATTTTTTATTTTTAAAATGGTGCGTGCATGTGCACGCGTGTGTTTACTAGTGAATACTAAAATCCAAGTTTTGTGGAATTAGGGTTTCCTATGCTTAAAAGAGTAGTAAATAATGGAATTAGGGTTTGTCAACCCAATAAGCATACATTTATCAAGTATTCATCTTTTCACCTCCTTAACCCTATTTTGGCTTGAAAAGGGTAAAATTGAGACTTTTGCTTAAAAGATACCCTTTGTAGCATAATTGTGTTTATGGAATCTAAAAGTAGGGTTTGTGGTTTTAGGAGGTGGAAACATGGAAATAATTGAAGAAAAGAGTAATAGAGAATAAAGACATGGGAAATTAGACATAAAAACCTAACTTGAGAATCAAGTTTGTCCTTTTATGGGATTTAAAGTCATATAGTGACACATGAGTGTATGCCTTTAATTTTAGATTGACTTGCTTGATTGTGATTTAGTCTACTATTCCTTTTTGGACTACAAATTCTCCTAAGACAGGTATGTGGTTACACTTATGGTTAAATCATTTTAGTTTCCCGGCGATTCCCGAAGTTTTATCAATTTCTTGGAATAACTGCTTGATTGTCTTTTATTTCATGCAATTATAAAGTGACTATGATTATCACTATATATATATATATATATATATATGTGCACAACTAGCTCAGATCCTGGTCCTCCTCTGTAGCTCAAATGTTGATAAGATAGATGACCTAGTACATGGTTTACCTATGAGGTAGGATTATCAGGTTATCATGATTTGATGTGTTGGTATACCCTTGGGTAGGACCATATGACTCTACGACCCTATGTATTGATCTGCTTATAAGGTAGGATCATGGGGGTTAGTTGAGATCTACCATATGAGAGGTAGTATCCATGTCCACTGTAGGGACATCATAGAGGCTAGGGTATGTAAGGATTGAGTAGTCATGTTTAAAATGTAAAGTTTGCTTGTTAAACCATAATTGCTTGCAATATGTTGTTACAATTAAATGCAAGATTATTGTTTCCCCCACATACCAGTATAATTCGTTATACTGACAACTGTTTTATTTGTCGGTGTTTTAGGTTATCAAGAAAATAGATATTCCTTTAAAGTGAAACAGATGGAATAAAGCTTAATAAAGATTTGGAGGATTGTAGTTACATAAGTTCTTTCTTGGGTAAAGAATTCCACTTCCTATATTTTGCAAGGTATGAATAGAAGAAAAAAAAATTATTCCATTAAAAGTTGAGTTGTAGTAGAATTTATTAATTATTGTTGATTATTTGCAAAACCACTGATCCTATTTTGGGATAACACCTTTGACCTCTTGGTCTTCCTTAACTGGAGGTTACCGAGAGGCGGGGTCGTTATAGAAGCTCTTATTCCTTCGTGTGATCTTACCTGTCACAGCTCCTACTGTCGCCATTGTCTACTTTATTTTGTACATAGTATACAAGCAAGTTAATGAGTGCATGAACCACATCCAAGTTATACATTGGTAATGAGAGTAAGGAGGCACGTTATTGGTATAGTTTTGATTTAACCTTTTCTATTAAGTGTCAAACCTATAAAAGAAAATCTGATCTTCAAATAATTAAAAATTAAAGCCCCAAATTATTGCACTTATTAGCAAATCTACCTTATATATGGATTTCAAGGGTAAAATAAATGTGTGAAACGTTGGATGTACAGTCAAATGCCAAAACAGTATTATATCAAATTATTATACTTCTCCATCTAAATAATTTCACAGTGTAATCTTATTTGGACGTGGCATCTCCATACTGATCGTCCTTCCCACCATCAAACAACAAATGTTGCTCTTAGAAAAATAGAAGTATAGGAATGATTTTGCATTGTGAAATGAAACTGAATTTGTTCCTATTGCAGTAGTATAATTAATTTCCATAAACATTCACATCCCAAATGAAATCAAAATCCAAAGAACATAATAAGTTCTACAAAGCAATTAGGGGATTGTTGGCGGCTACACCACCATCCACCAGTTGGTACTCCCTCATCCCAGACCCATCTGCATCCTTAACCTCAAAGGTGTGAGGAAGGTAAGTCAGAGCAGCGGAGGTGGCTGTGCACACGTCTGCATATGCAGGGTTCTTCAAGGGGTCTCTCTTTGCCTTCAAGGTGCAGTGTATTAAATGAATCATGGTCACATATTTAGCATGGTGGATACACATAGCTGGTAGTTTGAGGAAATGTACTTGTTCATTTAATTACTTACGTCGAGGGAGTTGAATATGATGTGTTGCAACATCTTGATGTCAAAGGAAGGGATGGCGACATTGGTCAAGGCATCACTGATCTTGTGGTCATTGAGAAGAACATTGATTATGTCATGTAGGTACTCACCATCGTACTTGGGCCCAAAAATTTTACCCCACAACCAATTTATTGGATTGAAGTTCCTGACAACATAAATGCATAATATATGAGATCACTATTTGAGGTCGGAGACTACTCAGCTACCTTCTTCATGTAGATCTAAATAATTTGAATCTGAAGTTACTTTTATCCAATGAGTCTTCCTTTTAAGGGTTTTACTCCCTTCACACATTATTAACATTATTTATAACATTAAATCATTTAATACCACATTATCATATAAGGATTTGCTATTTATTCATTTTCCCTTTCTTACTCTATTTGACTAAGGGAAGTTCTAGAACAAAATTCTTTTAATAGTATATCACTTAAGTGGTAATTTTGTATCTTAGACACTAATTGAAACATTAACTGAGGTATTTGTACATAAACTCATACATTGGCATGAATAGAGATAAATTATACTCGGAACCATTAATAATTTCACAAATTCAACATCAAGGAAAAATGGGATGGAAAGGGTAGGAAAAACTTAGGGAAAAGGGCCAAACTGAGAATATACTCAGATTTTAGTTCGTTACAACATTCTTCTTGAGAACACACACCAAATTCATGTATAATTTCTCACATATATTTGAGTCTTTGTGAAGCTTTAAAGATCCAAAACTTGGTTCCTCTGTGGAGTTTTAATCCTTGTTTTAAGTCTTTGTAACCCTAAGCATAGGTCATATGTCCCTATATAACTCCCCTTTGACTCCTTAACACTCTAACAAAACCAACCATCACTTGGATTGCACCCTCACCCCTTCTTCTCTTGTTTTTGTCCCAATTTTCAGTTGGCAACTGTATACTATAGTAACAATGATGTATCCCCCTCTGTCTTTCTCTTTGCAAGGTACTCTACGTCAATTTCTATCTAAGATATTTTATTGATAACATATCTCACATACTTTATCAGAAGCGAAAAATATTATAGTCAATTTTGATCATGAGAATGAGACAAGGCTAATGATCATGTTATCAAGGCCTAATTCCCATTCCATTTCTCTAAGTGTTCCTATATGATGACCTCTGATAATGATTCAAAAATCAAGATTTGAACCTTTTATCTATATTCGATCATGAATCTTCATATGTATACTCTTGGGAATCAGTTACTTGATGACATAATCTTGTCCAACACTTTTAATAATAAATCCTAATTTGATGATTAATCAATTCTTGATCTTAAGATTACGCTCATACACATAAAATTGAAGCATTTTAGTGACAAGTTTTAACCCCAATTTTGTTATTTTGTGAACATGGATAAATCTAATTTATGACAAAGTTGTGAAATATAATGTTGACTATTTGGGTAATCTTACATGTTAACTTTGATATTTGGACATATATTGACCCTTGGGACTATGTTCACCCTCTTGTTGGCAACTTAAGGGTTTAATCCTAAATGACCTAAGTGGTGACCATCCTTTAAAATGATGATAAATATTATGCTGGATATGGATAATACCTCAAAATTTGTTGATTTGGATCAAGGATGAGTACACCACCTAAAGTCAAATAAGGGTCTAAAAACCCTAATTGTTTGGTCATTTTGACCGATAAAGTTGAAAACCTTTGATTGACCCTTAATTTTGATGAATCATGTTCTAAAACAATCTTGTGACACCCGATCATTCTAAGATATCCATTATACATTTAAGGTACACTTTCCTCATATTTGACCTGACTGTGGTACTTCTTATATTGTATTATATATAACATATGTGTGCATCTTGGCTACTTATTTGTCTGAGTTATTGTTCTCCATGAATAAGTTTTTATTTTTTTATCAAACCTAGAATATTAGAAAATAAAGGAACTTCCATTACTACCGTGGATTGTGGTTCCTATGGAAGTGGCTAGATTCATACTTCTTTCTAGAAGTAGCTAATATCACTTCTTGAAAAAGGGTCTAAGGATCGCTCTCCATTAAGAATATGTCATATACTTGCTTGATAGCACTTCTTTAGAAGTTACTATAACTTGTTTTCAGACATGTTACTTTAAGAGCAGAAGAAATCATGATAAAATACGGAAATTTTTTCCAATGAATTGATTTTGTCCAAAAAGTTGATATTATTTTATATGTCCTGCCAAGCACACCTAATCTTAAATTTTAAACTATATTATTTTCAACAACATACCTATGTGTTTGCACTAACTGCAAATCTTGAATCCATAATTTTAACCAATATCGACAGACCATCAAGACCAAGTTTCTGCAAATCGGCTATGCTACCACATGATAAAGACTCAACATGTTCACTAGATTGTGAGGGATACTATTATTTAGGATGATAAGTTCTTAATAATTTTTTTGTTTTGATATATTATTTCTTATTTTATATGCTAGTGTGTTATTTTTTGTGGGTAGTTTGAAAATGGACATTGAATCCCTCTACCATTGTGTAGGGAATGAGCTCGAGATTGGAGTAAGAACAATTCTGTAACATGGTGCTTTTGATGTCTCTAAACCAATTAATCGGACTACTCGTCTATATAGGTTGTGAGGCTATGTAAAGTTAGTGTGAGTGACTGTTTTAGTCTAGAAGGCGCAAAATATTTCTGAGTGCCAATCTTGTAAGAATTTCTCTAAACTTAAGAGTACAACCTTTGTTGTATTATTGAGTTATGCATTCAAGTCTTCCTATTTATTTTTGTGTTGGTTGCATTAATATACAAAGAGTCTTCTCTTTCTCCATCCTTCTTTTCTTAGTGTTAAACACACTATAGGATTCACTAATCATGTGTAAACACGTAGTAGCCTACATCCCTACCTGCTTAAGGCAACTGTTATGACCATTTAATCCAAACCAACAGATTTAGTTATATTTATACATCTCTAAAGATAACCAAAAGTGTAACATACACCGTATTCAACCCGTGGGTAGCAAATCTGAACTCGTTTAACACTATCACAGTTGTGAAGCATTAAGTTTGTCGCTTGCGACTTTCTCATCTGGCTCAAATACAACAAATGATCTTTCCATCCGTTATTCTCTCTTTTGTAGTTCTATCAAGTTAATGACTAGTTTAGTTGTTAAGTTTGTTTGTTGATTGTAACGTAAGTTGTGTGTTCAAAAGTTGGTAGGATGCCAGAAAAGAGTCTGGTAAACACACAAACAATATATTTTTTGTTCTTAAGAAATAGCCCAATTACACTTTTTAGTACGGGAGGGCACATAAATATCATTGTCTATTGGACATCATTTTAGTCAAACCACAATCATATTATTTATAATTTTATGTAGAGTGGACCGTTCATCCATGATGCATTTTCTCTACCCTAAATAACTTTAACAACGTATTACAATGTAACATACCAAAAGTACTACTTTCTATGTAACTAGGAACAAACCCGTGCTATGCACGGGTAGGAGAAAATTGTGAATCACACATAAATTATTGATTTTCATAAAAGTAAAAGAAAAGAACTGGATGCAACAATGTTTGTTTTTTTATTTCAAAAACGTTTGCAGCCATATCACCAAATGTTTTGAATTCAGAACAAAATAGAAGTAAAGTAACATGCATATTAACATTGGTATATTTAACCACAAATAAAGTTTTAATATAATTAAGAATTTTGTTCTTTAAACAAAATTGAACAGCAACAACAGATGTGTAAAGACATCTGCTCAAAAAATGTTACTGTATAGTTGCAAACCTATATGGCTTCTACAATATAATTGTTGTCTTGGTACGTGTCTACAGATGTCACAGGTGTAAGCATAGTTGCTAGCATCACAAAAATTTGAGTCTTACTAACAAAAACTAATTTCTAAGTTTATACAGACATTTCCATGAAAATTGAAACAGATATGTCAACGAAGCAAGTTCTAGATAGATTTGTATAGGCAGCTTTGTAACATTAAAAAAAATATATTCTATTGTTTCACATTACATAGAGGCAAGGTAAAGGCAAAGTGTGAGCTGCTATCGGCTGTAAGCTAGCAGCAACCACCATATATAAGAGCCCGTGACAGTCAAACCTAGTTGATCGCAGGGGTGTTCTCATTTCCTCTTTCGCAGTAGGGTACACTCAGGTCTCGTTGATACCATTTGGAATGGAAGGTGAGCCAAAACATATGTAGTAATGATGATGGTTAAAGGGCACACGTCATGGAGGTGGCGGCGAGAACCAACACAACTACACATACATAGTACCATTGCTCGTTTTCTATTTCTCTATTCCAGATAGAAAAGAACCAAAACATATATAATTTCAGCAGGCATGGTGTATCACATGTAAAGATTTATCAATTAAATCTGCCAAGGAGGTGAATCATATGAGTAGATAAACCACTGTCTACATCTTCATACTCAAAATTAATTATTGAGTAAGCTACCACCTAGGATGCTACGTAGTCTGGGAGGTATGAAAAGTATGGGAAGAATGAAAAAATATAGGTAAGAAAGGAAGGACAAAGGCGGACAAATAACTAACATTGAGAGAGAATGAAAATAGAGAGCCATCTTGCGAAAGAATCATGGCTGACACAGTGAAGTCAAATCATGGACCGCAGAAATCATGACTATCAATTTCCGAGGTAAATCAAAATCACTATCTGGAATCGCATTAGCATCATCGGGGCAAATGGAACTTGCAGCCAAGAGAACTGATGGAGATTAGGGAGAGTATGCATATAGCAGAAGAATTTGGAAAAACAAAAAGCTATTCACTTGGCAATACTACCACCAAAAAATCCTCTCTCTATGCCGTTCCAATCATCTTCGGAACTGTGGTTCTCCTCTAGTGACAAATCCTACGAGCAACCAAAGACAACTGAGAGTCGTTCAGAGGAGTGGAAGAATCTGGTAAAACGGAAAATGATTAACCTAGAGATGCTACCATCAGGAAGCCGTCGCACCGTACCAGTCGCCTTCCAAACCACTATTCTCCTGCAGTAGCAAACCCTCCGACAGAAAGACGGCGACGAACTGTCGAGAAGCGGATGGACCCAGACGGCAGCGAACTGTCAAGTTCGGAAAGTTTGCATATTCAAATCCTTTTTTTCTATGCAAACACAGCCATGGATTAGCCAGGGATTGGTTCTGCTATACATATTATATCTAACGCCTTGCACAGACCGTCCTTTATATACTATAAAGGATGGATACGTAAATTAGAAAAATGTTGGTTAAAATTGCATCAAACACCCCAACGAGCTTTCATATATAGTATAGATATGATTGCCTAAAGTACTAAATTACGATCATTTTCTTACATATCGGGTATGGCATGTGCCCGCATCTTCGGCCTACATACGGCTTCTACACTGCTCTACTACTGCTGAATAAGTTGCTGAGAGCCGCAACTGCCTTTCTTGAGATAGCTTCCTGGCTATGCGAGTAAGCTCCTGGGCATTTGTTCTGTCCCCATTGCCGACAGGATCAGCCAGACCAGTACCGAACTGTTAAGGAGGTCCATCCCAATTTGCATTAAGTGATTGAGATTCTCTTTGGTTGTGTTGTCCATCAGGTATTCATCCCCAACTAAACCGTCATTCTGCATATATAATGTCCATTATATTCTAATATTTCAAGGGAGTGAAAATATTCATATTTACTAACTAATTTTGGTAATAAGGTATTACCTGTATGCGGAGGTAGTTGCTGTTGCAGCCGATTGAACGGATGAGTGTGCTAGCATGAAAGTCGACCATGTCAGAGCTTGCCTGAGAGTAGATGTCGATGATGGGGCTTGAGCCGCTGCTCATGTCATAGATCCATTTCAGTAAGCCCCATTCAACCGATTGGTAGGCGTTGTACTTGCCGTCTACTTTATCCGAGCCAGTTCCTAGGGAAACCATGAGGAAGCGGCCATAATCCACCGGGCTGATAGCATGGAAGTCCTTGATCCTTCGTGTGATCTCGGCTGTCACGGCTCCTACTGCCGCCATTGTCTACTTTATTTTGTGCATAGTATACAAGCAAGTTAATGAGTGCATGAACCACATCCAAGTTATACATTGGTAATGAGAGTAAGGAGGCGCGTTATTGGTATAGTTTTGATTTAACCTTTTCTATTAAGTGTCAAACCTGCAAAAGAAAATCTGATCTTCAAATAATTAAAAGTTAAAGCCCCAAATTATTGTACTTATTAGCAAATCTACCTTATGTATGATTTTCAAGGGTAAAACAAATGTGTGAAACGTTGGATGTACAGTCAAATGCCGAACATTATTATATCAAATTATTATACTTCTCCATCTAAACAATTTGACAGTGTAATCTTATTTTGACGTGGCATCTCCATACCGATCCTCCTTCCCATCATCAAACGGAAAATGTTGCTCTTAGAAAAATAGAAGTATAGAAACGATTTTGCATTGTGAAATGAATCCGAATTTGTTCCTATTGTAGTAGTATAATTAATTGCCATAATCATTCACAGCGCAAATGGAATCAAAATCCGAAGAACAGAATAAGTTCTACAAAGCAATTATCGGGTTGTTGGCGGCTACACCACCATCCACCAGTAGGTACTCCCTCGTCTCAGACCCATCCGCATCCTTGACCTCGAAGGTGTGAGGAGGAAGGTAAGTCGGAGCAGCCGAGGTGGCTATGCACACGTCTGCATATGCAGGGTTCTTCAAGGGTTCTCTCTTTGCCTTCAAGGTGCAGTTTAAATAAATCATGGTCACATATTTAGCGCGGTGGATGCAAATAGCTGGTAGTTTGAGGAAATGTACTTGCGCATTTAATTACTTACGTCGAGGGAGTTGAATATGACGGGCTGCAACATCTTGATGTTGAAGGAAGGGATGACGACGTTGGTCAAGGCGTCGCTGATCTTGTGGTCGCGGAGAAGCTCGTTGATTATGTCATGCAGGTACTCGCCGTCGTACTTGGGCCCGGAAAGTTTACCCCGCAACCAATTTATGGGGTTGAAGTTCATGACAGCATTAATGCATAATATATGAGATCACTATTCGAGCTCGGAGACCACTCAGCTACCTTCTGCACGTACCTCCACGTACCTTAATTGCTTGAAAATATGTGGACAGTGCGTGAGATAGAAGGGGACTAGCTCCTTGGCAGGATAGACTGGGCGCTTTGGGTTCTCCTTCCCCGGGGTCCTGATCATGGCAGTCAACTGCCCGCCGGTGCTCGTATCTGAGATCACGTCGAAGTAGTCCACCAATCTCGCGTCTGCATTAACGTCTATCATCTGCATTCAATTAGATTGCTTAGCAAGGATACCAAATAATTGCATCGCATGCATGTATACGCAGAAAAATGTCCGTACTTGCAGCTCCTTCTCGGGGACGAGTCCGCGGACGCCACCTCCGTCGATGCTCAAGATGGTGATCCTCCTGCCTTTGGTCGGCGGAGGCAGGGAAGCGATGTTCCCGTTGGATGTTTGACTCGCCTGTCCGCCATCAGTTGGTCCACCACCACACGGCTGTTCTTCAGGCATGGTTTTAGTACGGCAGCAACTTCGTCCTTCAACCTTTCAACTTACCCTATATGAACTGGCGAAGCTGCTTTTGTTCAAAGATGTATACGAGGCATGTGGCGGTACCGCGCGTTCGGCATGGAGCCCGGATCTGCTGGACCGGGTTAAGGGGGTTATAACGTGGCATTTATAGAATCCACGAGTAACTTTCATACAGTCGGTACTGTTTTAATTTCTAAAATTAATACTCATGATATCACCTTCTCAAGAAAAACCTCAATCGAACACACTTTATTCACTTTGAACTTTTAGAAATGTTAAATACATCCAAATTGTAGACGGATTTACATGAAGTTGATGTGTTCAAAATGTAGACGATTTCAAATGAACCCATCCATCCAATGGGCGTGTTTAACGTTTACAGTTTGTTTAATCAATTTCGGACTATTGCTTCAGTTTTAAGGTTTTGAAAATTAGTTGTTTACTTTCAGGGTTTATATTCTATTACTTTATAAATTGTTGGAGTATTTTTCATGCAGAAGATCTCATGCTGAAATCCACACTAGTGACCCCTCTTTTGACTCACTACTCTTTCATCACTTTTTACCTCTCCGCCTCATGAAGAATGACAAGGTGCACACATTAGCGTTGGTCACCTCCAAAATTTTGAGATGACAATATCTATATTCTCTCCACTTATCTCCTACCACCATATGTCCTACTACGCCAAGGGCAAAGAAAAAGAAAAAAAAAGAAAATGCATAAGGGAAAATAAAAGATGCTCCAACATAATATCATCTAAACAAAGAAAAGGAGTGCTCGTATGTAATCGCACTCCAATATCTTATCCGCAACCTCTTTCTTCTATCTACATGTTCATTTAGCTAGAATACATCAAAGCTATCTCATTTCACTCTTTTTCACAGCCATGAGGGTCATCTAGTATGGTTTGAGATATGAGATTGAATGCATGATGGTAAACTAGCACCACTAGTCATATTTGGTCATCACCTCCATGAAGCGCTTTACCTGGAGTTATATGAAAGTCATATGGATTGATTGTACATTCTATATCCTATAATTAAAGTTTCTATGTTCATTACTTTAATCACAATTGCTTTGTGAAAGAGGAGAGCAAAGAGGTGAAATACATGTACTTAGTCATCATTGACACATCTAGAAAATACAAATATGTTACAATGCATTTGTCATTCCTTGCTTATTGAAAAATTGAAGAGAGATTGAGTTGGATCGTATTTGAAGACAAGTATGTTTTAAGTTTGAGGCGGTGATGAAATCTTATTTTAGGTATTCATCTTGTACTTTCTTGTACTTCATCACATATAAACTTGTTAGAATGCATGTAATTTCTCCTAGTATATATATTACCATTAAATACAATTATGAGCATTCTTTGTATATTTTTAAGGTACTTGGACCATGCTTTGGATGGCCAAAAGAGAAGAAGGATGAGCCTAGGGTTCCTTCACCTTTTTAGGAGTCTAAGGAGGATCAAAAGCTCCCCCAACCTACTCTTAGTGGCCAAGTGTCAAGACAACCATATACGTCCATGCAAATCCAAAGAAAAGATATAAGTTCCCTAGAAGACCCCTAATACGGCCCGATGCCAAGGAATGGTCGTGTTGTCAAAGTAAATTTCACTGCATATCATAGGGACAAAGCAATGCAAGCCAAGCTCAGTGGAACAAATGTATTGGACTACATGGCTGTGTAGCCTAGCCACGACTGTGGTGCCAACTACTAACATGCCCATGACGATCAAAATGGCCATAATTCATTCCTCCTAGAACGGGTGTGTGACCCTTCATGAACGCTCCATTATCTTCCCAACATGGTTGTGGGTTCCACCACCATCGTGCTTCCAAGTCCTCCAACCCCAATACACAACTAGACATTTTTCACTACACACCTTGAATGTTCCACCTAAGTGTGGATCTTGTGCACCCCTGCCACCACGGTCATGATGCCCAAAATGGCCGTGGTGTTCAGAAACCTAACCATATTTCTACATGTCAATTTTACCCCCTCTTGACTTAGTGCATCCCCATCATATATATATATATAAATATATATATATATATAAATATATATATATATATATATACTTGGGTGGCAGTTTGAGTGCATGGATAGCCATTTTATTAGCACTCTTAGACTCCCTTCAGTACTGAAAACAAGGGATATAGTGTCGATTATTTTGGCATTCCGTATCGGTTTCAAACTGATGGACAAGTGAGCCATGGTAAAACTCAAAAAATTTTTGTAATTTAAGCAAATCGACGAAACAAAGTTTATGTCGGTAGTTCTTTGTTAGCAAAAAATTGCCGATGTAACTCATAGTGGGAGACGTTATTGTAATCTACTTTGAACTTTCTCGTCGAATTTTAGGAAAAAAATCAACGTCATCAGCGTCGTTAACATTTCCTCGTCACTGGTATGATGACAAATTACCGACGTCAAATTACCTGATGTTGGTTTTATCAATGAATGAACGGTGAAATTTTGGATGTATACCGTCGGTTGTTTATAAATAACTGATGGAGAATGTGTATGTAGTCGGTTAATTCCAAATAAGTAACGATAAATATGTATGTTTTTTATATAACAGGCATGCAGACCTAATGTCCAACCTGCTGACTATCTGGAGCCTTGTTCTAGCTTAAGAACTAAAAGTTCTAAAGAATAGCATGCTCTCTGCAAGCATCGTGGCTTAAAATAGGACAACACACCTGCAAGAAAAAGATTAAATTATACAAGCCATATTGTATCATTTTTTTTAATTGTTTCTATCTTAGCCACACTTCAAATTCATACATATATGCACGAAAAAACATCATTCTTTTCCTAATATATCACATTCAAATTAACACACACATATCCATGTAACATTCAATTCACACTCACAAAATACATATCAACATCAGTTGCCATCTCAGATTTTAAGTCACAATGTTACATATCAACATTCAATTGACACTCACAAAATACATATAAAAAATCTGACATCAAAGTTTGAACTACTAAAAAATATCAATCAAACATTAAATTTTTTTTTTAAATCCACAATATTATGATGAAGCGGGTTGCCCACTATTCACATAGGTTATTCAGCTACTCACCAGTGTATATGTTAAGTCTTCTAAAAAAAGTACAAAGAGAATGAGACCTGTAAATAGATTTGATTGTTTGTAATGATACTACTTCATTAATATGATCTAAGAATACTAACTTACATTCTCTATACATTTGATTAGTTCCGTGTGATTGACAATAACCTGCATATACAACATCACGTAATATGCGCATGCCCAACAATTATCTTGTATAGGGGTCTATAGATTTACAATTACATTAATAAATGTAATCAAGTAGAGTTGGTCATATATTATGAAATCGGAATGAGAAAACAATACATCAACACTCATCTAAGTTATTGATATGTTTTTCTTATCTACCTTCCCTCGTCCATCACGAAATGCTCTCACACTCCTATAAGCTAAATTAACATATATATTGCATTATTAAACTATCATTGTGATACAAACATTAACAAAGAGAATGGGGACTGAGAAACTATAATTACGTATGAATCGCCAATTTTATTGGGTGTCTCATATTTTGTGACAGTTTTTCACTTGAAGGATCAAAGACATACACCAAGTCTCAGGAACAATCACTAACAATTGCCAGTGCATGGAGCCTGGATCTGCTGGACCAGGTTAAGGGGGTTATAACGTGGCATTTATTGAATCCATGAGTTACTTTCAATACAGTCGGCACTGTTTTAGCTTCTAAAATTATATAATACTCATAATATCACCTTCTCAAGAAAAATCTCAATCAAACACATTTTATTCACTTTGAACTTTTAGAAAAGTTAAATACATCCAAATTATAAACGAATTTACATGAAGTTGATGTGTCCAAAATTTAGACGATTTCAAAGGAATGCATCCAACCAATGATGCGTTTAACGTTTAAGGTTTGTTTAATCAATTTCATGATACTTCTACAATTCTAAGGTTTTGAAAATTAGTTGTTTACTTCTAGGGTTTATATTATACAATATATTTTGTTTTGTCAATTTTGTTTCAGATGCGATAATAATAAAATATGATTACTTTACCATTTATCATCATAAAATTACAAATTATAGTAAGGGAAGGAGGTTATATATCATCTTGTCCTCCCATTGTTAAAGTAAAATAAAATTATAATATACAATGTTGTTCAATAAAGAAAATGCATGAAACAACATGTTAAGTGTACATGGAAACATAATAAAAATAAAAATAGAAATTGGCATATGACACATCATCTAATAACCTTACTACATCCATAAGAGAATCTATGTACATGTGTGTCCAATGACAACAAACAGGCATGTAGTTAAAATAGGAAAAGGCCACACGATATATGGAGGGACTCATTTTTGTTCAATGTATTCTATAATGACCATGCCATCTATTCACATACTACTAATCGAGTTGTGTTTTTTGGATAATTGTATGACACAAGAAAAGATGAACCTACAACATGTTGTAATTATCAAGTTTCTCTATGATGCAACTCTCCCTCTCATCCCTTGACTCTCTTAGGGTTCCTCCATCCTATCGAGTTCCTCATCGCCTCCCCCTCTCTTTTTGGCCCCCTCCCATTTCAGCATCCATGGATATCTCCATTCTACTGTTCTTGAATCCTCGCAAGAATCCTCTATCTCCTCCTACACTAGTAATACAAAGGTAAGTGTGATGGTTTGATCTTGTGCTCCTCCCCTTCCTTCTCAAATCATATTCAACTCATAGGTTAGTTCACAATTAAGTTGGTAAATTATTCTATCTCTCACTGACTACTTTTTTTTTATCTCATCAAGGAGCCATCATCATGCAAACAAAATCAAGTGACTTCCCAATTGGAATAAATGTCCCAAAGATGATGAAAATCTTATTACCTCATAGACCTACTTGATAGCAAAAGGGATCATCCTTACTGAAAAGGATGCCCATATACCCACCAAAAACCCTAACCCATGACTTTGTTTAAAATCAAAACACATCATCAACATAACCACCCTCCAATCTCTAACTCAAACACTTTCTCTAATTCCTCTTCGTCTAAGACAGCCATCATTTTCCAAAAAAATCTAGACAAGACTACTCCTCATAACTCCAACAATTCAATTTATCACTCTTAAAAAACTCTACCCCTTTATCGGAATAGCCATCATAACACATATGTTGTACCCTCTCTCACATAACCTAAAAAACAAACCTAATCATGCCATCCACCAAATACCATCCTATTTCTACTAGTTTGATAGATACATCCTCCACATACCCTCTTCCAACCCAACACCCTCTCGCCTACAATATTAAACTCCTCTCCCTACCTAAACCTATCCTTTTTTCCATTACCCCAATAATAAAAACTTACATGGAATCAGGATAGGAGCATGAATTGCACCTCAACCTTCCTCTTTTTGGCCTCTGGTAAGCGCATTTTCTTAGCATTAGAGGCATTATCGTTCACATTGAAATTAATGAAGGGTCACAAACTCTTCATGTCCTCTGCATCACCCACTACTACCACACTCTTAGATAACTAAACCCAAAATTTGGGCTCGTATATATTCTCAACTCAATGGAAAACATGAAGAAGGTTGTTTGTAAATCTTTCTTTGCAGAGTTCAATTCCAAGAAATCAAAGGACATATCTACCAATATAACACTTTTATTGGTTCATCCACTTTTTTTAATTGTCCCATGTATGACCTTATCATCATTAAACTCCATTCCCATCTTTGGACATATGATCTCTTCCAAAAAATAGCTCACAAATGGGATGCTCTTCTAGTTTATGTCCCTGAAGATATTATTGTCAGATAGGAATTGACCATGCAAAGATTGCACTCATTGCCTCACCTGACATCAACTACCCACAATCCTTCAACATCATTGTCAGTGACACATCTTATCCCCTCACTATCTTGTGTGTTGAAGGCCCCTACAAAGATATACTTTTCTTCTTATATAATACAGTTCATACTCCTCTTTGGAAATTGAAATTGGGCTCTTACATATTTGTTGGCATCTTCTGTATCATAAAATACAAAGCAACTTATCATAAAGCCTAGTTCCTCTAGAACCTAACCCTTATCCTCATTGTCTTAAAAATTCCTTTGTTTGGATAAAAAAATGACAATCATTGGTTTAAAACCCATTGAACCAGTTGTATCACCTTAAATACCTCTTTTCCATCTAATACATCCATTAAATCATTATGAATTCTAACTAATTCACCTCCAAGTAACAATCCAACCCTCAGTCTGCAATAAGTCAGTAAAGAACACAATATTTCCACCAATAATTTTGTTGAGGTTATTGCCACAACTCTCTTAAGGTACAAGACCATGTTTACTCCATCATAGGGGTCTTTGACAATAACATTGTGGACCCCATAGTCCCTTCTTAACATAGTCTCTAATTGTATATATACAAGTTTCATGCTCCATGAAGAAAGGCATTGTTCCCCATTAATATGTTCTATTTATCTTATTGGTCCTAAATATTTCTATTCTCAACCATCAAATCCATGTACATAGAAAAGCTTTGTCACCCACACACTACATGTGCATGACTAGAGCATACCCCATAATTTTAAAATAGACCCTCACATAATTGCATGCCATGACTAACCTAGAGGTTTTCTTGGCATTTTGTAATAGTTTGGGTTTAGTCTTCTCTAATGATGAGTATAGAAATGATTTTATCGCACTTATCTATCACAATCTTCTCATACACAATCATAATGGCATTGATGAATATTGCTTACTTTATTGATATATTTGTATATATTGGTTATTTCCCATCCCTTACCCTTTTATTTAGGTCTTACTATGTTGATCAACTCCTGATATATAAATGGTTTACTTTATTTGTAATAGGAAAAGGCTTGTGAGACATCACATAAATATAAACAAGATTGATATCATAATAGCAAAAGAAACTAAATCACATATTACCACCTAGAAATCTTTAGGGTGTGGGAGCCATAGAACTAATTTATGGCCTAAACCATAGGCTATTGTCCTTAGTGATGGATTGATCATTGGATCGTATAACTAGTTCCTCACCCTAAATGATCACACCATCTCGAACCACACAATCACAACTATTTTTTTGGAAGTACTATCAACAACACATGATCTATATGTTACACCCCGATCTCACAATTACCATTAATCATGTGATTAAGGCATAAATTGAGGATTTAACGTAATACAAAGATCACCCTTAACTTTATCTTCTTTTTCAAACTCTTTGTTTTCTCACATTGAACCACATAAACTAACTTTACAAGGGAATTAAAACACTGATTTCTTTAATATGATCTCAACATAAACGATACACATCCATACATTCATTCTCAGGTAAATACGACATGATAATCATATACATTCTCTCTTATTAAGGACACAAAGATACAAACATTACGTACAAAACTCTCACATCTATACTAGGACCTAGAGTGACAGGGGCCGACTGAACTTAACTAATCTCATACTTAACTCATGTGGTAGATCTACTCTGATGCTTTGACCTTCTTCAAGTCCACGTGGTTTCCCTAAAAATTGTGAGTAGAGGGGTGAGCCTACTCGCTCAGTGAATGAGTACTTCAAAGAAACAGTCTAAAGCACTGCTATAATTAAAGGTATACTTTTGAGCAACTGAAATCAATTATAATAGCAGTAAACTTTACAGAGATTGATCATTGACAATCATAAATATGGTAGGATACTCTAGATATCGACAAGAGTAAATCAATATATGAGCATGCTTGATTAATTTCAATGAGAAATAATAATTCAGAAACATACAAAGAATAATTGTTGGGAAACTTTACTCGAATTTTTCTTAGCCTTTCTTACTTATAAGAAACTCTTTAAACCTATATGAACATATGTTAGCTTATGCCCTGATCATATGCAGTGTACTCTACATATGAAGACTCGTAGCGAACTACGATCTCACCGTACAAGACTTAGCTTAAAACCTGGGAAGCTAAGCCTAGAATTGAATCCAGGTCTGCTTGACTCGAACCGTCACGTCTGACTAAATCAGCTAAACAACTGGCCTTTAATTGGACCTCTCCTTCTAGGCTGAGTACACATGCAGAGGGTCTGAGACGCTCTGTGGGCCTCATCTTGGTACACTATGGGTACCTCTGGGTTACCACTGGGATCACTGGTTCATGTTGGATAACCTATCTTCTCTTAGGAGACTTCCTCAAGGGCTTCGTATCCCCACACGCTCTGTGGGTGCGATCCGATCCCAGTATACTGGTCGCTGCCAAGGTGGATCATTTCTCCCTACAGTGCAGACATCCGTAGGGAATCTAAGGTGTTCAGGGCACCTATGTCTATTATTTTATTTTTCTTGGAAAGCTCTTACTATATTGTATCTTTTCCCTTACTTATACTTGATTCTGGTATTTCTATGGTACCGTGTCTATTTATTTGAAGTTTATAACACATCATGCATATCATCCTTAACTTGGCAGAGCAGTATATTCAAACACTGTAATATTTTGAGAAATCAACATACTATACATGCAGGCAAACTGAAATACTTAAATAAACATAATGCATGTCCATTTGGAAATTATACAATAGAATCATGCAATTAAACATCCTAATATACTGATAAGGGCTAATTACTTGGCATATGAGAAATCATTATTTACACCCATAAATTATTTGCACTTTCTTGGAAAATGTGCACATCGACCCAAATCCTGGGTTGTGCATCTCATACTGAGAACATGGTAATCAAAATGCTTAATTCATTGAACACCCTATCCTTAGGGTTTCATTTACCTCATTCACTTATCACATGGCTCTCATAAGGATTTAATATGTCATAAACATCCACTAAATACAAATTGCTTTAAACAAGTCATATACAATCAACATATGTATGAAATCCTCGAATTGAGCTACATTAGGGTTTTCCATGCCATTCATTGAGATATTATGAATCAAGAATAACATTACACAAATAGAGTCTATGATTCCAAGAAAAACACTTCAAATGGATTTCACCATATTTATTCACAAATTTCCAACTTTCCACTCATATTGGGCTTCACCCTCTTTACACAGATATCAAGCAAACACTATTCACATCACATGAAATCCAAAATAGTATCTGACATATATGTACTACACATTCAGATAAACAATCATTCATAACCAAGGGGATCGAGATAAACAAATTTCGATATTTAATTATATAGCAATTTCGGTCACACACAAATTCCCTATATTTCAGTTTACTCTTATAACCTTTGTGAATACTTAGGGAATTCTCATTAGGATGTATTGTATACATTTCTAATATGAATTTATCATCTGAAATTCAAACAAATAGAGGAAGAATCCATTTCATATCATTTTGCAACAACTTAGATCAAACAGACATTTCAGGGTTTGTAGTTGCATACTAAACAATTAAAGATTATGGATGATTTAATCAATTTTCATGCAATATATTATTTAAAGGAATTTACCACTTACCCTAAGGTGTGAAAACACCTTAAAAACGCAGCTCATCCCTAAAAATTTTGATCTCATATCAAATCCCTAGCAATTCACCCGATTCTTCTTCCTTTCAACTCAGAAACCTTAGAAATGAGGGATCACGAAGAAAGAGTGAGAAAATGGAAAGTTTTGACACCATTTCAGATCAAATCAGAGGAGGGAAGGAATCTTGACATCTGAGAGAAGATTCACCATGAAAGGTTGTGCAAAGAAGCTAAACTTACATGATTTCATCATTCCTCGGATCGCAAAACCCTAGGTCAACATCTCCATCACTTTCTCCTCTCAAACCCTAACTCTCCCTCTCTCTCTAGGATTTCATTTCTCTGGATTGAATCACAAATTATGAGAGCTCCTTGTGTGTTAGGTTAACCATATAGAGAAATTGAGTTTCTTGGGTCAATTGCACATTGACCCCTCACTATACTTTCTCTTATTTCAACTGAATTTTCATTCATAAAAATATTACTGTAATTCATCTACTGATAAGGTCTAAACGCTTCCAGAAATTACGAAAATTGTACATGTTGTTTATGATTGAGTTTCAGATCTCTAGTTAAAGTTTCATATCATTTGGTGTTACCAATAAATAATTAAAAATAAATCACTACACTGTTGAAAAGCACTCTTTCAACATTTTGGTCGAAGTATAGTTCGACTGAGAACCACATTCAAAGAACACTCAAATATTCTGAAAATTTTCTCCAATATGCATGATGGTATCGACAGCTGTGTATACTTGTTTTTCCTGAAATCGCAAGACAAAACCGAATCAAATAAGATAAAACCCATTATTTTAATCATTTATTATCAAAAAGATAAAATACGGGAGATTTGATACTGAAAAGGATTATAGACTAGAGTAAGTGAATTATGCAATATTAACCACCAAAGTGACCAATTAACACATAAAATGCATATAAAAAGTCTATAAATGCGACTCAAAATCCTCACATCAATATACTATCATTAATCAAGTCTAAATGATGTTCAATTTAATCAAGCATGTAATCATTGAGGTAAACCCTAGTTTACCAATTAAGCACAAATGTGGTCATTAGAATTCTCACCCCCTTAAAATGGTTTCACCCCCAAAACATAAATATGCAAGCAAAGTACTTTTAAGGTTTATTTTAAGCTTCTGATATCTTACATGTCATTATATTCTTATATTTCATACTTGAATGCAGTTTTCAACATTAAGTCCTTCATTTCTTTTCTAATCACAACATGTTTGAAATAGTTCTCAATGATAACAAACAAATTCTCTATGCCACAATCAATCATAGGATAGAGAGAGAAATAACCATTTCAATATTTTTATACTCTTGAGATGTTACCTCAACATTGATAATCTGATCCAACTATCTCAATTCATACGACTCAATATGTACTATTTTTATGTATTACCTCTAAGTCACAACAGAGAGTTCACCATGTTGTTTTGAATTTTTACTATTGTGCTACTCAAATAGCAAAATAGTCTTGAGTTAGAAGACTAGATTCAACAACAATTGTACAATACTACTCACAACATCCCCATTGGATCATGGATGCATAAGGTGAAGAATTACCATCACATTCCATATTATTCTCAAGTATGAACCCACACATAATGCAAGGTGTAACCATCAGGTTATAGCATACTAGGGTTTCAAAAATAGTAACAAAGTACTCCATGATTGTATTAGTCATTCAAGGAACATTCATATACAATTACCACCACTTAGTTATATTAAAGCTAGGTATAACAGGATATACCTCATTTGGGTTACATATCAATAATACAATATGGTTATCATCCCTTCTATTCATATGAGTGAATATGTAAGACTTACTTATTTAGGGTAACCCTCCATTTGTTTTATCATCAATTGACCCATATCATCATACCACAATTGTACAATACTAAGATGGATTACTGGTTTGAATGACTACACCTATAAGACACCTAAAATTAACATATTGCTTGCACATGTACACTGAAATCATACATAGAACCAATTTACATCCCTTAATATACCTTCAACAAATTATACTTCTAAAAACAAATTCACATATTACTAAAAGCCATTGTTATCTCTTATCTCTCTCCTCATTCACTACTACTTACTTTATGCTACTTATCCTTCTCATTTTAATCATGTAGATTAAACATTCCTAAAATTGAAACACATAATGTACAAATAGATTATTCATCATTCTTGTTATCACTGCAAGAATTTATTTCATATCACACTTCACTCATATTGTATTTCTCCTTTTGTTCAAAACACACTTGTTACATTTCAAAGTTATATCTTACTCTTTGCTCCGAATCATTTCCATATTGTTTATCTACCTTTCAGATTAGCTATCTTTAAACCCTGGATTACTATTAGTGCTAGTTTACTTCTCATAGTGCAAATCTCATGATCTTGTTTTATAGGGATGCTAGTATTCAAGGTCAAATAACTAGTGACATCCCTTGAACTACTACAACTTTAAACATTCTAGGGTTTGGTCCTTATCAGTAGCATGACGTTATTGGGATGTGACTTTACTCCCTAAATTTGAAATTCAAACTTTGGATCTTACAAGTTTTACTAAGGTCTTTCTTATCTTATCAATTGAGTTTTCTTTCTCTTACTTGACCTATTCAGATAGATTACATTCTCAATTTACCCCACTAGAGTTTCATCATCATATTGTGTGTCATTATTACATTCACTAGATGTCTCCACCATGGTGGTTATGCATCATATATGATTCATTTTCTTATCAATTCATTCCCATATTGCTTTCATTAAGGAAGATATGAAAGAGAAGATGATTCTAAGACTTATAATTCTTATCTTCAAACATTCCCTTAATACATTTATCATATGTAGGTTTAGTTAGTTATCAACCAGGATACTTGATTAATTAACACTTGATTGAATCTCCTAACCTCTTTCTTTTATAATCTATATTACTCCACCATGTTTCAAACCCTTTCTTACTTTCCATAATCCTCTTACCATATACTACTCTTCCACCTGTCATCTTTAACTTCTAATTTTTTTCTTCTGATCATGTTGCTTATTCATGTGTATGATCATGTATACCATGTTGCACATATTTTTTTTATCCTTCTACTAATGTGAAGTTGAAATTCTAAATCAATAATATCTCTACTAGTTTCAACTCCTGTTTAATACATTACATATCCTTCATTTTAAATTAAATGGATCATGCATGGGTCAAACTTAGTATCTCTTTTAGTCAAGTTTTTCCCTCCTGAATATAGTCTACCTTTGTATGACTTATTCATTGGTTAAGTTACACTTTTGTTCTTCTTTTAGAAACTAGTTTGTTGTTCTAAAGAGACTTGGAATCCAAAGGTAGTAATGATGAATGTATTAACTTCACAATAAAGGTATACATTCCATGCTCTCAATTATATCATACCTCTCATTCCTTAATCAAGCTCATTATTTCCAACATTTCTGTTTGTTTCAACTAAGTTTCTTATCCTAGTTTTATGATTTACATGGTCATCTAGTTCTCTTCACTTTAACTCTTCTGAAGACTCCTCACTTCTATGTACTTATTGTATACTTAGCTCTTTTCTTCTATTTTCCCTTTGCTTTGGAGTACATAAAAACATTATACTCGGTTATATAATCTATTCCTCATGATTGATTCTTACTATCTTGGCCCCTTACATACTTTTCTCATATCTTTTCCATAATTTATATTTAGAGTTCATATAATACTAATAATTCAACTTAATCTGAACCTTATGTCATGTTCCTTTATTCCCAATTCAGGGTTTCTCATATGAGGCCCCAAAGTTGGATCTTAGATATAAGTTCCAACTGATTCTTAGTTATCCTAGTCTTTCCCCTATACTTCAAAATCTTAGAGTATATACATTCATATTAGAATTTGGATCTAATCTATCCAGAATTTACTCTTGTTATGTTACTAATAGGAGTCATTAGATCCCAGTAATGCATCCTGTCATCCAGACTAGGCCAAACCTGCAGTCCTGAAGCTAAGAGCTACTTAGGATTACTCAACTCCTATTCATATCAAATGTGTGGAAGAAAACTTATCCACTTAGAAAAGCTCATTCAAAGATCATTTCTAGTCTACTTGATACAAAGAATGTAATCAATAAAGGCTACACCTGCATAGTGTACAACAAATCTTAAAGACCCATATATATTTCAAAATATTGAACATCTGAATTCAAACATATAAGAGCTTTTCTATTCATCTCTAATAAAACAACAATATGAAATGAAAGTTCTATCTCATTTTATATTTATGCTCTTAATTCATGTTACTTATCTTATTTCTAACCATGATATTTTTAGGGTTCCTCTCTAGACCATCCTTCCACTGTATACCTGGCCAAGGTATACATGAAAGAATAGATAGAGTAGCTTGATACTGGTTGATCCAAGTACTCAGATACCAGGCCAGGATATCCAAATACTCAAATCCCCAGAGCTAACATCATAACATCTCCTATCTACCACACTCATGACTCTAACTTACTAACTTAATGGTCCCTAAAAACTTAGCCTAGGCTCTGATAACAAGTTGTTACACCCCGATCTCACAATTTCCATTATTCATGAGATGAGGGCATAAATTGAGGATTTAACGTAATACAAAGATCACCCTTATCTTTTTCTTCTTTTTCAAACTCTTTGTTTTCTCGCATCGAACCACATAAACTAACTTTACAAGGGAATTAAAACATTAATTTCTTTAATATGATCTCAACATAAATGATACACATCCATACATTCATTCTCAGGTACATACAACATGATAATCAAATACATTCTATATTATTAAGGAAACAAAGATACAAACATTACTTACAACACTCTCACATCTATACTAGGACCTAGAGTGAAAGGGACTGACTGGATTTAACTAGTCTCATACTTAACTCATGTGGTAGATCTACTATGATGCTTTGACCTTCTTCAAGTCCAAGTGGTTTCCCTAAAAATTGTAAGTACAAGGGTGAGCCTACTCACTCAGTGAATGAGTACTTCAAAGAAATAGTCTAAAGCACTGATATAATTACATATATACTTTTGAGAAACTGATATCAATTATAACAACAATAAGCTTTAAAGAGATTGATCATTGGCAATCATTCATATGGCAAGATACTCTAGATATCAACAAGAGTAAATCAATATATGATCATGCCTGATTAATTTCAACGAGAACTGATAATTCATAAACATACAAAGAATAATTGCTGGGAAACTATATTGGAATCTTTCTTAGCCTTTCTTACTTATAAGAAACTCTTTAAACCTATACGAACATATTTTGTCTTATGCCCTGATCATATGCAGTGTACTCTACATATGAAGACTCATACTGAACTATGATCTCATCGTACAAGACTTAGCTTAAAACCCGGGAAGCTAAGCCTAGAACTGAATCTGGGTCTACTTGGCTATAACTGTCACGTCTGACTAGGGCGGCTAACTGGCCTTTAACTGGACCTCTCCTTCTAGGATGAGTACACAGGTGGAGGGTCTGAGACGCTCTGTGGGCCTCATCTTGATACATTCTGTGGGTACCTCTGGGTTACCACCGGGATCTCCGGTTCATGTTGGGTAACCTATCTTCTCTTAGGAGACTTCCTCAAGGGCTTTGTCTCCCGACATACTCTATGGGTGTGATCCGATCCATGTATACTGGTCGCTGCCAGGGTGGAGCATTTCCTCCCTACAGTGCAGACATCCATAGGGAGTCTACGGTGTTCAGGGCACCTATGTGTATTATTTTATTTTTCTTGGAAAGCTCTTACTATATTGTATCTTTTCCCTTACTTATACTTGACTCTAGTATTTCTATGGTACTGTGTCTATTTATTTGAAGTTTATAACACAACATGTATATCATCATTAACTTGGTAGAGAAGTATATTCAAACACTGTAATATATTGAAAAATCAACATACTATACATGCATGCAGACTGAAATACTTAAATAAACATAATGCATGTCCATTTGGCACTTATACACTAGAATCATGCATTTAAACATCTTAATATACTAATAAGATCTAATTACTTGGCATACGAGAAATCGTCATTTGCACCCATAAATTATTTGCACTTTCTTGGAAAATGTGCACATTGACCCAAATCCTGGGTTGTACATCTCATAGTGAGAACATGCTAATCAAAATGCTTAATTCATTTAAAACCCTATCCTTAGGATTTCATTTACCTCATTCACTTATCACATGGCTCTCATAAGGATTTAATATGTCATAAACATCCACTAAATACATATTGCTTTAAATAAGTCATATACAATCAACATATGTATGAAATCCTCGAATTGAGCTAAATTAGGGTTTTCCATGCCATTCATTGAAATATTATGAATCAAGAATAACATTGCATAAATAGAGTCTATGATGCCAAGAAAAACACTTCAAATGGATTTCACCATATTTATTCACAAATTTCCAACTTTCCACTCATATAGGGCTTCACCCTCTTTACGAAGCTATCAAGGAAACACTATTCAGATCACATGAAATCCAAAATAGTATCTGACATATATGTACTATGCATTCAGATAAACAATCATTCATAACCAAGGGGATCCAGATAAACAAATTTCTATATTTAATTATACAACAATTTCAGTCACAGACAAATTCCCTATATTTCAGTTTACTATTATAGCCTTTGCGAATACTTAGGGAATTCTCATTAGGATGTATTGTATACATTTCTAATATGAATTTATCATCTGAAATTCAAACAAATAGAGGAAGAATCCATTTCATACCATTTTTCAACAACTTAGATCAAACAAACAATTTAGGGTTTGTAATTGCATACTAAGCAATTAAAGATTATGGATGATTTAACCAATTTTCATGCAATATACTATTTAATGGAAGTTCCCACTCACCCTAAGGTGTGAAAACACCTTAAAAACGCAGATCATCCCTGAAAAATTCGATCTCATATCAAATCCCTAGCAATTCACTCGATTCTTCTTCCTTTCAACTCAGAAACCCTGGAAATGAGGGATTATGAAGAAAGACTGAGAAAAGGAAAAGTTTTGACACCATTTTGGAACAAATCAGAGGAGGTACGGAATCTTGACATGTGAGATAAGATTCACCATGAAAGGCTATGCAAAGAAGCTAAACTTACTTGATTTCATCATTCCTCGGACCGCAAACCCTAGGTCAACATCTTCATCACTTTCTCCTCTCAAACCCTAACGCTCCCTCTCTCTCTCTAGGATTTCATTTCTCAGGATTGAATCATGGATTATGAGAGCTCCTTGTATTTTAGTTTTACCATATAGAGCAATTGAGGTTCTTGGATCAATTGCACATTGACCCCTCACTATACTTTCTCTTACTTATGCTGAATTTTCAGTCATAAAAATATTACTATAATTGGTCTATTGATATGGTCTAAACGCATCCAAAAATTACAAAACTTTTACATGTTGTTTATGATTGAGTTTAGGATCTCAAGTTGAAATTTCAGATCATTTGGTGTTACCAATAAATAACTAAAAACAAAACAATATACTACTAAAAAGCACTCTGTCAGCATTTTGGTCAAAGTATAGTTTGAATGAGAACCACATTCAAAGAACAGTCAAATATTATGAAAATTTTCTCCAATATGCATGATTGAGATATCCATATCATATACAAAATTAAATTAAACAAAAAATTTCTATAAAATATGAAAAATCATTTAACTCACTTCTATCATGATCAAATTCCATATTCATGTACTATCAAAACCCTAATTTTTTCCGATTAGGATTTACATTTCTCAAACCCTAATTCTTCAAAATAAAATCATAGTTAGAGTTTCTTCTTAGGTTTGAAACATCACAATTGATCTACTATCATTAATCAAGTCTAAATGATGTTCAATCTAATCAAGCATGTAATCATTCAGGAAAACCCTAGTTTACCAATTAAGCACAAATTTGGTCATTACACTATAACTGGCCTATATGGTGAACCATCCTAAAACAAGATGGTCTTCTTAAATGGAATAACATATCTAGGCATCCAATTCTTTCCCCCCTTGTTGTTGGATGATGATTTCTACATCATCGAATTCACCCATAAGCATCCCCATGCACAATATTACCAAATATATCAATTCATTCAATGATATCGACAATCGCCAAACCTTACTGATCTTATCTCTTCCATATATAATTACACATGGTCTGATAATACAAACCCCATTCTTTTTTTTAAGTTGGAAACATTTTTGTGTAATCTAGTTTAGTTGGCCTTCTATCTACTTTTGACATCATCTATGAGACCAAAATATATATGAGATCATAACCTTGTCATACTAGAAATGAAATCCTCTTCTTGGTGACACAAAATCTTTTATTTGAGCTTCTACCCCAAATATTCCTTATATAATACCATTTTAATAAAATTTTGGTATAGCTCTACTTCAGTCTCTAAAAATCCTACCAGAAACCTAGCCTTACAACTTGAATCATGTTTGTTGGTCCTCTAAAGTTTGGCATCATACACTTTTAGCTTCCTCGATAAAAATATCAAAAAACTCTCCAAGACCATTAGTGACGTTGCATCTGTTGACCCCCTTCTTTCCAACCACTACATCTATATCCCTAAGACAATCCACTAAATTCATGGATGATTTTTTGGAATATTAAGAGATCTATTGTAAGTAGCGATTAAAAATTTAGTGTCGTAGGTGTTGGTATGGTATGCCCAGAGAGGCAATCATATGATGATTGCGATGAGGCATTAGATACCTGATTTGATAACAACAAAGGTAATTTCATCTATTATGTTTGTCTCAGTCATGAGATGATGACACACATGATATATGTCTAAAGAATGATGAGACTTGATGACATATGTCTTCAGGTTGAGGACCTGAACAATGAGACGATATGTATGATAAGAGTACATACATTCTTGATATATCCCTAGTTGGATATTACTGTGGAGGAAAAATAGATAATAGTAATACGTAAGACTAGAGTGTGTGTTGACTGTTGACAGAGTCTCATTAGTCATGATATATGATATCAAGTCAAGCACATAGATATATGTTAGAGAATAGTATATCGTATAGACCCACCATGAGAGTAATACATGGATAACATGGAATGGTAGTCACAATCATCTCTCATTGTGATGGTGGTGATTGTGGTTCTTAGACCTGAAATCACTACACTTGTCACATGTCGTTGGGTAAACTTTGACATCATCAAATGCAATCCTAAAACATGGATTGTTATAACAGTGATGATTGGGTGGCTTTGACACATGGGGATAGACTGTGAGTGATAGACATGGGATTTGTCCCTCCTACAAGGAGTACGATATCTAGGCCCCCTTGATAAGCAAGACTAAGAATTGTATGTCCATACTCATGTGATTCAATATATGATATGTGAATTCACATGCATCTGAGACATTCAGCTCTAGGTCAAGGATTATGGATTGAATGTTGAAGAGGATGATGTTCCATGCCTCGAGTTCAATCCGGATGTCAGCAACAAAGGAACTATACGATCACTGTAACACTAATCACATATTGTAGGTTGAAGTTGTTCTCTAACTTTCTGAGTTACTTGGGTAGCAATGATGAGTTACTAGATTTTTCTCATTTCTTGTGATGTCATAAGTTGTTATGAACATTCACTGCCAATGTAAATTGGAACATGTAGGGTCACACACAAAGGATACCCCCTGGAAGAGGAGATTGTCCATGAATGATGTTTAGATTGAGACCAAAGGTGTTAAGGTACTCAACTAAACACACAATTGAATGACTGGACTCATAACTATCAAGTTCAAGTGTTGAATTAGCTTGTTAGAGTGTTTGGTCGATTAGACACTGCATTGGCAATGTCCGGACTACCAACTGACCGGTTCACCCAGGTGAGCCGATTGGCTGGTGTGTGCCAACCGACTAGTTCACCCAAGTGAGCTGATCGGCTGGTATGAGCCAACTAACCGGTTCACTTGGTGAACCGGGTGGCTCACAGTCCTACCAACAGAGGGAATTGAGATTTACCCGGTTGGTGGAAAACTTTCATAATTCACTTGTTCAATTCGATTAGAATAAGGATTAATCTTTGTATTTATTGGAAATGATTAAGGAAAGTCAATTGTGGGCAAGTCTGGGAAGTGAAATGACCAGTTCACTTAGTAAACCGACCAATTCACACTCCCAACTGACCGGTTCACTAGTGAACCGATCGACTCACCTTGCCAAATGACTATTTCAGTAATGAAACGATCAGTTCGCCTGCCGTTGTACAAACTATTCATGGGATTTTTGAATCCTTCTACACCTGAATAGATTGGGAACCCTGACCCTGCCCTCTACTATAAATATAGGGTAATGGGGGGTTCTTAGAATACACAACTTAGAACATCATTTGCTCTGCAAAGTTGTTGTCCTCTCTGGTTCTGGTAACTGAGAGAGCCTGAGCAAGTGCTACCCGACTAGGGAGGCACAACGAGGGAAAGAAAACTGCAGAAAAGCAGTCTGAGTTTGGGAGAGCAGGTTGGTGCTAGTACACCAACAGGAGGGTCATCTCCTTCCTGCCAATTCTTGTAGAATGCAGGAGTGCCAGGTGGTCCATGTGGACTATCTGCAGAGGTGGGAGATGTCTGCCGCTCAGGAGGACACGTCATCCACAGTCTTTGGTGGAGGCCAGAGTCCATGGTGAAGACCATGAGCTGCACAGACATCATGCAAGATATGGCATTGAAGTCCACACATGGATGTGAGGTATTGTCACTGGACAAGCCCTAGGACTAGGTATATCTCGCTAAAACCATCCTTCCCATTACATAGTTGTTGATGTGATATCCTATTATGGGTTAATGACCAGTAATTTTTTTGTTTCTGCTGCCTACTCTGAGGCCATAAAACCCAATAGTAGGCATGATGAAACAATCCACAACATCATTCCATCATGTCATTTCAACACACAAAAGATACAACTCTATCAATTGCTTACTCATCAATTTCACTTTCACCCTACAAAAACCAACTATGATAAACCACATTACTTACTCTTTTTAATTTGCCTTAATAAATATGAATCTAACCAGAACCACATTCTATTTCAATTAAGTGAATCCTTATTTTCACACTCTATCATGGACTCCTCTCCTGAAAACCCCTCCACCCCTAACAAGGTCCATTCTTCCTTTAAGAACATTAACCTAGATAAATCCCCCGAGACTGCATAGTATATCTACATCTTTATTTATCACAAACTAGGATATTTTCAAAAACATATTTGTGGATATCGTTAACGATATCCACTAAAACCATGACCTTATATCCCTTTTAGAAAGAATTAATGCAGCACACCTTCCCCTCACACCAAAGATAAAAACATAATTTTGAATATCAACCCATTAGCCTTCGTAAGTGTACTCACAGATTTATAGAAGAGGCCCTTTGCACCAGACTATCCGCATACTTAAATCACAACATATCTGAAAACTAATTTTTTATTATCAAAGCTTGCCATATACACAATGCATATCTTTCTTCTAATTAGATCATTACCACCATTTATTAAATACCATTAAATATCCTAAAATAGATTTTAAATGAGATTTTAAACACATCAAATGGATTTTACTTTGGTAGATTCTGGAAGGCCGTGGTTTTATCATATCTTGGATAAACTAGATGAAATCATGTTTCACTTAGGCCTCATTCTCTATGCTCATTAATAGTTTCTCGTTTGGTTACTTCGAAAGCGCATGTGGTATGTGACAAGGTGATTCCTTATCATCTCTTCTTTTCATTCTGGTCACATAGCACGTTAGTTAAATGATACACCTTACCACCTCATATGGCCTCCTTGACCCTATAATCATCAACTCTATAACCATATACTACTACATCCTTTTTTTATGATAATTATCTCTTAATCAAACTAAATCAAAAAATATTTTCAATATTGGATGAATTTTATTCATTTTCCAACATATCTCGAGGGTGAGATTAACTTCACCAAATTGTCCCTTCTTAGCTGCCACACACACCTTGCCATGAAATTCTATCCATTCTAAATTTTATCAAATGTAACATTGAGTCCTTAACCACAAAATACATTGATCTTCCCTTAAATTCCCAACCTACAAAATCTTTTACCTTGATTTCAATAATTGATCAAATTAAAGCTTAACTCATTACTTGAATCATCTCATCAATCCCCTTGGATGGATGCCTAACTTTGGTCAATTGTATCATTTCACATATTTCTAGATACAATGTTTGTTGCATTCTAATCACATAGAAAGACATCAAAATTGGTGGAAAGTTACATAGATATTTTGCATGGAATTAAAAAAAGTTGCATCCCTTCTCATAGCACAGTATATGCCTCCCCAAATCCCATGAAGGTTGTGTTATCCTTAATATAAATACGAAAGTTTTAAAAAATTTTCACTAAAAATATGTACATCTCCATCAAAATTCAAAATTCTCTTTGTGTAAAATCACACACTCAAAACCCCCAAAAAATACCATTCTGGCATATCTATAAATATAAATGCTCCCCTTCATGGAGATACATATTTGAAAAAGGAAATATCATTAAAATCATAACGATTTAGCAAGTACATGATTCCCTTCAAAAATATTTTTGGTTTTATCCTTTGTTTCATATCCTTGCATCGGTCATTAACATCACCCCTATACTAAAACCAAATTTTACCATTATACTACCTAAACACATATCCTTAGTTGAAATATACCCCTTTAACATATTTTTCCATGCTAACCTCCCATGTATCTATTTCAATAGGTTAATCAAAATCATTAGCTCCACCCACCATAACTCACATATTACCTAGCCTTGGAGTGACATATTATCCATAAAAATATATAACCATTTATCCTTCCATGGTTCCACAAACCTTTTCATAAAACCTTTATGGTTCCTCAACACTAGACCCACTATTCATTTGATATATAGCATATGTACAAATAAAATTCTCATTGGCCAACATCAATACAAAAGATTAATACACATTCCATGCATGCTCAAGTAAAAAATAAAAGACATAAAAAATTTTATATGCTTATGCTTATGGAATATTTATAACAAATTCACAAACTCCACAAATTATGATTTATAGTCCTGATATAAATATGAAGAACCATCATGTGTATGATTTTTTTTATTTGAGGTCCAATTTGCATGATTACCCCAACCAAACACCTCAAACTCTTGGCCTATATAATACTTTCCTGCTCCAAGACCATCCTTTCCCCTATTAATGAATACACACCACATTCTTTAACATTGAACCCCACTTGATGATATTAGTTGTTCTTGTAGAAACAACTTAGCACTAGGATGTGGAGTCCTCCCTCCATTATTTAAGGACATACTTAAATGTTCTCCCTCACCTTTTAAATTTACCTACTGAGGTGTTCTAAACCTATCTCTGGCATTTTTACGTCAAACACTTATCTTTTGTCCTATTCATCTCCTCATGTTCTCATTACAATGTCTAGTTATCATATTAATAAATATTTTTATAAAAAGTGGACGTGGTATTTGGACTGGGGATGGTCCAAAATAATAAGATATTCTTACAAAATACTAACCAATCGATGGTTGTAAGATGGAAGTGAAACTGAAGAAGAAGGGGCTAGTTATGGTATTCATGTCTTCTCTATCATATTTTTGTCATGACATGCTAAATCACATGTTATTATAGATGATGCAAAATCTTCCAATAGATTGTAGTGTAACATACCAAGATATGGCTACACTGGCTTTAGAAACCCGCATTCCATGAATAGGAGGTTGGTGTGATCAAATCACTAGAATTGACCAAACAAGGTTAGATTTATACCCTGACATGATGGGTTTAAACATAATGAACTTATATAGTAAGTAATACTTTTTTATTTACTCCTAGTGACATGTATGGGACATAATATGAGTAAGTCATGTATTGACCCTAATCATAGATACATGTAACCATAACCATGATATGGACCATTAAACCCTAATGTGAGGATGAGATGATGTATGGAACATAACCCTAGACTTTGGATTTAACTATGACGAGTATAGGAGCGTTAATAGCTATATTGACCAAAACCCTAAGGTGTAATCATCTAATCCTAATTTATGCATTGTTGGTGATATTCATGATACACTAGGAACATTAGGTGTCATAATCAAATAATGTACAATGATACACATAAATGGTACATAGTCACCTAATCCTGGCTTGATATGTAAATCAATTCATTAGCATGTAATAGTTTAATTTTCTTCACTAATACACATATAATGACCTAAATGTGTTTAATAGAGATTGGATGGGAATAAACATGCATAAATGGTTGGGATGGTGTCTACTGTTCTTAATATGTGTAATGGAATCATGACTGTAATTTTCATGAAAATAGAAATTAATAGTGTACCATTATTTAAATTAATATTGACATTAATGGAATTATAGACTGGCTGTTTATAATAACCTATTTTGTGCAAGATAATATAATATAACTCCAAATGGTGATAATATGAGGATAATGAAGTCTAAATCCAAAATATTAAGGATAAAGGTAAAATATAATTATAGATATAAAGATAATTGACCTAAACCCTAATTATCCTCAAACTCATACAAGATAATTTTAAAATCCAAATCTGAGTCCATAATCATGTTCCTTGTTTCCTAGTTAGTCTAGATTTTGACTTTGAATCCAATCTGATAATGTTTACTAAGCCAATTTAATAAAAGAAGATAAATGAAATGATAATGTAATTGAATTCCAATAATTTGATTTTAAATCCAAGATTATCTGTCACGATGTTGACTATTAAAACCATGTATTTCACACAATTGGGTTTTCTCAAACTCTTTATGACCCACACAATTCACATATAAAAAAAATTAGGCTTTCTTTTTCATTTAGTCTATGGTCCATATGACTCGTCACCAGTCGATAAACCAGTATGTGCAGCAACCATCCTCCCTCCCTCTCTCTAACATCTCACTATCTCCCCACCATATCTCACTTGCCACTTTCCCTTTGAGTTTTTGGTCTCAGAGATCCCAATTTAGATGGGATTCCTTGCCACCAACGACCACTCAATCCTAGGTCTCTGTATTCCATGTTTCCTTCTCCACTTCGGAATATATATTACCTTCTTGCATCATGTATATATAAAAGGACTTGCCAACTATCCTCCAACTAGATTGACATTGATCCTTCATATTGTTTGGCTCCAATAACACTAGTTGATCTTCCCTTAATCTCCCCTTACTTCCTAATTTGGAGCAAGTTCATCAATGAACAACTAAATGCTATGAGGTCAGAGATCCATTTTTGATCTTTGTCTTTTGCTTAGTGTATCCTTGAGAAGATCTAGGAAGCACTACTACACCCAATTGAAGGTATAGTTTTATTCCCCTCTTTTCATACAATGCTTTGTCATTCTTATGAACTCAAAAAGTGTTATTCGAGCACTGACTTATGTTTACCAAATTTTCTTCATCTATAGCTCCGTTGGGGGTATATCCAACTATCTTTCTTTCTTATTTGGGAATTGTTGGTCTCTCCATATGTTGAGTTTATTCCTTTAAGTCTAGTCACGATGGTCATGTTCCTCTAGGGCTTCCAGCTAGGTCATCCCTTTCTCTGGGTTGTTGAGATTGTTGTGCAAGGAGGAAGCAAAGGGATACTTGAATGAATCTTTGGAGGTGAGGTTAGTGCTTCAAGATCATGAGTTCGATATAGGATGTTGTTCTTTGCAAGTTAAATGACAAAAATATGAACAATGATGTTTTACAAATGTGCTCTCACACAGATTAAAGAGTGTCAACTAGTAATGGGAACAAAAGTCTTTTCACCTCTATTTTATTTCATTGAGCACGTGGCATTGTGTTATTAACAATGTATATTGATGTACGTCATCACACATCAAGATTTTAATGTGTGATGGAAGGGCATTTAGGTAACTTTAATATCCTCAAATTTTTTGAATTTGAGTTATATCAATCTCAGGCTTTTATTGGTAAGAAAATTCCATTGTTATATTTGATAAGTAAATTTCCTAATTGTAATATTCATGGATAATAAAGTTATCCTTGTGGAATGGGTTCAACCCTTGGCCCAAGTGAAGCTCATTAGACTATTTGCTTTGTAAATAGGTCCTTGGGGAAAAGATTAAGAAATAATAGATGTCATGCATAAATGAAGGATGGCAACGTTGTGAATTATTAGATAATTGAAATATGAGATAGCACACAAGTTTTCAAAAGAAAATAAGATATGTGATGTTTTAGATTATTAAGAGGCTAATTATTTGACCATGAATGACAACACAAGAATTGAGGCATCAAATAGTGTTATCCTGATCAGACTTTTTGTATACTTGAAGATAATAAAAAAAAGAGAATTCTAGAATTTGAGTGAAAAAGGACTTTCCATGTGGAGTGCTTATATATGTAAAGAAATACTTGAAATTCAAGTTTCATCTATTATACTCATCCTAATAAATCCCAAAAATTTGATCAAGGTTGGCAGAGACATTTAATGAGTTTCTCTTCAACTTCCATAGAAAAAGGAGAATCCTAGTAGCCAATAGAAATTTGAGTAGAGGAGGAATCCATGTATAATAATTACAAGTTTCTATATTTGGAAACCGATTAAATGATCCCAACTTAGGCACTTATTATCCGTGCCCCGATAGAAGTGTCACACCCTTTGTGACTGTCAGATTCAAAATCAAGGACTCTATCATTGATTTCATCCGCCAAACTAAAATGGAAACTCATGCTACTAGTAAATCACTTTCCCACATTTTCCATTCTCCCTCTTTGATCCACGACAACCCTCAAAACTATTTCTAGTGGATTCTGGAAGGAAATATGAATCAAGCCATCTCCTAGTTTCATCTTTATCCCAAGGTATTGAGTTTTCATAAAACTTTTAGTTGGCAATGGAACACTGACGTCTCCAGTGATCACTCCCTATATAAAGCCTTGGTCCCAGTCACTAGATGAGAATCCAATCCCATGAGTCCCTATTGTCAGAAAAGTAACCATGCCTTCAAGACCCCGTAGAAGACCGCCCCCAGTCCTTGAACCCCTATGGTAGACTCTGTTCACGAGAAGAATGGTAAGACATGAGCTGACCATTCACAGATATGAATGGAGGCATTGGGAGACTCATAGAAACATGGCCAGTCTCATCTTGATCTTCAAAATGATCACCAATGAGTTATTCACTCTGTTTCTCCTTTATATGCACTGTTGGTTTGTACCCATGACCCACGACATGATCCCTTATAATCTGATCATGCTAGGCCTAGGAAATTGGTTGGTCAAGTTCAGTGAGGGAGGGCGGAGGTCCCTAGACCCCTGGTTTATCTCCATGATAAGTGAATAGAGAAGTAAACACCTAGGTTGATGTATCCTTAGTGGAAGTCGCCTTCTTTGCAAGGTTGAAGAAAGCTAAGTACTAGATTACAAAACTAATCCTTGAGTGCCTGAAAATCTAATATCACAACATTGAAGCAGTCTTATCCTTTCAGTCTCTCAAGGAGCTGGCTCGCTTGGAGCTCTGGCATGCCTAACACTGGGCCATTGTCCAGACACATCATGTGTGTCCATTAAATGATAATACAAATAATATAACTAGTTTGTGACATGGGGGTCAACCATTGGTCCAGAGGAGTTTATTTTATAGTAACTCTAATGAATTATTGGTAACTCAAAATATAATAATATTGCATATTATTTTGATCAAAAAAATGAGAGGAACACAAATAAAATATAATTGAGTCCTAATTCTAATCCCAGTTCTAACGATAGTGGTAATATGTGTTAAAGTGGTGATTAATACATGGAAACCCTGTATTTGGATATTAATGAGTATAAAATTTTAAAACCATTATTTTGAGTTATTATCTGATCTTATTGATTATAATGGGAATATAAAATGATGATGATAATGATGATAATAATTAAGGTTTGTAGACCAACAATCACATATGTGCATAAGTAGGATTTTGAAGCTACAGATCATAACTTCACATTATATTAAGGCACATAATCTAATGTTGATGGATCTAATATTTAGGGTTTCACCTAATGATCAATATACGATGGAAATAGGGTTTGTTCCCTTATTCCTCATCTAAACCTGAGAAAAACCTAACGTTTGATTAGGTCCCGAGTAGTATTTTATCTAAGTAACATAATATGATGGTGACACTTTAGGATTTACATACATGTAGATTAAATTTTAAATTGTTGGGATTCCTCTTTACTTGCTTGATTGGATGACATGCTTAAATTACTTGACATATGATTGCATGATCTGCATAGTTCTACATTTAGGTACATGGTTACTATTATGACTACTCACATATCAATTTGGAGTATTGATGAAATAAACTATTGGATGTTTATTTATATTTTATTCAATTATAATGCCACTATGAGTGTCACATAAAGCAAGATATCGTATTCTGAACTTTAGGATGACATGTACCGATGGGTGATGCACAGGAGCCCTGGAAGGGACAATGATTTCACTAAAGATAGCATATCAAGTATGGGTTAGAATATGTAATGAAATTTCTAGTTCTTATTTGCATGTACTCAATTGAATTTATGTTGTTTTATTACTTGCACACCTTTTGCATGCACCCCACGTACATAGTATAATAATATACTGATCCAAATTTTTTTCATGCCATTTTAGGTGAATGCAATATATGAAGATATCAAGTCATGATGATTTAGATGAAATCCACCAAAGACATTTAAGCTAAGTAAAGGAGGATTAGTTAGATACTTATTCTCTGTGAAATAGTTCTCATGTTAGAAATTCATGTAACTCCTTGGAGGAGCATCTTGTAAATAATATTTTTGAAATAATGGATCTCAACTTTAAGGTCTTTCCTTAATTGGGGTATGTTGAAAAATGAGGTCGTTATAGTAACTGTATAATGAATTATTTTATATATATTCAATAAATAATATTATCTTAGAAAATTCATAGTAATTAATTTAAAGTTCAATAAAAAATTTAAAGACATATTTTGAAATTATAAAAATAAGATCTACCATTTGGCATATTTTTTGATCCAATTCTAAATATAAAATATGTGATTTTTATGGGTTTTCCGAAGTACCATTGATTTTTTTAAATTCATGTCTTATGATTTGTAAGTCAAAAATTGATGAATAAATATGTTTTGTAATCATATAATTATAATCTATCAGATTAACTTTCACAATCTATTTTTCAAATGATAAAAGGTTTTATTTTTAGGTGCATAAACCCTAATTCATCTAAATATCTATTAGGTAGCTTTGGACATTACTTTGGATCTAGGGTTTGGATCTTGACCTATTACATGCATCATTGAGGTATGTTGTATCCCCTCCATTTTATATTGGACAATAGTTTCTATTTTCTCTCTCTTTCTCTTTAGCTTGATGGTGGAATAGTGCTTTATATGTCACTTGATTATACACGTTTGACCCGATTGGGTCCACTTCCTTGAAATTTATCTTGTAGAATGTTGAGAATACAAATTGAATCCCTTTATTTAATCTTTTTGATGCTTGTTAGATTTACATCCCTTATCATATTATATCATCTTGTTGTTCCATTTCATAATGGAAACCCTGAGTATTGCTTGGACCGAACTTATCTTTTCTCTCTACTATATGCATGTTTGATTGTTAAGACTATTATTATCTATTAGTTGTGGTACAATATGGGATATGACCCTAGTGTACAACTTTTCCAATATAGAATCTTTTGGGTGCTCTCACCTAATATATATATTATTATATATGATTTTGGGTGCTCTCACCTCCTTCCTAAGCACAGAATGAGGAAGTGTTATATCCCTACTTTTAGATGGTTGTAGTCTAATACTTAGGGGTTGTTTGGGCCCTGATATTGAAAGTGTGGCAGTTTGTTACATCTATAGCGCCTGATTTACGGAACGTCACCGCCGAGAACTGTAAAAAGTGTATTGTGTAGCAAGCAAAAAAAACATGACGACCATCTCTTAGAGGCTGATGACAGCTTCACTACGGTAATCTTAAGTCCCGCTAAGCACGACGGGATTTCGATGCTCGTCAATTAATACAGACGAATACCAGATCAAATACAGAAGATGGTATTTACTATCAAATTAAGATTTAGTTTATATATATAAAGCAACACTTAAAAAGTTGTCGGCCAAATGGGACCTTAATCTACATGCAAAAGATTTATTATTTGTTGTTCTGTAATTTGATATTTTAAAGGCATGAATTGTTGCTTGTAAACATTTTGATTTTCTTCCTATAATATATTTGTATTACTATATGAAGATTTCTTTTGATATCCAATAGGATTTTGATTTCTCTTTTGAGTGGGAAGCCTTTTATTTTTATTTGTTGTCCCTTTTTTCCTAATATTGTCCAATCACTATTATATGTGCATGCCAACTTTTATGCTGGCAACATCCACTTTGTCTCCTCTTATGGGGGTATGTTTCCAACCCCTTAAGTAGAGCAAGGAGGAGTTGAATGAAGTTGACCATGACCATCCAAGAGCTAGATGATGTTTCTTGGGAGGTAGATTCAAGTCGTTGTCTTACCCTCTACTGGTCCTATGTCATAGAATAGCTACCTATAGTTTCTTTTATGTACAACCTGTGTGGTGAAGATAAATGTAAGGCATGTATATTTTAATACTTAGATTTTATCTTCCACTGCTACACTTTTGGTATTTGATACACTACACACTAAAACTATAGTATATCATCCTCTGCAAATAATTATCATAAAATTTGGCATTGGATGATTTTCTATTATTTCACCTTAGTAAGTTGAGTGGCTCCCCTGTCAGGTCCCACTACTTACTAGTTTTCTTAATCCCATATTAATTTTGGGCAAGTCAACCCATAAATTTTTTGGTTCTTTCTCACTCAAATCCTTAACCCAACATGAGTATGAGTTTGTGAACATATATTAATTGTATGTACATGCATAGTTAAATAAAATAAACTATGTGTATAATGTTACGAGTGCTATTCTTGCATATAAAGTCTTTTTCAATGTAGGAGGAATGGTATTAAGTGGTAGGAGGTTGCTTTAGAGATTATTTGGCATGATGTGGATGGCATCAAGCAAATTTCTTTGTTTATAACAATAGGATGTGGTGTATGCATCGAGAAAAATAATATAATCCCCTACAGTTGGCTTTTAAAAAAAACATATATTGAAAGATGGAAATTTCAAAACTCCGCCATTATTTTAATGGAAATAAGGAAAACTGAAGAGGAACAATCAAAGCAAAGGGAAAATACAAAAGTACCAAAACATGGCTCCACTCAAGGACGAATATAGCAAGGAAAGTGTGGTCAAAAGACTTGGTAAGGCAATATTAATATATGCTAGGGAAGGTATGAGCAACCTATGAGCAACCTTTGTCACACTTAAGAATATTAGTTATGAATATTCTAAATCAAGTTTGGGAAACGTTAATTTAGATTTTAGGGTTTTTTTAAGAGAAGAACAAAAAGATGAAGACAAAAATCTTTCAAGTGTGTGCCTTCTTGAGTGATTAATATGATCATTGAACTTTTCATAGACATCCCTTAGGATTCTAGAGGATTTAGAATCTCATTCACATCAAGACATCCCAGGCAAACATCCAACTTTGGAAAAAGGGATAAGACATGATTTGTACGGTTAGACAAGTGATAAGAGATATTGACAAATCAAATAGACTGAATCACATGATGCTTTATGGTAAGGGAGATCAAGATGAAGCAAACTAGAGATATGTAGATAAAACATTTTTTTGAGACTTAAGATGAATTAATATTGAGAAATTTAATCATATAGATATGAGAAAATAATTGCAGTTGTGATTGAGTTGACCAAAAAAGCATATGATCATGCCATGTAAGCCATATATCTTATTGTATTTGATAGTTACTCACAGAGAGTATGCATCAAATCAATAAGAAAACCCTAGAAAACACACTAAAGGCATGAAATAGGATGCGTCAGTGGTACAATAGATTATAATCATCTCCACATAAAACCAACACTTATTAAACACATAACTGGTTTCATTAAAAATTTGATTCATGGAGAAAAATAGTTGATTAATTTACTTTTAAATTATCTAAAACTTAGTGATGAAGACTCTCTCTTTTTAATGAGTCAAAGAAATATATTTTGTTTCATGACACCCATTAACCACTCGATTAACATTCACAAAATGGATTGAATTCTCTTAACTTTTCCTAGCTCACAAAGGTGTGGTTAGTGACTTCCATCTATGAACCTAATAGGTTACTAGATTGCTGTTTTTCAACTAACATTCATGCATATAGTAAGGTTTGTCATGATGTCCATTGAAGAAAACAATTCCTGACCTTTAAACAAGCACAACATATACTAATGTAGTAAACCCCCACTCATTTGTATGTAATAGGTGATTAAAACTCCAATTACCATCCACTATATATGTATCCCTTTAGGGTATGTTGCATTTGTGGAGTCTAGGGACCTTGGTCAGGATCCCCTTAGGCATTCAAAAGTAAAGAGGGAAACAAAGAAGAAAAATTGTAATAGTATAAGGAGTTTTCATCACATGATTAATTGGAAACAAGAAGGAACCTGACACAAAGAAAATCTACTCCATACATAAACATGTTCCACAATAAGGTTGCAAATCATGTTATCTATGAGTTCCATGGTGAAACCAAGTATCCTTTAACATGGGTTTTTCTTCCTTTCAACCTCTTCTAGTGTGAAATCACCCTTTGGGTATCCTCCCACTCTTTTACTAAACTTGGAAAGCGATAAAATAAGAGATGTATCTTCAAAACCATTCTTTCTATCTTCATATTTTAGCAAAAACTATTACCAAAATAGTAATATTTTTGCACGACATGCCAGAGGATCAACATGTCATGTCAATGGTCTTTTGGAGCTATTATCAATGAGATGGCATCATGTGTCATTGATTGCACACATCATGCTTTCGCATGGTTGACATGGACAATTTTTTATGAATTGAGTCACGACATGCTCAAATGGAGCATGTTGTGTTCGTCGATGTTAGAATTGACCATCACCACTACAAACTAAAATGGTGTGCACTGGCAAGGCATGTGTCTGTTCTGATGGGAAGGTGGGGTTGACTCCTTAAACATAGACACGACGTGATAGAATGTGTGTGTGTCATGTTTTTATAGATGAAGGTCTATTTTTGGTTTTTTCAAATCCTAATGTTGACACTGGAGCTAAGTTGGTTCTCAATTAACCAAATACCATGGAATTAAGATCAAAATATATTAATTTAATCAAGAATATGGTAGAAAATCTAACAATGCTCACTGTGCAACCTCAATCCTAAAATGTATTCAAAATAGATAATTTTGGGAAATAATGTAGTGAAATAGGACATCAAATATGATATGAACTACATTCATGTGCAATGAAGAAAAATAATGATAGTAATAGTATGAGTATGGTAGTCTGTAATAATAATCAAGATCAAAGTGGATTGAGAATTTGTGTATTCATGGTTAATAAAATTTATTAGCATATGATATGATAATGAAACAAAGATATAGGAATCCTGACAATACTGTGTTGCTAGTTATGTCATGAATCATTAGTGCTACTAGAGGTTGGATCTACAACATTAGCTACTCACTTGATTCTAAAATTCAAAAACTAGTCAGAACAATTTAAACATGTTGATTTTGATATCTAGTTGTTAGAGAAATTATCCCACTTATAGTCCCTTTGTGCCTCCTTATTATCGCATAGCAATTGATGTATCAAAACTACTATTATATAATTAGAATCTTGAATAAAGAATGTCATTAGGAGTATGTAACAAAATGATAGCTTGTTCTATATATTTGGGGGAGTGGAAAGGGGTGAAGTTTCATGTTAGATATGGGGTATATATAGGTGTTTTAGAGTGTAGAGGGGTTCAGACAAAGAGAAGATATGTTTGTAAACATGTAAAATTCTTAGATTGATTTTGAAAAATATTAGACTTACTCCTTAGGGGTCATGGATTGCTATTTTGCAAGGACATGCTGATGTGTGCACAAATTGTCATTATTTTGATTGCTTAATTTGGTTGATTTCATTTCCAATTTTTCTTAATTACACAATCTTTTTATATATATTTCACCAAATTAGTGTCAATCATGTGTCCATTAGTTGTTATATTTTATGCATGTATTTTAAATGTAATTTATATATTTTAATTATTATAATAATTACTTCATTTAATTCGTTGCTTATTTTATTGCAGATAATTATTATTTATTGGAGCAAGCAAAGTCGATACTACCGACATACAACTCGATAGTACTGACATGGTATCAAAGTACAAAAAATATTATTGTTCCAGATCAAAAAGGAAAAGGATATCTACTGTAAAGAACTCGATAATACCAAATTTCAAGTCAGTAGTACCGACACAGGCACCGACGACCTTAATTGCATGTGTTAAATCCAACACATATTATTATGAAAAATAATATTTAGGTTTTATCTCAATCTAAACATGTGCGGAGGCTATAAAACACATCATTAGAAGCGGAATTTTGATATCTATCAGGGGGATGACATGAACGGTGAAAGGAGAGAGAAAAGTGGAGGAACCCTACCCGACAGACTTCAAAGGCATTTTGGTGGCAGAAACAACGGCAGAACGACTCCATCTCCTGCATATCTCCTCTTGAACTCTTTCTCCAATTTGCAGTATCTCGAAATCCATATTTTACGTATTTTTGATCTACTATGATACCATGTCTGTATGTTTGGCTAGTCATTAATTCCTCAAGATGCAAGAGTAGCCCAGATATATATATATTGTAATTGATTTCCATGCATTAATATCATATTTGCCCATATTTTCTTGATATAAATCTATGAAGTTGTCTTGTTCTGTATATGCTTGATCACCATAAATAGATTATCAGACCCTTAATCATTTCGAGAGAGGGGTTAAGGGTTGAAAAAGCATAGATTTATCCTTTTATTGCACCCCTTGGGAAAGGTGGAGAATAAACGACAGGAGAAACCTAGAGACTAATCATAAAGCACCTAATTAATCAACTAATTACTATAGAAATGTGATTGACATTAGAATAGGTAGTGAGCTACACTGCGAGAGTCAGTAGTTCTGGCTACAAGCTCTTTATCTAGGGATATGGGTAATAGATATTAGTATGTGGGGTAAATTGAATGTTATCTATGGTGAAACCATTGTCCTAATGAATTCGTCCAACTGAGAGTAACTTAATATTTAAGTTTGTTTTGTTTCTACATTAGTTTTTGTTAAATCAAACCAGCTCAATTATTTATACCGGCCTAGTTGATCAATCCTAATTAGTAGTAGTCTCTAACCTCACAACTCACTCTGTTCGATAACTCATGACTCATAATCTCTTATTACTTTGACACGTACACTTGCATATTACGTGCATGTTATACGCGTGTTAAGTTTTTGGTGCCATTGCCAAGAGTTGGCATGGTTAACACTATGAAAAGTTAGGATCGGCCACTCTAGACTATTTTTTCCTTCAAAATTTTATTGTTAAATCTTTTTGCCACAAATCCATTGATCTGTCTTTTCAAAAATTCACTGCTTTATCATTTTCATCTCAATTGTTGAGTACCTTTGATTTGCAATTTTTTTTCTTGTGTGGGTAGTTGAGATCCATGGCAGCATGGGGAATGAGTGAATTAATGGTTGAGTTGATTACACAAATGAAGACATTAAGGATGCAATTGGGGACCTTGAATCCCAATAGAACCCCAGTTTATGAAGATTGTAAGTGTTCAAGGAAGTAGGTCAATCACATGAATATTGATCAATTGTGGGGAGTTGATTCATATTCATCTAGGAGGGGTCCATATTGCTTTGTACATCATTCATATCAATATGAGAAGCCGCAATAGCTTTACTATGACGAAGACCTAGACCTAGAAAGATTATCTAGGATAGAGGATATGTGTGCTATAGTCATTTCCAAGAATGAAGCATATCTGGACCAATCACAGAGGGAGCTGCAAAACCAGGGAGCACACATAGGAAATTTACAAACTCAAGCACAGATGTTTGCAGATGTCTTGGAGTTGAAGTAAAATGAACAACAAAATTTTTTGGGGAACATTCAGCCATCCCACCATCATCATGAAGTAAAATATGTTTCTGTTTCCAATGAGAAGGAACCAATCATTGAGGAGACATCAAACCCACACATTCTACAATATGAGTGTGTTTATGTTCCGCAAGTTCCTTTTCCCAATAGCTTGTATAGAAGACCAGGGGGCTTAACACCTGTGAAGTCTGCAAAAATGAGTGCTCCAGCCAATGCAACAAATGTGAGGAGTGACAAAGAAATTCCAACCAAAAAGGATTTCCAAGTGGAGGTGCCTAAAGGTTCTACTGCCACCATATCTACTCCCCTAGTTCTAGAGGAGGTGCCCATTCAACAAGAGCAGGTGACGGTTTTACCTTGTAGCATAACTATTTTAGGAAATAAGGAGATGCCTACAGGAGAGAAGGTCGATCCCCATGTCAATCTAGCCATTTCAGATGTGCCAAAGTCTATTCTAGAGGGTGATATAAATTCAAGCTTACAGTAGGAGATCCTCAAGGTGTTATACATTCCTCCACATAGGTAAACAAAGCAGCCAAAGGTTCCAGACTTGAATAGTCTAAAGTCAGGAATGAAGGAAAAATTTCAAAAGTTCTATGGTTACCTATCTTTAGGAGTTGATGATTACAAGGTGGAGTTCAGATTGTTAAGATATTCATCACATTTCCATGATAACCTAGGCTAGAGGTAAGCATCATGCCGAGTCTAATACATAAAATAAGGGTGCTTTGTGGGAGGCAACCCACCATTTAGGATTCTTAGATCATATTTACTTTTAATAATGTTTTATTATTTTTTTAGGAATAGATCATCGTATTTTGTAGTTTTGTGATATCTAGTTTTGATGCAACTAAAAAAGGTACCTTGATATGTGTATTCAGTGTGCATGGATGCACTAAGTCGGTACCACTGACACTCTATTAGTGGCACCAAGTCAGTAATTTTATCATTACATGAAAACTCTGACATCAGCTTGGTACCACCGACTTCACTATCGGTAGTGTCGAGTTCTCATCAGTGACATCTCACAAATTGAGCAAGCATCGACACTTCACCGAGCTTAAGTGGTTATTGGAGGGCATGTCTTCACGTGGATCTCACCCACCCATCTTTTACCCCAAATCTCACCTCACATATCGGCACATATGTTCCATTTGTCTTCATTTCCTTTTGACATTTGGGAAAATGCCATATTCAAGCTTAGGGGGAGGAATGGAATGGTGCTTCTATCTTTACCTCTTGCATCTTTTCTTTTTATCATACATCTACATGTTTTTGTTTTTAGATAAAATAGATTTTTCATTTTGTTTTTAGGGTCCACTTCTATCTAGTGTAATTGTGGATGAAATATAAAATTTTAGTTAGGATTAGCCATTTCTTGATAATGTGGTATCAATTCTGAAAATTGTTGAAAACTGAATGTGCTCTTATGCTTTGCTCTTAAAGCTAAATTTGCTATGTTTAAGAGTACATAACTAGAGGAATTGTTTGGATTAGTCAGTTTGAAGACATACTGAATGAATGAAAAATCTAACTCAACCCTATGGCTTGTGTTATGATGATGATGTTTGAGTCCGAACCAACCAAACAATAACATGATATTTAATGTGAATTTTAGAAATAAACTCTAAGGTTACCCTGTTACACAAGTTGATTGAAGGGGGACATATCATGGTTGGGAATGACATTGTCTCTTAGTCATGTGATCTCATCCACCTTCCATTCATCTTCATTCACCACCATAAGATGATCAAGTTTAATCCATGTTATTTTCCTCTTGTATGCATTACATGGCATGATAGGAAGCATATAGTTAGTTCATTTTATTTCGCACTAGAAAAGGAAAAAAAATCATATAATCTCTTTTGAGCATTTGCAGTTTGCATAACAAAATTGTATATAGTTGCATTTGCATTGCATATTTCATAAGGTGTTACGTATTTGTTATCTCTATGATCTTCTCTCATGTAAGAGTGTAAAAAAAGGTGTCTCTCCTTACTCCTTCTCCAAATAAAGGAAAGTAAAAAGTCCCAAGCAAGAACTATTTATCTTACTAAAAATAATAGGGCTGAAAAAAAGAGTTATTGAAAAAAAGAGGAGAAAAAGGAGGAAAAGGAGTTTTAAGTTCAATGCCATATTCTCTCTAAGAAACAAAGAAGGCGATTTTGGATTTTTTTCATAAACACCTTTCCACCTATACTCATCATTAGTATTAGACATCCATTGCATGCATCACTCCACCAAAATAAAAAATAGTTAGAAGTCATACATTCACATTTTATCCATCATATAGGTGCATCATATTTTTACTTCTTACATAAATAAGTTGGATAATTCTTGTGAATCCTATTTTCATAGACGCCCATCTTTTCCACCCATTACTCTGCAAGGTAGGCCACCATCATAATTATTCCCCTCATCAATGTTTATTTGGGGATCTGCTTCCATGTAGTTTATTTTGATAGATCAGAGCAATGTAGATAGGGAGATTGCATGGTGCATTGAGCATGTGTTCTATTGCCCATGATATTAACTGCTTCTTATTGATAGTGTCTTTCATTGATCATATTGTGGACATCTATTATGAACATTATTGATCGATGTAAAGTAGTTACTTGTTCAGTGGTTGGCAAGGACTGGTTTGGGACCAGTTGGTGGAGGGTGGTTAGATAAAGTAATTCACAGGTACTTGTCTCCTTGCTAACTTGTCTCAAACAAATCCAAGAGTAGTGTTGCTCGAGGACTAGCAATATTCAAGCTTAGGGGTATGATGTGTGCACAAATTTTCACTATTTTGATTGCTTAGTTTGGTTGATTTCATTTCCAATTGCTCTTAATTGTATATCTTTTGATACATATTTTACCAAATTAGTGTCAATCATGTGTCCATCAGTTATTATATTTTATGCATGCATTTTAAATATTTTAATTATTATAATAATTATTTTATTTAATTCATTACTAATTTTATTGTAGATAATTATATTTACTAGAGCAAAGTCGATACTACTGACATAGAACTCAGTAGTACCGACATGGTATCGAAGTAGAAAAAAATTTATTGTTCCAAATCGAAAAGGAAAAGGATTTCTACTATAAAGAACTCAGTAGTAACGACTTTGAATTCAGTAGTACCGACAGAGGCGCTGACGACCTTGATTGCATGTGTTAAATCTAGCACATATTATTATTAAAAATAATATATAGGTTTTCTCTGAAGTGAAACATCTATGACGGCTATAAAAGACACCATTAGAAGCAGAAATTTGATATCTATTAGAGGGGGGGTGACATGAACGACAAAAGGGGAGAGAAAAGTAGAGGAACCCTACTCGGTGGACTTCAAAGGCATTTTGGCGGTCGAAACGACGACGAAATGACTCCATATCCTCCAGATCTCCTCCTTAACACTTTCTCCTATTTCCAGTATCTTGAAATCCATATTTTGTGTAGTTTCGATCTACTGTGATATCATGTCTTGTATGTTTGGCTAGTCTTTAATTCCTTAGGATCTGGGAGTAGCCAGGATATACATTGTAATTGATTTCCATGCATTAATATCATCTTTGCCCGTATTTTCTGGATATAAATATACTTGTTCTATTTATGCATGATCACCATAGATAGATTATCATACCCTTAATCATTTCGAGAGAGAGGTTAAGGGTTGGAAAAGCATATATTTACCCATTTATTGCACCCCTTGGGAAAGGTGGAGAATAAACAGGAGGACAAATGTAGAGATTAATCATAAATCACCTAACTAATCAACCAATTACTATGGAAATGGAATTGACATTAGAATAGGTAGTGAACTACATTGCGGGAGTGGGTAGTTCTGGCTATATGCTCTATATTTAGGGATAGGGGTAATATATTTTAGCATGTGGAGTAAATTGAATGTTATCTGTGGTGAAACCATTATCCTGAGGAATTTTTCCAACTTTGGTAACTTAATATTTAAGTTTGTTTTGTTTCCGCATTAGTTTTTGTTAAATCAAACCAACTCAATTATTCATACCGACCTAGCTGATCAATCCTAATTATTAGTAGTCTTTAAACTCACAACTCTCTGTGTTTGATAACTTGGGACTCATAATCCCTTATTACTTCGACATGTACACTTGCGTATTACACGCATGTTATACACGTGTCACATGCTATCAGGAGAAAGTGGAATTCCAATACTTGGCACTTTGGCATATTAAGTGAATCTATTGGAGAAGTCCCTTGGGATATGAAATCCGGTTCTGAATCCAATTTTTGTATTCTTGTAAGTTGTAGAAAATCTTTTGGATTTTCACTTACATTATGATGTTATATCATTAAGTAATGAAATTATTTTTGAAAAAGAAAAAAGGGAGGAGAGGAGTGAAAACTTGAGGGCCAAGTTTTGTCTTTTTTTCCTTTTGGAACATTTAAATAGGTCACTATATATAAGTGAAGATGGATTCCAGTTAGAAATTGAATTTGAATCTCCTTTTTGGACAACAAATACAATTTGGCTGCAATAGAATTTCTAGCTAGGATTAGAACAAATATCATATTCATGGAGGACTTAATTGGGCAGTTTATTTAAAAAGACTTGAAAATATTAATTTATATTCCAATTATTCTTTGATCCAAAATGTGAAATCCTTTATGTTTGAACCCTTGATAGGAGGAAAATAGAGTAAATAAGTGGATAAATTGGGTGAAAAATATGAAGAAATGTAGAAAAATGGGATATAGTTTTATCATTATCCAGATTGATGATTCCATCATGATTGTTGATTGAATGATCAAATGGGGTGCCACTATTTTTCCACCTCAAGATAATGATCAAGGTATGGGTGAGAAATGTAGCATTGAGCCATGTTTGGTAGTCACTTTTTTCATGAAATGCCAAAGATGAGACTTGTCCAGGGATAATATGATCAACACAAGCCTATAGATCTTGTGTTGTTTTGCATGAGTTTGAAAGGTATTTATCCCTCTTGAAATCCCTATTATTGGTCATTGGGTAAATTATGTCAGTCACATAGACCTAATTGATTCTTTACAATAATGTGGTGAGTAGTCCATATCAAGGTCAATGTTGTGACAAAAAAAAGGAAGAAATTCGTTGATTGTAGGACATATTTGGATTTATTCTACTTTTTTATTTTTTGGAAAATTTTGGTAAGTATATTCCAAAAACCCCTAGGATGGGGACAAAATTACAGGCCACACCCTAACATGTGACTACATCCGCCAAAGAATTGGTTACAACAGGTCCCATTTCCTAGCAATAATAGGAGTTACATCAAGACATGATTTAAAATTAAAATGCATCCTCCTCATCTCTTGAGATAGCTGGTTGAAAATCTCTACATAATCAGAATCACCTCATTATGTAGCCTCCTATTCTGCTAAGACCAAAGTAAGTGAACAACACCAGTGATTGCCCACATTTCAATGGTTATGGAATGTTTAGACCTCTTGCCAAGATCAACTTGACATGTATGTAAAGAATAAGAGGACCTGATATTCAGTTTAAGTTGTGCTCGACCCCAAATGTACCTCTAAAACTTACAACCTTCGAAATGGTGAGCTACCGAGTCAGAATGTTGGGCACACATCAAGCAAGCTGGGATAGGAGAACCCAACCAGGAGCTTATCTTCTCCAAGGTCAGAAGAGTGTTCTTAAGAACACGGAAGGTTGTGAGGTTACACCGAGGGTAGTGCTTGGAGATCCAAAGACTCTCATAGGCCTTGTCATTTTGGAGCTTTTGCCAGACATTGTCCCAGAGAACTTTGTTCGTCGTAGGTGAGAAGGATGGCCATAGTAATAACATACGTTTATGGCAAGTGGAGCCACACACAGTATTAGTGTCTAATGATACACCATATCTACATGACAACCATGTGCCCTAGATGCTTTGTGATTGAGTGAATCTCTTGATATGATGCAAGGTATGGTAATCAGCTCGTTCATCAAGTATCTTGAGACCAAGACCACCTTCATTAGTTGGGTAGGCCAGACTTGACCAACTAGAGGGGTCTGTAGAGCTACCCCATAACAAATCATATAGCAGCAACTCCATATGTCATAGCACAGATGGGGCAATGTCTCCCATCCACATCTAGTAACCAGTCAGACCCATGGCACAAAGCTTAATGAGAACAAGATGACCTGCTTTAGAAATTTTGGAGCCCAGCCATCTCTGTATCATATCTCTTAACTAGTCCAAGCATTCATACGTCTCCTGAGATTTCCACCAGCCATTAGAAAACCAAGATATTTGGTAGGCCAAGTATCTTATTGAATTCCCATACAATTGAGCAATGCATCCTTATTGTGGCAAGAAGAAGATAGATAAATATGGGTCTTGTTAGGATTGCATTTCATTCCAGAAATAGGACCACAATCATGTAGGAGCTACTCGAGGTTGGTAAGGCTACAAATGTTACCTTCTGAGAAGATAAGAACATCATCTGTGAAAAAAAGATGCCTAAGTGCCTTGGTCCTGTTGATAGGATAACTGTTGGTATGTATGCCCTGAGAGCCAATCATAGGATGATTGGTGGGATACATTAAGATTGATTAGATAAAAATCAAAGGCAAGCTTCCAATTCTTTCTGGTTTAGTCATATGAGATAATGATAGAATAGATTGAATGTTTAGAGAATGACAGTACTCAATGACGTATGCTTTTAGGTTGAGGACATGAACGATGAGATCATACGAATGCTAAGAGTTTGTACATTCTTATCATGTCCCTAGTCGGATGTCATTTTGGAAGGTAGATAGACAACAATGACACATAAGACTAGATTGTGGTGTTGGTTGATGACAGAATCTCATTAGTCATGATATGGAGATATCAAACCAAACACATAGGTACTTGTTAGAGAACAATTTTACCGGACAGACCCACCGTGAGTTTGACACATGGAACCATGACATGGTAGTCACAGTCAGTTCTCACAGTGATGGTGGTGAGTGTGATTCTTTGACCTGAAATCACTACACTCAACACATGTCATTGGGTACACTTTGACATCATCAAACGCAGTCCTGAAACATGGGTTGTTATAAAGGTGATGATTGGGTGACTTTGACACATGGGGCTTTTGAGGGGTGAGTGATAGATATGGGATTTGTCCCTCCTGAGGGAGTTTGATATCCATGGCCACTTGATGAGTAGGATTGAGATAGGCGTCCACACGCATGTGTGAATCAGTATGTGATATTAAGGGTACAGTCAAGGGCAAAGCTAAGAAGTGTTCAGATGCTAGCCAGCAACCCAAGCCATCTTCAGCCTTAAGGCACATGGGGAAAGGGTGTATGAGGGAAGTGCCCTCCATATCTGGAAGAACAAAAGAAGATGAAGGAGTGGATGGAAATCTCCATATAAGGTATCATGAAATGAACCGCTTCTGAGGTATATGATACCAATATGAAGATCTGACATATATGATATGTAAGATCTACAAACAAGTGATGGCCTTTATGAAAGGACCAAGAAAGGGATACCCATCATTGGAGCAAGTGTTGCTGCCACAGATAGGAGTACCTTTTAGTTTATTTCAGCCTAAAGGGCACGAAATAGAGTTGAGAATTGCTATTTCAATTTGCCAATAGAAACAGTTTATTGTTGCATCTTGTTGTGACAATGATAGCAATTAATAAAGTTGATGTTTTCAAAGATATGATCTTTGTGGCAATGCCTTGCTTATCTTGTGGTACTTGGTACGCATAAGATAAAATGATACCTAAAAGTTATTGATAACTCAAACAATAAAATTAGCACAAATCATGAGAAATTCATTTCTAGTTTCCATATGATGGATAAATCTAGACTCTTTTGGTTAGAGGACCAGTAAGAGACATGAATCTCTTAGACATGATTAATAAATCTTCACTAGTGGTAGTGGGAGAATGATTATCCTATTAGGTATAATACATGTGATGTATTTACATACCTATTGGAGTTAATGCTAATACTTCAAATGGTGTTTAGAGAAATACCAATATGAATATCTTGAAGTGTTCAAGAATATCATAGATGAAGTACGAATTTGGTAAAGTGTTAATTCTTGATGAGATCAATGAATGAAATACTTGAACCAAATGTTTGAGATCCTTATGAGTGATTATGATAGTGTAACATAGTAAGCCCGTGATTAAGACATGGTGATTTCTAAATCAATAAGAAGCCATACTCTAAGGAGTTAGAGGATGATTTTCAAATAACTAAATTCTTCTTAAATAAAGAATACCACACACTAATAAAGGACATTAAGAATCACAAAGAGTTGTGAGTTCTTATGTCCTTGACAGATACACCTCAATTATCTATGTGATGAGTTGGAAATGTGATGAGTCAACTATCTAGATGAATATGAGGAATCAGATTTTGAGTTATGGTTAATGACCATTACATCCTAAATGAATTCCATGTAAACCATAAGGTATGACCTTGATGGTAGCACCCATTGGGATAAAATCCATAAGTGTGAATGAGTCTTAAGTGTTAAGACACATGGATAACATTTTGAGAAGGATGATGCTTGTTGATTGTAACTTAATGACTAAGACATTTGGCATAACGGATACTAAAATTGCATTCCTATGAGTAATAAAACAAGGATGTGTACGTAACACAACCTATAAGGTTTATGAATCCATTAATGCAAATGAAGTCTATAAGTTACAATGGACTAATAAATATGATTGATTGAGTACAAGAAACTTAGAACTGTGATCTTTACTTTGAAGATATAGTCAAAGGGTTTGACTGATATGTCAAAGATAAAGAGAGATATGTGATTTAGTGGGAGTGTATTCACATTCCACATGTTGATGTGAAATGGAAATGTTCTAAAATGGAAATCCAAAGTGGAAATTATCTATAAGGAAGATATAGACGTTCCTACATGATAGGAATAGAGATCTATAGAGATAGTTCTCGAAAAACCTCTTGACCTGGAAAAGAGAAAGCAAGCATTGGCAATCTATATTGAAGAGTTTAGTATGCATAGATTCAGTGGGAGAAAACTTGTCCATGTTAAATGGAGTTGGTATCACAAAGCCAAGTGTCCAATTCTTATGAAGAATGGGAACACTAAGAATAGATATGGATCTATCATGTATGTAATCATCCCATCATCTTGCATTTATGGACATGGCAAGAACAAAATGCATTTATCATCTTGTATGTAGGACATAACAATATGATATGCTCATCCTGATAACTCATATGTGGCACATGACGAGTGGATGTTTGTCTAGTTCCAGTAAGGGTTACTGGAATACCATAAGAACTTAATAAGTACTTGAGAAGTACTAGTTCTATAGAAATAAGGAAGGGTTCACTATAAAGAGTTACACTGACGCAAACTTATGAAAAAAAGGATAGAAAATTAATCACAATATATATGGGATATATATAAAATGAATGTTTGTTGATAAATGGAAACGTTCCAATAAATTTGTTTTAAAAAGGAAAAGCTGAGTATCCGTGTGTTAGAAAATAACAATGGATATTAGTGCTACCTGATAAGGGACGCACAACAATGGAAAGACAATTGTAGAAAGCGATTGGTGGCAGGAGAGTGTGTTGGTGACTACTACGCCAATAGGAGGGTGCGACTCCTTCTGATTCCTTGTGGGACAAGGAGATCGGAGTTCCAGGTGGTCTGTGTGGACTACTTCAGAGGTAGGAGACTTCTGCCGCTCAGAGGACAGCTGTCAATCCCGATAGTCCCGGTGAGACCAGGAGGTGCCAGTCCCAGTGCGACCAGGAGCTACACAGACACTGTCCAAGACTGGAGGTGAAGACCACGCAAGCCACGAGGTTTAGTCTCCGAGCAAGCCTTAGGACAAGGTATGCCTCCACAAAACATCCTTCCTAGTGTATAGACGTTGACGCGTTTCCTTTGTTCTGGGTTTGGGAGGAGATTTTTTTTTGTTTCCGCTGCCTTCTCTGTCTCCCCTAAAACCCAACAATAACTTCTAATTAGTTTGTTTTCATGTGCATCCGCAAGACATCTGCTAAAACCTTCCATGGCTAGAGCAAAGAGCAAGTGTGATAGTGGATCACCTTGCCTAAGACCATTGGACCAACCAAAGAACCATTCAATAAAAGAGAAAAGGATGGAGTCTCCACACATTGATTTAGGATAGAGATTAACTTCTCAGTGAAACCAAGACCCACAAGACACTCCCATAAGTAAGGCCATCGAACTGAATCAAAGGCCTTGGTGATATCCAACTTGATGCAAGCAGAAGGTGGGTTGTTCTTTTGGTTAAATTTTAGTGTAAACTCAACAACAAGGAGAGAGAAGTCCTCTATACTTCTACCTTTGACAAAAGCACCTTGGTAAGGAGAAATGATATTAGGAAAAAGAAGAGATAACCTCCTTGAGATGACCTTGGCTGTGATTTTGTAGAGCATCGAGCAGTAAGAAATAGGTCAGAAATCAACTGGAGACGAGACTATGTCTTTCTAGGGGATGAGAGCAAGGAAAACATGGTTAACTTGTCTAACCATGTGTCCACCTTCGAATGACCATTGAATAGCCTTAAGCAGATCATCATAAATGATGTTCTAGTTCTCTCTATAGAAAAAACCATTGAAACCATTAGGACCTGGGCTTTTGTGCGGTCCAATACTCCAGACAACTTCTCGAACCTCCTTCAAATTGGGTATAGAGAACAACATCTCATTATTGGTTTCAGAAACCAAAGGTTCCCAATCTGGGATACAAGAACCGACAGCTTCATGGGGTTGATTGTAGAGCTATTTAAAGAACTATAAGGTATCATCAACTATGGCATCATTATCCTATAAAAGATTGCCTTGTCAGTCAAATAACTCAGTGATAGAATTGGTAGCATACCTACGTTTAACAATGGTATGATAGACTTTGGTATTCCTATCACCATTGGTAAGCCATTCCATCCTGATGCATTGCCAGTAATAAACTTTCTCGGTCTTTAGTAGCACATTCATTCTCTCGAGGGTTTGTTTCTCAACATTGATAAGACCTGGGTCCAGTGGGCTTCTTCTAAGAACATCTGAGATATCATCAAGATCCAATCTTTCTCTAGAGATAACGTTTTTGAGATGAATGTATTGTTTAGACCATGTCTTCAGCTTCTCTTTGACAAGTTTGAGTTTTTGACAGAAACGAAAGAGAGGATTGCCATTAATATTCATAGACCAAGTCTCTGATAATTTCTCGACAACCCTCCCACTCCATCCGAAAGTTGAGAAATGTAAAAGGTTTCTTCTTGAAGGTGACATTCCTCATATTGATGTTTAAGGCACAGTTATCGGGATAATTGCAAGTGATGAACTTAGTTTTGGATCTAGGGAATTTTGACAGCCAAACATCATTAACAAAGGCTCTGTCGAGCTTGCAAGCAACTCTCTTACCAACTCCTTATTTATTATGCCATGTGTAGACCTCTTTCCCAATGATAGGTAGTTCAGTAAGTCCTGCATTATCTAAGGAAGCATTGAACGAGCTAAGGATGGTTGAGGGTACCTCGCGACCACCCGCCTTTTCCTCTTGCTTCCTGATGTTATTATAATTTCTGGTGATAAGCCAAGCTTCATCAATGCTAGAAGAAATTCTCTCTAAGGTATTCCACAGAACAGAGCGATCAGCCACAAAATTCCATGCATAGATAGTCGTAAGATGTATAGTAAGACCACCTTTATATAGACACTTCATGGTGATCTGTTGATCATCCATTTCAGAAGTAATAGTATCCCAGAAGTTAGGATTCCAACCGACATAGATACGGCCATTAGGATCATGCAAGTGATTAGAGACCCATGCCCAGCCTTTAGGAAACATACCATCAGAAGTGTGAGTCATATGAGACTTGATCTTAGATTCAACTAGGATTGCAATAGAAACTTTGTTCTCAAGGATGGTTCTCCTTCTCTCTTTTTATGTGTCTTCCCTGAACCACGAACATTAGTTTGAACCACGAACATTAGTCATAATAAAGATCATTAATGACCTCTATAAGTAGATCGGGTCTTGTGAGACCCATCACCCTTAGATGACTTTGGAGTCTTGGAAGAAGAAGAAGTTGTTGTGCCCGAAGAATGTGGTTTAGTTATTGTAGAAACATTAGCATCATTAGATGTTATGACCTGCTCCGTTGGGACCGAGCTACCAGTTGCATAACCTACAACTTCATCAATAACAGTCACCGCCAGTTGCGTAGAAGTGGTGCTTGTGGCTTGTTCAGTTGGGATCTCTATTGGGATATCACCAGTAGAAGAAACTATTACATTTTCAATAACATTCTCTACCATTTGCGTCTGTTCAGAATCTGTAGATTCCACTGAAGCACTCACATTAGAAGATAACACCAGGACCTCATCACTCGAGCCCGATGTATGTGTTTCTGGACCCAACACGTTCTCAACCACAATATCAGTAACCTTGTTGTTCTGACCAACAACCTTCCAAACTTGAGACGCTTTAGGAGCAGGGATCTCCTCAGTGGCTTTCGGTTTGAGGGGACAGTCATAATCATCATGCCCAAATACCTTGCACTCAGGACATCTCTTCAGAACATATTCATATTGGATCTTCATAGGTACATGATCACGCTTAGGCATATTGACCCGTATCTCCAGCGGAGGCTCCTCGTCATCTTCAATCTCAACCAAGGTGCGTGCCTCACCAAGAGATTCTTGACCAATCAATTTGTAGTCAATTCTAAGTAATTTCTTGACACCACTGGCCACAATACCGACTGCCCTAGGGGACCAGTTACGACCCATGCTAGGGATGCTGATCCAAACAAGAATAGAACTGAAGAAGTCCTTCTTTAAATCATCACCTGTCTAGTAATCTTTGACAGCCACCAGTCTGTTATCGAACCAACATGGTCTGCTCTTGATGATGTTCTATTTGTCCTCAACCGAGTTGAATCTCAGGAGAAAGAACTTGTTGGGTTTAGAGAATAGGTCGAAGTCACCCTTAGGCTTCCATACTCGACGTATCTAAGCTAATATATGGAAATAATATGGTCACTTTCCCATTACGTACAAGATAGCAGTATGTTCCCAACATTTCTCCATGGCTTCATAGGTTGGATCATCGATTGTCATGAACCTCTTACCCTCTTTCTTTTCAGGAGGGTTGAAGTTGTGCTTCTCGAACATGTTCTCTCTAGCGAGAACCTGGTTCCAAGCTTCCCTAGGGACAGTTTGGGTAGGCCTTTCCTCATGTACGCCAACGGTAGTCTCCGCCGCAGCCGTGGTGGCCAATGAGAGGGGAGAGACTCCCCTCTCCGAGGAGTTTGGAGCCGATCGCCTCGGGATCGCCAAAGGCGGCGCTAACCCTGCTTTATTCTACTTGTTAATGCTTTGTTTTAATTTTTATGGACCAAAGCACAAATTATCTAGTTTTTGTGCTTAGTCGTAAATGTTTTATGCTTTTTTTATTTCTTGTTTATTTAATTTTGAATTTTATTAAATAGGACTTTGTTTCCATTTCTTGTGGATCAAGTCATGTAGTGTTATAAAAGCCAACCTTAGGGCCTTTTTTCGGGCAGTTGAATATAAATTGAATTTTGAAAACATTGTTTATCTTATCCATTCTTCTTCTTCAAAATGTGTTCCACATCAAGTGGTATCAGAGTAAAATCTTAAATTATTAGAGCACATCCTCATTCACCTTCCCCCTCTTTTCTTTTCTCTTTGGGCCTTCCAATTAATGTTCACCGAGGGATTGCTAAAACTTCGTCATATTCCCTGTATCCTACTTCCACTAATACAGATGACCATCCGTATTTTTTCCTGTGTGTCTGCACCCCATCCAACTTCTCATCGTGATCTTTAGGCCATGATCTCTAGGTCATTATCTCCCTTTGATCCCAACACTTTCCTCACCTCCTCTTGTACCCTTGCTGTCTTCCCACCTACTTGTTGTACATGTTGGGTTTTAGGTGAGGCAGAGAAGGCAGCAGAAACAAAAAATTTCTCCTCCCAAACCCAGAACAAAAGAAACGTGTCAACATCTATACAATAGGAAGGATGGTTTGTAGAGGCATACCTTGTCCTGAGGCTTACTCGATGAGTTTACCTCACGGCTTGCGCGGTATTCACCTCCGATCTTGGACGGTGTCTGTGCAGCTCCTGGTCTCATCGGGACTAGCACCTCCTGGTCTCACCGGGACTGTTAGGATTGACAGTTGTCCTCTGAGCGATAGAAGTCTCCCGCCTCTAAAGTAGTCCACACGGACCACTTGGAACTCCAATCTCCTTGTCCCACAAGGAATTAGAAGGAGTCACACCCTCATATTGGTGTACTAGTCACCAACACACTCTCCTACCACCAGTCGCTTTCTGCAGTTGTCTTTCCCTTGTTGTGCCTCCCTCATCGGGTTGCACTTGCTCGGGCTCTCTCTTGGTTACCAAAACTAGAGAGAATGATAACTTTGCAGAGCAACTAGTACACTTAGTTGTTCTATTGAGAAGCCCCCACTACCCCTATATATATAGGAGGGTCATGGGATAGGGTTCTCTACCCCGGGCAATGCGGGATTAAAGCAGGAGTAGAAGGGTTTGGAATTTTCCACAAAACAACCAACTTGCACCAGCTGAACCGATCATTTCAACCCTGAAATGATCATTTGGTGACACATGAGCCGATCAGTTCGTGGTCCTGGTCCAACTCAAATTGACTTTCAAATTTGTCTTCGATTAATCAAATATTAATCCTTGTCCTAATCGAATTTTTACAAGTGAAACAAATTGTATTTGCAAAATAGTCTTCAACCCTTCCAAACGATCGAGGTTGGACCAATTGAGCTGATCGGTTCAACTCTTGAACCGATCAGTTTATCCTGTCTTGAGCCGATCGGTTCATCCCATGAGCTGATTGGTTCACCAACCTGAGACGATCGGTTCATCACATGAGCCGATTGGTTGGGGCAACATACTTGTGTAAATCATTCAATCACAGTTTCAATCAATGGGATACTCTAATCAATCGGTCCAACACCTTGAACACTATGATATTGAGCTATCAATTGACTGAGTGTTTAATTGAACTACTAAACTCCTTTAGTAATCAATCTAAACATGGTTTGTGGATAAACTCCTTTTCCAAGTTAAATCCAATGTGTGTGACCCTGCAGGTCCATTTCATGTTGGCAGTGAAAGTCCATAACACTTATGACTTCACAAGCAAAGAACAGTGCCTAGTCGCACATTAGTGCTACCCAAGTGAAATAGAAAGTTGGAGAACAACTTTCAATCCTACAATCCATGAATGGTGTTATAGTGAATGTATAATTCCTTTATCACTGATATCTCGAATGAACTCAAGGCATGGAACAATCATCCTGTCAACATTCATTCACTTTCTTGATCTAAGAGTAGATTGGAGGAGATATGTATGACATCAATATCACATACTGATTCACACTTGCGTGCGCACGCCTATCTCAATCATACTCATCAAGTGGCCATGGATATCAAACTCCCTTAGGAGGGACAAATCCCATATCTATCACTCACCCCTCAAAAGCCCCATGTGTCAAAGTCACCCAATCATCACCTTTATAACAACCCATGTTTTAGGACTGCGTTTGATGATGTCAAAGTCTACCCAATGACATGTGTTGAGTGTAGTGATTTCAGGTCAAAGAATCACACTCAGTTGCATTACTGTGAGAACTTACTGTGACTACCATGTCATGGTTCCATGTGTCAAACTCATAGTGGGTCTGTCCGGTAAACTTGTTCTCTAACAAGTACCTATGTGTTTGGTTTGATATCTCCATATCATGACTAATGAGATTCTTTCATCAACCAACACCACAATCTAGTCTTGTGTGTCATTGTTGTCTATCTACCTTCCACAATGACATCCAACTAGGGACATAATAAGAATGTACAAACTCTTAGCATCCGTATGATCTCATCATTCAGGTCCTCAACCTAAAAGCATACGTCATTGAGTACTTTCATTATCTAGACATTCAATCTATTCTATCACTATCTCATATGACTGAACCAGAAAGAATTGGAAGCTTGCCTTTGATCTTTATCAAATCAATCTTAATGTATCCCACCAATCATCCTATGATTGGCTCTCAGGGCACACATACCAACAGACTCCCACTTGCACTGCGAGCCAGTCACCCTTGAATCATATTTTTAGTAATCTTCAAACATGTCCCGCATGTTATTGTACTCAAGTGCTAACACAGTGAGTTATGGCAACACCTTGCCAAATTCGGTATTAACTGCATGTCTCTCATCTCTTCGATGTACGTCACACGTATGAGATGGAGTTTCCGTAATATACGATCTAGTATTCATTTGCTAACCTTTAGCCATATTGCATGACCAAGTATTCATTACTTGTCATAAATGACGGGAATATCTATAAGTTCATCTCATGAACTTCCAGATCCATATAGTATCCACTACTGTTCTCTAATACATGGATACTCGACATTTCATTTTAAAAAACTTAATTGGAACGTTTCTATTTACCAACAAACATTCACTTTTATATATTCCATATATTTATTGCGATTAATTTTATGTCCTTTTTGGAAGTTTGCATCAGTGTAACTCTTTACAGTGAACCCTTCCTTATTTCCATAGAACTAGTACTTCTCAAGTACTTATCAAGTTCTTATGGTATTCCAGTAACCCTTACTGGAACTAGACAGACATCCACCTGTCATGTCCCACATATGAGTTATTAGGATGAGCATATCATATTGTCATGTCCTACATATAAGATGATAAATGTGTTTTGTTCTTGCCATGTCCATACATGCAAGATGATGGGATGTTTACATACGTGATAGATCCATATCTATTCTTAGTGTTCCCATTCTTAATAAGAATTGGACACTTGGCCTTGGGATACTAACTCCATGTAACATGGACAAGTTTTCTCCCACTGAATCTATGCACACTGAACTCTTCAGTATAGATTGCCAATGTATGCTCTCTCTCTTTTCTAGGTCAAGAGGTTTTTCGAGAACTATCTCTATAGATCTCTATTCCTATCTCATAGGAAATGTATCTATCTTACTTCAAGATAATTTCCACTTTGGATTTCCATTCTAGAAAATTTCCATTTCACATCAACATGTGGAATGTGATTACACTCCCACTAAATCCCAAATCTCTCTTTATCTTTGACATATCAGTCAAACCCTTTGACTATATCATAAAAGTAAAGATCACAGTTTCGAGTTTCATGTACTCACATTGATTAGTCCATTGTAATTTATAGACTTCATTTGCATTAATGGATTCATAAACCTTATAGGTTGTGTCATGTACACATCCTTGTTTTATTCCTCATAGGAATGCAGTTTTAGTATCCATATGCCAAATCTCTTAGTCATTAAGTTGCAATTAACAAGCATCATCCTTTTCAAAATGTTATCCGTGTGTCTTAACACTTAAGACTCATTCACACTTATGGATTTTATCCCAATGGGTGCTACCATCAAGGTCATACCTTATGGTTTACATGGAAGTCATTTAGGATGTAATGGTCATAAACCATAATTCAAAATCTAGTTCCTCATATTCATCTAGATAGTTGACTCATCACATGACCAACTCATCACATAGATAATTGAGGTGTATCTGTCGAGGATATAAGAGCTCACAACTCTTTGTGATTCTTAATGTCCTTTATTAGTGTGGGGTATTCTTTATTTAAGAAGAATTTAGTTATTTGATAATCATCCTCTAACTCCTTAGAGTATGACTCCTTTTGATTTAGACATCACCATGCCTTAATCATGAGTTCACTATAATACACTATCATAATCACTCACAAGGTTCTCAAACATTTTGTCGAAGCATTTCATTCATTGATCTCATCAAGAATTAACACTTTACCAAATTCGTACTTTATCTATGATATTCTTGAACACTTCAAGATATTCATATTGGTATTTCTCTAAACACCATTTGAAGTATTAGCATTAACTCCAATAGGTATGTAAATACATCACACGTATCATACCTAATAGGATAATCATTCTCCCACTACCGCTAGTGAAGATTGCTTAATCATGTCCAAGATATTCATGTCTCTTACTGGTCCTCTAACCAAAACAGTCTAGATTTATCCATCATATGGAAACTAGAAATGAATTTCTCATGATTTATGCTAATTTGATTGTTTGAGTTATCAATAACCTTTTAGGTATCATTTTATCTTATGCATACCAAGTACCACAAGATAAACAAGGCATTGCCATAAAGATCATACCTTTTGAGATTGAAACATCAACTTTATTAATTGCTATCATTGTCATACAATATGCAAAAATAAAGTGTTTTTGTCTATTGGAAAATATGAAATAGAAGTTCATAACTCTATTACATGCCTTCGAGGCTGAAAATAAACTAAAGTACTCCTATCTATGGCAGCAACACTTTCCCCATTTATTGAGTGCTTTACATTTTATATCTTGGTATCATATACCTCAAAAATGTTACAAGTTTATTTCATGACACCTTCAGGTGGAGACGTCTTTCGCCTCCTTCTTCTTTAGTTCTTCCAGATAGAGTGGGAAATTCCTTTTCCAATGTCTTGACTTTTGACAATGGTGGAAATTGCCTCTCTTGGTCATGCCTCCCTTGTCCTTGACAGCTGAAGATGCCTTGGGCTGCTGGCTAGCATCAGAACCTTTCTTAGCATTGCCTTTTCCCTTGCACTTGGACTTGCCTTTCTTACTGCTGATCATCATCAAAAACTTAGGCTTGTCTTTCTTCATATGTGTCTCGGCTGTCCTCAACATGCCCAACAACTCTATCAATGGCTTTTCAAAGTTGTTCATGTTGTAGTTCATCATAAACTGACTGTAGGATTCTGGCAACGATTGCAGTATCACGTCAGTAGCCAACTCTTAGCTCAGGGGAAATCCTAGTCTCGTCAGGTTCTCCACATACCCAATCATCTTGAGCGTGTGAGGACCAACTGGATCTCCTTCTATCATGACACACTTGAACAGTGCCCTGGAGACATCATACCTCTCTTTCCGTGCTTGATCTTAATACATGTTCTTGAGATGTTGAATCATCTCAATGACACCCATGTTCTCATGTTGTCTCTACAACTCATGGTTCATAGGGCACAACATCAAGCACTTTGCATCAATGGCATCATCAGAATGCTTCTTATAAGCATCTCTTTCTGCCTATGGTGTGGTAGGAGAAGGTTCCTCTAGAAATGGAGTATCCAGGACATAGAGCTTTTGCTCTTGAGTGAGAACAATTCTCAATGTTCTAAACCAATCATGGAAGTTAGTCCCATTCAGCTTGTCCTTCTCAAGGACCGATCCCAACGAAAAGTGATTGTTGTTTGTTGTCATTTATACTACAAAAGGAAATATATATAATTTAGTCCAAAACTCAATTTTGACTTATTTTGATTGATTTGAAAAGTTGACGATATAATTAGGTCTTTAATTAATTATCGCTCCCACTATATTTATTCAAATTGATAGCCCTCACCATCAATTCAGAAGATTGCAGTGCACAATCTTCTAGTGGGTCAAGATACTGAAATTCTCTAAGTCATGAACCAGTTAGGGTTGTCACCCACAACATAGATCTTCCAGGTAGGCAACTTTTGCCAATTGTATCATATGCAACTCTTGAAATATGTCATATGCAACTCTTTGCCATGATCATCTCCATGCCTCAAGGTGCCAGATCCTATCTAGGTCACCTTGTTAAGTCCGACCCAAAGCCAACAGGATGAAATATGCACCCTGCTAGGGTAGACCCAAATATTCATCCTTCATGCTTCCACGAGATAGACCATGCACCATGCTAGGGCATGCCCACACTTGGCCAATAAAGCTTTTCACTTGTGTCACATTTGGAAGGCATCTAAAACTTTAATATTTAATGAGGGATTTGGTTTTTATAGGTAGATATACATATCCAATCACCACAATATATAGTATGTATCATATACATGCTATATCCCACAGAAAACATGTGAAATGATAAAAGCAATGATTATGGCCATCCTAATGTGATTCCTTAAGCCAAGAGGAATCACAGTCATCTAGGTCTACATCACATGCATCCTGTCCATGATGAAGTGATATAGCCGTCCGAGTTGATCAACTCATCACATGAATGACCTGCTCGCCTTGGTGGTCGTCTGGGTGCCACCAGCCGATCGGTTGGCTCCTCCAACCGATCAGTTCTCCTGGTCATCGTGCATCTCTTCATGGCCACCACCCAATCACCTCACTCCTCTAACTGATCATCTGGATCACCAACCGATCTGTTCACACCTTGAATCGATCGTCTCAGTCGTCATCAGATTGTACGCCATTCTTTGATATAATAGGAAATAAAAATCTATCCTATTTACATTTGGATTGGGAAACCCTGAGTTACATTCGGGGGGAGCAAAGGTAGGAAAAAATCTCGAGTTATCTCGAGTTACATCAGGAATAGGAGATAGGGAATCGGTATGTAGACCGAGATGCAAGCAACCACATACAACCAAGCACACATATAGGGTTTATTGGCCATAACCACGCTATACATCCACCACAAAACTCATTTAAGGGTGACGTGTATCAATTGCATTCATATTACATATCATATATGTATATTGGGATTTGTGGATTTGGGATTGGACATGAAAAAAGCCAATTTTATTCACACTGTATGCAATAAATAAAGGCGACAAACCAAAATCGATCATATCGATAATCCTAAAGTATAGAGCAGTTGACGTGGCTCTGATACCACTGTTGGGTTTTAGGGGAAGCAGAGAAGGCAGCGGAAACAAAAAATTTCTCCTCCCAAACCCAGAATAAAGGAAACGCGTCAACGTCTATACAATAGGAAGGATGGTTTGTAGAGGGGTACCTTGTCCCGAGGCTTGCTCGATGACTTTACCTCGCGGCTTGTGCGGTCTTCACCTCTGGTCTTGGACAGTGTCTGTGTAGCTCCTGGTCTTACCAGGACTGGCACCTCCTGGTCTCACTGGGACTGTTGGGATTTACAACTATCCTCTAAGTGGAAGAAGTCTCCCACCTTTGAAGTAGTCCACACATACCACCTAGAACTCCGATCTCCTTGTCCCATAAGGAATCAGAAGGAGTCGCACCCTCCTGTTGGCGTACTAGTCACCAACACACTCTCCTACCACCAGTCGCTTTCTACAGTTGTCTTTCCCTTGATGTGCCTCCCTTATCGGGTAGCACTTTCTCAGGCTCTCTCTCGGTTACCAAAACCAGAGAGAACAACAACTTTATAGAGAAATTGGTGCACTCAGTTGTTCTTTTGAGCAGCCCCCACTACCCGTATATATGTAGGAGGGTCATGGGATAGGGTTCTCTACCCCGGGCAATGCGGGATTAAAGCAGGAGTAGAAGGGTTCGGAATTTTCCACAAAACAACCAACTTGAGCTAGCTGAACCGATCGTTTCAACCCTAAAATGATCGTTTGGTGACACCTGAGCCGATCGGTTCATCACATGAGCTGATCGGTTCATGGTCCTGGTCCAACTCAAATTGACTTTCAAATTTTTCTCTGATTAATCAAATATTAATCCTTGTCCAAATCGAATTTGTACAAGTGAGACAAATTGTATTTGCAAAATAGTCTTCTCACTTTCCAAATGATCTCGGTTGGACCAGTTGAGCCGATCTGTTCAACTCTTGAGCTGATCGGTTCATCCCATGAGCTGATCGGTTCACCAACCTGAGCCGATCGGTTGGGGCAGTAGACTTGTGCAAATCAGTCAATCGCAGTTTCAATCAATTTGATACTCTAATCAATCAGTCCAACACCTTGAACACTATGATATTGATCTATCAATTGATTGAATGTTTAATTGAACTACTAACTCCTTTAGTAATAAATCTAAACATGGTTTGTGGATAAACTCCTCTTCCAGGTTAAATCCTATGTGTGTGACCCTGTAGGTCCATTTCACGTTGGCAGTGAAAGTCCATAACACTTATGACTTCACAAGCAAAGAGCGGCGCCTAGTCACACATTAGTGCTACCCAAGTGAAATAGAAAATTGGAGAACAACTTTCAATCCTCCAATCCATGAATGGTGTTACAGCGAATGAATAATTCCTTTGTCACTGATATCCCAAATGAACTCAAGGCATGGAATAGTCATCCTGTCAATGATCATTCACTTTCTGGATCTCAGAGTAGATTGGAGGATATATGTATGACATCAATATCACATACTGATTCACACTTGCGTGTACACACCTATCTCAATCCTACTCATCAAGTGTCCATGGATATTAAACTCCCTCAAGAGGTACAAATCCCATATCTATTACTCACCCCTCAAAAGCCCCATGTGTCAAAGTCACCCAATCATCACCTTTATAACAACCCATGTTTTAGGACTGCATTTGATGATGTCAAAGTATACCCAATGACATGTGTTGAGTGTAGTGATTTCAGGTCAAAGAATCACACTCACCACCATCACTGTGAGAACTGACTGTAACTACCATGTCATGGTTCCATGTGTCAAACTCATGGTGGGTCTATCCGGTAAACTTGTTCTCTAACAAGTACCTATGTGTTTGGTTTGATATCTCCATATCATGACTAATGAGATTCTTTCATCAACCAACACCACAATCTAGTCTTATGTGTCATTGTTGTCTATCTACCTTCCACAATGACATCTGAATAGGGACATAATAAGAATGTACAAACTCTTAGCATCTGTCTGATCTCATCGTTTAGGTCCTGAACCTGAAATCATACGTCATTGAGTACTATCATTCTCTAGACATTCAATATGTTCTATCACTATCTCATATGACTGAACCAGAAAGAATTGGAAGCTTGCCTTTGATCTTTATCAAATCAATCTTAATGTATCCCACCAATCATCCTATGATTGGCTCTCAGGTCATACATACCAACAATATAGCCTCCTGATCTTCCGCAAGTCACCTTGGTCGTCCGCCCACTTGTGAGACGCATAGCCTCCTCCCAATAAGAGCTCGACCTGCCAAACCTCTGTTGGTTCACTTTCCCTATCATAAACTACTACTCAAGTCATCTGGGTTCCACCCTTTAGTCTGTCTCCGCAAGTCACCCCATCGACGTCCTCCACGCCAGTCACAAGTCTTCCACTTTCTGCACAGTAGGCCTCACCCTTCTGCTTCAGCAAATCCGCTCAGTCTAATATTGCCATTAGACCCTCTCCTGCAAAGAGACCACCAATCCATCCTCACACTGCCGTTCAGACCAACACCCTATCAGTCGGTGGCCAGCCACACATCACCACCAACAACTAGTAGGAACCCAACACTCCACCTCTATCCTTTCTATTAATCCCCCCCAACAACAACTGATAGCTGCCACCCCTCACAGACGTCTAGGCTGCTCTAGTCTACAACTCCCTCCTAATCAACACTCCATGTAACAACTCAATGCCTTCAACCTCAAGACATCCAAGCTGCTTCCAACCTAGCCATCCCAGTGGTGCCCACAACATCCAATTATCGACACCTTTAGAGTTGAATCTACATAGGGTCAGAACATATTGGATCAACCTTCCTTCTGAGGCACTTCCTTTCACATGGCTGATACCACTTGAACACATCTTGAAGAAGAAGAGTGAACAAGATAAAAAAAATTTATCAAAATGCAATTCATATTCAACTACCCAGACAAAGGCCCCAAAGCATGCTTTTATAACAATACATGACTTGACCCACAAGAAAGAATAAGGAAATCTCACACATGTCAAATCAGCCATTTTGTATCCTAAGGAAGATTTCCTCTTCCTAAGTTTGGTCATTAACATGGTTTCCTATTCATGGGTGAGATCAGAGTTAATGATTATAGGATAAAATTGTTGGTCATTAAGGAAATCATACTTAAGACCTTTAGGGAGGGGCTTCATGTCAGGTTCCTTGGGGCGTTTAGGTTTTGCATCTACAACAGAGACCATTTTAGGTCTTCAAACTCCTCATCATGAATCTCCTCAAAGGTATTGAGATGATGTATGAATTGCTCCAATTACTCATATTCAAATCCACAATCAATAGGGGTCACAAGGGAATTTTGGAGGGGATCCTCAACTAATTCCCATTCTTGTCTCAATTGTTGCATCTTCTCAATACAACATGCTTTCGAATACCCTAAACTTTAGGGTTTGTTTTCTAGGCGCAAGAAAATGGTTCCAGCCTCAACATCAATCAAGGAATGAATGGTGTCCAAAAAGGGACACCCAAAGATGATGGGGGTACCTTAAGTCTTCCTTTATGTCCATGATGACAAAGTCTCATGGGAAATATGCATCCTTCCCAACTCTTACAGGTATGTCTTCAATGATACACATGGGTTTTCTCATGGATGGCTCAGCTAATTGGATGGTCATGGCGGTAGGGAGCATGTTGACAAATCCTAGCCTCCTACAAAGACTATTGGACATAATACAAATATTAGCGCCTAGATCTGCAAGACCCTTTATGCAAGCATTATCACCTAGGTAGCACCCAATCCCAAAGGAACTAGGGGCTTTATTCTTTTTAGGCATCTTGCTTTGGATAGTATCAGAGGTGGTCCTGGCAAGCATGAGTGTCTCATGCTCATCAGTGTGGTACTTTATAGTCAAAGGAGACTTCATGTACTTGGACTAGGCTGGCATGTCAGCCAAGGCATCAAGAAAGGGAATATCCACATGCAACTTTTTCATAGCTTCCCAAAATTTCACAAAATGGATGTCAGGCCTAGCTTGCTTTAGGCGGGCCTCGTAAGGTGGACGAGGTTTGTAAATGGAAAATTTTGGCTCGTCAATTTCCACAGGTGGGACCACAAGAGAGGGAGTGCAAGGAGTGGGAATGATAGGGGTGGGTGAGGGAGGAGTTTTGATGACCACTGTATCATCATCCTCAAAGTCCAAGGGGACAACTACGTGTTTCTTTGGGGGAGGAGTATGAATCTTCCCCGAGTGGGTGGTTACAATCTTTAGTTGTTCAGGATGTTCTGGGTTGTTCTTGTGTTGTCCAGTGAAGGTCATTGCAAGGGGTTTTTGTTGGGATAAAGACGAACAAACTAAGTGTCATTTGACTTCTGATGTGCTATTATGATTTCTCTAAGGCTGAAATCCTATCCTCTGTCACAAGGGTGGGGACATTCTGTTGAGGTAGTGGTCGATAAAGGTTTTGATATTGTTGTCATTGGTAAGGTCCACAGATTTGGAAATTTTCCCTAAAGTTCCCTTGGTTCCCAAAATTCATTTGGTTGTTATTGTATGAAAAACTTGGTGGTGGATGATAGTTGTCTTGGGGTTGTGGGGGACTTTGTTGAGGGGGAAGTTGAGATGAGTTTTCAGCTCCTGAGGGGTTTCCATATTGAAATCTAGGATGGTTTCTGTATTGGTTTGGATTGTTGTAAGCTTGGGGATACTATGGATAGAGTTAAGGCCCTCCACTTGTTGACCAATATTTGGATACATAGGGGTGTTGTCGAGATATTAACATTAGAGGGTAGAATGATCATACCCTTGGCATATCCCACATAGAGATTCAACAGCCCTCACTTGTTGAGGTTGTCTTTCATAGGCATTAAATGAGGATTCTAATCAGTCATGTTTCAAGGAGATCAATTTAAGAGCTTCATCAATAGTATGAATGTCTGGGTTTATCTCAGCCTTAGAAAATTTTAGGACCCTACCAACTCCTCATCTAGCTTGGGTTTTAGATGCTCTTTTAGATACCTCCCATGTGCTGCTTAGGTTTTGGAACATGAAATTTCCTCCATATGAGGAATCAAGAAATTTCTTGGGGTCATCATCAACACCACGATAGAATATCTCAATGAGTTAAGATTGTGATATGTCATGGTGGGGGCAACTGTGAAGGAGTTCCCAAAATCTCTACCAAGCTTGTCGTAAGGTTTCTCCAGGGACCATTGAAAATAAAAGGATTTATCATCTGATCTCATAGGTAAGAGAAGGTAGGAAGTATTTGTCTAAAAACTTTGTCTTAATTGCTTCCCAAGTGGTGATGGGGTTTTCACTCTCCATGGCATTATAAAAACTATTGGCTGCCCCTGAGAGAGAGTATTTAAAAAGTCAAAGTCTAATGGCATCTTTAGAAATGCCTGGGATCTTGGTCAAGGAACTAAGGTCTGTGAAGCGTAGTAGGTGATCTTGACAACTCTCACCCTTGTTCCTAAAAAATGGGTTGGCTTAAGGCATGGTGATCCATTGAGTGAGGATCTCAAATTGGGGGGCAGTAATCGTGGGTGGCATGATTAGGTGTTGTGCATATCTGATTTTTGGAGTGAAAAAATCTTTTTGTTGTTTTTTCCTCTCAGCCTCCCTCTGAATGGCTTCTATAGCCCCTTGCTCAGTGATATAGGTTGCGCGCAAGTTGTCTTCTTGAGCCACACATTCAGCCATCATCAGTTCTCTTTGAGAAGCAAGTGTCTTCTCAATCCTATGAGCAACCTCCTCTTTGTCTATCCTGAGTTGGTTATATCGATTTAAGCGATGGAAAGTCCTTTCTGGCCCGGGATAAAAAAACTGACGGCGTAATATCGTTGGATGGGCAACACATGCCTAGTTATACAAATATATTCGAGTGCAGAAAAAATGTACTGCTGGAATGAAAACTCAACAAAATGAAGATATAGCACTTTTGGAATGTTACTCGAAAGGAATAAAAAATAAAAAAAAGTTTTTCAAAAAAATTTGGTGTTTGAGAAAATGATCCATGTGCCAAAATTGATATGCTTCATTTGCACACCAATTCACTAAAACAATTATCCTCGAGTTAATTCCTTTTCTTACTTTCCAATTAAGGCTAGTATAGAAGGTTCGATCCCACATTATAACATTTTAAAGATTGTTTTCTTTTAATTCCAATTGATTTTTTATTTATTTTTTTATATTTGTGAATAAGAAATAGAAAATAAATTCCAATTAGGGGTTGGTTGTCTAAGCTATAATGAGAAATTAAAATACAAAGAAGGTAAAAGGTTATACTAAAGCAAGGAAATAAAAAGATTAAACTAAAGTAGATGAAGTAAAAGAAAAAGATGGTTAACACCAATAAATGATTATCCAATGACAAGAATAAAATTGCTAAAATTAAAAGAGGCAAATTGAAACAAGCATTAGAAGAAATTATTGAAATCAAGAAAGAAGGCATCGAGGCTTAGGGGTTTCACCACCTTAGCCCTTGTATAAATAGGATCAGGCTATACATGACAAGTAAGATAGAAACAAGTATGCAAGTTATTCGTAAACAAAATGCAAAAAATGAACTACTTGTGTCCCATTGGCCTTGATGTTAATGTATCTTTGTTTGTCATCCTAAAGAGGATTTTTCTACGGTCAGATCCAACTCCTCATGAAGTCGGTTTAGTTTTCTAAATTTTGGGTTCCATGGTCGCATTCATCGAGATTAACAAGTGATTAAAATGGTTAATTACTTTGTTTAAATCAGTGATTTTTAAACTGAAAACCATATGTCCAAAGTGGTCGTACAAAAATCCAATTTGATTAACACATGCCTAAGAGGCTACTCCCCTCACTTCGATAAGAAAACTACTCAATACTCATAGAGAGGATGGGAGAAACAAGGAGAGAAAATAAAGGATCCATAGATCACAAATCCAAAATCTTTGTAGAGTCCAAGGCGGTGCCAATTAAATGACTTGATTTCTTTGTCTCCCACTCTAAGATGAAATTGCAAGAAGAAAAATGAGAAAAAGAGAGATTCTAGATGTAGAATAAAAGAACCAACTTTATTACTTTGGAATGTAAAATTACACTACAAACAATATAATAGAGTTTCACTACTGATTGCATATAAAAATTGGGACCCTTTTCTTAGTGGAGTACCCCCTCCTTTTATAGGGAAGGAGGGGTGGAAACTCTAGATAAAAGATTCTCTATAAGACTCTGTGTCAGCAGTTGAAAACTTTCTAGATCTCATCAATAGAGGAAATTACTGATTTCTTTTAAATATGTCGACCCTTCACATCCTTTTTGATGCAGATTCCCTCAACAATATTTTTGAACGTATTTTTGGGCCAGTCATAAGTTCGTAAAATGATTTGAAAATATGTTTTTCCTATAGATAATTCAATTATCTTTCCAACACATACTTTCCCATTACATTCCATCTTGGGATGTGAGAGTTTTGACAATTTTAATGTGAGGTATATATTTAAATCAGACACTGCGGGAATTTGTGCAAAATATCTTCCATGGGAAAATAGTCATTGTGACATTTTCCTACAAAAAACCAAACAAATATAATTAAATCTCCAAATAAATAGAAAAATATAAGCTAATATAGTTGATTACAAAACTAAGAAGATAAATAACAAAACAATCCTAAAAAAATATTTAAAAGATGTAAATCTTGCATTTATCATTGTGCCATAAGAGGCACTTATGTATGCATAATAAGAAACTTTTTCTACTAATTCAAGGTGATTGTGTCGACTTGAATGGTTAGAATTGTATAAATTTAACTCATTTTTAACCAAGCTAGCTTATAGTTATTTGTGCATCATTCTCTGTTATTTTGCATGTATTTACACATATATGATTATATTATTGTTTGGCCAAATGCTTTACTTATTTCAATATTTAGATTGATACAATATTCACTGGCAATAGTCAATACACCTACCTACCTATCGATGCCACTAAATTTATTGATTAAAGATGCAGAAACATTAGGGATTGCTTCGAATCAGAATCAGTGCTCATACATCCTCTCAATGACACCCTCATTAATCTCAAGGTCACTGACTTTAACTTGGATAGTGCTAAGATTATTACTAAAATCATTGAAGTGTATGATCATACGTGTTGGTGCATTGACTTGCATGTCAATAGGGCTGGCATCATATCAAACCTCCAACTAAAATTCTCTCACCAGAACTAACTAGTTCAACTTTTGCCTCTTGAAATTAGACCACATAAGACCTAAATGTGGGGTGGTTGTAATTAATCATACTATCGGATGTTTTGCACAACATGGGAGTAGATAAGACAAAGAATAAGAGAAATTGATGATACATATGTGACATGAATGTGTTTTAATGGTGAAATACTCTGAAGATTTGCACTATGACTTGTTGGAGGGCTTCATTATGGTTTCCTCAATGTCTATCATTAATTTAGTACATTTTTATACTTGTCATAGAACATACTATGATACCATGCCGATGTTGAGGAACTAGTCTTCTTTATCCCTAGGTCATGAGAGTATCCAGGTAAAATTTGTTGCATTGCCAATTATTGACTATTAATAATATCTTTAGTGCTTGGAATCTAAAAAGTGTGTGTTATTGTGTTGGTTGTACTTGATCACCATGGTCAACGTGTCAAACAACTTCAAAGATAGAAAGAAGATTTAGTTGTCAACATATTTACCACAAACACACTTAATATGTGCTACAATAGTATATTCATAATTTCAAGGATATTATTCAAGGATTATTTTTATTAATTCATTCTAGGTCTAAATGCCATAAAAGTAGATTTTAAACTTCATTGAGAACAACACTATGCCTCAAAAAGGAGTTCATCTTCATTTACAAATTCTTATGTATGTAGTGAGTATATCTTTTCAATTTAATAACATCAATAGATAATCAAACACCATGATCAAATCGATAATCCTAAGTATATCTCTCATTTTTATTTCGAAACCAATCATAACTTTTTTTCTTTAATCGAATCTCTATAATTAAAACATAATCAATTATTTCTCAAGTAATCATGCTTTTCTTGAGTATAGATTATCACAATAGTTTTTGTTATTCTCTAATGATTCCAATCCATGTGTTTGACAACCTAGGTCTCTAATCAACCCAACATTACTCAATTGTACACTTGTAATCCGCATGCATAATTTTTTTATATCATATTTTTGGCACTATTTCTAGGGAATTTGAAAACACTAGCACTATTAGTAATAAGACTGACAACTCTAGATAACACTTTTGTATTATCTATTACTATGATTATCTTTTTGTTGTTTGTAGTACTTTATGATTCTTATACTTTCTGATCTTGTCGAAGTACTAGTTCATGGCACACACCTATTTCACATTTGATAGTGAGAATAATCTATTCACTTCTAATCTAAGGTATTCTTAGTAATAGGAAAGGATTTTAGTGCTTTAGAAACACTCCTTCAGACATCACCATCAGTTGATAAAGTAGAACCAGTTGAGATGGGGGATTTAAATGAAGATGTAGAGGATGGTTCAGGGCTAGAGTAATAGAAATAAAAAATAATATGGGAGTGTATTAAGGACTCTAAAACTATACCTTAGTAGCAAATAAAAAACTATATGGGAGTGTATTAAGGACTCTTCAACTATAGCTTAGCAGGGACCTATAAAGTGGCAATCTATAAATGTGGGAAGCTACAATGTTGATCCTAGTCTTGTTAAATTAGTGGTGCAATATTTTAACAACCTTCATGAAGATCTCATGCATCAAATTAATAATTTATGTGATATGGCTATATAGACATAATGGAATCCATGAAATTATACCTAGATATTTTTCCATTTTAATTGATGTAAAAATACAACATGTGGTTTGATAGTGTATAGTTGAGCTCTTTTGAGACATGGGATTAAATGATACACAAGTTCTTCAATCGTCGTGTTCCACGTCAGAAGGCAACATTGTTCATGGGGAAGATTCGTACCTTCAAGCAAGGATTGAACAAATCCTATTATGAATCATGGAGGTTCTATCAAAATGTGTTGCAAATGTTTCTATATCATTATATTAATTGATTTGATTAAGGAAAATTTTACTATTTTCTACATATCAGGGATAGGACTATGATTGACTTAGCAAGAGGAGGTTTCATTCTAATTAATTGAGTGTTCAGATGCATAGAAACACTAAAAACCATGAATTTGAACTAGTCATGTGGTGATGTGCTTGGACACTATGGGTATCATAGAGTGTAATGGAAGAAAAGGTGATGGATGCATTGAAGTTACAATTGAGTGGATTGACTAAGATGTTGTAAACCTTGAATCCAACAACACTCAAGATGCATATGAAGAATGTATGTATAAGGCATATCCCAATAAGATAATGAATACCCATAGTTTAAAACATTCTCTTACAAGGATACAACCAACTTCCAACAAGATCCAAATCTACAATAATAACCAACTCCTAAAGTGTAGCAACATTGGTAACCACCTCATCATGGTGGGGAACCTAACAGATTAGAGAACATGTTTGGGGAATATGCATAAGATAGAATCATACTTTGACCAAACACATAGGGAGAAGTAGAAAAAGGGGTCCTAGATAAGGAGTTTTGAGACATAGATATCTCAAATCAGTTGACATAGAAGATCTTACAAAGTCAACACAATAAGGGTTCAAAGAAATACAAAGGTATCCTAGATCAACTAGTAGGACAAATCAGTCACATTACACATTGGGAAGATCATTGATAAGGTAAAGGTAACAACTCGGGATGTAGGAAAGCAACGAGAAATATCCACAATTTAACCTGAATCAATAAGGGAAGAGGAGACTATTTTTCCTGAGCAGTCATCCAAGCTATAGATAATAGAGAATATTCCTACGTTCAAGCTTAGGGAAGCAAAAGCCCCCAAGTCCACAAACATACTGACACGATTTTACCGTGCATAAAATGCAAGTGCACGCGTCAGAGTAATATAGGCCTTATGAGGCCCGAGTCGAACACAGGGACACTGAACTATCAGTAGACTACTAATAATTGTTCGTAATCAACTAGACCGGTTAAAAAGGTTATGAGAATTGATTGAAAAAGAAAATAAAATAAAATAAAACAAAGCAATCGATTAAATGTTTAGTTTAATCATTCAATGGGAATCTTTAGGATTGTGGTTTCACCGCGGGTTCTCATTGTATTTATTTCTATATAGTTCATCAAATTCATTTCTCATTCCGGGTAGTGGCCTGTAGTTAGAATTGTTCATTGTCCTGATACAGTTCACTACCTAAGTCTAGGTCGGTTCCACCGTTGTAGTAACCTATACCCTTAATTAGGTGCATTAGAATCAACCTATGGGTTTCCACCATTAATCGTACATGACCTTGTTCAAGGAATTTATGAGTTAATGTGAATTTCGTCTCTTTTCAACCATTAATTCTTCTTTCAAAGCAATTAAAGGTATTAGATTATCATTAGGGTGATCAGTCATAATGATATAATGGAGAAAACGAAATCATACCACGGATTTAAGAGATAAAATATGAATCACTATGATAAAAATGGCATACAACGATTACCTGGGCTACTCCCGATCCTAAAGACAAAGGGGATTAGCCCTGCATGTTTATCTCAGAGCAAGACATGGTGGAAGAAAGGGAAAACATGAAGAAAAATGTGGATGAAGTGATGTAAACCCCTAAACAGAGAAGATCCAACTGTTCCTCGACGTAGAGTGTGTGATCTACAACCTTTCGGCGGTGGAAAACTACTTCTTCGGCTCTTGAAACGATCGAGGCGTGCTTCTAGGCTTTGTTCTCCTCTCCAACTCTCCTTGGGATGTGTGTAGTGGCTAATGACATGATAGCTAGCGCCTGGCCACCGTCATTAGGTATAAACACCAAATTAGATCGTCGAAATATCACCACCGTCAGATTTGGGCCGATCTGGAACAAAAACTAATCTGACGGCGTCGATACCATCGACGCGAGTCCATAGTATCGACTCATCATGATATCGACAAGCTTTCTTTCTTCTCTGTCATTCCACCTGATGCAGACTTGATACCATCGACGTGGGTCGATGGTATCGACACCCTTAGGCGTCAATTTTATCACCTTTCCGACACTGAAGATGTAGAATGTTGATAGTATCGACAGGGTGATTGCTGGCTCGCTGAAGGTATCTCGATACCATCGACTTCAATGTCGATAGTATCGAATCATCCTGGCTCCTTGCAGATGTCTCACTGTGACTGTGTCGATACCATCGAAACAGGTCGATGGTATCGAAAGCTGTGTATACTCATTTTTCCTGAAATTGCAAGACAAAACCAAATCAGCTAAGCTAAAACCCATTATTATAATCTTTTGTGCTCAAAAAGATAAAATATGAGAGATTTGATACAGAAAGAGATTATAGACTAGATTAAGTGAATCATGTGATATTAACCACCAAAATGACCAATAAACACATAAAACGCATGTAAAACAAGTCTATAAATGCGACTCAAAATCCTCACATCAAACTCCCTTAAGCTTAAACTTTGCTCATCTTCGAGCAACAAAACTTTAGAATAGAATTACAAGGGTTAACTAAAGAACAGATTATCACAATAGACCTTACCGTATGATCCCCTCTAGACGTTCACAGTCTGGCCCTCACTAACCACAGAATGATAATTACCCTCAAGGCGACAATGATCATCCATAAGAGATGTCTACCCCAAGATTGATGAACACTATCACATAAGGCAGTTAACATAATAAAATCCTCCAGTTCAAGCTTGGTGCATCTTTGTGATCTTCTATCTACGTTGCTCATTTCCTAACTACCATCTAAATGGAAGCAACTCTCCTAATATTATTGAGTGAGGAGATAATCACGGTGGCCTACCAATTCGAGCAACGGGTGGATGGAATAGGAGGTTGTGGAAGAAATGGAAACACAATACAGTTTTAATATGCACAAATAACACGAATGACCTAAATGCTGCATATGCAAATGAAAATTCCCTAATGCCTACATTTTGGGTGGAATGATGCATGCTCCTACTACTCCATCTCATGTGAGATAGAATGTCTACACACTACATAATGTGCTTATTCTTCCTATTATACGGGTGAGACAAGCTCTTTTCTCCCTCTAAAATCAGCCTTGTTTTTTTTTCTGTTCTCTTTTTTTTCAAGCCCTTCTTTCTCTCAAATTGGCTACTGCAAAATATACAATATTTTCTAGAATTTTTTCTTTTCTTTTTCGGGCTTATTTTCACTTAAATGTTATCCTTGAGACATTACAACTTAATTTCAGAGAGTATAGAGAAAGTTACCTACTTTTCTTATTTTTCAGAAGAAATAAGGCACATACTGTCCTATATGTGCAAAGATATGTTAAAATGCAACTACATGAGATCAATTATGCAACTGTGATGACACACACTCAAGAATGTGTGCATGCATGATTCATCTACAATTTCTTTTCATTTTCCATTTCTTTATGCAAAATCTAACTAAAATGCAATCCTACCTAAATGATATCCAATCAAAAGATGAAAACTCTTAATGTGCTTCCAATTCTTATGGTGGAGTATGAAAACAATGGGGTGGATAGATCACAAGATTAATGTCCCAAACCATTGGAAAATATTATATGTCCCTCCTTACAGACCTGTGTAACAATTAAGAGGTTTCTCTCTCTTATTTCAGATTAAGGTCTCATTACCATTTGGTCAGTTTAGGCTCAAACAACCATTTCCGTCCACTTTTCGTGAATCATAGGCATGTACAGTTGTGGTCTTCTGTTTTAAAGTTGACAAACCCAATTATTTTCATAAGTCATGTACTCAAGTTTGAACAAAACAAGCTTGCAAATTCACTAAAAAAATTTCAAATTGACCCCTGATTCCCATGTAACAAACACAGAGATGACACATTACATTTTAGACATCCACAAATACTCTAGATAGGGTGTGGATCCTAAAAACTAAGAAAATAGCAAGAACAAAAGAAAAAGCAATAAATGATAAAAATTAAAAGTAAAAGATAGAAAAAGATAGAAGTTGTTCCATCTCCCCCCTTGCTAGACACTTAATGTCCAAGCACAATCCCTTCACTAACCATCATATGACATTTTTCCCAGTTGAGAGCTAAATGTGTGTCCTCACATCGTTGTAAAACTTTATCCAAATTATACAAGCACTCATCAAAAGACGCACCATAGACGGAAAAATCGTCCATAAAGACCTCTAAATAGTACTCAACCATATCAGAGAAAATGGCAAGCATGCAGCACTGAAAGGTTGCTGGTGTGTTTCACAAGCCAAAAGACATACGTAGATATGCAAATGTTCCATAGGGACAAGTGAAGGTAGACTTCTGTTGGTCCTTAGGATCAATGGAGATCTGATTGTAGCCGGAATAGCTGTCAAGAAAACAAAAATGCGATCGACCAACTAGTCGCTCTAAAATTTGATCGATGAAAGGAAGAGGAAAATGATCTTTTAATGTAGTAGAGTTCAATCGACGGTAGTCAATGCACACACGCCACCCGGTTACTAGACGGGTCGTGACCAGCTCATTTAACAAGTTGTGAGTGACAGTGATTCCCCCCTTTTTAGGGAGTACCTGTGTGGGGCCTACCCACGTAGAATCGAAGATAGCATAAATGATGCCTACAGAAAGGAGTTTGATCACCTCTTTTTTTACGACCTCCATCATGCTTGGATTGAGTCTGCGCTGTGGCTGAATTATAGGTTTGGCTCCTTCCTCGAGCCGGATCTTGTGCTGGCAAAGTGGAGGGGAGATCCCCTTAATATCCGCAACTGACCACCCGAATGCGCCACGGTGGTTCTTCAGCACGATCAACAATTGCTCCTCTTCATCGACACTTAGATATGTCGAAATAATCACCGGCAGTCTTTCACCATTGGCTAAGAATGTATACTTCAAATGGGAAGGCAGTGGCTTCAGTTCTAAATCTGGTGGACTGATCAATGATGACTGAAGCGGTGGTGGGAGTGGCCCAAGATATTCATAATACTTGGCATAATAGCACGACAACACTTGAAGCATCTTGACACATTCTTGCAACGACTTGCTTCTCATCCAATCATGCATTATATTGACAAGGCAAGCTTCAAGAGGCAGTTCTGGATATGCATCAAGGACAAAACTTGATATAGCATCATCTTCAGTAGAAAAAGAAATTTCCTCCTCTTCATCATTTGGAAAACCCACAGCTCTGCAAAGAGAAACAACTTTAGTCTGTTCCATAATGTCTACAGCTAGTGTCCCCTTATCTACCTTGGTCATTACATGAGCCATATCTAGAAACGACTTTCCTAGACAAAGAAAAATGTTTTAATCAAAATGTTTCACCATGTGACACTGCTCCTTTGCTTTTAATTGTGTTGTGCTTGGGGGCATAACCATTTCAAATCGGTCATCCACGATTCCCAATGTCAAACGGCCTCATCCCATATCGAGTATTGTATCTGCGGTAGCTTGGAAAGGTCTTCCGAGGAGTAACTCATTTCCTTGTTCATCTTGCATTTCCATTACCAAAAAATCTACTGGAAATACAAACCTGTCAACTTTAACCAGAACATCCTCGCAAATACCGTACGGCTTAACCACAGAATTGTCCACTAACTGAATCGTCATGTTGCTATGTCTCGATTCTTTAAGTCACAACTTCTTGAAAGTAGAAAGAGGTATCAAATTGATACTTTCCCTAGAGTCACACAATGCTTTGCCGAATTTCACCTTACCAATGTAACATGAAATATTGAAGCAACCTGGATCTTGTCTTTTAGGTGGCAATGTGCCCATAATGAAGGTGCTCACTTGCTCTTTAAGAACCACCACTTCAGTGTCAGGAATCTTCCTCTTCTTTGTAATTATATCTTTCAGAAACTTGCCATAGGAGGGTATCTTCTCTATTGCTTCTACTAGTGGAATGTTAACAAAAAGTTTCCTAAAGCTGTCTAAGAACTTCTTGAACTGAGCGACCACTTTCTTGGCCTTCAAACTGTTTGGATATGGGACTGGGATAGTCTATTCCCTCTGATGTGGTGGCACATATGGTGTCCTCTTCTGCATCTCTTCCTCAGCAATGGGTTCTGGTGTGGCTTCCTCTACCACATCAGCTATCAACTCTGTGATTGTAACCTCCTATGTGGCTTCACCTGCGGTTTCTGGCTGGGGTGTGCTTAGTTCATCGGACCTGGGGTTTAAAATCTTCTTTCCACTCCGTAACAGAATTGCCTTGGCTTGCTGATTTCCTCCTGGAACATTTGTATTTCCGGGAAAACCTAGTTGTGTTGGCTTTTTTAGATTTGCTATCTCAGTTGCCATTTGTGCTAACGATGTCTCCATAGTTCTCATTTGAGCCCCATGACTTTGTAAAGTCTGCCCAAATTGATTCATGAAGTCACCTTGTTGCTTAATCTGCTAGCCAAACGTGCTCATGAGTTCTTGATTCTGCTTGATTACTTGATTGAGCAACTCATTTCTCTTGTCCTCTGCCTACGGTTGTGGTTTTGCATCAGGGTCCTGTAGGAAATTGTTTGGGTCCTTCCATGAAAATTTCTTATCTTTCCTCCAAGAATAGTCATTGTTTCTGTACCCCTGTTGCTGGCGCATAAATTTCACCTGCGCTTCATCATCAGATTCTGCGTCTTCTTTTGCTAGCAATTTCTTGGCTAGAAGGTCCATCTTCTCATTTAGCTCCTTGATGGACTTTCACTCACCTACGACTCGAACCTGCTCTATTGTGTCTCTGTCGCCCCATTATTTCTTCCCGACCATATTTTTCAGGATTTCCCAACACCTGGCGACGGTGTTGTTCAAGAAGAAACCGGAACCTGTTGAGTCCAGATTGCTCCTATCATGCTCATTTAGAGCAAAGTAGAAGATCTTCACTTGTTTTTCTTTGTCCAGCCCATGATGTGGACACTTCTACATCATTATTTGGAAGCACTCCCACATCTATGAATATGTATCGCCAACTCTTTGACAGAAATTGTGGATCTTCCATACAAGGTCGTTGGTTTTCTCTGGTGGAAAGAATCTCTCAAAGAAGACCTTGATCATTTGATCCCAAGTCTCGACAGTCTCATCATCTAGGTTATGCAGCCATTCACGTGCATTACCTGTAAGAGAGCTGGGAAACAACTTCAAATATAGTGTCTCTTGTGGAAACCTGTCTATCTTGATCATATCGCAATTTTCCACAAATGTGTTGATGTGTGCAACTCGGTCCTCATTCTTCAGCCTGTGAAATGCTTGAGACTTGACCAAGTTTATTTGTGCCTGATCAATCTTTTTTTTTTGGAGAAAATACTGCAAGGAAAACCGGAATTACATGGGATGAGCACGGTTAAAAGGGAAAGGGCAGGACTCTAACTCCTGGAGATACAAGTGTTCTAGAAAATTAGGGCAGCTATTCCAATGAGCTTCATGATCCGGTTCTTTAAGGTGTCTCTTTGCCAACAAATCTGCAAGCTTGTTCTGCTCGCGATGCAGGTAGCTAATCTCCGATGATGCCTGACAGAGCAAACGTTGGATGGATAGCATTAGAAGTCGATATTTGGCAGGAGTTGGGCTCTTTCTGTGAATCCAATCCACCGCATTGCTGGAGTCACTAAAAAGCAAGAATGTGGGCAGGTTGTGTGCGACAGCAGTTCGTAGGCCATCAAGAATGGCCCTCAATTCCCCATCCATAGGGTCCTTTCCAGAATGCTTGCAGGTGCGGCCCTCGATCCACCGACCTGTATTGTCCTGAAGAACTATACTCGTAGCTTTGAGATTCATGGAAGCATTTACAGCCGTGTCGATGTGTAGAATAGCAGGTGGGATTTGAGACAAAAGTGTCGAAGAGAGAGTGCAAGGACTCCTTTGGTTGATGATGGTTGGCTTGCTGAAAGCAATACTCGCAGAGGCCAAGCTTGTCCGGGCATTGGATATCAGGACCGTGGGCATATAACTGCGTCCTTCAAAAATCGAGAGATTTCGATTCTTCCACATCCACCAGTAGGGGATTGTAAACATCAGCGCCCAATCCTCAATTTGACGCATGTTGAGAAGATTATAGTCAAGCCAGTCCTTGATGCAGTCGTGAAGAAAGAAGGCCGAAGCTGTGGCGGGGATGATGCGTAACCAGGCTTGCTTTACCTCTGGACAGTCCCGTAAGGCATGTCGAACTGTCTCCTCAGCCATGTGGCAGCAGGAGCAGTGTGGGTCATCAGTGAGCTTGCGCTTGAATCACGTAGAGTTGGTTAGGAGCCGGTCATGGAAGACCAACCAAAGATCGAGTTTCATGTGTTGCTGAATTTTCATGCTCCATAACTTTGTAAGAACTTTAGAGTGATCACTGCTAGGGTGATTCGAGATGCAGTCGTAGGCAGAACTGGAAGTGTATTCACCACTCATGGAGTGCAGCCAGACCCTCCCATCATCCCCATAGTCAGGTCGAGGTGTAGGCATGTAGATGATATCCTGAACAGATTCATAAGTGAACCAAGCATTCAAGAAGTCCTCATCCCAGGAGCCATTATCCATCACCAAGGTGGCCACCAGCAAATCGCGTATCTCATCCAGAACGTGCATACCCGGGTTTAGGGATGGAATGGAACCCTCTCCAACCCAAGCATAGGACCATACAGAGGTTTGAAGCCCAGAGGATAGATCCATACGAGAATTAGATTGAATGAAGGGCAGAGCAGCATTGATGCATCTCCAGATATGGGAGCCAGAGACAGTCCACCGTTGAGACCTTCGGTATTTTGCCTCCATCAATTGTACCCAAGGGACCTGTCTATGTTTCACAAAATCCCACGCTAATTTCATGACGAGGGAGAGATTGAAATCTTTAGCTTTCTTGATCCCCAAACCCCCCAGAGATAGGGGCTTTGTGACGTGCTTCCAAGCAACCAGATGCGAGCCTGTTGACCTGGAGGAGCCCGTCCATAAAAAATTCTGCGTCAGCTGATCAATTCGGTCAGTGATAGAGCAAGGAAGTTGAACCATCTGCATTGTATAACAGGATTGAGACAGAAGGACCGACTTTGTAAGTGTGGTTCTTCCAGCTAATGAGAGGAACCTATTCTCCCAAGCTGAGATTTGCTAATGGAGTTTATCGCAAAGATACTGGTAATGAGATTTTCTCTTTCTCTTTTGTAGGATGGGAACGCCTAAATGGTGACCCAGATTATCAGTGGCCTTGATTTTCAAGCGGCGACAGATCTGAGAGCGAAGACTTCGTGGGGTATTATGTGAAAAGAAAACTGACGATTTCTCATGAGATAGAAATTGACCAGAGGAAATACTGAATTGCTTGAGGCAACGGTTGATGGTCGAGACCTAGATCATCGAAGCCTCCCCAAAGAGGACAATGTCATCTGTGAAACTCACATGAGAGATAGATATCTTCTGCCTGGTTAACTGTAAAGGTTTCCATGAACCCCTATATATTTCCTCCGAAATAAGTTGGCTAAATCTTTCAAGACAAAGCACAAAGATGTATGGTGATAATGGATCACCTTGCTTAACACCACAGGAAGGTTTGAAGGAGCCAGCCGACTCGCCATTCCAAAGGACAGTGGTAGTGCCCGATTTGATAAGTATCATTATAATAATTACGATATTTGTAGGAATTGCAGTTCGGTGGAGGGAGTCCTCGATGAAGGACCAGCTTAGCTTGTCAAAGGCTTTCATAAGATCGAGCTTGATCGCCATCGTGTGTGTTCTAGTCTGCCTGGACTCCATGGAATGCACGAGTTCTTGAACAAGAACTATATTATCGCCAATTCGACGTCCAGGAACAAAACTTGATTGGAAAGGGGAAACCCAATCCTTCATATATGGCTTGATTCTAGAAGCAATGATCTTCGAAATTAATTTGGTGCAGACATTGTTAAGAGAAATCGGCCTGAGTTGAGAGCACGATTCCGAAGCCGCCACCTTAGGGATGAGGATGAGTGTAGAATCAGTAGAACCCTACATAAGAGGAAGGCCTGCAAAGGCGTCAGTGATAAAATTACACATTTGGTTCTTTATTAGGGGCCAATTTCTCTGGAGGAATGACACGTCGATGCCATCAGGGCTAGGGGCCTTGAGCGGCGCCATGGCATGGAGGTTCGACCAGATCTCCTCAGTAGAGGGTGCTTTGCCGATCTGTGCAGAAAGAGGTGCGGCAAGCGGAGGAAACAAGCCAGTGAATTGCACACTAGCGCTTTATCAGCCAAGGGATCGGATTCGTTATACACGTTCGAGAAGAAGGACAGAATCATATGCTGTAGTTGGGCTTCATTCTCAATCCAACAACTAGAGGAGTCTTTCAGCTTGATAATCTTGCTTCGGTGTCGTTTAGATTTGACAAGGGATTGGAAGTATCGGGTGTTGAGATCACCTAGCTTGATCCAATTACAATGTGCTTTCTGCTGCCAATCAATTTCTTCCTGCCTTAGAATATGATCAAGCTCGACTTGGAGGGAGACTGTCTCAGTAGCTAGATTTAGATTGTGGCACAAGTCCATTTGGAGCTGGTTCCACCTAATCTTATTGCCAAGCTGCTCCTTCCTGCAATGGCACTTTTGGGTTTCTTGTTGATCCCAGGCTGCAGCCTTAGCAAGAAACGATGTACAAGCTTCATGAAGTGGGACATGAGAATTCCACTGTGCTGAGAGGAATTTCTTAAACCCTTCCATCTCCTCCCATCTTGCTCGGGTTTTTAAGTGAAACAGGTTGCGCCATTTGTGGGAGGCACAGGAAAGAAGGAGAGGGGCATGGTCAGAGTTATTGCATTCAAGCACTTGAATCTGGCAACATTGAGGATCTTCAAGCCATAGCTCATTGCCCATCGCCCAGTCTAACCTTTCGTGGAGCAGTCCCCTACAGAAAGTGGTGCGCGCACAAGAGAAGCCAAGGTCGGAGATCTTGCAATGGGTCATCGTGTCGATGAACTCCCTGCTGCTAGATTTGTCAAAGAAAGGGCTGCTGAATTTCTCAGATTGATACATGACAGTGTTGAAATCTCCGATCACCACCCATGGTTCAGATATAATGGATGAAATACCAAAAAGATGATGCCATAGGAAGCGCCTACTACTCTTTGTGGTGCCTGCATATACAAACGTACAAAGGAGTCGATGCTCAATTCTACAGTGGATGAATTGCTTGTGGGACGCAAGGATTTCCACTTCAATGCCGGCCTTCCAGAGGACCCAAATACCGCCCGTGAACCCAACTGCTTCAACACGATGGAAGTGGGGAAATCCCAATTTCTTGATAACCGAGGTAGTCTTAGCGCCGCTACACCGGGTCTCATACAGACCAAGGATTGAGACCTTGTACTTCCGAACAATTTCTTTGATGGAGTTCTGGGTATCGTCTTCGCAGATACCTTCTGTGTTCCAGCTTATGAGGTTTATTTATCACCTTCAATTAAGGTGGAGCTACCCATAGCCTGCGCTTCCTTTTCCAGGTCTGGCAGCAACGAGGTCTTCCCTCGTTTGCGAGTCGACGCTCTTCCCAGATCTCCAGCATGCGTGACCTTCCGGTTCCTCAAGTGAATGCTCGGGGAGCCCTTGGCAGGGCTTCGATATTTGGTATAGTTTGCCGGGGGGTTGCTCCCAGTCCCGACATTGAAGGTGGTTGTGACGAAAGGGTGCTCTTGGATGCCCCTTCCTTGAAGGACTTCGTCTCCAACAGGTTTTGCGACTGTATGGTCCACATCTGTCCGGGTAGTCAGCTGGGGGTTAACCGGGTGAGACATGTCCTTTGCTTGCGAGTCCGTCTCCAGGGAGTTGACAGTGTTGGTTCGTTTATGCTGTTTCTTCCGTGTGCTCCAATCAATACCAGAGACACGTTCGGCGACCTTGTCGACATCCAGAACTTTAGTAATGTCATCGTCTTCCTCAGCGTCTTGTAGTCCCCGAAACATATTGCTGTCTTGGGTAGGTTTCCGAGCAGCGTCACCTGGAGGAGGTTTCTTCTGCCTACGAGGGGTGGGTTGTGCATGGATAACTTCAAAGAACCCCTCCCGATGTGTTAGGTTTGGCAGTACAAATTGGCCGACTTCCATGCTAGCACGGCGCAAAGCATTTTCCTCCTCGATTCTTTTTGGGCATTCTTTCTCAAGGTGTCCAACACGTCTGCAATGGAGACAGATGAAGGGAATATTCTCATATTCTACATTGTACTTGATACCTTCGATCCATATGTCTAGGGTCAGGGGGGAGTGCATATCAAGTTCCACCGCGAGCTGCACAAAACGGCCGCGTCGCTGTTGAGTTGTGTTCAAATCAACTTTAACTATCGTCCCTAAGGTGTTGCCAATCTGTCGAAGTAGGGTTTCTTGATAGCGATGGATGGGTAGATTAGGGATTCTGATCCATGCTACAAGCCGTGGTGGCGTGGCCTTGTTCGACAAGAAACATGGAGACCAGCGTTGGATGGTGAGGTATAATCCGAAGATGGGCCAGGGTCCCCCGGCGAGGGCTGTTATGTAGTCCTCCTCCGATTGAAGTTGGACGAGAAAAAAGTCATTTGCCACGTCGATAAGATGGAAGCCCCTGAGCGGATTCCATAGCTTAGAGATTCTTTCCCGAAGCGTCAGATAACCTATGTTTCTGGAAATCACTTTCACGATAACAGTGTATTTCCACGGACGGAGGAGATCCTCCATGACTTCGTTCCAGATACGGAACGCAGGGAAGCCTTGCTCAGTAGAAGTCTCGATATCTGTCGGTTGCAGGTTTACTCCATAAGTCTCGACATCAATTTTGATGAAGTTATGTGGATTATAAGAAGGACCTTTTCCCAACGAATCATGATAGGACATCCCAGCAGCGGTCGAGGAGCCAGGGCGTTCTTGACCAGAAGGTTGGAGCGGTGGGAAGGCAGTGTCGGCGATCCTTGTATCAACATCCATGCACGCTGGGACGGACAGAGAGGGTTGTTCGTTTCCACCACGGCTAGCGTAGGTGAAGCGCAATCCGGAGTTGCCTAGTGGGATGGAGGTTGCAGAGCGACATGCACCTCCGTCGTCGTCATCGGGGTCGCCCCCCGCGCTCGTAGAGGAAGCCCTAGCCGCCATCTCAAAATAGTATATCCCAGTATTTCTTTAGTAAGAAAGAAATTGAAAATAATGATTGTGCCTGATCAATCTTATAAGTGGGAATGTTTTCTGCCAGTTTTTTTATTGGTCCCTTCGATGCTGATGAGGAAGAAGCTTTTATCTTCTCCCATATTGTATGTTCTTCAGCCATGGCTTCTGCTTCAAAGTCTGAATCTATATCCTCAGGATGATCGTGAATATTGTTCTCTTCGTCGTCTGGTCCCAATGGTGGAACCTCTGGTGATGGTTGTGCGTAGTCTGTACTACACATCTTCACCATGCACTGGTACTTGCAAGGTAATAATTTTGATTCAGTACAGTGCTAGACGATTACCAAATATGAAAGATGAACGATGAATTTCAAAAATAAAAATAACAAAATAAAATGTGGCCTAGAGTGGCCGCTTGCAGCACTCGTAGTGCTGACAGTTGTCGTGTCCCCGACAACGGCACCAAAAACTTGACACAATTTTACCGTGCGTAGAATGCAAGTGCACACGTCAGAGTAATATAGGCCTTGTGAGGCCCGTGTCGAACACAGGGACACTGAACAATCAGTAGACTACTACTAACTATTTGCAATCAACTAGACCGGTTAAATAGGTTCTGAGAATTGATTGAAAAATAGAATAAAATAAAATAAAACAAAGCAATCGATTAAATGTTTAATTTAATCAATTTAAATGGGAATATTTAGGATTGTGGTTTCACCGCGGGTTCTCGTTGTATTTATTTCTATATAGTTAATCAAATTCATCTCTCATTCTGAGTAGTGGCCTATAGTCAAAATTGTTCACTGTCGTGATACAATTCACTACCTAAGTCTAGGCCGGTTCCATCGTTGCAGTAACATATACCCTAAATTCGGTACATTAGAATCAGCCTCTGGGTTTCCACCATTAACCGTACATCACCTTGTTCAAGGAAATTATGAGTTAATGTGAATTTCGTCTCTTTTCAACCATTAATTCTTCTTTGAAAGCAACTAAAGGTATTAGATTATCATTAGGGTGATCAGTCATAATGATATAATGGAGAAAAAGAAATCATACCACGAATTTAAGAGACAAAATATGAATCACTATGATAAAAATGTCATACAACGATTGCCCAGGCTACTCCTGGTCCTAAAGACAAAGGGGATTAGCCCTGCATGTTCATCTCAGAGTAAGACATGGTGGAAGAAAGGGAAAACATGAAGAAAAATGTGGATGAAGTGATGTAAACCCTTGAACGAAGAAGATCCAAGCATTCCTTGATGTAGAGTGTGTGATCTACAGCCTTCCGGCGGTGGAAAATGACTTCTCCAGCTCTCGGAACGATCGGGGCGTGCTTCTGGGCTCCGTTCTCCTCTCCAACTCTCCTTGGGATGTGTGCAGCAGGTAATGACGTGATAGCTAGCTCCTGGCCTTTGTCATTAGGTATAAACACCAAATTAGATCGTCGAAATATCACCACCATTGGATTTGGTCCGATCTGGAACAAAAACTAATCTGACAGCGTCGATACCATCGATGTGAGTCGATAGTATCGACTCGTCATGATATCGACAAGCTTTCTTTCTTCTTTGTCATTCCACCTGATGCAGACTCGATACCATCGACGCGGGTAGATGGTATCGACACCCTTAGGCATCAGTTTTATCACCTTTCCGACACTGAAACTATAGAACGTCGATAGTATCAACTTTTGTGTTGATAGTATCAACAGGGTGATTGTTGGCTCGCTGAAGGTATCTCGATACCATCGACTTCAATGTCGATAGTATCAACTCATCCTGGCTCCTTACGGCTGTCTCACTGTGATTGTGTCGATACCATCGACACAGGTCAATGGTATCGACAACTGTGTATACTCATTTTTCCTGAAATTGCAAGACAAAATCAAATCAGCTAAGCTAAAACCCATTATTATAATCATTTGTGCTCAAAAAGATAAAATATGAGAGATTTGATACAGAAAGATATTATAGACTAGAGTAAGTGAATCATGTGATATTAACCACCAAAATGACCAATAAACACATAAAATGCATGTAAAACAAGTCTATAAATGCGACTCAAAATCCTCGCATCACATACCACTACATCGATGCAATATTGTTGTCCATGTTCTTTTCCATAACAGTATTAAGAAATTCAAGTTAGATCAACAACTTTATAAGTTTATAGATATTTTTCTCAAGCTTCGCATCAATCTCTAATTTGTGGTATCAATTGAGCACAGTCTAGGCTACAACAAGTTTCACAAGACACCATCAACAGAGGATGAGGAGGAATGTATATTCTGATTAGTGGTGGTCCATGAGGAGGTTATCACACTGATATATAGGAATCTACCTCATCAGAGGCAAGATCCAACATCTTTTAATATCCTTGTTCAATTGGCAATATTTATTTTGGGGATTCTCTCTATAATTCTGGTATATCCTCAACCTGATGCCACTCTCATACTTCAAGAAATTGGGAATGAAGGTGCCTAGGGGGACCAACATGATGATCCCTTTGGCTAAAATATGTTGTTATACATTTTGGTATTTGTGAGTATGTGCTTGTGAATGTGGACATGTTGCTTTTTCCTATTGACTTAGTGGTAATGGAAATGCAGGAGATTTTTGGGTCTCAGATTTTAATTGGATGGATAATTTTTGGCTAAAAAATTTTGAAATATAAATGGGTAGAGCACGCCTTACTATGGGTATTTAATATGATTGATTTCCATTGTAAACAAAGATAACATGATGTTTTTACATGGAGCATAGTAGTTTTGATGTTTCTTTGTTTTTATAAAAACCTTTTCTTTATGGGGAAAATGGCACGACTCAAATTCATAAAAGGTCGCTTCATATGGAAGTTATGAATAAGGTATTTACACTTTCCATCCCTAAATCTATGAAGAATTAGATAGAGCCATTCGACATGTTATTCCCTTCTACTATCACAGAGTTATTTGTGGCCTCTATCACTCACTCCTACCTAAGTATTCTACTAGAATCCTTTCTCATGAACATGATAGATGATTGCATCTGGGGATGACTTTTTGGAAGAGTGTACATTGTTTCTTGTGTCAGTCGCCCTACAATACAAACACAATTATGAAAATTTTGGCCACCCCTTCACCTTTTGACCATATTTGGGGCTCCCTTTGGAGCTAGAACTGAAGCCACTACCTCTGCATCTGAAGTATGGTCCCCTAAGGGATAAGGATATAATACCAATATTGATTTATATTCATATGAGTGCATCTAAAGAGGAGTATTGTTTGTCTAGTCTCTTGTAGATATCATGGGGATTTCTCTTAGGCTACATTAGAGAAAAAGTTGCATGGAGGAGAGAGTAAGTAGATGGCACATTCACAAAGGAAACTCAAGTTGATCATGAAAGAAGCCATCAAGGAGGTAATAAAGATTTTATGTGTGGGAATTATTAACGAAATTCTTATGATAGTGATTGGATGTGTCCTATATAGGTGTTTCCCAAGATGGGAGATATCTTTGTCACTAAAAATGTGTCTAATGAATTAATTTCTACTTACCTTGTTACTAGGTGGTGTACTTGTATTGATTATCTCTAATTGGGTACAAACACAAAAAAGATTTTGTATACATAATTTCCCTTCATTGATAATTTTTTGGAGAATTTCCCCATCTACTCCCAGTTTTGTTCCTTGGATCTCTATTCTAGTTATAACCAAAATTCTATAGAAGCAAAAGATCAGGAAACGACTACCTTCACCTGCCCCTAATGTCCTTTAGCCTATTGTAGGTTGTTGTTTGTCTTTTGTAACAAGACCACGACTTTTCATAGATTTATTCTTGCCTTCTTCTTTGATATGGTGAAGAAATGTTGTGAGTTTTTTATGAATGACCTTTTTGTCTATGGAGTGTCATTTGAGGGTTGATGAGAGATTCGAGACCATGTTAAATAGATGTGTGAGGAGACAGACTTGGTGTTGCATTGGGAAAAGTGAGGCATGGTGTTGAGAAAAAGAATTGTTTTGGGGCGCAAGTTGTCCATGAAGGGGATAGAAAAGGATTTGGTGAATATTGAGGTTAACTCTTGGATGCATCCACTCATGTTGGTGAAGGTAGTAGAAAGTTTTTTGGTGGTTTATTTGAAACTTTCAAAATATAAAAACTTCTTTTAGTGTAATTGGAATAGTGTCTTGAGTTTTTCTTTCATGGTAAGTGTTTACAAGCTTCTAACACTCTAAGAAAAAATATTTTATCTACCCCTTGGTAGTGGCTCTAGGTCGAAGACAATTGTTTGAATTGATGTATGATGCCTTCGACAATATCTAGGGATGTTTTAGGGTGGCGTGTAGAGAATTATTTGTGATTAATTTACTATTTGATCCACACTAAATAACACATAGTTAAATTATACTACCACTGATAAAGAATTCTTCATTGTCATTTTTGTTTCTTTAATGATTTAAAAATATTTAATTGGGTCCAACATGGTATTATGAACTGACCATGCATCGATACAATATTTTCTATAGGAAAAAGTTGCCAAGACTCAACTTCTTAAATGGAATTGATCTTGTAAGAACTTGACATTGAGGTCATAGATAAAGCACAGATAGAGAATATAGTGTCGGAACACCTCTCTCATAAGGATAGAATAGATGAAAAGGGCTCATAAGTACCCATTTTGGAAATATTGAAAAATAAGATGTTGTTTGGGTAAGGATTTCATATCATTGGTATGATGATGTGATAAATTTTAGAACATGAAATATACCTACAGAAATTCCCCAAATTTTTACCTAATCTAACATGCAATAATCATCACCAGCAAGTGGATGGGTCTTATCACAATATATATTTAGGAAAGAACACAAAGAATAGTTTCACTAAGAACAAAATGGTTTATAGCCTATTAAGAAAAATTAATTTGAAAGGATGAATGATTGAATGCATGCTTTGCTAACTAAACTAATTAACAAAGAAAGATAAAATAAACTAAGAATAGATTAATTTTTAACACTATAAAAAGTCACCAGGATGAGTGATTTCACTACCATTGCTTATGTATCTATTCTCACATGTTACATCATTCATATATACATATATTTAGATTGGGTCAAAGGAATTTCATATCCTTTCAGAGTATGAAACTCACAAGGATAAATTTCCTAGTAGGTTGTAGGTCTCATTACCTACATATCCTTAATTTGTCGTCCCATAGAACTAACTTCCATGATTTCATTTAGGGTTCAATGGAACTTACTGGTAGTCTAATCCTAGATCTCAAGGTCTCTACATCTAGGATTTTGATGATCATGTAAGATTGGTATCTAATGTATATAGAATGTAAACAATTAATTGATTATAAATAAAAAAATACATATTAATACCAATTTATAACACTAGAGTACAAGAGAGGAACAATGAGGCTAACCCCCATACCACAATAAAATATCTACTCTCTAGTCTTGTTGATGATACAATGAGAGATAGAGAACAATCTCATGGAAAAGTAGCACTATATAGGAGAAGCTTTGTGGTCCCGTTACAACCCCATGAATGATGGATGTGATCTCCATTCTTTTCCTTCATCAAAGCACCTCTTCATGTCAACCCATCAGTTTTTGTCTCTAGCCTTCCTTGGTGACATGTAGGGATGTGTATGGAATAGAATAGGTCATGAACCTCTATCATGGATTTCTAGCATGCCCCAAGATTTCAATTCAAACCAAAATAATACAATGCATGTAAGAAACTTGTGTAGATTTCCACACATGAGTATCGGGAAACTAGAGGGCCAATCTTCCCAACATGAAGTGGTTAGTAAATACATTTTTTTTGGATCTGGTAAAATATTACTATCAAAGGGTGTGAAAAGCACACAACCTGTACAAGAGGGTATGAACAAAATCCCTCGTACTAATCAAGTTTTAGTTACTCTACAAAATCCATAACTTTAGTATGTCCACCTCGGTGTGGCACACAACCTTGGGTCTCACTCTCAGAATGCCCCTAATCACTTTACTAATATCATCAAAAATATCCAGAGAGTCCCTAGACGGTTTCCCATGACGTCTATCATTCCGTTCTTTTGAGCTATAGAAGCATACAACAGTGAAACAAAGCCCTACCAATTCTCTATTCCTCCATCTCTTGGTTCTTGTGTTTCATCCACATGATGCATTCCTGAAGATTTCTGGGAGGAGACAAACCCCAACCCATCTTCAACGCAACTCTCGCCCAAAGACAGTACGAGAACCTACAATCAAAGAACAAGTGACCATGTGATTCCTCAGCTTCACCACACAACCCACAACCCGCCTGAGTGTCCAGGCCCCATCATCTCAATATGTCTATTGTGGGGAGGCGTTGCATGATTGCCATATAAGCATAGAAGCACCATTTCAGAACATCTACCTTGTGCCACAAAGCTTCATGCCAAGGGACCTGGGGGCAATGATACGAGATCCACCACGGAGAGACCTCCCCATTGATCAACCTCCACCACCCATCCGTGTTCTCATATTGCTCCTCGACCTCGCCCAGAGGTCTACCATCGAGCGCCAAGCTCTAGAACATAGTCTCTTATCCATAGAAAAGTTGAGGGTGTCACCATATCTCTCCCTCATCCAGGACGACCAGGGAGAGCTCGGGGCTCTGAGGAACCTGTCCACCTACTTTATGGTAGTCTCCTTAACAATATCACCAGGGTTACCCACATTCAACCCCCCTTCCTCATAGGCTTTTGCAACAACATCCTAGGCCACCACATGGTATTTGCCTCCCCAAAGCATAGAAGTTTAGCCTGACTAGTCTAGAACCGGATCATACCAGAGAGCACAGATCTAATGAGCACAACTCTACCCTCCACAGACATCCTCATCCCATCCCATCTGCTAGTTCTCTCCCTCGGCGCATCGACACAGACAGCGAAGTCATAACCTTTACATCTACCACCAGATAGGGGGATTCCTAGATACCTTGTAGGGAAGGTACCACATTCTAGTCCAATGCACTCCTTCAGTCTGCCCCTCCTTCTATCGCAGGACCTAGAGAAGAACACAGTAGACTTGATCTCATTCATATAGAGACCAGTCAGCTGGCCGAACTTCTCCATGAGATTTCTGAAGCCGGTTAGGACTCTTGGAGATCCCTTGAGGAAAAAGAGCATGTTTTCAGCAAACAAGTGAGGATGATCCCTAACTCCAGCCACTTTGTATCCCTCAATATGTCGTGCCACCATATCCTCCTTCACCATGGCAGAAAGGTTCTCCATTACAATGGTGAAAAGGAGCGGAGACAATGAATATCCTTGCCGGAGGCCATTGGAAGCTCTGAACATACCATACGACAAACCATTAATCAACATAGAGAATGAAGTAGTCTCCACACACTACTTGATGAGATCAATCCACTAATTTGGGAAGCCCATCCTCTCCATAGATATCCAGAGACAGTCCCAGGAAACCTTGTCATAGGCTTTAGACAAGTCCGTCTTCACACACACCCTCCTAGACTTGTTCTTTTGTTTGAAATTGAGTATGAACTCAGCAGCAAGCAGAGCACTATCAGCAATGATCCTTCCCTTTACAAAAGCGGATTGGGAGGGGGAGATGATCTCAAGCAGGATCATCTTCAATCTACCTACAAGCACTTTCACATACACCTTGTACACAATGGAGAAGCACACAATGGGTCTCAAATCATTGATGCTTCCCACCGTCTTCTTCTTGGGGATCATCCGAAGGAAAGCATGGTTGGTCGCCCACACCATGTGTCCTCCAACCAATAGCCATCTAACTGATTGCCTAATGTATGAGCCAATCACATCCCAGAATGCTTGGAAGAACCTTGCGTTGAACCCATCAGGCCTAGGGGCCTTTGAGGCACCAATCAACCAGACCACATTCCTGATCTCATCGTCAGTTGTAGGCCCACATAGCCTCCTGTTCATCTCCTCTGTGACCACTCGTTGGATGGGGACCTCCTCTGGCAGTAGGTCATTCTGGTTGTATAGATCTTCTAAGAAAGCTACTTCTTGAGATGCAATCTCCTCCACCCCTCGGATAGTGGAGCCATCCTCCTTGATGTCATTCTTCCACACAACTGCGTGGTAGACTTTGGTATTATGATCACCGTCCTGCAGCCACTTCATCTTGCTGCGTTGCAATACATAGTCTCCTCAGCCTTCTCAAGCTTCTACAACCTATCAGATGTTCTGCTCTCCTCCTTCATAAACTCCTCAACAAGAGGATTCAAGTTGAGGTTGTTAGCCACCATATTGTACTCAACCTTGTCCATAGAAATCAGGTTCCTAAGGTTTACCTTCTCCCTAGACCAAGGGATAAGCAAGTCTTTGGTAATCCTAAGCTTCTTCAACACCACGTAAGGTGGATTGTCCTCCACATATGCAATCCAAGCCCTCTCCACTAACTCTCGACACCCAGTACACTTGACCCACAGGTTGAGGAAGTGGAAAGGTCTCACCTTTCTTTTCCCAGCAGTCAACTCCAACTTCAGCCATGAATGATCACTATTGGGATGGTTTCCCAGTAAGATCTTGGCCTCAGGAAACACCTCCAACCAAGCGTCCTTCATGAGCCCCCTATCCAGGTGACTCGTAATCCTCCTGGTTTGTTTATTATGCCAAGTGACATCTCCACCCACCATGTTGATCTCCACCAGGCTCACATCGTCAATGGCCTCATGAAATCACATCAGGATGGAATTGGGAATGGATCTCCCTCTCCTTTTCTCGTAGGCCTTGCTAACATGGTTAAAATCCCCAATAACCAACTGGGGAAGCTCTACCTGGTTGACATTGGCCAACACTTCCCAGAGAGCTCTACACGTTATCTCCAAGCTCAAACCATAAACAGCAGAAAGCACACAATGGAAACTGCCGTTGTTGATGCAACTAGCAGTAACCATTTGATCCATGGCATGGATGATCTAAACATCCCACACCACTGGGTTCCAGCCGATGACGATACGTCCTCCCTTGATATGCTCTAGGTTAGTCCCCCAGTTCCAGCCGGTAGGGAATAGACCCTAAAGCCTCTCAGCGACCTCCCTTCTAATCCTTGTTTCCAAACAAACCACCAAAGTAGCACCCACCTCCTCAATGATCCTGAGATGTGATTGCTTCCTGGGTTTGGAAGCACCTTGCACGTTCCAGGTGAGGATGCACATAAGGAACCTTGGTGATCGCCCAGGAGAGAGGTGGTCGATTGCTCCTTAGCCTTGTTTCTCCTAGGATCAGTGCTTCTTGTGATCCATTTATCCGGTGGAATCACCTCACCTTATTCCAAATCCTGGACTTCAAACACATTACTGGTCAGAACAGATGTTGTCGATGCAGACATGTCCGTTGGACCAATCGTGCCACAAGAAGCCTTAGTAGTCTCTTCAGCCACACTAACGTTGTCGGCTACCTCCTTATCTGTATCACGGGCCTGACCTACCAGAGCAGACACATCAGCCAAATCAACCTCGTACAGGCCTTCTTGCGTCAAAGAAGTCATCCCATCTGCAGCAGGTCTAACCTCAGTCATAGGTTGTTGGGAAGGAGGATCCTGACCACTCACCATCCCTTCATGGGCAACAGTAGATCTGGATTTCTCTCTCCTCCTTTATCTTCTAGGATTCACACTTCTTCCCCCCACAGGAGGCTCCGGTTGGGGCAGCTGTCGCAATCCTGGACAGGTGTTGTCTCTATCCCTAAACACTCTACATGATTTGCAGCGGTCAGGCAGAGCCTCATGTATCACTTTGATTTCCAGCTCACCACCATTCGGGAGCTCCACCATCACCACCGGAGGGGGGGTCTTTGTCAGCCATAATCTCCACGCACATCCTGGCAGAGCTAAGAGAGTGACCGGTGATCTGGTTGTCAATTGCCTTAGGCGTGCCTATGGCATACCCAATAATTGACAGTGCCTGATGGGACTAGTGCCTCCCAATGTCCGGTAGGGAGATCCAAACCGGCGCTGAGCACAAGGAATCTCATCACCCATCAGCCTCAGGTGTCCAATGTCGAGTGAGGACCAATTATCTATCAAAAAACCAATATCCCTTCTCCAGAGCAGTTTTCATGTCTCCTTCATTAGCAAAGCGAGCCAACAAGAGACCGTCTATGAGGGACGATAACTAGAGCTCACCTCTGGGTCTCCAAACCTGCAACATCCACCCATGGATCTGTTGAAAGATCGTCCTTTTCCCCAGAACCTGGACAATGATAGAGAACTAGTGAAAGTTGTCCATATCATTAATCACAGGCTCAGAGAATCTGGTACATGGCTTGGGGTCTTCATGCTTGAAGAACGGAGCTTTGGGGTATTCCACAAAGTCCACTAGTCTCTGGGTACCCAGGATGGTAGAGGGATTCTTCACAGTATCCACCCATCCTCTTTTGATGGTGACATCAGTGGACGGAGCAGACCAGGGGCTAGGAACCTCCGCCAGGGCAGCCGAGGAGGAGGAAGAGGAGCCCCCCCACCATCCACCATGGTGGCGACCGTCAAACCCTAGAGAGACACCAGTGAGAGGAGAGAGAAAGACAATTCTGGCATGGTAGGTTAGTAAATATATTTGTTTCATAGATAATCAATTCACATTTCCATCCCAACTTGAATCATCCAATTTTAACAGAATATGTGGAATCTAGAATCATTTTGCTAACTATGTATGCATTATTGAACTTCTCTCAAGTTGATGAAATTTAGGAGTGAGGATTTATTTTTTTGTATTATTTAATAATAATTTCATAGGGAGTTTATAACTTCTATTCTTCTCCATATATCAATGTTTTTACTTATTGCATAAAAATTTTGTAGAGGGTTTATGATTTCTCCTCTTCTTCTTGCATCAACCTACAAATTAAACATAAAATTAATTATATACCAAAAAAATCCATAAAGAAATAAACAGTTAAAAAAAGTGAGATTTCAAGTGAAATGTAAGAAAAATATTGAAAACAAAATCTAAAATGTAACTAAGAAACATGATGAATATACATTCATCACAACCTTGATCTTGAATGTTACTCATCCTCGGCTAACACAAAACTAAAAATTATCTCTAAAAATATACATTCAACCAATGTTCATTCCTCATACTTGCATCATGTTTGAATTCCTACCACTAATATTAATAAGCAACCCAACCTCATCAGATTACAAAACATGAATTTCCATATCCCCATTTCCAATTTTTCTTCCAAACACAAATTCCTCACCACCATCCCCAAGATAAAACGTCTAAGGATTATATGAAAAAATTGAACAATCCAGCAAAATCACAAGTATGTACATAATCCAACACTACTGTATGATAAATGGATATTCATGGAGAATGAAATAGTCTGTTAGGTGGAAAAATATGTGAATGAAGGTATGGAAGAAATAATACATATCTCTTCTCTAGTTAGCTTGAGATTTCATCTTATTTGTGCAAATACATATTCCCCACTTTTTGTGCATATTGGCATATTTTCTATCCTTGGTTATATGTCCCTATTACATAGAGATGGGTATGGATGAAGCAATTCTAGAGGGAAGGGTGGTGTGTCGCTCTGCGATTAGGGTTTGGCACACTTCATGGCTATTTTTTGGTGGATGGAAGGTAAGAAAAATGGAAGAAGAAGTGTAGAATGGAGTTTGAATCATGTGCAATAGTTTTTGTATGATTAAATACATTGGGTTATTCCTCTAATTCACTACACCCAGTCATGACATGATAGTGGGACATGTGGAAATTCCATAGATATGATTCACTGATCAATAAAAGGAATGTTGTATTTGATCCCTATTGGTTCCTCTAACACCTTCCATCACTTCTAGGGAGAATGATTCTTATATTCATTGACTATACATGGTGATACCATTGGCATATGTTTAGAAAGATAGTTAACATCAAGAACTTACTTTAAAAAAGGGGGTTGTATGAAAAATTCTATAGGCAAGCGACATGAATGCAAACAAAGTCAACTAGATAATGTCTTCAACTAATATTGCAAGAACGTAGAACTGAAATGAGATCATCTTAAGATACATGCAATGTAGGTAATATACATGCAAATTGAATTATTATGTTGAATTAAAAACTAGAATATTAAAATACATAAGTGTGGGTGGAAAAGAATAAGTACCACTGAACCTTCACCCCGATCTTATAAATTTTTATCATCCCCGAGGAAACACTAAACCAAAGATGGAAGGGAAGAAGTACTCAATGCTCATCCAGGTCACTAGAAACATGAACAAGGTACAATGAAAAGGAATATGAGCAAAGGCTTGAAACCTTGAACATGGGAGCTCCATGGTGCAATATGTGATTTGATGGTCATTGTAGTTCAAAGGTATTGTATGGATGCTTTAAGTAATATTGTCTTTCACCCCACAATCCATACATTATGATTTAGTCATTCTCATCTAACAATAGAGGTATTGTTGTGTCTGTGTGTGGAAGTTTCACAATTTAGGAGTTGTGCCCCTCTGGTAGACTCAGGTTCTATACATATGTGAACTTGTGGCAGACTACCTTTTTCTATGGATCCACTATGTAACAAATATGTAACTTGTTCTTCCAAGTGTGCCAAATCAAGTGGAGGATCTAATTCTGGATTCTTCTTATCACCTATCTATGTATGAGGAAGATGTGTTGTTAGAATAGGAGAATCTGTATTATCTACAAAATTTAATTAGTAGATATTTTAAGCGGGTGTACATCCTCCTCTACCATTAAACCAATATAAAAATCAATAAACATAGTGCGCTTGTTCACATTGTCAACTTGTAGATCTAGATCCTCCATGTGGAACACAACCAAATCCTCCACGAGGTTATAGGAAATAAAACTAGTGAGGAGACAGAACACTAAAGTTGTAGTTTAACATATACCTCCTACTGGGGTTTTATCTCATCATTTAAAACAGTTATATAGGAAGTAGAAGTTGGTTGGTCATCTTATAGGATAGACTCAACCAACATTGGTTGATCATTATAATCATATGGATACATTCCTATTATAGGGAAGGGTGGTAGATACTCAAGCTATTGGGAGTATTGTTCTTTCAACTAGGCAAGTTGTGCCTTTAATCCTTTACCCTAATCTTCTCCATTAACTATCATTTATTGTTGGTTAGCTACCATTTCTGCCCATCAACTAACCTTTTTGGAGAGCACCCATTCTCTCATCTATTTTTTATGGATATTGATATGCATAGTTAGGCTCTTCGCCATAAATCTCATAATATTGGTACTTGTAGTCTGCCTCATCTGGATAATCATCTTCATAGAATGGATTCTCATAGTATTCCATAAAATATCATTGATTTTAGTCTATTTCATATATGGTTTTAAGGAGTATAATATAACACTCCATGTTGATCCTCTGCATGGATGATTTGGTTTGTGGAATAATTCAAGGCAGCCCTTACGCTCAATGTTAATACTAGCATTATTCTTGGTGGTAATCCTACACATCAATACTTTTGTTTGTAAACTCTTTTCTTGACAGACCAGTGTATCCTAATTGAAGAAACTATTGTTTGACATTGTGCAGTTTGCAATACCAGTAATTCCAATTTCAGAATGGTGCCTGAAAAATGGAGAAATTTGAGTATCAAGTGCAAGAGAAAATTATCCAATGAATCAAAATAAATTATTCATTGAAAAATAATGAAAAAATAGACCTATGGAACCAATCTAAAAATTAACAAAATATATTAGGAGTTAACAAAAATTAAATTTACAAGAACAAACTAGTTAGTTATAACAAAACTAAAATCTACAAAACCAAACTAAAACTAGAAAATATTAACACAAAAAATCCTAAATTTATTCCAATAGACTAAAAATACAAAATTCCATGGTGTCCCCAACAATGGCACCAAAATTTGACGCAATAAATTATAAAAAAAGAAATTCACCTAGGAAAAAGTCCACAAGATTTTACCTACATAACATGCAATAATCACCATTGGCAAGAAAGTGGGTCTAATCACAATATAGCTTAGGATCGAACTTGAAGGATAATATTGTTAAGAACAAAATGGATTTCTAGACAAATTAAGAAAAATCATTTAATAGGATTACTATTTGAAGGTGTGTTTTTGTTAACTAAATTAATTAAGCAATAAAGATAAACTAAATTAAGAAAGAATTTATTTTGAAACTATGATAAAAATACCAGCATGACAGGTTTCAATACCATTACTGACATATTCATGCTCTCACATTACATTTCAAATTGATACAGAGATTCAGAAATGGGACAAGAAATTTCATATCATTCCATAGTATGAAATTCACAAGGATAGATTTCACCATAAGATCGAGGTCTCACTAGCTATGCATCCTTAATCCTTCGTACTAGATAACTCCCTTCCATGATCTCATATGTGGTTCAATGATACTCATGCAAGATAGGCATCCAACCTATAGAGCATGCAATCAATCAATTAATCAATCCATTACAAATCCAAAAACAATCCATATGAGTAACAATTTGTAACATGAGAGTACAAGATACGAGTAACATGAATGATCCCCTCACCCCAATAAAATATATAGGCTTTAATCTTGTTTCCAATACAAAGAGAGAGAGAATAAGAAACTCACGAAGAAAGTAGCTCCATGGAGGATGATCTCAGTGGTCTCATCACAATTCCATGAACATGGTTACAATCTCCAGTCACGTCCTCTGATGGTGCGTGTCTTCATGTCAAGACATCAACTTTTGTATCTATCCTTCCTTGGTGATGTCTAGGTCTTTGGATGCAATAGAATTGGTCTTTAACCATTGTCCTACATTTATAGCATGCCTCATGATTTCAAGTCAATCTGAAACAATCCAACAACTATGAATAGTTTGCTATAGGTTTCTGTAATAGGAGTTTTATGGGACTGTAGGGCCAATGTTTTGAGTAGAAGCAGTCAGTAAATATATGTGTTGCGTATATAATCTAATTATGCTTCCAAAACTTGATCGACTGATTATGATGTGGAATCTAGAGTCATTTTACTAGTTGTCTACACATTTGTGATCCTTTCTCTAATCAATGGAGCTGAGGAGTGAGGATTTAATGTTTTGTGTTATTTAATGGGAATTTTGTAAGGAGTTTTTGACTTCTCTTCTCATTACATCAATGTTGTTACTTATTGACTCAAATTTTATAGAGAATTTAATGCTTCTCCTCTTCTCCTTTCATCAACCTACAAATTAAATATAAAAAATAACTATGTGTCAAATAAATTTCATAAACAACTAAAAAGCTTAAACAAGTAAAATCTCAAATGAAATGCAAGAGAAATATGCAAAATGAAATCTAAAATGCAAATAAGAAACATGATGCATAAGCATTCATACGACTACATTATTAACTATTTAGGTATAGGTGTGTGGTTGAATGATTGGAAATACCAATAGAAGAAGAAATTTTTTATTGATTAGAGATATTACAATTGATATGGTCCTCTTTTAAAAAATGTAAATTTGGCATAATTTACATATTTGTACCTAAATGGAAAGTAAAGATGATATTGGCTATGGACCATTCCTCACCTACTAGGGGACATCGTGCTAGTTCCCAAAAAGTGTTGAACATTTTGGAATGTGGTTTCTATTGCCCTAATTTGTTTCAAGATGATTATAACTGTGTGCATTGTTGTGATGCTCTCAACACACAAACAATATATTTAGGAGTTATGAGATTCCCATGGAACCATTAATGAGGTTGAGATAATTTATGTATGTTGCACCATCTTCAAAAGTGTGACACCCCGCCATCACATAGACAATGAGATGACACGCAGAAACGTGTGGAACCATATATTACCGAAAACACGGGTTAGTTAAAACCGATTGCGGAACATTCGTACAGAACATTTGCAACCAAGCCCTGCAAGAAGATCAGGTTATATATATATATATATATATATATATATATATATATATATATATATATATATATATATATATATATATATATATATATATATATATATATATATATATATATATGCAAGATCACCTGCCAGATATGTTCATATCTTAAAGCCACCCACTGTCGTAACAACGCATATTAGTTCATCACCTATTTATACATACATAACATGCCACGTACGGCCGGCAGCAGGATATACAAAAGCTAAACTAGCTAAACATCGTCAAACATCGTCAAACACCTCCAAGGACCTGAGGGTACATGGATGACTCTAGGACTCTACTACAAAACCACCAAAACAGCAGCATGTCCATCTCTTGCCTTCTACTGCTCTTCTTGCTGCTCGGCTGCAACCTCACGACCACCACCACGTCTAGAGTGATCACCTAAAAAGGGTGTAAACCAGCGGGGTGAGACACACAGTCCCAATGAGAAACATAACTCCCTGTCGCAACTATAAAACCTCAAAGGTTAAAGCAGATAGCAGCAAATAACTGAATAAGTGTATAACAAGAACAGCATACTGAGCAAGGCTAGTATTACCAAGTATTTCTTTATGGAACATGATTAACAAGATAAGCTTTATAAGATCTTATCACAAGATATAAGGATCGTACATGTATCTACAAGGTGTAACTAGATCAGCTATGCAAGCAAGGCCTCAATCAATGTTCCGTATTTTGCTCTAAGCAAGATATACTAGTCGGGTGGATTACATTTTATTATGCCCTGAGGAAGTGAGCCTTCCCTGCTCAAGTCCAACCATTGGTTGCAAAGCCCAATCTGGTGCCATACAAGGTTTGAGGAGAACCGGACTCCATGACCTCACCTTCTCGTGGTCAGTACACAAATCATCAAGTAAGACCGTAGTCTTATGCATATAGGCCTCAGCCTCTGGGTTAGCTCCGCAAGCTACCAATCTCTAGCTCACCTCATCATAGGTTCTAGTATATACATCTGAGCCATGAACGCATCATGCTCATAATCACATATCTTGAGCCATGGGCATGTTCACCATGCTCCATCATCCCGAGTCTGAAACCACAGTTGCACTCAACCCTCCTATTTTAGGCTAGGGGAAACCTCGCATATTCAACAATATGCGCTCCAGGTAATCCAACAGGATAAACTTGTTTCACCATCACCAAATACTGACGGTAATGGATCTATGGCCAGGGCAAACTACATGATATGTTTATCTATCATTGATTAGTATATTGTAAGCCAATTGTTGGGGCAAAACAAGGTATAAAAATAGCCTTATAGAATTACATTATTATTGCCATCAGCATACTGGCTTGGGACCTCAATCCCTCATGATATCATTCATTGCCTCTCAAGGCATCACAATCACACATCAGCATCCTGGGAACGCATCGCTTATCTTATCATCAGAGGATAACACCTCAACTAGGCACTCAACCTTATATCAGGTCCTTAGACCTATCAACTTGTTACTTTATTAACAAGGATTATCATCACATTGTGCTAGTCAAAGCACATATATCTCATAGATCTTACCAGGATATGAATCCATATGAAATACCTGCATGGTTAGTATACACGTTCGCAGATATTACTGAAATCATCATGGATTAACAGAATGATCATGCTATCAAGTATTACACAAACTTTATCATTCATAGTATTATTATCAAATATGGGCATATGTTATGCCTTATACCTGTGACCATATGCATGTGTTATATCAACATGTGAAGCAACATTATAAGCTTCCAAGCTTCCTGGTTCACAACCTATCATTACATCTCATCGTCATGTTTGCAGAAATGCAAGGTGATTACATCATGTCAATTATTAAAAGAGTACCATCAACTATATACATATAGGTTTATCAGAACCCTCACCAAAACTCCTGCAACCCTCACTATAGGTAGGAGAGCAGTTCCATACCCTCACCAAAGGGTGTACCAGCTAGGGTTCCAAACCCTAAAGTAACCAAACACTGCACCTCCTTTAACATGCATCAAGGTTCCACTAACTCCCATGGTGTCGGGCAGTCGTGCCGCACTACCATGGCTATCGGCCAAGGGTCTAACGTGCACCAAGCTAGGGTTAAGCTTAGGTTCCTCTGTCAGGCTAACCTCACACATGAGCCATATCGGCCAAAGGGGTGTCACCCAAGGCGCCCCTATTGTGCAACCTTCTAGCATTATTTGAGGATTAATCCTATCGGCCAGGGTAACCATGATGCCCAAGGAAGGTGTCGTACATGGCCAACATCATAACGGTCAGCATCCTGGAGTTGGCATGTCAGGCATGTATCCATATCTTCCATGCTCACTAAGGTGGTGTCGTCTAAAGCTTGTGTCGGGCATCAAACTAACATCACATAATGGCTAAGATCACCTCAAGACAAGGGAGTGCACTGAGCACCCTCTCTACAAGGTGTGTCATCCAAGACTTAACCCTAAGGAGGATATCGGGCAACATCTTATCAAGGGTGTATCGCGCACCCAACAACTCCACCAAAGGTATCGTCCAAGCGACCATGACGGGCACCAACTGAGCTTCAACTAGGCATAACAGCCAGGGATACAAGGATCACCCAAGCAAGCTTATCTACAAAAGATTACACCTCAAGGACATATCGTGCATGAAGGGTAAACAACTCATGTCGCCTAGAGAAACACTAACGCCCAAGATAGGGTTAAGGCTTCATATCGACCAAGATGCCCATCCAGGGTTTTAGCAACCATGTCACCCAAACTCTAACTCTAGGGTGGAAAAGGGATATCGGGTACCAAGGTAAAGCTATCTCAACAAGGTGTATCGTGTAGGGAACCCAACAACACATAGGTATCGGCCAAAGGTGCAACCCAAGATAAGAAGGTTATCGGGAAGCACTATCCCCAAAGCTATATTGTGCAAGACACAACCCAACAAGGTCGTCTTCAACCTCAAGCACAAGGGCACCAAACCCTAATTGATCAAGAAGGTCGGCTCACCTCTCAACAACTAAGAGAGAGGGGTGTTGCACAACCTCTTTCACAAATCGGGAAACCACAAGGATCCAACCTCAACATAGGTCATCAAAATCTCACCTCTCAAATCTATGGTGAGAGGAAGGTATTGCCCAAGCAACTAGAATATAAGCTCACCTCTCAACTTAAACGAGAGAGGGGTATTGCCCACATTACTAGAGCTCAAACTCACTTCTCTAGACCAAAGAGAGAAAGGAGTGTTGCTCAACAAGGAAACCCTAAACCATGGTTTGGCCAACTAGGGTACAAAGGTACAAAACCTCAACCATAACAACAAGATCACTATAACCACAAGATTAAAGGTGCAACTAAGCAAGAACCATATCTAGCAACATACATGGCCGATTATGATCATAAGAAAACATACAAGAATGTAGAAGAAGGTAATATGGTTAGGGTTAGGAGTTATGTAACCCGCCTTAAGCAAACTCCTCAATATCAAAAGATCCAAGCTTCTAGATCCTAGCTCCAAGCACACTACTTCGGCCACCAAAGAACAAGACCCACCTAGGGTTCAGCCACCAAGCTAAGGGAAGAAGAAGAAGAAGAACTCCTTCAAGAGGATCGACCACCACTTGCTCCAAAGGGGTAGGTGTATCATGCACCAAGGAAGAGAGAAACCAAGGAACTAAAGAGATCCTAAGCAAGAGAAAGAAGGTGCATATATAGGAGATGGTGGAGGATAAACTAAGGTAAGACAAGGCATGGTGTCGCCCACCTAGGGGGAAACTTGTCCATGGGCAATGCCACCTCTCTATCATGCCTTAAACACATGTCCAAGGCCATTGCCACATGAAAGAATCAAGCGCCAAGTGTCCACTAGTGGTGACACAAATGAGGTCAAAGGGTTAAAAGGGGTCCATGGCTGATACACCCCATCTCCATGCCTGACACACCTCCTTGGGCGACACACTCATGGCCAATACAAGCATGGCCGACACACCTATGGCCGACACAAGGTTCAACAAGATTAAGCAAGGTTCAAGAAAGGCATAACATGGCCCAATAAGGATAATCCTAGCCCAAAGCAACTCAAGCAACGAGCTCAACCCCTCCTCTCAATCCTAGAGGAAGAAAAGAGAGAGAGAGAGACATCTCTCAAGGTGAAAAACTTGCTCTTCTACCCTATTTCAGGTTATTTTGCAAGTGGCACCTCCAGCTCTCAACTAAGCACAAGCAAACCCTAATTACCACTAAAGGTGATTAGCAAGCAACCAAGCAACAAGTTTAGGCAAAACAAATAGGGTAAGCCCAAAATGAAGGTCAAGGTCCTTACAAGCCATAAACCTCTACAAAGGGATTTCGTCCCCGAAATCCGAAGAGAAAAGCGAGGGATACTTCCTACTTATCTCTTCCTCAAACTCCCATGTAGCTTCCTCAACACTACGATGATGCCAAAGAACGTTCACAAGAGCCAGGTCTTTCTTTTTCATCTTCTTTACTCTTCTATCAAGGATCACCACCGGACCCTCCTCGTAGGTCACATCTTCATCAAGCTCAACCTCAACTGGATGTATCACTGTCCCTGTATCTGGGTGACTTTTCTTCAACATGCTGATGTGGAACACTGAATGTAACCTCTGCAAATCTGGCGGTATCTCTAGCTTGTAAGCTACCTTGCCAACACGTGCTATTACTGGATATAGCCCCATATACCTGGGTTCTATCTTACCTTTTCGGCCAAACCTTAGCATGCCTTTCCAAGGCGAGACCTTGAGGTACACTTTGTCTCCCACTTGGAACTCTAAAGGTCGTCGGCGATTGTCTGCATAAGACTTTTGTCTATCCTGTGCCACTTTCAGCTGTGGCTGTATCATTTTAATCTTTTCTATTGTCTGCTGTACTAACTCAGGACCCAAAAGTTGATACTCCCCAGACTCATACCAACATAAGGAGATCTGCACTTCCTGCCATATAAGGCCTCATAAGTAACCATGTCAATGCTCCGCTGGTAAGTATTTTTGTAGGCGAACTCTATCAAACTGTGATGAACATCCCAACTACCTAGGAACTACAAAACACAAGCCCGAAGAAGATCCTCCAAAGTCTGAATAGTCCTTCAGACTGTCCATTTGTCTACATGTGGAAAGCGGTGTTGAACCTCAACTGCATTCCCAAAGCTTTGTGCAACTGTTCCCAGAAGTGACTTATGAACGGAGGGCCTCTGTCGGAAATTATCATTGTTGGTACGCCATGCAAATGTACTATCTTATCTACATATACCTGAGCGAGCTTCTCGGCTATATACGTTGTCTTTATAGGTATGAAATGGGCATACTTCGTCAATCTGTCCACTATCACCCAAATGGAATCATGATTCCTAGCTGTCCTGGGCAGACCAACTACGAAATCCATGGTTATGTGATCCCATTTCCATTGTGGTATCGACATGGGTTGCAACATACCTATTGTCTTTTGATGCTCAGCCTTATCTTGCTAGCATACCGCACACCTAGCCACAAACTCGGCTACATCTCTCTTCAAGCCAGACCACCAATACATATCATTCAGGTTATGATACATCTTGGTGACTCCTGGATGCATAGCGTACATTGACGTGTGTGCTTCCTCGAGCACTAGCTTTCTTAAATTATCTCCATCGGGAACCACCATCCTACCATGATAGCAAACTAGTCCATCCCAGGACTCATGGAACCCATCACGCTTGTCGCTACCAAGCTCTGATCTGATCAAATGCACTGTATCGTCTGCCTGCTATGCCTCTTTGATCTGCTGTCTCAGTGAAGGTTTGACTTGCATCTATGCCAACAGTCCTGCCAACAAGGAAACTTCCAACTGCACATTCATCTACCGTAAGGAGACAAACATATCCCGCTTATGGCATACCAAGGAACTCAGTTGTACTTTATTCATGGGGAGAGAAGAAGACTTTCTGTTAAGCGCATCAGCTACCACATTGGCCTTACTAGGATGATACTCAATAGTGCAATCATAATCATTGATTAGCTCCATCCAATGATGTTGTCGCATATTCAGCTCATTCTACAAAAAGATGTAATTCAAGTTCTTATGATCTGTAAAGATCTGACACACTTCCCCATAAAGATAGTGTCTCCAAATTTTTAGTACATGGACCACCGCTGCCAACTCCAAGTCATGCATCAGATAGTTCTCCTCATGTTTCTTAAGCTGTCGCGAAGCAAAAGAAACCACATGATCCTCCTGCATCAGCACGCAACCTAAGCCTTTTTTGGAAGCATCACAGAAAATAACATCACCCTTCCCAGGCTCTGGCAGCACTAGCACTGGAGCACTTGTCAGCTTCTCCTTCAAACTTTAGAAAGCTTGCTGACAATGATCATCCCAAACAAAAGGTACATCCTTCCTATTCAGCTTTGTCATCGGCAATGCGATTGCACTGAAGTCCTTGATAAACCTCCGGTAGTATCTGGCTAAACCCAGAAAACTAAGAACTTCTGTCGGCCTCTTTGGTTGTTCCCAATCTGCAACTGACTCCACCTTTTTAGGGTCCACCCAGACTCCTTCGGCAGTTATTACATGACCCAAGAATGTCACTTCCTTCAACCAGAACTCACATTTGCTAAACGTGGCATACAAATGATGTTGGCGAAGAAGAGTCGACACTTGTCGAAGATGTCACCCATGCTCTTGCCTGTCCCGACTATAGATCAAAATGTCATCTATAAAGACTACAAAAAACTGATCTAGGAACGGACAGAACACTCGATTCATCAGGTCCATGAAAGCAGCAAGTGCATTGGTTAGCCCAAACGGCATAACCACAAACTCAAAGTGACCATACCTCATACTGAAAGCTGACTTTGGTATGTCATCTGTATTAATCCTCAACTGATGATATCCAAACCGTAGATCAATCTTTGAGAACACTATAGCGCCACACAACTGGTCAAACAGATCGTCTATCCTTGGCAATGGGTACTTATTCTTGATGGTGACTTTGTTCAACTACCGGTATTCTATACATAACCACATCGACCTATCCTTCTTCTTAACGAACAACACTGGAGCACCCCAAGGCGACGTGCTCGGTCATATGAAACCTTTCTCCAACAAATCATGTATTTGCTTCTTCAACTCTGCCATCTCCGCTAGAGCCATCCTATACGGTGTCTACGCAACTGGTTGTGTTCCTGGTACCATATTGATCTCAAAATCAATCTCTCGAGGTGGGGGGGACACCGGGAAACTCACCAGGAAACACATTTGTGAACTCTCGGACAACCGATACCTCCTTGAGGCTAGGACCTTTCACCTTAGTATCCACAACATGAGCTAAGAAAGCCTTACAACCCTGCTGCAACAACTTTTCTACCACCATTGCTGATACTAGGCATGTCAGAAGAATCTTCCTATCCCCTTGGAAGATCCACTTCTCTCTACCTTCATCAAACACTGCCTGCTTGGAACCACAGTTCAACATGACCCTATACTTCTCTAAGGTATCCATCCCAAGGATCACATCGAATCAATGCATATCAAGTGGTATAAGATCCACTTGTATATGGTGTCCTAAAAAAGATAGAACATAGGATGGACACACTTCTCGAAGCATCGATGAACTGTCAAGAGAGGTTTCTAAAAACATGCTATCTTTCTTGCAACTAACAGGTAAAGGACAGCTATCAAGCAGACTATGTGTGATAAAAGAGTGTATATCACCCGAGTCAACCAAAATAGATATAAAGCAAGAAGAAGACAAATCAGAATGAAATAACTCCATCTGACCTATCACCACTCGCGGGTTGACTATCGCCTCCGGCTGACTCGTAGCATAGAATCGAGCCGTTGCTTGTTGTCCTCGTCCTATGCTTCCTTGAGTAGACGATCCCTCTTGTGACGCTTGACTGCGTCCTCACCCTCTGCTAGCACTGGGATGTTGTCTGTCTGGTCCTTGTTGATTCTGTCTCAGCTGTTGTGTTACCTCAACATCTCTTCTTAGGCAATTTGACTTTAAATGCCCCATCTATCCATAGTGATAACATGACCTGCCTTCTGCCTGTGGTCTAGATGGATTTTTTACTGCCACAAAAGTTGTACTATGCACCTTCGACGGAGAAGAAACATAACCTCTTCCCTTACTGGGGGACCATTGTGACGGTACACCAAAACCTCTCATCATGGAAGGTGTTGAAAACCTTGACTTCTTGAAGCCACCAAATCTTTGTCCCTAGAACTGAGCAGGCCTTTTCCTGGTCATGGACTCCCTTTTCTCCCTAACAGACCATTCAATCCTGTGGACGGACTCCACGAACGTGGAAAACCGCTCCTGATTCCCTAAAGCACCAGTAGGTGTCGATAGTTTAGCACTCAAACCATCTGATCCGCTCATCATCTGTCACTTCCATGTGAGGGAAAAACCTCAGCAACTCCATGAACTTGGCTTCATACTCGGTGATGCTCATAGATCCTTGGTGTAGATTCTAAAACGGGTTGATCTTCTTGTCCAGATACATCTTCGAAAAGTATCTGCTAACGAACTCTTGCTGGAAGATCTCCCAATCGATCTCCTCACTGGGTCGCTTCTCCTCCTTGATGGCCCACCAGTGGCCAGCACTACCCTTCAAAAGGTAGACAGTGTGCTTGACTTTGTCTACTTCGGGGATGTCAAGGATCCGGAAGGCCTTCTCAAGACCTGTCAGTCACATATCTGATTCGCTGGATCAGTCGTCCCAACATAATTCGAAGCTCCAACTCAGTGAAGCCATTCAAAGGCCTTCCCAATGCCCGATGCTTCACCATGGGGAGCATGTGCTCTTGGTTGAGGCACTCGCAACCTTTCCACCATGTGATTCATCATAGCCATCATCTGGCCCATAAGTTGTTGGTAGGAAGGGTTCTTGAGAATGGCTGGGTCAAGTTGGGTGACCTCAGGCACTCGATCTCTATGTGCCTGCCCTTCTGCTCCATCAACTGATGCAGCATCACTGCTCTCAACAACATGTTCTTCATGGTTTCCAGACATCTATAAGCTTTATCTTCTGCTGAGGGCAGAAAGTTATTGTAAGAAAATCTGGAAAACTCACAAGAACAGACGCAAACCTAGTCCTAGATCCCTGTAGACTCAGCGAACCTAGAGCTCTGATACCAAACCAACTGTGACACCCCGCCATCACATAGACAATGAGATGACACGTGAAAACGTGCGGTACCATATATTACCGAAAACACGGTTTAATTAAAACTGATTGCGGAACATACGTACAAAACATTTGCAACCAAGCCATGTAAGAAGATCAGGTTATATATATATATATATATATATATATATATATAGAGAGAGAGAGAGAGAGAGAGAGAGAGATATGCAAGATCATCTGCCAGATATGTTCACATCTTAAAGCCACCCACTATCGCAATAGTGCATATTAGTTTATCACCTGTTTATACATACATAATAGGCCACGTACGACCGACAGCAAGATATACAAAAGCTACAACAGCTAAACATCGTGAAACATCTTCAAACACCTCCAAGGACCTGAGGGTACATGGATGACTCTAGGACTCTACTATAAAACCACCAAAACAACAACATGTCCATCTCTTTCCTTCTACTGCTCTTCTTGTTGCTCGGCCGCAACCTTATGACCACCACCATGTCTAGAGTGATCACCTAAAAAGGGTGTAAACTAGTGGGGTGAGACACACAGTCCCAGCGAGAAACATAACTCCCCGCCGCAACTATAAAACCTCAAAGGTTAAAGTAGATAGCAGCAAATAACTGAATAAGTGTATAACAAGAGCAGCATACTGAGCAAGGCTATTGTTACCAAGTATTTCTTTATGGAACATGATTGACAAGATAAGCTTTATAAGATCTTATCACAAGATATAAGGATCGTACACGTATCTACAAGGTGTAACTAGATCAACTATGCAAGCAAGGCCTCAATCAATGTTCCGTGTTTTTCTCTAAGCAAGATATACTACTCAGGTGGATTACATTTTATTATGCCCTGAGGAAGTGAGCCTTCCCTGCTCAAGTCCAACCATTGGTTGTGAAGCCCAATCCGGTGCCATACAAGGTCTAAGGAGATCTGGACTCCATGACCCCACCTTCTCGTGGTCTGTACACGAATCATCAAGCAAGACTGCAGTCTTATGCTTACAAGCCTCAACCTCTGGGTTAGCTCCGCAAGCTACCCATCTCTAACTCACCTCATCATAGGTGCTAGTATATACATCTGAGCCATGAATGCATCATTCTCATCGTCACATATCTTGAGCTATGGGCATGTTCACCATGCTCCATACATCCTGAGTCTGCAACCATAGTTTCACTCAACCCTCCTATTTTAGGCTAGGGGAAACCTCACATATTCAACAATATGCGCTCCAGGTAATCCTGCAGGATAAACATGTTTCGCCAACACCAAATACTGATGGTAATGGATCTATGGCCAGGGCAAACTACATGATATGTTTATCTATCATTGATTTGTATATTTTAAGCCAATTGTTGGGGCAAAACAAGGTATAAACATAGCCTTATAGAATTAAATCATTATTGCCATCAGCATACAGGCTTGGGACCTCAATCCCTCATGATATCAATCATTGCCTCTCAAGGCATCACAATCACGCATCAGCATCCTGGGAACTCATCCCTTATCTTATCATCAGAGGATAACACCTCAACTAGGCACTCAGCCTTATATCAGGTCCTCAGACCTATCAACTTGTTACTTTATTAACAAGGATTATCATCACATTGTGCTAGTCAAAGCACATATATCTCATAGCTCTTACCACGATATAAATCCACATGAAATACCTGCATGGTTAGTATACACATTCGTAGAGATTACTGAAATCATCATGGATTAACAGAATGATCATGCTATCAAGTATTACACAAGCTTTATCATTCATAGTATTATCATCAAACATGGGCATATGGTATGCCTTATACTTGTGACCATATGCATGTGTTATATCAACATGTGAAGCAACATTATAAGCTTCCAAGCTTCCTGGTTCACAACATGTCATTACATCTCATTATCATGTTTGCAGAAATGCAAGGTGATTACATCATGTCAATTATTAAAAGAGAACCATCAACTATATACATACAGGTTTATCAAAACCCTCACAAAAACTCCTACAACCCTCACTATAGGTAGGCGAGCATTGTCATACCCTCACCAAAGGGTGTACCGACTAGGGTTCCAAACCCTAAAGCAACCAAACACTGCACATCCTTTAACATGCATCAAGGTTCCACTAACTCCCATGGTGTCAGGAAGTCGTGCCGCGCTAACATGGCTATCGGCCAAGGGTCTAACGTGCACCAAGGTAGGGTTAAGGTTAGGTTCCACTGTCAGGATAACCTCACACATGAGCCATATCGTCCAAAGGGGTGTCGTCCAAGGCACCCCTATCGTGCAACCTTCTAGCATCATCCGAGGATTAGCCCTATCGACCAGGGTAACCATGACGCCCAAGGAAGGTGTCATGCATGGCCAGCATCATAACGGTCAGCATCCTAGAATTGGCATGTCGGGCATGTATCCATATCGTCCATGCTCACTAAGGTGGTGTCGTCCAAAGCATGTATCGAGCATCAAACTAACATCACATAATGACTAGGATCACCTTAAGACAAGGGAGTGCACCGAGCACCCTCTCTACAAGGTGCGTCATCCAAGACTTAACCCTAAGGAGGATATCGGGCAACATCTTATAAAGGGTGTATCGCCCACCCAACAACTCCACCAAAGGTATCGTCTAAGGGACCATGACGGGCACCAACTGAGCTTCAACTAGGCATAATGGCCAGGGATACAAGGATCACCCATGCAAGCTTATCTACCAAAGATTACACCTCAAGGACATATCATGCATGAAGGGTAAACAACTCATGTCGTGTAGAGAAACACTAACGCCCAAGCTAGGGTTAAGGCTTCATATTAACCAAGATGTCCATCCAGGGTTTTCGCAACCATGTCGCCCAAACCCTAACTCTAGGGTGGAAAAGGGATATCGGGCACCAAGGTAAAGCTATCTCAACAAGGTGTATCGTGTAGGGCACCCAAAAACACATAGGTATCGGCCAAAGGTACAACCCAAGACAAGAAGGTTATCGGGAAGCACTATCCCCAAAGCTATATCGTGCAAGACACAACCCAACAAGGTCATCTTCAACCTCAAGAACAAGGGAACCAAACCCTAATTGATCAAGAAGGTTGGCTCACCTCTCAACAACTAAGAGAGAGGGGTGTTGGACAACCTCTTTCACAAATCGGCAAACCACAAGGATCCAACCTCAACATATGTCATCAAAAGCTCACCTCTCAAATCCATGGTGAGAGGAGGGTATTGCCCAAGCAACTAGAATATAAGCTCACCTCTCAACTTAAACGAGAGAGGGATGTTGCCCACATTACTAGAGCTCAAACTCACTTCTCTAGACCAAACAGAGAAAGGAGTGTTGCTCAACAAGGAAACCCTAAACCATGGTTCGACCAACTAGGGTACAAAGGTACAAAACCTCAACCATAACAACAAGATCACTATAACCACAAGATTAAAGGTGCAACTAAGAAAGGACCATATCTAGCAACATACATGGCCGACTATGATCATAAGAAAACATACAAGAATGTAGAAGAAGGTAATATGGTTAGGGTTAGGAGTTATGTAACCCGCCTTAAGAAAACTCCTCAAGCTCCAAATCTCCAAGCTTCAAGCTCCTAGCTCCAAGCACACTACTTCAGCCACCAAAGAACAACACCCACCTAGGGTTCGGCCACCAATCAAAGGGAAGAAGAAGAAGAACTCCTTCAAGAGGATCGACCACCACTTGCTCCAAAGGAGTAGGTGTATCATGCACCAAGGAAGAGAGAAACCAAGGAACTAAAGATATCCTTCGCAAGAGAAAGAAGGTACATATATAGGAGGGGGTGGAGGAGAAACCAAGGTAAGATAATGTAAGGTGTCGCCCACCTAGGGAAACTTGTCCATGGGCAATGCCACCTCTCTATCATGCCTTAAACACATGTCCAAGGCCATTACCACATGCAAGCATCAAGCGCCAAGTGTCCACTAGTGGTGACACAAATGAGGTCAAAGGGTCAAAAGGGGTCCTTGGCCGATACACCCCATCTCCATGCCTGACACACCTCCTTGGGCGACACACTCATGGCTGATACAAGCATGGCTGACACAAGGTTCAACAAGGTTAAGTAAGGTTCAAGAAAGGCATAACATGGCCCAAAAAGGCTCATCCCAGCCCAAAGCAACTCAAGCAACGAGCCCAACCCTTCCTTTCAACCCTAGAGGAAGCAAAGAGAGAGAGAGACATCTATCAAGGTGACAAACTTTCTCTTCAACCCTATCTCAGGTTATTTTGCAAGTAGCACCTCCAGCTCTCAACTAAGCACAAGCAAACCCTAATCACCACTAAAGGTGATTAGAAAGCAACCAAGCAACAGGTTTAGGCAAAACAAACAGTGTAAGCCCAAAATGAAGGTCAAGGTCCTTACAAAAGTCCTTTGTTTTCTTGAATTTTAGTCTTTATATATTTCTTGTTGTAAGTTACGTATATAAGTGGATAGATGCAATTCCAAACCACATTGATGATGTCCAATTTGTTTGTAGGTTTGTTAAAGACCACATGTTTTGTAATTATGAAGTAGCACATCTCATTAATAGTGATGACAATTCACATTTCACGAACCACCAATGTTTCTCACTCTTGAGGATGTTTGAAGTGAATCATTGGGTAGTTGCCCCCATACCATTTTCTAACTCTAGGGAAGTTGAAGGTCTCCAATAGGGTGATATGATAGATTTTAAAGTGGGTGATGTATACCTCCCATACCAATTGGAGTATGCAATTGAATGATGCCTATTTAACATACTACACAACCTTTAAGACCCCCATTGGGAGTTATTTAGATACAATACTGTGTCAAAGGGCATGTCATGTCGATTTATAGATTGAGAATTGGGCCATTTGGGAAATGTAGAAACTCATTTTTTATATTACCCATAAAGGATCTAAGATAGTTAAATGAGCACTACAAGATTCGTATTGAATTCATGATAGGCACATATTGCACAAGGAGTTTTGACTGAACCAAGAGGTGTTGCATTTCAAGTCTAGGTTAATGTTACACTCAAAGAATTTGGAGTCTAGATGGAGCAAACTCTTTGAAGTTTTTATACCCTATTAACAAAGTTTTATGGATTTTTAATGGTCACGATTGTTCAAGGAAAATGGACATTGGTTGAAACACTATTTTTATGGAGAGATAATTCAAGAACAAGAAAAAGTTCAATTGATGTATATTTCCAATTGATTTGATTCTTATTGACTCCATAATGTTTAGTAAGGGTTATTGTTGGAGGAAACCCAAGGTATGATTTTGTTTTCTCCTATGTTCTGTTGTTTCTAGCTTTTAGTTAGTTCATAGATTAGAATATGGTTGAACACACTAGATGATCGGATCACTTGTCTATTGTGCCAGATAACTTGAGGCACAAACAAACATGTTGGAGTCAGTCAATATTTCTAAGAGAACTAATGGAACTATATTCATAGATCTGATGGTACTAAAAATGGTGTCAGTATGCTAACATTTTATTTCAATCAATAGGTCAAAATAGTTAGGCACTTTTTTTCTTTAGATGTAGAGCTTTGACATATCAAGGTTGAGATTCAAAAAATTGCATCGACAGAGTTGATGCTAGTGAAATCCTATTAGGTGTCATCAACATTTTTATGTGAGAAATTTCCCTTTGTATCAAGAGATCGAGCAAGTAAGTCAATGAAATTATGACGACTTTGGGGCACCAATTGGCCTGCCCAATTCAAAGTAGAAGTTCCATAGTTTGAAGTCAATTGTGGAAACTATGATGTCGGTTGACTAATTTGATAATGAAGGCCAATATATGACTATTGAATCAATGGATACCATCATTCAATGTGATAATAGTGCATTTATGTATGGCCTTACGTCATGTAGTTGATGAAATGATAAGCCTATCGGTAGCACTAACACCATTACTGTTATTTTAGTGTATCAATGGCTTTTAACTTTTGCATAAAGGCCAAAACTTCTCTCACACGAAATCTAGTCACTAATTCAGTAGCATGACAATCCTTTTGGTGCATTGACCCTCACATATCAGGGCATACTTGGCCTATAAAAATGAAGCATGCAGGATTTCTTCTTCACAGTACCTTCTCTTCAAGATTACCTTAAGCACAACCAAGCTACTAATATCCATATCTCGAGTGGATATCAACATTATAACCTAATCTCAATGCCTCTTTTCTCTATGATGTAAACTACCAACACCAATAAGGAAGCTCCTCCTCTTCCATGGACTCTTCCATCATCATTGTCCCTCAATACCAGTTCCTAATGCCAAATCAGATTGCCTACATTAGTGACACTAAAAAGAAGATCCCACAAGCTGAGAAACCTCTCTCTAGAGGAGATGTACTATGGGAACTAAAATCTGATAAGCATCATGGGTTTCACCAACAATATTCATTTGATGTGTGAGTTGAAAGGCATGGTGGAATAACACCCATTCTTTGGAATGAGGAACACATACTTTGGATTGTTAGTGAGTTTCTTTCTTTCCTTGAGGTATCCTCCCTTCTTGGCTCCATTAAGGGATGGAAAGAGGGATGATTAGCTACATGCTTGACATCACTCATTGTCTCTCTATAGACACCTTCAACACCATATTTGGATAGACCAATGTGGGAATGTGTTTAGACTAATAAGATTTTGATAATCGTCACACATGTTGGAAAATGACTCACCTTGTAAGGGGAGGCATCATTGTTTTCCATCACTCCACTATCTTTGGCATCAAGCATACTTTCTCCCATAACTTCCCCTAACTACCGATGTACAATATGTTCTCCAAATCCATATAGGGTCAAGGTAAGTTGAAACAAGCTTATCTATATACTCAATGGGGGCTCCATTCTCTTAGTGAGGAGTGTGTCAAACATGGGCCGCATGTCTCCTCAACCAAACGTATCAAGTGATCAATCATTATAGAATTTTTCCATCAATTTTAATGTCCTCCCTACAATCATAGTAGTGGATCTTGACTTAATTATCTTCAAGATCCAACCATTAAAGTCAAAGGTATGCATTGGCTGACATTTTCAAAAATAAAATATCCTAACAAAACAAGATGTCCAATTGTATGCTTTGATGGAGTATTAGGAACAAGAACTTCCCAACTCCACTTCAATCCTAGGGGCGCACATCATCTTCTAAGCCCCACACTAGACAAGGAAAGGGATTTAATCGAGGAGACACCCTCCATACACCAAGGAGACTTAGACCACACCACATTCCTCACTTCCAAGTCACATCATATTTTTCTTCATCAACGAGTGGTGGTGATCCATTTGGCATGGAATACATGTGCAACACACTTACCTCCATTCACTAGAGACAATAGAATTATAAAGACACCATGGACCAGTGCACGAGAAATTAGAAGTAAATATTTAGCATTCTGGATCAAATATTTCAACATCAGTATGTCATGTTCATTAATGAGCTCCTAATTCTCAAGAATTAAGAGCAATTTCACAAGCACCAAGAATGGTGGATACATACTCCCAACCAATCCATGACCACCATAATTTGACACCAAGATCACTTTGGGATATATCAACCATATTCTCCTCCTCCATTATATGACCCTTCATTTACTAGAAAATTCTTTTTGTAGGATGTCACCATGCTAAACTACTTCAGACCTTCAAAGATCTAGTACATGCATCCCATTTCTCTTCTATGCATAATTGACATGTTGATAATTCCAAAGGCAACATTAGGGGGAATCAAATGATGATTCTATTTATAAATCAATTATCTTTCTTTTATGCCATTTTTTTTAACTTATTTAGGGTCACCTGCTATCTAGTGTAATTATTTATGTTGAATAGTAGAAAATTAGGGGAATAGTTAGAAAAGTCTTGGTATCCTATACTCGTTCGAATTGTCTTGTACTACCATTCAAACCTTTTAAGCCACTCTAATTGTTTTCCAGCATGTTAAGTATTAAAATTTCCCTGAACCAGTAAACTCAAAGACGCGATATAAAAGTTAAAGCTAACTTACCTCTAAGGAATGTGGAAGTACATGGGGCTTGAGCCCAACCAATCAAGTTTTAGTGTGAACTTTCATCTAATTGTTGGAATGGGCTCTATGATTACCCTATTTCACAAATGAACAATGAGATAGGCACATCATGGTTTACAAGGAAAATGTCTCATTTCCTAATCTTCATCCACCTTCATTCATCTCACACCACCATTGGAAGAGAGCATTTCAATTTAAATTTTTAGTTTAGTTTATTGCATGATAAGAATCATTTCTTAATTCTTTCATGTGATATCTACTCTTTGACTAGTATGTATGAAAACAAAATGGAAAAAAGGTTTTGCTTACAATTTCATTATGTATGCATGATGATTTAATTTCAATAGAATTTTGTAAACACTCTTCACAAATTGTTGATACAACTATGTTCCCACACTTAACTTGAATAGAAAAATAGATTTATACTACCCATCTCCTATTTGTCAAAGGCCTAGCATAAGCTTTCCATCTTGATAACATAAAGGGAAGAAAAAGAAAAGAAGAAAATAAAGTAAAGAAGGGGAAAAGGAGGATTAGCCTTTAATAATGTAAACCATATCTTTTAATGAAATTGAGAAGAAAAATGAAACTATTTTCTCACTATAACACCTTCCATTAATAATCTCACTAATAGGATGAGGCGTGCATTCCATTGCATGCATCATTTGACCTTCATGATTTTGTTGTCATGAAGTTGAATTACATTCCATATCACATTTAGGTGCATCACATTTAAATTCCATTTTAAATTTTGAATTAATGTACAACTTCGTGTTTTCAAACCATCCATTCCAATTCACCCATTTCTCTTTTTGGTAGTCCACCCCATGACTTCCTCTCATACACTATGATCTAGAGAGTGCCTCCATTTTAGACATTTCTTTCTCAAGAGATATGTAGAATGGGAAATTATGGGATACTCTCAACACAATCTATATTTTCCATGATATTTCATCCTCTCTAATTGATTGTGCATTAACCTTATTGCTAATATTCATATTATAATTATGGTTGATCACTTTTAGAGTAGATATTTTCTTTGTGGTTGGGAATACCAGTTTAGGACCATTTCTTGGAGTGTGGTTAGCAAAATTCATTCTTTATAAGATATGTATTCTTATTGACTATGTCTATCAATTCTAAGAGTAGATTTGGTTGAGGATGAGAAGTACTTTAGTCTTAGGGTGTTATAATGCAAGCATAACTATAGCGACTTTGTATACTGGTTTAGGGTGATTGTATAACTTTATTGGTTAGATTTTCATACCTTTCACTCTTTTATCATTTAAATATTTTATAGTTATTGAGGATAAATATCTATTTTACCAAATTTATCATATTTGTGTTTGTCCTAATGCATTGCATGTATCAATTCTAGGCTGATTCAAAATCTACTAAAACATTTGCTATACCGACCTACCTATCTTGCCATTGACTTATTAGTTTAATGACGCAGAAACATTAGGACATTCCTTAGACAAGAGTCAGTGGAAAGATAGCCTCATTTTTTGCACTACCATTATTCTTGGTGCCACTAGTTCAATCTATATTAGCATCTAGATTATTCCCAGAATCATCAGATAATTTGAGCATGTGAGTTCATGCAAAGACTTGGATGTCAGTAGAATCAATATCATAATATAATTGTTGGATTAGATTTTATAACTAGAAACTAATTGTGTAAGTTTTCCTCCCATAACTAGATAACTAAAGACCTAATTTTGGGGATCTATCATTATGATCATGAATGAGTTTTCTATACAACCATATAGAGAGGGAAGAGAAAGTGTTGCATTGACATGTTCATTGGGAACACATTTTGATAGTAGAAACCATCATAGATTCTCACTGCAACTTGTTAGATGGTTTCACTAAGATTTCCTCAGTGGCTCCCATTATTTTCAAGCCTTTTCTTCTTTACTATGAAACCATGTCATTGATTAGTAATCGATCCTATTTATCCCAAGGACCCAAAAGTAGGTCAATGTGATTAATTGACACTTGTTGATTATTAATAATATTTTTGTTACTTTGTTTCTAGGAGATTTGTATTTTATTATATTGGTTGATCTTGGTCACCATGGTTAATTTGTTGGAAAATTTGTGAGGTAATATGAATATTTGTTCTAGACTATTTTTCATAGGTGCAATTAACATGTGTATGACAGTAGAACTATGATTGTGAGCATACTATTTAGAGACTATTTTGATGTCAGTACTGGTCTATGATGCATTTTTAACTAGATGGAACATGACACTATGCTTTGAGAGGAGTTCATGTTCATGTACTGAATCTTATCCATGTAGTGATTATATTTTTATAATTTGATAAGTTCAAGTGATAATTGATCATCGTGGTGCAAAATCAACAATCTAAGAGATATATGTATTATTGATTTGAAATCAATATTAATTTTCTTTATTAGTTAGTAAAACTAGTTCTTAATTCAAACCAAATAAACCTTTTTCTTAGTAATACCTCATAGAGAACAATTAGTATTTATTTCGATTAATCAAATTCCTTACCCTAAAAAACTATGCATTTTGCAAACATAGTTTTCAAGCATCAAGCCCCACTTAAGCCCAAATGCATACCATCAAAGTCCCAATTTAAGTTATGGAAGCAAACCCAAAAGTAATAACCATAAAGTTGGAATCATACTGTAAGAGTTCTAGTTAGTCATCTACACAAGTCTTAAATTTATAACTCAAACACTCCCCTACGAGTATATGAGAGCATGTACTATAGTTGATATCATCCAAGGAGCATGGTTATGCTAAATAAAAGAGTAGTAAAATTCAACAATATAGATAGGTTTACAAAAGATGATTTGGTGTCTTGTAAGTAAACTAAACTAATTAAGGAGAAAGAAACTAGAGCAGTGATCACTTGATTCAAGACTACAATCAACTAAAAGATCTTGAGCATGTGGTTTACATCCATGTCACAACATGAATAAAAAAGAAGACCAACAATATTAGAAATAACACAAGGGATGCTTGTACCCTACAACCACCTCTAGGTAGTGTAGAACAACCTAAACTTTGTATACCAACCTCATGGATATATTTAGATTCAAACTACATAATTTTATTCACCAAAACATCCCAGCCACACATGTGTTCAAAGTAGTGCAGCTAAGGTACATCTCCTTACTCATGTGCATATCTTCCCATATTATACAAAGAGCATAAATCATACACACAAAGTGGCCAGGAAAGCATGTAAGAAAAATCAACATTGATGAACCTTAGAACACTGAAATAACTATCATTGTATATGAAATATATGTTCAATAGAGTCATGACATGGAAATTACTCCTCCATTCCCAAGAACAAGAGTTGTACTTGTCCATGGTTATGAAATGTGGTTACAAGTAGTAATATATGATGCAAGACATGGTGAGAGAGAGGAAGGAATGACAATCTTCAAAGAAATAGAAGAATGAAGAAGAACTCTATCTGGATGTGACAATTTTGTACTTGATACTTCACTTTCTCTAGTTACCTTCTCTCTTGAGCGGATGGAAAGGAGAATGCATATCTCTACTACATTTAAATAAGGAAGAAGATAGTTCTATCTTGAGTAAAAACACAATCTTCTTCAAAATTTCCTCCAACTCCTCTAGTCTCACTTCTGGTTGTGTTTTGCATCAAATGATCAATGGTAACCATCCCATGTTGGTTCCATTTGTATTTGAAAAGCATGGGACAATTTTCGTCTGATTCAACCAAAACTACTTGTAACATCCCTGACCTGGGTTATGCTTTAACCCTAGGTGTTTTGATTAAGAAAGGTAATTATATGCTTGATATTATCTTTTGAAAAGTAATTAAGCTCAAGAGGAACTTATATTTCAATTTCAGTCATTTTTGAATGATGTTGAAACAATGTTTTGTTTGTTTTGGACTAAAGTGCAAATTACCCAAGTTGAGGGGTTAACATGCAAATTGTACATGATAAAATGTTCCTCAGATGTTGAAGAATCATAAGAATGAGAATGATGTAGTGGTATGGTTTCCACAAGCTTGAGCACCAAGATAGAGCTTGTTGAGCAATCTTTGTGCATTAAAACCTAGTTTTGGTGTAATGTGCAATTTACCCAAAACCTAGGGTTCAATATGCAAAATACCACTTCTAAATCGTCCCTCATGTTTCTGGGCATCATATAGAGAAAATAAAATGAGAGGGGCGCCTCATTTGAATTACTTTGGAGGAGAGAGAATCTTGATATTAAAATAATCAAGATTTAAGCATAATTGGAACTTTATTTCAATTTAATGTAAAAATAAATAAATTAATTGAAGGGACTTCAACCAAAAACGATATGTCTAAATTTCCTGTGCCTTTTCTAGGCCACGAAATATCTCAAAGCAAGTGGATAACTCACTCACATAAAATAAAGAAAAGTAATATCCACTAACTTTAGGATATTAATATTATAAGGGTTAAGGTGCTTAATTTGCTTTTATTTCAATTGTGGATAATTGAGATGAATAAGAGGAAAGGAGGGTAGCCTCTTATCTAATGAATGGAAGGGGGCAAGTGGCAAGGAGATTGAGGAGATAATTCCTACTTTCTCTCTCTTAAATGAATTTTCAATAAAATTCACATATATGCTCCTTTATCCATAGAATGAAAGGGCAATTTCGAATCCACTTCCACCCTTTGCTTGCAAAACGACCAAGGAAGCTTTGAAGGACCAGGAGGACGATCCCCAACCTGTTGGTAAGCTTCTTGACTTCCTTTCACCTTAATTCCATGGTGGAAATCAAAAACCAATGCATGATTTCTTCTTATCTCGATCCCATCTTCAATTCTAACCATTCCTTTTCACTCAAAGCTTGAGGATGAGCCTTGGAATAGTGAAACGAGTTGCATACACCATTGTTGAAGTGAGATTGAAGCTTTTATGCTCAATTGGAGCCGGGTTTTATAACTTGAACCCTTCTACATTGTTATTCAACTATCAATCTTGCAATTTCGTTGATTCCTTCATCTTCTTGATTAATTGTTGGTTGTAATTGGTAAATTCATGAAATTAGAAGGACTATAAGTTACAGGTACGAAGTTAGATGATGATGACATCATCTTGGACATTTTTCCCAAGGAATTCCTATTCCAATCGGTTTCATGAAGTTGTCCATTCGGTTTCAACAAAATCGTTTGGAATTAAACTGTTTCATCAAACCGTTAGGAACTAAACTGTTTCAAACCGTTTGGAAGAATTGACCACAGTTAACCATTTGGAGATTTGATGCTAATTATTATAATTGATGACCCATTAAATTTAATTGATTAATTCCAAAGGGTTCATTAGTTGAAGGTTCATCAATTACCGAACCCTAATCGAGTTAGGTGCTGAAATTCTAATTGGTTGATTTAGATTTTTGGGTGTTTGAGCCCAAACGGCCTCTAGACCGTTTGAAGGTCACCCAAACAGTCTCTAGACCGTTTGGAGGTCTAGGGTTGAGTATGGTTGAGTAATTGAAGGTCTAGAGATACCAAATTTAAATGCAATTAATAGTTGATTTGATGATCAATCCAATGATCAAATCCATAATGGAATTTCACAAATTTCAAGGATAAGATGGGGAAAACGGTCTCAAGACCGTTTGGAGACCATCCAAACGACCTCAAGACTGTTTGGGGTCAGGTCATATCAAAAATTTGATGATGATTCATTAATTTCAATTGAATCGGTTCCACAATGTTGATCATTGATGGTTCCTCGATTTCAAAGCCCTAATTGAGTTTCTTTTGTAGAAATCCAAGATAAATTGGGTTCAAAACCCTAATTGATGGTACAATTGAAGGATGATTCAATAGTTTGATTGATGAAGAAATCAAGGATTCAATTGATAATCGGTTCATCTATTGAAACCATGAATTGTTTAAGTGTTGAAAGAACTTTTTGGTCCATTCGGTTTTGAGAGGATTTGGACCAAACGGTCTTAAGACCGTTTGGGTCCAAACGGTCTCAAACCGTTTGGAGACCCAAAGTTCAATTGGTTTCAACACCTTTCTTGTCCAATCGATTTCAAGGGCAATTTGCCCAAATGGTTTTCAACCAATTGAATTATGAGAACTAAGACCGTTTACGGTCTAAGTAATTAAATCTTTTGAAGATAAACATGGTTAATCCATTTGGATATCTCATGTAATTTAAGGTCCAATATGATTAATCTGTTTGGATACCTAATGCATTTGAAGATTTAATTGGTTAATCCAATTGATCACCTAATGTGATTGAAAGTTTAATTGGTCAATTCTTTTGGATCCCTCGGATAATTGAAGGTTCAATTGATTAAACCATTGGAGACCTGATGTACTTATACAATTGATACCCTTAGTGGGATTAATCATTAATGCATAATGATGTAATAATTCAATACATCCTGCTAACCATAAATGCATGTATTTGAATAAAGAGTAGGATCAATCTAATCAAGAATTGAGTAGTGGACATCCTGGGTAGGATGAGAGAGAAAGATTCATACATGAATGATAATCATGTATCAAGTAAGTCTAAAACATTCAAAATGATGTTATTTACAATTAGGGCATGATCCTTGATAAAGAGATCATACAACCCTAATTGAGATGATTAATGAACTCAAACCCTAATTTAGGGCAATTCTGAGTGAAACCCTAATCTAGGAGGATAATGTGATATGAATTCAGAGTAATGACATGTGTAACCCTAATTAAGGGTATTTTAATGTAAAACCCTAATTGGGATGAATTGTAAACCCTAACTGTGGGTTATTGAATATAAACCCTAATCTAGGGTGATATGATGTGAATAGTAAACCCTAATTCTAAATAGGGTGAAGGTGTGTGAAACCCTAATTCTGGATTATACTATATAGTGAGAAACCCTAATCTTGGACACTGAAATGATGAATCATTGGTTCTAATTGTGCAAAGGAAATGAGTAAACCTGCTTAACATGAAATGGGAAACTCTAACCCTGGTAAGGGAATAGTGGTGTTACCCTTGAATAATATGAAACTAATGATTGATATATATGTCATCATGTGTGCTAACCATGCAGGTATCCTGAGACGATGAACATAGCCAGGTATGAGATATGATGTTTTATTTATTGAAATTATTTATTGGGCCTTGTGTACCATAATATGCCTTGTTGCTTAGTAAATGGTAACAAGAGAGTTAATTAGCCCCAAGTGCCATAAGAGATGCTTGTGTAGAAAATGTTATGTTTACCTTGATTAGATAACCTGAGGGTGATAATTAACTGAAAAAGTGGTAACAATGCTCAGTGATGAGTTAAGGGTTTGAATACCCAGAACCATATGATTATGGTATTGAGATTGTGAAGGGATGATAATTCCTAGTATTGAAATAAGGGACTGAGATCCCAATGTCTTATAAAGACTGAGAAGTAATTGATGAAAATAGTACATGTTTCTTTGTAGCAATTGTCCTACTAAGTTGTGCTTGAAAACTTGATTGATGTTAAAATAATATGATAATGTACTTAACTAATCAAATGATACCACAGAATGTAGTTGCCCTGACCACAGATCCATCAGCATCAGAATTAGTTGAATGGTGAAACGAGTTTTACTCGGAACGCATATTTTTTAATATGTGGGGGTAATTGGGCAAATATATCCTTATGCCCCATAGGAATGGCTACGGGCTATGTCCTATGTACGGGATTGGTTTCATACCATACCCCAATAAGAGTATGGCTACGGGCCATAACTCCTCAAAATATATACCAGCCATTGGCTATGGGCCATAACCCTGAAGAGAGTATATGCTACGGGCTATAACTCTATAGCAATGATGCCAATATACCCTAGCAAGATATTTGCAGTTTGACACATGATGTCTCTGTTAAAGTAGTCTCGTACTGACCGAGATAGATGAGGTCATGGAATCTGGATCTCCCATTGACCTTGTGTGGTATCGATGCTTTACGTAATCGGGGTCAGTTGGAGTATGAGCGGTATATCTCATCTCCTCGGGGCTTAAGAATGTTTGTAAAATGTAATCAGCTGTGTAGCATATTTGCATAAGATTGAAATACAAGAATCACTGGTTGATGTTATTCTGCTTAGCATGTTCTAGATACATAAATGTTATATACGCTCTTCAAGTCCTTATTGAATAAGAGGCATGCTGCTTTATCAAGTTGTAGCTTAAATTCTTGAATAGAAATGTTGCTTTAATCTACATAGATATTGATTTATCTATTGTTGAATATATGATTCTATTGTTTAGTTTATTTATATTAAACTGCAATAATAATGTTTTTGGCGAAGAGTTATATCTCTCACTGGGGCAATTTTATAATTGTCTCACCCACGTGGAATCCAATATTTTTAGGTGGACATGGACGAGGTAGAAACAGAAACCTCATAAAAAAGGAAGAACAGCAACAACAACAACAACAGGGACAGCAGTGAAATCTCAGGTGGAGATATTGGCTGTCAAGTCTTGTATATATGTAAATATAGTCATATGTGTCGTCTTTTTACTCGCAGGTCCTAGGAGTCAGTGATAGTGTTTTTATAATTGATCTGAGATTTTGGCATGATGCCTTGAGGATTTTGCTGCTTGTGCTTTTTAGCAAAGCAATGATGTGTGTGTGTATATATATATATATATATATATATATATATATATATATATATATATATATATATATATATATTCTTTGAGAAGAGATAGTACAGAGAATGTATTTGTGAATCAATATGTAAATATAATATTATGGTTCTTGTTCGAAGAGTTTTCCTGAGAATGGATCTTTTGAAAATGGTTTTAATTTTTAGTAATTTTTAGTAATTCCGCTGCTAACGATAGCTTCCTCTTAGTTAATAATGTTTTGTTTGAATGGTGTATCACAATTTAGTGGTATTAGAGCTCTAGGTTCGCTGAGTCTATAGAGACATAGGATTAAGGTTGAGTATGTTCTAGTGTCTTCCAGTTATCTGATAGTGTCTTCTGCTCATATAGGAGGAGAAGAAGAACTAAAGATGTCTGGATCACACGATGAACATTCTGCTGAGAGCAGTGTTGCTGCATGAGGAGGAGGTGCAAGAGACCAAAATAGGGAGGAGCATGTACCGAAACAATCCCAGTTCAATCAAGCTGATATGGGGAACCCAGCCTTCCAAGCCATGTTTGGACAGAGCCATGTTTGGACAGTTTATGGCATCCGTGACTCATATGACAAATAGGATGCCATTACCTAAACCTAGGGCACCTACCCACCATGAAGGATAGGGAGCCGGCAAGACATTTGAACGACTTCGCCGGGTGGGAGCCATAGATTATGCTGGTACAGCTGATCTAGCTGATACATACTTATGGCTGACTAAGTTGGAGAAAGCCTTTAGGATCCTTAATATCCCTGAGGATGAGAAGGTGAGGCATGTTGTATACCTCCTTAAAGGGAGTGTTGGTCACTGGTGGACCATAGAAGAGGGCAAGAGGCCAGGTGTTGAGATCGGATGGCAAGAGTTTCGACGAGAATTCATCAGTAGATACTTTCCCAAGACTTTTTTGGACGAGAAAATTACTCAGTTTGAGCGGATTAGGAAGGGACAAATGAACATTAGCGACTATGAGGCTAAGTTCATGGAACTTTTGTGGTTTTGTCCGCATATGGAATCTACTGATGAGGAGAGGATATGACATTTCGAGAAGGGATTGAATGCTGAATTGACCACTCTGGTGTATGCTTTAGAGAACCGGGAGAGGTTTTCCACCTTCGTGGAGTCCATAAGATGGATAGATAGGTTTGTTATTGAGAAGAGTCAGACCAAGAGTAAGAAAGAGTACACACAGTTTCAAGGACAAAGGTCTGAGGGTTTCAAGAAACCAAGATTTTCTACATCGGCAGCACCACAGAGGTTCAATACCCAGATGCAGTGGACGTCAAGTAGGGGAAGAGGGTGTAGTTTTCCTCTGAGTAGAGCCCCTAGCATAGCATCAACATCAGTAACTGGACCCTCTAAACCACATCAAGAGAGTAGAACTTGTCATCAATGTGGACTAGTAGGACATCTGGCAAGGGATTGCCCAACGGGGAATGTAGTAGTGAATCAACCCCCAAGACAGAGTCAGCAAGGTTCTCAGAGAAAGACATTTTCTAGTGGTACCTGAGGACATGGACAAGCATCCCAGGTAGGATCTTCTACATCCAATAATAGAGCACAGGGCCAACAAGCAAGCAAAGGTGAGATTCTATGCAATGAATCAGCCTGAGGCAGTGGTTAATCCATGAGTTGTGACAGGTCAGATGGAACTATTCTATTCTGATATGTCTTCAACCTGCTTCATATATATTTTAATCGATCCGGGTGCTACGCATTCCTTTATCACCCGAGAAGTGATATATGACTACAACAGGATTGTCAGTCATAGAGCAAATAGTTTGATGCTAGAAACCCCTTTGTTGGGATCTGTAGTGTTGCGAGAGGTGTGTTCTCCCTACACTCTTATCTTCTCTAAACATTGCATTCAAGTGGATCTTATACCACTTGAGATGCATGGATTCGATATAATTCTTGGAATGGACACCCTAGAAAAGTATAAGGTTGTCTTGGATTGTGAGTCCAAGCAAGTTGTGTTCACAGATGATAGTGACACATGGATCTTTCAGGGAGATAGAAAGATTCTTCCAACCTATCTTGTGTCAGCTATGATAGCTGAGAAGCCGATGAGGAAAGGATGTTTCACATTTTTGGCACATGTGGTAGATACCACCATGGAGAGCCCTCATCCTTCTAAAGTTCTGATAGTCAGGGAATTTGAGGAGGTGTTTCCTGAGGAACTTCCAGGTGTACCTCCACCCTGAGAGATTGATTTTGAGATTAATCTGATTCCGGGCACGCAACCTATAGCACAAACACTGTATAGGATGGCACCTGCTAAAATGGCAAAACTCAAGAAACAACTTCAGGAGCTGCTTGAGAAAGGTTTTATTTGACCGAGGACTTCACCATGGGGTTGCTATGGTCCTCTTTGTTAAGAATAAGGATGGATCAATGCGGTTATGCATTGATTAAAGATAGTTAAATAAAGTAAATATAAAGAATAAGTATCCTTTTCCAAGGATATATGACTTGTTTGATCAGTTGTGTGGTGAAACTGTCTTTTCTAAGATAGATGTAAGGTCGGGATACCATCAGTTGCGTATTAAGGAGGGTGACATACCTAAGTCTGCCTTTAGGACAAGGTATGGTCACTATGAGTTCATAGTTATGTCATTTGGACTAACTAATGCACCAGCTGCATTCATAGAACTCATGAATAGAATCTTTTGACCTTTTCTTGATCAGTGTGTAGTCATCTTTATAGATGACATCTTGATCTATAGTAGAGATGCTCAACAGCATGAGCAGCACCTCCGTCAGGCTTTAACTTTGCTAAGAGAGCATAAGTTGTATGCTAAGTTTAGCAAATGCGAGTTCTGGCTACCAGAAGTTTCTTTTCTTGGACACGTAATATCTGCTTCAGGTATTTGTGTTGATCCTAAGAAGGTAGAATTTGTCCTGCAATGGGAACATCCGAAGACACCGATGGAGATACGTAGTTTTCTGACTAGCAGGTTATTACAGGAGGTTCATTTAGAACTTTAGTTCTATAGCTTTACCCCTGACCAAGTTGACCAGGAAAGACGTTCCTTTTGTTTGGAATGACAAGTGTCAACAATCTTTCCAATTGTTGAAGGAAAGATTAACAAGTGCACATGTGTTGGTGTTACCTAAGCAGGGAAAGGGGTATGTAGTTTTCAGTGATGCATCTAAGAACGGTCTAGGATGTGTATTTATGCAGGATAAGCAAGTGATTTCTTTTGCTTCTTTGACAGCTTAAGAAACACGAGGAGAATTATTCGACACACGATCTAGAACTAGTTGTTGTAGTCCATGCCTTGAAGATCTGGAGACATTATCTCTATGGAGAAACATTCCAGATTTTCAAAGACCATAAGAACTTAAAGTATATCTTTTCACAGCATGGGCTGAATATGAGACAGCGCCGCTGGATGGAATTAATCAAAGACTACGACTGTACAATTGATTATCATCCAGGGAAGGCTAATGTAGTTGTTGATGCACTAAGTAGTAAATCAGCAACACCAGCCCTAGATAAAGAAGAGTTCAATTCCTTAGTGTGCTCAAAGAGGGATATGTTTATCTCCTTGAGGCAAAACAATGTACATCTAAAAGTATCATTATTAGCCGGGTTGTTAGCTGAGATGCACATAAAACCAACCCTGAGACAGCAGATTAAAGAAGCACAACAAACTGATGTTGTAGTTCAACAGATTAGATCAGAGTATGGTAGTGAGAAACAGGATGGCTTTCATGAGTCATAGGATCATGTAGTCTGTTACCATGGTAGGATGGTAGTACCCGATGTCGATGACTTGAGAAAGTTAGTTCTGGAATAATCTCATTCTTCAATGTATGCTATGCATCTAGGGAGGACCAAGATGTATCATAACTTAAAAGATATGTATTGGTGGCCTGGATTGAGAAAGATGTAGCTGAGTTTGTTATGTGGTGTCCGGTGCGTCAGCAGGTTAAAGATGAACATTAGAAGCCTGCAGGAACAATGCAATCTTTGCCTATACCGCAGTGGAAATGGGAATATGTAACCATGGACTTTGTGGTTGGTTTACCTAGAACAACCAAAGGTCATGATTCCATTTGGGTGATAGTTGATAGGTTGACAGAGATAGCACATTTCTTACCTGTCAAAACAACCTACACTGCTGAGAAGCTGGCACAATTATATGTTGATGAGATAGTACAATTGCATGGGGTTCTGGATACTATCATTTCTGATAGAGCCCCCCAGTTCACGAGTCATTTTTGGGAATGACTGCATAAAGCTTTCGGTACACAGTTAAGGTTTAGTACTGCTTTTCACCCACACACAGATGGACAATCGGAAAGGACCATACAAACCTTGGAGGACTTGCTTAAGGAATGTGTCCTTCAGTTTGTAGGAAGTTGGGATCTACATCTGAGCTTGATAGAATTTGCTTACAATAATAGCTATCATCATAGTATTGACATGGCACCATATGAAGCTTTATATGGTAGACGTTTTAGATCTCCTTTATGTTGGTATGAAGCAAGAGAAAATCAACTTCTGGGTCTTGAGCTTGTGCAGCAAACAACTGAGAAGATTAAAGTAATACAACAACAGCTAAAGACTGCACAGGATAGACATAAATCATATGCTGACAAACGGCGAAGACCTTTAGAATTCCAAGTTGGAGACAGAGTATATCTCAAGGTCTCACCTTGGAAAGGAGTTCTTATATTTGAAAGAAAGGGAAAGTTAGCTCCTAGATTTATGGGGCCTTATGCAATCATTGAACGAATTGGAAAGGTAGCTTACAAGCAGGAGTTACCACCTGAGTTGCACAAGTTGCATCCAGTGTTCCATATCTCCATGCTGAGAAAGTGTCATCCTGACAAAGAGTTAGTTCTACAACCTGTGGAGGTAGAATTAAATGATGATATATCATATGTTGAAGGACCTGTTATGATCCTTGACAAAAGAATTAAAAAGCTGAAAAAGAAAGACATTTGTCTTGTAAAAGTCCCCTGGAACCACCGTGGCATTTAAGAAGCTACATGGGAACTAGAGGAAGGGATGAGGAGGAAATACCCTACTCTTTTCTCTTCATGTTTTCATTGATGATTTCGGGGACTAAATCCTTGTAAGGGGTGGATAATTTGTAACATCCCTGACCAGGGTTATGCTTCAACCCTAGGTGTTTTGTTTAAGAAAGGTAATTATATGCTTGATATTATCTTTTGAAAAGTAATTAAGGCTCAAGAGGAACTTATATTTCAATTTCAGCCCTTTTTGAATGATGTTGAAACAACGTTTTGTTTGTTTTGGACTAAATTCCAAATTACCCAAGTTGAGGGGTTAACTTGCAAATTTTACATGATAAAATGTTCCTCAGATGTTAAAGCATCATAAGAATGAGAATGATGTAGTGGTATGGTTTCTACAAGCTTGAGCACCAAGATAGAGCTTGTTGAGCAATCTTTGTGCATTAAAACCTAGTTTTGGTGTAATGTGCAATTTACCCAAAACCTAGGGTTCAATATGCAAAATACCACTTCTAAATGGTCCCTCATATTTCTTGTCATCTTTTACAGAAAATAAAATGAGAGGGGCGCCTCATTTGAATTACTTTGGAGGAGAGATAATCTTGATATTAAAATAATCAAGATTTAAGCATAATTGGAACTTTATTTCAATTTAATGTAAAAATAAATAAAATAATTGAAAGGGCCTTCAACCAAAAACGAGATGGATGAATTTTCCCAAGTGTGAAAACACTTTTTCCTTTGCTAGGCCATGAAATATCTCAAAGAAAGTGGATAACTCACTCACATAAAATAAAGAAAAGTAATATCCACTAACTTAAGGATATTAATATTATAAGGGTTAAGGTGCTTAATTTGCTTTTCTTTAAATTGTGGATAATTGAGAGGAATAATAGGAAATGATGGTAGCCTCGTATCTAAGGAATATAAGGGGGCAATTGGCTAGGATATTGAGGAGATAATTCCTACTTTCTCTCTCTTAAATGAATTTTCAATAAAATTCACATATATGCTCCTTTATCCATAGAATGAAAGGGTAATTTCGAATCCACTTCCACCCTTTGCTTGCAAAACGACCATGGAAGCTTTGAAGTACCAGTAGGACGATCCCCAACCTATTGGTAAGCTTCTTGACTTCCTTTCACCTTAATTCCATGGTGGAAATCAAAAATCAATGCATGATTTCTTCTTATCTCGATCCCATCTTCAATTCTAACCATTCCTTTTCACTCAAAGCTAGAGGACGAGCCTTGGAATAGTGAAACAAGTTGCATCCACCATTGTTTACGTGAGCTTGAAGCTTTTAAGCTCAATTGGAGGCGGGTTTTATAACTTGAACCCTTCTACATTGTTATTCAACTATCAATCTTGCAATTTCGTTGATTCCTTCATCTTCTTGATTAATTGTTGGTTGTAATTGGTAAATTCATGAAATCAGAAGGACTATAAGTTACAGGGATGAAGGTAGATGATGATGACATCATCTTGGACACTTTTTCCAAGGAATTCCTATTCCAATCAGTTTCATCAAGTTGTCCATTCAGTTTCAACAAAATTGTTTGGAATTCAACGGTTTCATCAAACTATTAGGAACTAAACGGTTTCAAACCATTGGGAAGAGTTGACCACAGTTGACCATTTGGAGATTTGATGCTAATTATGATGGTTTATGACCCATTAAATTTAATTGATTAATTCCAAAGGGTTCATTAGTTGAAGGTTCATCAATTACCAAACCCTAATCGAGTTAAGTGCTGAAATTCTAATTGGTTGATTTAGATTTTTGGGTGTTTGAGCCAAAACGGTCTCAAGACCATTTGGAGGTCACTCAAACGGTCTCAAGACCATTTGGAGGTCAACCAATACCGTTTGGAGGTCTAGAGTTGAGTATGGTTGAGTAATTGAAGGTCTAGAGATACAAAATTGAAATGCAATTAATAGCTGATTTGATAATCAATCCAATGATCAAAACCCTAATGGAATTTCATAAATTTCAAGGATATGATGGGGAAAATGGTCTCAAGACCGTTTGGAGACCATCCAAACGACCTCAAGACCGTTTGGGCTCAGGTCATATCAAAAATTTGATGATGATTCATTAATTTCAATTGAATCGATTTCACAATGTTGATCATTGATGGTTCCTCGATTTCAAAGCCCTAATTGAAGGTTTCTTGAGTAGAAATCGTAGATCAATTGGGTTCAAAATTCTAATTGATGGTCCAATTGAAGGATGATTCAATAGTTTAATTGATGAAGAAATCAAGGATTCAATTGATAATCGGTTCATCTATTGAAACCATGAATTGTTTAAGTGTTGAAAGAACTTTTTGGTCCATTTAGTTTTGAGAGGGTTTGGACCAAATGGCCTTAAGACCATTTGAGTCCAAACAGTCTCAAGATCATTTGGGTCCAAATGGTCTCAAACCGTTTGGAGACCCAAAGTTCAATTGGTTTCAACACCTTTCTTGTCCAATCGAGTTCAAGGGCAATTTGCCCAAATGATTTTCAACCAATTGAATTATGAGAACTAAGACCATTTAGGGTCTAAGTAATTAAATCTTTTGAAGATCAACATGGTTAATCCATTTGGATATCTCATGTAATTGAAGGTCCAATATGGTTAATCTATTTGGATACCTAATGCATTTGAAGATTTAATTGGTTAATCCAATTGATCACCTAATGTGATTGAAAGTTTAATTGGTCAATTCTTTTGGATCCCTCATATAATTAAAGGTTCAATTGATTAAACCATTGGAGACATGATGTACTTAGATAATTGATACCCTTAGTGTGATTAATCATTAATGCATAATGATGTAATAATTCAATACATCATGCTAACCATAAATGCATGTATTTGAATAAAGAGTAGGCTCAATCTAATTAAGAATTGAGTAGTGTACATCCTGAGTAGGATGAGAGAGAAAGATTTATACATGAATGATAATCATGTAGCAAGTAAGTCTAAAACATTCAAAATTTTGTGATTTACAATTAGGTCATGATCCTTGATAAAGAGATCATAAAACCCTAATTGAGATTATTAATGAACTCAAACCCTAATTTAGGGCAATTCTGAGTGAAACCCTAATATAGGAGGATAATGTGATATGAATTCAGAGTAATGACATGAGTAACCCTAATTTAGGGTATTTTAATGTAAAACCCTAATTGGGATGAATAGTAAACCCTAATTGTGGGTTATTGAATATAAACCCTAATCTAGGGTGATATGATGTGAATAGTAAACCCTAATTCTAAATAGGGTGAAGGTGTGTGAAACCCTAATTCTAGATTATACTATATAGTGTGAAACCCTAATCTTGGACAATGAAATGATGAATCATAGGTCCTAATTGTGCAAAGGAAATGAGTAAACCTACTTAACATGAAATGGGAAACCCTAACCCTGGTAAGGGAATAGTGGTGTTACCCTTGAATAGTATGGAACTGAAATATGATTGATATATTTGTCATCATGTGTGCTAACCCTGTAGGTATCCTGAGATGATGAACATAGCTAGGTATGAGCTATGATGTTTTATTTATTGAAATTATTTATTGGGACATGTGTACCATAATATGCCGTGTTGCTTAGTAAATGGTAACAAGAGAGTTAATGAGCCCCAAGTGCCATAAGAGATGCTTGTGTAGAAAATGTTATGTTTACCTTGATTAGATAACCTGAGGGTGATAATTACCTGAAAAAGTGGTAACAATGCTCAGTGATGAGTTAAGGGTTTGAATACCCAGAACCATATGATTATGGTATTGAGATTGTGAAGGGATGATAATTCCCAATATTGAAATAAGGGACTGAGATCCCAATGTCTTATCAAGACTGAGAAGTAATTGATGAAAATAGTACATGTTGCTTTGTAGCAATTGTCCTATTCAGTTATGTTTGAAAACTTGACTGATGCTAAAAGAATATGATAATATACTTAACTAATCAAATGATACCATAGAATGCAGTTGCCCTGGCCACAGATCCATTAGCGTCAGAATTAGCTGAATGGTGAAATGAGTTTTACTCAGAATGCATATTTTTGAATATGTGAGGGTAATTGGGCAAATATATCCTTATGCCCCATAGGAATGGCTACAGGCTATGTCTTATGTACAGGATTAGTTTCGGACCATACCTCAATAAGAGTATGGCTACGGGCCATAACTCCTCAATATATATACTAGGCATTGGCTATGGGCCATAACCCTGAAGAGAGTATATGCTACGAGCTATAACTCTATAGTGAAGATGCCAATATACCCTGGAAAGCTATTTGCAGTTTGACACATGATGTCTCTGTTAAAGTAGTCTCTTACTGACCGAGACAGATGTGGTCATGGAATCCGGCTCTCCCATTGACCTTGTGTGGTATCGATGCTTTACGTAATTGGGGTCAGTTGGAGTATGAGCGGTATATATCATCTCCTCGGGGTTTAAGAATGTTTGTAAAATGTAATCAACTGTGTAGCGTATTTGCATAAGATTGAAATACGAGAATCACTGGTTGATGTTATTCTGCTTAGCATGTTCTAAATACATAAATGTTATATACGCTCTTCAAGTCCTTATTGAATAAGAGACATGTTGCTTTATCAAGTTTTAGCTTAAATGCTCAATAGAAATGTTGCTTTAATATGCATAGATATTGATTTATCTACTATTGAATATATGATTCTACTGTTCAGTTAATTTCTATTAAACTGCAATAATAATGTTTTTGGCAGAGAGTTATATCTCTCACTGGGGAAATTTTATAATTGTCTCACCCCCATGGAATCCAATATTTTTAGGTGGACACAAACGAGGTAGAAACAAAAGCCTCATAAAAAGGGAAGAACAGCAGTAGCAACAACAACAGGGACAATAGTGAAATCTCAGGTGGAGATACTGGCTGTCAAGTGTTGTATATGTGTAAATAGAGTCCTATGTGTCGTCTCTGTACTCTCAGGTCCTAGGAGTCAGTGATAGTATTTTTATAATTGATCTGAGATTTTGGCATGATGTCTCGAGGATTTTGTTGCTTGTGCTTTTTAGCAAAGCAATGATGTATATATATATATATTTATTTATTTAGAAGAGATAGTAAAAAGAATGTATTTGTGAATCAGTATGTAAATATAATAATGTTTTTCTTGTTTGAAGAGTTTTCCTGAGAATGGATCTCTTTGAAAATGGTTTTAATTTTTAGTGATTTTCAGTAATTCCGCTGCTAACGATAGCTTCCACTTAGTTAATAACGTTTTGTTTGAATAGTGTATCACACTACTAGTAAGACAACATGTTCGAAAGTCAACACATCATGTTACTAATGGTTTTGAATTGTAACTGCCTCAATCAAAGATGACACGACTTGTTGGCTTGATAACATGTCGTGTTGTTGTAAATCGAGGAAATTTAGAAAACTCTAGACTGAGATAACACAACGTGTTGGTTGGCCAACATGGCATGTTGCTATGAGTTATGGAACTATAGAGAATTTGGATCAATACGACACAATGTGTTGGTTGGCCAACTATTGGTATGTATGCCCAGTGACACAATCACGTGATGATTGTAATGGCATAAATGTAAATGATTTGATTATTAGTAAGAGGCAAGCTTCCAATTTATTCTATTTATTTTAGTTATGATATAATGAAGTAATGTAATGACTGCCTAGAGAATGATACTACTAAATGACATATGTCTTCAGGTAGAGGACCTGAACAATCATGTTAAGAGTGTACAATCTCATTATGTCCCTGATAGGTTGTTATTGTGGATGGTTGATAAACAACAAGAATACATAAAATAAGAGTGTGAGTGGTAGATGACAGAATCTCATTAGTCATGGTATGACAATATTAAACCAAGCACACAGAATACATATGTAGTGCATTTTCTACCACCCCTTTTGATGAATTATTTTACAAATATAAGAATTCTATGATTTGAATCACTTTTTAACATGACTTTTTCTACTTTTTGAAAATTTTGATAAGCATATGGTTGTGAGGTTCCAAAGCAAGAACCAAATCATGATAAAATGGGTACTTTTATCAAATAAATTTTTTAAATCCCTACGAAACATGACCAAGTCAATCATGTAATCTTCTAACACAATGAAGTTTAGGAATTAAGTTAGGAAGAGAGTCATCAAACATGGAATGGAATTTCATGGGAGTGTAAGCCTACATTAGCAGTCAAGTGTGGTGCCCCAAGCTCTTAATTTTAAAAATCTTATTTCTTTTCAATATGTCTATGGATAATTGTTGATTTCAATCTAGAGACTCATTTTTATTTTATTTTTATAGTAAAGGGGGGTTGGTTGCATATTCTCTACATTTTTTGGTTTAAATCATGCCTCTGTTCATTTCTATCTGGATGGTTTTTCCAAGATAATTCGACCACTTTGATGAACTTAACTTTCAATCTTGAGGGTTAGAACTGTGTTCATATCTAGTTGCAATATTTGATAATGATTAGCATTTTATGTTTAAATTCTTCAATTTCATTAAAGTGATGTATATGCCAGCTATTTATTCATCCATGTATCTATGTTCTTTTTGTTTTAGGACAAGAAATGGTTTAATCTTAGGGGGACTTGATATGCATTTTGTATATCATATTTTGGACCACTTTTAGTCACATTTGCAAATCAAGTTCACCCACAAACCACTCTCAATCATGCTAGATTCTCAAACTTCTAGTTATTTACTCGCCCATGGTTTGAAATACATGTACTATTATTGGACACAAAAATGGGGATGAATTGATCATAATTCAAACTTCATCCCATTTCCCACAAATTCCCTAAAGTTTGATGAAAATTCCTAAAAAATTGATAGTGACACACCATGTTTAACAACCGACACAAGGTGTCCACAATAGGAAAAATGCAACCTACAATAAGAAAATCACACACCGTGTTGGCCAACCAACACACCATGTCACCTAACATACAGAGAATTCAGAAGTTAGTGGATCCCATTAACGCACCTTGTTGGTGTAGGGAAATATGGCTACAAAATAGGTAGCTGAAACAAGAAAATTACTATGATATTCCCCATAAACCAACAGAGCGCGTCAATAACTATAAGACAAGATGGATAGTTTTGAGGATATACCTACTCCTAGAGAAAGTCCAGAAACATCTCCTTATCATCGTAGATGCTCAACCTTCTTCTAGTTGCACTGAGTCTTGTCTGACTATTATGCCCTCTAATTTGCACCACAGACTGCAGCCTCAAACGTCATCATCTTAGAAGCTCCTCTCACAACATACTACTGGTAGACGTTGTCCTTCTAGAGGAATACAACAGCCTCCCACCTCTAGAGAAGTCCACACGGACCAACTAGAACTCATGTCATCATATTGAAATGGAAAGAAAGGAGTTGTCCCTCATGTTGGTGTACTAGTCACCAACTTAGTCTCTCACAACAATGATCATCAGTTGTTCTCTCCCATAGCTAACCCTCCCTAGTCGAGTAGGACTTGCTTGAGCTCTCTTGGTTACCACAACCAGAGAGGAAAATAACCATCAGAGTAACTCATTCTCAATTGTCTGTGTTGTTCTCTGGGAAGCCCCTAGTACCCCTCTAATTATAGGTGGGGTTTGGGCCAGGGTTCCCAGTCTGCACGAGAGTGGAAGGCAATAGAAGATCTCGAATTTTCACAACAATTCTATAAATTTCATAGCCTGCAATAGCTAAACTAGTCATCTGACATGCTAGACGGTTGGTTCTCATGCCAAATCATTGTTTGGCTCAGCCCAGAAGGTCATCTAGTACTTTCCCAGTTTTGTACATATGTCAGCAATTCAATTCTAAAATTAATGAATGACATGACGTCAACACCAATTCTTGATGCAATCAAATTGCATCCCCGAATCAGCTATTTGGTGTAGATGAGACAATCATCTTGCACCACACAAGATGGTTGTCTCACACAAGCAAGACAGGCATCTCACATCATGGGCCAGGCAAAATTTCAGCCAATGCACAATACAATTAGTTTGACACTCCAAACGGCTATCTCAACACTTGAATCGATTATTTGGCAATCTAGTCATTTGATATGTTGTGTTAATTGAATACTTAAACATTTTAGTAATTAATCCAATCATTATTCATGATAAAATCCTCTTCTAGGTCAATACCTATGTGTGTGACCCTATAAGTCTCATATCATATTGTTAGTGAATGTCCAAAACTAACATATGACATTACAATCAAAGAGTGGTGTTGAGTCGCACATCAATGCTACCTGAGTGAATGGAAATTTGGTGAACAAATTCAACCTACAATTTGTGTATTGTATTATAGTGTTTGTATAATTCCTTTGTCATTGATATCCAGATTGAACTTGAGGCTTGGAGTAGTCTCCCTCTTCTACATTCAATCTTATTTCTTGAACTAGAGTAGACTGTCTGAGATATATGTAATCTCAATATCACCATATTGACTTACATGTACATGGCCATGCATTTCTCAATCTCTATAATCAGGAGGTCTAAGATATCATACTCCTATCGAGGGGACAAATCCCATTTTATTGACCAACAATCAATCCCCATGTGTCACAGTCACCCAATCATCATTGTTATAACAACCCATGTTTCAGGACTATGTTTGATGATTTCAAAGTGTACCGAATGACATGTATAAGTGCAGTGATTTTAGGTATAATAACCACAAACACCACCATCACTATGAGTCCTAACTATGACTACCATAGTAATGGTTTCCATGTGTTAGTCTCACGATGGGTCTGTTCAATACACTATTCTCTAACATGTATTTGTGTGCTTGGTTTGATATTGCCATATCATGAGTAATGACATTCTATCATTAACCAAGCTCTCACTCTGGTCTTATATGTTATTGCTATCTATCAACCATCCAAAATAGCAACCGATGAGGGAGATACTTAGAATGTACACTCTTAACATCTGTATGATCTCATTGTTCAGGTCCTCAACATGAAGACGTGCATCATTGAGTAATATGATTCTCTAGACATTCATTACATTACTTCATTATCTCATAACTGAAATAAATAGAATAAATTAGAAGCTTGGCTTTTATTAAAAATCAAATCATTTACATTTATGCCATTACAATCATCACATGATTGGCTTTCTAAGCATACATATTAATATACTCCCAACTTGTACTTAGAGGAAATCACCCATGAATCTCATTCTGAGTGACCTAACATGACCATCATGCTTCTTCTATGAAAGTGACTTTGTCAAGGGGCCGATAATATTGTTCTCAGTTGGTACTCTACAAATCTTTACATCTCCTTGATGTACAATCTCTCATATGAGATGATACTGCCTTTATCTATGCTTTGAGTGTTGATGCAACATAGGTTCCTTAGCTTGTGTAATAGCTCCATTATTGTCACAATATATCTTAATTGTGTCCTTGATGCTTGAAACAACCCCAAGGTCAGAGATGAACTTCTTGACCCATACAACCTCCTTTGTTTCATTTGATTTAGCAATATACTCGATCTCTGTTGTAGAATCGACAACTGTCTCTTGCTAGGAACTCTTCCATCTTACAGCTATGTTGTTTAGGAAAAATAGGAATCTGAATTGTGATTTGTAGTTATCTTGAACATTCTAGAAGCTTTCATCAGTGGAACCTTTTACCACCAACTCTTCCTCTCCACTGTAGACCAAGAATTGATTCTTAGTCCTTCTCAAGTACTTGAGGATGTTCATCATAGCTATCTGGTGAGTATCACCTAGATCTGACTGATATCTTCTCATCATGCTCAAGGCATACGCAATGTTTGTATGGGTACATAACATTGCATACATGATTGATCCAATTTTTGAGGCATATGGAATCAAACTCATGCGTTCCCTTTCTTCAGAAGAACTGGGACATTGAGATCTAGAGATGGGTACACCATGACACATATGCAAGTTTCCTCTCTTTCAATTCTCCATGATGAACCACTTCAACACTTTATCAATGTATGTGTTGACTTAGTCAATGAATCATTTTGGATCTATCTCTATTGATCTTTATCCCCAACATGTAGGATGCTTCTCCCAAGTCATTCTTTGGAAATGTATTTCCAAGCCATGTCTTTACTTTTATAAGTTATGGATGTCATTCCTCATCAGTAGTATGTCATCTACATATAATATGAGGAATATCACTATGCTCCCACTAACCTTTCTTGTATATACAAGGTTCATCTTCATTTTGAATAAATCCAAACGCTTTGACAATTTCATCAAAATGAAGATACTAGCTCCGACCTACTTTCTTCCATCCATAGATTGACCTTTGTAGCTTACAATCTTTATTTGCAAATTTTGGATTTATAAAACCCTCAGGTTGTGTCATATACAAATCCTCAACAAGATTCCCACCAAGGAATGCGGTTTTAACATCCATTTGCAAAATCTCTTAGTCATGATAAGCTTCAATAACAAGCATGATCCTGATGGACTCAACCACGGCCACTGAAGAAAAGGATTTGTCATAGTCAATACCTTGAACTTGTCTAAAACCCTTTGCAACCAATCTTCCCTTATAGGTTTGTAATTTACCATCCATGTCAGACTTTTTCTTAAAGACCCACTTGCACCGTATGGATTTTACCCCTTCAGGTGGATCCACCGAAGTCCATACTTTGTTTGTATACAAGGATGCCATCTCAGATCTCATGGCATCAAGCCATTTCTCAGACTCTGGACCCTCTATAGCATCTATGACCACTTCACTGCCTTCCTGAGTCACAAGATATCCAAATCTTTCAGGCTCAAGGCGTGTCTTATTAAACCTATGAGGTTCTCGTGTTACTTGAGGAATTTGAAACTCCACAACATCTTGTGATTCTCTTGGTTCCTCTTATTCATCTATTGGTTCAATGTTTTCTTAATTAAAGGCCTAATTAATCTTGTTTATCAAATCTTTACAAGTCAAAATGTTTTGGACTAAATGTAAACTTTTTCTTTTATAGCAATCAAATGGCAAACAACATTCACACATTCTCATTGTGATCGGTCCTTGAGAAGGACAAACTTACCAAGATCAACTTTCAAAACTAGTTTGGGATGCTGAGAATTGTTCTCACGCAGGAGTGTAAGCTCTATGTCCTTGAAACACCAGAACCAGTGGAACCCACCTCAAATGCACCCATGGGTGAAAAGGATGCTTATAAGAAGCACCTTGATGATGTCGTAGATGTCAAGTGCCTAATGTTGTGCTCAATGAACAATGAGTTGCAAGAGCATCATGAGAACATGAATGTTATGGAGATGGTAACACATCTCAAAAACATGTATCATCATTAAGAAAGACAAGAGAGGTATGATGTCTCCAACGCTTTGTCTAGAAGCAAGATGAAAGAGGGAGACTCAGTTGGTACCCACATACTCACTTTGATTGGGTACGTGGAAAGCCTATCCAAGCTTGGATTTCCCCTAGGATAAGAGTTGGCCACTGATGTGATTTAGTAATCATTGCTTGAATCATATAGTCATTTTGTCATGAACTACAACATGAACAATCTTGACAAGATGTTGTCAGAATTGTTTGGCACGTTGAGAACAACTAAAGTACAGATAAAGAAAGACAAGCCCAAGTCTGTGATGATGATCAGTAGGACAAAGGGAAATTTATAAGGCAAAGTCAAGGCTAAGAAAGGTTCTAAACCTGAGCATAAGCCAAAGTCATCCGCGCTCAAAGCTAAAGGTGGGATCTCCAAAGAAGGCAGTTGTCACCATTGTCACCAGGCTGGACATTGGAAAAGAAATTGTCCTCTCTACCTGGAGGAATTGAAGAAGAAGAAGTATGGGATAGAGATATCCACTTCAAATATATACATTATTGATATAAACTTAAATACTTCTTCATCATGGGTACTGGATATCAGATGTGGATCACACATATGTTCAAATATGCATGATCTGATAAGAAGTAAGCCTTTATGAAAGGGCTAATTCGAGATGCGAGTTGCTACTAACATTGTGGCATTTCAATGCCATCTATGGGAGGCTGATGGCTGAGGAATGTTTCATCGTCCAGTAATTTTGACTTCAAGGGTGCATGGGAACTTTTGGCAGAGCTTCCAGAGGGATACCACATTAGCTGGCATACCAACTCCACTGATATCGAGCACCCAATTTCTCACATCTTACATCGCTTCCTCACCAACACCATCTTTACCAAGTCATGTTAGGGGTAGGGGAAGACTCAGTGGGTGTATCTCTACTTGCTTTACAAAATTCTAGAATTAGGAGGCAATAATGTGGACTTTGGTTCTTTCTTCCTCCAATACATGATATCGGTGAAGAGACTGGTGTATATGACTCCTCCCATCCATTTTGGAGGACTTATCACTCCAATAGCAATGCATATGAACCTTATGTCTTCACCTCCAGATCCGTGAAGGCTACTCCCAAGTTGGACTTGAAACATTTCAAGAGAGAAAACCTCCTCAATGTGTGTCAGGGGACAGTGTACACATGTTGTGCAGTGGGCGGCCAATACATGGACAAGGCTCTCCCTGATCCATTCTTCAACTTTCAAGGACTTTATTACATGAGGTGGTCGGTAGAGGATGACTCAAAGGATGATGAAGAACAAGATGATGCCAAGTAAGAACACCAACAGGAGCAATAAGAAGAAGAGGAGGAGGCCACCATCCCCATCATGAGGAGGTAGGTCCTCTGCAAGCGTCCTAGAGTACATGGAGGCTTTAGTTCTTTTGCTACACCGACTACCCAGGAAGATGATACATACTCATTGGTAGGTCGTATGGAATGCTATAATAGATCCTGTGGAGGAAGATTCAATAGACGGCTACACTGGTGGGCATCCATGATGTCCAAGGACGACTTTATCACAACCAATAGGTGATTTTTGAAAATGAACGACTTCTCTTGGCCAACTAAGAGAACACGCACACACGCCTGCAGCGGACAAATAACTATCAACAATCATTCTTTGACAACGACTGGATCCAGGGCTACTTTGATGGTTATCCACAACATCCAGAAATGCTACAACATCTGCCAACTTTCTAAGGGACGTTCTATCCCTATGATCCTACCATGCCACAACCTCCACCACCCCCCTTTTGATCGTTACCACTATTCCACCTCTTAAGTTGGATTTTAACCATGTAGACATAGTCAAGTTCAAGCTTAGGGGAGTGCTGAAACAACTCTATCCTTTAGTTTTTATTTCTCTTTTAGTCTTTATTTGGTTTTTTGCTTTTATTTTTCCAAATTGTAGGATCCATAATCTATCTAGTGTAATAGTAGAGCTTAATTCATGATTCCTATCATTGTCATGTTCTTTCAGGTGTCTGCAATGAAAATTAAAATGAAAAAAATGGCTTAGTTGCAAATTTCTTGAGTTACGCCACCTTAAGGAAGTGTATGGGTTAGTCAGCTTTTGGATACTTGATATGAATGAACATATTAACTATTCATGTAATGTGGATGAAGATGGATTTTGAGCCTAAATTGATCAAAAAATTAATGGGATCTTAAATTGAAATTTAAGAAAGAAATCATAAGGTTACCCTATACATAGGTCATTAGAGAGGGATATATCATATTTCAAGAAAGGCATTGTCTCTTCATTATGTGATTCCTTCAATTTTCCACTCATTTTGATCCACCACCTTAAGATGATCAAGTAATCCTAATTATTTCCTTTTGATTGCATTGCATGACATAAAAGGTGACATGATAGTTAGTTTTTATTTTATTACATTAGTTACAAAACAAAAAGGAAAAAGATGCATACACAATTTTTGTGCATATCGTGTAGTTGCATAACAATTTGTTTACATGTAGATAACATGCATTTTTCATCATTTATTTTCACATAATGTGGTTATATTTTTTTCCTCTAAAAATAGAGTGCAGGAATACACGTCCATACCCTCAAAAAAAAGGAAAAGAAAAAAAAGAAATGAATGTGACATGTTAGTGAAACCCAAGCATAACTTTCCATCAAGCTAAATAGAGGGTCAATGGAAAAAAGGAAAAAAATGTTATGAAATAAAAAGGGAGAAAGGATGCCCTAAACTCTTCACAATGAGATGGAAACATTCATGTGATGTATTCTTTTCTTTGCTTCATTCTCATCCATTTGAAGAGATTTTCAATACATGCATCATTCCACCCATTATATTAGGCATTAGGATTCAAAATTTTCCCATTATCTTCATCTTATTGGTTCAACATGTTTTATTTTGGCATAAATAACTCGGATGCTACTTGTGATTCTTCATAAGCCACCTATTTCATTCCAATTATTGCTTTTATCGGTAGGCCACTTAAATGATTATTCTCCTCATTCGTTCTTATAAGGAGAACTGCTTCCAAGTAATTGGTAGTTATGAAAGAGCAATGTAGATAGGGAATCACATGATGCACCAAGCGAATGCCTGAGTGACTATGATATTAAATGCTCTGCTAATAGTGTTTCATTGATCTAAGTGTGGACATATTTTATGGATTTTTTGGTCTCTTGAGAGTAGTTGATTGTTCAGTGGTCAGTGAAGGCCGATTTGGGACTGCCAGGTGTGGATAGTTGAGAAAGGAAATTAAGATTTTATGTCCTTTTGCTTACTTCACTACTACATAAGTGCCTTTTCGTGTCGGTTGTTTAACCCCCTTTGGCGTCGGTTTCTGAACGACGCCTATGTGGGCGCCGCTAAAAGGTTGGACACTTCAGCGTCGGTTAAAAAACTGACGCCTATTTAACATCAAGGTGTTGGTTTATTATAAAACACCGACGCCAAAAGGGTTCGCGCCACAGAAAACGGCGTCATCTAGGATGCTTTCTGCGTCGGTTATATACTAAAAAACCGACGCAGAAAAGTGTCCTAGATGACTCCCATTTCCTGTAGCGCGAACACTTTTGGCGTCGGTGTTCAACAAAAAACCGACGTTGTAAGTCTGTGCTGACGGTTATCGGTAAATAACCGACGCCTATATCTATTTTTTTTTATAAATCTGTTTGTAGGCCTGCTGTGGCTGGTCAGCAGGATGAGAACCTGCAGTTCAGTTTTCTGAACTGCAGGTTTACGACATCCATTGATATCAGCCTACAAACAGGCCACAAACCTGCAAAATTAACATAAAAAGATTCACATAAGTAGATACATTCAGACATCAATTCAATTGTCACGTTCACACATATAGAATCATTCAAATACATGTTTTAACATTCAGAAACATTCATTTACAAAGTATCATTCATCATCACTATCAACATCCCAATTATATCTAACAGTTTATGACCCCACATGCCTTCCTCCCCAGTTCCTGCCGCTAGACAACCACACAATGGATCCAAGAGGATATGCAGGCGTTTGCCAAAGACTATAGGCTGAGTTAACTATTGAGTTAACTCAGCCTATAGTCTTTGGCGAACGCCTGCAATCCTCTTGGATCCATTGTGTGGTCGTCTAGCGGCAGGAACTGAGGAGGAAGGCATGTGGGGTGATAAACTGTCAGGACTAGCACAGCAAGTTGCGATGGAGGTGGAGACGACGACGACGGTGGTGCTTCAGGCGACGCCTGCTTGGCCGGGTAGGGCTCGGCGAAAGGGTTCAACTGCGGCAAGCTTCGATGTAGTAGAGGGAAGGGAGGGGTTCAGAATCCTACGAGAAACGTTTAGAGATGAGGATATTACTGTGGAGGAGGAGGAAACGGTAGACGATATCTCGAGTTGGAATGTCCTCTCCGCGCATCAAGTTGCTCCAGTGCTTCAGTGGGTACATGTGCATCATCAACCTAAAATTTGACAAAAATAAACACACTGAATTAGGCCAATATAGAAATATAGGATATATGACATAACTAGAAGATAATGAATTTTATAGAAATACAGGATATGTTTTTAGAACTTACATTGGTATCCTCGCCATGCTCGTCATGGACAACATGCTCATCATGGACTTCATGCTCATCATGAACATCATTCTCATCATGGTCAGCCATCTGAAAATGTCATTAAAAAAGGCAAACATTTAGCATTTGTATCAACTAGAAAAAGGAAAACATTTAGCATTTGTATAAATTAGAAAAAGGAAAACATTTACCATTTGTATAAACATACATGTCTCTAAAATTGTGATCTTTTATCAATTAACAATCCTTCATTGTGATCTCCGCGCACATATAAGTCATCATTAGCTTCAATATTTTGTGGAGTTGGCAACCCAACTGAGAATGGACTGGAGTCATCATACTTATCATAGTACTCTTCTTCATCTATAGGATCTTCAATGAACTGTCTTTTACCATGAAGAACAACCGACCATTTATCATTTGCAGGATCATCGATATAGAATATTTGTTTTGCCTGTGATGCCAATATGAATGGTTCAGCCTTCTCGCCAATCATTTCAAAGTTCACCAAAGTGAAACCCAATTCATCCACTATAACTCCTTTGGTGTTATCAACCCAATTACATTTAAAGAGCGGAATATTGAAATCTATGTAGTCAAACTCCCAAATGTCTTCAATGACACCGTAATATGACATTTTAGCTTCACGTGGACTCTTATCCTTTGCACTTGCAAAGTACATAGTTGACGCTTGAAGAGTGACCCCACTATTTTGGACGACACTCTTATCATCTTGGCGCTTTGTGTAATATGTGAATCCATTAATGTCAAACCCTTCATAAGACATAACATTCGGTTTTGGTTTAAAGGCGAGACATTTGATAGTTTCTGTAATATCATTTGGTGTTTGAGATAGTTGATGTAAGACTTTATCTTCAAACCACTTAGTAAAAGTCTTATTATGCTCTCTAGCAAGCCACATTGAACTTGCTCGAGGATGTTGTCTCTTTATGAAATTGGTATGTTCCTCGATATAAACACTCACTTCGTCCATATTATGTAAAATATACAAGTGAGCTTGTTCCAACTGCTCACGGCTGATTACTTTCACCCGTGATCCCAAAATTCCTTTGCCCTCCTCAATATTCTTGTCATTATCAGGAGTGTCATTACCACTGAGAAAGTCATTGCAGAAATCCATAACCTCTCTCGCCACATAACCTTCAATAATACTCCCTTCAGGACGATAACGGTTTCGAACATCACCTTTAAAAACGCTCATGTATCGTTCAAAGGGATACATCCAATGCAAGAAAACCGGTCCCAAGATTTTCACTTCCCTAGTCAAGTGGACAACAAGATGTACCATGATATCAAAGAACGAAGGAGGGAAATACATCTCAAGCTGACATAGGGTAACAACCACTTCTCTTTGCAAATTATCGAGAGTATCAGGGTCAATAACTTTGCTGCATAGACTGTTGAAAAAGAAACAAAGTCTGGTAATTGCAAACCTTACATGCTTCGGCAATATAGATCGAATTGCCACGTGCAATATTTGTTGCATTAGAGTGTGACAATCATGAGATTTAAGACCTATCAACTTCATATCTTTCATTGATACCAATCTACGGATGTTGGATGAGTAACCATGTGGCACCTTAACATTTACCAAGCATTCACAAAAAGTTTTCTTCTCCTTTCTAGACAACGTGTAACAAGCGGGAGGTAAGTATGTTCTTTTATTACCCATTTCACGTAATTCTGTTAATTCTGACCTTATTCCCATTTCACGTAGGTCCAGTCTGGATTTTATCCCATCTTTAGTCTTACCTGGTATATTTAATAGAGTACCAATGATGCTATCACAGACATTTTTCTCAACGTGCATTACATCGATACAATGCCTGACTGACAAAGAACTCCAATAAGGAAGATCCCAAAATATTGACTTCTTTTTGAATGAAGAATTGTCACTCCGTGTGGCCATACTACATTGTGATTTCTTACCAAATTCATTGACAATGTCTTTTATTCTTTCATAAACAACATCCCCTGGTATAGGTTTAGGTGCACTCCGTTCATCATTCCATCCATTGAATGGTTTGCGCTTCCTACGATACGGATGGAATTTTGAAAGAAACCTTCGATGACCAAGATATACAGTCTTGCCGCCATATTTTAGTCTTATTGAATCAGTGTTTTCTTCACATATAGGACACGCTTTAGCTCCTTTGACACTATATCCAGACAAATTCCCATATGTCGGAAAGTCATTAATAGTGCAAAACAACATAGCATGCAAACGAAATGTCTCTCTTGCTGAAGCATCATAGGTCATCACACCTTCAGCCCAAAGTTTCTTTAAGTCATCAATCAAAGGTTCAAGATAAACATCGATATCATTTCCGGGTTGTTTAGGGCCCGATATCAACAATGACAACATAACGTACTTATTTTTCATACACAGCCAGGGAGGAAGATTGTATATAACAAGCATGACTGGCCAAGTGCTATGTTGGCTGCTCAATGTCCCGTACGGATTCATCCCGTCTGTACAAAGCCCAAGTCTTAGATTCCTGACTTCTTCACCAAATTCAGGGAACAATACATCAATCTTCTTCCACTGTGGGGAATCAGACGCATGTCGTATGATCCCATCATTATTTTTCTTAACATCTGCATGCCACCTCAAATTCTTCGCATCTTTCGGATTTGCAAACAAGCGTTGAAACCGTGATGTTATAGGTAGATACCACAACACCTTGGCAGGAGAACCAGTTTTGGACTCCCCCGAAGTCGTCAATTTATATCGTGACGCACCACATTTTGGACAATCTTTCAAATCTACATAGTCCTTTTGAAATAATACACAATCATTCGGGCATGCGTGTATCTTTTTGGCCTCCATTCCCATTGGGCACAACATTTTCTTTACCTGGTATGTTGAGATTGGCAGCTCGTTTCCTTCAGGAAGAATTTCTTTCAACAAAGTCAACAATTCAGTGAAGCTTTTGTCGCTCCATCTATTGTTAGCTTTCAACTTATACAATCTCAGCACAGCGCTAAGCTTCGTAAACTTAGCACAGCCTGTGTATAATGGTATCTCAGCATCATGCACAATGTTTGTAAAGATAGGAGGTGGATCGGTGTGCTCTACCCTACAACTATCCAGCATCGCATCAACAATGTCTGCTGGAACTGGTTCGTTCACATTTACGTCATCGGAGGCAATTTCTTCTTCCACCCAAGCACTGCTATTGACATCTACTGGATTCGATTTTGAAATCTCTCCATTCCAGTGCCATTCTGTATAGCCTTGTACAATCCCGTTGCACATGACATGACTTTTGATTTCCTCACCAGTGTTGAGTTTCAAGTTGTTACCGCAATGCCTACATGGACAGTAGAACCTATCTGTAGGTTTTTTCCTATGTTCCTCGGAAAATCTAATAAACTGATCAAGACCAGATATAAACTCTGGGGTGCAACGATTACGAATGGACATCCATGATCTATCCATTCTATGATCAGAGAAAGCAAGTATATATTAGGAAAGCAAGTATATATTAGGAAACAAGTATATAAGCAAGTATGTCGTATTACAGTTCATCATTAAGAAAGATATAAGCAAGTATGTCGTATTAAAATAGACTAAACAATAAAAGAATTTTTTTTTGAGGCAAGACAATATGAGAAAATAGTAGTGTAATCATGTAAATGGGAACATTCATGGGAACACACACTTCAGTTATAAGCATTCATGTAGCAACTTACAGTTCCATTCATGGGAACACACACTTTAGTTATAACAATAACTAAACAAAGGGGTTGGTGTACCCCTAAACATGCGCATAATTAAAAAAACTATTAATACAGACAAGTCTAGATAGATAGACAACTAAATACTACACCAACATGGTCCCGCATGCATCAATAACTTTTTTTTGATGATGAAGCTGTGTCACGAAGCTCTCCAATCCAATCACGCCTCAGATTCAGATTCCTCATAGATGATATCAGTAACTTCTTTTTGATGATGAAGCTGTGTCACGAAGCTCCTCACTGTATTTAGACGAATCTGAACTGACAGGGGCCTCAGATTCAGATTTGTCCGAGCTGATATGCGACGCCGTGCGCTCATACCGCAGAAGATGATCGGGGGTCTCACAGTTGTTGTTGGTTATCCAAACTTTGATTGAATTATCGCCAACTGGACGGAGAAAAAGCCTATTCCAACGGACCAGATACAGCTCTCCAATCCAATCACGCCAACCGGATTTTGATACAAGATTTCCCGCCAAATCATACTCAACCTCGATTACATGTGAATAATTTCCAAAAGTTAGGGTCACTTTACCAGGCATGTAGTGTCTTCCTTTTAGAAAACGCCAATGTTTGGGTATGACCAATTGGTTTAAGGAACGATCATCTAGGATGATGTCCAATTGTTCTTCAATAGGGAACGTTAACATTGACATAGAGGCCCAATTCATAGTCATTGTTATGGGAAGACAGAGACTGCACAATATTAGTATTAACAAAGTGTAAGTACATATAACGATGTTATATATTTTCAGAAAAAGTTGTATAACATCAGTTAACCTTTTAAACAAGTATATATTAGGAAACAAGTATATATTAGTCAATCTTGGACGGGTTTCTAGGCCAACAAACACATTTGATGTCAATCTTATATATAATAAATGTGTACCACCTATCCCATCCTTGAACACCTAATCTCACTTAGGATGTAAGTGTATAATGTGTATTTGGTTTTCAAGAAAATTTCGGCAGCATTTCCCCGTTGTTCTCTAAGTACATATGTACTTAGAGAACAAACGGGGAAATGCTACCGAAATTTTCTCGAAAACCCAATACACATTATACACTTACATCCTAAGTGAGATTAGGTGTTCAAGAACAGTCCCAAACTGGGGACTATCTAAGATTTACTCCTACTGAGTAAATCTTGGACGGGTTTCTAGGCCAACAAATACATGTGTTGTCATTCTTATATAAATCCTATAATTCATGAAATCATTCTAATTCAATTTAATATGTTGGGATCACATAATTATATAATGACATCAGAATATATAGAAGAATCATAATTAACATGATTAACAACATGCTCATCAAACTAGGGTTTTCTTGAATATCATCTAATAAATCAAGAATTTCATAGTTTCAAACATGCAATAATTCACAATGCAATGTTATAAACTATAGGCAACATGGATAGATGAAATAAATAAACATCCAGCATCTATCACTTATTCAATCTTCAAGAAACCTTGACAAACATCCAACATCTATCACTTATATAATTTGCATGTATATACACCCTAAAGTGCCACAAATCATATAATAAAACTATCATGTTATGATATTAGGACCACTTAAAGCAGATTAGGCACATTAAGCAAGCAGAGTAGGGAGCCAATTTCGTGCAAGCAGATTAGGCAAGCAGATTAGGTCACACATAAAGAACCAATTTCGCGCCTGGGTAGGTCTGCAGGTACCTGGGTAAGAAGAGTAGGGTGAGGTCGAGCTGGTTGAGTACGTGGGTGGCGGCCGACGAGCTCCAGAACCAGCGGCAGTGACTCCGACGAGCAGGAGCGTCAGCCGCAGCAGGCAGGCAGGCGGCCAGGCGGCGGCAGGCAGGCAGCGGCCAGGCGGAGGAGAAGGAGAAGGGGGTACGGCGGCGCCGGTTCTCAGGCGTGGCAGGCAGGTGGGCACCAGGCGTTGCGGCGGCGCCGGTTGTCAGGCGTGGCGGCGGCACAGGCAGTTGGAGCAGCAGGACGGGCAGCAGGGGTGCCAGAGAAGAAATGCGTCAGAGAGGGGCGCCGGAGAGGGGACGCCGGAGATGGGGCACCGGAGAGAAGCGCCGGAGAAAAACTAGTACCAGCAGCAGAGAAATTGCCGGAGAAATCGCCGCAATAGGGAAATAGGGTAGCAATGAAACATAAGAAAGGGGAAGAGTCGGGCGATCGAAGGTTATGAAGTTCCCCAATAGCGTCGGTTGTTTACAAAACCCGACGCCGAAACGGCTTTACCGTCGGTCGTTCGCAACATCCGACGTCCATTTGGACGATATTTTCGTGAAAATGTTTGGCGGGAACCACCTTCAGCGTCGGTGATTAAAGGACGACCGACGCGGAAAAGGACACTTTTCGCGCAAATTTCCATCGCACATAAGTGTCGGTGTTTTAACTACAGACTCGACGCCGAAAGTGACATTATTTTTTTCGCTCGAAAATTGGATGACATTATGCGTCGGTTTTGTATAAACAACCGACGCTGTATACAAAGCGGTACCCGTGTTTGGCTGGTCTTTAAATATAGACGTCGGTTCTTCTAAATAACCGACGCCTTTAATATAAGGCATCCGTGTTCCTTAATAACCGACGCCCAGAAAAGCGACACTGAATGCTATTTCTATAGTAGTGCTTGTCTCAAATAGATCTGAGGATGTATTGCTCGAGGACGATCAACATTTAAGCTTAGGGGAGTTTGATGCACTGGATAATCGTTGTTCTCATAGGCTATTTATTATTTATTTTTGTGCACTTATTGTTTATTTTCATATTAATATGTGCATTATTTATTATCATTAGCCTATGATGCCTAATTTCATCAAATAGATGTATTTTTAATGATCCTGGATGATTTAATATTATTCGAGAGATTATGTTCATTTTTTGTGGATTTCAGGTGAATCTACAAGAGACTACACAACTCAATACTAATCACTTTATTGTCGGTAGTACCGACGCTTGCTCATAAAGGAATGTGATGAGATCGAGAGGACTCTGTATTACCAAAAAAAGAAGTCGATACTACTAACAACATCACAACAAAGATTCCGAATTTCTCAAAGAAATCTCAATACTACCAACATCAACTCGTTAGTACTGATAATTGCACAGATGACCGCAACTATGAAAGGTGTTAGTAGTACCAACTCTTGAGGCATGTATTATAGTGATATGTATACTTGCATTTAAAGTGTATTTTGCATGTATCAAGTATTGTCCACCTTTATAATACAACTCATCTAGAAAAATGACAAAAAATGGCACATTTTTCTTAACTAAGAATTATTTTCTATGATCTTCTTTCTTTCTTCAAATCTTTTCAAGTTATGAAAACCATAAATATTTGTACCTTTCTACCCATATACACAACATCTTGTGTGTTGTTCACTGTTTCATGTATGTTTCAGGTTTAGAGCTAGCATGGAGAAAAGATGTGGAGTGAGAAATATCCAAGTTGTACCTATTGTGTTAAGATCCTATTAGCATACATGTTTTAGAATTGTATAAATATTCGTTCAATATGTAAATGTAATTCATGTTGTAAAATTCATTTTGTAATATAAAATTGTTGAATGTTGAGAATGTTATGGTTTATGCCTATATTTGTATTTATATGTATGTGTATGATGATTCTACATTGCTCTCTGAGAATGTTATGGTGTATGGGCCTTATAAGTCTCGAGACGGAAAAATCTTTGGACGTCACAATTGGTATTTGAGCATGAACAATATCTACCCCTGACAAATGCTCACCATGAAACATAAAACTTAATTTCACCTTTCACTTTAAACCCTAGAAACTTAGTAAGTTGTTGAATAAGGACTAGGTTGACTTAGCCTCTAGGTTAGAACCTAGATGTTCAAGAAATAGGGTTAGACAAGTGTGTGAAACCCTTTCCATATAAGGCCCATATGTATTAAGTTGCTACACTAGTCTACATCTTGTTCTCACCATTTCACTAGGTGACATGGCATTGGGTTGTATACTGTGTGGGACACTCATTTTTCTGATTTGGTTTTGTTTTCGAATCGTCTCTAGCCTCGAAAATTTTCTCTGGCTTTTGCTTTCGTGGAGAAAAACTACATAATATTTTATTATATATATGTAAATGTGAAAATGTGTCTCTCAGATTGGAGAGTATTTACTATTCATGCAACCTAAGTGAAAGGGACATCAATCTAGAAGAGAGAGTAGATCTAGATTAGATGTCTAGAGCTTTATTGGATATGTGACAATTAGAGTAGATTATTGATTTATATATGAAATAAGCATGTGTAATCTTATCTATGTTTGATATCTAATGATATAAGTTTCCTTATAAAGATTTAAGTTGTATATGAGGTGAATCCAATTTTGAATATTCTAATCTAAGTCTTGATGATGAAAGTGCATTCCCTTTTCTTACTTAAGATGAGCTAAATTATGATAAAGTTGAATTTGCATGAGCCTCAAGCTCTTTTACAGTATAATTTGGGAAAGATATGGGATATATGTGAAATGATGTGTCCTAAGCTAGGTTACTCCTGAGTAGACAAGTTGAGTCCTTTTGCATGATTCAATCCTATATGTGAGGGTTGGGCAAAAAATGATGGGTAGGTGACTCATGATGAGAAAGTCAATCCTATGATTGAGTTAGCTCCTAGCATGAGTGACTTATGTTTGTGAAGCTCGTCATTAGCTACAAGTGATGTTATGATTGACACTCTGGTTCTGAGAGTAAAATGTCTTGTGCATAAGATACTCATAAATGTTGTTCCTTACACATCTCTTTCTTAATATATGATGCAAGAAACATCACCTGAGCTACATAGATAATGTATATATAAGGAGTCACTCGTATAAGCTTGACCAATTATATATTCCCTTCCTATATCATACATGTAATATCCAAGTTTTAAATCATGATAAGATTGACTTAGTATATTCTCTTTCCCTTTTATATCATGCATGAAAGATATAAAATTGAAATCATTAGCTAAATAAAATATTCAGATCATAGCTTACATGATCACACAATATAGTGCTTAACCTCAATCCTTCTCAATCTATTCTTCTAAGTTTGAGGATAACTTTCACAAAATAGAATGAAACCCTAATATATAAATATGAAGATAAATCCCCTCTAATGTTGAAATACAAATACGATGTTAATCATAAATAATAATATTGCTTCTAAGTATGATAATTCCAGTAATTGATGACTTGAGACCTTGATTTCACCTTCCTTGTTTTAATGGGGTGAAAGATCAAATTCGTAGTGATACATTCTCAACTCCATATGAGTAAATAAATCCCTAATTATTACGGTAATAAGGGACTTATATCTTAGAACAGTAGAATGTCAAATCACAACTATGTCACAAAATGATGCTTCAATTCCTTAAAAAAGAATATTATGCTTCAACCTTTATAAGGTGATGCAGGTACACCATACATGCTTAAATATCCTAAGATTAAAACTTAGGATGAATCTAGAATAATGATATTCTTGGCACTTAGAAGTTGTGGCCTAGAGGCATCCACAACCTTGATATCATCTTAAGGATGAGACTAGATGAATTTTGAGGATGAAATTTCATATAAGATGGGGTGATATTCAATATAGTATATTCAATAATTGGGTATCTAATTATGGACTCTTTTTGGTAGAAAAGTGCAACTAGAAATGCTATTGATGGTTAACTGAATTGAATTCAAAGGTTTTACATCCATTTATTAGGTTGTTTGAGGAATTTATTTAAATAGTGATCAATTAAAGTTTTCTTCTCAAAATTGTCAGATTATAGATAATACAATAAAGGAGCTATGCTTGAAATTTCAAAACAATTTGAGGTTCCTAGTGGAAGGTATGAGTGTTGGAAGATATGAATAATCCATTAAAAGAATGAATAGAAACCTTGGTATTAGGATTTATGTATTTAGGTCTATGACAAACTTCATGTCACCGGCCGACCCAGTCAATTCGTGGGTGCTGACTACAGTTGGGCAAGCTCCGTGGGTGATAAGCGTGGAGCCATCCCCAGACTTCGTTTCGAACCTCCTGATTTCCTAGAGCAGAAAAGAGTGACCTGGTAGAACTCGATCTTCCCCGACCAGTAAGGAAACTGGCGATAAAAATGTGACCCCGACTGACCTTTCCGATCCACAAACAATGGAGCAACTAAACAACCCCTCTCACATCCATATCAGCATAAAGATAAAAAAGAACCAGACCTAACACCCTTAGTTGTTCTTCACCCATCAAAACAGGGGGAACCACAAACCACAACATGACGAGTAGGGAGATTTGGGAAGATAGAGAGAACAAAACCCAATCCTAATAGCCAGCCCACTAAGGATTTGCAGAGCAGGTGGAGGCAAAGCCACAAATCTCCCAGCACCTAGAAGACTAGCCGTGCTAGTTTCCCAACCCACCGCCGTCAGACATGGAGGTCGAACTCGACCTCTCTGAGTTTTGAAGATGGATTTCAGGAGAATCTAGACTCCATCGTCATCCAAGATGGCGGTTTCCTCATTCAAACATTTCATGTGCCTGTTCCTGGAACTCAGCTTGTATAGGAACCATGGGAGGTCGTTTTCCCCAGATCCCACTGCCATGCTCCTGTGGCAGGCTTCGTAGCAGATCTGATTGGGGATCCCGGGAACCCCTGCCTTGGAGGCCAGCTACCCATCAACTTCCTCTACTCGGCGATAGAGGCTACCACAGAGGAAACAACGACAATCTACCTTGCTGCAAAACCCTCTTCTCGTATAAATGGCTCGCTATTCCTACATCATACGGCAGTGCACGAGCGGAACTTAGGAGTATGGGAGATTGAACCCCATCCACCACTAACACTCGCCGGAGTAGAGATTGGTTCTGCGGCGGACCCATAGGAAGACTCGTCCTCATCCTCGACCATGGAAGCCTGGAGCTCGATGGAGACCTTGTCAGGAGGCTCCAGCCACGGAGTTCTACACAGTGTGTTGTGGAGGCGAGGCTTGTGGGAGGGCGAATGGTCTAGTGTCGGGTTAGTCCAGTTAAACCGGTCTGATTTATCAGGCAAGATGGACGGCTCATTCTTGATCACACCAGCCCAGCGTCCGAGAAAGGGAGTATGGATGGCCAACATGGTCCAATACAACAGTACCACCTCAACAGTGGGACCCGCCACACAATGTAAATGCTATTAGTTCCCAGAAAATGACCATATTTTAGAAAATGCATAAAAAAATCTCCCTTGGCCTATAAATGCTCGAAAAATCCATGTACTCAGAAAAATGTTCACTATATTACTGGATACCTAGATTGGGCTTTTAAGGAATTTTTTATCGTAAAGGCCACTTAGTATATAATAGATAGGTGCTCCAGCATGTTGTGACCACATGTTGGAGGAAAAGAGTACAAAAACATAGCAGTAAGCTCTGGACACCAGCAGTGTTGAGAGCTAGGCAATGTGATAATGGGGGGGGGACCACTTAAACAAGCCCCTAAAGGATGAGCTTTAAAAGCTAAGAAATAAAATGTCTACAACAGCATAGCGGGTAATGAAGTCAATCAGCCAGCAAAAACATCCGTGGTCTTTAGAAGCCAGTATCGTCACACTCGATCTCCTCCAATGTGTATGTGCGGATCGGGGTATGGAAGCTCATATCTTTCGCCAGGGGAGATGGGGCAGAGCCGTTGTTTCTATCGTCGTCACCTGGGCAGAGTGAACATGAAGTAAAGTAACTTGTATGTTAGATTTAACTATATCATCTGGGTGAGGTGAATGGTATCTACGATGGTTTCTCTAGTTCCAAATGTGCCAAGCTATGATGATGGTGGTAGAAGCGTGGTTAATTTTGAATTTGGATGATGTGATTTTTGCAAATTGTGTGGTGATGACCTCACGAAGAGTGGGCTGGGTGAGGTGTGTGGGATTTAGAAAATTTTGCATAATGTTTTGAGTGTAGGGACAGAGGAGGAATATGTGGTAGATTTCCTCACAGTCCATGTAGCAAAGGTGACATCTGGATGGTCCATGAATACCTCGATTGTGAAGGTTTTGATCGGTGAGAAGCTTGTTGTTCCATAGCAACTATCTAAAAAGTTTGAATTTGAGGGGATGTTTGTGTGCCATATGTGTGTGATGGGATTGGTGTAGCCTATATAGGAGAAGAATTTGTATGTTTTTTTGGTGGAGTATCACTACACGAAACTGGTGTATTAACGTCAAAGTTTACGAACACTTTATTATCTTGTCACAATAAATACAGTAAAAATGACAAACAATATTTTCTGCCATTGTTGGTGTAGGCAACAACGACAACTTTTTTTGTCTGTCGTAAATAAACAAATTTTCCTCCGTTGTTGGTGTAGGCAACAACGACAACTTTTTATCTGTCGTAAATACATAAATTTCCTACCGTTAAAACTCTTCCCTAAAGCTTACTCTGCTCAAAGTTGTCCGATCCAGGTTATGTGGGCGTTTAAACAACGTTTTTTATTAAGTTGCTTTTTTTAAAACTAAAATGATGGCCCGTAAACCCCACTCCCCAATCCCTCACACTCACCCCGCCACCCGACCCTGAGACGTTGCGCCTCTTTCTCCCAGCAGCGGACCAGCGGAGCGGAGACTAGGCAGGCAACTCGCTCCAATCCGATTCTCCGACGATCCCCCTGGTAGCCGACGATCCCCCGGTGGCCGACGCTTCCCTTGTAGACGACGCTCCATCTCACTCCGGCGGCAACAACATTGCTCTCCGACGAAGGTGGTGGCCATTCTCCCTAAGGAGACAACTCTCCTCTCCTCGTGACTGGTGAAAAGTTCCACCAAAGCCCACAAGTACACTCTCCTCCTCGCATCTTTCTCCTCTTCCTCATATCTTCCTCTTCCTCGCATCTTCCTCCCCTTCCTCAGCGTTTTCCTATTGACGTTGTGTTTTTTTTTTGTCGATTGCCCCCCTTTCACATCTCTGTTTTCTTTCTTGCATTTTCATCGTCCTCCCATCTTCCTCCTCTCATCTTTGGTTTCCTCTTCATTTCTCTGTCTTTTCATTCAACTCCCTGTAGAAGTTGCTGCTTCATTACAGTGGCAGAGCCACTAGGAGGCACCCTAAGGCATGTGCTTCACCCCCATGTTGAAAATTAATCTATTATTTACTGATTGATTGGTTTTAGAAGTTAATATAAAGTGCTCAGATTCATTTCCGTCTTAGCGTCCATGATCTCAGTCTGCGTCTAATTACGTTTGTTACATTAAGGACATTCTAGATTTTCAAAACTTTCCAAGATTAAAGTCGTGTCCTGTCTTATAAAAAGGCTTTTGCATTTAGTAAGATTAATTATCAAAGATTGTAGGCACAAGACTGTTAGACTGAAATGACAGAAAAAGTATAAGCATGTCACTGGCGCTGCTGGGATAGCTTGGACCCTGTGAGTTATGGTGGTTTTGGTGCTAATTAAACTAGAAATTATAAGTTGTATATCGAGATTATATGTACGCATTCAAAGCGAGGAAACAAGGCGGAGTCAATTCCATGCCTCTCTAATATGCTTCTTGCAAGTTATATCTATCTCTTCCCATCAATCTGTTGCTTCCCTTTAACTTGTTTGCTCAAGGGAAACATGCTCCGTTGTGTCTGGTATTTTGTTCCATACCATTATCAATTCAAACATACTTCTTTCCTTGTTCTTTTACTTACTTCTTACTCTCATCACGAAACTGCTAAAAAAAATTGGCTTTTTTATTTGGCAAATTAACATCAGAATTTGAGCATAGTTACAGATAAAAGTTGGCCATTTTTGTGGAGGGAAAACTAGGTTTCATTTGCATAATGTGAGATACGAGCAATGACTATATCATCGAATATTCCTTGTTACCCAGTACTCGTACTAGGAGCATCGAAAGACACATTTGTTAGTAGAGTTTTAAGGTTGCCTAAATTTGTTTTTACTTTAAGTTGCATTGTTATATTGATCTAACTTCTATTGTTTCAATGTTGATTTAAACATGAATCAAACAATGTGGATAAATTCTTAATTTAGAAAAACTTTAAACATGAATCAAACAATGTGGATAAATTCTTAATTTAGGAAAACTACTTTCTAGACCATTAGTTAGTGTTAAAGAAAGTAGGATTAGTAGTGAAGCGGATCACAACATTGATCTCATTTTGAGTGTCAATTTGACAATGTTGGACACTAACTTAAAATTTGATAACCAACTCATACTTGTGCCTCACCTACAAAAAACTTCTGGCTCCACCACCGCTTTATTAGCAACTCTTTGTTTGGTCGATTCCCCTCCCCTCTTCTTGCATTTTCACAGGTATTTTTTGCCTCTTCTTTCCCACATTCTCCATTGAGACACTCACTCCCACTCAGTGTTCGCCACCCTCAATTCTCCTCTACTCATAGGTATCCCCTTTCTTATTCCTACTTCCTATTCTTCTCTTCGTTATTTCCTTCAGTCCTTCATCATTCTCATGTTTCATTTTCTCCATATTTCCTTCTCATGTGTTACTGTCTTACTGATTTGGTTGGTCACATTACACTTATAATTACTGTTAGGTGCTTTTTTTGCTTGGAGTGTTCACTGTTAGATCTTAAATTGCATCTATTAGTTAGATTGCTAATTTGGTAGTTAATTGATGGACCATACTACATATTTACTGATAATTTAGGTTATGGAAAACTTTTGAAGAAATAGGTTTAGATCGTTACTCATTTAAACTCATGCCAAGAGATATTACTTCAAACAAGAAACATATTCTAATTTCTATTATAACATAAGTGGATATACAATGATGTGTTTCTCTTGGAATTTCCCATACAATAAATGATACATACAACAACGATGTATTATTTGAAGAAGTGTCTTGTGATTCATTTTTATTTAACAATAGTAGACAACAATAATGCAAAATTTATATCCCTATTTATAATAAAATTCTATGTTTCTATGTAGAAAATGGCACCATGTAAGCAATGGATTAGACTTGTTGATGACCGACTTGATGATCCATCATATAAATTTGGTGTCGAAGAGTTTCTGATTTATGCATGTCGAAGAATTGGCTTAACTAAAATTAGATGCCCATGTGTTCGTTGTGTTAATGTTGTATCTATGCATCGTGATTTAGTCAAAACACACCTAATGATTTATGGTTTCATGAGGACTTATACCTTTTGGTATCATCATGGGGAGACGGTACATGAAACTGATTCTGATTTAGATGCTGAAAATAACGACAATGAACAAGATAGTGAGACAGATGACGAAATGTTAGAGCTTCTGGAAGATATGCATCCAATCCATCATAATATTGAGGGAAATGTTGGGGATATGGGATATTTCGACCACAATAATTTTGAAGAGGAACCTAATTGTGAGGCCCAAAAGTTTTTTAGGTTGCTAAATGACCTCAAACAACCTCTTTATAAGGGCTCAAAGAGTTCAAAGTTGTCTTCACTAGTCAAGTTGATTCTCATCAAGACTCTTGGGAGATGGAGTAATCGATCTTTTAAAATGTTACTTGAACTAATGAAAGATGATCTATTTCCACAAGACTCAACTTTGCCTACCTCTTATTATGAAGCAAAGAAGATAATCAAAGATCTTGGTTGCTCATATAACAAGATTGATGCATGTGCAAACAATTGTATATTGTTTTGGAAGGAAGACCACGGTCTTGATAATTGTAAAATTTGCAATACCTCTAGATGGAAACATGACATGTGTAGTGGGGTGGAGAAAGTAAAAGCAAATGGGAAAAAAATACCAATAAAAATATTGTGTTACTTTCCACTAATTCCTCATCTTCGAATGTTGTTTATGTCTACAAAAACATCTGCACTTATGAGGTGGCATCATGATAATGGTGATAATGGTGATATGCGACATCCGGCTGATTCATTGGCATGGAAGAGATTCAATGAATTAAATGAATTTTTTTCCACTGAGAGAAGAAATGTTAGATTGGGACTAGCTAGTGATGGTTTTCAACCATTCAACAATTCTAGACCATCATATAGCATTTGGCCAGTTATTCTTATTCCATATAATTTGCCTCCTTGGATGATCATGAAGCAACCCAATTTGATTTTGTCTATGCTCATTCCTGGTCCTAGTGGTCCTGGTGACGCTATTGATGTTTATTTGCAACCTCTAATAGATGAATTATTTGAGTTGTGGAATAATGGAATACAAACATTTGATGCAACTATGTGCCAAAATTTTAATCTTCATGCAGCTCTTATGTGGACGATCAATGATTTTTCGGCATATGGGATCTTATCTGGATGGAGCACTAAGGGAAAACTTGCTTGCCCATGTTTCCATAAGGGCACCCATTTCACTCATTTAGCTAATGGTGGAAAACAATGTTTCATGGATCATAGACGGTATTTGCCTATGAATCACAAGTGGAGAAAAAATAAATCTAAATTTGATGGCACTATTGAGAATGGCACATCAATGCCACCACTAACTGGTGATGATATCCTTAACCAAGTCGACAATCTTGAGGGAAATCCATTAAGTAAAGATTCTAAAAAGACATCTCACAAGAGTAGGGGGGACAATTGGAATAAGAAAAGTATTTTCTTAAAATTTCCATACTGGAAAAATCTTTTGATACGACATACATTAGATGTGATGCATATAGAGAAAAACATATGTGACAGTATTCTTGCAACTATTTTGAATGTTAAGAATAAGACAAAGGACAATTGCAAATCTCGTCTTGATTTGCAGGCTATGAAAATTAGACAAGAATTGCACCCCGTAACAAGTGAGAGGAAAATAGTTTTACCAGATGCATCATTTGTACTATCTCAAGATGGAAAGAAGAATTTTTGTAGATTTTTGAAAGATTTAAAGGTCCCAGATGGCTATTCCTCAAACATTTCACAATGTGTTAACATGAAAGAGACTAAACTTTCCGGATTAAAAAGTCATGACCATCATGTTCTATTGCAGCACATACTTCCACTTGCACTACGTGGTCTTCTTCCGAAGGTTGTTTATGAGCCAATTCTTGAGTTGTCTCAATTTTTTAAGGTATTGGGATCTAAGTGCTTAAATATGAGGGAGTTGAAGCAAATTGAAGCTCAAATTCCAGTTACTCTTTGTAAGTTAGAGCAGATATTTCCACCATCATTTTTTGATGTGATGTTGCATCTTCCTATTCATTTGGCACATGAGGCTATGCTATGTGGACTTGTTCATGGGCACTGGATATATCCTATAGAGAGAAATTTGTATACCTTAAAATCATATATCCGCAACAGGGTCCTCCCAGAGGGTTCCATAGCAAAAGAGTGTATGAATCTTTGTTCAAGATATTTGCATAAAGTGGAGACAAAGTTCAATCTCCCAGATCGAAATTATGAAAATAATGTCAAGGAAAATTCAGTTTTATCTACTTTTGCATACAAGGGAAGAGGATTAGGTTGTGGAAAAATAAGAGACCTTAATGCACTTGAATTGGAGCAAGCTCATATATACATTCTTAATAATTGTGAAAAAGTTGAACCTTTCATTGAGTGAGTGATTTCCTACAAATTATTATATGTCATTTATTTATAACTTGTGGTAAGCATATATATAATTGATCTAATATTTAAATCATTTAACATAGGGAATACTATCAAATTCAGGGGGTAAATGCAGAACAAATATCTTATAAGGAATTAAATGACAATTTCATTGAGTGGTTTAAGACAAAGGTAAGTTGTCTATTCTCTCAATATGGAAATATATATACACAATTGTTTATATGTTTCTAATTTCACCATTATAATTTATATAGGTTGTAGATCAATTTGAGAATGATAAAAGCAAAAAAATAGAAGAGTTGCTTTCATTATCAAGGGGTCCATCTAAATCTGTGACATGTTTTTATGGTTATATGGTGAATGGATATCGATTTCATACTAGGTCTCATGAGGAAAAATTGAGGTCACAATGTAGTGGAGTGGTTGTGGGAGGTGGTGATGATAGTGGTAAAGTTATGCATTATTTTGGAAAATTGACTGAGATTATAGAAATGCAATACTTGGGTGATAACTGAGTAACATTATTTCAGTGTGATTGGTTTGATGTTGGTGACAATGTGAAAGGATTAAAGATTGATGAGTGTGATTTTACAAGTATTGATTGCAAACACATTTGGAAAACTACTGAGCCATATGTATTAGCCACTCAAGCATCTCAAGTGTTTTATGTCGTTGATCACAATAACAAGGGATGGCATCTGGTGATAAAGGTTGAGCCATGCGATAAATTTGAGCTAGTTGATGCAGATGAAGCAGTAGAAGTTCCTATTGATATTTGTGATGATGGTTAGAAGATTTATTTTTCAGTTAATTTGTTGTAGTGGTGCGACTAGAAAAGATTATATGTTTTATATCTTGTCATGACATTTTCAGCCTAATTTCTATAAAGTTATTGACTATGACATTTGGTCTTTTACTTTATGCAATCAAGTATTGTTATGTAAACATGTGTAATAATAGTCATTTTTATTGGTTTGATCAACTACATTTATAGATAGTTGATCTTCTAATTATTGTCCTTGGTGGTACAGGACAACGTCTCCAAGAGGATCAAAATGAGAAGGATCCTAATAAGTCTAGGTCTAAGAATTATCTCTTGCCACAACAACTAAGTGTAATTGGAGAAAGACGTGTTCATGGATTGGTACTTAAAAGTACTTTACCAAATCTCAAAGGAGATAATATCCATGGTATGGATGGGTATTGTGATAGTAATTTATTAGATTTAAATAGTGGGAAAAAGTCTTTCTCTTCCAAAAAAGTTCTTGTCTTCCACAAACATGGAATGATTCTACCTCCAAAAATGTTCCATCTCCACCAATGAAGAGTACTCCACCAATTGAAAGTCCTCCCCCAATTAGAAATTTGCTCCGCCAATTCAACATGATCCTCCACCAATTGAATCAGGTCATGTACCTCTTGAAGAATCTCCCAATCAACATGGCATGGCTGCTGAACTGATTTCCACACATTCTATTGGTGAGATATCAACATGTAAGACCCCTTCTAGTTGTTGCTGATTTGCATTAGTTTGAAATATTAACATGCACCAATTAAGTTACATGTTCTCCTAGTGTATACACAATTGATTTCCCAATATATTTGGTTATTTAGTATCTTGTTTCTTTTTCTACTTGATGATAGGTAATGTCTTTGAAAAGATAGTGAGGTGTCGAGTGAGCATATGGAAAATATGTCCCGTAGCACATGCAGAAAATGTGTCTGTTGCACATCCGGAGATATGTGTCCATTGCACATGCGGAAAATGTGTCTGTTGCACATTCGGAGATATGTGTCTGTTGCACATTCAGCTTTATGTGTCCGACGCACATCCGGAGATATATGCATTCCATGAACTGTGTTTCTAATACTTCAAATCTCTTTTGTAGGTTTCATTTATGGTGATGGTGATTGGTATTCAGATTATATGTTACACTCTATTATGGGATTTAGCTATAAGTGGTTTTCTTCTTCCACTTATTCTTCACTACGAGTGTCTCATTGTCTTTGGTTCAAGATAAACCAAATATGTGCAATCAAAAGGTAAGTACTCTTTTCATAGTCATTAAAATATACATCTGTGAGTACTCATTCTTTTTTCCTATCAGAATTGATATATATTTAGTATTTTAACATTATAATAATCTATGTTGAATACACTTAGCTGCACATATCAATTGTCTACACTATATAATTTTTTAGTCACATCTTTAGTTGTTCAGAACATAGCTATCTAAATCATAAGATATTGGACCTTATAATTAACTAATTGCATTGAACAATTCTTTAAAACACGACTAGTGATTAAGAAAGCAGCCAGTGTAGCCGCTAAAGCACCCGCTTTAGAGTTTGAAACTTCTTCCGTAGGAATTATTAGCTGAGCAGACATCAATTCGTATAGGAAAATGTTCTTGTGTCAGTATTAGCCATTCATCATCTCCATCACCACCAATATATTTCCTTACACCCTCTCATTCTTCCTCCTACCTCTTTTGTTGCTTCTCTACATCTCCATATCCCCTCCTCGTCTCTTGCCTATGTTTCTTAAGTAACACTTAAATGTATGCCTCTTCTCTTTCTCCCTTCTCAATCTCCAAGGCACCTTATTTTTCATCTTCTCCATCACCACCAACATATTTCCTTACACCCTCTCATTATTCCTCCTACCTATTTTCTTGCTTCTCTACATCTCCATACTTATGCCTCCTCTTTTCTTGCTTCTCTAAATCTCCATCTCCCCTCCTCGTCTCTTTCTTGTGCATCTTAAGTAACACTTATAAATGTATGCCTCTTCTCTTTTTTCCCTCAATCTCCAAGGCACCTTATTTTTCATCTTCTCCATCACCACCAACATATTTCCTTACACCCTCTCATTCTTCCTCCTAATGGTACATGTTCACCATTACTTACACCATACTTATCAACGTGTGCGCTTAGGCGGCTGCCTAAGCGGTAAGGCATCCCAAGGTTGTGCCTAGTCGAGACAACTTTTTCAATAATGCCAAGCTGACTTAGTTTTTTGGGTTTGGTTGTATATTGACATATTTTAATGTTTAATGTGGCTATCCTAATGTTCAAAATCAGCATTGTTGCCTATGTTATGTGCCAAATATCACTTTTTAATTGGACCTAATATGCTTTTTTGGGTTTAACTAGATCTAATACTCTGTTTTGTGACTGGATCTAGTACTCTTAGTACGGATTTGATTTTTCTTAGTTTGCACCTTCAACTTAGATTGTATTAAGTAGCTATGCTATGAAAGATAGTGATTACATTACTCAATACTTGTAGTTATGTATGACAATAAATATATATTTATTTGTTGATCACTCTCTTACATTCTTAACAATAATTCTTTTCATGTCCTTGACATTATTGTCAATGGTAATATATTAGAAATGTAATCGGTTATTTTTTCATACAATATATATATATATATATATATATATATATATATATATATATATATGAGGAGATAGACCATAAATATGTAGATAACTACATATATAACTATACAATGTGTGTATATTAGTGGGGGAAAACCATGAAACATGTATATATACATAAACTGTTATTTTTAAAGGTCGTCTAAGAGATGCCTAGTCGTGCCTAGTCACAAGGCGTTCAGATGGAATGCCATGCCGCCTTCATGCCTTGATAGGTATGACTTATACAAATAACGAAAACTAATGTCTCAAAAATTTACTTCCCTTGATTTTATCATTCCATATATTCTTACTGCAATAATCATATAATTAAAGATCTTGATATATGTTGTGAGTTAATTCATACTTTGACTTGTAGATATATTATTATATGTAGATTGTTGGTTGGATTTCATGGATATTTCCATCATAGATGATTTATTTAGATCAATTTGTGTCTATATACATAAATCTTATTGTATGCCAAAATATTCATATATAAATATACATACTTGTATGATAATAAGTTATTTGTTCTCAATGCCGTGCAATGTCTTGCATTGTTGGAAATTGTGGTGCCTCTTAGTCTGTGGCTAAATCCATTCTCGTGTACATGTTTGTGTTTCCTAGGTTAGGATCCAAGTGTGTTGCAAACATGATAGACAAATTTAGCAATTTGGTATTTTTTTGGTCATTATAGCTATTTACGACGGAAAAAGAACATCATTGTTGACCTTTGTGATCAAGCCTGCTAGTCGTTGTTACTAGTATCAGCGGCAAGATTGGGTGGTCGCAACTAGTATCAATGTCAAACATTTTATATAGTCGTTAAAACTACTAACGACAAACTATATAAGTCATCGTGATTTGTAATAGCGACGAACTGATATTATTCGTCGTTATCTTTATTAACGGCAAGACCAATAACGACAAGACGCGACAACTTTTTTTTCTCATCGTTAATAGTTTTAACGACAAATTTATTCACATTTACGACCAATTTTTTCTACCGTTATTGTTAACTTTTCCTGTAGTGTATCTAGGGCCCCAGATCCAATGCACTTGGGAACGTGTATCATGTTCTAAGATTCAAATTACATTTGAGGTGGGGATGATGGGGAATTGGTGTGCTTGAGGGTGTTGTGTCTGTGCTACTGCTAAGTGCAAGGGCTCTCTGAATGTCGATATTTTGAAGAGAGTGTGGGATGGCATGTGAGATGGAGAAGTTGGTGATGAGTTGATTTTGGTACCATGGATTAGACCAAAAGTGAACGTTGAGGTGACTGTGTGGCGGTGTGTGTATTGTTTCTTGGATGAGGTAGAGAATGTCGTTGAGGTGTTTCCATAGGGGGGAGGGCAATTTCTTCTTGACAGGGTGCCATGCGGGTTGTTGAGTGTAGTATTTTTGCATGACATGGTCAGACCAGGCGGAGATCCTACGATGTCAAAGTTGTGCAATAATCTTAAGGAGAATGCATGAATTATGTAATCTGATGTCAATGATGCCCCACCCCCTTGGTCAATGGGGGCTGTGATGGATCTCCAGTTGGTCAGGTGGATGTGTTTACCCCTGTGATCCCATAGGAACTTTCTTCGGATCTTGTCAATGTAGGTAGCAATATTGGCGGGTAAGGGGATGCAGCTCATATAGTAGGTGAGAGTGGATGTGAGGGAGATGTTGAGGAGGGTGAGCCGACCCCCCAGGCTCAGGAAGTTTGATTTCTAGTCAAAGAGTCTGGACTCAAGATGATTAATGGTGGGGTCCCAAGCAGAGGAAGGAATGCGAGTTGGGGAGATGGGAAGACCAAGGTATGTGAATGGGAATTGTTCCTTTTTGCAGCTGATAAGATTTTTATATCTATCCATATCATCGTTGGGTATGTGGATGCCGATGATGGTGGATTTTTGAAGGTTAATCTTCACTCCAATGAGATATGAGAAGATACCGAGAAGTCTGATGGTGTTGATGATGTTTTGGTCAGAGGGGGTGATAAAAATCATGGCATCATCAACATATTGGGTGATGTTCAAGCTGCAAAAATTAGGGGTGTGGATTAGGTGGTTATCATCCGCGATGGTCATCATCCTGGTGAGAATAGATGTGTAGAGGATGAAGAGATATGGTGAGAGAGGGTCCCCTTCTTTGAGCCCATTCGTTCTGCCAAAATAGCCCTGAGGGGAGCCGTTGATGAGGGTGGAGAACTTGCATGTAGAGATGTAAGACATGATCCGATCATTCCATCTTTGTGGAAAGTTGTGATTTTTTAGGAAATATGTGATGCTATCCCAATTGACATTGTCAGAGGCTTTGGTGAAATCTAGTTTGAGGGCTAGGGTAGGGGTGTGGGATATGTAGCAGGAGTGTAGCATTTCGCTAACAACAATGTAAGCATCCTCGATGGTACGTTTTGGCAGGAATGCACATTGGTTGGGTGAGATGATGCGCTGTAAATGGGATTTTAGGCGGTTGTTGAGGGTCTTTACAATAATTTTGTAAGTAGTATTGATTAAACTGATAGGCCGGTATTGATGGATGGATGATGGGAGGATGGTTTTGGGTATAAGGGCGATGTTAGTCTGGTTGAGGGGTTTGATGACAGATGATGGGTCTGCAGCAGTGTGAAGGCTTTTGAAGATCTTTAAGAAGCTGTCCTTGACATGTGGCCATATGGTGCAGATTGTTGCAGTGTTGAAACCATCCGGGCTAGGCACTTTGTCTCTACCCAGTGCAAAAGAATCTTGTTTGATTTCTTCAATGGAGAAGGGGGCAATAAGACCACCAAGGTTTGATTACAGCGGGGGAAATATATTTCTCCATTGGAATAGATTGGTATGGTGAGGTTGGTGAGAAGAGTTGAAAATGTTTTGAAAATGCGAGACAATGTGGGAGGTAATAGTAGCTTGATTTGTGGTGCATACACCATCTATGGTGAAAGAGTGAAGGTGATTTTTCTTTTTCTTGTGATTGCACCACTGGTGGAAGACTTTAGAATTTTTGTCTCCCAGTTTCAGCCAGCGGATTTTTTTCCTCTGTGCCCATATTGCTTCCCAATGGTTATAGAGGGTGTCACGTTCGACTTGTAGGGTGAGAATGCGAGCAGGGTCCACATTCAGCTCAGAGTCAAGTTTGTGTAAATCATTTTCCTTAGCAGCAATGGCATCTTTGATATTTCCAAACTTGGTTTCTAGTATAGATAATAATACTCCATTTTAGGGCTAGTTAACCTAAATAATGAGAAGATGATGTATACTAAATCTGAGAAAATAGTGATGATCACTTATATGATCTGAAAATCTAATTATGGACTCTGATCTAAGTATGCCCAATTATGAGGTCTTTCTTTATTTATGACTAACTAGATGCTTTAAACCTCATATTAATTATAGAAAATATTGTAAACATAAAAAAATTATGAAAATTTAAACAGACCTTAATTATGACCCTATGATCAGTAAATAATTTAAATTAGGAAGTTTAGGATAGTTTCAACCTAGACTTGGCTAAACCCTAGTTTGGACCTAAGTTTCATGCTAAATGATGATCCTATAATTAATGATGGCTAATTGTTATTAACCAGGTGATGACTAGACTACTATGTGATCAAGTATAAGTTAAGAATTTGTGAACTCAGGTATGTGGGTTTTATTTAAGTATATGACTATGATTTTCTTACTTGCAATCATGATATGTATATATTCTCTCTTGTATTTGTAAATATTAAATGTAGTATTTCTATGTAGTACTCGATGTTTTGTCACTCGAAAACATAAACTATGCGTAGATGTTTTGTAATTATTAAGGTGTTCATTGTCCCTCTTATGAGGGAATGAGTTAATGTTGACTGATACACCTCCCTAGAGAACACGATGTACAAAGAGTTTCCTAGAGTACTTGGTACATGAGATAGGGACCAACATATACGTTTGGTAGTAGTTAACCTTGATAATACAACTCATCAAGAAAAATGACTAAAATTTGTGTATTTTACTTAATTTATAATTGTTTTCTATGATATTATTTCTTATTTCTTCAAATCTTTTCAAGTTACAAAAACCATAATATATGTATCTTTGTACCCATGTGCACAACACCTTGTGTGTTGATTCGTTATTTCACATATGTTTTAGGTTCAGAGCTAGCATGGGAGAAAAGACGTGGAGTGACCATTATCTAGGTTGTACCTATTGTGTTAAGATCCTATTAGCATACAGTTTCAAACTTGTATAAATCTTAATGCAATATGTAAATGTAATTAATGTTGTAAAATTCATTTTGTAACATACATATGTTGAATGTTGAAAATGTTATGGTGTATGCCTATATTTGTATGTTCATGTATGTGTATGATGCTTCCACATCGCTCTCTGATATAATTTCTAATGCTTTTGGATTTTTCCTCTCGGGCCTTCTAAGTCTCGAGACGGTAGAATCTGGGGGATGTCACATGCCCTATCAAGTATAATGGAATTTGTAACTAAAAGATGATTGTTTTTGAACAATCAAAGATTTCTTGCTATTTGTTTAGTGTCTTGTGGTTTATATTACCTTTTTTCTGATCACTATTTTTTATTAATACAAGTTCCATTTCAATTTTAAAACCATACCAATATATTTGCATTGATTGTGTCTGATTTTCTTAAATTTAGGTTTATGGTGACTAATTGAACAAAGTTTCTTCCACTAATATGAAATGACTCGAGAAACTCTGATCAACCATAAAAAACAATACATTCATGGGATATAGTAAATCTTTTGGCATATAGTATCAAACTTTTAGTTTCAATTTATGTACCTTTATTAACATTGGGCCCCTCTTGTAAACTTTATAGTTCAACTTAATGACATAAGAACATCATATTCATACTCTATATTCTAGTATGTTATTTTGACTGGGTCACCTAGGGATAGGTGCTTCAATCCCTTGCAATATATAGGTAGTGGGATTGTTATGAGGTAATAACAACTTTTTTAGAGTTCATATCAAACTATACACACTCTCATATGCATTAAGCAAATAATTTTTGCAATCTCTTCAACCCAAGAAACCCTGAAGTCCAACATGGTGAAAAGTGATGTCTTTAGAAATGGGGTTTCTAGATAGTAATCACCTCCTATATTTCTCACAACAGTAGCGGATATTCTACACTCTACCTAGCTTCAGTTGATCTAGAGATGGACCTAAAGGTTCTCCTTTGAAACCCTTGAGAGTCCTTCATCATCTCATTTTTTCTCTAAGGACTAATCTATCCACCCTTTAATATGAAGTATGACAACTTCTGATCTTTTCTCTCTCCAGTGATATGCCTTGGCGTGAACCTTATCCTCTCAATTATGGGTAGAGTAAAATGGGAAAACAAAAATTTGAATTAATTCATAAAATTTGACAAAAAGGTGTGAGTTTGTTGTATCTTGTATCCAAATTTGCATTATGAGAAACATTTAGAGTTGATAATATATATATATATATATATATATATCTTGTAGATGGATCCCCAAAATTGGAATAATGACAAGGAAGTGGTCTCCTATGGTGTGATAGAGGATATGGAAAAACAAAAATATGATAGGGAACCCAGTGAGAAAGAAAATGTTGACGAGTAATCTAGAAAAAATCCTTAAGGTTGGAAAGTAGGAAGATCAAAGCAAGATCCTCGTGGAAACCTTTTGCAACCTAGCAACCCAAAAAACATCCATAGGCCCTGTAGGATTTCACATCACCCTTAGTGCCTTCTTCCCTTCATCCAAGCCTCATTGACATGGAAATAGGAACAAAAATAGAGGACAATATTGCCCTGGAGGGCCGACTCAAGTGTCCAACCAAGGTCCCATACTTGAGATAAGAAGGGAACAAAACCAAAGAGGTGCTATTACTATGGAAATAGGTACCATGGACCATGTTGGAATAAGAAACTACTTTGCCTCTTCTTGAAGAAGGAAGGAAATTTCAAAAAGGAGATCCCCTACCCACATTGTTCATGAGCTACAAAACACAACTTTAACAAAGAGTAGTCAAGTGTGCCCACACACAACACCAAATAATATCCAAAAAACTCAAGCTCGTAATTAAAGGTACACTTGATTTATGTATCTCATACACATCTTGTAATGAACTTATTATAATAGATGTATACATGAATAATTGATGTATATTTCATTTGACTCCACACGTTTAAATCTTGTCTGGACTTCTCTTGAAATGATGAACTATACCTAGTTAACCTACAAATGGATCAGCCAAATCTTTGACCATTGACCCAAAAACTTAGATTTTAAGATTTTGACTCAATGATAATTTTGAGGATGATGTTTTTTTATTATAGGGTTAATTTCCTAAAAATGACCTAGTTATATTCATTTATCACCTTGAATATCCTTGATTACAAATGGACATTGATATCTTGAAATTTTGCTAGATACTTGTTTTTGGATGAATGATCACACCTAGGTTCCAAAATACGACCCTAATTTGATTGATTTGACACAAATATTTGATATTTGAATCTTGACCCTTGAATCACAAGTTTACTTGATCATGACCTGATTTGATCCATGACGTCTGATTTGACTCTGTATTCTGAACTTTCCTCGAGATTTATACATGACTTGAAATTGAACTCTTTTAATGAAATATGATCATTTGATCTTTGATTGACCAATACATGTTCATGAGTGACTTCTTGATTACATCATGATTATAGTTTTTAGGATGTGACATGGATTAAATAGTCCCAATCAATGAGATTTTTTTTAATTTTGGGGAAAAAAATTCCCCTTAAGGAAGGGAGGATGTGAGAAAGTGAGTTTTCTAATATGTATTCCTTTACCTTCTAATCCCTTCATTTCAAAATTTAGACTTCTCTTTATCATCCTTGGATCATTTGACAATTTTAGTGACTCTTAGCTAGAATTTGATACATATTTATGTTTTTTGTACATAGAATTACACCTTGTTGATGACTGATAATATTTTGGATCATTCCTGTACTTACCTTCATCTTGTGGAAGATCAATCTTTTTTCAAATATTCTAGACTATATTGTGAAATTTTGTTTCAAATTTCATCCCAATAGGATTTTCGTAGATATCTCTAGAATTCCTAAAGATCACCCCTTTTTACTCTTTTCCCTCCCTCGTCTACTCATTTTAAGACCAAAATTCAACCTAATTGGGCCCAACCAGGTGGCACTGGCCCACCCAGACATGGGGTCATCCCTTACCCTGGGTTAGGTTGGACAACATCTTCACTACCCAAGTTTATATCATTTATTTTTGTTTTGCCTAAAATTGGTCCCACTCTCTTTGTCTTTGGATTTTGCCCCTTTTTCTTATTCTTTGCTCTTTGATTCAGATCCAATTTGAGAACCTTCAATGCCCAACTCTATGGCTGGTACCATGGAGGTTTGGGGTCCAGATAAACCCAAAACCCTAGGTATAACACTATACAAAGACCCCCTTCATGTTTGTTTCTTCCCCATGAGTACAACCATAGATTCAGAGTTCTCTCTCATTCTCTCTCATGGGTTTCCCAATCTTAGTCAAGGACCTTGCAATCGTGGTTAATGTAGCAATATGCTTCATTTTTGCATGTCCCTCTCTGTCTCTCTCTAAGTCTGTCTCACTTTCTCTCTAGATCATATATAGATCATAAGTTCTAGATACAATATCAAAAATGGTCAAATATATAGTCCATTTTGATCGAGAGAGAAATCTGAATGCATTGGAACTACTTTTAACATATATTTGAGTTCCTCTTTTAAAAGTCCCCTTATAATGAACTTTCATGGTGATTATGAAATTAGAAGTTGAACCTGTTATCAAAAATGACTTGGATATCATGAAATCTCTTAGATCATTATCAAATATATTGTTATCTAGAACTTTGGTATATAAAATTGAAATTTGATAAAGATTATGGGTATATTGATGTTTTAATATATATCAATCAGGAAAACATTCATCTACATATGTGATTTGACATATTGAGAAAATCTTATTCCTTGACAATAATGAATGATATGGCTTTGATGATTATGGATCCATGCCATGGAATCTACCCTTTTTAGTAACATTTGATACTCATAACCAAGGTCTAGTAGTGTTGAAAGCTAAGACTCTCTCTAAGCATTCTTGACACTTGTACTTGGGAAAACCAATAAAATCTAATTATTTTTATCTAATCAAAATCTTGTGGTAATGATAACTTATAAAGATCAAACTTTGAAAGTTAATACCTTTGACAACTTTTTTGAAGTATGTATCTTAATTTAATTTAAAATATGACCAGTTGACCATAATAACTATGATAAAGGAATTACTTCTATTATGAATAAAGTGTGGAACTTTGTGGTAGTTTGGGTAATCTTAGAAACATGAAATCTTGGTCATGGATGAATCCCACACCTAAAGTTCTCTAATAAGACTTAAAAACTATATTTTGGCCCTTGTGACACCAATATGATGAAATCCCTATTGTAATACATATGTTCTTGAGGATTTATTACTTTTAACTTGACTTACTGAAAGATTATATTCGAATATTGAAGGTATGCCTCATTCTCATATTGAACTTGATTACAATATTGTTTGGTTGTGTATTATTAGTACGAGAGATATGCTTACTTGTTTGAGATACAATGTTGTTATGAATAGGGTTCTAAATTTCTTATATTTATTTTGACAAACTCAAAGCACAAAATATAAATCCATTATATGAACCTAGTCTTACCTTGCTACACCTACTTGTGACTTGGGTAAGTGCGCGAGCTTTCATTTACCTTGTTTTAACTACCTATACCTTGGTGTAAGTGTGCAAGCCTATGCTTACCTTGCTGCAAATGGCTTTTGATAAGGGTGCAATCATTGGTGCACCCACCCATATTGTTAAGGTAAGCATAAATTTTTGGAGGGTTGCTTTGCACACCTTAAGTAGTAACGACTTAGTTGGAACCATTCGGTGAGATGTTGGCCCTAGCATTGCCCCTAGTGGCAATGTCCTCTCAAGTATAATGGAATTCATAGTTAAAAGATGATTGATGTTAAGTTTTATTATGTTTATTTTGTTTCTTGTGGTCTATATTACCTTTTTTCAAGTAGTATATTCTTATAATGACGTGGTTGACCTGATAGTTATACATTATCTATAATTTGATAATGACTTAACCATTCCATTCATATGTATCTGATATGTCTACTTAAGATTGATTTTAGGTATTACGTACATGAAAATGATCAATTAAATCAAACCCTATCTTGATCAAGTTCAAGTAAAAAAATGCAAATGCACTTTTGTTGAAAACACCCTAAAACTCTTAGGGTGATTTTGTAATCATTTCTATCGATGCTATGACTTGTAACTACGTCGAGAAAAAATCAGGAACTCTTAATTTGAATGTTTAATCACTCTGATGATATTTTACTAAATACATCACAAAGTGTTTTGTCGGTCGTGTTTCCCCTGTGAAAAACTCGACAGACACCCTTGATGCATTTTGAGAATTTCCAGGTTTGGTCGAGTTTCAATACACAAAACTCGACCGAAACCCTACACTAGAAAAACTAAATTTAAGTGATTGGCTAAGTTTCATCCAAGATAAGCTCGATCGATGCTTCAAATTTGCTTTGTCATATAGTGTGATTGGTTGAGTTACTTTCATTAAAACTCAATCAAATGCACTGTACGAAAAGTGTAGAAAAAGTGATTCTAACCATTGGAGTGCTACAAAACTCAAAATTATATTTGTTGCAACACCCTAAATGGATAGAAAATGTTCCTTGGTGCTCCTAGCCTCTAGTGGGAATCCCATAATATAAACAAGACCTCTTGGGGTTCATTCCAAGATTCATCCTTCATGATATTCAAGCTCCTCACTATAGTTGAGTGCATCCAATCCTGTAGAGCCCCTTTCTCTCTTTTGTTTGCAAATCAAAAGGTTCATATGAGTGAGATATAATATGTATGAGAGTGATACTTCATTGTATACTTGTAAATCTCTCAAAGCTTCCCTTTCCCCAACCCCTTTCTTCAAGATAAAGTTGGTGAAAGCTTCTCTAAGTGAAGGAGAAGGTGCAAAGCTTCTCCAAGATGAAGGAGAATGTGATGCACCGCTCGAACAAAACATCATTGATGAAATGAAAGTGATCATCAACAATGGAATTAAACATAAGCAGCGGAATTACTGAAAAATCACTAAAATTTTAAAAACCATTTTCAAAGAGATCCAAACACAGGAAAACTCTTTCAAAAAGAACCAAAGTAATTTAATTACGTTCTAGTTCACAAGTACATGTCATGTACCATCTCTTCTCAAGGATCACATACATCAACTGCCCTGTTAGAACTGTACATATGCAACATAAGAACCTCGAAGCATCAAGCCAAAATCTCAGATCGATTTATTAAACTAACTACTGACTCCGACGACCTGAGAATACAGAGATGACACATAGGACTCTATACTCAAAACATGACAGCCAATGTCTCCATCTGGGATATCATTGTTGTCCCTATTGTTGTTTTTGCTCTTCCCCTACAGTAGGGTTTCAGCCTCTTCTTCTATGTCTACCTAAATAGTTGGATCCCACGGGAGTGAGACAATTGAAATTGCCCCAGGGAGAGATATAACTCTCCGCTATAAATATTATTATTGCAAATTAATGGAATAAAACTGGGCAGAGAAATCATAAGTATTCAACAACAGATAAAACAATTATCTATGCATATTAGAGTAATGTTCTTCTTCAAAGTATTTCATCTTCTAACATGATAAAGCAGTATGTCATTTATCCAATAAGGAATATGAAGAACATGTATAACATTTATCCATTTGAAACATACTAAGCAAGATATCATCAACCAATGATTCTCGTATTTCAACCTTAAGAAAATACACTACACGGCTGATTACATTTTAAAATCATACTTAAGCCCTGAGGAGATGAGGTATACTACTCATACTCCAACCGACCATTGTGAAATTGAAATCGGTACCATACATAGGTCAATGGAAGAGTCGGATTCCCATGACCTCATCTTCCTCAGTCAATGTGAGGACCAAATGTAGGACATCTTGTGTCTCTGCTAAATAGCTTTCCAGGGTATACTGGCAACATCTCTATAGAGTTACAGTGGCGTGCTGTAGTCTCTTCACAATCGAGAGATTTCATATTTATCTCACATCGATCTGACATTAACATCATCGGGAGATTAGTGATACATCTATCCCGACATTTAGGAGATTAGTGATACATCCATCCCGACATATATAATGAAGGATTGAGAGATTTAATGTTTATCTCACACCAATTCCTCCATTAGGGTGTAAGGATATTTGCTCCCATAACCCCCACATACTCAATAGTATGCCCTCCAGGAGTTCCCGTAGGAAAGCCTGTTTCACCATCACCAATTACTGACAATGATGGATCTATGGCCAGCGCTCTACATGATAAGATTTCACTTGATTAATTAAGTACATTACTATATTCTTTTTGCATTAGTCATGTTTTTCAAACATAAATTATTTTAACAAATTCTACAAAGAATGAGTAATACTTTTCAAAGCTTTATAAACATTGGGATCTCAATCCCTCACCACATCATGGGTATTCTCATCCCTTAACATCGCATCATCATGATTATGGAATATGGGTATTCAAACCCTCAATTCATCAAGAATGCTTGTTACTACTTATTAGGTAACTAACACCGTCAGGTCATCTGACCAAGGTAAACATGATACTTGCAATACAGACATTTCGCATGGCTCTTAAAGCCCATTAATCTTATGTTACCTCTTATTAGGAAACAAAGCATGTTATGGATCACAAGGCCCATAAAATAATTTCGATAATAAAACATCATAGCCCATACCTGGCTATGTTCAACACCTCATGATACCTGCATGATTAGTGCACATGACAACAGTTATATCAATTACATATCAACACTATGCAATGTAAGAGTAGCATCACTATTCCCTTATTAGGGTTAAGATTTCCAAATTTCATATCAATTAGGGATATTCATCCCATTACCCAAAATTAGGGTTATGGTCTATATTCATATTACCCATCATTAGGGTTTTATGCATTATAACCCAAAATTAGGATTTCACATACCTTCACCCTATATTAGGGTAGGATTTCATATAGCATTACATAGCATCACCCTGAATTGAGTTTCATATCACATCTCTATATTAGAGTTTCACTTGACATCACCCTTGATTAGGGTTTCACATTACCTCTACATTAGGGTTTCACATGGCATCACCCTTGATTAGGATTTCACATGACTTCACCCTTAATTAGAGTTTCACATAATTTCACCCTTAATTAGGGTTTCACATGTCATCACCCTTAATTAGGGTTTCACATGTCATCACCCTTAATTAGGGTTTCACATGACATCACCCTTAATTAGGGTTTCACATGGCATTGCCCTAAATTAGGGTTAGGGTTCATCAACCTTCTTAATTAGGGTTTCATGATCTCTTTATAAAGAATCATACCCTAATTACATATTTTATTCATGTTGACAGTGTTGAGGTTTATTACATGATTATTATACATGTATGGATCCCTCTCTCTCTCTTATCCTCTCCTGGATATTAAGTACTTCAACTTGATTAAATTAGGTTAATTCAACTTGAATGAAGGGTTGACATAGTGTATTAAGTCATTGCTTCCATAAGCATAAAAAATTAACCACTCAAAAGGTACTAATCACTTAAGTACCTTGAAGGTACAACCACTGTAATTACCTTTTATAAACATCATCAACAATCATGGGGTTTATTGTACTTACAAGATTTCAATCAATTAAACCTTCAAACAGTCTTGGGGTATTAGACCTTTATACGGTCTTGAAATACTTGACCTCCATTCGTTCTTGCCCTAATTCCTTCATTCGGTTTTGAAACCATTTGCTCAAATGAAACTGTATGAACATCAAACGGTTTGAGGACCGTTTGATCCCAAATGGTCTCAAGACCGTTTCTTCCAAAACATCTTGAAACCGATTGGATCAACTAGGGTTACCTCCAACCAATCAATTGATTTTAGGGTTTTCTTTATTGAATCGATCATCAATTAAACCACTGAGAGTACATCCAATTACAGCCCTTGGATCTCCAATCATCTATCACAACCCTTGAACTCCAAACGGTCTTGAGACCGTTTGGTCTCAAATGGTCTTGAGACTATTTGCCTCCAAACAGACTTGAGACCGTTTGGACCATCAACCATGAAATTGATCCAATTCAATTAGGAATTCTTCAATCAATCAATTAGGGTTTGGAATCCATGGATCATCCATTCTAGAATTCATTATAATTAAATCAATTGGAGCCATTGGATCTTCATCAATCACATCATCAACTAACCCCAAACAGTTTCAAAGTTCAATTTACCCATTCGATCTTGAGGTCCATTATCTCCATTCGATTTTAAACTCAATTACCCATTTGATCTTGTATTCAAATACCCATTTGGTCTTATACTAAATTACCCATTCGGTTTGAAGTAAATTACCCATTCGATATTGGGTTCAATTGCCCATTCGGTCTTGGATTCAATTTCCCATTCGGTCTTGAAACCAAATCAACTCATTCAGTTTTGAAATCGAATTAGCTCAATCGGTTTTGAAAACCGATTGCCCCTTCCTTTGTTGAGATATGTGTTTAAGATGACATAATCATATTCAAGCTTCAATCCTTCGAAATCAGTTATGATCCTTATGATGATTTCAACAATTAATCAAAAGGAAATCGAGAAAGAAGAAAGGTTCAACACATAGTAAATTAATTGCAAGCAAGAATGACATTTAAGGGTTCAAGTTATATAACCTGCCTTCAAAGCTGAATCCAAGCTTCAAGATTCACGTCCTCAATGGTTAATGAAGCTCTCTCAACTATCCAAGGCCCGTTCTCAAGTCTTTGAGTGAAATGAATGGCTAAGGTTGAAGATTGAATGAAGAAAAGAAGAAATTCAGCATTGAATTTCAATTTCCACCATGAAATCAAGGTTGAAGATGACTATGGACCTTACCTACAGGTTGAGGCACGTCCTATTGTTTCTCCTAAGCTCCTTTGTGCACGGCCAAAGCAAGGAAGGAAAAAGGGATCGAAAAAGCCTTTCATGTGGGTTGAAAATGGGATGTTTATAAGGAAATTTCAATGAGAGAGAAAGTGATAATTAATTCCTTCAACTCCCAAAATTGGTTCCACATACTCCCCTCAATCCCTTGCATAGGAAGCCATATCCCACACCTTTTAATTCCTATTCATTATCCATGAATTAAAAGAAAACAAATTAAGCACCTTAACCATTATAATAATAATATCCAAAATTTAGTGGATATTACTTTTCCCTTTACTGATGTGAGTGGGCTCTCCACTCACTTTAGATATTTAGTTGCCTTTGCAAGGCAAAAGGACGTCCACACTTATGCAAATTCAACCATCCTATATTTGGTTTAAGGGCACTTCAATTAATATATTTATTTTTGCATTAAATTGAATTAGGGTTTCAATTATGCTTAAATCTTGATTATTTTAATATCAAGATTCTCTCTTCTCCAAAGAGATTCAAATGAGATGCCCCTCTCATTTTATTTTCTCTAAATGATGCCAAGAAAAATGAGGGACTCTATAGAGGTGGTATTTTGCATATTGAACCCTAGGTTTTGGGTAAATTGCATATTACACCAAAACTAGGTTTTAATGCACAAACATTGCTCAACAAGCTCTTTCTTGGTGCTCAGACTACCACAAGCCATACCTATGCATCATCTTCATTCTTATGATGCTTAAACACTAGAGGAACATTTTACCATGTAACATTTGCAAGTTAACTCCTCAAATTGGGTAATTTGCACTTTAGTCCAAAATAGGAAAAACATTTATTTCAACATTATTCAAAAAGGACTAAAATGAAACATAAGTTCATCTTGAGCCTTAATTACTTTTCAAAAGATAAGAGCAAGCATATAATTAACTTTATTAAAAAAAACATCTAGGGTTAAAGCATAACCCGGGTCAGGGATGTTACAAATTTATCCACCCCTAACAAGGATTTTATCCCCGAAATCATCAAGAGAAAAGAGAAGGGTACTTCCTCCTCATCTCTTCCTCTAGATCCCATGTAGCTTCTTCAATGCCACGATGATGCTAGAGAACTTTCACAAGACATATGTTTTTCTTTTTCAACTTTTTAGTTCTTTTAACAAGGATCATCACAGGTCCTTCAACATATGATATATCACCATTTAATTCTATGCAACTTAGGTGGCAACTCCAGCTTATAGGCTACCTTTCCAATCCGTTCAATGATTGGATAAGCCCCATAAATTTTGAAGCTAACTTTCCCTTCTTTCCAAATCTAAGAACACCTTTCCAAGGTGAGACCTTGAGATATACTCTATCTCCAACTTGGAATTCTAAAGGTCTTCGTCGTTTGTCGGCATAGGACTTCTGTCTATCCTGTGCTGTCTGTAATTGTTGTTGTATTACTTTAATCTTCTCTGTTGTCTGCTGCACAAGCTCAGGACCCAAAAGTTGATATTATCCTATTTCATACCAACATAAAGGGGATCTACAATGTTACCATATAAAGCTTCATATGGTGCCATATCAATATTGTGCTGATAGCTATTATTGTAAGAAAATTCTATCAGGCTCAGGTGTAGATCCCAACTTCCTACAAATTGAAGGACACATGCCCTAAGAAAATCCTCCAAGGTTTGTATGGTCCTCTCAGATTGTCCATCTGTTTGTGGGTGAAAGGTTGTACTAAACCTTAACTGCGTACCCAAAGCTTTATGTAGTCATTCTTAAAAATGACTCGTGAACTAGGGACCTCTATCAGAAACAATAGTACCTGGAACCTCGTGCAACTACACTATCTCATCTACATATATCTGTGCCATCTTCTTAGCAGTGTAGGTTTTTTTGACAGGAAGGAAATGTGCTGTCTTAGTCAACCTATCAACTATCTCCCATATGGAATCATGACCTTTGGTTGTTCTAAGCAATCCAAACACAAAGTCCATGGTCACATGATCCCATTTCCACTGTGGTATAGGCAAAGGTTGCATTGTTCCTACGGGCTTCTGATGTTCAACTTTAACCTGCTGACACACCAGACACCGCATAACAAACTTAGCAACATCTTTCTTCAATCCAGGCCACAAATACATATCCTTCAAGTTATGATACATTTTGGTGCTCCCTAGACACATCACATACATCGAAGAATGAGATTCCTCTAAGACTAACTTCCTTAAGTCATTGGCATCAGGTACTACCATCCTACCATGGTAGCAGACTACCTGATCCTCTAACTCATGAAAGCCATCCCATTTCTCATTACCATACTCTGACCTGATATGTTGTAATATAGCATCAACTTGCTGTGCTTCTTTACTTTTCTGTCTCAGAGTAGGTTTTATGTGCATCTCGGCTAACAGCCCGACTAACAACAATACTTTAAGCTGTATATTGTTTTGCCTCAAGGAGATGAGCATGTCTCTTTTAAAGCACATTGAGAAATTCAATTGTGCTTTATCTAAGGCTGGTGATGATGATTTCCTACTTAGTGCATCAACCACTACATTAGCCTTCCCTGGATGATAATCAATTATACAATCATAGTCCTTGATTAACTCCATCTAGTGGCGTTGTCTCATATTCAACTCATGTTGTGAGAAGATATATTTTAGATTCTCATGGTATGTGAAAATCTGAAATGTTTCTCCATAGAGATAATGTCTGTAGATTTTCAAAGCATGGACCACAACAGCTAGTTCTAGATCATGTGTCAGATATTCTCCTCGTGTTTCTTAAGCTGTCAAGAAGCAAAAGAAATCACTTGATTATCCTGCATCAACACACATCCTAAACCATTATTAGATGCATCACAAAAAACTATGTACCCCTTCCCTTGCTCAGGTAACACCAGCACAGCTGTACTTATTAACCTTTCTTTCAACAACTGGAAAGAATGTTGACACTTGTCATTCCAGACAAAAGGAACCTCCTTCCTGGTCAACTTGGTTAGGGGTAAAGCTATAGAACTGAAGTTCTTAATGAACCTCCTATAATATCCTGCCAGTCCTAGGAAACTACGTATCTCCGTTGGTGTTTTTGGTTGTTCCCACTATAGAATAGATTCCACCTTCTTAGGATCAACACGGATACCTGAGGCAGATATTACATGTCCTAGAAAAGAAACTCCTGGTAACCAAAACTCACATTTGCTAAACTTATCATATAGCTTATGCTCTCTTAGCAAAGTTAAAGCCTAACGGAGGTGCTGCTCAAGCTGTTGAGCATCTCTACTGTATACCAAGATGTCATCTATAAAGAATACTATGAACTGATCAAGAAAATGTTGAAAGATTCTATTCATGAGTTCCATGAATGTAGCTTGTGCATTAGTTAGTCCAAATGACATAACTATGAACTCATAGTGACCATACCTTGTCCTAAAGGCAGACTTAGGTATGTCACTCTCCTTGATACGCAACTGATGATATCCCAACCTCAGATCTATCTTAGAGAAGATAGTTGCACCACACAAGTAATCAAACATGTCATCGATCCTTGGTAGAGGATACTTGTTCTTTATGGTTACTTTATTCAAGTGTCTGTAATCAATGCATAGCCGCATCGATCCGTCCTTCTTCTTAACAAAGAGAATCAGAGCACCCCATGGTGAAGTACTCGGTCAGATAAAATCTTTCTCAAGCAACTCCTGTAGCTGTTTCTTGAGCTCTGCCATCTCCGCAGGTGCCATTCTATACTGTGTTTTTGCTATTGGTTGCGTGCTCAGGATTAGATTAATCTCAAAATCAATTTCTCGGGGCGGAGGTAAACCTAGAAGTTCCTCAGGGAATACATCTTCAAACTCCCTAACTATCGAAACTTTAGAAAGATTAGAACTCTCCATTGTGGTGTCTACCACATGAGCCAAGAATACAAAGCATCCTTGTCTCATCAGCTTTTCAGCTACCATAGCTGACACAGGACAAATTGGAAGAATCTTTCTATCTCCCTGAAAGATCCATGTGTCACTATCATCTGTGAATACAACTTGCTTGGAATCACAATCCAAGACAACCTTATACTTTTCTAGGGTTTCCATCCCAAGAATTATATCAAACCCATGCATCTCAAGTGGTATAAGATCCACCTGAATGCGATGTTAAGAAAAGGAAAGAATGTAGGGAGAACGCACCTCCCACAACACTGCAGATCCCAACAAAGGGGTTTCTAATAACAAACTATATGCTCTATGACTGACAGTCATGTTGCAGTCATGAATCACTCTTTGAGTGATAAAGGAATGTGTAGCACCCAGATCAATTAAAACATATACGAAGTAGGATGAATACATATCAGAATGAAATAGTTCCATCTGACCCGTCACAACTCGAGGGTTGACTACTGCTTCGGGTTGATTCATTGCATAGAATCTCATGGTTGCTTACTGTTGACCCTATGCTCGATTGTTGGGCATCGACGAACCAGCTTCGGATGCTTGTCCACATCCTCTAGCGCCACTCAAAAACTTTTACCTATGAGAGCCTTGCTGACTCTACCTCTAAGGTTGAGTCACACTTACTTCTCAAGCTCGACAATCTTTCATCAAATGCCCCATCTTTCCACATATAAAATAGCCTCTGTTCCCCAACTGTAGCCTGGGTGTTCCTGTTACCGACACTGATGCTGATCTGTGGGCTCCTTCTAGCAGTAAACTATGGCCTCTACCCCTACTCGACATCCATTGTGTCTGGGTATTCAATCTTGGTGGTGCTATTGGTGCAGAAAACCTCAGTTTCTTAAAACTTTTGGACCCTTGTCCTTGGAACTGAGTATACATCTTCTTATTCTTAGTTTGACGCTTCTCAATCACCGACCTTTCTATCCATCTCACGGTCTTCACAAAGGTAGCGAACCTCTCCTTGTTCTCCAAGGCAGACACAAGAGTGGTCAAATCGGCGTTTAACCCCTTCTCAAAATGCCAAATTCTTTCTTCATCAGTAGCTTCCATATGCAGACAGAACCACAAAAACTCCATGAACTTAGCCTCATACTCGCTAATGTTCATTGGTCCTTGCCTTAATCTATCAAACTGAGAGATCTTCTCATCTAGAAACGTCTTAGGGAAGTATCTATTAACAAATTCTCGTTGGAATACTTCCCATCCAATATCAACACCTAGCCTCTTGCCCTCTTATATTGTCCACCAATGGCCATCACTCCCTTTTAGAAGGTACACTGCATGCCTCAACTTCTATGCTTCAGGGATATTAAGGATTCTGAAGGCCTTCTCCAGCTCTGTCAGCCACATGTTCACATCTGCTGGGTTAGCCGTACCAAAATATTCTGTGGCTCCAACCCGACAAAGTTGTTCGAAAGTCTTGCTGGATCCTTGTCCTTCATGGTGAGTTGGTGCCCTAGGTGCAGGTGCTGGCATCCTATCCACCATATGCGTCATGGTTGCCATAAACTGCCCAAACAGATCATGGAAGGCTGGGTTCTCCAAAGCAGCTTGGTTAAGCTGGGGATGTTCAGGTTCTGGTTCATCCCTATTCTGGTCCCTTGCACCTCTTCCTAGTGCAGCAACGTTGCTCTCAGCAACATGTTCTTCATGTGATCCAGACATCTTCAAGTTCTTCTTCTCCTCCTATATGAGCATAAGACACTATCAGGTAACTGGAAAACACTAGAACAGACTCAACAACCTTAATCCTATGTCTCTATAGACTCAGTGAACCTAGAGCTCTGATAACAACTAAACTGTGACACACCGCTTGAAAAAAACATCATTGATGAAATGAAAGCGATCATCAACAACGAAATTAAACATAAGCAGCGAAATTATTGAGAAATCACTAAAAATTTAAAACCATTTTCAAAGAGATCCAAACACAAGAAAACTCTTTCAAAAAGAACCAAAGTAATTTAATTACATTCTGGTTCACAAGTACATGTCCTGTATCATCTCTTCTCAAGGATCACATACATCAACTACCCTATTAGAACTGTACATATGCAACATAAGAACCTTGAAGCATCAAGCCAAAATCTCATATTGATTTATTAAACTAACTAATGACTCTGAGGACCTGAGAGTACAGAGATGACACATAGGACTCTCTACTCAAAACATGACAGCCAGTGTCTCCACCTGGGATATCACTGCTATCCCTGTTGTTGCTGCTGCTCTTCCCCTACAGTAGGGTTTCTGCCTCTTCTTTTGCGTCTACCTAATAAGTTGGATCCCACGAAGGTGAGACAATTGAAATTGCCCCAGCGAGAGATATAACTCTCCACCAGAAATATTATTATTGCAAATTAATGGAATAAAACTAGGCAGAGAAATCATAAGTATTCAACAACAGATAAATCAATTATCTATGCATATTAGAGTAATGTTCTTCTTCAAAGTATTTCAGCTTGTAACTTGATAAAGCAGTATGTCATTTATCTAATAAGGAATATGAAGAACATGTGTAACATTTATCCATTTGAAACATACTAAGCAAGATATCATCAACCGATGATTCTTGCATTTCAACCTTAAGCAAATACACTACACAGCTGATTACATTTTATAATCATATTTAAGCCCTGAGGAGATGAGGTATACCACTCATACTCCAACCGACCTTTGCAAAATCGAAATCAGTACCATACATAGGTCAATGGAAGAGATAGATTCCCATGACCTCATCTTCCTCAGTCAGTGTGAGGACCAAATGCAGGACATCTTATGTCTTTGCTAAATAGCTATCCAGGGTATACTGGCAACTTCACTATAGAGTTACAGTGGCATGTTGTAATCTCTTCACAATCGAGAGATTTCATGTTTATCTCACATTGATCCGACATTAACATCATTGAGAGATTAGTGATTCATCCATCCCGACATTCGGGAGATTAGTGATACATCCATCCCCGCATATATAATGAAGGATTGAGAGATTTAATGTTTATCTCACGCCAATTCCTCCATTAGGGTGTAAGGATATTCATGCCAATAGCCCCCACATACTCAACAGTATGCCCTCTTAGAGTTCCCGTAGGAAAACCTATTTCACCATCACCAATTACTGACGATGATGGATCTATGGCCAGGGATCTACATGATAAGATTTCACTTGATTAATTAAGTATATTACTATATTCTTTTAGCATCAGTCTTGTTTTTCAAACATAAATTATTTTAATAAATGCTACAAAGAATGAGTAGTACTTTTCAAAGCTTTATAAACATTGGGATCTCAATCCCTTGCAACATCATAGGTATTCTCATCCCTTAACATCTCATCATCATGATTATTGAATATGGGTATTCAAACCCTCAATTCATCAAGAACACTTGTTACCACTTATCAGGTAACTAACACCTTCAGGTCATCTGACCAAGGTAAACATGATACTTGCAATACAGGCATTTCACATGGCTCTTAAAGCCCATTAATCTTTTGTTACCTATTATTAGGCAACAAAGCATGTTATGGCTCACAAGGCCCATAAAACAATTTCGCTAATAAAACATCATAGCTCATACCTGGTTATGTTCAACACCTCATGATACCTGCATGATTAGTGCACATGACAACAGTTATATCAATTACATATCAGCACTATGCAATGTAAGAGTAGCTTCACTATTCCCTTATTAGGGTTAAGATTTCCAAATTTCATATCAATTAGGGATATTCATCCCATTACCCAAAATTAGGGTTATGGTCTATCATCATATTACCCATCATTAGGGTTTCATGCATTATAACCCAAAATTAGGATTACACATACCTTCAACCTATATTAGGGTAGGATTTCATATAGCATTACATAATATCACCCTGAATTGAGTTTCATATCACATCTTCGTATTAGAGTTTCACTTGACATCACCCTTGATTAGGGTTTCACATTACCTCTCTGCATTAGGGTTTCACATGGCATCACCCTTGATTAGGATTTCACATGACTTCACCTTTAATTAGGGTTCACATGATTTCACCCTTAATTACGATTTCACATGTCATCACCCTTAATCCGGGTTTCACATGTCATCACCCTTAATTAGGATTTCACATGACTTCACCCTTAATTAGGATTTCACATGGCATTTCCCTAAATTAGGGTTAGGGTTCATCAACCTTCTTAATTAGGGTTTCATGAACTCTTTATAAAGAATCATACCCTAATTACATATTTTATTCATGTTGAGAGTGTTGAGGTTTCTTACATGATTATTATACATTTATGGATCCCTCTCTCTCTCATCCTCTCTAGGATATTAATTACTTCAACTTGATAAAAATAGGTTAATTCAACTTGAATGAAGGGTTGACATAGTGTATTAAGTCATTGCTTCCATAAGCATAAAAAATTAACCACTCAAAAGGTACTAATCACTTAAGTACCTTGAAGGTACAACCATTGTAATTACCTTTGATAAACATCATCAAAAATCATGGGGTTGATTGTACTTACAATATTTAAATCAATTAAACCTTCAAATGGTCTTGGGGTATTAGACCTCTATTCAGTCTTGAAATACTTGACCTCCATTCGGTCTTGCCCTAATTCCTTCATTCGGTTTTGAAACCATTTGCTCAAATGAAATTGAATGAACATCAAAAGGTTTGAGACCGTTTGCCCTCCAAACGGTCTGAGGACCGTTTGATCCCAAACGGTTTCAAGACCGTTTGGTCCAAACCATCTTGAAACCGATTGGATCAACTAGGGTTACCTCCAACCAATCAATTGATTTTAGGTTTTGCTTTATTGAATTGATCATTAATTAAACCATTGAGAGTACATCCAATTACAACCCTTGGATCTCCAATCATCTATCACAACCCTTGAACTCCAAATGATCTTGAGACCGTTTGGACTCAAACGGTCTTGAGACCGTTTGCTTCCAAATAGTCTTAAGACCGTTTGGACCATCAACCATGAAATTGATCCAATTCAATTAGGAATTCTTCAATCAATAAATTAGGGTTTGCAATCCATGGATCATCCATTCTAGAATTCATTATAATTAAATCAATTGGAGCCATTGGATCTTCATCAATCACATCAGCAACTAACCCCAAACGGTTTTGAAGTTCAATTTACCCATTCGATCTTGAGGTCCATTATCCATTCTGTTTTAAAATCAATTACCCATTCGATCTTGTAGTCAATTACCCATTCGGTCTTATACAAAATTACCCATTCGGTTTGAAGTAAATTACCCATTCGATCTTGGGTTCAATTGTACATTCGTCAACTCATTTAGTTTTGAAACCGAATAAGCTCAATCGGTTTTGAAAACCGATTGCCCCTTCCTTTGTTGAGGTGTGTGTTTAAGATGACATCATCATATTCAAGCTTCAATCCTTCGAAATCAGTTATGATTCTTATCATGATTTCAACAATTAATCAAAAGGAAGTCGAGAAAGAAGAAAGGTTCAACACATAGTAAATAAATTGCAAGCAATAATGACATTTAAGGGTTCAAGTTATATAACCCACCTTCAAAGGTGAATCCAAGCTTCAAGATTCGTGTCCTCAATGGTGAATGAAGCTCTTTGAACTTTCCAAGGCCCGTTCTCAAGTCTTTGAGTGAAATGAATGGCTAAGGTTGAAGATTGAATGAAGAAAAGAAGAAATTCAGCATTGAATTTCGATTTCCACCATGAAATCAAGGTTGAAGATGACTATGGAGCTTACCTACAGGTTGAGGCACATCCTCCTGTTTCTACAAGTTCCTTTGTGCACGAACAAAGCAGGGAAAGAAAAAGGGATCGAAAAAGCCTTTCATGTGGGTTGAAAATGGGATGTTTGTAAGGAAATTTCAATGAGAGAGAAAGTGATAATTAATTCCTTCAACTCCCAAAATTGGTGCCACGTACTCCCATCCATCCCTTGCATAAGAATCCATCTTCCCCACCTTGTAATTCCTCTTCATTATCCATAAATTAAAAGAAAACAAATTAAGCACCTTAACCATTATAATAATAATATCCAAAATTGAGTGGATATTACTTTTCCTTTTACTAATGTGAGTGGGCTCTCCACTCACTTTATATATTTCGTTGCCTTTGCAAGGCACAAGGACGTCCACACTTATGAAAATTCAACAATACTATATTTGGTTGAAGGGCACTTCAATTAATATATTTATTTTTGCATTAAATTGAATTAGGGTTTCAATTATGCTTAAATCTTGATTATTTTTATATCAAGATTCTCTCTTCTCCAAAGAGATTCAAATGAGACACCCCTCTCATTTTATTTTCTATACATGATGCCAAGAAATATGAGGGACTCTCTAGAGGTGGTATTTTGCATATTGAACCCTAGGTTTTGGGTAAATTGCATATTACACCAAAACTAGGTTTTAATGCACAAACATTGCTCAACAAGCTCTTTCTTGGTGCTCAAACTACCACAAGCCATACCTCTACATCATCTTCATTATTATGATGCTTAAATACTAGATGAACATTTTACCATGTAACATTTGCAAGTTAACCCCTCAACTTGGGTAATTTACACTTTAGTCCAAAACATGCAAAACATTTATTTCAACATTATTCAAAAAGGACTAAAATGAAACATAAGTTCCTCTTGAGCCTTAATTACTTTTAAAAAGATTCGAGCAAGCATATAGTTAACTTTATTAAACAAAACATCTAGGGTTAAAGCATAACCTGGGTCAGGGATGTTACAGAGAAGGTGCAAAAGATTTCCAAGGTGAAGGAGAAGGTCAAGGATGAAGATCCAGGAGTAGAGTGGGTAAATCCTTCAAGGCAAAAAACTCAGTGCAACAAGGGGATCTCCTTGACGAAGGTGTCTAGCTTCTTACAAGAGTGGGTAAGACCTTGTAGAGGTAGAAGACTCTAGCTCAAACGATAGGTAAGTCCTTTGTTGGTTTATTGGCTCTTTTTTGTCCTTAAAAATGAGGTTGGGCATCCTTCTCCTGGGAAAAGGTAAGTCATCTTTTATGTCTTATAGTGGAATATAAGTTTACATGTGTTGCAAAATCCTAGAGCTTGATATCTCAAGGTAGTGGAATGTCTTTATCCTAGTTTGGAGATTGGAACCACTCTACATTGCTTGTTCTTGTGTTTGTTCAATCTCTCTCATCCTTGTTATGTATGCTTAGTTTCACTACAAATTCAATACTTACAAATTCCATATCTTGAAGTAACTCAAAGGTCTAATGAATTTTGTGTGTGTGTTTTTATCTCTATTCACCCCACTCTAGAGCCCATTGATTCAGCACAAGTTTCATTTTGATTTGAAAAGAGTACCAATGTATTTGCATTTATTGTGTACAATTCTTTTGATTTCAGGTTTATGATGACTAATTGCCCAAATTTTCTTCCTGAAATATGAAATGACTTAGGAAACTCTGATCAAGCTTCATAAACAAGAAATTCATAGGATATAATAAGTCTCTTGGGATGTATTTTTTGAACAAAGACCTTTCATATCATGTTGCCTCTGGGACCCTTTTGTAAACATTATGGTTCCATTTAAAGACATGAGAACATTATTTTCTTGTTATATATGATAGTGTGTTATTTCCTTTGGGCCACATACAGATGGGCACTTCAATACCTCTACCACTATATAGGAAGTGGGATTGACATTGGGGTAAGAATGGTTCCAAGATAGATCAATTCTCCACTAATGACCATATTTAGGTCAAAACCTCATATGAACAACATATTCACGTGAGATTTTGGATTCCATTTCATGACATCAACACACGACCATACAAAATTTCATCTTTAGATCACAAAGTACATGGAAGTTTCTTTACTTACAAGAATTTGCAAAAAAATACTAACATTATTCATAATAGAGCTAGTTGGACTAATGAATATATTCACAACAAAAGTCCTACATAAAAGAGGCTAATTAAAACCCATAATTTTTTTTATGGGATTTCCAAAGCAAAGAACACAATTCCCTTGTATTTCCATATTATGGTTCAAAAACACTACAAGGATACCCCATTTTTAAAAGTATTTTCCATAATAATTATAGACATGTATTAAATAAAGAAAGGTGGAATTAAGAGGTTAGAAAGAATATGCAAATTTGTACTACATCCTATATGATGAAAATAGTGTACGAGATATCATCTTTTAGTAATATTAAAGGGTTTATAACAAGTTGAAGATCTTGCATGTTCTCTGTAAGAAATAAGTGCACCAAAGGTTACATCACTCACCTCAAGAACAATGGAAACAATTTCCTATCCATGATCAATATGTCAACTTTAACATGCACTCCAAGCTAAAACAACAACTAAATCATGATCTCGGCCCAAAATCTATGATTTCAAAAACCTAAGATCCAAAGAATCTTCACCTTCATGATTCTAGGACACTAGGGTAAGAGGGAAGAAGAAGTTAGTGTTAATATAGTGGGACAATCATTCTACCATGGAAAACAACTACAATAGGCTTTGTCCATAAATAGCCATGGAACTGCCTCCATTAAGAAGAGGGTATTATGAGTTGTATTAAGTTTCATACACTTAAATCCACAAAGTGCTTTAAAATGAAAATCGAGAAAATGAGATGCAAATTAAGACCCATTTAGTGTATAAATCTACTAAAAGATGAACCAACCAATACAATTATAAATTAAAATATTCAAGCATTCAATTATATTAATTAAACTTAGGATTTAAACTAGCTCATGGGCCATACAATCACAAAAGAAACTTAATAGGATGTTTTCCCTTAAAAGTATACCATAGAAAAGTCAGGTACTTCCTACACATTTCATCCTAAACCCATCATGTAGCTTCATCTACACCACAGTAATGACACAACACATTCACCAACACTATATTCCTCTTTCTCAACTTTTGCATCTACTTGTCTAAGATTAACAATTGACTATCCACATATAGGATATCATCATGAAGATGAACCTCCATAGGTAGGCTAGTCTTCTTTGTACCTGGATGACATCTTCTCATCATGAAGACATGATACACATTGTGCAACCTTTGCAACTCTGGTGATAACTACAACATGTTTGCCTCCTTTACAAAACAAGTTGTGAAAGGGTAAGGTCCCATAAACATGGAATCCAACATACACTACCTACCAAACCTCACAAAACCTTTCTGATGTGGAACATTGAGATGCAATCTATGTCCAAGATGAAACTCAAAAGATCATTCATGTTATCTACATATGAATCATGCCTATTGTGATGCCCCATGCACAACAAGAGAGATTACTCAAAACCAAACTATAGAAAATAAAACTAAGCACCCATATAACCATAAAACATAGTAAATTAAAACTAATTTCACATATTCATTAGAGTTGCAACATTTTGCACATAATACCACAAAAGCCACCTGTATTGCATATCACCTACCCAAAACATTATACAAGATATAGTTCACAGGCTCTCAAGCCCCATCCTATTACACATGGTAACCTATTCATATACATATATGTCATCTGTATAGAACAATTGATGTAAAGCCAATACCTCGTAACGATACATATAAAAAAACTTCCCCAAGGGCCTGAGTGTGCATGGACGACACATAGAACTCTACTTCTATAGAACATATCCAACCTTTTAGCAACTACAGGTCCTCTTACTGCTCATCACCAATAACACGATCTCTACTTCCTCGTTCTTGACCGCCTAAAAGATGTGGAAACCTACGGGGTGAGACCAAACGTCCTAAGGAGAGATTAACTCTCCACCAACATCTATTAAAAGTAGAAATATGCTAAGCAAGTAAAACAACATTCTAAGCAAATTGAGAAGATTTAGCTAAATAATATGTACTCAACAGATGAAGCACACTAAACAAGATTAGAATGCGACCACTGAATAGTAGATCACATTATATTCTAAAAAGGAATATGAAGAACATGCATATATAAAAGTTGACTTCGTTTACCGTCTTATAATTCAACAAATCAGTACAAAGATAAGGCAAAGGGGATCAATCAATGTTGTTTGTATTTAACCCTAAACAGGATATACTACACAATTGGGTTATGTATTTTATTATGGCCCTGAGGATTTGAGTCATACCACCCAAATCCAACCGACTACTCCTAAGTCAAAATCAATGTCATACAAGGTCAAATGGAAGATTCGAAATCCACGACCTCTCCACACCTCTTGGTCAGTATAAGAGAAAACACCACATAGACATAACAGTCAACTACAAAAGAAGTGATATATAGTCAATAGAAGGATTGACTCATTCATGGCAGTCCATATAAAACACCTAGCCACCTTGGTACAGGTAACGACGCTAGAAGAACATACTCCCCCATGGCTGTTCTTAAAAGGAGTAGCTCACGCATGACCATCCATATCACAAGGAGATCGGCTCATGCATGGTCATCTCGAACAACCTGTAATTATGGATGCAAGGAGATACCTCGACTTGCACCCCCGCATATTCAAAAGTATGTACTCCAAGTTATGCTCATTTTGCCAATCCAGCAATTAGAGCTGACACTGGAAATGATCTGTGGCACATGGCACCTACATGATTAGGGTTTCACTTAATTAGTTAGCCAATTAGGTGACTTTTAGCATCAATCAAATTACAACTTATCAATCCAAAACAAACTCTACAAGAAATAATGGTACATTGCAACTCCAGAAGATATAAAATGTACAAGGTGTAAACTTATTACACAATCACCACATGATACTCAAATATCTACCATTCACAAGGACAACACCAAGTGTAACATACTCAATTTTGACCCATCAAAGGTACAAATCAATATAAATAATTTTTAAAAGATTACATCACAGTAATTGCATATTAATATTTCTCATTGTTTATATTTGAACTCCCTTTGAATATCCGTATGAGTTTATTTACACACTCTGCTTAGTGATATCTTAGCTCTTGAAATTTAATTGCTATCACATCTTTAGAAATATTAGTCCCCACCTAGTGATAATGTACATCAATTATAGTTATGAGGTTTTGGAATAATAGCTTGATCAAAACATACCAACCGATGATGAGTACAGTTGATATATATGTAGCTCCATGTAATGTAACCAACATCTAGTAGATGAGCCTAATTACTCCTATTGATGTCGTGCTACATACATTTCCTTTAATTTATACGTGTCAAGCTATTACTTTTTATACTTATCTAATAGATATAACTCAAACCATCTTATTCGTAATTGATTATTCATCCAATTGAAACATAGCAAGCGATCACGTTGTCTTAGTCATCATGACTGAATATTTAATTCTTAAATATAAGATAGCCTGCTACCAACGTGGACTAATCATCTCTCCGTCTTCCTTCATGCGGCAACGATATATCAACGGAAACGGTAACTAATAATCAATCAGCTCCATGTTTAACTCCATATCATCGGCCTTTCAACTTTTAACCATGGTTGCTCAATGCGACTTTAATAATCAGCAATGGGAAGCGTCACTTTCTTAGTCGTTTGACATCCAAGCCAGAACAGCCGCGTATATACTCACAATCACAAGGACACATATCTGGAAACTAACTACTGATCACTACGAGACTTTCCTGCTACACCACGCCACTTTGACCCAGCCGTAACTCCTCTCACGACTCCTCGCATTATGCCCACTATCTAAAACCAACGTCAACACCTTCCATCTTTCCCTCACTAGTGACTTCACCTTTTGTGGAAGATCTTCAACCTCGTATCCTCGGCAACAACGAGAGCTGCAACCCCATTCATCTGCTGGCCTGGAGGTAGACGAGTGGAGATTATGCGACATCCCAGCCACTGAACATTGAGGTTTCAACATCGATCTGATTTGAGGAAGCAAGGCCAGCCAAGATCATGTCAACTGGTCACAAAAACCAATAGTTAGCATTCTACAAATCAATCCTCAAGGTTTGTAGATACGTTTGCATATATGCCTTATTATTAGAAATCTGATTATTTGTTAAACAGAATCACCAAAATGAACATATAACATACCATGCCGATGAATTTAGTCCTACTAAAATCTATATACCTAATAGTATATGGCTACTCATTAATGACATATGTTTATGACATGGCTACAAATTCAAGAATTGAGATTTCAGAGATCTAATAACAATGTATACCTTGATTGAAGTTCATATATAAATCAATAGGCTAAGTCAGGAGGTTAACATAAACACAAGTATATATAGTAGATGTTTAAATAATTTAAAACTTGTTACTCAAATGTTACCGAATCACTAAAACTACTGAACAAAACCGATGACAAATAACTCTATTCTAATTTCTCTTATAACTAATTGTAATATACTTATATGAGGGTGTGCTCACGGATCATGTTGTATTATCCCACTGAAATTCCTATCAGTAATATTATTAAATATAGTTGGAACTTTACGTACTACTTCCCTACTAATCACGTGTGCATGGAATTCATTAGCTATTACTATATATTGGTCGACCATGATGTTTTAAAATTTGAGAATATTGCTCGTGCATGAATAACATGTACATGATTAGGTCATTATGTCGTTTATGTCTGCTATATATAATAGTATTTTTTTGGTGATTATATACGAAATGTGAATATTTGTAGCATTATATTAATTAGGAGTGTTATATTAGACAATATCGTAGTTATTAATAATCCGAGTACGAGACGTATACAATGTAGTCAAAATGAAGATTAATAAATAAAAATACCTTAGTACTAATGATATTAGTATATATCTTGATCTATGTATACATATGTTCACATAAGCAATTTGAAAGCAATTTATGCGAATAGTTAATAATAATTTAATTCTATGTCACCATGTTAGGGTACTTAACAATAAATGTAATCTATGTATTTAAAATATATTTGACAATTCTTTCTTCACCCTAAATAAATATGTGACCAATGATGATAAATCATATCACCGATGAAAGTATAACACACTAGACGAAAATGATGAAATGATTCTAAGCCCATGGCTATGATTGTTACTAGTTTTCCTTTTAAAGGTAAAATTGAGTCAAACCTTGGTGGCAGACCTTCTTACTTGAATTATTGATTTCTCTAAAATCAAGGTACGAGAATCTTCTATTTTTGTTTAAATAAAGTTTACATCCCTCTTGGATATCATACATGTGTAAGAAACATTGGGGAGTCTAATTTGTTAAACTCTCAGCCTGCTCTTGAAAGTCCCTCAATTAGAATACTTGATGACTCGACACGATAATTGGTATTGTAAGATTTTAGGACTGAGGCCCAGTTATTTAGTGGAATTATGCTTGCACGACTCTGCACAGAGGTAAGGGACTTTGGTCCCCTAGTCGACTAGAAATTCATCTTGACGTGGTCGTTCTTATTTTGGATGATGAGAACACATGGTCACCTAAGCATAGACAAAATATACCAAGTACCTAAATTGTTTGAAAAATCTTCTTAGATTGATATACCATGTTGATTGAATTGGAGGCCCATTTATATTCCTCTTTTGAATTATTGGCCTACATTTTATATTCACTTGCATCCTTCTTGATTGAATCTTGAGTAGATAGAGAATACTTATTTATCTTTGATTAAATTGGATTTTCTATTGGTCTTTTAGACTGACCCGTACCCTTTTGTTTGTTCATGCAAATCTATTTCTTGAGGAAATGCATGGACAGACCCTGTGGAGTGCTGAGATGACATTAGATCTATACTTGTTGAGGAGTTTTTGCTGAGAACATGACTAAGTGCCCTTTGTGGCATTTTAATTATCTTTTATTTCCACATTATAAGACTCATTGTAAGTTCCATGTTTGGGGACACGTTTTGGATGTTTGAACCTTTGATGTTTCGAATTATTAAGCTCAACTATGATATTTATTTTTTCATCTTGGAAATTCTTATGGGTTTCAATAACAAGATATGGGCATGTGAATGATTAGAATCTAGTCATCACATAAATTGGTATCAGGGCCACTTAACAATTGGCATCAACCATCTTCTCAACCTCGAAAGAGTTTATAAACATAGAAGTAATAGTTTCCCCATCTATAGGTCTAGCTCTGGATCATGGCACTCTAACTCTGATTGTGGGAAATATAATGAGTGGTCTAGCTCATGCAGGAGTCCTCACCGAGACCATGATGGACCACTTTCACCTCCTAGAAGTGATGCTGATAAGAGATTGGAAATTTTGGAGGGCATCCTTGGGAATGCATTGGAGGGCTTCCCCAACAAATCAACCACTTTGAAGGACACTTCCTGACGGAGTTCCTCAAGATGAAACCAAATGAGTTCCTTGGGGAGAGTGAGAAGGACCAAGTGGAGAAAGCTGAGGACTGGCTTATCTCTATCAAAGACATCTTTCAAAGTATAAGTTGTCGCGAGAAGGACTGGGTGAAGTCTGGTGCTTTCATACTAAAAGGTTCCGCCAAAGTTTGGTGGAAGAACTATACAAACTCCCAACCTGAGGGAGCAACTCTTCAAAATTGGCATGAGTTTGAAGGGATCTTTGGCAACAAGTATATCCCTCTATCAGCCCCCATCAAGAAGGAGAAGGAGTTCAACTCCATCCGACAAGGGGGAGATTCAGTAGATGACTACCTTCAGTGCTTCACTCTCTTAGAACACTATGTCATTGGCTTGACTGAACAAAGGAAGATCCAAGTCTTCATCGATGGACTAACCAGAAACCTGAGTGACATCATGGTAGCACAAATGTCATTAACCTTCAATCAACTAGTCGCCAAGGCTCAATATATAGAGATACATCAGTAGAACAACTATCAACAACAACCATCCAACCCTCCCAGGAACAACAACAATAACCATCATGGCAGCAACGATAACAACCGCCAAAATGAGAGCAACTATAACAACAATAACAACAAGAGGGAACCTACTTTACCTCCTACATCTCAACCTCCTACCAATAAATCAAAAGTTGTTAATACAACTATGGGAAGCCACACTCAGGAGTGTGTCGATTTAAAATCCTATCTTCTACAACTTCATCAAGCTAGGACACCGTAGTGTCAAATGCCCTAAGCCCAGAAGGCACTCTTGACCTGAACCACCTCCTGGACCAGCTACATCTGGATAAAACTAGCCAAAGCCAAACAACTAGATACCATCTGAGCATAGGACCGGAAGGATGTATGCTTTCACTACTGAGGAAGCTGACATTGAAGTTACAATCATTATTTTGGGTCAATCTTTTAAGGCCCTATTTGATTTTGGTTCCACACCCTCTTCCATCTCTTTAGAAATGGCTAGTTCTCTAAAATTAGAAGTAGAATACATGAGTTTTGTTCTAGTTGTGGATACCCCTAGTGGTTGAGTCAAAACAACTTATCAGTAGCTTCCTCTGATTGAAGTATCCATCTTTGGAAAGGATTTCCCGACCAACCTCATCTGACTAGACACAACAGACTTTGACGCCATCCTTGGGATGGACTGGCTGTCAATATACTAAGGGATGCTTGAATGTGCGAACAAGAAGGTGTACCTCACCCACCCTGATGGAGAACAAATAACAATCATTGGACGAAGGAAGTGCAAGAAAGTACCCATATCTGTTATGAAGGCCCATAAGCTACTTGATTATGGATATCAGACTTTCCTTACTGCAATAGTCGTTGAACCAAAATCTAAAAAGATAGAAGATATAGACGTTGTATGCAAGTACCCTGAAGTCTTCCCATATGAACTCCCCATACTTCTGCCTAATAGAGAGGTAGAATTAAATATAGAGGTTCTAATAGGCACATATCCCATTTCCAAGGCACCCTACTGAATGACACCCGTCTAACTAGATATACTGAAAAAGCAACTCTAGGAACTGCTTGACCTGGCATTCATCCAACCAAGCGTATCTCCTTGGGGAGAACCTATCTTGTTTGTTAAGAAGAAGAATGGGTCAATGCGTATGTGTATTGATTACCGTATGCTCAATCAAGTGATAGTAAAAAATCGCTACCCCCTTCCTAGGATTGATTATCTATTCAATCAATTGAAGTCAACCACAATTTTTTCAAAGATCAATTTACGAAGTGGCTACCATAAAATGAAGGTGAAAGAAGAAGACATACAGAAAACAACCTCTCATACACGCTATGGCCATTATAAATATTTGGTCATGCCATTTGGACTGACTAATGCCCCATCAACATTTACGAACATGATGAATCGAGTCTTCAAGCCCTATCTTGACTCATTCATTGTAGCGTTCATTGATGATGTCCTTATCTTTTATGAGATACTAGAGCTGCATCGAGAGCACCTAAGGATAGTGAGGAATACTTTGAAGGAACACAAATCTTATGCCAAATTATCGAAATGTGAGTTTTGGCTCTCTAAGGTGATGTTCCTAGGCCATGTGATCTCTGCTGGCCACATAGTTGTTGACCCTGCAAAGGTTGAAGCCATCCTAAAATGGCAAGCTCCACAAACACCATCAGAAATTTGAAGCTTTCTTGGACTAGCAGGCTATTACCGATGCTTGATTAAGGATTTCTTCAAGCTATCACTACCCTTGACCAAGTTGACAATGTGAAGATAGCTTTTAGGAGTTGAAGAACTATTTGACCTCCACACCAGTTTTGACCTTACCAATAGAAGGGGAAAACTATGTCATCTACATCGATGCCTCCGAAAAGGCTTAGGGTGTGCTCTCATGCAAGAAGTCAAAGTGATTTCATATGCCTCTCGTCAACTAAATCCTAATGAGTAGAATTACCCCACCCATAACTTAGAGCTTGCCACCATAGTCTTTTCCCTCAAGATATGGATGCATTATCTTTATGGAGTTACTTTTGAGGTGTTTTATGGCCATAAGAGCCTAAAATACCTCCAGACACAGAAGGATTGGAACCTTCAACAATGTATATGGGTCAAATATTTAAAGGACTATGACTTTACCATCACTTACCACCTCGGTAATGCAAATGTAGTAGCTGATGCCCTGAGTAGAAAGAATGCAAATGTATGTGTAGCCACAAGGATTTCTAAATGGAGGAACTTAGAAACAATTACAAAGTGGAAGCCTGAGTTTGAAGAACTACCTGTGAAGATGGTGAGTCTCTCCATCACTCCTGATTGGGTCTCTGAGATGATCACAATAAGGCCCCTAAACTTGCTTAATGAGTTGAATAAGATTAATTATCATAATTGAATTATTATAACCCTAATATAACCTTTTTAAATGCTTTGAAATCATAAGACAAGCTTATGTTTCAATTTTGATCCAATTTGGACACTGTTTGTGCAAGTTATGCAATTTTATGCACATTTCAGACTTTTCTACAATTTACCCAATTGAGAGGTTTTATTTGCCATTTATCACTTGCATTATGTTCCTTGGATATTATCTCATCATTATTGAGCTTTTTGAGCAATGGGTCACCTATTTAAACCATGGTTTGAAGGTGTTTTCTCCAAGGGTATTTAAGGGTTTACCTCTTCACGGATGAGCTACCTTTAGTAGCTATCAACTAATGAATTATTTGATTGTCTGGAAAATTTGACAATGAAAAGGTAAGAAGGTATGTACACATGGTGGGGGAACTTCTTGTGTGTGTGATTGTATATTCTTAATAAATTAAGGCCATGGACACTTGGATAGATACTATAACTTCAACTTTTTCTTTTTCTTTATCTTAAAGTTTCATATACTTATCCCAAAGTACCAAAATGAGACATTTTATCTCCACCACTTCCCTCCTTCTCCCAACCTCATTTTCCCTCTGTGCTGCTATGAAATTTTCTATCCAAGGAAGAAGAAAGTAGGGATCTTCTTGGAAAAAGGATCTAGGGTTGCAATTGACTTCATTTTAGGGTTGAAAAAGCTTCCTTCTAGTGATCTTAACCTAAAAGAGTAAGATTTCCTTCTTTCCTCCAATTATTTCTTTGTTATCCTTCCTCCTAGATTTATCCAATTTGAAACCTTGCTTTTCCATGGTAGAAATTTCTCTAAAGCTGTAAGACCATACCTTTCTTGCTCCTTATGCTTAGGGTTTGCTCCATTGATGAAGAAAGGTGCTAGATCGACGAATTCATAGTTTATTCTTGGATTTTCTACCCTACCTGCTCAAGATTTCTTCTTTGTGGGGTTTCATATTCTCATTAGAGGCAAGTTTTATAACTTGCTCCACGTTTATTGCTTACCATAAGCTTTCTAGATTATGTTCTTGGTTGAAAATGATGATACATGCACTAAAAAGCTATGCTTTACTTGGATTTCAATTTTTATAATGTTTCCTGTTCTAATTTCAGTTATATATGAACCTGTGATCATGTGTACGTTATTGTTAAGGTATAATATGACTTGGATCAGGTTGTTTTGACAACCTATGGTGCTAAGCACCTATCAAACAATGGTCTATTTTAGGGTTTAAAGTTGATTTCTTCTATAAACCCAAGACCTGATGATGGTACGATTACAACAACCCTATGGTGTTGTCTTCATGACAACTGATGGTCATCATTAAAGGTGTCAAATGATGGTGAGAACCTATGGTCACCCCCTTAGGTCATATTTTGGATCAATTAGAAGTTTAATGATCAACCATTAAGTACCCTATTGACGTTATCAATCAATGACAACATTAACTTAATATTTGATGATGATTAATGAATATAGTGCTAATCTAACAACCTATGGTGACTTAATGGTCACTAATGATAGTGGATCAGGTCTCCACAGTCTATGGTGAGTTAATCATATAGTTGTAGCATCAATTAAGCCTTAGATAAATGGTTTCTTCAATTACTTGATGCAATGGTCAAACCTATATTGTTATTAATGATTTTAACATATGAACTTGACCCAATGGTCAAGATCTAATGTTTATTTCTCCAATAAAGTGGAATGATGGATAATGTAATATTCTTGTCCTAATAATGTGATTTATATGGTTTCCTTTATGTGATCAACTTAAGGAGCTTACTTGTTGACAATGGATGACTTGTTTTAACTAAATAGTCAATTGTGGGTTTTACCCTACTCTCAATGGAACTTTTTGTGTTGTTAATCAAGGGATGTATAGGGTTAGATAGTTACTCTTTCTAGAGAACAAATAAAGGACTTCATAGGTGGTTTATCTGAGGTATTGACTTATGTAAACAACCAATGGTATTACCTTTTAAACATCTAATGATTCTGGGTGACATTGTGGTATGGTCATATGGGTTGAAAGATGATGGAACAAATGGAGGGTTACCCTTAGCAAGGTAGTCTTACCTATTCACTCATATGAATAGAAGGGATGAAAACCATATTGTTTGTATATGTAACCCTAATGAGGTATAGCTTGTTATGCCTAGCTTTAATATAACTAAATGATGGTAATTGGGTAAGAATAGTCCTTGAATGATTAATACAATCATGGAGTACTCTCTTATTGTTGTTGAAACCCTAGTATGCTATAACCGGATGGTTACACCTTGATTTATGTGTGGAATAATACTTGAGAATAGTATGGAATGTGATGGTGATGCTTCAGCTTATGGATACATGATCCAATGGGGATGCGATGAGTTAGGGTTTGGGTATAGGTGCTGATTAATAACATTGATATAATTTATTATGTTGAACCTAACTCTAATGCAAATAGATAAATATGAGTATTCATGTTTAACATTTTTATATGATGGAATGATGGTGGAATAACCTCCTTAACATGATCATAAACTTAATGTGTTAATTGGTGGTTATCATAGTCACATGGTTGATACTCTCTTATGCTAAACAAGTGCATTATGAATATGATGAGTGTTAATCATACCTAGATTCCTTGCATGTTGATGAAATAAAGGAATGTTCTTAATGTTAATATAACACTGCTATGATTGTTTATGAATATCCCCTATCTCATTAATGTAATATTGTGTTGATCTGGTGTATTATATGTAAATGGTGTTGTTGAGCCTGTTATAAGGCATGCAAAGATAATGATGATCCTATAGGGAATAGTATGATGGTCTTAATGACCTTTGGGCATGGTTGATCCCTAAATGAGGTTTAATCCTCTTGTGTTGATAAGGGTTGATATCCTATGATATTGTGAAAAGGATTTATATCCTATGATAGTATGATGGTCTTAATGACCTTTGGGCATGGTTGAGCCCTGAATGAGGTGTAATCCTCTTATGTTGATAAGTGTTGATACCCTATAATATTGTGAAAAGGATTTATATCTTGTGATAATATGATGACTAGTGTGGTCTCATGAATGACAAGTGAATAGTATCATGTGATGATGAGATGAGAAATTAGTTTCACATGTTTTATATATTTTCATAGTTGTGATATTTATATGCTTGCTAGAAGTGAATTAGGGTTTATATGTCCACTTGTTTTATGTAGCCTTAATTCACCCAATTGGCATAACTAATCAAGTGCAACTCTAATCATGTAATGCCTTGTGCCTTATAACCATCTTCAGTGTCAGAACTTGCCAGATGGTGAAACGAGTATTCCTAAGGGAAACTCAGAGCACATACTGTTGAGTATGTGGGGGTGGTAGGTTGAGGATATATCCTTGTCATCCACAATGCAGATTGTGGAGGTTGGCTATGGCAATGCCTCATACATCTGATGTGATTGAGAACAGTTGTGGTCATATCTATTTGATTATAACAAGATGTGATTAGAGGAGAACTGCATTTGTACCTCAATGATTGGGCTTGAATACCTTGGTTTCTAGTGTCGTGACCTATACCAAGGTCGGACTAGTGGTTATCAGCTTGACTATATGTCATTGTGGTTAAAGCTTTGACTGATATGTCACTGCCTTTTTACTTGTACTGACTGAGGGGAAGAGATCTTAGGATACCGACAATCCCAGATCTTGTATGGAATCAAATATCCCTTCCAGGGGTCTGTTGGACTTTGAATGGTACGATTCAAATTCCCCAGGGTGTAATAAAAGATGTAATTGTAACTACTGCCATCAAACCAATAGACAAATTGTTACTAAATATGCAGAATAATCATAAACAACAGATTAGCAAAAATCACTAAAATTTAAAACCATTTTTGCAAGCAGATCCTCTTCCAGAATACTCTTACGGAAAGATCCAAAACTCATACATATCATGATTTACATTGTACAAAATTATTTCATCTAATCTCGAGGACAATATATAACAGTTGCTCTATCAAAACACATACTCAAGAAACATAAAACCTTGAGGCTTACAAGCCAAAATATCATATTGTTCCTGACACCATTACAAACCAACTCCAAGGACCTGAGAGTACATAGACGACACATAGAACTTCTATCTATAAGACATGATAGATAGTACACTCAACCAGAGCTATTATTGTTGCCTCACCTGTTGTTCCTCCTTTGTAGAAAGGTCTCTACCGCCACGTGCACGTCCACCTAAAAATTGTGGATCCCATGGGGTGAGATAATTGTCCCAGCGAGAGGTATAACTCTCTTCCGACCATATTATTATCACAAATAAGCATTTATAAAACTGAGCAGAGGTTCTTTATTATTAACAAGCATGATTAATCACTGTATGAACATAACAAAGTATTCTATTTTCTTAAGAAAAAGGATGCATATATCCACGGTAAAATAATAAACCATCTATCTACTTCACAAGGAATGTAAAGAAACATGAATAACATCTATCAACTAAGATATATAACTGAAGCATGTATCAACCAATGTTTTCCCTATTCAATCCTTAATAAAATACGCCACATGGCTGGTTACATTTTACAGTCACACTTATGCCTTGAGGAGATGAAGTATACCACGTTCATCTCCAACCGTCCATAAACTTCTCACAAGTCAGTACCATACAAGGTCAATGGAAGAGCTGAATGCCAAGACCTCACCTGTCTCGGTCAGTACAAGACTACTGGTAGTGACATCTCGTATCAATCTACAAAAAGAGCATGCTAGGGTACAAAGCATTTTTGCTCAGAGCTACTACTTCAACATGTACTCTCTTAGGGGAACATCTACTAACAACCGTCCCTACTTATCAAATTACTGAGTCAAGGCATATAGCCATACTCTGAGCCATAGGCCAGTTCACCGTGCTCAATTATATAGTCTATGACCGTAGTTGCACTCGAGCCAGAATATGGCATATAGCCAAATCCCCATTTATTTTGAGTTTGTAAGGGGATCGGCTCACATCTGGCCGTCCAAGCTTATGCCCTCACATATAAAAAATATGCACTCCAGATTATGCCACGGAAAAACCCATTCCACCATTCAGTAAATCCTGACGCTGATGGATCTATGGTCAGGGAAACATTTTATAGTTTCTAATGATATATTAAGTGCATTACATTATTCTTTTAGCATCAAACAAGTTATAAGCATCAATCATAAATAAATGCTACCAAAGAAAGGTGTAATACATCTATCACATACTTTTCTAATCTTTAAAACACATTTAGATACGTAACACTTGGGATTTCAGTCCCTTATCATGTTATTGGGAATACTCATCCCTTCACATCACCATTATTGTAACATCCCTGGCCTGAGTTATGCTTTAACCCTAGGTGTTTTTATTATGAAATATTATTATATGCTTAATCTTATCTTGTGAAAAATAATTAGGACTCATGAGGAACTTATGTTTCAATTTTGGTCCTGTTTGAACCATGTTGAAACATTGTTTTGTTAATTTTGGACTAAAGTGAAAATTACCTAAGTTGAGGGGTTAACATAAAAATTGCACATGATAAAATGTTCCTCTGATGTTGATACATCATAAGAATGAATATAATGTAGTGGTATGGTTCCCACAAGCTTGGGCACCAAGATAGAGCTTGTTGGACAATGTTTGTGCATAAAAACCTAGTTTTGGTGTAATGTGCAATTTACCCAAAACCTAGGGTTCAATATGCAAATTACCACTTCAATAAGGTCCCTGATGTTTCTTTGCATCATTTAGAGAAAAGAAAATGAGAGGGGTGCCTCATTTGAATTATCTTGGAGGAGAGAAAATCTTGACATTAAAATAATCAAGATTTAAGGTTAAATGGGACTTTAATTTAATTTAATGCAAAAAGAAATAAATTAATTGAGGATCCCTTTAACCAAAAGTTGAAGGATGTGTTTGAAATAGTGTTGGACGAGCTTGTGCCTTTCCATGGAACAAAAATATCTTGGTTGAGTGGAAGCCACTCACAATATCATAATAAAAAGTAATATCCACTAAAAGGATGGATATAAATATAAAACTCCTTAAGGTGCTTAATTTCTTTTCCATTAATTCTTGGATAATGAAGAGGTTTTGCAAGAAAATGAAGATGTTTTAGTGGCCAAGAAATGGAGGGGGATTTTATGGAAATTATTTTGGAATTAAAAGAAAATAATCCATTTTCTCTTTCCTTGAAAATCCCTTCTACATGTCCTTTTTCCAATACACTAAGGATCGTTTCCTTAGTTTCCTCTTCCCATCTTTGCTTTGGCCTACCAAAGGAGAGCTCAGGAGCAGGATAGGGACGATTCTAACCTGTTGGTAAGTTTTCATCATCTTCTACCTCGGATTCATGGTGAAAACCCTAAAGCAATGCTTGATTATTGGTTTTCTTCACCCTATTTCCAATCCTAGCCATCTTTTTCATCGAAAAGCTCAAGGAAGGAGCTTGGACAACTTCTGGAACTCCATCCACCATTAGAGACATGGAGCTTGGAGCTTGGAATCAGTTCTATAGGTGGGTTTTATAACTCAAACCCTTAATCATTTCTATTGCATCCATTCCTATAATAATCGTTGGTTATTCTTTTCTATTTGATACTCTTTTAGGTCATTGCTGAAATTCCCATGAAAAACGGTTGTTATTCCTAGTTGTTCTAAGGAGGACGATGATGACATCATCTTAGATGTTTATCTAAGAAAAATACCAGGTCAAACGATCTTTTTAGTTGCTCAAACGGTTTCCCAAACCGTTTGAGAGCAAACGGTTTCAAACCGTTTGGAATGAAATAGTTTCATCAAACTGCATGGAGGGAAACAGTTTCATACCATTTGGTGAGGTTGACCAGGGTTTACCATTTGGGGATTTTTTCAAAATAATCTAGGTTAATGACCCATCAATTATAATTGATTAACTCTAGTTGGTTCATGAGTTGAAGGTCCAACAATCACCAAAACCCTGATCGGGTTGAGTGCTGATTTCATAAGTGTTTGAGTTTGAAACTTGGGTTGATTGACCCAAACAGTTTCAAAACTGTTTAGGGATCACCAAAACATTCTCAAGACCGTTTGGTGGTCACCCAAGACCGTTTGGTGGTCACCCAAGACCGTTTGGAGGTCTAGGGTTAGGTATGGTTGAGCAATTGAAGATCCAAAGATACTAAGTTGAAGTGTAATCAATTGCTGATTTAGTGATCAAACCAATGATCCAAACCCTAATTGGTTGACTTGAATTTTGATTATGACATGGGAAAACGGTCTCAAGACCGTTTTGAGGTCATACAAACGACCTCAAGACCGTTTGGGGTCAGGTCATGTTCAATTTGGATGATGGTTCAATGGTTTCAAAGTAACTAATCTTACATTGATTAATGTTGAAGGATCATCGATTCCAAACCCTAATTCAATTGATTCAAACCCTAATTGATGACCAATTGAGGGTCAATCAAATTAGTTGAAGGTTGACCTATTTAACTCAATTAAAGTATGATGATAGGTCCAATTGATGATTGGTTACATGAATTCAATGATTGAAGGAATCCACATTGGAAACCCTAATTCAATTTGATTGGTTGAGACCATATTTGGTCCATGCGGTTTTGAGGAGGTTTGGACCAAATGGTCTCAAGACTGTTTGAGTCCAAACTGTCTCAATATCATTTGGGACCAAATGGTCTCAAGACCATTTGGGACCAAACGATCCCAAACCGGTTGAGTTCATGCGGTTTCAAAAAGGTACTTTAGCAAACAGTTTCATGTGACCAACTTTAGCAAACGATCTTGAAGATCACCTTTAGCAAATGATCTTAAAGGTCACCTTTAGCAAACGATCTTGAAGGTCACCTTTAGCAAACAATCTTGAAGGTCACCTTTAGCAAACGATCTTGAAGGTTACCTTTAGAAAATGATCTTGAGGGTCACCTTTGGCAAACGGTTTCAACCTCAACTTTACCAAACGGTTTCAAATATGTAACCAAGACCATTTGGAGGTTTATTGAGCAAGACCGTTTGAGGTCTAAGAGTCCAAGGTCATTTGGAAGGTAATCAACCAAAATTGTATGAACACTTAAAGTGAATAAAGGTCAATGGTTTAAGTGGTCAATTACATGATGAAAACCTATGGTGTTTATAATAATAGTATATTTAATAAGATGGGGTGATTAGTACCCTTTAAATAGTCAAGTTTTAATGAACATGGAGAGAATGACATAACCCATGATGTCAATTCTTCTTCAAGTTGAGTTGACTTAGCTTAATCAAGGCTGAAGTAAGCATCATCCTATAGAGGATGAGAGAGAAAAGACTTCCAATATGAATGATAATCATGTAGTGGACTTTCAATAAGAATAAATGTCTAATTAGGGGATGATCCATTATAGTGAGATCATGAAACCCTAATTATGAAAGTTAATGAATTATAACCCTAATTGAGGGCATTGATAGGTGAAATATGAATACATGATGATGGTATGATCTTAACTCATAGTGATGACATGAGAAACCATAATCTAGTGTGATGTGATGTGAATAGTAAACCCTAATCTAGGGTGATGTGATGTGAATAGTAAACCCTAATCTAGGGTGATGTGATGTGAATAGAAAACCCTAATCTAGGGTGATGTGATGTGAATAGTAAACCCTAATCGTGGGTTATTGAATATAAATCCTAATGAAGGGTGATTTCATATGAAACCATAATTAAGAGTAATATTATGCAAACCCTGAAGAATGATGTGAAGTAAGACTTAAATCTAGGATGATGCCATATAATGATATGTGCAATCATAGTCATGGTATAATGGCCAATACACTAAAGTAGGATGTGGTTATTACAATAAAGTAAGATGAGGATGTTATAACCATGAAGGGTAAAGTTGATGAACTATATGAATGATAGTGTTGATACCCTAATGAATAAGAGTCTAAAGGATAAGATGATGCACAGAACATTATATATCTAATTTCATATATGTGTAACAATCCTATACATCTTACAAAGATGAGGGTATGAAACTCTTAGAAGTAAAGAATGTAATATTATATAATGGAGTGAAATACATCCTAAGAGTTGGCATACCTAAAATAGTAGATAATGATTTATTCTATATCAACAATGCCTAATTATGGGATAGGTTCATATCACTAAAAGATGGCTGGATAATTCTAAAATGCGACCAATGAACCATAATATTTAAAAGCCCTAACCTTAAGCAATATGATGACAAACCAGAACCCTGATAATAAAGCAGTGGGTGAAACCTTATAAAGGTAAAATACCTTAAATGATTGAGTATAGGAAACCTTACTGTAGACAATGCCTTAACCTAAAATGAGTCCATACCATTAAAGGTAGTTGGACCATTCTTGTGTATGACCTATGCACTTCATGATGAGAGTGATAGGTTAATGGATGAAAGCATTAAGATGGGAAGTACCTTAATACAAGATAAGATGATAACTCAAGGAAGTTGGAGGTGATGAGAAAAGTGATATACCTTGATGCATTTCAAATCCAATCTATTTGGGTAAGAAACATATGAAATGTGTTATGTAAATTGTTACAATAAACTATAATGAGTTTGATATACCTTGATAAGCATAGGCTAATATACCTTGAGAATAAGGGTAAGCCAAACTAATGAGTATGATGTAATCATACCATGATAAGGATGAGGAATGAACTCATACCTTGTACTGAGAATCATTTAATGATAAATGTTAAGAGTAATGAACATGAGTGAATTCTAAAGATTTTTAATGGCCTTATGAGCCATATGTTTAGATGTTTCCTAGTGAGAGGTGAGAAGGTGTTTTATTGGCCTTATGAGCTATGAGGATGGTTGTTGCATAGTGAGAGGTGACAAAATGTTGTAAAGGTTACACAGGATTGATATAGTTCAATACTTGGAATAGTTGCACAGGATTGGCATAGTTCAATACCTGGAATAATATCACAAGATTGATATAGTTCAATACTTGGAATAGTTGCACAGGATTGGCATAGTTCAATACCTAGAATAATATCACAGGATTGATATAGTTCAATACCTAGAATAGATGCACAAGATTTGCATAGTCAAATACCTGGAATAACAACTGCACATGATTGGTTATATTCCAATACCTAGAATAATAACACAGGATTGGTAATAACCCAATACCTAGAATAATAACATAGGATTGGTTAAATCCCAATACCTGGAATAATAACACATGATTGGTTAAATCCCAATACCTGGAATAATAACACAGGATTGGTAATAATCCAATACCTAGAATAATAACACAGGATTGGTTAAATCCCAATACCTGGAATAATAACACAGGACTAGTTAAATCCAAATACCTGGAATAATAACACATGATTGGTAATAACGCAATACCTGGAATAATAACACATGATTGGTAATAATCCAATACCTGGAATAGTTGCACAGGATTGCCATAGTTCAATACTTGGAATGGTTACACAAGATTGACATAATTCAATACTTGGAATGGATACACATGAATACTATAAATCTAATGCTTGTACTAGTTGCACAGGATTGGTGTAACCCAATGACTGAAATATTTATATAGGATTGGTATAGACCAATGCCTGAATAAGACATGATGATGTACACTCTCATGTTCAATATAACCAAAATCTATTTAGTAGATTGGCTAAGGCCAATAAGTTGAAGCAAGAATGTCTCATGGGTGACATATCAAGATAATGAGTGTCACAAGAGAAGCTTGACATGATGGTATAATATGAAGGATAAATGATATACATGTTCTTCCTATTCCTTATAAAGAGAATAGTTGATATATTATTCGATCATAAATAGTTACAATGCTATAAGATGAGAATACTTTAAACTGCTTATCCTTTGACCAGTTTTATATCTTTCACAGCAATAATAATGTTTTGGCGGGGAGTTATATCTCCCACTGGGAGAATTTACAATTGTCTCACCCCCGTGGGATCCAATGTTTTTAGGTGGACGTGGGAAAGGAGACAATAAACTTTTAGCAGAGAAAGACCAGCAGCAGCATCGAGGACAACAATAATATCTCAAGTGGAGATACTACATGTCTAGTCTTATAGTTAGAAAGTCCTATGTGTTGTCTCTGTACTCTCAGGTCCTCGGAGTCTGTAGTCATTGTTTTATTGAATCGATATGAGATTTTGGCTTGATGCCTCGAGGTTTTATGCTGTCTGTATATAATGTTGAATAGGACAGCTGATGTTGTAATCCTTGAGAAGAGATAGTACATGTTGTGTACTTATGGAACAAAATGTAAATATTATACTTTTGTTCTTGATGAAAAATATTTCCTATGTGTGGATCTCTTTGCAAAAAGTTTTATTTTTTAATGATTTTCAGTAATCCGCTGCAAATGATTAGCTTCCGCTTAAGTAAATTTTGTTGTTATAAGTTGGATGCCAAAATTTAGTGGTATTAGAGCTCTAGGTTCGCTGATTCTACAGAGACATAGGACTAAGGTATCAAGTCTATTCTAAGTGTACTTCAGTGTATCTTATAGTGTCTTCTGCTTATGCAGAAGAAGATATATAACTTAAAGATGTCTGAAGGACATGAAGAATATGTTGTTGAGAGCAATGTTGCTGCACCAGTGGGAGGTGTAAGGGATCAGGCAAGGGAGGAACCAGTGCCTGAAAATCCTCATGTTGATGAAATGATAAGAGGAAACCCTGATGTTCATAATCTTTTTGGGCAACTCATGACTACAATGAGGTATATAGCAGACCGCATGCCAGACCGACACCTAGGGCACCAGTTCCCAATGAGGGATATGGGTCTGGTAAGACCTTTGAACGACTACGTCGTGTAGGAGCCATAGAATATGATGGAACATCTAAACCAGTAGATGCTGATCTCTGGCTCATTGAGTTAGAAAAAGCCTTTAAGATCCTTAGTATCCCAGAGGCTGACAAAGTTAAACATGCGGTGTACCTTTTGAAAGGTAGTGCTGGACACTGGTGGGCTATAGAAGAAATAAAAAGGAATCATGAAGAGGTTGGATGGGAGGAATTTCGTCGAGAATTCGTCAATAAGTATTTTCCAAAGACTTATTTAGATGAAATGATCTCACAGTTTGAGAAAATACGACAGGGAGCCATGTGAATAAGTGAATATGAGGTTAAGTTCATGGAACTTTTACAAATTTTCCCCCAGATGGCTGCTACTGAGGAGGAAAAGATTTGACTCTTTGAGAAAGGATTGAATGCTGAGATGTCCATTCCAGCATCTACCCTAGAAAGTAGGGAGAGGTTTTCCACATTTGTGGAGTCTATACGGAGGATAGAAAGATCTACGATAAAGAAACATGAGACAAACCTCAAAAGAAAGTCTACACAGTCACATGGACTAATGAGTAGTGGCAGTAGACAACTAAAATCTTCACCAGTCCAACCACAATATAGTGCACCTATGAAGGGTCATCAAGTTGGGGTCGAGCTTGTCATAAATGTGGACAGCTAGGACATTTTAGACAACAATGTCCAAGGAGAAATAGTGAGATGACCCAGTAGTCAAGGCATAATCTGCAAAACCAACAAGGACCTCAGACCAGTGGAGCATATGGTAGAGGACAAAGGAAAGTGTCACAGTTTAGTCCATCTACTTCTGGTAGTAGAGGACAAAGGCAATAACAAATAACAACTAAGTACATGTTACATGTTAGATAAGATGCTAGTTATATTGTAAAAGGTAGACTTGTCAAGATAGAGCTTTCTATTTTGAGTTACCTTCTATTTCCTACTATAAGAAAAATAGTTTTTGTTTAGTTCATCTATATAATCCTTTAAGGATATGTGGAAGAGATAAGAAGGATGAAAACTTATGTTTAGTTTAATATTCTCTTATATGTTTGAAAATTTCTCTTTACACGCAGAAAGGGAAAAGATGTAAAACTGAGATACCAAGTAATGAAAATTAAAGAGATGTTAAGCGTATGAAACATAATATAAAACAAATACATACTACCTAATTTCAGTTCTTGAATACCCTGGCCAGGTATTCATTTATTGAAGGCAAGGTAAGTATGACATATCTAGATTGTTATCTTTTTGACTACCCTGATCAAGTAGTCATTCTGAAACAATCTCCAAAGTTTAAAGAAGAAGGAGATGTGACATGGATATTTCTAGCACATTCTAATTGATATATTAAGGAATTTGATTTACTCATAAATCAACTTATAAAGGAAAATGAAGATGTAATGTGTTACAAACACATGTGTAAATACTAAGGGAAGGAATTCTGGTATCTGAGGAATATCAGGCTATTTTATGATGGTTTCTTGAAAGGGTTAACTGTGAAATCAGTCCAGTTACCTAATGCAGTATGAACATCACATATTAGGGGTTTATGCTTTGCATAAACATAACAATTGAAGATATCTTTGAGATAAGTTCTTGGTTGATAAGTAACCTTCCTTATGGTAAGAGAATGTATAACTAATGAGATAATTAGTACATGTAATAAGGAAATCTTGTATTGTGTCATCAGGTAAGATGACACAATCAAAGTATGAAAAGACTTATAGTTCCAAGTGGGTGATAAAACATAATTGTAATATTGAAAGAGAACTGCTGAATCAACTAAGAAGTATGGGTATATGTGTTCCAGGTGAACCATTCCATGATAAATTTGTGTGAAATAACTTTTTGATCAAATCTCTATGGTGTCTCCATAATAATGAGATGTTATGTCATGACATGATGATAGGATGCATGAATAAGATCTGTTTCCCTATATTTGGGATTTCGGGGACGAAATCCTTGTTAGGGATTTATAATTTGTAACATCCCTCACCTGGGTTATGCTTTATCCCTAGGTGTTTTGATTATGAAAGATGATTATATGCTTAATATTATCTTGTGAAAAGTAATTATGGATCATGAGGAACTTATGTTTCAATTTTGGTCCTGTTTGAACAATGTTGAAACATTGTTTTGTTAATTTTGGACTAAAGTGCACATTACCTAAGTTGAGGGGTTAACTTGAAAATTGCACATGATAAAATGTTCCTCTGATGTTGAGACATCATAAGAATGAATATGATGTAGTGGTATGGTTCCCACAAGATTGGGCACCAAGATAGAGCTTGTAGGACAATGTTTGTGCATAAAAACCTAGTTTTGGTGTAATGTGCAATTTACCCAAAACCTAGCGTTCAATATGCAAATTACCACTTCAATAAGGTCCCTAATGTTTATTGGCATCATTTAGAGCAAATAAAATGAGAGGGGCACCTCATTTGAATTATCTTGGAGGAGAGAGAATCTTGACATTAAAATAATCAAGATTTAAGCATAAATGGGACTTTAATTTAATTTAATGCAAAAAGAAATAAATTAATTGAGGAGCCCTTTAACAAAATGTTGAAGTATATGTTTTCAATAGTATTTGACGAGCTTTTGCCTTACCATGGAACAAAAAGATCTTGTTTGAGTGGAAGCCACTCACAATATCATAATAAAAAGTAATATCCACTAAAAGGATGGATATTAATATAAAACTCCTTAAGGTGCTTAATTTCTTTTCCATTAATTCTTGGATAATGAAGAGGTTTTGCAAGAAAATGAATATGGTTTCTTGGCCAAGAAATGTAGGGGGATTTTATGGAAATTATTTTGGAATGAAAAGAAAATAATCCATTTTCTCTTTCCTTGAAAATCCCTTATACATGTCCTTTGTCCAATACACTAAAGATCATTTCCTTAGTTTCCTCTTCCCATCTTTGCTTTGGCCGACCAAAGGAGAGATCAGGAGCAGGAGAGGGACGACTCTAACCTGTTGGTAAGTTTTGATCATCTTCTACCTCAGATTCATGGTGAAAACCCTAAAGCAATGCTTGGTTATTGGTTTTTTTTCACCCGATTTCCAATCCTAGCCATCTTGTTCATCCAAAAGCTCAAGGACGGAGCTTGGACAGCTGCTGGAACTCCATCCACCATTAGAGACGTGGATATTGGTGCTTGGGATCAGTTCTAGAGGCGGGTTTTATAACTCAAACCCTTAATCATTGCTATTACATCCATTCCTATAATAATCGTTGGTTATTCTTTTCTATTTGATACTCTTTTGGTTCATTGCTGAAATTCCCATGAAAAATGGTTTTGGTTCTTGGTTGTTCTAAGGAGGACGATTATGACATAATATTATATGTTTATTTAAGAAAAATCCCAGGTCAAATGGTCTCCTTAGTTGCTCAAACGGTTTCCCAAACCGTTTGGGAGCAAACGGTTTCAAACCGTTTGGAATGAAATGGTTTCATCAAACCGCATGGAGGGAAACGGTTTCAAACCATTTCGTGAGGTTGACCAGGTTTGACTATTTGGGTATTTTTTCAAAATAATCTAGGTTAATGACCCATAAATTATAATTGATTAACTCTAATTGGTTCATGAGTTGAAGGTCCAACAATCACCAAAACCCTAATCAGGTTGAGTGCTGATTTCATAAGTGTTTGAGTTTGAAACTTGAGTTGATTGACCCCAACGGTTTAAAAACCATTTGGGGATCACCCAAATGATCTCAAGACCGTTTGGTGGTCACCCAAGACCATTTTGAGGTCTAGGGTTAGATATGGTTGAGCAATTGAGGATCTAAAGATACTAAGTTGAAGTGTAATCAATTGTTGATTTAGTGATCAATCCAAAGTTCCAAACCCTAATTGGTTGACTTGGATTTTGATGATGACATGGGAAAATGGTTTCAAGACCGTTTGGAGGTCATCCAAAAGACCTCAAGAGCGTTTGGGGTCAGGTCATGTTCAATTTGGATTATGGTTTAATGGTTTCAAAGTAAATAATCTTACATTGATTAATGTTGAAGGATCATCGATTCCAAACCCTAATTCAATTGATTCAAACCCTAATTGATGACCAATTGAGGGTCAATTGAGGGTCAAATAAGTTGAAGGTTGACCTATTTAACTCAATTAAAGTATGATGATAGGTCCAATTTATGATTGGTTACATGAATTCAATGATTGAAGGAATCAACATTGGAAACCCTAATTCAATTTGATTGGTTGAGACCATATTTGGTCCATGCGGTTTTGAGGAGGTTTGAACCAAACGGTCTCAAGAATGTTTGGGACCAAATGATCCCAAACTGGTTGAGTTCATGCAGTTTCAAAAAGGTACTTTATGAAACGATCTTGAAGGTCACCTTTAGCAAACGATCTTGAAGGTCACCTTTAGCAAACGATCTTGAGGTTCACCTTTAGCAGACGATCTTGAGGGTCACATTTGGCAAATGGTTTCAACCTCAACTTTACCAAATAGTTTCAAATATGTAACCAATACTGTTTGGAGGTTTATTGAGCAAGACCGTTTGAGGTCTCATTGGTCAAGACCGTTTGAGGTCTAAGAGTCCAAGGTCATTTGGATGGTAATCAACCAAAATTGTATGAACACATAAAGTGAATAAAGGTCAATGGTTTAAGTGGTCAATTACATGATGAAAACCTATGGTGTTTATAATAATAGTATCTTTAATAAGATGGGGTGAATAGTACCTTTAAATAGTCAAGTTTTAATGATCATGGCGATAATGACATAAACTATGATAATCATGTAGTGGACTTTAAATAAGAATAAATGTCTAATTAGGGTATGATCCTTCATAGTGAGATCATGAAACCCTAATTATGAAGGTTAATGAATCATAACCTTAATTGAGGGCATTGATAGGTGAAATCGTAATACATGATGATGGTATGATCTTAACTCATAGTGATGACATGAGAAACCTAATCTAGGGTGATGTGGTGTGAATAGTAAACCCTAATCTAGGGTGATGTGATGTGAATAGTATACCCTAATCGTGGGTTATTGAATATAAATCCTAATTAAGGGTGATTTCATGTGAAACCCTAATTAAGAGTAATATTATGGAAACCCTGAAGAATGATGTGAAGTAAGACTTAAATCCAGGATGATGCCATATAATGATATGTGCAATCATAGTCATGGTATAATGGCTAATACACTAAAGTAGGATGTGGTTATTACAATCAACTAAGATGAGGATGTTATAACCATGAAGGGTAAAGTTGATGAACTATATGAATGATAATGTTGATACCCTAATGAATAAGAGTATAAAGGAAAAGATGATGCCCATAACATTATATATCTAATTTCATGTATGGGTAACAATCCTATACATCTTACAAAGATGAGGGTATGAAACTCTTAGAAGTAAAGAATTTAATATTATATAATGGAGTGAAATACATCCTAAGAGTTGACATACCTAAAATAGTTGATAATGATTTATTCTATATCAACAATGCCTAATTATGGGATAGGTACATATCATTAAAAGATGGCTGGATAATTCTAATATGCAACCAATGTACCATAATATTTAAAAGCCCTAACCTTGAGAAATATGATGACAAACCAGAACCCTAATAATAAAGCAGTGGGTGAAACCTTATAAAGGTAAAATACCTTAAATGATTGAGAATAGACAACCTTACTGTAGGCAATGCCTTAACCTAAAATGAGTCCATACCATTAAAGGTAGTTAGACCATTCTTGTGTGTGACCTATGCACTTTGTGATGAGAGTGATAGGTTAATGGATGAAAGCATTAAGATGGGAAGTACCTTAATACAAGATAAGCTGATAACTCAAGGAAGTTAGAGGTGATGAGAAAAGTGATATACCTTGATGCATTTCAAATCCAATCTATTTGGGTAAGAAACATATGAAGTGTGTTATGTAAATTGTTACAATAAAATATAATGAGTTTGATATACCTTGATAAGCATAGGCTAATATACCTTGAGAATAAGGGTAAGCCAAACTAATGAGTGTGATGTAATCATACCATGATAAGGATGAGGAATGAACTCATACCTTGTACTGAGAATCATTTAATGATAAATGTTAAGAGTAATGAACATGAGTGAATTCTAAAGATGTGTAATGGCCTTATGAGCCATATGTTTAGATGTTGCCTAGAGAGAGGTGACAAGGTGGTTTATGGGCCTTATGAGCTATGAGGATGGTTGTTGCCTAGTTAGAGGTGACAAAATGTTTTAAAGGTTACACATGATTGATATAGTTCAATACCCGAAATAGTTGTACAGGATTGGCATAGTTCAATACCTGGAATAATATCACATGATTGATATAGTTCAATACCTGGAATAGTTGCACAAGATTGGCATAGTTCAATACCTGGAATAATATCACATGATTGATATAGTTCAATACCTGGAATAGATGCACATGATTAGCATAGTCTAATGCCTGGAATAATAACTGCACAAAATTGGTTATATCCCAATACCTGGAATAATAATATAGGATTGGAAATAACCCAATACCTAGAATAATAACACAGGATTGGTTAAATCCTAATACCTAGAATAATAACACAGGATTGGTTAAATCCCAATACCTAGAATAATAACACAAGATTGGTAATAACCCAATACTTGGAATAATAACACATGATTGGTTAAATCCCAATACCTGGAATAATAACACAGGATTGGTTAAATCCCAATACCTGTAATAATAACACATGATTGGTAATAACCCAATACCTAGAATAATAACACAGGATTCGTAATAATCCAATACCTAGAATAGTTGCACATGATTGACATAGTTCAATAACTAGAATGGTTACACAAGATTGACATAGTTCAATACTTGGAATGGTTACACAAGATTGACATAGTTCAATACTTGGAATGGATACACATGAATAATATAATTCTAATGCTTATACTTGTTGCACAGGATTGGTGTAAGCCAATGCCTGAAATATTTATATAGGATTGGTATAGACCAATGCCTGAATAAGACATGATGATGTACACTCTCATGTTCAATATAACCAAAATTTGTTTAGCAGATTGGCTAAGGTCAATAAGTTGAAGCAAGAATGTCTCATGGGTGACATATCAAGATAATGAGTGTCACAAGAGAAGCTTGACATGATGGTATAATATGAAGGATAAATGATATACATGTTCTTCCTACTCCTTATTAAGAGAATAGTTGATCTATTTTTCTATCATAAATAGTTACAATGCTATAAGATGAGAATACTTTAAACTGCTTATCCTCTGCCCAGTTTTATATCTTTCATTGCAATAATAATGTTTTGGAGGAGAGTTATATCTCCCGCTGGGACAATTTACAATTGTCTCATCCCCATGGGATCCAATGTTTTTAGGTGGACATGGACAAGGAGGTAGTAAACTTTTAGCAGAGAAAGATCAGCAGCAGCATCGATGACATCAACAATATCTCAGGTGGAGATACTGCATGTCTAGTCTTATAGTTAGAAAGTCCTATGTGTTGTCTCTGTACTCTCAGGTCCTCGGAGTCTATAGTCAATGTTTTATTGAATCGATCTGAGATTTTGGCTTGATTCCTCGATGTTTTATGTTGTCTGTATATAAAGTTGAATAGGACAGCTGATGTTGTAATCCTCGAGAAGAGAGAGTACAGGTTGTGTACTTATGGAACAGAATGTAAATATTATACTTTGGTTCTTGATGAAAAAGATTTCCTATGTGTGGATCTCTTTGCAAAAAGTTTTAATTTTTAGTGATTTTCAGTAATCCACTGCAAATGATTCGCTTCCGCTTAAGTAAATGTCGTTTTTATAAGTTGGATTCCACAATTTAGTGGTATCAGAGCTCTAGGTTCGCTGAGTCTACAGAGACATAGGACTAAGGTATCAAGTATGTTCTAAGTGTACTTCAGTGTATCTTATAGTGTCTTCTGCTTATGCAGAAGAAGATATATAACTTAAAGATGTCTGAAGGACATGAAGAATACGTTGCTGAGAGCAATGTTGCTGCACTAGTGGGAGGTGCAAGGGATCAGGCAAGGGAGGAACCAATGCCTAAAAATCCTCATGTTGATGAAATCATCAGAGGAAATGTAATAACCTCAAATTTTAGTAAAATTGAAGTATACAATTGGACTACTGGTATTGTTGGTGGAATAATAAATTTAATTGCATTTGTGGCATGTGTGCTTGTAGCACAAGGAAATATATAAAAATGGATTTGTATAATGGTTAATGATAATGACTTTTTGTTGTCAAATCCAAGTCATAATAAAAGTCAAGATTTCCATATAAGGGAAAATAAGGAGAATATGTTTAATTGTTTTCCAAACAAAATACATTGCCTTTCCCCTAATACCACTTAATGTTTGAAAAGATGGGTATCTTTATAAGACAATGGAAAAAGTTATATCTTTTGATGGAAAGGTATTGATTGCTTCTTTTCCTTACACCAAATTCACATCATATGATAGTGGTGGTTTCTGACAGAACTATATAGAGAATAACCATGGATTTTATTAATTAAAGGATTATCCACCTTTTTATTTGGAAAAGAAGTTGATGAGGTTCCATGCGGGGAGGATGCTTGGTTTAAAAGATATACCAAAGAAAGAGAGTCATGGTGCATTTTTGTTTCTACCCGCATGCGTATGGGAAAGGGAATACTGATATTTCCTCTTTGGACAGATTGCTCTTTCTCCCTCCTTTCCTTTCTCATAGTACCCTTTAGGGTTCCTCTTAGACATGTATATCAAGGGGATTCTAGAGCCACCATCCTTCATCTCTGGTCTATGAGAAACCTTGAAAAGGCGAGAACTAGAGTAGGGTTGCAGACCATCAGTTCGGTGGTTCATGAAGAACCCTTCACCGATCTTGTACCCTCACATGTCCTCCCCCTTCCTGGCCCAAGATCTGCAACTTTGCGATGAGCAAGAAAAGGCATTCCTAGACGTTGGCCAAGATAGAAGAGCCGCTCCTCCTGCCATCGCCTAGGGCGGCCTCGACAGTGGGTGATCTGGGACTACACCTAGTTCCTGGGTTGTTCATACATGAATGGAGAAAAGGAAGGGGGCATCATCCAGTTAGGATGCCACCTAGGGTCTGTGGACACCAGCCAAGGGAAAGAGCCTTTGGGCGGCGTGATGATTTGAGTGATATCACACTCAAGTACCCGAGTGATGGCTTCAATAGCGGGTTGCAGGAAGGGACAACAAAGCTTTTCACCCGCTATCCAACTCGCCGCTCGGGGAGAAGGACTTCGACTGGAATAGGCACCGCTACCATCACCGCTGGGTCCTTAGCTTGCATCTAGGTACATCCCTGTCTGGGTCCGGTGAGGGCCAGCGTGGCTGCCCTACGCCTTCAGGCCGCGAACCTATGAGAGGGGGATGAGCGGGAGCAGGCGTTGGGAGGCAAGAGTGCTCTCCATAGAGTCGTGCGTAGAAGATGGAGGTCTTGCCTCCACAGTAGAGAGGTCGCGGTGAAGGAGGCGTGCTGGGCATCAGATTGTGAGCGGTGCCTCACACGGGACCAGTTGGAGGTGTGTGAATGATCCTTGGACCTCGGCGATGGCAGTTGTTCTACTGGAGGCATCGAGGCACAACAGTAGAAGTGGGGGCTGAAACCCTGATGGGCGATGTCGTCGCCAACTCCACGCTAGCGGCAAGAACGCGACGCTGCGTCAGGATCGCGCAGAACAAGATCGTGAGGGAGAAGGTGATTAGAGTCAAAGGACGAGAATGCCCCCACCCGCTTATGCAAGACCCGAGGACTATTAGGTCTTTCACCCTTAATCTGAGTTAAAATCTTGGTAAGTGAATTATGTTTCTTTTTCACTGATGTGGTGCCTTGCCATTGGCCCAATAAGGTTAATCTTGCAAGAATTATAGAAATTGCTAGGATGCTCTGATGAAAATATGTTCTACATGAAAATTGATCAGGAGAACGAGAGGAATCTAAATAAAATATATTTAGAATCTAATTAAGCTTCTTGTTCTAAAAGTATATGCAACACATGTGATAATGTGATTAGAATAAAGGGAAAACCTAGATTTTGCTTCATTTAATGCTTAATTGAATAGATTCATTTGTGTTAGGCTAACACCTGATCTTGCCATGTATAATGAGTAAAACCTTGATAATGATGATTCCAGATTAATAATCTTATTCATGTTGATTTAGGGTTTTGAAACCAATGTTGACATCGTGATATAATCTTAATGCTAGTAATGTGACTTAGGTGTCACGAGTAATTTAACATTCTTAAGTGGGTGATTAGGGTTTTACCTAATACGTATAACTGAAGTTGTAATCATAGAAACCTTAATATGATGGAACTAGGGTTTGTAGCCCTAATCCCTAGTCCAAACACGAGATAACCTAAACCCTAGTTTAGGATTACATCTAAATCTGATTAGTATAATGAGAATACATGGTGACGCATATGTAGTATGCTTTGTTTCAGATACTTGTTGATTACATGCTTGGTTGCTTGGATGTTTGGATGCATTCTTAAAGTAGATGTGATATATTCTGCATGGTTTCTGCATGACATAAGGTACGTGGTTATGCTTATGAATACATGTGTCGAATTCCGAGATTGCCGATGTTTCTCGATGATATTGAATGAAAAATAATATACTTTCTTGTTTATTTAGTTCTTGCAAACTATAAATTTCTTATGAGTATCATGTAAACTAAATAACAATTTCTGAACCCAGGGTTAGACTGATCTTCAGGGTAATGCACATGAACCCCGGAGGGACAGTGATTACACTTGAGGTAGTAGACTAGATAAGGGTTAGAATATGAAAATAAGTTTATATTCTTACATGCGAGATAAAGATGTTTGCTTATATCTGTACTTGTGATTATTGTTTGAACCCATGTACCAGTATAGTAATATACTGACTGCGTATTTATTTGTCGGCATTTTAGGTATCAGATATACTTGATTCGTGGACATGAGGGTACAGATAGAGATGTTAAAGACACTACAGTTTAATCATGAAGGTTTAGTCTTAATGGTTTATCTTTGCACCTGTAAAAGTTAATTCTATTTAAAAGTTATGTAACTCCTTAGAGGAGCTTTTTATCTAAACATGTAAATATTTGATCATTAATGGAAATTGTTTACTATTTTGTATTATTTCATAAATCTGATCCTGCAGTATATGATTAATGATCTGCGACTTTAAGGTCTTTTAGACACTCAAAAGTGCGGGTCGTTATAGGAAACCCAGATGTTCATAATAATTTTGGGCAACTTATGACTACAATGAGGTATATAGCAGACTGGATGCCAACACCGACACCTAGGGCACCAGTTCCCAATGAGGGATATGGGTCTGGTAAGACATTTGAATGACTACGTCATGTAGGAGCCATAGAACATGCTGGAACATCTGACCCAGCAGATGCTGATCTCTGGCTCACTGAGTTAGAAAAAGCCTTTAAGATCCTTAGTATCCCAGAGGCTGACAAAGTTAAACATGCGGTGTACCTTTTGAAAGGTAGTGCTGGACACTAGTGGGATATAGAATAAATAAAAAGGAATGATGAAGAGGTTGGATGGGAGGAATTCCATCGAGAATTCATCAATAAGTATTTTCTAAAGACATATTTAGATGAAAAGATCTCACAGTTTGAGAAAATACGAAAGGGAGCCATGTCAATAAGTGAATATGAGGTTAAGTTCATGGAACTTTTATGATTTTTCCCCCAGATGGCTGCTACTGAGGAAGAAAAGATTCGACGTTTTGAGAAAGGATTGAATGTTGAGATGTCCATTCCAGCATCTGCCCTAGAAAGTAGGAAGAGGTTTCCCACATTTGTGGAGTCTATACGAAGGATAGAAAGATCTACGGTAAAGAAACATGAGAAAAACCTCAAAAGAAAGTCTACACAGTCACAGGGACTAATGAGTAGTGGCAGCAGACAACCAAAATCTTCACCAGTCCAACCACAATATAGTGCGCCTATGCAGGGGTCATCAAGTTGGGGTCAAGCTTGTCATAAATGTGGACAACTAGGACATTTTTGACAACAATGTCCAAGGAGAAATAGTGAGATGACCCAGCAGTCAAGGAATAATCTGCAAAACCAACAAGGACCTAAGTCCAGTGGAGCATATGGTAGTGGACAAAGGCAAGTGTCACAGTTTAGTCCATCTACTTCTGGTAGTAGAGGACAAAGGCAATAACAAATAACAACTAAGTACATGTTATGGGTAAGATAAGACACTAGTTATCTTGTAAAAGGTAGACTTGTCAAGATAGAGCTTTCTATTTTGAGTTACCTTCTATTTCCTACTATAAGAAAAGTAGTTGTTGTTTAGTTCATCTATATAATCCTTTAAGAATATGAGGAAGAGATAAGAAGGATGAAAACTTATGTTCAATTTAATATTCTCTTATATGTTTGAAAATTTCTCTTTACATGCAGAAAGGGAAAAGATCTAAAACTGAGATACCAAGTAATGAAAATTAAAGAGATGTTAAGAATATGAAACATAATATAAAACAAATACATACTACCTAATTTTAGTTCTTTAATACCCTGGCCAGGTATTCATTTATTGAAAACAAGGTAATTATGACATATCTACATTGTTATCTTTTTGACTACCCTGATCAAGTAGTCATTCTGAAACAATCTCCAAAGTTTAAAGAAGAAGGAGATGTGGCATGGATATTTCTACCACATTCTAATTGATATATGAAGGAATTTGATTTACTCATAAATCAACTTATAAAGGAAAATGAAGATGTAATGTGTTACCAACACATGTGTATATACCAAGGGAAGGAATTATGGTATCTGAGGAATATCAGGCTATTTTATGATGGTTTCTTGAAAGGGTTAACTGTGAAATCAGTCCAGTTACCTAATGCAGTATGAACATCACATGTTAGGGGTTTATGCTTTGCATAAACATAACAATTGAAGATATCTTTGAGATAAGTTCTTGGTTGATAAGTAACCCTTCCCTATGGTAAGATAATGTATAACTAATGAGATAATTAGTACATGTAATAAGGAAAGCTTGTGTTGTGTCATCAGGTATGATGACACAGTCAAAGTAAGAAAAGACTTATAGTTCCAAGTGGGTGATAAAACATAATTATAATATTGAAAGAGAACGGCTGAATCAACTAAGAATTATGGGAATATGTGTTCCAGGTGAACCATTCCATGATAAATTTGTGTGAAATAACTTTTTGATCAAATCTCTATGGTGTATCCATAATAATGAGATGTTATGTCATTACATGATGATATGATGCTGAATAAGATCTGTTTCCCTATATCTGGGATTTCGGGGACGAAATCCTTATTAGGGGTTTATAATTTGTAACATCCCTGACCTGGGTTATGATTTAACCCTAGGTGTTTTGATTATGAAAGATGATTATATGCTTAGTCTTATCTTGTAAAAAGTAATTAGGGCTCATGAGGAACTTATGTTTCAATTTTGGTCCTATTTGAACAATGTTGAAACATTATTTTGTTAATTTTGGACTAAAGTGCAAATTACCTAAGTTGAGGGGTTAACTTGAAAATTGTACATGATAAAATGTTCCTCTGATGTTGAGACAACATAATAATGAATATGATGTAGTGGTATGGTTCCCACAAGCTTGGGCACCAATATAGAGCTTGTTGAACAATGTTTGTGCATAAAAACCTAGTTTTGGTGTAATGTGCAATTTACCCAAAAACTAGGGTTCAATATGCAAATTACCACTTCAATAAGGTCCCTAATGTTTCTTGGCATCATTTAGAGCAAATAAAATGAGAGGGGCGCCTCATTTGAATTATCTTTGAGGAGAGAGAATCTTGACATTAAAATAATCAAGATTTAAGCATAAATGGGACTTTAATTTAATTTAATGCAAAAAGAAATAAATTAATTGAGGAGCCCTTTAACCAAAAGTTGAAGGATGTGTTTGCAATATTTTTGGAAGATCTTGTTCCTTGCCATGGCACAAAAAGATCTTGGTTGAGTGGAAGCCACTCACAATATCATAATAAAAAGTAATATCCACTAAAAGGATGGATATTAATATAAAACTCCTTAAGGTGCTTAATTTCTTTTCCATTAATTCTTGGATAATGAAGAGGTTTTGCAAAAAAAATGAAGATGGTTTCGTGTCCAAGAAATGTAGGGGGATTTGATGGAAATTATTTTGGAATTAAAAGAAAATAATCCATTTTCTCTTTCCTTGAAAATATCTTATACATGTCCTTTCTCCAGTACACTAAGGATCGTTACCTTAGTTTCCTCTTTCCATCTTTTCTTTGGCCGACAAAAGGAGAGCTCAGGAGTAGGAGAGGGATGACTCTAACCTGTTGGTAAGTTTTGATCGTCTTCTACCTCGGATTCATGGTGAAAACCCTAAAGCAATGTTTGGTTATTGGTTGTTTTTCACCCGATTTCCAATCCTAGCCATCTTGTTCATCCAAAAGCTCAAGGACGGAGCTTGGACAGCTACTGGAACTCCATCCACCATTAGATCCGTGGATCTTGGAGCTTGGGATCAGTTCTATAGGTGGTTTTTATAACTCAAACCCTTAATCATTGCTATTGCATCCATTCATATAATAATCGTTGGTTATTCTTTTCTATTTGATACTCTTTTGGTTCATTGCTGAAATTCCCATGAAAAATGGTTGCTGTTCTTGGATGTTCTAAGGAGGATGATGATGACATCATCTTAGATGTTTATCCAAGAAAAATCCCAGGTCAAACGGTCTCCTTAGTTGCTCAAACGGTTTCCCAAACCGTTTGGGAGCAAACGGTTTCCCAAACCGTTTGGGAGCAAACAGTTTCAGACTGTTTGGAATGAAACGGTTTCATCAAACCACATGGAGGGAAACAGTTTCAAACCATTTGGTGAGGTTAACCAGGGTTGACCATTTGGGTATTTGTTCAAAATAATATAGGTTAATGACCCATCAATTATAATTGATTAACTCTAATTGGTTCATGATTTGAAGGTCCAACAATCACCAAAACCCTAATCGGGTTGAGTGCTGATTCCATAAGTGTTTGAGTTTGAAACTTGGGTCGATTGACCCAAACGGTTTCAAAATCGTTTGGGGATCACCCAAACGATCTCAAGATCGTTTGGTGGTCACCCAAGACCGTTTGGAGGTCTAGGGTTAGGTATGGTTGAGCAATTGAAGATCTAAACATACTGAGTTGAAGATTAATCAATTGTTGATTTAGTGATCCATCCAATGATCCGAACCCTAATTGGTTGACTTGGATTTTGATGATGACATGGGAAAATGGTCTCAAGACCATTTGGAGGTCATCCAAACGACCTCAAGACCATTTGGGGTCAGGTCATGTTCAATTTGGATGATGGTTCAATGGTTTCAAAGTAACTAATCTTACATTGATTAATGTTGAAGGATCATCGATTCCAAACCCTAATTCAATTGATTCAAACCCTAATTGATGACCAATTGAGGGTCAAATCAGTTGAAGGTTGACCTATTTAACTCAATTAAAGTATGATGATAGGTCCAATTGATGATTGGTTACATGAATTCAATGATTGAAGGAATCAACATTGGAAACCCTAATTCAATTTGATTGGTTGAGACCATATTTGGTCCATGCGGTTTTGAGGAGGTTTGAACCAAACAGTCTCAAGACCGTTTGAGTCCAAACGGTCTCAAGATCATTTGGGACCAAACGATCCCAAACTGGTTGTGTTCATGCGATTTCAAAAAGGTACTTTAGCAAACGATCTTGAAGGTCACCTTTATCAAACGATCTTGAAGGTCACCTTTAGCAAACAAACTTGAAGGTCACCTTTAGCAAACGATCTTGAAGGTCACCTTTAGCAAACGATCTTGAAGGTCACCTTTAGCAAACGATCTTGAGGGTCACCTTTAGCAAATGATCTTGAGGGTCACCTTTGGCAAACGGTTTCAACCTCAACTTTACCAAATGGTTTCAAATATGTAATGAAGACCGTTTGGAGGTTTATTGAGCAAGACCATTTGAGGTCTGATTGGTAAAGACCGTTTGAGGTCTAAGAGTCCAAGGACATTTGGAAGGTAATAAACCAAAATTGTATGAACACTTAAAGTAAATAAAGGTCAATGGTTTAAGTGGTCAATTACATGATGAAAACCTATGGTGTTTATAATAATAGTATCTTTAATAAGATGGGGTGATTAGTACCCTTTAAATAGACAAGTGTTAATGATCATGGCGATAATGACATAACCCATGATGTCAATTCTTCTTCAAGTTGAGTTGACTTATCTTAATCAAGGCTGAACTAAACATCATCCTATAGAGGATGAGAGAGAAAAGACTTCATATATGAATGATAATCATGTAGTGGACTTTGAATAAGAATAAATGTCTAATTAGGGTATGATCCTACATAGTGAGATCATGAAACCCTAATTATGAAGGTTAATGAATCATAACCCTAATTGAGGGCATTGATAGGTGAAATACTAATACATGATGATGGTATGATCTTAACACATAGTGATGACATGAGAAATCCTAATCTAGGGTGATGTGATGTGAATAGTAAACCCTAATCTAGGGTGATGCAATGTGAATAGTAAACCCTAATCTAGGGTGATGTGATGTGAATAATAAACCCTAATCTAGGGTGATGTGATGTGAATAGTAAACCCTAATCGTGGGTTATTGAATATAAATCCTAATTAAGGGTGATTTCATATGAAACCCTAATTAAGAGTAATATTATGGAAACCCTGAAGAATGATGTGAAGTAAGACTTAAATCCAGGATGATTCCATATAATGATATGTGCAATCATAGTCATGGTATAATGGCCAATACACTAAAGTAGGATGTGGTTATTACAATCAACTAAGATGAGGATGTTATAACCATGAAGGGTAAAGTTGATGAACTATATAAATGATAGTGTTGATACCCTAATGAATAAGAGTCTAAAGGATAAGATGATGCCCAGAACATTATATATCTAATTTCATGTATGTGTAACTATCCTATACATCTTTCAAAGATGAGGGTATGAAACTCTTAGAAGTAAAGAATGCAATATTATATAATGGAGTGAAATACATCCTAAGAGTTGACATACCTAAAGTAGTTGATAATGATTTATTCTATATCAACATTGCCTAATTAAGGGATAGGTCCATATCACTAAAAGATGGCTGGATAATTCTAATATGCGACAAATGTACCATAATATTTAAAAGCCCTAACCATGTGCAATATGATGACAAACCAGAACCCTGATAATAAAGCAGTGGGTGAAACCTTATAAAGGTAAAATACCTTAAATGATTGAGTATAGGCAACCTTACTGTAGGAAATGCCTTAACCTAAAATGAGTCCATACCATTAAAGGTAGTTGGACCATTCTTGTGTGTGACCTATGCACTTTGAGGATGGTTGTTGCCTAGTGAGAGGGGACAAGGTGTTTTATGGGCCTTATGATCTTTGAGGATGGTTGTTGCCTAGTGAGAGGTGACAAAAGTTTTTAAAGGTTACACAAGATTGATATAGTTCAATACCTGGAATAGTTGCACAAGATTGGCATAGTTCAATACCTAGAATAATATCACAGGATTGGTTAGTTCAATACCTGGAATAGTTGCACAGGATTGGCATAGTTCAATACCTAGAATAATATCACGTGATTGATATAGTTCAATACCTGGAATAGATGCACATGATTAGCATAGTCTAATACCTAGAATAACAACTGCACAAGATTGGTTATATCCCAATACCTGGAATAATAACACATGATTGGTAATAACCCAATACCTGAAATAATAACAAATGATTGGTTAAATCCCAATACCTGGAATAATAACACAATATATGTTAAATCCCAATACCTGGAATAATAACACAGGATTGGTAATAACCCAATACCTGAAATAATAACACATGATTGGTTAAATCCCAATACCTGGAATAATAACACAGGATTAGTTAAATCCCAATACCTGGAATAATAACACATGATTGGTAATAACCCAATACTTGGAATAATAACACAAGATTGGTTAAATCCCAATACCTGGAATAATAACACATGATTGGTTAAATCCCAATACCTGGAATAATAACACAGGATTTGTAATAACCCAATACTTGGAATAATAACACAGGATTGGTAATAATCCAATACCTGGAATAGTTGCACATGATTGATATAGTTCAATACCTGGAATGGTTACACAAGATTGACATAGTTCAATACTTGGAATGGTTACACAAGATTGACATAGTTCAATACTTGGAATGGATACATAGGAATAATATAAGTCTAATGCTTGTACTAGTTGCACATGATTGGTGTAACCCAATGCCTGAAATATTTATATAGGATTGGTATAGACCAATTCCTGAATAAGACATGATAATGTACACTCTCATGTTCAATATAACCAAAATCTATTTAGCAGATTGGCTATGGCCAATAAGTTGAAGCAACAATGTCTCATGGGTGACATATTAAGATAATGACTGTCACAAGAGAAGTTTGACATGATGGTATAATATGAAGGATAAATGATATACATGTTCTTCCTATTCCTTATTAAGAGAATAGTTGATCTATTATTCTATCATAAATAGTTACAATGCTATACGATGAGAATACTTTAAACTTCTTATCCTCTGCCCAGTTTTATATCTTTCACTGCAATAATAATGTTTTGGCAGAGAGTTATATCTCCCGCTGGGACAATTTACAATTGTCTCACCCCAATGGGATATAATGTTTTTAGGTGGACATGGAGAAGGAGTCAGTAAACTTTTAGCAGAGAAAGATCAGCAGTAGCATCGAGGACAGCAGTAATATCTTAGGTGGAGATACTGCATGTCTAGTCTTATAGTTAGAAAGTCCTATGTGTTGTCTCTATACTCTCAGGTCCTCGGAGTCTGTAGTCAATGTTTTATTGAACCGATCTGAGATTTTGGTTTGATGCCTCGAGGTTTTATGTTGTATGTATATAATGTTGAATAGGACAGCTAATGTTATAATCCTCGAGAAGAGATAGTACAAGTTGTGTACTTATGGAACAGAATGTAAATATTATACTTTGGTTCTTGATGAAAAAGATTTCCTATGTGTGGATCTCTTTGCAAAAAGTTTTAATTTTTAGTAATCTGCTGCAAATGATTCACTTCCTCTTAAGTAAATTTCATTTTTATAAGTTGGATGCCACACTTATTGTGTGGCCATATCAAATTGACTATCACTTAGTTCTCATCATCTCGAGATAACTTCATATCGGGTATGAGCTAGGTGCTTGACCCCATATTGGGTATAAGCTATGTGCTTGGTGCCATATCGTGTAAAAGGTGTGCACCATATCAGGCATAGAGTATATGCCTCATCATGTATCATTTCAGTGATATATATATATATATATATATATATATATATATAAGATACCATTTTGGCTTCCCATCCATGATCATCATATCGGGTCTCCATATTAGGTAACATATCAGGTTAACATGTTAGGTAGACCCTTAGGCTCATAACCTCTGTATATCTTCAAGGATTAAACCTATCTTATAGTTACATGACAAACTAGGTGTCTAATTGAATTCCCTTATCACAATCTATTACTCAAGGAATAGGGATATCAGATTTCAAACCATCATCTAGGGTTATCCATCATACCAGGTAGGATGGGCCATATCATGCATGAGGCATGAGTTGGACTTTATATCGTTCAAAAGGTAGAACTAGATGCTATTCCTATCATCCAAGGGATATCAATCATATCATACATGTGGTATCATTCACCACTTATATCAATTTACCCATCACCTTGGGTTTCCAACTCTATGTTGATTAGAGTGCTTACTGTCTCTCTATATCTTGTAAGAGGTGTAGCTATAGGCTTGTATCATGTATAAGGGGTAAGTGGGTATCTCCCACATTATTCATAAAACATGGCTCATGTCATGTATGAGCTAACATCTATCCCCATATCGGGTTAACCCCCATCTTGGGTTTCATATCAGGTTGAGGTATTTCAACCATATCGGGTTATACCTTGTATTTGAATACATATCTTATATTGTGCATAAGTGCATACTCATTCAATCATATCATGCACAAGATGTGTTCTTCAAGATATAGTGTACCAGGTGTGTACTACATGATCACATCATGCAAGGAGTACTTGCTATTCTTACTCATATTGGGTTACCCAAACTAGGGTTTTAACATATCAACTTATAAGTATTCACTTGACCCTATATTGTGCATGGAGTCTTCACTTGACTTCCTATCATGCAAAAGGTATATGGTTAACACCATATCGTGTTCAAGGTGTAAACTTCATCTTCATATCGTGCAAGGAGATATAATCTCACAAACATATCGTGCAAGTGATGCATGTATATTACCATATCGGGTTAGAGGTACTTGTTTGTGTGCTTGAACCTGATACCACTTTATAATGTAATACCACCTTCTTCAAGCTCTAGACCTTCATTCTAGCTGTTCTAGTTTATAATTAACATGTCTAGGAAATTCTTAGAACTCATGGATTCATCAAGTATACAATAAAAACTCAGAATTGAAAGTAAATCATCTAGTGTAACAAGTTAGGTGGTAAATAATAACATGATTGGGTTCAAGTTATATAACCCACCTTGTGAACAACTTCAAAGCTCCAAGATCCAAAGCTTTACGTTCCTAAGGTTTAAGATGAACTTCTTCAAGGTCCAAGGCTCATTTAAAACTCCTTCATAGATAAGAAATCACCATAGTTAAGCACTTGGTGAAGAAGGAAAGAAAGGAATATCCATAACCCAATATCCTACTTCAACTAAGGTTGAAGATGACCAAAACCTTACCTTAAGCTTGATGCTTGAGCTCTCCTTTATCTTTCATCTACTTTTCAAAATATCTAAGGGCTATGCATGATATGTCCAAGGAAGATGGTTGTGGGGTTCGTAAACTTCCATAAGTTGGTGGAAGGTGAAGTATATTTACTTGGGTTTATGAGAAAAAGTGTATAAGAGGTGTCTTCACCTCATGCTACTAGATGACACATGGCCATGCATGGTTGACACGTGGCCATGCATGCACAGATACATATCTTTCTGTGCAAGAGTCTTTAGGATAATCTAGAGACAATATATCGACTATCCTTTATTTGGTTGGATAAGTTACTTCATCTTTATCTCATCAATATGGCAAAACCGATACACTTTTTCAAAGGAACTTACAACTCGTCATAGGCCACCCCCTTGAGGTTCTTTGCCCATCATGGCCTTTTCCAGGGATCAACAAATTGATAGGAGACTTACACTATGGCTCCTTGGCCGATAGGGCTCCTATATCAAGTCCATAACTCGATACAACACATATAAAACTTTACCTTTAATTCTTCCTTGGTCTATTCATCACCAGGAGTATCATCATTTAAAGATGATTCAAACATAACGTATCCTTATCTCTATTTCCTCTAAAAGATACATAGAGGGAGTAGGGACACTCTAGAGGTGGTAATTTTCATTCCTACCTTATATTTTGGGTAAATTACAAATTGTACCAAAATTGGTGCACATAGTACTAACATTGTTCAAACAAGTTATAACATGGGATTTAGGCTTTCCACAAGCCACCACTTAGCATCATACTCTCTCTCATGATACTAAATAACTTAGAAAACTTTCAACATGTGACATATTGCAATGTAACCCCTCATCTTGGGTAAATTGCACATTTCACTCAGACTATCAATTAATGCACAACTAGTTTGCAATTAAGATCAAACTTGACAATAAACTTCACAAGAAGCCTTAATTACTTTTCAAATGATTAAAAATCAGTTTTTAAGTAACTTACTTAAGCAAAACTCCTAGGGTTAAGCCATAACCCAGATCAGGGGTATTACAGTAATACATCCGTGTAGCATATTTGTTTAGGGTTATACACGACGTTTCACATTGGATGATAACCCTTGTCTGTTATCTTTACATAAAGATGATGTTTAGTGAAATTAAGAGATATTAGATATAATTATGTTGTGGATATGCTTAATATTGTAGATGCTTACATACAATATCCATGATTATGTTGATAACTATACTGCTACTGCTTATTATAATCATGATGCTAGCTATCTCATGTTGTTAGTTATGTTTAGCATGCTAGCAATGCCTTTGTAACTAGAGATGCATATACTGCTAATCATGCTTATCCAGATAGTTGTGCTTATTTTGTTAGCTCTTCTTATGATGTTGATCTGCTCAACCAATTAGACATGCTCATGTTGTTAGCTATGTTATTTTATTAGACTTGCTCATGATGCTAGATATGCATATCCTACCCAATTGCTTATATTGTCAACAAGATAAAGGATGATAGTATGGCTAATGATGATTGTTATTATCTGCTCCTTTATGTATTTTATTAATCATCAATACTGCTGATCTTATTTGTTATATCTAATTAAACTTCTTAACTATTTAATTAAATAAAAATGTTGTAATCAATAAATGTTGTTGAAGGTTATATCTCTTGCTGGGACATGGGTCTCTCCCTTGTGGTTCGTTACATTTTTTTAGGTAATCAGAAGTGATGAAAACAAACATGTGGCAGCAAAGAGGATCTATAGTAATGAATCTTTCAGAAAGTTGATTAGATGTCTAGTGTGTCCTAGAGTCATCCCTGTACTCTCAGGTCCTGACAAGAAAAGTTTGTATATGGTGTTTCAAATGAATCAGAATTTTGTTAGCATGATATTGCTTGTTTGTGTGACATATAAAAATAATTTTCTCCTGTGTATATATGTTTTGGATAAGGAGGTAGACCAATTTATATCAAATTCTTGGCATAGTATGGATACAAGAAAGATGTTGGGCTCTTATGCAAATTTTTTGAGTGGGTGTTGATGTTCAAATCGATTTTAATTTACCCATATTTTGGGTATGTGATTAATTAGTGATTGATTGTGTTTTATGTTTTGAGTAAACTCATTTAGTGTAATGGGTTCTCACAAGTTGGTATCAGAGATTTAGGTTCACTGAGTCTACAGGGATACTAGGACTTAAGACTAGGATGATGTCTAAGTTAGGAACGTGATGGTGATTTATGTATAGGATAATACTTGAGAATAGTATGGAATGTGATGGTGATGCTTCGCCTTATGCATCCATGATCCAATGGGGATGTCGTGAGTTAGGGTTTGGGTATAAGTGCTGATTAGTAACATTGATATAATTTATTATGTTGAACCTAACTCTAATGCAAATAGATAAAGATGAGTATTCATGTTTAACATTTTTATATGATGGAATAATGGTGGAATAACCTCCTTAACACGATCATAAACTTAATGTCTTAATTGGTGGTTATCACAACCACATGGTTGATACTTTCTTATGCTAAACAAGTGCATTATGAATTTGATGAGTGTTAATCATACCTAGATTCCTTACATGTTGATGAAATAATGGAATGTTCTTAATGTTAATATAACCCTGCTATGATTGTTTATGAATATCTTCTAGTTCATTAATGCAATATTGTGTTGATCTGGTGTATTATATGTAAGTGATGTTGTTGAGCCTTGTTCTAAGGCATGCAAAGATAATGATGATCTTGCAGGGAATAGTATGATGGTCTTAATGACCTTTGGGCATGGTTGAGCCCTAAATGAGGTGCAATCCTCTTGTGTTGATAAGGGTTGATACCCTATGATATTGTGAAAAGGATTTATATCCTATGATAGTATGATGGTCTTAATGACCTTCAGGCATGGTTGAGCCCGGAATGAGGTGTAATCCTCTTATGTTGATAAGTGTTGATACCCTATGATATTGTGAAAAGGATTTATATCTTGTGATAATATGATGACTAGTGTGGTCTCATGAATGGCAAGTGAATAGTACCATGTGATGATGAGATGAGAAGTTAGTTTCACATGTTTTATATATTTTCATAGTTGTGATATTTATATACTTGCTAGAAGTGAATTAGGGTTTGTGTGTCCACTTGTTTGATGCAGCCTTAATTCACCCAATTGGCATAATAATCAAAGGAAACTGTAATCATGTAGTGCCCTGTGCCGTGGAACCATCTTCAGTGTTAGAACTTTCCAGATGGTGAAATGAGTATTCCTAGGAGAAACTCGGAGCGCATACTATTGAGTATGTGGGGGTGGCAGGTTGAGGATATATTCTTGTCATCCATAATGTAGATTGTGGAGGTTGGCTATGGTCATGCATCATACATCTCATGTGATTGAGAACGGTTGCAATCATGTCTCAGTGATTATAACATAATGTGATTAGAGGACAACTACAGTTGTACCTCAATGATTGGGTTTGAATACCCTAGTTTCTAGTGTCGTGACCTGTACCAAGGTCAGACTAGTGGTTATCAGCTTGACTATTTGTCATTGTGGTGGCAGATTTGACTGATATGTCACTGCCTTTTTACTCGTACTGACTGAGGGGAAGAGATCTTAGGATAACGACACTCCTAGATCATATACAGAACTGAATAGCCCTTCGCAGGGGTTGGTTGGACTTTGAATGGTACAATTCAAATTCCCCAGGGCATAATAAAAGATGTAATATAGCTCTATAGCATATTTGTTTAGGGTTGTACACGGCGTTTCACATTGGATGATAACCCTTGTTGGTTTTCTTTACATAAAGATGATGCTTAGTGCAATTAAAAGATAGTAGATATACTTATGTTGTGGATATGCTTAAGATTGTAGATGCTTACATGCAGTAGCCATGATTATGTTAATAACTATACTGCTACTGCTGATAATAATCATGATGCTAGCTATCTCATGTTGTCAGTTATGTTTAGCATGCTAGCCATGCCTTTGTAACTAGAGATGAATATATTGCTAATCATGCTTATCTAGATAGTTGTTCTTATGTTGTTAGCTCTTCTTATGATGTTGATCTTCTCAACCAATTAGACATGCTCATGTTGTTAGCTATGCTATGTTATTAGACTTGCTGATGATGCTAGATATGCATATCCTACTGAATTGCTTATATTGTCAACAAGATAAAGGATGATAGTCTGGATAATGATGATTGTTATTATCTGCTCCTTTATGTATTTTGTTAATCATTAGTACTACTGATCTTATTTGTTATATATAATTAAACTTTTTAACTATTTAATTACATAAAAATGTTGTAATCAATAAACGTTGTTGAAGGTTATATCTTTTACTGGGACATGGGTCTCACCCTTGTGGTTTCCCACATTTTTAGGTAATCGGAAGTGATGAAAAGAAACATGTGGAAGCACAAAGGATCTATAGTAATGAATATTTTAAAAAGTTGATTAGATTTCTTGTGTGTCCTATAGTCATCCCTGTACTCTCAGGTCCTGGCAGGAGAAGTTTGTATATGGTGTTTCAAATGAATCGAAATTTTGTTAGCATGATAATGCTTGTTTGTGTGACATATACAAATATTGTTATCATGTGTATATATGTTGTGGCTAAGGTGATAGACCAATTTGTATCAAATTCATGGCATAGTATTGATACAAGAAAGATGTTGGGCTCTTATGCAATTTTTTTGAGCGGGTGTTGGTGTTCAAATAGATTTTAATTTACCCATATTTTGGGTATGTGATTAATTAGTGATTGATTGTGTTTTATGTTTTGAGTAAACTCATTTAGTGTAATGGATTATCACAAGTTGTTATCAGATCTTTAGGTTCACTGAGTCTACAGGGACACTAGGACTTAAGACTAAGATGATGTCTAAGTTAGGAACGTGACACAAAAACATGGTGCATACTGCCTAATCTCAGTACTTGGATGCCCTAGCCAGGAATTCAATTATTGAAGAAAGGTAAGTATGGAACTCTTAGAGTGTTTTCTTTCTGAGTACTCTGATCAATAAGTCATTTTGAGACAATCTAAAGAGCATAATGAATAAGAAATCATGGTGTGAATATCTCAATCCTACCTTAAAGAAGATGAGAATTGCATTATTATCTATCAAAACTTAAATGTTTGATAACTATAAGAGAAAGATATAACACCATGATATCTAAATCTAAATACAAATAAGAAAAAGAGGAGTTCTTGATGATGTGATTCAAGAAGATAATAAAGTAAAAGACATATAAGTCTATGCTTATAAAGTGAATAAAGGTATGAAATACACATAAGATGGAGAGAACTCCTATAACAATTACAAAGTGAGAAGATGAATGGGAACAATGACAGGAAGATGGTGGAACCTGAGTTAATATCAGACCAACCTATGTGTGTGAGAAAGTGTTAATGAAAAATCAACATGGCATGTGAAAGAAATTAAGGGAGATGATCCCAATTTAATGAAGAAAATGTGGAATATGAGTTTTTACCTGTTGACAAGTGGTTGAAAAATATAATAAAATAATAGAACATACCCAAGTGTGATAAATAGCCATCAAGGAAGGAGTAATGAGATATGTTAATCATGATGATTCCTATGCTAATGGCAAGGAACCAAAAATGAAAAAGGTAAATTGATACATAAGAAGTTGTAACTTGTATAATGGAAATAGAATTGGTTACCTTGTTTCTAGTGACCCTTGAACAATGCTACTATGATGTGTGAAGTGTGTTTCCCTTTGTGTATTTCCTTTATAGGGCACAAATTTCAAGTGGATCATTTCCACTTGGTACGTGTGGATTCACTAGAAACATGAAGGTGGATAGGTTATTATAGCATAAGGTTGCTTGGACTATGGTACCAAGATCATAAAGTTTGTGATGATTTTGCTTTTAAGCCATCCAATAATTAGGAAGAATCCTCTTATATGTCTTGATATTTTTTGTGTTGGTAAAAGTAGATGATATAAGGATGTGAGTTCCTCATAGCACATGAGGTGGATACCAAGGTAATGAATCCTAGTATCCAAGATGTTTCAATAGTATGACAAATATGTGAAGGTTGGAGATGTTTATTAAATGAACATTACAAGTATTCCTCTCCCTTAGGGAGAGATAGAGTTGATGATGACCCTTTAAATGTTGTTAGGAAGGAAAAACAAAAGTGATTCTATAATGTTGTGTATGGTTCCGTGATAGCTGGGAAAGACCACTATCAAGGATAGATGGTTTGTTGGTAAATAGATACAAGATACTGTGTTCCTTTAAGATATACATATGATTAAATATCAATGCATAAGAGTTAGATTATATGACATAATCCACATGACCATGATGAGTTTAGAGTTATGTTCTTTAGACTAACCAATGTACGAGTAGAATTTATGAATAGGAGGAACAGAGTGTTTCAGTCATGTCATATGAGTTATATCAAGCTTTGAATGATGACATGTCAAAGTATTTCAAATATTGTCAAAAATATGATCAATATTTCTTCAAAAACCTTAGGGTTGCCGAAGTAGCAATAGCTATGAGACAAGTTGAACAAGAGTGAGATGGGATTGATTTAATTTCTTTATGGGATCATGATATGTCTTCTAAGTAGGTTGTGTAAATCCTAGTAAGGTGAAGATAGTGTTGTTATTTCACCCCTAACAAGGTTGAATAGGAATGATATTTCCTTTTATGGAATGACAGGTGCCAGTGTCAACATTTCTTTTGATGCTGAAAAAAGAACTGGCAAGTGTTCCAGTGTCAGTGTATCTAAAAAAAGGATGGATACATCGCCTTTTTTATGCTTCAAAGAATGGTATGGGACACATGAAATGATTTGTAAAAAGCTAGCAAGTATGACTTTTGAGCAATGTGTTGATACAATAGATATAATTTCAGGATGGTAGCTAGAATTTAAATTTGAAAGTTACTATTAGATTTGTACAGGTGTCACACCAAGTTTCTATCTTCCATATTTGCAAATGTCTTCTTATGTGGGGGTTTCTGTGTTGAACCAAGATGCGATATGTATGAATGATGTGACAACACCATGATGTGAAAGTAACCATGTGAAGGTAATAGGATGAGGTGCAAAGGAAGTACCCATCTTTGTTTATGTTGGATTTCGGAGGCAAAATCCCTGTTAGGGGTTTATAGTTGTAAGGCCCCTAAACTTGATAATGAGTTGAATAAGCTTAATCATTATAATTTAATTCTTATAACCCTAATAAAACCTTGTGATATGATTTTAAATCATCATACAAGCTTAAGTTTCAAATTTGGTCCAATTTGGACACTATTTGAGCAAGTTATGCAATTTTATGCACATTTTGGACTTTTCTACAATTTACCCAATTGAGAGATTTTCTTTGCAATTTATCACTTGGATTATGTTTCTTGGATATTCTATCATAATTCTTGAGCTTTTGGAGCCATGGGGAACCTATTTAAACCTTGGTTTGAAGGTGTTTTCTCCAAGGGTATTTTAGGGTTTACCCCTTTACAGATGAGCTACCTTTAGTAGCTATCAACAAATGTATTATTTGATTGGATGGGAATTTCGAAAAAGGAAATATAAGAAGGTATATACACATTCTGTGGGATCTGATTGTGTGTGTGCTTGTATATTCTTAATAAATTAAGGCCATGGACACTTGGATAGATACTAGAACTTTAACTTTTTCTTTTTCTTTATCTTAAAGTTTCATATACTTATCCCCAAGCATGAAAACGAGCCATTTTATCTCCACCACTTCCCTCCTTCTCCCAACCTAGTTCTCCCTCTGTGCTTATACGAATTTTTCTGTCCAAGGAAGAACAAAAGTGGGGATCTTCTTGGAAAAAGGATCTAGGGTTGCAATTGACTTCATTTTAGGGTTGAAAAAGCTTCCTTTTAGTGATCTTGACCTAAAAGAGTAAGAATTTCCTTCTTTCCTCCATTACTTTCTTTGTTATCCTTCCTACTATCTTTGTCTAGGTCTTAACCTTGCTGTTCCATGGTAGAAATTGCTCTAAAGCTCTAAAACTATACCTTTCTTGCTCCTTATGCTTAGGGTTTGCTCAATTGATGAAGAAAGGTGCTAGATGGACGAATTCATAGTTTATTCTTGGATTTTCTACCCTACCTGATCTATATTTATTCTATGTAGGGTTTCATATTCTCATTAGAGGCAAGTTTTATAACTTGCTCCACGTTTATTGCTTACCATAAGCTTTCTAGATCATGTTCTTGTTTGAAAATGATGATACATGCACTAAAAAGCTATGCGTGACTTGGATTTTGATTTTTATAATGTTTCTTGTTTTGATTTCAGTTATATATGAACCTGTGATGATGTGTATGTTATTCATAAGGTATATTATGAATTGTATCAGGTTGTTTTGCAAACCTATGGCGCTAAACACCTATCAAACAATGGTCAAATATAGGGTTTAAAGCTGATTTCTTCTATAAACCCATGACCCGATGGTACCATTGCGACAACCCTATGGTGTTGTCTTCATGACAACTGATGGTCGTGATTAAAGGTTTCAAATTATGGTGACAAAGTATGGTCACCCCCTTAGGTCAGGTTTTGGATCAATTAGAAGTTTAATGATCAACCATTAAGTACCCTACTAATGTTATCAATCAATGACGACATTAGCTTAATATTTGATGCTGATTAATGAATTTTGTGCTAATATAACAACCTATGGCGACTTAATGGTCACTAATGATGGTGGATCAGGTCTCCACAATCTATGGTGCATTAATCATATAGTTTTAGCATCAATTAAGCCTTATATCAATTGTTTCATGGGTCACTTGATGCAATGGTCGAACCTATGTTGTAATTGATGGTTTTAACATATGAACTTTACTCAATGGTCAAGATATAATGTTTATTTCTCCAATGAAGTGGAATTATGGATAATGTAATATGCTTGTCCTAATAATGTGATTTAGATGGTTTCCTTTATATGATCAACTTAAGGATCTTACTTGTTGACAATGGATGGCTTGTTTTAAATAAACAGTCGATTGTGGGTTTTACCCTACTCTCAATGGAACTTTTTGTGTTATTAATCAAGAGATGTCTAGGGTTAGATAGTGATTCCTTCTAGAGTAAAAATACAGGACTTCATAGGTGATTTATCTAAGGTGTTTACTTATGTAAACAACTAATGGTCTTACCTTTTAAACATCCAATGGTTCGGGGTGACATTGTGGTATGGTGATATGGGTTGAATGATGATGGAACAAATGGAGGGTTACCCTTAACAAGGTAGTCTTACCTATTCACTCGTATGAATATAAGGGATGAAAACCATATTTTGTGTATATGTAAACCTAATGAGGTATATCTTGTTATACCTAGCTTTAATATAACTAAATGATGGTAATTGGGTAAGAAGAGTCTTTGAATGATTAATACAATCATGGAGTACTCTCTGATTGTTGTTGAAATCCTAGTATGCTATAACCCGATGGTTACACCCTTATTTATGTGTGGGATAATACTTGAGAATAGTATGGAATATGATGGTGATGCTTCACCTTATGCATCCATGATCCAATGGACTTACCGTGAGTTAGGGTTTGGGTATAAGTTTTGATTAGTAACATTGATATAATTTATTATGTTGAGCCTAACTCTAATGCAAATAGATAAAGATGAGTATTCATGTTTAGCATTTTTATATGATGGAATGATGGTGGAATAACCTCCTTAACACGATCATAAACTTAATGTGTTAATTGGTGGTTATCACAGCCACATGGTTGATACTTTCTTATGCTAAACAAGTGCATTATGAATTTGATGAGTGTTAATCATACCTAGATTCCTTACATGTTGATGAAATAAAGGAATGTTATTAATGTTAATATAACCCTGCTATGATTATTTATGAATATCTCCTAGCTCATTAATGCAATATTGTGTTGATCTGGTGTATTATATGTAAGTGATGTTGTTGAGCCTTGTTATAAGGCACACAAAGATAATGATGATCTTGCAGGGAATAATATCATGGTCTTAATGACCTTTGGGTATGGTTGAACCCTAAATGAGGTGTAATCCTCTTGTGTTAATAATGGTTGATACCCTATGATATTGTGAAAAGGATTTATATCATATGATAGTATGATGGTCTTAATGACCTTTGGGCATGGTTGTGCCCTGAATGGGGTGTAATCCTCTTATGTTGATAAGTGTTGATACCCTATGATATTGTGAAAAGGATTTATATCTTGTGATAATATGATGACTAGTGTGGTCTCATGAATGGCAAGTGAATATTACCATGTGATGATGAGATTAGAAATTAGTTTCACACATTTTATATATTTTCATAGTTGTGATATTTATATGCTTGCTAGAAGTGAATTAGGGTTTGTCTGTCCACTTGTTTGATGCAGCCTTAATTCAGCCAATTGGCATAATAATCAAGGGCAACTATAATCATGTAGTGCCCTATGTTGTAGAACCATCTTCAGTGTCAAAACTTTCCAGATGGTGAAATGAGTATTCCTAGGGGAAACTCGGAGCGCATACTGTTGAGTATGTGGGGGTGGCAGGTTGAGGATATATTCTTGTCATCCACAATGCAGATTGGGAGGTTGGCTATGGTCATGCCTCATACATCTGATGTGATTGAGAACAGTTGCAGTCATGTTTCAGTGATTATAACATGATGTGATTAGAGGACAACTACATTTGTACTTCAATGATTGGGTTTGAATACCCTAGTTTCTAGTATCGTGACCTTTACCAAGGTCAGACTAGTGGTTATCAGCTTGATTATTTGTCTTTGTGGTGGCAACTTTGACTGATATGTCACTGCCTTTTTACTCGTACTGATTGAGGGGAAGAGATCTTAGGATACTGGCACTCCTAGATCTTGTACGGAACCGAATAGCCCTTTGGAGGGGTTGGTTGGACTTTGAATTGTACAATTCAAATTCCGCAGGGCGTAATAAAAGATGTAATATAGCTGTGTAGCATATTTGTTTAGGGTTATACATGACGTTTCACATTGGTTGATAACCCTTGTTTGTTTTCTTTACATAAAGATGATGCTTAGTGCAATTAAGAGATAGTAGATATACTTATGTTGTGGATATGCTTAAGATTGTAGATGCTTACATATAGTAGCCATGATTATGTTAATAACTATATTGCTACTGCTGAATATAATCATGATGCTAGCTATCTCATGTTGTCAGTTATGTTTAGCATGCTAGCCATGCGTGTGTACCTAGAGATGAATATACTGCTAATCATGCTTATCTAGATAGTTGTTCTTATGTTGTTAGCTCTTCTTATGATGTTGATCTGCTCAACGAATTAGACATGCTCATGTTGTTAGCTATGCTATGTTATTAGACTTGCTCATGATGGTAGATATGCATATCCTACTGAATTGCTTATATTGCCAACAAGATAAAGGATGATAGTCTAGCTAATGATGATTGTTATTATCTACTCCTTTTTGTATTTTGTTAATCATTAGTACTACTGATCTCATTTTTTATATCTAATTAAACTTTTTAACTTTTTAATTACATAAAAATGTTGTAATCAATAAATGTTGTTGAAGGTTATATCTCTTACTGGGACATGGGTCTCACCTTTGTGGTTTGCCACATTTTTTAGGTAATTGGAAGTGATGAAAACAAACATGTGGAAGCAAAGAGGATCTATAGTAATGAATCTTTTAAAAAGTTGATTCGATGTCTTGTGTGTCCTATAGTCATCCCTGTACTCTCCAGTCCTGGCAGGAAAAGTTTGTATATGGTGTTTCAAATGAATCGAAATTTTGTTAGCATGATAATGCTTGTTTGTGTGACATATACAAATATTGTTATCCTGTGTATATATGTTGTGGCTAAGGAGATAGACCAATTTGTAACAAATTCATGGCATAGTATTGATAGAAGAAAGATGTTGGGCTCTTATGCAAATATTTTTGAGCGGGTGTTGATGTTGAAATCAGTTTTAATTTACCCATATTTTGGGTATGTGATTAATTAGTGATTGATAATGTTTTATTTTTTGAGTAATATCATTTAGTGTAATGAGTTCTCACAATCACAACCCAGACGGACAGTCTTGAACTAGAAGAGATGATGAAGATGATTGAGAAACCCCAGAGTGACATCCTGGTTGGAGTGGATGGAGCTATCCATTTCTGATAAAGGTTATGGGTCCTTAATGTTAATGAACTTAGGGATAAGGTGTTGAAGGAAGCACATTGCCCAAAATATAGCATACACCTGGGCACAACAAAGGTGTACAAAAACTTGCAACACTCTTTTTGGTGGAGGAACATGAAAAATGACATTGCTAAGTTTGTA